>CM076608.1:23406761-24772065 GCA_038502775.1 Hippodamia convergens
ACTAAAGGGCCACAATATAGAGACTGTCTATAAGCCAACTCAAAAACTTGGCCAAATGATCAGAACTACCAAAGACAAAGTCGACCCACTCTCTCAACCCGGTATTTACAGGATACCTTGTGACTGCGGCAAAGTCTACATTGGTACAACGAAGAGAAGTATCAATACGAGAATCAAGGAGCATGAACGATGCTGTCGACTCAATCAGACAGAAAAATCCGCACTAGCGGAACATGCTCTGACAGATGGACACAATATTGTTTTCTCAAAGGCAGAAGCTATTTCAAACATCAAAAGTTTCTATCCTAGGATGAACATGGAAGCCATTGAGATATATAAACATGAGAACAATATGAACAGAAGGGAAGAAACTCCTTTGGTACATAGCGCATGGTTGCCGGTGTTGGAAAAGACCTAAATCAAGCCAATACGAAGTGAGAGCGATGGACCAATCAACATCGCGCGCGTAAACCCACTACCTTCTCCCGCCAATGATCAGGGTATAAGTGGGGCCAACGGATCGAATCCAGCATCACTTTCGGAAATTCAACGGTCGAGTTACAATCTAAGACCAAGAATCCTCTGAAGATGCCTACCGCAGTTGTGGGCGAAACGTTAGGTGAAATAATTCCTAATAGACCACGGCCAATAAGCCCGGAAGACTCTCTTTATGTCAATATTAACAAGGTTGGTGTGAAAGAGAGTGCAAAATTCATCACTGAAAACAACATTTACAGAGATAGCCTGCTTACGAGTAAGTACGATTAGAACGTCCATCAGAAACGTAGAAGATACAATTGATAAATTATGGACGATACAAAAATGAGGGAAACCACTAATCATTAGTTTCGAAGAGAGCGGAGGGATAGGGATCTAATTTGTAAGAAGAATCAGATTAATGAACTTGAGATCTCAGGATTATAATGAGTAGATCATACCCAATGATTGAGTTACCTATTACCAGAAGAGAACTTTTTGGGTGTAACCAGGACAGGAGACTGTTAACCAGTTTCATGTGTATTACAATTGACCGGTGAACTACATCGTGTAAGGAATCATCTAGATCCAGGGTTCACCCTGGTGGTTTTAGGATTCATTAATCTTAAACTCGAGGACAGAAATAAGTTATATAAACTGCCCCACATTAGTTAGGGATATTGAGTTAAATTGCGAAAAAATAAAGTCAAATGAAATTTTATGATGAAAATTCATATTGATGAGAATTCAAGTTGCAGAAAATGAAATTAATTTTAGCCTGTAGGTCTGCACTTTATTCCCAGAGAATTCAAGCATTTTAAAACAATGTATGGCCTCCACAGGTATCAATAACAGCTTGACATCTTCTGTGCATACTACACACGAGGTTGTTGAACATTTTTTGAGAAATTTGGTTCCATAAACGGGGTAGAAGTTCTCTCAGATTATTAGAGGATTCTGGGGTACGTTGATGATTATCTAATCTTCTTTGGAGCATATTTTCATGCAATTCAAATCTGGTGAGTGCAGAGGTATTGTTAAATATGGAATACCAAGCTCCTCCGCGCATCCTCAACTATGGCTGCACGGTGCGGCCTAGCGTTATCGTCTAGAAATTGAAAATTTGGCCAAACATTGTCAACGACATGCTCCCTATAGTGTAATGGTCCCTATACACGATCCGGCGGCCTGCAGTCCCAGGACTGTCGATTTGAACTGACAGTCAAGGTCTGTAGTGCACTACACACGATACAGTTAAATCGGAAGACCTGATTGCTCTACACACGGCAGTTTTTCAAACGATTTGCCGAAACTGTCGGGCAGGACTTATCGATTATCTGTGCATGTGTAGTGATAACAAAACTGTAGATCTACGTTCCTGCAGTCTCTGACTGCAGTTCGCCGGTGCGTGTATATGGATTTTTTGGATATAGCGATGATTACGAGGTATGCGTGGGATTGTCCATACCCTTATTCTTGGAGAATCTGAAAATCGTCCATATCTGGATTTATCAGTGAAAAGAACACTATACCATTGATCGTTCCAATTGATATGTTGCCTTGCCCATTCTTTGATGCTTGTGGTCACGTGTTAATGGAACTCCTCTAAATGGATGTCTAGAACCTAGATTCACCTCTCTCAAACGTCGTCTGATGGTTTCGATTTAAACTTGGACACCACCTGCATTTTGAAGAGTATTCCGTAGCATTCTACACGTAGATGTAGGCTTTCTTCTCGCCGAAACGGTGATGAAACAATCCTGAGCTGGTGTTGTTTTTCGTCGCCCAACACGGAACCTATCTCTCCCTTAACGTATTCGAAAGTCGGGATATCACATACTCTGACTGACTTGAAGCCTTTCCGCTACAACAACTTGAGTTAGAACACCCTGCACAATTTCGTTAGCCCTATTAGCCTCAACGTCTTGGCATTTTCATAATACTCGTTTCAAATCGGAGCCGTTGATAAACTGCATTTCAGAATAAGAACATTCATGAAGCATATTCAAAGAACCAAACTTCAGAAAACAGGCGACCAGATTGACGAAATGTCTCATACTGATTTTTATTGTAGCGATTCAAATTGTTATTGAGTTTAAAATAATTTTACAGCTATTTTCTCGAAGATTACATACTTTTCCAAACGATCGAATACGATATCCCCAACGCTTGTTGAGCAGTATATTGCAAGAGGTGAACAGTACAGAAATAAAATTCACTGATTAAAATATTAAGATGAGCATGGGTAAATAATAAATAATTGTTCATTCCCAGAGAAAGACATGAAATAGTCAAATTCTGGTGCAACATCATCATTTCCATATGAGAAACGTAGAAAGGTCTGAAAATCTATGTGATTTGTAAAAATATAATGAAACATACATTGAAGATAATGCACATGAACGAAATGAATCGAACTCACTTGTAAATTGAGTAGCGCCAATGAGTACTACCAATATTTTTGTAGATCCTTCATGATTCAATACGTGGACAGATTTCATACAGAATGAAGTATGAAACGACATCTGTTATAACAAAATCGTGCGAAAATATCCTGGATCTATTCATTATCTGTCTAATTTATGGGAGAGAAAACAGTTAACATCATAATACTCTAACTCACGTTCGTTCAATTCAACTCATTGAATCTTGAACTCGTGAAAGAATATCAGTGCCTTCTGAACTTGCATTATAAGTAACAATATAGCAATTCGTTCATACCAAATTTGAAAGAATATGGGCATGCTGCCAAAATTTTTACAGCGTATGACCCAGATCCGTACTTTTTCCGATCCTTGAGAAGTATCCACGAGTAGCCACTGCCGGCGGTGGATCATAACGCAATGAAATAATTTCATCTTATTAGGATAGAACGTTTATCCAGCAATAACACTGTGCTTCCTCAACTTCCACCAACTTTTGATTCTCCCGGCTAAAGTTCCCAGCTCCAAGAACCCCGCACCGCAAATAAAATGAAGATGAAACACATTCGTTCACCTCAATTCGAGGGTGAAAATTCCCCACCGCAAATAGTTTTTATGATTCTCCGGCTGCCGTTCGGAGTTTACACAAAGTCATCAGGAGCGTTTTATGTGGACTCCTAACTGAACTTTATTCCACACATAACAAAACTTAATGACAAAAATTATGAGTACATCACATATGAATTAAAATTTTGTACAAAAATAGGAAATTAATAATTTGGGTCGAACAAATAATCACATCAAAAAGGTGGATTACCTATATTTTTGTAGATTCTCCATGATCCAACAGTGCCTTCCGCACTTGCATCATAAATAACTATTAGAATTCAGCAATATTTCGTTGACATGAATTTTGAAAGAATGTAGGCCTGCTGCCAATTTTTTTTTACAGCAGATGACACAGATCAGCACTTTTTCCGATCCTTGAGAAGTATCTACGACTAGCCACTGGCTGCGGTAGATCATAACGCAATGAAATAATTTCATCTTATTAGGATAGAACGTTTATCCAGCAATAACACGGTGCTTCCTCAAACTTCCAACAACTTCTGATACCCCGGGTAAATTTCCCACTTCCAAGAACCCCGCACCGCAAATAAAATGAAGATGAAACACATTCGTTCACCTCAATTCGAGGGTGAAAATTCCCCACCGCAAATAGTTTCTATGATTCTCCGGCTGCCGTTCGGAGTTTACACAAAGTCATCAGGAGCGCCTTATGTGGACTCCTAACTGAACTTTATTACCGGTTCAGGGAAAGGGGCAGGTCTGCGAAAGAATGCGAGCGGAATGCCTCGTCTCGCTGATCCCAACGAATATTCCGCATTGCTCCCGGGAAAATCCACGTCGGAACCTGCGACTCGACGTCTCTTCGAGCTTTTATTTTCGGCGTCCGAAGGAGAGGAGCAATTTCAGGATATGACGTTGATCGGAGGGTATCCGAAAAATGTTGGCCAATTTGGAGCCGATCATAATCGGGATTTTCCATGCACGTGGTTTGAAGTTTTGGGAATCTTTGTCGAATATTTAGCGGCTCCGATGTGGTTTATCGTATCCTGATTGAGGTATTCAATGCGTCCAAGATGCGGACTCAAAGCGTCCGTCCAAGATATTTTGAATTTCGAAAAGAAAGTTTAGGTTTGAGATTTCGCTGAAACATCTTTCGTTTCGTCAGTTATTATAATATGAAGAGAAAACAAAGGCCTGTTCATTTCAGAAACTCTTATATCTTGATGAAGAAAGGCAGTTAATCACTTCTTACCAATAACGTCATGAAACTCCTATGACGAGTATCACAAGTTAGTGAAGTGAATATCAGAGCACATGAGAATGTATCTATAATGGAACTATGCTGCTTGGATACTCTACCGTGTTCTGAGAATAGAAAGATGAACATAATTCAAAATCCGTCAAATAAAATATATCATAAAGATAGATGGAATAGTAATCAGATCTTTGTTGAAAATATTGTATGTAAGTAAGTAAGTAAGTAGATATTTATTTGCAGAAAGTATAAAACATAATACAACTTTGAATGAATCAGAAAAAAACAACTGTCTGCAAAAGGGATCTTTACGACAGTCTTCCATTTGGATTTCTAAATATCCTTGTTGCGTTTGATCGGCTGATGACGAGAATTATACCAAAATAGTTCACAAAAACTCAATCTGGAAATGGTATTCTTTCGAAAATAGAACATAATCTTAATATATAGACCTTAGTCGGCCATATTGTTGGTGACACTTTTTATAACTCAAGATTGGATGAACTGTTTGTTATGAAAGATTTTTTGTTGGATTCTTCTACGGTGGGGTGAACATAAAATACATGAAAACTCTGAAAAATTTGATGAAATAGTAAATAATATTCCTTCTTTCGAATAACGCTAGTAGATGTCGCTACGGTTGATAGCTTTTTCGGGTAAGTATTATATTTGATATTAATTCGGTGAACAATTTATAATGATATTAACGCATCTGAGTCCGTGTGGTATTACACCTATCTTTTTTCCGAACACTATGGAAAATTTTATGACGAAATGTTTTCAACAGATCTCTTTTCTCTACATCGCCATTAGATGGCAATGCAATGTAATGTCAGCTACCTAAACGTCTTAGCCTTGGAATTCTTAGGTCTTCGCGCAGAAGTCAGTGCCTATTCACGTAACCGAAAAACTCCTGTCAAAGTTCGTACACATAATTAGGCCATTTTGTTGGTTACATAATTTATAACTCAAGATTTGATGAACCGTTAGAAGAGCATCCAAAAATATGGAGTTCATCAACTTTGTGGAGCAAATTGTCAATGAAAGTGAAGAATATCGTCCCAAAAAATCAGAAATTCTCACTCGTTAACAAGTTGAAAAGTTTATAAAAGAGGCTCCAGATGAGACCCTTTTGTCGTCAAACATCGTCGTTTTTCCTGAAATACATGAATAATAAATGCACTGCCAATCCAGTTGGTATTAATACATTCGGGAAAATTCCATCCATTGTCGCCAAATTCCCCAAACTGTCAGAACCAAAGCAAAATAAAAGAGACTGTTTTCGAAGATCGTCCGCTTCATTGCTAGCAGAATCAGGAGCAAATATCACGGATATAACAAAACAGGGTGGATGGAAGTCTACGACAGTAGCCGAGGGCTATGTTGATCATTCCATTGCATATAGAAATGTCATTGCCGAAAAAATTCTCCCAACCTCAACAAATTTTGGATCATCATCATCCAATATTGTACTTCCGGCTTCTTCAAGTACTGATGATGCTGAGGATTCTAATTATGTGTTGCGAAGCTCTCTAACGTCACAGGGCATTAATATTAGTTATTGTTTGAGTTTTACGAGTAATATTACTGTTCATAAAGTAATGATTGTTAAATATTGATAATACAAATTTGCAATTGCTGAATTTTTCTCATTTGATTTCATCATAAGAAAATGAGGTGCTGAAAATATTTTCAACACTAATGTTAAAAATATTTTTAACACCCTTCCACGTAAACAATCAATTTTAACATTGTTTGCTGTCATCAAAAGTGTCATTTTTAAAGGCAGTTGTACAAAAAAATATTACTGAAAACAATACTGTAATGAGTTCATTACAGCACTGCTTTTAGTACTATAATGAACTATACTGGAATAGAGAAATGAATGAATCCATTTTGATGAATAAATGATCATCCATAATTCAATTGATGAATATCCTACTTTCAGCGATTAAAAGTATCCTTTTACTCCCCGAAGTGCATAAAACAATGAACCGGTATAAATTTTTCCGGGTGGAAATTCGAAAACTGCTCTCTAAATTGAACATCCAAATGGGACTTAAAATTCAAGCAATCATTTACCCGGATATTATTCCCGTCACACCCCATGAATCTCGCGAAGTAGTAAAAAGTTAATATAAAAAATGAGAGAATTTTCATCGAGAAATTAAATCTATCTCGGAGGCAACTTTAATAACATCTTCCTGTAAAAAGTTAATGTATTCAAACGGAGTGAACTGTCTCCGAAGTGATATTATCCCTATTTATCACAAGGCGGCTCCTGCACTTTTATAGTTTCCAATCCTGCTGTTTCCTGAAGGGGAGATCTCCCAAATATCCCAGGTACTTGAGTTGTTTATACACGTTATATTCATAAATAAAGCTCTCACGATCGGGATCCATAAAGACGCTGCATAACGGTAGTCGAAGAGCTTTTAGCTGTTCAGTAGAGATTTCAGTATTCGAATTAATTTAACGGCCTTTTCTCAAACGCTGTTGACGTTTTTACATAATTCCCGACAGTATCCTGTATCTGCGACGGGAATGTGATATTCCCATTTTTTAGCGATTGTGGGGACGCTAGAGATGTTATGCAAATGAAGAGTGCATCCTCTGGTTCGATGCAGCTGGCTTCATGGCACTTTTACATCCCATTTCCCATTCATTCCTGATGATGCGGTTAAATGGGTGCATTCGAAACGTTGCATTGTGGCTGAATAGAGAGGATCCTATTTTCAGGATCAGCGAGGGACTATCCTTGAAAAAATCAACCTGCATGTTTAACAAAGATATCGTTTAGTAGGGGAGAAAGGTGGTTTGATGAAATCTACAGAGTGTACAAAGTTCGACGGCCTATTAGGCGTTTCTGGAGAACTGGACCTATTTGAAATCTGAAAATTGGGATTGTGCAATTGTTTGACATTATCTACCGGGTAGAATATTCTTGGAGCCTAACCACTTTCGGTTATACAGGGAGTAAAAAAAAATTTCCAGGAAATTTTTTTCTGCTTTTTTGGTTTTTGAATTTGATAGAGAATGCAATTCTCAATACATTCGTACTCAAATCGTTGCATTCGTCAAAATATTTTCCGAAACATCGAGAAACAACTGAAGAAAAAGTGAAATAAGAGTATTTGTATCCTGTTCTTTATTCCTATTCTAAATATCTTAAGCACAAACCGTTTTCACAT
Organism: Hippodamia convergens; assembly: GCA_038502775.1. Classification (NCBI taxonomy): domain Eukaryota; kingdom Metazoa; phylum Arthropoda; class Insecta; order Coleoptera; family Coccinellidae; genus Hippodamia; species Hippodamia convergens. Next base: position 23,414,678 of record CM076608.1, read on the forward strand.
TTTTGAAGTCGAAGATTGTGGAAATATTGTACATTTCTTGAAATTTGAAAAATTAGTCACAGGGTGTTCTGAATGTTGGGTCAAAAATTGGGATCAAGATTGGCTCATAACTTTCGTTTTTCAAATTAGAATCCTATTTTTTTATAATTGCGTTGGATTCTGCGATGTTCTAACATGTTGATGCTCCTAAAATTAATAATTCTTGAGTTATTCGGGATTTTCTGATTTTATGTCGTACGTAGCGGCAAATTCATGAAATCTGTTCCATATCAACAATGTTGAATGAATTCAGAAAAGACGTGTGTCACTAGTGAGTTATTGGAATAATTCATCTTCTATGACTAAGGTCATTGTTGATATGAAACAGATTTTATGAATTTGATCTTATGTACGACATGAAATCAGGAAATCGTGAATAACTCGAGAATTATGTGAAAATATTATCATCATTTTTCTTAGCATAATACAACGCAATCATAAAAAAATTAGGTTCTAATTTGAAAACGAGAGTTATGGGCCAATCTTGATCTCAATTTTTGACCCAACATCTGGAACCCCCTGTGACGAATTTTTCAAATTCAAGAAATGTACAATATTTCTGAAATCTTCGACTTCAAAAATGTGAAAAAGATTTGTGCTGAAGATATTTAGAATAGGAATAACAAACATGATACTGAATACTCTTATTACCCTTTTTTTCAGTTTTTTCTTGATATATTGCAAAATATTTTGACGAATACAACGATTTGATTACGAATGTATTCAGAATTGCATTCTGTATCTAACTGTAAAAAAAAAACAGAAAAAAAAATTTGAAAATTTATTTTTCACTCCCTGTATAAAGGGGTCAGCCTCCAAGAATATTTTAGCTCGGTAGATAATGTCAAACAATAACATAATCCCAATTTTCAGATTTCAAATAGGTCCAGTTCTCCAGAGACGCCTAATAGGCCGTCGAACTTGGTACACCCTGTATACAGGGTGGGATTAAAAAAACTTGTCATCGGCATTATCTGAAATTTCAAAAATCAATTACAGAAAGAAAATTTCACGATTCTGATAAGTTTCATGACGGAGTCTGATATAGACTCCGAAACGTTTCGCACTTTCTTTTCTCATTGTAAGGCAACAATTTCCTTGAAGAAATTGGGTTTACAAATCAGTTCACAAATTTTACTAATTGACTTTTTTTAGACACAAAAATTGCAGAAGAATGCCTTTTCTTTATTGTTACACGGTATACCTACCTCGAATTCCACACGCGTAGAAATTTAAATCTTTAAAATTAGCAAACCCTAATTAAGACCAAATTTTTCGCAGATTACCCTACACAGTGCTCATTTTGATGAAATTTTTTTCTATTATCATATAAGTGAAAACAACTGTTATCGACATACTTGTTTATAACTGGCAACACAGTAGTTCGTTCAGGTGAATGATAGACAACCCAATATATGCACATTCATTATAATAGGAATGTTTTCATTTTCATTTCCGATCGCACTTCCTACTCATACTGCTCAATCAAAAAAATTTGTAAACTGGGTTCGCTCAAACGACCAGTGGAAACGAATAGCATCTCTTTGAAACATCCAATAAAGCGCGGCTATTATATTTCACTAGAATTTTGCCTTCAAACGACTGAAAAAATGCAGTAACCCGAACCCAAGTTTCAGGTTTTCACCATGTAGATGATTTCAGTCATGAAACCTCCCACGCTTTGACGTTTCGCGTTTATAGAGGGAGTTGTTCTACGCTAAATCTAATTATCTGGCTGTCATTGCGTCAATTGCGCAACGGACATTATCATTCTGAAAAAGTTTGTTGGACAATGTTCGTGCTACCGATTCCATGAATAAACTACGTCGTTCGAAAACATCATCGTTACGTTCAACAAACAATTTCGGACAATTCTGCTTGGTTGCGTTTCAACTGAGGATTATTATCTCAATTATTAGGAGTTGTTCTATATGAAATGAATTTTCCCCTTTTAATCAACAACTCCTGAAAGAATAACTCGTGATGAAGATGCCAGGCTTTCTTAGTGACGAAACGTCGAGAATGAATGAACGACGACGGCCGAAATGCTCAACAAAAACAAAAGTCTAAGACAGTTTCGAAGTTTACAGAAAATTGCGGCAAGCATCCTAGGAGAAAATTACATGAACAATAGGCAATTTAATGCTACATAGCTGGAGTCAATATCAGTATTGCCAGAATTGTGTTATTAATATTTATAAATAATTTTCCCATTAATGTGTTGAATTCGCCTAATTAATAAATTTATTGATCTTCATAATATGTAGGTCATTAAATTGAATGAAACAAATATAGGTAAGGAAGTACATAATTTAAGTATTAGTCCTAAAATTATTCTGCATTTTTCACAAATAATGACGAAATGTACTTTTCATCAATTGTTGCGAAATATTTTACATTTCGTAATCAATTGCGAAAAAACAAACGTTTCAAATCTCGATGAGTTTTGAAAAAGGTCACAATAATTAAATGGTTTTGTTTTCTTCCTCAAATTAGTCCAAATTTAACGCAGAGGCTTTATTTGGATATTTTCTTGTTAAATTCTGTTCCAAATACTATAAAAACCGGTAAAAACTCAATTTAGTTTGAGAAAATGCAGAATCCATTCTAAAATATACAGCCCCACAAGAGTTAGGGATATCGTATTCAATTGTTTTGAAAAGTATTCTTCGAGAAAATCGAATAAAATCATTTAAAACTCAAAAACAACATAAATTGATCCAATAAAAATCAGTATGAGACTTTTCGTCAATCTTTTTTCTGAAGTTTAGTTCTTTGCATATCCTTTATGAATGTCCTTATTTTGTTATGGAGTCATTTCATCAACGGCTCCGATTTGAACGAGTTTTCTGAAAATGCAAAGACGTAAATTAACAAACGCTGACGCTAATAGGGCAATCGGAATTCTACAGGTGGCGTAACTCAGTTTGTTGTAGCGGAAAGGCTCCAAGTCAGCCAAGGTGTGATATCGCAACTTTGGAATAGGTTCAGGGAGACACATTCCGTGTTGGAAAGACTAAGGCTTGGTGGGCGAAACAATACCTGCTCAGGATCATTTCATCACCGTTTCGGCGAGAAGAGAGCCTACATCTACGTATTGAATGCTACGGAATACTCTTCAAAATGAAGATGGGTGTCCAAGTTTCCATCGAAACCATCAGACGACGTTTGAGAGAGGTGAATCTAGGTTCTAGACGTCCATTAAGTGGAGTTCCATTAACACGTGACCATAAGCGTCAAAGACTGGAATGGGCAAGGCAACATATCAATTGGAACGATCAATAGCGTAGTGTCCTTTTCACTGATGACTCCAGATATGAACGATTTCCAGATTTTCGAAGAATAAGGGTATGGGCAATCCCACGCATACCCCTATCTCCAAGAAGTCCATCCATTCCGAGGGAGGGTAGTGTTATGGTATGTGCTGTATGATCTACACATTTGTCCTGGGAATATGACCGCCTTATACTAAAGGGAGCACGTCATTGACAATGTTTTGCCAAATTTTCACGCTGCTATTGGTGAAACTTGTCTGGACGATAACGCTAGACCGCACTGTGCAGCCATAGTCGAGAATGCGCGCGAGGAGTTTGGTATTCCACACTGACCAATACCTCCGCACTCACCAGATTTGAATTGCATAGAACATGCATGGAATATGCTCCAAAAAAGATACGATAATTTTCAGCCTAATCCAGAATCCTTGAAATGCTGGAATTCTCTGGGAATAACATTTCGTTATTTTACTAGATTTTTCCTAACCACCGTGCAGACCTTCAGGCTAAAATTAATTTCATTTCCTGCAACTTGAAATCATATTAATACGAATTTTCATCACAAAATCTCATTTAAACTTAATTTTTCTGCAATTAAAGTCAATATTTCTAACTCATGTGGAGCAGTTTAAATTTTACTCAAAGCTTTTGTGCCTTGTTTCAATTATAAGAGCTAATAAATGATAAAGGGCCTAGGTCCATTCCCTGGGGTACCCCGTGTAAATGAAAAAATTTTTTATATGGGATATTATGAACGTTTGAAGATATAATTCTAGCTGCAACGTCCCGAGCTACAATTATCCGTGAAATAATTATATCCCTGGCGAAAGGGTGTTTGTTCTATGCGGGCCAATCAGAATTCGAGCTCCAGAAACGAGAGCGGCAAGCCGTAGCCGAGCTAAGAAGATCCCCATCGAAAAAAGAACGATATGCAGCAATTGTAAATATTCCCTGACAGCAGGAAGCAAACAATACGACCAGCCATTTATTTCGGCGAAAACATAAATTCCAATAAAAAGGCGAATAAAGGCGACTTGGAGAATTTATTACAATTTGTTGTTCCAATATTTCCTATTTTAGTCATACGACTCTCAGCCGGAATTCAGTCCCTAGTTGTATGGAAGGCCATTCGTCTTTCGGTTAGGTGCGAAATAAATTCTACTCATATTTCCATTTTCGCGTTCGAAAAGTGAAAATATGCATAATTCTCGGGATAAAAAATATACAGTTTTTTTACCTCTGAACCATTAACCTAGTTCGATAGAGAGTCGATGTATGTTGGCAGAGTTAATTTGCCATGTGGGCAGTGGCGGCTCGTTGCTAAAAGAAGGTAGTTCAAACGAGATGATAATGGCAGGAGCTGAAATTCTTCGAATATATTAATTAACCGGGCCCGGCAATTGAACTGTCCGTTTTTGAAAATGCAAAATCTGTATTAGTTTTCAACATTTTTGAAATCGACTGTTTGCATATGAAAGTTGAAAGTTCAAAGTATTTTTATGTGCTACTAACTCACCTGGCAGACTTTGTACTCTTCAATCGATAAACACAAAAGCAACTTTCATATTTTAATAAACTATTATGGTATAATACCTTGAAAGTGGGCATGAAATTGTCCTGTACAGGGTGATTCATTTATCTTGGTAACCCCAATTTTCTCGAAAACGTCCGAATATTTTTTCATTCTGTGAATGGCGTTTTGAACAAGTCAATGTTGACTTGAGATGCGCATAAGAACCTGCGGAATAAATGAAGACGCCAGGTGTCGCGGCGCTATCAAAAATTTTTTCTCCAGGGACATACCATTTTTATCATGTCATTCGAAAGATGATTTCATTCTGATTTTTTTTTTCGAATACAATTTTTGTTAATTTCTAACTGTCAGCGATCTGCAGCGTGTTTTATGTTGATTCTTTTCCATTTATTTTTTTTCTGTATTGTGGTAGTATGCCTTGATTCGGAGACATAGATATGATTTTGTGCCTTGAATTCAAGAAGGCTAGTTTTCTTAGCAATTTGCCTCTTTAAATAAGATTAAATATGTGGATACAGCAAGATGGGGCTCCATGTCACAAAGCTGCCATTGTGAAGAGATATTGAGATTAAGAATTCGAAAATGAATGGACCCTTATATTTTGACCAAAGTGACTTATAATGAAATAGGGAGATGATATAACTTGTGTATGGATCATAATGGCTAGATGACCTAGATTTGATTTTGTTTCGTAAAATGACGGAGGCTCTGTAACAAACTATTTTTCTATTATTTTATTCATTAAATATTATATTTTATATCAATAAACATTTTATTTAATAACAAACGAAACATTTCGAATCATATGTTCTATATACCGGCCATTATGATCCATACATAAGTTATATCATTCCCCTATTTCATTATAAGTTACTTCGGTCAAAATATAAGGGTCAACTTGGGCACATGCGTTTCTCATCTTCATTTTCAAATAGTCCAAGCAATTAGAATCAGTTTGGTATACCATATATTCAAGGGAACCCCTCAGAAAGTAATCCATGAGCGTTAGGTCTGGCGATATCTGATGGGTCCATTGGTTTCAATCCATTTATTTTCGAATTCTTGATCTAAATATCTCTTGACAATGGCAGCGTTGTGGCATGAAGCCCCATCTTGCTGTAGCCACATATTTCATCTTATTTGAAGGAGCACATTGACTAGAAAACTAGCCTTCTTGAATTCAAATCACAAAATCACATCTATGTCTCCAAATAAAGGCATACTACCACAATACAGAAAAAAATAAATGGAATATAATCAACATAAAACACGCTGCAGATCGCTAACGGTTAGAAATCGATAAAAATTGTATTCGAAAAAAAAATTCAGAATAAAATTACCTTTCGAATGACATGATAAAAAAGGTATGTCCCTGGAGAAAAAATTTTTAATAGCGCCTCGACGCCTCACGTCTTTATTCATTCCGCAGATTTTTATGCGCATCTCAAGTCGACATTGACTTGTTCAAAACGCCATTCACAGAATGAAAAAATATTCGGACGTTTTCGAGAAAATTGGGGTTACCAAGATAAGTGAATCACCCTGTACAATATGTGTTGCTCCAAACGATGTCGTCTGGAAGCTGTAATGTTTTTGAATGTTGACCAAGAAGTGTTTAGAATCATTTCCTATCCCAGAAACTAAAGAGCGTAAGGGATCTGGTGTTGGGACCAATTGTGGCAATTGGCAATTAGATAAGCTAGCTGACCCGGCGAACTTGCCTTAGAAATGAATAAAGTTGTACTGATCATTGGTTTTTTAAGAAGGAAATAGTTTAGGTGAAATACAAAATAATACAAAATTACAAAATATACAAAAATTTTAATACCATTGAATTAGGGTGGTTGTTTATATTCTTCTCAATAGCTATCTCAGTTAATATTGGTCGTACAAAAACGTTTGAATGGGCAAATTTTAAGTATTTTTTTGGGAATTCAGAATTCAGTACTAAGAAGTTCATAAAGGCATCGAAAACCTGAAAATTTGTTGTGAACTATTGTTTTTTAAATGGTACAGCCTGTATTTCATTTTTCTAATCGCTAGAGCTTTTTCTTATGATTCGAAATTTATAAACTTCATTGAGGTTAATTTCGGCAGTTTCTGAAAAATAAAGATAGTTTCTTCTAAATCCAAGGCAGCTGTGGCATGCCACCTAACGATGCAATTTTTTCATATCAAAGGAACCGTGAATGAAAAAACAACGTATTTTTATTTTATTTATATATTAACTAAAAGTTAAATCAAGTGTTCAAGTGACCGTCATATACGTCTACACACAGCCGATATCTTCGAATTTATTTTTTAAGGGTTTTTCCTACCATTCATGGAATATATTGAGGTTTTCAATTATTTCTTCCTCTATTCTGAAATTCATCTGTTTAATATTTTGCGGAGGGGCCATATACACTTTATATTTCAAATATCCCCCTTAAAAAAGTGTCCAAGGGGGTTAAGTAGGGACTATCAGGAGGCTATAGAATAGAACTTCGATATAAAGAAATCACAGCATTCTCAAGTGGCCTTACCCAGCTGCCCTAGATTAAGACGAAAAAAACCTACATTTTTCAAACACTGCCGAAATCAACCTCAATGAAGTATATATATTTGAAATCAGAAAAAAAAACTCTACCGATAAGAAAAATAAAATACAGGGTATACCATTTAAAAAACAATAGTTCACGACAAATTTTCATGTTTTCGCTGCCTTCATGAATTTCTTTGTACTAAATTCTGAATTCCCATGAAAAATACTCGAAATTTGCACATTCAAACCTTTTTATACGACCAATATCAACTGAGATACCTATTGAGTAAAATATAAACAATCACCTACATTGTTATTCATACATCAAAAGAATTCTTTTCATTTAAGGGGTAAAGAGGTAACTTTTTTTATATTTCACAATTCCTTCATGTAGTACTTTGTGATGAATAACATTTTAAGTTTTTTTTCCCAAGAATGCTCGAATAAATATGGCAGATTGCTGATTGTCCATTGGGAATCGGCACGTATAGGCAACTCAAAATACACAGTTATTGTTTAAATTGCCGATAATAGTAGAATTGAGTTTTGTTCAACACATTTCATCATCAAATTTTCGGGAGTGTTCGGATAAAAGATAGTTGTAATAACATGTGGACTCAGATGCGTTGATATTATTAGTATGTAGTTCACTGAATTAATATCAAGTATAAAACTTTTCCGAAAACGCTAATTACCTTAACGACATCTACTGTGCATTATTCACAAGAAAAAAAATTATTTCCCATTTTTATTCCATTACATCAAATTTTTCAGGGTTTTATGGTATGTTATGTTAACCCCGCCGTAGAAGAATGCAACAAAAAATCTTTCATAACTAACAGTTCATCCAAACTTGAGTTATAAATGGTGTAACCAACAAAATGGCCCACTTAGTTTTATATATTAAGATTGTTCATCCTCTTAACCTACTATTATACGAATGAATTTGAGTTATACTTCACCTTCTTGACTCATTTCTCTCTCGAAAAAATCGGTCGCCCTGTACGTGAACCCTTCCAATTACCGAGATTTATTTGCTTATTACCACACCTACCCTCAAACGTTTTCATCGGGATTGAAATTCATCCTTCCCAACCCGAATACGCTGTATAATTTGGCTCGATGTTTCAATATTGAATTATCCGGATCTATTTTGGGCCCCGAGTAAACAGGTACCTTTTACCAGACCGGGAAAACTTATTTAATTTCGGGGAAATTATTTAACGTAGAGTGATTAAATGTTTACCCAACGAGCGACAACATCTTTTATGCTCATCCCGAATTTTACGTTGCGTTAACGTAGTCTGAGAGGTTACCCGATACGGTTGTTAGGTCGTTTATATCCAAGAGCTGCTGAAAGCTGATCCTTAGAGGGATAGTTCAGTCGACTGCACTCAGAAGTGTGTTTAGCTTAAGTTATTGTTCGTTCGATCCCCTCTAAACTGATGCCCGGAACAATAAGTACCAACAAGGAGAATTTCAACCACTTCTGGAAACGTTGATCCGATAAATTTGTTAAGTTCTTGATAACCCTCGCATTCGCCATTTTGTACCTCATACTATGATACAGCAGCAGTGTTGTCAGGTGTAGCATAATTATCAGATTTTAACGTAATTTCGAAACTCCCATGAATGATCTTTTTTGTATGTTCGGTTCATCAGGGCCTTCTCGACAGTTCCTATTTTGCATATTTTTTATGATTTGTTGCAATATTGTGTTGAAGAAAACTGTTTTGTTATATATGATGTGAAATGTTTCGAATGATTTTATTTTACTATATCTGATGCAAGTGTGATTGAAAGAATCTAATACTGAAAGTCACCTTTTTTTGCGGATTAAAAAAAATTCTATAGAGGGAAATCTTCGATTCAATTTTCCATATAGTACCAAACTTTGCACGGTTATGAGTAAGTGCAAGAATAACTCTGAAATTAATAAATAATGATAATATATTCCAAATATCAGATATTTCGGTTTAAATTAAAGCAGCATTTCATTTAAGTATGGCCACTTTTTCGGCTTCATTTTGAAGTGTTCTCAAAGAAAATGACTGGAGCAAATCATGAATTAGTAAGTTCAGTTCAGTGTTCAAGAATGGAGAAATATTACCTACCCCTTCTTGAAGCAATATTCTTTTGAGCTCGAGCGTAAATAAGGTCTAACATTCGCTTGAAATTACGGCTTTTATGGTAATAACATATTATATCATATCCAGAGGAAATGACTTTGTTAACTTTATACGGCAGAATATTATATGAGATTCGAATCTTTCTGCAATGTAGAGTGAGTTACATGTGAATGCTTCTAAGTAGTATTCACGAATATCTGAGATTAAACTTTTTGAATTTTCTAGCATCGCAGGATGCGATAGCTCATAATGAGTTTATCAGCATAAAGTTCTTCTCCTTAGATGTGAACTTATGTTTTCGTGGATGAAATCAATAAACCACAGTCTTCCTGGACAATTTAAACATATTACTCTACAATTCCCAAAGAGAGTTTTTTCTTTGCCCTCAAGTGTTAGACAACTTGAATGATTAATGAGCATATTTTTTTTATATAGAGCAATGAGCATAAGTGTTAATTATCTTGCACATATGATTATCTTCACGTTTGTAGAGTGTTTTTAATTGGGTGTGTTCAGATTTTGGCAAATTGCTTTCACCAGATAATTGAGTTCGCGATGATAGTGCGAAAACATTTATTTCACATCATTCACAATCATAAGATCAAAATCTCACCCGCATGAAGCTACTAATGAAAAATACAAATATTAACAGCCTCTTCAAATTCAGATTGAAAATAGACCATCCAAGGTGAAATAGGAACGAGAAGCTGTCAACCAGTTTCATGTGTATTATAATTGACCATGAACTCATTTCGATGCTGAAATAGAAAAACAGTTATTTTTACATTATTCACAATAATAAAATGAATATGTCACCCGCATGAAGCTATTATTATTATCCTGAAAAGGGGTTGTTTTGGGATCATTCAGCCTTCCGGGAACTTCTTTAGCCAACTCGTTCATTTAAATTCCAAGGATCAATGGTATTGATAAATCCAACGACATCCTTAGGAGCTTTAGCTGTTACCTCATGAGGATCCATTATCGACCTCCCCATGTGAATGGTTCTTAGCTCCGCCAGCTCTGGACACTTGCATACCATGTGTTCAGCCGTTTTTTTCTCTGATCCACAAAGCCTGCAGGTTTCATCTGCTGATTTTCCCATGCGATACAAAAGATATTTGTATCGACAGTGTCCCGTCAGCAGATCTTCCATTACTCGGAGCTCAGCTTTATGCGTTTCCTAGTGTACATCGGCGAGAATTCCACAAATCTCTTTGCTTGCGCAAATCTAGGAGTATTTATCCAGAGCGTTGTTTTGTTTGCCACTTCCCATTGTTGGACCGCTTTCTTGTATTGGTCTTTTTCCAGCCCACAGAAAGGTTCAGGTCTAACAGGCTTCTGCCTTGAAGCTTTCTTCGCGAGTTCATCGACTATTTCATTTTCGTCAATACCACAATGTCCTGGTATCCATAGTAGAGTCAGCTTATAGCCTCTGGTCAATTGTTTTATGGTATCATGGCATTACCATGTCAGGCGAGACTCCTGGCTGTATGATTCCAGTGTTCTCAGAGTAGCCTGACTGTCCGTGGTGATTTACATATATGAGCTTCTTTGAGATTCCTCCAAATGCACTGTTGAGCAAAGGTGTAGACAGCTAGTGTCTCTACCTGTGAAACAGAAGGTTCACTTCCAAGAAGCTTTGATATTCTTAATTCAGGTCCACATACCCCAATACGTAGATAGAGTAAGGGGTTAATCAGGAACTCTATCTACGTTATAACACACCAGGATGATTACCTTTCACTAATACCCCAATACCTGTACCCCTTTCTGTTTTCGATACATCATGTACCATATGGATGAATTTTTGTCTATACGATTGACGTAGTTCATTGCACTAAGCCGGTGACCAATGAACGTTCCGAATGGCATTTCGAAATCGTATATGATTGGCATCACATCTGATGGTTTTGCCAAGAGGCCCACATGAAGCTAATACAGTGAAAAATATAAATATTAAAAGCATCTATAAACTCAGAGTGACAATAGTGAATAGACCGTACAGGGTGAAACAAGGACGAGAGGCGGTCAACCAGTTGCATGTGTATTACAATTGACCGTTGAACCATATCAGAGAAGTTCTTTAGGAGATCAACTAAAGCCAGGGTTCACCCTAGAGGTTTGATAATTCATTCATCTGAATTTCGATCACTGTAATTAGCAATAATAAATAAGTTCCTATTATGAGAATGCACATGAACGAAATGAATCGAGTTTACCTGTTAATTGAGTAGACTTTATGGTAATCACCAATATTTTTGTAGTTTCTTTGTGATGTAGCATGTGGACATATTTCATACATTATGAAAATGACATGGAAATGGAATACTTGACAATGCTGAAGAGACTGAGAATACATCTATTGAGATGAACTAAAAATACACCAGAATTGAACGAGATGACAAGAAATGTTACACATTAACACAAGATAAGTTGTTAAGATAATCAAAGTAGGAAGAGAAAAGCGCAATTCATTCCGCTTTCAATCAAAATAGTGAGATTAACTTGACGCGTTCGTTCATCAGCTGATTTCCGGAGAGAATAGAGATGAACTTGAAGTTGAAGTAGCCATGGGAATAGACTATATCGTGGTCGGAGAAGTGCATCGTTCAGTTTTCAACAAACCACTTGTGCTTAATTCCTAAGAAGAAACTTTTTCTTAACAACAAGGTATTTCGAACGAAATGGTATTTTCTAAAACGAGTTGGAGAATGAGCTCCTATTCCAACACTAATGCGAAATTCGAAAACGAGCGACGAAGGAGCCAAATTTGACAGATTGCAGAATTTGAATTGATTTGATGGGAAAATTGAGAGGATCTGAGGTCAGTACTGACAACCACAAAACGAAAAATATAACTGAAAATAATGCTGTAATGAGTTCAGTACAGCACTACTTTTAGTATTGTTATGAACTCATTACGATACTGCAATATAAAAAAAAAACAGTTAATTTACATTATTCACAATCATAAAATGAATATGTCACCATCATGAAACGAGTGAAAATTTCCTTCCAAGTCGTGTTTTCCATTCTTGGAATCAGCTTCCGTCTGTTGTGGTGAATAGTGATAGTGTCAACTCCTTTAAGAACAATATATACCGATTGTCATTTCCACTTTGTATTCTATGAGATATGTCGCATTGTATGTATCCTTATTTCTATTTTTTGAGCCCTATAGATTTTGATCTTGGCTCTTGATCTCAATAAATAATAATAATAATACAGTGAAAAATACAAATATTAACAGCATCTATGAACTCAGAGTGACAATAATGAATAGACCGTAAAGGGTGAAACAAGGACGAGGGGCTGTCAACCAGTTTCATGTGTATTACAATTGACCAATGAACTATATCAGAAAAGTTCATATCGTGTTCTGCATTTTTCTTCTCCTTCGCCGAATGAGTCTCATTAAGAATAGTGTACTGATTGTTCCATTGCTTTTTTGCTATTCGGACTTATTTTTATGTGAATAATTTTGATATTTTCATGATGTCGCATAAGATTTGAGTTGAAGATGGATCAATCGGGCAGGAAGCAGTTTGGCATGATAGGACTTCTTCAACCAAGGAGGCGAGACGCGAAAAGGTAATTTAATGTTCGAGCGAGTCATGAAGATATACGATGTTCATGTATCAAACCATTTGTGGGTGGTTTTTTCGGCTTTTTGCGCCGGTGGTACGCGATAAAACCGTCGCCATTACACTCGAATAGATGCGGGGAAGCGTCTAAGGCCGCACACTATCCAGTTAAATTCGTTGTATGAATAATAGCGCGCCTCGTTAACTTTAATCGACTCAAAAAGATGCCCGGTCGACACTGGCCATTTTGCTCAGATTACTCCGTCGCAGGAACGTTATTATCCGCAGTGTATTATCCGCTTAAGAGACTGATCAATTTCGCTTACAGCAGGGGTGGAAAGATGCGCCGCAATTTATCGTCATTTGCGAGATTTTTCGTTGCCCTGGGGGAAGGAGTATATTGGGGGTTCTCGATTCGCCCGATTTTTCAGATTTGAAAGGACCGAGAGTTCATATCCGATGGTGTCTTCGTTCTTACATTTTGTCAAACTGCTCAACAGAGAGACGAAAAACTTCAGAGAATGTTTTTGCAAAATTGAGTTCGATATGGTAGTTTGAAAACATTCATTGTACATCGTTCATCATCGTAAAAAATATTATATACAACTTTCACAGCGGCAGATCAATCAATGGAAGTGATTGCGCGAGCCTCTTCATTTCGCCATAAAAAAATAAGTTTGAATATGTGATTTCTAATGGGAAGACTGAGTTGTAATAATGATGCAGGCCAACAGTGAAATACAAGCGTTGAAATCTGAATTGTCTGAGTCTATTCATCGATGAGATCGGTACCTACAGTAAATCTGAGAAGAGCAATAATATTATAATTAATATTAACAACATTGGTCTGAAAGAGAGTGCAAAATTCATCAATGAATGCAACATTTATAGAGCAAAAGACTTGAGATTCATCTAACAGATGAAATTTGATTGAATTCAGGATTGTAGAGGATGAGTAAATTTTGCCGAATGATTGAGTACACCATTATCAGAGGACACTTTCCAGGGTGAAACCAGGACTAGTAACTGGGACTGTCGACCTGTTTCATGTGTGTTACAATTGACCGTTGAATCATATCTGAACAATGTCATCGTGTTCTGCAGAAAATCAACTAGATGCAGAGTTCACCCTGAAGGTATAATGATTCATTCATCTGGAACTCGAGAGAAGTAACTAACTCTATGTTTTAAGGGGTGAACAATAAAGAAATAAAATGTTAGAATGTGCCATCTGTACGAGTATTTCGGCAATATTCCATTATTTACGATGAAAATTCAGCAAACTAGAGAAAAATATCTATTCCTGAATATGGCTCTTTAGAATATTTTTAGGAAAGGCACAAGATTCAGGATTGAAATTCTAAGGATGAGTTTCAAGTAGGAAGAAGACTTCCCGTATATTTTTCTAAAGGAACTAGGACTTCCGGTTTTTTCGGAAGTGACATCAACTTTCGTTTTTCAAATGTGAAGACCCATTTTTTATTGCATAAATAGATTCTCCATTGAATTCTGAGTCGTTGTGATTCCAGAAGTTTGAATTTTCCCGAGAAAATTCTCTCTAAATGAGGAAATACCAAAAAAAAATCTCAAAATTGAACTCTGTTGAAATACAGACAACTTCGAGCTTTTTTCATTGAAAATTCTCAATTTGAGAATATCCGAGAAGAAAGGCTGATGCTTCTTTTCCGATAGCGTGATTTTCAGAATATGATGGAGGTGGTCACAAATTCTTTGTCAAAGTTAGAAGTGACGAAACATTCAAAAATCATTTTTTTCAAATTGGAACCCCATTTTTTCGGAGCATTTTCGAAATCTTTTTCAGAAAATAATAGAAGCATACGTCCAAAACTTTTATCCCAGAATGAATATTTTTCAAGATATTCAGAAGAAACGATTTTGTCTTCAATTTCATTCTCATTCCGAATGTGTTTTTTGCCTGTAAAATAATTAGCGGTCAAGTGAAATTTTTGGAAATCTCTGTTATCGATAAAATTATTTCTAATGGTTCAGACGAGTTCAGTATTTTTTTATTTTTCAAAGCTTAGGATAGTTTTAGCAAATTCTTAATTATGGATAATTTCATCTTTGTCAAGGTAGGGAAATTTGAATTTTCAGTGATGTTATTGTTACATGTTCTGCTAATTATTCTTTCAAAACCATTCAAAATTATCACAAATTATTTTTTTCTGCATCCCTGAGAATTTTTTACGTTGATTTCACTAATACTCACATTGAGAACTTCAAACCAATTGTTGCTCTCACATAACAGAAAATAATTCAAGAACTTAACTCGTCTGAATTATAGAAAATATTTTTTTGATAAACGAGATTTCCAAAAATCGCTAATTATTTTCCAGGAAAAAAACACATTCGGAATGAGATTGAAAATTGAAGAGAAAATCGTTTTTTCTCAATATCTCAAAAAATATTCATTTTGGGATAAAAGTCTTGGACGTATGCTCCTATTGTTTTCTTAAGAAGATTTCGAAAATGCTTCGAAAAAATGGGGTTTCGATTTGAAAAAAAAAACGATTTTTGAATGTTTCGTCACTTCTAACTTCGACAAAGAATTTGTGACCTCCTCCATCATATTCTGAAAATCACGCTATCGGAAGAGAAGCTCAAGCCTTTCTTCTCGGATATTCTCAAATTGGGAATTTTCAATGAAAAAAGCTCGAAGTTGTGTGTATTTCAACAGAGTTCAATTTTGAGATTTTTTTTCGTATTTCCTCATTTAAAAAGAATTTTTTCGGGAAAATTCAAACTTTTGGAATCACAACGACTAAGAATTCAATGGAGAATCTATTTATGCCATAAAAAATGGGTCTTCCCATTTGAAAAACGAAAGTTGATGTCACTTCCGGAAAAACCGGAAGTGCTACAACCTTCGAAAAATATACGAGAAGTCATCTTCTTACTTGAAGCTCACCTTCAGAATTTCAATCCTGAATCTTGTGTCTTTCCTTAAAATATTCTATGGAGCCATATTCGTGAATAACCCTGTATATATTTCGATTAGTGATTCTTGCCTTGAAAAATATTGGTTGGCAGAACAGTTTTTTATCTCATATACTCGTTCTCGCCCTACACTTGGTGTAAATGCGTAATATTTCAAATTCAAAAACCTCCCACGGTCAGCGAAATTAAAACTTCGATTTCTACATCAACTTTGCACGAACGCTAAATGAAAACAGAGGATTTTCCGAAAGGGACTCAGATTCATAATTCAGGCAGTCACAATCGAGATTTACTGCGCGTTTTGACACAAGTAATGAATGTGTTATCTAAGCCAATTTACTGCGGTGGATAACAATCCCGTTTTTTCAGATTTGGGATACGTCAGATATTTTCATTTGAAATATGTTCGCGATACTGTTCATATAAGTTCTCATTTTTTTCGGACGTCGTATATATCTTGTTCGTCCAAGTTGGAGGATTTATATTTTATGGATTAATGACCCCAATTAGTAAGCGAGAAAAAAACTGGCACCTGAAAGAATCTCCAAGCCGTTGGGAAAATGCGAAAGGCTAATTTTTTATTGTGGATGAAATACAAATATTTCACAGGACGAATCAAATACAGAATATCCCAAAATTATATTTCAATCGATCCTTTTTTCATTAATCTCAATTTTTTCGGTGTTTTATTGTGTCTTCGTGAAATATTAATTTCATCGAAGTTCATATAGGGTGGTCAAGTTACCAATGAAATATTGTAATCAATATGAAAGCCATTAAAGGAGCAAATATTTTCTCATGCACTTTATTATATTGAGGTGTGATACGGCTTCTGAGGAAATTACGAAATACTGCCCTTAAACTGTTTTATTATCGTGAGTGAAAGCTCCCCAAAAAACATATCGTACATGAATTTTTCATGTAGACGTTCTAACAATTTATGTTTAGGTACATACAGGGTGGCCATTTGAAAACGAAACAGACGAGATTACAGACGAAATAAATTTTTTCGATAGAAATGCTCGGACAGGTCGATTTCTGTTTCGAGGGGGACAACTTAAGATGTAGGTTACGGACGCATAGCGCTTCAACTCTTGCTACTACAACCCTCACCCCCAATTTTTGAATAGGGAAGATGGGGTGAGTGATACCTCATTTGAAAGGTATTTTTATACTGATTTCAGCACAGTAATTGTTTTGTCATTTAATGCATTAGTTCTCGAAATACAGGGTGGCCATTTGAAAACGAAATAGACGAGATTACAGACGAAATAAATTTTTTCGATAGAAATGCTCGGACAGGTCGATTTCTGTTTCGAGGGGGACAACTTAAGATGTAGGTTATGGACGCATAGCGCTTCAACCCTTGCTACTACCCCCAATTTTTGAATAGGGAAGATGGGGTGAGTGATACCTCATTTGAAAGGTTTTTCACAAAAAAACACTACAAGTGCCATGAAAACACCACTTCATTTTCAAATGCTTAGTCAAGAATATTTCGAGAACTAATGCATAAAATGAAAAAACAATTACTGTGCTGAAATCAG
This sequence comes from Hippodamia convergens, assembly GCA_038502775.1. Classification (NCBI taxonomy): domain Eukaryota; kingdom Metazoa; phylum Arthropoda; class Insecta; order Coleoptera; family Coccinellidae; genus Hippodamia; species Hippodamia convergens. The sequence continues at coordinate 23,432,271 of CM076608.1, forward strand.
TATAAAAATACCTTTCAAATGAGGTATCACTCACCCCGTCTTCCCTATTCAAAAATTGGGGGTGAGGGTTGTAGTAGCAAGGGTTGAAGCGCTATGCGTCCGTAACCTACATCTTAAGTTGTCCCCCTCGAAACAGAAATCGACCTGTCCGAGCATTTCTATCGAAAAAATTTATTTCGTCTGTAATCTCGTCTGTTTCGTTTTCAAATGGCCACCCTGTATAATGAATCTGTTTAGTTATTCATTTATTCGTCTATAAGAAATAACAATTGGTTCTTCTCAATTATCTGTTTCCCAGTGGTAAACTGTTTAATGAAAGATAATGGACAGAATGTTCTTTCCAAATGGAAAAATTATTCACATCTTGGAAAAATCAATTAAGATGTTTCTTCATTTTTATTCATGAAATTCACTTAAGTATGAGCGCCAATTGACTTGAACACTCTAATGCAAGCCTTTTTCCGCAATTCAATTTGTGAATGTTTCAAGTTTACAAAACTATTAAATTTGAAAGTAAAATGATGGGAAAATATTCCCATTTTTCGTGAAGCACGCTATACTGAAACTCAATATCGTGAACGGAATCTTTTCAAGTAAACTGAAATATATCTTGAATAACAATGACTAATAAATTTTTTTATTGCAGTCAATAAACTTCCCCCTGGTTTCCCGCTCATCACACAATCTCCGATCAACAACAAGGTGGTGGAAATAGGGCACAACACCCTCCTGTCATGTGCAGCCACTGGAGATCCGCCCCCGAAAATCACCTGGTTGAAGAACATGAGACCAATAAATATGTCTGCTAATCCCCGATATGTCATCAAAGACGATATGCCAGGTAAGTTTTTTGAAAAACATATTTCTTTTCTTCAAACATTTTTGTTATTTTGATTCCAAAATCTTATAATATGTCAGGGTTCGAAAATATCATGATATTTATATAAATATCAAAATATCGGATATATATCGATATATATCTGTAATGGGAAACCGGTGGAAAAATGATTGAGATGTTTAATATTCAGTTTTCTTTAATTGAATGCCCTATTCATAACAACAATAACAATTTATATCAATTGGGTAAGTGTGCTATTACAACAGGTGTTGCAATGATAACTATTAATGCAAGAGGTTTGAAATCAATAACAATGATTGGTATTCAGGTAATCAGGTTGATTGCCGAAATCAGATCAATAATACAAAACATCTCTACACCTTCCCTTCCTGAGGAACGATCTTCACTATGGCCACTTATGAAGATCGATCCCTAAAAATGAGAAGATTCTTAACAATTCTGAAATCTAAACTTTCATTCGAAATATCTACTTGAACCCAAAATTACCATAAATTTACATCAGGGCAGAATCAACGAAGATATAAAGTCTTACTGCTAAGTTACATGTTTTCTTACCTACAGGTAGCTACCATCCTACTGCTAATAATCCTAGATATAAATGAATGAAAATTATTACAAAACTACTACTACTACTACTACAACTTCATCTCATGTATTTCTTAATTCTATTTTTGTGCACAGTACTGCGTCTTCCATTTTTGTCGACAATTATGCAATTAGGCCCACTTGCAGAGACAACTGTATAGGGACCTTTCCACCAAGGGTCAAATTTTTGTCTGGCTTCATTTGTTATAAGAATAAGATCTCCTTCCTCAATATGCAATTGAGAAGCATCTTTATCGTGCAATTCCTTACGCTTTATTTTGGCACTTTCAAGATAATTTCTAGCTCTATTCTGCGCGAACTGTAACCTAAAACGTATTTCTTGGTCATATGCTTCAATACTATAAAGAGGATCTACTCGATTATCACAGAATATATCCGAGCTTAGGTTAGCCCTTCTTGCAAAAACTAACTCATAAGGTGTATAATTGTGATACGTCATTGGGGTTGTATTGTAACAAAATGTAAAATATTTAGTCCACGTATCCCAGTCAGACTGGCTTTCATTGATATACATTTTAATGAAATCATTTAAGACCCTATGATTCCTTTCACATCCTCCTATAGTCTGACTGTGATACGCTGTTGAGATTTTGTGTTGTATCTTGAGCAGTTCCGCAAGATTCGAGAAAACTTCATTCTTGTATTCTGTACCCATATCCGTTCTAATTTCTTTCATGGGTCCATATCAGCACCCCAGAGGTAAAGTGTGTTAAGTCACAATATCAAAATTAGACAAAACAAGGATTTTTCAGTTCCATTACTGTTTCAAAGAATGTTTACTGCCATTATTTGGTGACTTGATATACCCAGGGAGTCAAAAATGTGTTCCAATAGCTAGAATTCACTAATGTGAATCCAATATTGTAGAAAGTTCGTGTCTGAAAAAATGTGACTTAACACACTTTACCTCTGAGGTGCTGATATATAAGAATGAAATCCTCTAGGATTGCTCTCGCTACCGTAGGAGCTTCTTTATTGGGTATTGGCGATATGACTACATATTTCGACAATTCGCACTGTATAGTTACCGCATATCGATTTCCTAGCGATGTTTTAGGAAATGGTCCAACGGTATCGATACATACTATATCTAAAGCATTCTGAGGAGTTGGTGTTATCACGAAGGGTTGATTATGCCTTCTGTTAATTTTATTAATTTGACAGTTATGACATTGCCTAGTGTATTGAGCAACATCCCTCGACATTCCTTTCCAATAGTAGAACGATTTCAATTTCTTTAGCAACCGCTTTTGTTCACAATGACCACCATACATAGGATCATTGTGATACTTTTCAACTAATTTTAGTCTTTCATCTTTATCAACAATTACCATTCGTGGTTCAAGTAAAACTATGCATATGTTTCGTAAAATGTTTTGCCCCACTCTCTTGAATTCATTTATGCTAAATCTCGTAAATATGGGATCATTCATTTTCATTCTTAATGTTTTATAATCTCTTTCACCAGCCAACTGATCAAGCTTAGACAATATCTGCTCTAAAGCGAGGATATCGCCATTAGTGATTGAAATTTTTACATGAGTACTCACTTTTCTCTTATCATATATTAACATATCAATTTCATAATTTTCGAGAGTGCTTTTTCCTATATTTTTAACCTTGAATCTTAAATAGGGCAAGTTCAATGAATCATAATTATTCATTGAATTATAAACTTTTACTTGGTTTGTTATTTGAGCCGCTTCAGCATTTCTTTCGCTTGGTGTATTGTTCGATGACTTCGACATTGACCTAGTCACCGCAAGAATTTGAGAAGTGTTATGATTAATTTCTTTAAGGTTATCAATGTTTATCCTAGACAATGCGTCTGCACAAACGTTCTGCCTGCCTTTGATATATTCAATTTCAAAGTTGAACTCTTCCAAATCTAATCTCATACGTGTTAATTTAGAACTTGGGTCTTTCATCGAAAACAAATAGACTAACGGTTTATGGTCAGTTTTTATCAAAAATTTTTGTCCATACAAATAGCAACGAAAATGTTTGACAGCCCAATGAATTGCTGTAAGCTCTTTCAGAATCGTCGGTTTATGTGATTCTCCTTTAGTAAAGGCTTTGGATCCGTAAGAAATTGGAAACTCTTGTCCGCCAATCATTTGAGAAAGAACGGCTCCGCATGCTAAATCTGAGCTATCTGTGGTCAAAATGAATTGTTTGGAAAAATCTGGATATTTCAATATTTGTGGGTTGATGAGAGCTTTTTTCAGTTCAACAAAAGAATCTTGACATGATTTGGACCAGATAAATTTACTACCTTTTCTTGTTAATTGATTTAATGGTTGAGTTATTTCCGCGAAACGAGGAATAAACCTTCTATAATAATTGCAAAACGCAACAAATCTTTTAACTTCATCTGCATTAGTTGGAGTTGGATATTTGTTAATTACCTCGAACTTTGAGTCGTCCGGCAAAATGCCTTTGTCTGTAATTTTGTGGCCTAAAAAAGTTACTTCGTTCCTGAAAAAATTGCATTTTTCTGGATTCAACTTTAAGTTGAATTTTCTACAAGTTTCAAAAACTTCTTTCAAGTTTTTCAAATGATGATTCTCAGAGCATCCTATTACAATGAGATCGTCCATGTAGAGGAAAGCTTTTTCTGGAGTTAGGCCTGCAAAAGCGATTGTCATCATCCTTTGGAAACTATTAGGACTCACAGATAAACCAAAGGGTAGGCGTGTAAACCTATAGGAACCTGATTCAGTACTGAATGAAGTTATGTCACGGGAGTCTACGTCTAGTTCAATTTGATGAAATCCTGAATATAAATCAATAACAGAAAACCATTTTGCTCGACCTAACTGATCCAAAATGTCGTCTATACGTGGAAGAGGAAATTTATCAGCAATTAGTTTTTTATTTACGTTTCGAAAGTCTAAAACAAGCCTTGAGGATTTTTGACCATTTGGTTCTTTTTTTGGTACTAATAAAATGGGGTTATTGTATTCTGACACCGAAGGTTCTATAATTTTGTGTTTAAGCAAATTTTGCACATGATTTGTAATGTCTCCCTTTTGTGCCATTGGTAGCCTATAATTTTTTGTGTATACTGGTTTAGGATCCGATAATTTTAATTTTTGTTTGTAAAAATTATTTACTGTCAAGATATCATCTTTCAATGCAAAAATATCTGAATAATCTTTACATAAACTAATAACTTCTGATTGAATAAAATCCGGCATTTCCTTATTCAGTTGATTCATTAGTTTTTCATGCCTATCATTATGATCAGCATTAATGTTATAGATGTTGAACTTATCTAGACTTATTACTTCTAGCTGAATGTTTTTCAAAATAACACTTTCGAAAGTTGTGTTCATGATTTTTACCAAACCTTCTCCTGGAGACACGACCGTTCGTGCAATGAAAACTCCTGGTAAAGGTTCTTTATTCAATACTAATACACTTTCCGAAATATTTTTAAGAGATGGTATTTGCCGAATTACTTCACAACGAGGTGGTATATGAATTTGGTTTTCCTCAACCCCGCTTAGAATAGGAATCACAAAGTTCTTATTGAAATATCGAAGATTCAACGTCCACCGACCATAATCTAAATTAGCACTATATTTGATAAGGAAATCCCTGCCTAGAATTCCATCTCCCGGAATTGGAAAGTCGTCGCTTACCACGTGAAAATTATGTCCGATAGTTTGATTATTTTTCACCCATATTTCAGTATTAATAATACCCAAAGATTTTGTCAATCCCTCAGTTACACCTTTGATATCAATTATTTTAGAATTATCAACAGAATTTCGCAACAAAATTTTCCCTACTTTTAATATAGAAACATCAGCCCCGGTGTCTACCAACAAAGTGACCTTTTCTCGAGTTATCTTAGTTTCAACGGCTACAAAATTCGAAAGAGATAAATCTAGCTGATAAATATTTATTGCTCTGTCTCCCCCAATCGAACCGGTTGGGGGTCCGATTGGTTTCCCTGGTTTGACAATTCTAAAAATCTGACATTGGCATTGGTTTGTCCGTTACCTCTGCCATTAGGTCTACTATTATTGTTATACCTATTTCCAGCGAATCGATATTGACCTCTCCCGGCATTGAAATTGTGTGAATTTCTGAAACCATTGTATGAATTTTGAAAATTTCTTCCTGAACCACGCCGGTTATTATTGAACGGATGTCTGTTGCGTGAATTATTATTGTTATTCATATAGAATACGTTGTTTGCAGGCGACGGTTGAGTGTTAACGTTTAAAAATTTTGTCATGATTTCCTGGACAGTGCTGAAATTGCCAGCTTCTATCACTATACGAGCTTTTTCGGTATTTGAATTTTGACTAAGTGCCCTGGAAGTAGTTTGAACTGCATATTTTTCGGCTACTTCATTAGGAACACCCTCACTTATGAAAGCATTTTGTAATTTCTGAGCCAACTGCTCAACCTCTGCTGCATAAGTGGAAGTGTCCTTATGGTTTTGCCTTAAGTTCAATAATTTGGATGTTAGAAGGTTCGAACTTTCACCTTTTAAGGCATTTTTTAACTTCCTCGCAATGTCATTTAGACCATCTCCGTCAGAAATTAAATTACGCGCCTTTCCGGCTAGTCTAGTTTTTACAAAAGACACGGCTCTATCCTGGTGATCCGCGCTATTCTCCTGAAGGAGTTCTAACGAATCTAAAAAAGATCTCAAATTATCAACATTTCCGTCGAACTGATTTGGAATGATTTTGCTTGCCAAATTGAAAAATTCTGTAGTAGTCATCGGCATGATTGTTTCGTCTTCGTCTTGGGACTCTTCTTCTAACGATAATATATCGATTTGTTCTACACAAGACACTGGAACTTGATATTTAACACCTAAAGTTTGAAAAGAACGAATAACCTTGTCTCGGATATAGTGAAAATCAGTTTTTATTGATTGCCTATCTGTATTATCTAAATATTGCCAAGAACTAGCTACGCTTTTTGTAAACTCGTTGAAGAGAGCTACCAAATTATCTCGAACCTCAACTCTAATTAAATTGCTTTTCGGAACGTTTTTCTTTAGTATTCTTTTAGATTGTTTTTTCAATTCAGTAATTATTATTGAAAGGTTGCCTAATACAGTTTCTCTTTTTTGAGCCTGCATAAAATTTCTATCAACTGTTAATTAAAAATAAACCGCAATTGTCAACATAAATAGTCAAAACGAGCTCACCCTTTCTTCCACGCACACAACAGCATTTCACTTCACTACCGGAATGTTTTCGTCGCTGCCTCCTATCACTAGATTGCTGCCACAGACGCCTTTGATGCAGTAGCCTCTCGCCTGAACCTCCTCATCAAATTTCTTTTGTGCATTTTATATGCCTTGAAAATCAAGTTGAGCACCAACACAGCCAAAATCAAATACAACACGATTTTCATGTCCTTTGAGATGTTGTACTCACTCTCTTGCACAATGTAGTTCGAATTGATCGCTCCATTTTCTTTTACCGTCTGGGTGGGGTCCTTAGAATTTGAACCTCCCATTGTAAGTTCTTCGAATTTTTCACTTTGCCATCACTTTATTCATCCGACTAAACACTTTACGGATATTGTTCAGAATTATTCAACACTGATATTTTTTACTAGGATGGCAGGATCGCCATGTAATGGAAAACCGGTGGAAAAATGATTGAGATGTTTAATATTCAGTTTTCTTTAATTGAATGCCCTATTCATAACAACAATAACAATTTATATCAATTGGGTAAGTGTGCTATTACAACAGGTGTTGCAATGATAACTATTAATGCAAGAGGTTTGAAATCAATAACAATGATTGGTATTCAGGTAATCAGGTTGATTGCCGAAATCAGATCAATAATACAAAACATCTCTACATATCCGATATATATCAACTTTCTGATATTTATTTTCACGAACAATTTTTCAAATTTTTTCTTCAAAGAAGTCGATAAATCAAACGTATTTAGAACTTCATTTGCCAAATTAATTAAAAAACTAATCAAGATTCTAAAAAACATAAAACAACAAAAAAAATCTTTTGAAATATTTTCTGGGAGGTCTCTGCATTTTCCTGAAAACTTAATATGGGTTTTCTCTCCCAGTCTCTGAAACAAAAAGCAATTAGAAAAAATTTTAATAATACAAGAAAAACGTTGAGCTTCAGATTTCAAAGTGTTTTCATTTTCTTTCTGTTCATTATTAGGCAACAATTTCTTTTCGTAAAGTCTGGCCCCTGACAAATTAGTGCTCAAATTTTCACGTACGGGCCTTTCTTATATTATTAAAATTTTTTTTTATTGTTTCTTTTTTCAGAGACTGGGAGAGAAAACCCATATTAAGTTTTCAGGAAAAAAAAAGTTGATAAATTTATAAAAAGTTCGTTATCTAGATTATTAAAAATTTCCTGTGCAGATGCAGTGGCCTCATCCCATATCAATCTCAAATTGCTATTACATACTGCAAACTTCAGCTGTATACGTGAACGTGCTTTCTGTTCAAAAATTTAAACAAAAAAAAAACAAGAGCACAATGAATAGCGCAATGACGATTTTTCGGCTAAGTTATAACATCACTATCTGGATTCCCCGAAAATACGTTGCTTCTTCGATCGTACAAACGGTCGGTATGTTGGTATACATTGGTGTGCTCTTGAATCGCTATTGATTATGAAATTTTTAAGCACAGTCGCAAATTTTGTTAAATTTATAAATATCCTTGATATATATCAATCCTCATAAATATTGATATATATCATGATATATATCAGGATAAATATCGGCGATATATATCGGTCGAACCCTGTAATATGTTAACACAACTTAGGAAAGAAAAGGCATATTTCTACCATTTCTGGGTTCCAGGCTATTTGCAACATAAAACCAAAATTTTTGTTTATCATTAAAAACTTCCAAAATAAAAGAAATACTAAATATTCTCTTACGAGTGTAACTACAATGCAAAATGATCTGTGCTCGAACCCTTCTTCAGATAAAATATTCGTCAAAAGCTGAATGTTTTTCCGGGTTTTCTCTTTTTGCTTGTCTGTTCGCATCAACTGTTAGATTAGGCCCCAGTGGCATCCCTTTGATGTATCCATCGGTTTTTTTCGCTTTCGCTTCGATACCATCCCTTGAGGGATCTCTTGTGTTAACGTTAACATCTCATTCGTTTTTAATTGATTGATACTATCTAGAAAACCGTCCGAGTTTTACATGTATGCGGGTGGTATGTCAAGTTGATTTGCTGAATTTATGTATGAGAATCAATTGAGATCATGGGAGAGTATTAATGTCCCAATTTTTCGTCGAAAGCTTAAAAGTTTGATAATTCAGATTGCATCGCATTGAATGGAGATACTTTAGTAATGATAGAAATCTCAATGAATGAAAAAAAATGTTCCCACGGTTTTTCGTACATTTTTTTTGAGAATTACGAGTGGCATTCATCATGAGAGGTCTCTGCATTTTCCTGAAGTTGTTAAGGTTTTTTTCTATCTCTGTAACAAAAAACATTAAAAAAATTCAAACAATAGAAGAAAGGCTTGTGCACTAATATGTACAAGGGCCGAATACTTGTCACCTAACGATGAAATAAGAAATAGCATTTCGAACTTTCAAATTTTTCAACAAATCTAAGTCTACAGATAAAGAAAATCCTTATGGATACATAGGAATATTAATGTTGAGTTCAAATGCGCTCCGAATATAGTAGAACAGTAGAAGAATCGAAATCTCATTGCGATTTTTTAACAAATAAGGGACTAGACTGTTGGAATGGCAAGACTCGGCTGCCGCGAATTGCAATGCACATTTGTCGCATCCGATAGCTAGCCATTTTTAGAATAAATTAAATTCGCGTAAATCAAAATGTTCACGATTAAAGAGATAATTCAAATCATAAAAATGTACTTGTTAGTCGATCTATTGCGGAGACAATAACTTCTTTCATTGTTGCCTTTTGAGATAGGCCAAAATAGCAAGTATGCCTAATCTTCTCAGAGATATGAGATTATCTCTTCATAATAGATTTGTCTACTGTTTCGCACAACAAGGTGGATTATTTGAACATTTAATTTCAATTTGTCGATCTTCAATTTCGCATATTTTAGGATTTGTTTTTGTTTTCTTTTTTTTTATTTTCAGAGAATTAATTTCTGTCTTTTATTTTCTTCCCGTAGAATTTATTTTTGTTTTTAAATTTTTCTAGAGTTTATTTTATTTTCAAGCCAGTTATGGCGAGAAAGAACCTGAATACTAATTTCCACAGGAAATTATTGGAATCATTAATTGAGGCAAATGAATTCCCCGCGTCAGATTGAAATAAAATTGTCGTATTCATTTAAAACAGATATGAAATCACCCATACAGCGTTTGGAGTGTTATTGATTCGATTCGACACTTCGCGTACCATACGTTGTGCTCTACATCCCCACCCAACCGAATCTGTCAGACCAGCCATTTATTTGATATCACTTTCCTCTGAGGTTTTGATTCTGCCAGTGTTCCACTAGAATATGGCCCTGTTTGAATTTACTATAGAAACTGAGATGTTTCCAATTCTGTTTTACCGATGTATATCAGACTCTTTTCTACAGACGAATTCTTAAATTCATTGAAAGTTTCTTGAAAATTAAAAAAAAAAACAATTAGCCCAATTGGTCTAAACAGTCTACAGATTAGTGTTTCTAGCAAACGAATAATGGACTATCATTTAAATTTAGTCACTTGAAATTTTGCAATGAATCTAATTTGAAAAAAGTTATGTTCAATACTACTTGTTACGAACCATGTATTCTTAGCGCCCCCTATGAGAGTTAGACATACAAACATTCATTGGATGTATCAGCTTCCAAAACATAAAATTTCATTGTCAGCATTTTTGACAAAATCGTAAAAAATATGTATCATTTTTTTTCTTTAATGCCCTTTATCTCAGAAGGAAGGCCTTACTAACATTTTCTTACAAAACAAAACCCAATTATTTTTCAGTTTCTCATCTTTCCTAGAAATGGGAATACCTTTTTTTGAAACAATCTTTATAAAAAGGTCTCATGGGACGAATTGGTGAATGCGCCGGGTCATTTTGATGTTTCCTAAAGTGCTGTTAATTTTTCTTGATTTTTCCTTCACTAGGAACCTTCTTAAGATATTAACAAACGAAACACCCATGATGCGAAGTCAAATCATGATCAATCATGGGGATCATTTATTCATTTATTTCTCTAACAGATTATAGATAATCTGTGCTCAGGCTTCAAGAATATTTGTGCTTAATAGAGAATCTAAATAATCAGATTTAAAGTAGATCCAATCCTTCAGAAACGTCTAATCTTACTGAGTAAGGACAACTATTCAAGATCGACATAATTCGGATAACAACGAAATAATTAAACCCGTTGCAAAATTAACAGCGTATACATCAGGACCGTTGAATCGATATCGATCTCACCCCTACATAATAGAGTTACCGAAATGCCCAAAACAATTCTCATCGCTTTCGAATGTGTGCCCAGTCAATGTTGACCCATTAATAATTCAAAACATAAGGGTATTCTCCGATGAAAAATGAATGAGCGATTTATCATAATTGCATTGTCACTGCCACGCCGTAGTTGTCAAATTACCTAAAATTTCCGGATCAGATCATATCGGCATCCATTCATTTCCGTACGAACTGATGTTACTGAAATATTCAGAATGCCCCCGTGGGACAGAATCGACATCGTATAATTAGAGATGGACATTCGAAAATTACAGGAAAAATGGTTGGATTATAGACAGACCGACTCTAGAGATAAACGAGAATGGCTTCGACGTTTCAGTATACAGGGTGGGTTTGCGCAAACTTGACTCGATATAGGTTATAATTCAACAATGGATGTGTCCTCATTGAGATTCTTTATGGCTTTATATTCCCTCCATTGCTTTTGACCAAACGACCGACTCGTTAGTTTTGATGTTTCGTCTCTTTTCACATTAGTTCCTATCAGGGAATCGCTTAACTATGTGTCTGAAATATTCCCAAATGACGTAGCACAACTCTTATATTGTTGGCTAACATTCAGCTACTTTTGGTGGAAAGGCGAGTTTCATGAACAAACCAGCTGACCCGGCAGACTTCGTACTGCCTCAATCTTCTTCTTCTTCTACTTCTTGGAGATCTGTTAATTCTGAAGCTGCCTCTGCATCATTTCCTGTGATGTAGATTGCCAATCCTTCCTTCAATAATATAATGAACAATTCTACTTTGGCATTTCCAATAAGATTGTTTAACTCGCCTTTCTCTCAGTTTTCTGCTGAGGGTTCAACTGGAAACCCCCTTTTGTTGAAACAAATAAATCCAATGGATAAAATTTCGAAGTATTTTATAGCGCATAAAAATTAACTCACATTATGGAAATCTCAAATTCATTCTACAACTGTAGGTGTTCTCAATGATAATTATTATTATCAGAATTATGCATGCAAATGTTATCCACTTTCAACGTTTTTCTTCAATACAGATGATTTTTCCCAGCAGGAATAAAAAAAGATGATATTATCAGATTTTGAATGTATTGGTTTCATTCTAAAATTAGTTGTTCCCGATCAATTCTAGTGATCAATAGTTTTTCTTTCGTTTGATTCTCTACACTCGATCGCTATGCAATGCGAAACACGCAATTTGACCCAAGAGGAATGTGCCCAAGCGGTAGTTTTGCGAGAATAAGGGTGGACATACACAAGAATTGCAGAAAGGTTTTGAGTTTCCCAAACAAGTGTGTCCAGAATGTTGCAGCGATTCAGGGAGACAGGTATGAATGTCTGAAGACCAGGACAGGGTAGACCACGGGTAACAACTGCCATTCAAGAACGTTACTTGAGAGTTTCTTCGTCTGACTCTCATAGAGGGCGCTAATTGAACATGACTTTGTTAATATTAGATTAATTGAGCAAAATTTCAAACAAACTCAAACGCCATTCGATTTTACACCTTATTGTAGGAGGTACTGCTCCACTAGATCAAGAGCTGACAGAAATACTGGTTACACGAATACATTCCGCATAAAATTCCTACAATTCCCGATATATCCCACTTCGAAATCTGCACCATTCCACTCATAAACATCCATACAAGCACCATAGCAATAACATCAATAATTCGAGGCTTCGAATCCGAATTCAACATTTAAAAATCGTCGAATAACTCCGGCTTAGAAAAGATATAAATGGAATTTATTCCGAATACGCAATCGTTTCTCGGTTAAAAAAAAAAACAGACCGGGTTTGTTCGACATGTTATACACGTCTAATGCGACTTCATATTAGGCTTTATATTAAGTACGTGGCTTCGGGAGGCGAGATGGAACATTTGGCATCAACGAACACGAAGCGGTGCTAAACTATTCTCACCGAATGCAGTCCTTGCTTCGCTCGGATTTGAATATACCGTCTACGTGTTTTATTTAACTTCGACAAATCAAATATGGGCGCTTTTCGGTTTCTTCGGTGGAGAGGCGGGTTGGAGCCTGCATCGAACGGTTTCATGTGCCGGGAAAGCTCAGGATTCGTGTACAGGCTGGTCAGATTGTGATGGTTTAGTACTAACTACACTGCGCAAAAAAATTAACGCACATTCTGAAAATCTCAATTTTAATGAAAGTTAACTCTACATTGACTTTATAACTTATTTTTTATGTTCTCTCGGGAAAGTTTTGAACGAAACAAGACACATTAAATGGAAGAAAAATTCAGGATTTCACCGAATCTTATGTGAAAGAAGAGTAATGAACAATTTTCAAAATACTGAAATGCTGATGAGTGATTTAATACTTGGTATTTCCACCCCTTGCGTTAATTACAGCTCGGCAACGACGGTTCATACTCAAAATGAGTAATCTTGAAATGTTGTGATCTAATCCTTCCCAAATTTTTCCGAGTTGGATTCCTAAGTCATTAAGAGTAGCTGGATGATTTTCTGAACTTCTCAGCCTTTTATTGAGGTTGTCCCAAACCTGCTCAATCGGATTGAGATCTGGATTTCTTGCTGGACATTCCATTCGGGAGACTTCAACCTCTTCAAAGTACTCTTGAAATCGCGCACGATGCGGTCTGGCATTATCGTCCATAAAAATGAAATTTTCACCAATGTATGGGGCAAATGGCACTACATGCTCTTCAAGAATGTTCCTCATATACTTATCAGCATTCATAGCTCCATTATCAACGACCACTAGGTCTGTGCGAGCAGTCAAAGATATTCCACCCCATACTATAATCGATCCTCCCCCGAAACCAAAAAAAAAAACGGAAAGGGTAGGATATCGTACAAAAAATCGAAATTCTCATTCATGAACAAGTTGAAAAGTTTATAAAGGAGGCACCATATGAGAAATACTTGATGGTTAAGGTTGCAACTATTTTCGGATTATTTGGAGCCTGTCAGCTTGAAGAATTGTGTAATTTATCAGTGAGTGACATCGAAATAACAGATAAATCATTGGTTATACAACTTCCAAATACAAAAACGAAAGTCAGTCGTTCTTTCAGTATTATTCGGAAGTATGTAGACTATTCTCATAAGTACTTTGCACTGCACCCTGCTGTCATCAAACATCGTCGTTTTTTCCTGAAATACATGAATAATAAATGCACTGACAATCCAGTTGGTATTAATACATTTGGGAAAATTCCATCTATTTTTGCCGAATTCCTCAAACTGCCAGAACCAAAGCCATATACAGGAGACTGTTTTCGAAGATCCTCCGCTTCATTGCTAGCAGAATCAGGAGCAAATATTATGGATATAAAAAAACACAACCATAAATCCAAGAGGTCCTAGAAGCAGGAGAATACCAGAAATTAAAAAAAGACTCCACATCCTCAGTGGAGAACAAAGTCTATAAAATCCTGCACAAGTACAAAGAGTAGTTTCCTGACAACCTTACAAGAACAAAACTCACACCTCACTACAGTAAACCTCCACATCTATATGGTCTTCCAAAAATACACAAGGAAAACATCCCGTTGAGACCAATCGTCAGTTCGAGAAATTCCCCATGTCAACCCTTGGCAAGATTCGTCCTGACAATAATTTCTCCACTTAGAGGCCATACACCATCAATGGTCAAAAACACTGATCATTTCATAGAAACCATAAATTCAAAAGGTCCTAGAAGCAGGAGAATACCAGAAATTAAAAAAAGACCCCACATCCTCAGTGGAGAACAAAGTCTATAAAATTCTGCACAAGTAGGAAGATGAGTTTCCTGACAACCTAACAAGAACAAAACTCACACCTCACTACAGTAAACCTCCACATCTATATGGTCTTCCAAAAATACAGAAGGAAAACATCCAGTTGAGACCAATCGTCAGGTCGAGAAATTCCCCATGTCAACCCTTGGCAAGATTCCTCCTGAAAATAATTTCTCCACTTAGAGGCCATACACCATCAGTGGTCAAAAATACTGACCATTTCATAGAAACCATATACAATATATAGATAATGGCAATAGCCCAAATAATGTCCCAACACATATTCCATTATCAAGAATATCTCGTTCACTGCGTGACTGGTTGATTCTTCTCCAAGTTCCTCCTCACCCAACCGGACCAAACCATAAAATCCACAATTCATTCCCCAACTTCCCCGATAAAACATCCCTTCCATCGGAAATATTTACGGGACACGTCCTATTTATAGAAACAAGTTTAGCAGTGACGGGAATATGTAAGATCTCGGGGAGGAATATTTTATTCGGACGAATGGCCAATCAACGCGCGCCTCGCGGAACAAGAAGAGATCCCTGGGACGCCGGGCGTCGGATGCAGGGGCGCCGCCGACGCTAATGGTCCCCTGGGCTTGCCGAGCCGAAGATACGTGCAAACTTAGCCGTCCGGGAAAACGCAACGAAGAGTGCTTTGCATACGCCATCCAGGTCTCGCGTTCCCCCCCTTAACCCACGCCTCTGGCGGCCTCACCCCGCCGGTGTCAGTTACGTCCTGATGATGTCCTTAATCACTTAGGGGAAGAGCGACGGGGAATGGAAAAATATGTCGAAAACTCGGGGAACAAAGTGGGAAGTTTCCGGTAGACGGGTCCGTTGTTTACTTGCTGGCGTCAAGACTTAGAATGGGAGAAAGGAGTTAGAAATCTTTACTCCAGTTTGGGACAATATTTTCTACAATTGTATTAGGAATTGTCAAAAAAAAGAAACAAAAATTGCAAAAAACACATTGGAAATCATAACAAAAGTTATCAACGTTATGAGCAAAGATTTTTGGCTACAGTCTATCCAACGAAAAGCGATAGCGCGCCAAAACAACAAGGCGTGGCCAAATTCACTTAATGTACCAACGCCGACGCAAGCAACTCAGAATTCCAGATGAATCACTTGTTAGTAGTATTATTTACATTAGAAAATTTTATTTTATCGTCATATATGTTGAAAATCATGGTACAATTGTTATTTTCAGTAACACAGATTTTTGATGATGAATGAGTTGATACTGATGATGATGAACCATCTGTTGACTCAGAAACTGCTGAACTCGAGGACTGCAGAACATTTGTACTCTCCTTACTACCAAATAATTTGCTAGACATTTCGATTTTTTTGTTGACCGAATCATCGACATAACTCATCGCAATTTCGGTGCTCTTCCACCCTCCTTCACGCTTTAGTGCTAAAATATCTTCACCCGAATCCGCAACCATAGTGGCTTCAGTTCTGCGAAAAGAGTGGCCTGTGTATAACTCTGGGTCTTTTAAACCTAAATATTTCGCTATTTGCTTTGAGACACCACCAATAGTGGGCTGGTCAGCATTAAGGGAAATGCACTTTCCATGTCGGTATGCCAAAAAAAATCTTTTTTCTTTCATTTCCGAGCAGCTTTTCAGCATAGACCATTTTGACCATAAAGTATTAGGGCTGAATCTAGCTGAAAGTTGATTCAAGTAGACCAACAAAACATCTTCAGTTACCCCAATCACACTATTTTTATTTTGCCACTTTTTGATTTCGTCGTATTCTCGCTCGTACCTTGAAGCTGATTTTGGAGGTAATAAACTTGATGCTACACTGCTGGCTGCCTCAATGATTTCTTTTGGTACATTCATTTTCGCTTTCGCCAAAACAACTGTAAAGAAAAATAAACAGACATGTTCATGGCAACGCTTCCATAGCTTACGACATTTGCGACAAATTATTGAGATTTTTTGGAATTTATCTAACCTTTTTACAAATGATAAACAAATAAAATATAAAACATTACACGCAAGGTAACGGGTTTTACTGGCTCAATGAAATAACTGACTCGCCTGCGGCTCGTCAGTTATATCCTCCATTCGCCAGTAAAAACCCTCTTACCTTGCTAGTAATGTTATAATAATTAATAGGCGCAAAATTCGAATTATATTTATCATAAATATCCATTAAATTGAGTATTCTTCGTCGAAATCTTAAACATCCTGATCGACAAAACAAAAGCATGGCTCCGCTTTTTGATAAGGATGATATTTTTCATCTACACATTGTTTTGAATCAAATGAAATACGCTTCTGGATTCCTTATATTTTTATTTGGAATGATTGTGTAAAATCAACTACAAAACAATAATTATGAAATTAAAAACATTTCCACAATTCATTCACATATTAAAGAATTATTAAAACAATTTCAAGAACCTATCCATACAGTGAACTCTCCATAAATCGAACATCGATAAGTCGAACAGTTTATCTGGACCCGATTCATACATATCTTACCCAGTGTATTTTAACCTCAATGAGTCTAGAAGGTCTAATAGATGAGTCGAACTGCCGGAAAGGTCGTCATGAGAACCTCCACCTCTATAAGTCGTTCTCCTAACCACCATTTCCTCTATGAGTGGAACTTTTTTATCTAATGAATTAATGAATGAGACTGAAGAAGATTCGGTTTGCAAACAAATTACCACACGTGATCGATTAATATCATACGATTTTTCGACCTCTGAGGACATGTTTCTAGTGCTCAGATACTCGTTTCGCATTGATGATGATTTCGTGTTTACCTGAGTTTTTCTCTCAATGAAGTGAAGTCTCACTTGAATCACTCGAAAGATTTGTGAGCCGAACAATAGATGAATCGAACAGTTCTTTTGGTCACTCGGAGTTCGACTCAACGAGAGTCCACTGTATATATTAATTACAGAATGTTTGAGCAGTAATAAAAGAAAAATATCAGAAATGTACAACAAGACCTGTATGTCAGCCCAGCAACAATATATTTTTGCTCCGAAAACTCTATCCATTTGACAGCACTGAAAATAAAAAGCAATGAACAAGACTGTTACATCATAGGAGTTTCAAAACTTACATTTCCATTCTCTGGTAATGGAAAAGAATGCACATTCAGGATTATTCTTTTAAATGTTTCTGCAATTAATCACCATGCATGTTGAATGTCGGCTAGTTTTCAACACGAAATTCATAACAGAAAAACACACAAAAATTATAGATTGAGCTAGGTGCTACTCTTGTAGATTTCGAGTTATTTCAGTGGAAAATACGCGAGAAAATACATTATTCAGCAAAAATATTTATTCAAGTATTTCTTTCAAAATTGACAAAAACCTACTAATAATCTCTATAGAATATTTGCCAAATGGACCTTAATTAAATATTCTAACCATAAACCGTTTACTTCTCAAACTACTGATGTCGCTTCGTTTCCCATTTTTATACTCTATAATCTTTGGTTGAGTAGTTCAGAAGTTCAAAGTGTCATTTCTTTTTTCATTATTAGCCAACAATTTTCTGAAAGTACTTCGCCTCTGACAAGTTTTCATGCAGGGGCCATAATTCTATCATTCACAAATAAAAATAAGAAATAAGAAAGCAACCGAAACCGAGAAATCAAAACTGACGCCGAATGAATCACTGGACCGTAATCTGCACTCGGTTCATGTCACGACTTGTTTCCTATGCAAACCAGCTCAATCTCGTATCTTTCAGGCTCCCTGCAAATAAAGGACAGCGACGAAAAGGACCATGGCAAGTACGAATGCGTCGCCGAAAATTCGATTGGGACCGATTATTCAACTTCGTCCATCCTCTACGTTAAGGGTAAGGATTCATTTACTAATAGACCCCCCGAGTTCCCCTTCCCGCCCTCTGCGAAATGCAAACATCAATCCAATCTGTCGGATCGCCCGACGTGAGGCAAATTTTTATTCTACTCACTGTGGAGTGATGCGGATTTTCTCTGTATCCAAAAAAGATAATGTTTTTTTCGGATAATAGAGGAAAAAAGAGATATGGTAGGTAAGTGATCTTGAATACATAATTTCATCGCTCCCAAGTGGAGATAAGATATGATTACTATTTTGAATTTTCTCGATATCGCCTCTGTAAAGTCAAATTTCGTTTTTGTTTTCCATTAGTTCTTTTTTTTTCAATCCTTTTTGGTTCAAATCCTGTATGCACTAATACCCCTTAAAAGGATTACTAAGGCCCATTCGCACCAATTTCTCTTAAAATGATTAATTAACTATGCATCTGTTAAAGTTAATGGTAGCTTAAATTTATTGACAGTTACACGACCGAATCTCAAGTAAGGGATCCTTAAATATTTCTTCAAGTTATATTTCAGTTTTTCATGTTGCGAAACTTCACCCTAGTTCAATAAAGCAATTTCATTAGCTGAGCGGATACAGATGATAGCTGTTATTTCTTTAACCTAAATTAAGTGTCATTTTTATGAGTTTGACAAATTATTTTAGGATATAATCCCAACCTCAAATATCTAAGTGGTCTGAATTTGAGGTTAGTTTCAGCCATCAAATTGTCACTTAAACAACTGGTATAGCGTAATTTAAGTTAAGGGTTCATTTTAATTTTAAGCGAAACTAAACACTCAGGGCCGTTTGCACCAAACTCACTCAGTGTTAAGTTCCCCTTAAAGTTTCAATGACATTTTGATGGCTAGACTAACCTTCAATTTAAGTGCTCCTGTAATGACCACCTGAATGTTTTCGGGCGGAATTCTAACCTGAAATAATTTTTCAAACTCATAAACTTACTGCACAATATTTGTTGTTCTCCATTAATTTCATCTGATAATAAATAATTTTGATGATGGATTCATTACTATTAAAGAGACGCGATACATGATGTCCTAGAATAAGTTGAAATTGTGGAACTAGGATTTTCTAAGCTAATATACAGGTTGATTCACGAATATGGGCTGTATAGAATATTTTGTGGAAAGGATTGAAATTCTAAAAGTGAGCTTCAAGTAAAAAGACGACTTCTCGTATGTTTTTCGAAGATTCTAAGACTTCCGGTTTTTACGGAACTGACATCAACTATCATTTTACAAATAGGAAATGGAAAGACCCATTTTTATTGCATAAATAGATTCTCCATTGAATTCTGCGAGTTTTTGATTCCAAAAGTTTGAATTTTCCCGAAAAAATTCTCTTTAACTGGGGAAATACTCAAAAAAAAACTTCAAGGTTTTCATTAAAAATCGAGAAGAAAGGCTAATGCTTCTTTTCCGAAAGCGTGATATTCAGAATATGATACAGGAGGTCACAAATTCTTTGTCAAAGTTGGAAATGACGAAATATCAAAAAATCGTTTTTTTCAAATTGGAACCCCATTTTTTCGAAGCATTTTCGAAATCTCCGTCAAAAAATAATAAGAGCATACGTCCAAGACTTTTATCCCGAAATGAATATTTTTCGAGATATTCAGGAAAAACGATTTTGTCTTCAATTTTCAATCAAATTCCGAATGTGTTTTTTTTTAGTGAAATTTTTGGAAATCTCTGCTATCGAGAAAATATTTTCTATAGTTCAGACGAGTTAAGTTCTTGAATTATCATCTATAATGTGAGAACATCAATTGGTTTGAAGATCTCAATGTGAGTATTAGTTAGTCAAAGTAAAAAATTCTCAGGAATGCAGAAAAAAATAATTTTTAATGATTCTGAAAGAATAATTAACAGAACATGTAACAATTTCATTACTGAAAATTCAAATTTCCCTACCATGACAAAAAGAAATTCTCCAGAATAAATTAAGGAGCTTTGAAAAATAAAGAAAAACTGAATATTTTCTCGATAACAGAGATTTCCAATAATTTCACTTGACCGCTAATTATTTTTCAGTAAAAAAACACATTCGGAATGAGATTGAAAAAATATACGATAAGTCGTCTTCTCACTTGAAGATACCCTTTAGAATTTCAATCCTGAATCTTGTGTCTTTCCTAAAAATATTCCATAGAGCCATATTCGTGAATAAAAGACATTCATATTTTCCAAAGGTCCCGTTTGGAAAAACAGACTGCATCAACAGAGAACCGACTAGAATATCCTTCATCTTTAGAGGTTCCTTAATGAACAATAATTTTTCTCTGGATAGAGAGAGTTTTTTCAAACCAGGTTTGGCCGACCATGCGATGATTTTCCACAACTTCACATGTTCGAAGATCGCTACAGATCATTAATGAAGAAAAATCATCTCCCATATATAAACCAATAAATTTGAATTTCAACAATCCAATCTAACCTTGACTGATGCATAAAATGGTCAAAATGATGTTAGGAATGATATTACGTTAGGAGATCAGTATCTGGCCAGCTAATTGAATGTTTTATTGAACCAGGGTGAAGTTTCTCAACATGAAAAACTGAAATATCACTTGATAGAAATAGTCAAGGGTCGCTTACTTGACATCCTGGTTAGTGACAGTCTTGTAACTGTCAATAAATTTAAGCGGCCATTAACTTTAAGGGACGCTTAATTAAGTAATCATGTGAAGGGAAACTGGTGCATATGGGCCTATGTGAGTTTGGTGCAAATGGCCTCAGATGTCACTCAACAGCTGGAGCAATGTACTTTAAGTTCCTTTCAAGGGACACTCAGCACTTAATGTCCCTAAGGTGAGAGCTATGCCGTTTCAAGAGTGTTTCTTCCACAAAAACAAAACTATTAGATGTTTACCACTGCATTGTGTCCACATTTCGAAATGTCTTGTATATTCCGAGGAGAACTTAGAAGAACCATGTTGTCATTATAGATTATTAAAGATGAATCTTGAGGAAAGCTTTTTATGACGTTTTTATTATTCAATATTTTTACAAAAGTTATTTTTTTACATATCAAATAAAATCAGCATATCTATATTTCATTACTGAGGCAACTTTAACTAAATCTGAATGAATTGATAAATTATACTATTTCAACAAACCACGATAATAAAACCAGAACTTCCCATATCCTTTCTGGGTTATTATAAAGTTTATTGCCCCGTCACCGATTTTAAAAATATTTTCACAGTGAATCTATAGGAATGATACCACAGTCTCAATTACAGCTCTGGGCAGGCAGTAATTTTCGAAAAAAAAAATAAATGAAACTCATAAATGTACTCCATTCACCTCGGATAGGGCTCTGATATATTCTTATATATAGTGTATATAGTTTAGTTTAACAAGGTTAGGTTATGTTAGGTTACGTTAGGTTCATTTTCCCTTCCAAATTTTTTTAAATTAAAAAAAAAATTTGAAAAAAAAATTAAACATCGATCCGCATTTAGGTTAGGTTAAATTAGGTTAGGTTAGGTTCATTTTCCCTACCTCAAGATCACGAAAAAAAATACAAGAAAATACAACTGGGCAGAAAACTTTATAATAACCCCTTTCTGCTCCTGTACCCAAACAAGGAACAACCACTAATCAGCGTCATAAATCAATTTTTTTATTTTCCAGTACGCCGTGTCTCGCCCCAATTCTCCATTCCTCCACCTCCTGTGACAGAGGTGATGTTGGGCGCCGATTTGAATCTCACTTGCGTGGCCGTGGGCTCGCCCATGCCCTACGTGAAGTGGAGGAAAGGCTCCGTGCAAGACTTGACTCCGGAGGATAAGTTGCCGATTGGGAAGAACACGCTGCAACTGACCAATATAAGGGAGTCCGCCAACTACACCTGCGTGGCGGCTAGTGCCCTTGGGGTCCTTGAGGCTGTATCCCTCGTCAAAGTACAATGTGAGTATGGGCTCACGGGGTTTCATCAAGATATAGATGATTGTATAATTTCTTTTTTAATTTAATTTAAATGTTTATATAATTATCACCTGGATGATTATTATTCAATCGATCAATATTTTTTCTTCATTCTTTATTCAATTTCGTTTTTGAAGATAAATTATAAAAAAAAAATTCAAAAAATTTCAAGAATTTCGGTAATTTGAAAAAAAAATTTAATGAAAAAAAAAATTTTTTAAAAAAAAATTCTGAATGAAAAAAAAATATTTTGAATTTGAAAAAAAAAATCTGAATGAAAAGAAATTTTGAATTTAAAAAAAAATTTTATAAAAAAATTTTTTCAAATAAAAAAAAATTTTATAAAAAAAATTTAATAAAAAAAATTTTTATTGAAAAAAATAACAAGAGACCATTTCTGCTCCACCTTCACTGAAACTGTGGACACATTCAAACCTTTATTTTCCTCACAAAAAAATTCGTTGAATAAATTCGAAGCCCTCGGTACTCGTATAGCGTAATTTTGATCGACAGAATTTTTCCGTTTTCTGCAGAGCCACAACGTATTGAAAAAAAGTTTTCCTGAAAAATTTTCGACTTATTAAGTGAAAATACCGATTAGTTTATGGAACGAACTTTGTTCTCTTAATTTTTTCAGAATTTCGATCAATCGGTTCAAGAAAACCGATCCACCGATTCAGGAGGGAACTTTGGGAAGCATCAGGCTGTGAAATTTCCATATAACCTTAACTTTTTTCCCAATATAAAGAAAGATACATTGACCATTAAATGGCAAAATGGCATATTTTGCTCTTTCTTCACGTTAACGTTACAGGCGAAAAAAATTTATTTTAATTAACTATATCAGATTTTTGTAGGAAATTTTCTACAGAAAAAGAAACCGCCTTTCGGCTCGCTAGGCGCTCAGTAGTTCAGGAAATATCGGCAGTTGAGTGAAAGAGGATCTTTTTGCATTCCAAATTAGATATCTCTGGTCTTATCCGAAGGTCGTTAAAAGCAAATTAGAACTGAATAAACCGGCTATGCCACCTTTGCGTCGGTCTAACTCGAAAAATTTTTTCTGTGACATAAAATAAAAATTTGAAAAGTTTTGAAAATTTTTTCTTCCTGATTTGAACGAAGATTGCATGGGTACCGGTACTCTGAGAAATTATTAACCAATAAATTAAGAAACTAAAGTCTTCAAGCCTCAAAAGTGAGTTTTTTTTATTTTCCATACGACCATTTTTCACTGAGATACAACCTGTTGAAAATCACGAAAAAATTTCGAAAATTTTTTGTTCCATTAATTGTTGCGTGAAGTGTATTATATTCATAAATAAGTTGCAGAGTGGCGAAATCGAGCGATGAAGGAGCGATTATTTGAACGCAAGAGTGTTCGAATTTCCTTCTGCGAATAGTATTTATTACACGACGAGTTTTGTAAAATACTGCCGAAATTCAATGAAAAATTCAGATTATGCATCCTAGTGACATTTGTATCGTATCTTGGCAGTTGGTATGACTTTCAGGAAAATTGACAGATTTCGGAATTGAATTGACGTGTGTTGAAAATTGATAAGATCGGAAGTCAGTGTCGACAATCACAAAACGAAAAATACATATAACTGAAAACAATGCTGTACTGAGGTCATAACAGCAATGCTTTTAGTTCTGTACCTAATGAGCCCATCACGATACTAAAATAGGGAAATAACTAATCTCTAATTCTTTGTCGAATCCGTTCATTCTGCCACATCTTGTAGAACAAAATCATGTGAGAATATTTCATTCTAGCACAGTTTTCTTGGTAATATTTATTGATGACATGTTCGCCTCCTGGCATGGATTTATTCATTATTTGTCAAATTTATGACAGAGAAATCAGTTTTGCCAATCAATATTTTTCAATGCAAAAATCACTAAACGATATTTACGGAAATATTTCATTAATTTCGATGAAAATTCACAAATTAGGAAAAACAACGTATGATACTCGTAATCATTCTAACAATCGTTCATTCAAAAACTCGCCACTTCGTGGCTCGTTTTTGAATTTTGAACTGGTGTGAAAATATCAATGCCTTCTGCACTTGTATCATGAATAACCATTCTCTATTCAGTATCGTTATGAGTTCATTACAGTACTAAAAGTATTGCTGTAATGGAACTCATTACAGCATTGTTTTCAGTTATATTTTTCTTTTTATGGTTGTCAGTACTGCCCTCAGATCTCAGATCCTCTCAATTTTCGAATCAAATCAATTCATATTCCGTAATCTGTCAAATCTCTTTTTATTTGAATTTCGCGAGTATCTCACAAAACTTGACTGAAATAAAGAAAATATCGTCTAATACTCGTTGCAGAAAGCAATTCCAACACTTATACTTTTGAATTTCGCATTCGTGTTGGAATAGGAGCTCATTTTGCAAACTTGTTTTAAAATATACTATTTCCTTACCACTTTGCTGACTTGTTAGTGCGATTTGTCATGGGACCTATTGCTTGAGTTGTTTAAATCATAATAAACTCATCGATTAGAAGAAAGAAAAAAATTATAAGTAACCATTTCGAAAAATAAAAAAATTTGGAAATTTTTTTGACCTGTTGTTGTGAATCCTCCCATGCCTCCACTCTAGTTACGCCAATGACTGCGACTTCAATTCAAAACAGTACACTCGGCAAAGAAATCGCCGTAGCTCCCAGAAATTGCAACGTTATCACACTATTTCCCTCCCAGACCTGCACTAATCAAATACCTCTTGTATTTCCAGCATTACCCGGGCCACCCACAAATGTGAGAGTATCGGAGATCACGGCCACCACGGTGCGGCTGACCTGGTCGTATGACGGCATGGAGGAGCTCCAGTATTACGTGATACAATTCAAACCGAAATATGCCAATCAAGCTTTCAGCGAGATATCGGGGATTATAACGATGCATTATCATGTCAGGAACCTCAGCCCGTACACGGAGTATGAAATGTACGTCATTGCAGTCAACAACATCGGGAGGGGACCGCCCAGTGCTCCAGTGAACGTCACCACCGGCGAAACAAGTAAAAACTCGTCCACGTCCGAGATTCGAATGTTTTCGAACTGAACGCCGAGAAACAGGGAGAAAGAATGGTATTTTATTCGATGAGCACATAATGATTAGTATTATGTACGAGGGTATTGTTCGCGATACGAGCCGTAAGGCGAGTGTCGCAGTAATAATAATTATGTGCGAATAGACTGCTATACTTTGTCCAAAACTTCTTCGATGAAAGTCGAATTAATCCGCATTTTCAACAATGACAATAATTATCAGAAGCTTTGATACAATTCACAATAATCAAAGCTCAGGATAAACGTCAAAATTCATTTGACATGGATTCTATTTCATGATTCCATTAAATGGATATTGTTCCTCTGAATCCCTATCGCCCTAATAGCTTAGTGATTATCCAGTATATCTTAGCGAGAGTTACGGGTTCCAATCCTGGCAGATTCAGAATTTTTCAGTAGTGAATAATGAATCATTACTCACCGGTAGTTAATAGTTAATAGTTTAAAAGGGGTTACAGTCCACTGCGACCTGATGGTTTATTGTGTCCCCTGACAAAGCTTTACAGCTCGCCTTCCTCTCCCAGAGATCTTTTGAAATCCAATATCTCGGAAGGCTACAGTGAGGCTAATTCCTCACTCCTATAAGTCTCTTGACCAAAGCATTGTTCCCTTTGGCTTACAATGCCAAAGCATTCTGAGACTAGGTGAATAGGAGTTTCTTCCTCCTCCCCACAGAATCTACACTCGTCAGTATCCGATACGCTCATTCTCAGCAAGTGCTTTTTGGGGCGACAATGCCCTGTAAGAAAGCCAGTGAGGAGTTGGTTCTTAGTGAGATCCAAATATTTTTTGGATATTGCAGTTTCAAAATTCCGAAGGAACTTTTTGGAGATATCCAACCCTGGGTGATTCTGCCAGAGTGTTCCTCTTTCAGTTTTTTCCTTCTCCAGAAACTCCTTCTTATATGTACATTTTCCTATACCACAGAAAGGTTCTGGGCCAGTGAGTGGTTTCCGAGCACCCTCTCTGGCAAGTTTATTGGCCTCTTCGTTACCTGTGATTCCCGAATGACCAGGGACCCAGATTAAAGAGACCTTATTTTTCTTGCCTACCTCATTGTGTTTGCTCCGGCATTCCCATGTCGACTTTCAGTCGATGACATAGGAGTTCAGTGCTTCAATAGCAGCTTGACTATCTGAGTGAGTAGCTATGTGGCAATTCTGATAGTTTCTCTCTAGATTAATAACTGGACATCTTTCGATTGCTTATATTTCTGCTTGAAGAACACTCACACAGGAGCCTAACGACAGTGCACACTTGGCTTTGGCCCTGTGAACCCCAGCGCCACCTCCCGTGTTGGTTTTAGAATCATCTGTATACCATTTAACAATATTTTCTTTGAAATTTTTGGTCGATGTATCTCGCTCCCATTCCTCTTTTTTGTATATCATCGTAATGAAGTTTTTCTCAGTACTTACTTTCTTGACCATTACATCATTAGGAAGGCTCGCAGATGAGATGTAGTTACTCAGAGAGCTCCAGACTCTCTGACACCTAATTCTCTCATTACCTGCACCTTCTCTAGATATTCTGAGGATCCTGTCAATCACCAGATGTAGGGGTGTGAGATCTGTTTTAATCTCAAGTGCTCTGGTTGGGCATGTTCTCATGGCCCCCGTGATGCACACACAAGCCAGCCGCTGTGCTATATCGAGCATTTTCCTCGTACTTGTCTGTCTTGCTTTAGCAAACCAGACTACTGCCCCATATGTGATTACAGGTCTCACAATCATGATGTACACCCATCGCAGTATTTTTGGGTTACAGCCCCAATTCCTGCCGCATAGACTCCTGCACACCATAAGAGCCTTAATGGCTCTATTAGTAGCATTACATATATGCCTGTTCCACAGAAGGTTACTGTCCAGGGTATATTCACCGGTTAATAATGAATGAAAAATCATTCGGAATGTACGGATTATAGAGTAGTCGTAGACAAAAGTTTATTTATTGCAGTATCCAAAGAATGAACTGATCTGAAAACTCACCGGACATGAATCCAATTGAGCAAATATGGGATTACTTAGAGGGAGCAATATCTAATCGCCAAAACCTACTTGAACTTTTCAGAAATTGTGTTTGGTCTTCCAGAAAGAATGGATATGCCTAAAAATTTCATTAATAACGATTTGTGGGGCGTCAATACTGACTATTGAATTTGGAACTGAATTTGACAATTAAAATGCGTTATGATATCAAATGTGCGTTCGAAAACATTCGAAAATAATAACTTAAATGTTCTCTAATACTAATGTACTGTTTTTTTGCTTTTCCCTTGGATAATTGGATTTGCTTAACGTGAGTTAAAAAGTCCGATGTTATGTACTAATTAACTAACAATATTTTCGTATATTTGTAGCTGACTTTCCAATAGGTGGCAGTAAGTACTAATCATTTTTCAAGTCAATAGTGCTTGTCAATTTTTATTTAGCGAAAATCTGCACAAGCCTCTAATTTCAGCGTCTCCTTTTCTTGCTGTAATTGTTATATGTTTGATTAGTTTTATAGATATACTCATTCTTATTTTTGTCAGCAGAACCTGGAACAGCTCCGCGTAAAATACAAGTACGACCTTTGAGTTCGAGCACAATGGTTATACAATGGGATGAGCCAGAAACGCCAAATGGACAAGTACTGGTAAGTAACAAGTTATATTTTGAGAATCATATATGTTCCTATTATTATATTTTAATCTTCCCATGAAATTACACTATTTCCAATTGTAATTCAGAATTTTTCAATTGACATTCAGAAAACATCACTTGTATTTCAGATTAGTCAACTGTACTTCAGAAAACATCAAATGTAATTCAGATTAGTCATTCGAATGTCAGAATATGTCATATGAAATTCAGATTAGTCAATTGAATTTCATAAAACATAAAATATATTTCAGATTAGTCATTTGAATTTCTGAAATAATTAATTGTATTTCAGAAAACATCAAATGTAATTCAGATGACACACTCAATTGAATTTGAGATATGGTTAATTATATTTGAATTTGAAATTTATTGCATACGTACTTTGATACCAGATTGCATTTCAGAAAATATCAATTGTAGGTGATTCAGAAATAAAACAGTGATTTAATTTAATTTATTCATTTAATTTAATAATGCTACAGAACTCAAATTAATAGGATACAGCATTCTGTAATATATCTATCAATTATTTAAATTTCTGAAAGGATCACATCACAACACCTAGATAAACTAATATCTGTATGTGCTGAGGAAAAAAAAAGTATATCACACTGACATCACCTATTCAACAAATAGTTAAACAGCCCTATTATAGAAACATAGAAAAAAGTGTTCTTAATTATGAGATATAAAAAAAGAAACAAGATCCAAACAATTCACACAATATTCTCATACATTCTGGAATTCTCAAAAATATACTGTCTGCATTTTTTATTGAATTTATTTTTGTTATTTATCTGTTTTATATCTAATGGCAGTAGGTTATAGTATTTTGATGCAAGATACAGCAAAGATTTAAGATTCAGAGTTTTGAAACTCTTGGGAACATTCACGTTGATATGTGCTCTTCTACGGGTGTTATGTTGATGATTAACAATAATTTTCGATTTCTCAAATTTATACATGTATGTGCAGGCTGATAAAATGTAAAGTTGTTGATATATAAACTTTAATTTTTAAGTAAAACATTTAATCTTTAACACAAAACTAAAAAAATTGGAAGCCATACAGGCATGTCTGCCATCGCAATTGCATCTTACCTCATTTTCAATATCCCCCCGGTGGATACTGTTTGGAATTTCGAAGTTTGTTTTTACGTAACTTTTTATTTTCGACCATAAAATTTCAATTGGATTGAGCATGGGAGAATAAGGGCCCTTCTGCACCAGTACTGCTACTGTTTGAGTGATTATGGTCTCCAATCTCGAATGGCATGCAGCATTATCGCAGACGATCACTCAATCTAATGACTGGTTCCTCATATCTTGCCACTGTTGCAAACCCTCAACCCATTCATTTGCTGAAAGCTCTGTGAATGAACCTCATAGTCTCTCCATGGCAAATACACCAGCTGCAGACACTGTTGTCAAATGCATCTCCAATTAAATATGTACTCAATTTGACTAATTTTCATTAGGTGTTATGTGCTTCCTGAAGCTACGGTGTTAGGTGAGGAATCGATTGAGAAGGTTTAGCATATTTTTACTAAAACCCAGTGTTGAGGAAAAGAAAGAGCCAGCACCATGAGATTTCACCAGATTATATTGGTTTTATTCATACATGGAAACATATCTGATTTAATATGATGATTGACGATATGATAACCTTCATGAGAATGAGTAATATATGACTCAAAATCTGACTTAAATTAATAATAATAATAATAATCTTTATTAGCATCAGCTATTTTTACATAGAATTATGTAAATTTTATTCTTTCATATATTTGATTGAAAGTTTTTTAAAAGTATTAAAGTTCTCTGCATCCTTTAATTGTCTAGATAGTTCATTGAATTCTTTGAATCAATCCCCTATTAAAAACAGAAAGTTTCAAAATATTCAAATCATTCCTATCCTAGATCACCAGTTTGACGAGTATTATACTCATGAATATCATTAACTGTAATCAAATCCTTAGTTAAATTTTCGGGCAATATTCTATTTTTTATCTTATAAACGACGCATGAGGTCTTAAATTCAAATAATATTCGAACTTTCTGAATTACAAATTAAGATTCCTAAAATAAAATTGACTAATCTGAATTTCATATGATATATTCTGAAATTCAATTAATTTATCTAGATTATATTTGTTCTTTTCTTTCATTCAATTGACTAATCTGAAATTCAATTTACGGTTTCTTACATTTGGAAATGGTGTAGTTTATGTACAGAGTCTACTCTGATTTATTCACACAATTTCATATTAACTTTCACAACTATTCACATCCCTAATTCACAACTATACTCGATTATATTCTTGTTCTACTCTATTATATCCCGTACGCCGATGTTCTGGAAATTTCGAAAATCGCTATAGGTACCTCGAATGGTCCCATTCGAGAGCTCGCGTTCTTTCCAGTAACAGACAGAGGTGTACTCAGGGGCGGAGGCGCAAAACTCAGGGGATTCACAATATTAAATATTTTTAATAACGCTTCTGAATTTGCTTGAACAACAGATTCTTCATCACATTTCGACTTTCAGGGATACAAAGTGTATTATACAACAAATCCGAACCTTCCAATGGCGCATTGGCAATCGCAAACTGTCGACAACAATCAACTAACGACTATCAGTGAGCTGACACCGCTCACCATTTACACAATCAGAGTACAGGCATTCACCTCTGTAGGACCTGGACCTCTTAGCGCACCAGTACACGTGAAAACACAGCAAGGTAGTATAAATCATAGTTTAAAATGTTGTCACTCCTTTAATATACTTGCATAAATAGGTAGATCAAAAATTCAAAGGGGTCTTATTAAGAAAAAAGAATAAAACGGTAAAAAAAAATTCTTTGCCTTTACGGAGGCCACACCGAAAACATATCTGAAACATAGATGAATTCGAAATAGTAATCATCGAAATGAATACCATTTTCAATTTCCAGGCTCAGAGATCTTTTATCATGAAGATGTGTGCGATACTAATGAGGCCAAACAAGGTTGAAACCGGTATATCTCTCATCTCAGAGACAAAATCTTATATCATTTCTTCAACCTCATTATAAAAGATCTCTGAGCCTTCCAATTGAAAATGGTATACATTTCGATGTTTACTATTTTGAATTCATGTATGTTTCAAGAAAGAGTGTTATTAAAGTGACGATTCTTATTCCATAACTGAACTATTCGCAGGTGTCCCTAGTCAACCTAGCAATCTGAGAGCATCAGATACCGGTGAAACAGCAGTTACCCTGCAATGGACCAAACCGACTCATTCGGGTGAAAGTATAGTTAGTTACGAACTGTATTGGAATGACACTTACGCCAAAGAAAAGCACCACAGGCGTATACCTATTTCGGAAAGTTACACTTTAACAGGACTTTATCCGAACACTCTGTATTATGTGTGGTTAGCGGCCAGATCGCAAAGAGGAGAAGGTGCGACTACACCACCGATACCAGTTCGTACGAAGCAGTATGGTAAGAAACCGTAACGTGTCATGCATAATTAAAAATTAGAAGTTTTTCGTATTCTATCTCGTATTAACACAACTTCTTCATTGTTCAAACTCAGTTAGGTAGATTGGGTAAATGAAAATGCTGATTTTTCATTTATCCACTTTGAGTACTTAAGGCATTTCTAAGTTTTCCTAACGGTTTTATTCGTTATTGAAATTCAGTTAAAAAAAATTTTATGCGGGAACAACCCTACCAGTTTCATGATTGAAGTTTCATATTTTTTCATCTGTTTTATTCAAATTGTGGCTATTGAGAAATATCTTTTTTTTTGTTTTCGAATAAAGATATCATAAATAGATTTAAATTATCTACGAGATTCTGTTTAATCTTAACTATGGTTACTGTAAGTTTTTTTTAAATTATGCGTTCAATTATATTTTCAATCCATACAGGCTTGGGATAAAATATGGAACCAAGTAAATATCTTTTGAACAAAAGGGGCATTATAAAATATATATATATATATATCTTTGCAGTTGTTGAAATAGCTTGGGATTTTGGAATTCGTACATACTAGGTTTAGTTGGAAAAATCTGTATACACGAGGAATTATCAACTTCTTTCGAGCTTTTTACATTATCGTAAAAAAATTCAGATTTCACTAAACCGAGTATATGTGAATTCGAAACTCCAAGCTATTTCAACATTTGTGACATTCCACTAACCTGTAAAATTTCATAAATATTGTCTTTTTTTGTTCAAAAAATTTTAACTTGGATTATACATAATCGCAAACCTGTATACAGGTATACAGGGTTATTCACGAATATGGCTCTATAGAATATTTCTAAGATTCAGGATTGAAATTCTAAAGGTGAGCTTCAAGTAACAAGACGACTTCTCGTTTATTTTTTAAAAGTTCTAGGACTTCCGGTTTTTCCGGAAGTGACATCAACTTTCGTTTTTCGAATGGGAAGACCCATTTTTTATTGCATAAATAGAATCTCCATTGAATTCTAATTTTTTTCATTCCAAAAGTTTGAATTTTCCCAAGAAAATTTTCTTTAAATGAGGAAATTCGAAAAAAAAATCTCAAAATTGAACTCTGTTGAAATACAGACAACTTCGAGGTTTTTTCATTGAAAATTCTGATCTTTGAGAATCTCCGAGGAGAAAGGCTGATGCTTTTTTCCGTGATTCTCAGAATATGATACAGGAGGTCACAAATTTTGTCAATGTTAGAAGTGACCAAACATCAAAAAATCGTTTTTCAAATTGGAACCCCATTTTTTCAAAGCATTTTCGAAATCTTCGTCAAAAAATAATAGGAGCATACGTACGATTTTTGTCCCAAAATAAATATTTTTCGAGATTTTGTCTTCAATTTTCAATCTCATTCCGAATGTGTTTTTTTACTGGAAAATAATTAGCGGTCAAGTGAAATTTTTGTAAATCTCTGGTATCGAGAAAATATTTTCTTATAGTTCAGACGAGTTCAGTTTTTCTTCATTTTTCAAAGCTAAGGATAATTTCCGTGAATTCTTAATTCTGGAAAACTTCTTTTTTGTCATTGTAGGGAAATTTGAATTTTCAATAATGAAATTGTTACATGTTCTGTTTATCATTTTTTTTAAAAGCATGAAAAATTATTACAAATCATTTTTCGCTGCATTCCTGAGAATTTTTCACGTTGACTTCACTAATACTCTCATTGAGAACTTTAAACCAATTGTTGCTCCCGCATTACAGCTGATAATTCAAGAACTTAACTAGTCTGAACTATAGAAAATATTTTCTCGATAACAGAGATTTTCAAAAATTTCAGTTCACCGCTTATTATTTTCTAGTAGAAAAACACATTTGGAATGAGATTAAAAATTGAAGAAAAAAATCGTTTTTCCTGAATCTCGAAATAATTCATTTTACGATTAAAGTCTTGGACGTATGCCCCTATTATTTTTTGACGAAGATTTCGAAAATGTCTCGAAAAAATGGGGTTCCAATTGAAAAAAACTATTTTTGGATGTTTCGTCACTTCTAACTTTGACAAAGAATTTGTGACCTCCTGTATCACATTCTGAAAATCACGCTATCGAAAAAGAAGCATCAACCTTTCTTCTCGGAGATTCTGAAAAATAAGAATTTTTAATGAAAAAGCTGGAAATCTTTATTTCAACAGAGTTCAATTTTGAGATATTTTTCCGTATTTCCTCATTTAAAGAGAAATTCAAAATTTTTTTAATCAAAAAAACTCAGAATTCAATGGAGAATCTATTTATGCAATAAAAAATGGGTCTTCCCATTCTTTAGAGCCATATTCGTGATAACCCTGTATAAAGTCTTTAGGAAGATTCCTTAGACTTTAATACTAACCATTGTTTTTCCACAATATAACACGAATTTAAGAAATTCTAACTGTTTTTGTTGCAACAATAAATATTTCGAAAATGGAACTATATTTGACCTGTCAAATATCTAACAGATGTCTGTAATAACATTCGGTCACTTATGTACTACTATCTGGAAAAATTTCTTGAGATATTATAAATCAAAATGATGGCGCAGAATCCGATATTTCTCAAACAGCTACCGCAAGTCTCATTAATAAAATATGTTCTTCACCCAACTGAAGCTTTAAGTACTCATCATGGATCTCTCGTACTTCACTTCAAAATCGAAACGATCTAATCCTACATTTGCAAAAGCTGATTTTCAAACACCTCCGTAATTAAAATGGATATTTTTCAGTGTGAGTGTGGAATTTTTCATGTGAAGTGCATTTTTGCATGCAGTAATTTAGTCAGTGGATATCAATTAATTTGAAAAAGCACTGCACCAAGTCAAACTCTCATGCTAATGATCGAAATTGCCAAACTCACTATAATATTCTCATCTGAAGTCATTTCAATTTCATAATGGAACTCATTATTGGTAATTTCGTCCATCAGTATGTACTGACAGCACATTTCCACTTTGATTTTCGTTTTCTTAATGAGTTATTTTTGAAATGTGTTTGTTGTCAATTCCGTAGTAGAATTTTTCTGTTTGATATCTAATATCCACTCGTGTTGAAAGTAAAGTCGAAAATCTAAGCTAGGCAATAAGCTTTGGGCATAACTTAACGCTAAATGCCGCCGTAGTACCTGGAGCACCACCCACTGATGTTAAAGGCGAGGCGGTAAGTCCAACGGCTATAAGAGTATCTTGGAAACCGCCCCAAACGAATAGAAGCAATGGCAATATTATTTACTACAAACTCCAAGTTGTGGAAGCAGATAGATCAGATAGCGAGGCCACTGTCACAAGACTCAATGATACCTCATTCGTTATTGACGAACTCAAGAAGTGGACTGCTTATCGTATATGGGTTTTGGCTGGGACCTCTGTAGGAGATGGGCCTGCTTCATATCCAATCACCGTTCAAACATTCGAAGATGGTACGTTTCACATTTTACCATCTAAATAAGAGGAGGCTATTGGTCATTTACTCATAAGTGTATTTCTTTGTTATCATTATTGATTAGGACATCTGGGATGTGGTATTCCTTCATGGTATTTTTTCACACTCGAACGAAGGATAACTAAAATTACTAACCACCATTTCGACCAACAACTATACTTCTCGCAACAATTAAAGGAACAGAAAAATTTTCAAAATTTTTTGGTGTTTTTCAACAGGCTTTATCTCAATGAAAAATAGTCGTATGAGAATTAGAAAAATCAACTTTTGAAGCTTGAGGACTCTAGTTTCTGAATTTATTGGTTAACAATTTTTCAGAGTACCAGTAGCCATGCAATTCTCGGAAAAAGCACGAAGAAATTTTTTTTCAAATTTCCCAATTTTTTTCCACTCTACGCGCATAGAATTTTTTTTTCAGCTAGACCGATGCAAAGGCCGCATGGCCTGTTTATTCAACTCTAATTTGTCTTTCACTACCCTCGGAAATGACAATTTGTCTTCGAGATATCCAATTTTGAATGCAAAAGGACCCTTTTTCACTCAACTGCCGATATCTCCGTAACTACTGAAGGCCTAGCAAACCTACAGCTGGTGTCTTTTTCTGCAGAAAATTTCCTACAAAAATCGTTCATGTCTGTTGAAAAAAAATTTTTTTCACCTGTAACGGTAATGTGAAAAAAGAGCAAGAAAATGCCATTTTGCCATTTGTTGGTTAACGGACTGTATCTTGTCAATATAATTGTCAAGATAATTTTACAGCCTAATGTACCCAAAAGACCCTTTCAAATTGGTAGATGGATCGATTCAGCGGTTTTCCTGGAACGATTGATTGAATTAAAAAAAAATTGAGAAATTTGAAAAAAATTTTCTTCGTGTTTTTTTCGAGGATTGAATAGCTACCGGTACTCTGAAAATTTGTTAACCAATTAATTCAGAAACTAGAGCCTTCAAGCTTCAAAAGTTGATTTTTCTAATTCTCATACGACCATTTTTCACTGAGATACAGTCTGTTGAAAATCACCAGAAAATTTGGAAAATTTTTCTGTTCCTTTAATTGTATATTTCTCTTTCGTTATTTCTAAAGTTATCCTTGGTCTCGATTTCATTACTAATCATTGTCAAGCAGTCAACTCAGAGGACCTGGGAACTTAGATTGGTGAAATAACTGCTCAAATATCTGAAAATAACTTTCCTAGACCTTACTTAACATTCCTTTTATTTTCATTCAGTACTGTCGTAACTTATTCCAACTTCCTAAGTAAGTCAACTATACTTTCGTTCTACTCTATTCTTCCACTATTATGTTTTTGTAGTTTTTAGCCTTTTTGACATATCCTACGAGATATGTATGTGACAATGTATTTTTTCAACCATTGCAGCTAACCAGGAGGATTTTTGTCGGTGCTATATTTTTGTCACTTTGCAGCATTTTTTCCTCTTGTGGAATTTTTTGTGTATTATCTAGATGAAAATCTTTTAGACATGATAATGATGACAGCAATTGAACTTCTAACAAAGTAATTATTTGCCGTTTAAAGAAAATATATTCAATAATAACAAATAATTATTGAATCTTAATAATTTGTTCCATAGCTGAAATATTGCTGTGAATCACATATGACACTTTATTTAACATTTATCTTAGTGGATGGAAGGTAAGTTTCATGAATATATGTGTATATGTGCGGATTTTTAGCCCAATCGAGAATAAATTACTTTGAAAGTAGATTCATTTTTGCTGTAATTGTTATCATTTTCGATATTCCCTACATTTACTGTTGAATTAATGTTAATCAACAATTTTCTGTCTACAAAAGCGTTTGCAGGAGCTGCGAAGAGGTTTTTGATAAAATTTTTCGCTGTTTCATTTTTTGATATATTTTTGATTTCTAGTGTACATTTTATTTCTTCAATTATTATTAGCTACTCACGTTCACATGTAATGATTGCATTTTATCACTCTGCACAAAGATGCATTATTGCAATGGCACAATTTTTGAGTCACAATCACTGTTTTTATATGAAGTATTTGATTTTAGTTTTATGCACCCTTTTTGGTATTTTATAGTCGATCCCAGCATGCCTCTACTCAATTTCTGACCCCTCCCAAACCTAATGGAAACCAAATAATTGGAATTAACAAATATAATTTGATATATTCAAAATGAAAAAGGTTTCCTCTCCTATCATGATTCCTATATTGGCTAGACAGCACTTACATCAAGTAGGTGAATTGCGCACTCTTCAATATATGGCACAATTTGTTCACAATTCACTGTGTGTTAAATTAACACTTGCACCATTTCTGTGTGTGATTTGAGTGGTTGTGTATGATATGAAGTTTTTCATTAACAATGAAACAATTTGAGCACATATGAATTTCGGTGTAGCACAGCACTTATGTTAATGAAATTTTTCATAATGGAGGAAAGGAACAAAACAAAATTGTTCTCATCGAAAAAATGTTAAATGATAATCGCAAAATTTGCTTCATTCGATGGACAACAATCATTTCAAAGGAGTTGTTTTAATAAGTGATTAAGATCCATTTTAAACAGAATTAAATAATGTAGAATGTTGGTATATGATGGAAATCAGAATCTAGATATTGTCTAGAATACATTCTCTTTTGCAAAACAAATTTTGCAGCCCAAATGTTATGTTTATGGAAACTGGTAGATCAAAATGTGTAAGAGATGCAAAGAATAACTTTGATACCACTATATATTGTTAATAATTTGTTTCTCAAGTTGCACTGTTTTTTTATTTAGACGTTTGTGGAATTAATTCCTGAAAAGTGTCAGTTTTTGATTTCCTGATCTATATCAATGAATCTGAGGCACTATATGAAGAATTTTGCATTTGAATACCAATACTAATATCGTGATGCTTATGAAAAAAATTTAACGACGTATATTGAAAAGAAGTTCACTGGTAAGTGTGTCCGGGTAATTTTTGGTGAACTTCAAAAAAAAGAATATAATAACTAACCAGTTCAACTGCATGTGGCGAGAAGAGTTTTTGTGAAGATTTGGCACGATTTTTTGAAGCCAGTATATAAACTGAGGTGTGCAAGTGACCACTTACGACAAGTCATACATTTCACACATTTTCGACACTTTTTTCAGAAAATCCAACATCCTACACAATCCATCCGTTTAACCCTATAAAAAGCGACCAATTTTTTAGAATTGAAAATGAATTTTTAATCAATACATGTGTGTGAGTATAATACTATACATACCTATATTTCTTCTGAACTGAAATATCCTACAAGCATTTTTGTAGCGGAGATATATTTTTGATATATGAATCATTTTTGACGTGATAGTGTTGTAACAATTTTACAATCACTATTTTTTCTCTGACTTTTTGCCTTACGCGGCTACAGTAAGGAGTGAGTATTTTTTCTGTTGTGTGCTGGTAGATACTTTTTAGAAGTTTTTGTAGATGACCCTTTTTTGGCTTTTTGCTGGTGTCTTTGAGAGCTATCATGGAAAACGCCTTTTTCTGTAGATATGAAAACCAACTTTTTACTTTTCATGATAGCTTGTTCATCATCAAAAATCGATTTTTATTTTTGATCTACACAAGCAGCTTTATCGGATGGAATACTTCTCCAGCTCTTTGTGTGTAGATGAAATTTAAAATTAAATTTTTGTGTTCCAATCTGTCTGGATGAGGTAATTATTTTGACAATTATGTCGTGTGTTGGTATTCAAATGTTTCTAGATTTTGTGAAATGAATGAGTGAAGTGGCAAAATTGAAAACTTTACAAACCAACGAGAGGTGCCTTTTTGCATGTTACTCAAAAACTTTTCAACGTCTATACAAGATAATTTTGCTAATTCATATCGAATTTTCACAGTGCCTGGAGATCCGCAAGACGTGAAAGTCACCCCT
This sequence comes from Hippodamia convergens, assembly GCA_038502775.1. Classification (NCBI taxonomy): domain Eukaryota; kingdom Metazoa; phylum Arthropoda; class Insecta; order Coleoptera; family Coccinellidae; genus Hippodamia; species Hippodamia convergens. Next base: position 23,471,310 of record CM076608.1, read on the forward strand.
ATCAATTCTACTACCATAAAGGTTAATTGGAGCCCTCCACTGGCTAAAGATAGGAACGGAATCATTCTTGGGTACCATGTGCATGTTCAAGAGACCAAAGATGAGGTAAGTGTTGATCTGATAAGTGAAACTATTAGAAAATTCAAGACTGAAACATTATAGTCTAAAATGGTGGTCAATCTATTGCTGAGACAATAAATTCTTTCATTGTTGCCTTTGGTGATAGGCCGTTCCTTCACGTTCAGCTATCTCCAAAATAATCGAACAATTCGAGCAATGTGGATGTTTACAAACATCCCGTCATTGTAGGATTGACAGACCACCGAAGACCATCAGTGAAAGTCGTTTGACCAATGGAGAGAATGTGTGTGCTGCTGTTGAGATCAGTGCACCTTGTTCTAGCAGAGAAATTGCTGAACAAGTCGATTTGTAAGCTAGAACTGTTCGGAATATTTCGAAAAGAAACGGTTACAGATGTTATAAGGTGCGAACCTCTCAAGAAATTTTTCCAGAAGATCATTTAAAAAGAATGGAATTTTGTGAAATAATTATGAAAAAGAGAATGAGAGTAGTTCATTTTTAAGCAATATCTTATTCACTGATGAGTCATCGTTTTCCTTGAATAGAAAACAAAACATATCCGTAGTAAGATATTGGTCTAGGAAGAGCACCTGGAGTATTCCTGTGCGTACCCAGTATCCTAACAAACTTAGTGTTTGGACAGGAATACTGGGTAATTACATCATAGGCCAATTTTCATCGAGGGTAATATAAATGCTTCAAAATATTTGGAGCTTTTAGAAAATTTAATTATTCCGACAGTTCGACAGCTACCAATTAATCTCGATGATGTCTGGTTTCAACAGGATGGCTGTCCCAGTGATAACTGAGAGACGACTTTTTCGGACCGTGTCATTTCGAAATATGCGACGATTTAATGGCCCCCCAGATCTCCAGATTTATCTCTTTGGAGATATCTGAAAAAATTTGGTATATGGGCAAGAAATTGAAAGAGCGACGAATATTATCGAATTAAGGTCCAAAATAATCCAACTTTGTGCCAAAATAGCAAGTATGCCTAATCTTCTCAGAGATATAAAATTTTATCTTTATAATATATTTGGCTACTTTTTGGCACAACAAGGTGGATTAATGGAACATGAATTTGTCGATCTTCAATTTCGCATATTTTACAAGTTGTTTTCGTTTTCCTTTTTTTATTTTCATAAAATTTATTTTTTGTCAATGTGACAGTATATAATCAACAAATAAAATTTTGTTCTTAAACAAATTCAGCCCTATCCTGGTGTCTCCCTGTATTCGTGGCCCTCCTTATCTGTGAAAAGTCTCCTGTACAAGCCCGCGTGAGTGAAGACTGTAATACCTTTCCAATTCCTGGACGAGAAAAAATTTTTCAGTATGCCCCCTATTTGTAGCCTTTGTAGTAAATCCACGGAGGGAGAAATTCAGTCCCAATGCGCTGGCTGTCGCAAAGTTTATCACACTAAATGTGTTTGCCTGTCTGAAAACGATATGGAGTACCTGAAGGAAACAAATTCTAAGTGGAGTTGCTATGATTGTGACGCTCGCAAGAGATCGTTGCGTGGCGGATTCCATTCATCCAGCAGTCAGCCTCTGACCATCGAACATTTCAACCTGCTCATGAATAAAATATCCAGCATGGCTAGCGATTTAACAGCTATTAAAAATGACCAGTCCACCATTATCACTGAGCTAACGAAATGTAGGGAGACGCTCGAGTGTCACTCGCGTATTCTTGACTCTCACAAAGATGCAATTGCCGATTTTGAAAAGAGAATAGAAGTTGTTGAGAACTCCCACGCAGACCTAACTGCTGGTCTCACTGACGTAGTGGAGAAGGTTGCGGAGATTAGGGCTGGAGCTCCATGTGTCGCTTCTGCGTCGGGTGGTTTCGATACCGCTGAGATTCTGGAGCGCTCTAAGCGATCTTTTAATGTTATAATAAAAAATCTCCCAGAGTCGTCGTCGACAAATGATTTTGATGCTGCTTGCAACGTTTTAAAGCATGTTGACTCCGGCGCCCCTGCCTTTTTGGTGAGAACTGTACGCTTGGGCAGGGCTCGGTCAAACCTGCCTCGTATGTTGAAGGTTTCCATGGCTAATCCTGACATTGTTGGATCATTACTGTGAAATAAGAAAAAACTGCTGAGTCATGATTCTTTGAGGAATTATGTACTTTCAGACGACAAAACTCCGCAGCAGCTTAGATACTTGGATTCTTTGCGTGTCAAGTTGAAGGATAGGGAAAGAGCCGGAGAAAAGGATCTCACTATAAAATATATTCGAGGGGAGCCAACCATTGTTCCAGCACTTCATGATACAACTTCAAAAAACTACCAGGCTCATTCAACGAATGGACAATAGTTTATTCGAACCTCCAATCTCTGCACTCTAAGCACCGCTAACTGCTCTCGTTTGTCCAGATATACAATAACAGTCTCATACTTATTACAGAATCTTGGCTTCACGCAGGCATTCCTGATTCAGCGGTCCACATTCCTGATTATATGCTACTTAAATTTTAATTTCATGTTATATCACTTTTATTTGTTTTTCTGGGCCTCAAAGACGTAGTCTCGGCTCTTATTATAAAAAATAATAATAATAATAATAATAATAATAATTTCTTCTCGTAGAATGTATTTATGTTTTTCAATTTTTTCTTTTTCTGGAATTTATTTTTTTTTTAAACCAGTTTTGGCGAAAAAAGACCTGAATCCTTATTCCCACAGGAAATTTTTTGTGTCATTCATTGAGGCAAATAAATTCCCCGCGTCAGAGTGGAATTAAATTGTCGTATTCATTTACAACATATGTGAAATCACCCATACCGCGTTTGGAGTGTTACTGATGCAATTCGATCTGTCGGCCCAGCAGTTCATTCGATATCACTTCCCTCTAAGGTTTTGATTCTGCCACTGTTCCACTAGAATATGCCCTTGTTCGAATTAGCTATAGAAACTGTCATGTTTCCAATTCGGTCCAATTCTCGATCTGTATATGCGCTCCTTTGAGAATCCTTTGAAGGCACTCTTGAGCTCAAATATAGACAGCTAGTGTTTCTGCCTGTGAAACAGAGGGTTCACTTCCAAAGGGGCTTGGTTGTCCCTAATTTAGGTCCATATATCCCAATGCCTGTACCCCTTATTGTCGATCCATCAGTGTACCATGGATACCATGGATGACTTTTTGTCGAAACGATTCAAGAAGTCCATTGCACTAAGACGATCACCAATGACCGTTTCGAATGGCTTTTCGAAATTGTATATGATTGGCATCACATCTGACGTTTTGCCAAGAGGTTTAGGTCATTAGATTCAGTATCTTCACATGACCAACTCAGTTTCCAACGTGGAGACATATTCGAATGTCAAACTTCAATTCTACTTCTAGTTAAGAAATTTTGAAAATATACATTTTTGAACACAATAATGTTCTACACCTGCATCATTGTATATACCTTTACAGGGGAGGAACTTCCTGAATGAGCCAATGAAATTTGACGTACTAGATGACTCAGTACTAGAACTCAACGTCTCTGGGCTACAACCCGATACCACATATGCAGTCCAAGTTGCAGCCCTTACAAGAAAAGGTGATGGTGATAGGAGTAACCCAGTAAACGTTAGAACACCCGGTGGAGTACCCAACAGACCTGATCTCACTCTCAAGTAAGTATCGCAAATAATAAAAATTTGGGTATCAAGATTGAATTTCTGTGTTTCTCAGGGTGATTGAAAGAGAACCAACAGTTACCATTGAATTAGAATGGTCGAAACCATCTCAAACATACGGAGAGCTCAAAGGTTACAGGTTGAGATATGGTGTGAAGGATCAATTACTCAAGGAAGTTTCTCTCAAAGGTATTGTAGTCACTTGGTCGAACAGTTTAACATCTTGTATTTATTCAATCTTTTTTCAGGAACTCATAGCAACACATATCGAATAAATGATTTGGAAAGAGGTGTAGAATATGAATTCAGAGTGGCTGGGCAGAATCACATAGGTATTGGGCAGGAAGCCATAAAATACATGAACACTCCCGAAGGTCCACCATCAGGTCCCCCTTCAAACATCACTCATAGATTCCAAACCCCAGACGTAGTCTGCATCACTTGGGATCCCCCAGTTAGGGAGCATCGTAATGGAAGAATCTTGAAATACGACATTCAATTCCACAAGAAATCAGATCACAACAATATCATAACCAGGAACATATCGACAACAAAGGCAGTTTTTACACACCTTGAAGAAAACACCGAATACGTATTCCATATCAAGGCGTACACAAGCCAAGGAGCGGGACCTTTTAGCGAAAAAATGACAATCACGACTGAAAGAGACATTGGTAGAGCTCCAATGTCGGTCAAAGCAGTCGCCACTTCAGATTCAAGTGTTGAAGTGTGGTGGGAACCAGTGCCTTCTAGAGGAAAAATTGTAGGTTACGTAATATTTTATACAATGACAGCCGTCGAAGATTTAGATGAATGGCAGAAAAAGGAAGTCGGTTTGACAGAATCGGCCGACTTGTTGAATTTAGAGAAATATGCGCAATATGCGATAGCCGTAGCTGGTGTTTTAAGCAACAACCGAAGCCTAGGAAGACTATCAGAGACTGTTACAGTAAAAGTGAAACCAGAAGACGTTCCTCTCAATCTGAGAGCTCATGAAGTTACAACTCATTCCATGACATTGTCCTGGGGTCCACCCATAAGACTGAACCCTATAAAATATAAGATCTCCTTTGACGCTCTAAAAGAATTTGTGGATTCCCAAGGAATCACCCAAACGCAGAACATACCAAAAGTCGAAATTCTTCTAGACGCCAGTGTTAAATCCTACACAATCAATGAACTTTCTCCGTTTACAACTTACAACGTTAACGTTAGCGCTATTCCAACCGATTATTCTTACCGACCGCCTACAAAAACAACTGTAACCACGCAAATGGCGGCTCCTCAACCAATGGTACAACCAGACTTTTATGGTGTGGTCAACGGGGAGGAAATAGACGTTATATTACCCCAAGCGTCTGAAGAATATGGACCTATCAGTCATTACTTCTTGATAGTAGTACCGGAAGATCCTCAGACTATAAATAAGAATCCAGATCAATTCTTGACTGACGATCTCATTCAGAATAAGGACAAAATGTCGGAACATCCGAATTTACCGTTTATTGCAGCCAAGTTTCCTCAAAGGAGTATTCCTTATACTTTCCACTTAGGTGAGTTGCTAATATGTAGTTATTTGATATTAGGTTGATGACGTTATTCTTCCTATATATAAAAATTGATGTTTTTGTTTACTCAGAAGGTGAAGGATATAGTAGTTGGAAGGCTGTTTAATTCGCCGAAAAATTGAAATTGAATAAAAAAGATAGCCCAGCACTTTCACTTCTTCTTCTCACAAATGAATGGTCGCATTCACCGGACGTAACAGTTGTGCAACTGTTGCGGAATCGTCCGGTGGCACATGCGCTGCAAACTCAACACGTTCTGGATTTTTGGAAGCGCTTTCAATTTATATGATATGTATGCGATAGCGGAATCTTCGTCCGGTGAATGCGACCTATGTAAAAATATGTTGTTAATTTGTGCTACCTTATGTCGTGAAAATTTCCAGGAATATTCTCCGATTTTTGGCCAAATTACGAAAATTAAAAAAAAAATCAGTCCGGTTCTTTTTTTCTTTCCAATTAAGATAATATGTTCAAAAAAATTTTCTTCTCGTAGGCGAAGCTGTGCCGTTATTATTTTCGCAAATATCCCGCTTATTTGCCCTTAAAATAAAGAAATTAGAATCAAGGTACCCCAACACATTCTTTTTTTTTTTTCAAGAAAATTACTTCATATTATTGTCCAACTTGTGCCAGTGAGATTTTGAGAAAAAATCAACAGGTTTTCCCATATATGGAAAAAAAAAATCAGAGGATTGTAGAAAAATCAGCAAACCTGGCAACAGTGTGTCTGAAGTTGGCCCAGCACTTCTGGATTTTCGAGAAATTTTTCGTTGTACTGAATTGTGATAGATAGGTTTGTGGTACTTTGTGCGTTGAAATTTTTTTCATTCCTTGCGGTCCTCAAGATATTCCTCCAAATTTGTTGTACGAAGCATGTCTCCATTCAACACATTTTTTCAAATATCTTGAGAACCTGTACGGAAAAAAAATTCAAAAGCATAAAGCAGTACAAACCCAGCACAACTCAACACAACAACAAAATTTTCGAAAGTCCAGAAGGGCTTGGCAAACTTCACCCACACTGTTGCCGCAGGTATGCTGATTTTCCTAAAATCTACTGATTTTTCGTATTTTCCCCATATGAGAAACAACCTGTTGATTTTTTCTGAAAATTTACCCGGAACAAATTGGCACAATGTCAGCACAATCATAAAAATCAATTTTCGTCGAAAAGAAGAAAATTGCTAGGCTGATATTTTTTCAGTTTCGTTATTCAGCGGAAAATCTGAAGAATTTTCGTGAAAATATTCACGGATAAAACAGCACCAAAGTGACACAAATTTTCCATTCATTTGTGGGAAGAAAAACGAAAGTGCTGGGCTATATTTTTTTTCAATTTTCTTTTTTTGAAATATCTCGAGAAATACATGCAATTACGAAAAAAAAATCAACGACACAAAGCAGCGCAAACCTAGTACAATTCAGCTCAAAAAAAAATTTTCGAAAATGCAAAAGTGCTGGACTAACTTCATACATATGTCTCTTTATATCGTACATCGTATGCAACATAATCAATCATCGTTATATGAAAAAATATTCCTTTATTAGGATTTGATAAGAACAAAATTCTCCATAATATACTGCTCCACAAGAGTTAGGGAAATCGTATTCAATCGTTTTGAAAAGTATGTAATCTTCGGGAAAGTCGCTGTAAAATCATTCAAAACTCAATAACAACTTGAATCGATCCAATAAAAATCAGTATGAGACATTTCGTCAAACTGGTCGCCTTTTTTATGAAGTTTGTTTCTTCGCATATGCTTCATGAATGTTCTTATTTTGAAATGGAGTCAGTTTATCAACGGCTTCGATTTGAAACGAGTTTTCTGAAAATGCCAAGACGTAAATTAACAAACGCTGAGGCTGATAGGGCTATCGGAATGCTTAAATGATCTGAGAGCACTTCTGCCCCGTTTATAGAACCAAATTTTTCAAGAAATGTTCAACAACCTCGTGTGTAGTATGCGAAGAAGTTGTCAAGCTGTTATTGATGCCTGTGGAGGCCATACATTGTATTGATAGTCTTAAAATGCTTGAATTCTCTGGGAATAAAATGTCGTTATTTTACTCGATTTTTCTTAACTACCTTGTATACGCTTCAGACCTACAGGCTTAAATTAATTTTATTTTCTGCAACTTTAAATTATATCAATATAAATTTTCATCACAAAATCTCATTGAAACTATATTTTTTTGCAATTTAAGTCAATATCCCTAACTCATGTGGAGCAGTGAATACAAAATGAATTCTTTTCATTCCATCAGAATCCTGCTGTTTTGGAATTGCCAATGGTCGATCAAAAAGTCTTCATTCAATGTTATACTAGATCGATTTGTTAAAAGTAAAGCGTTGATGATGATATTGAAGTTGAAAAACTTTTAAAATCAGAAATTTGTAAATCTGAACGGTCTTTCATTGCATCTATTCACCCATTATTTTGTCTCCGCTATCTTAACTGACAAAATGATTTGAAACATTTGAACAAAATCAACCAAAACTCAGAGAATATTCGAGTTAATTTCATAAATTCAATACCAAGCAACATATTCAAAGACTCCTTCCTGTTACAGGTACCGGCAAAGAAAAGGACGGTTTCATCAACCACAAACTGGAACACGGCAAACGCTACAGGATCTTCGTCAGAGCAGTCGTCGACACCCCTCAAAAGCACCTCTACACCAGCAGTCCATTCTCCGAGTTCCTCTCGCTCAACATGAGAGAAGTCCCCCCAGGCGACCCCCCTCTAAGACCCAACCCCAACACACCCGACCACGACGTGAAAGTCATGTCCCAAAAAAGAGAAGCGGGATTCTTCTGGATAATCGGTCCCATCATCTTAGCCCTCCTTCTTTCTCTCATATTAGTCGTTATGTTCTTGTACCGGAAACGATCTCAACCTTGCAAGACCCCGGACCAAACTGCCGTGACAAGACCTTTGATTTCTGCTGATCTTAACAGCAGTATAGCTCCAAGCGACCCTGTAGAAATGAGGAGATTGAACTTCCAAACTCCGGGAATGATATCCCATCCCCCTATATCAATCTCGGAACTTGCTAACCATATTGAGAAACTTAAAGGAAATGACAACATGAAGTTCTCTCAAGAATATGAGAGTATAGAACCTGGCCAACAGTTCACTTGGGACCACTCCAACATGGACATAAACAAACCCAAGAATAGATACGCGAATGTTATAGCTTACGACCATAGCAGGGTCATACTGCCTCCAGAAGAAGGTATCCTAGGAAGCGATTATATCAACGCCAACTACTGCGACGGTTACCGCAAACACAATGCTTATGTAGCCACTCAAGGACCTCTACAAGAAACCTTCTGCGACTTCTGGAGAATGTGTTGGGAGCTTAAGACGGCAACCATAGTCATGATGACAAAGCTGGAAGAACGCACGCGTATAAAGTGCGATCAATACTGGCCATCTAGAGGTACAGAAACCTACGGATCCATGTCTTGCACCATAACAGATGTGCAGGAACTGGCTACGTATTGTATAAGGACGTTTCAAATCCACAAGAAGGGATACAGCGAGAGGAGGGAGATCAAGCAGTTACAATTCACCGCTTGGCCGGACCATGGAGTGCCTGACCATCCTGCTCCCTTCTTGCAGTTTTTGAGGAGGGTGAAGAGTCTGAATCCAATGGAGGCTGGACCGATTGTTGTCCATTGTTCTGCTGGTGTAGGAAGGACAGGTAAGTGATCAATGAGGTCTTGTATCTTTTATTTTGTTTCTCTTCTATCATTGTAACTGATGAAGAAACAACACACCCAGAAGGAGCTTTTATATTTAGATTTTTTTTGTAAAAATATATATAGTGTAGCAAGGAGTAGATGATTGAAATATGGAGAAATGGACTGCCTCGGTAAAGCTATTGCATAGCATCTATTCAAAAATAAGAAGATAATATTGTTGATTTAAAATATCTATTTATCTTGCAATACATGTAGGTTATTCAGGAATGTTTATGATTGAAACTATAGGTTTATGGTAACTGAAATAAGAAACATACGTTTGAGACTTAATGTCTTCTAAATATCTGGAAAATACCGCGTCAATAGTGGTCCCATATTTTGTTGTAGATTCTTGTGGATCATCATTCATTTTTAAATTAAAATTTTCCGAGAGAAAAGTTGTCAACCGCTCTGATTTTTTATCAGCAAAGTTAATGTTGAATTGGCCAGCCAAGTGGAAATTTAATACCATTTGTACCAAGTATTTACGACCCTTCTTCAGTATACTCCAGTAGAGTGCGATGAATTAAATGCTCTACCTCGTCCAATTTTGGATTCGGAGAAATGTAAATTGGAGTCATAATATTAGTAATATTATAACTATTTTGGTAAAAAGCTACCCCATCTTTTAGAACAGTTTCTCGTTCGAATTGAACAATACAATTGAAATTAGGGATTTAAATCGGATTATCACTCGTCATGCATGTTTCGGTAAGAAGTAACACATCGGTTTGTCTCGTAACTTTTGTGACTATGTTAACTTTGGCAATTGAAAGTCATTATTGAAATGCCATTTCTATTACCAATGAAATCTAAGACATTTTGAGCTATCGTCTGAAAACTATTTAAAGACAGTCTTTTGAATTCTTGCAACAAAGATGCAGTCAATGCAGCTGGCCTTCGATTATGATAAAACTTAAATGCAGAATTATCATTTTTTTGTCGTAATATACAATTTTTCAGTATTAGTTACCCGAGAGAGTGCAACATGGACGAGTTCCTGAGAATGTGATTTACTATACTCATAATATACTATTTCGTCAAAAGTATAGTTAGAGCAAGAGCTGAAGTTAATGGAAATGTTTGCGTTTGGCTATACATTTTCTATCCGATGTTAATGAAATATTTGCCGTTCGTAATTCAATGGGAACAGCGAGATTGCCGACTCCATTTTGCACTGCTAGAGTGGCTGCACGCAAGCACTCAAACACCGTGCCGAAGTCTGCCGAACTGAACCGACTATACACGGCTGTGTTAGGTATTTTCGTTACGGAATTTCTACATTCGGTCGCCGCGCTCAAAGCCTAAGAAAAAAGCTATGCAATAGCTTAAAAAACGAAGGGTTTACAATTTATTAAATTTGTTAATAATGTGATTGTCCACCGTCCTCCACGGTTATCTATGCACTCTCAACACGTCTTGGCATTGATGCAAGAAAATGGTCTATTTCTTCTTGAGGGATACTATTCAAAGCTACCTGTACTTGATGTCTCAGAGCCCCAAAGTCCGTGGGTGCTGTGGTAAATTTCCAAGCCTTCTATCTATGGCCATGACAAAAGATTCACATGGGTCATTCAAAAAAGTTTAACCTAACTTGCTGAAATATTGGATTCTTGAGCCAGTTAAGAAAATGGAGAACCTTCACTATTCCTTGAAGGTAACGCACCGCTGTCATGTTACCTCGAATAAAGACTAAAAGTTACCTACATGCATGTGCAATAGCGCCCCATACAATAACGCTTACAATCCGGTGTGCATTTAGACATTCCGTACTCGTAATTGGCACAATGCGATTGGTCAGACGAGCACGAATTGAGAAACCAATCACATTCCGAGTGCAAAATATATAATTTGCAAAAAACGACTACAATAATATTTAAGTAACAAAAAATGTCAGCATTTTCTGAAAATAATGATAGAAAAATAGAAGAATCGTACAAGAAACTGTCGCACACAGAAAATAATCTTACTTTCATGAAAAAACCTTCACGATTTTCTCATCTAAATTCTAATCATTTACTTCTTGGTATACTATGTTTTACCAAAAACAATACTAGGTGTTGCAGTGTCTTCGTCAGCTAGTAAGTACATCATTTTTATTTTTTAGGCTGCTTTATCGTCATCGACTCCATGCTGGAAAGAATGAAACACGAAAAAACGGTGGACATATACGGTCACGTCACGTGTTTGAGAGCTCAAAGAAACTACATGGTGCAAACGGAGGACCAGTATATCTTCATCCACGACGCCCTTCTAGAGGCAGTCATCTGCGGACTGACAGAAGTACCAGCAAGAAGCCTCCACAACCACATCCAGAAGCTGATGCAGATGGAGCCTGGAGAGAACATAACCGGCATGGAGCACGAATTCAAGAAGCTCGGTAACATTAAGACTGATTCCTCACGGTTTGTGACCGCCAATCTGCCGTGTAACAAACACAAGAACCGTCTGGTGCACATCTTGCCCTACGAGAGCACCAGGGTTTGTCTCACGCCCTTGAGAAGCATTGAGGGGTCCGATTACATAAACGCTAGTTTCATTGACGGATACCGTTATAGGAAAGCTTACATTGCTACCCAAGGTCCATTGGCAGATACCACCGACGACCTCTGGAGGATGCTCTGGGAACATAACTCTACCATCATTGTCATGCTCACTAAGTTGAAGGAAATGGGAAGAGTGAGTAGAATAATTTATTTCGGATGAAAAAAAAAGTGACCAAATGGAAAATAAGAGAAAACAACAAATTGTCTGTAGTTTATGTTATCCTACTGAAATTACTTTATGGGTTGTACAAGATCTAATAAACCGCTTTCAAGATATAGATGTTACTGAGACACCTTTAGAAAATTGATAATGTAGCATTCTATTACAAAATGTTGAGGATGATAATAGTTATTTATAATAAGAATAAGAAGGCACTGATATTCTTCCACGAGTTTGAAATTCAAAAACCAGCCACAAAGTGGCGAGTATTCGAATAAACGAGTGTTAGAATGAGCCTCCTGTACAGGGTGATTCACTTATCTTGGTAACCCCAATTTTCTCGAAAACGTGCGAATATTTTTTCATTCTGTGAATGACGTTTTGAACAAGTCAATGTAGACTTGAGATGCGCATAAAAATCTGCGGAATAAATAAAGACGCCAGGCGTCGCGGCGCTATCAAAAATTTTTTCTCCAGGGACATACCTTTTTTATCATGTCATTCGAAAGATAATTTCATTCTGTAATTTTTTTCGAATTCAATTTTTATCTGCAGCGTGTTTTATGTTAATTCTATTCCATTAATTTTTTTCTGTATTGTGGTAGTATGCCTTTATTTGGAGACATAGATATGATTTTGTGCCTTGAAATCAAGAAGGCTAGTTTTCTAATCAATGTGCCTCTTCAAATAAGATGAAATATGTGGCTAAAGCAAGATGGGGCTCCATGTCACAACGCTGCCATTGTGAAGAGATATTTAGATCAAGAATTCGAAAATGAATGGATAGGGACCAAGCTCATGGATTACTTTCTGAGGGATACCCTCAAAAATATGGTATATGAAACTGATTCTAATAACTTGAACCATTTGAATAAAGATAAGAAACGCATGTGCCCAAGTAGACCCTTATATTCTGACCAAAGTAACTTATAATAAAATGAGGGAATGATATAACTTATGTAAGGATCATAATGGCTGGTTTATAAAACATATAATTCGAAATGTTTCTTTTGTTATTAAAAAAATGTTTATATAAGATATAATATTTAATGAATATAATAAAAGAGAAATAGTTTGTTACAGAACCTCCGTCATTTCACGAAACAAAATCATATTTAGGTAATCTAGCCATTATGATCAATACATAATTTATATCATTTCCCTTTATCATTATAAGTTACTTTGATCGAAATATAAGGGTCCATTTATTTCAGAATTCTTGATCTCGATATCTCTTCACAATGGCAGCGTTGTGACATGGAGCCCCATCTTGCTGTATCCACATATTTATCCTCATTTGAGGAGGCAGATTGTTTAGAAAACTGGCCTTCTTGATTTAAAATCACAAAATCATATCTATGTCTCCAAATAAAGGCACACTACCACAATACAGAAAAAATTAATGGAATAGAATTAACATAAAACACGCTGCAGATCGCTGACGGTAAGAAATGGATAAAAATTATATTCGAAAAAAAAGTTCAGAATGAAATTATCTTTCGAATGACATGATAAAAAAGGTATGTCCCTGGAGAAAAAATTTTTGATAGTGCCGCGACGCCTGGCGTCTTTATTCATTCCGCAGATTTTTATGCGCATCTCAAGTAGACATTAACTTCTTCAAAACGCCATTCACAGAATGAAAAAATATTCAAACGTTTCCGAGAAAATTGGGGTTACCAAGATAAATGAATCACTCTGTACAGTATGAGCAAAATAGAACTACAACTTTTTAACCAAGAGAGATAGGGGTAAATGAATGACACATTACGATCCTCTTTTTAGAGAAACTGGATAATGACATCAACTGCATGCCTATCCCTGAGTTGCAGGAACGTCCAGTAAATTAAATGCCGCCTTAACTCTCCATTAAACGGAGTATCCATGGCTACCGTCTATGGATATTTCGTTTAAGGAAGAATTAAGGCAGCATAAGATTTCAATGGACGTTGCAGCAACTCAGTGTATATCTTCTTTTGTTTTCGAGTTATAGGCCAAACTTGAAATTTCGGCGATTTCAACTTTGGTCATTATCTCCGTTTCTGTTTGTCTTAAGATGTTGAAATGAAAACTTTTTACAGACCATTTTTTCATACCAATCCAGTAGCATACTATGTTTTTCCTCAAAAGGTTTCCTTGCTGAGCTATAACATGAAGTTGTGTTTTTTATGGAAACAATAGGTTATGGTGACTCAGAAAGAACCATCATATTTTATTCCAAATATATATTATACATGGTGGCATATGTAAAAGAGTATCTACTGACCAATATTTCCGTAAGTAAGCTCTACCCCATCATTTCCAATTGTAATTCATGAATTGTGAATTGACATTCAGAAAACATCACTTGTTTTTCAGATTATTCAACTGTATTTCAGAAAACATCAAATTCAATTCAGATTAGTCATTTGCATTTCAGAATATGTCATATAAAATTCAGATAAGTCAATCGAATTTCAGAAAACATCAAATGTATTTCAGATTAGTCATTTGAATTTCCGATATAATCAATTGTAATTCAGAAAACATCAAATATAATTCAGATAACACACTCAATTGAATTTGAGATATGGTCGATTCTATTTCAGAAATGGCAATTGAAATTAATTTCATACGCACATTGATACCAGATTGCATTTCAGAAAATATCAATTGTAGGTGATTCAGAAATAAAACAATGATAATAAATGAACTTTAATTTTCAATTTCAAGTAAAACATTCAATCTTTAACACAAAACTGAACAAATTTGATAAGCATGTCTGCCATCGCAATAGCATCTTAGCTCGGTCAATAATATTTTCCAGCTATGTTAGTCTTTTTTCAATAACACCCGGTGGCACACTGTTTGGAATTCTGAGGTTTGTTTTTACGGAAGTTCTTATTTTTAACCATAAAATTTCAATTGGATTGAGCATCCTCAAATTCACTAATTTTCTCTAGTTTCTATGTGCTTCCTGAAGCTACGGTGTTAGGTGAGGAATCGATTAAGAAGATTCTGCATATTTTTACTAAAATCCAGTGTTGAAGAAAAGAAAGAGCCAGCACCAAGAGATTTCACCAGATTATATTGGTTTTATTCATACATGGAAATATACCTGAGTGAATATGATGATATATTGTTGACGATATGATAAACATTATGAAAATCAGTAATATATGACTTAAAATCCGACTTAAATTCAAATAATATTCGAACTTTCTGAATTACAAATTAAGATTTCTGAAATACAATAATTGACTAATCTGAATTTCATATGACATATTCTAAAATTCAATTGAATAATCTGAATGAATTACATTTGATGTTTTCTGATAATAAATTGACTTATCTGAAATTCAATTGACGCTTTCTGAAATGGAAGTGACTAATCTGAAATACAATTGACGGTTTCTGAATTACATTTGGAAATGGTGTAGAAAATGCTTAGACAAGTTAATCTTCTGACACTTTTTGACTGCGAAATCAGGGGTCTATGATCATACCCCTTATCGAGGTGGCAGCCCTTTCAAGATTCTCAAATCTCTATTGGGTTCGAGTGACCCATCATTTTTTTGCAATTCCATTCACGAATATAGTGAACAATTTCTCTTTGGTGTCAGAAGATCAACCTGTCGAAACATTTTCTAGAGCATGCTTACAAAAATATGGGGTTGAACTGTTTTACCTGGCCCACCCCGTATATTGTGATATATATTTTCGTAACACGGAAGAAAAAGATGATTTTTTCTAAGTAATTTCAAACTATTGTTTTCAGAAAAATCACTACTTCATTTTATAGCTCAGCAAGAAAACCTGTTGGGAGAAAATATAGTACTCTAGGTACTGGATTGCTATACCAAAAAAAAAGTTCTGCATTATATATTCATTTCAACGTCCTAACACAAACAGAAACAAAGATAATGTGGAAAGTTGAAATCGACCAAATATCAATTTGGGCTGTAACTCTAAAACAAAAAAAGATACAGTTGATGGCATCATTAGTTCCCCTAAAAATACAACTGTAACGAGTCATTCATTTTCCTCTATCTTTTTCGATTAAAAAGTTCTAGTTCAGATATCTCCAATTTAGCCTATCCTGTGTTCAACTGCTTTCTGCTGCATGTTAACAGTTGAGTGCTCAAATGATAACAGTCCATTAGATCTTGTTGGGCCAATACATTTGATCATGTATTTAATATTTTTTGCCATTCCAACTGGGACTGTTTTTCGAAATAAATCGTGCAGGGTTTTAAAAAAAGATTCAACTGCACTGAACATTGATTAGTTTTAATCATAACTTTCATCGTTTACAGGAAAAATGCCATCAATACTGGCCCAGCGACAGATCAGTTAGGTACCAATGCTTCGTGGTAGACCCCATTGCAGAGTACAACATGCCGCAGTACATCCTGAGGGAATTCAAGGTGACTGACGCAAGAGATGGATCCTCCAGAACTGTCAGACAGTTCCAGTTCACCGATTGGCCGGAGCAGGGTGTACCTAAATCTGGAGACGGATTTATCGATTTCATCGGACAAGTGCACAAAACCAAGGAGCAATTCGGACAAGATGGACCTATCACTGTCCATTGCAGGTAATTAAGGATGAAATTAAAAGTTAACGGATTAGGTACTCACGTGATTCGATCTGAATGATGAAGTAAACTGCATATCTCCAGATAAAAATCTGAGCTACATATCTTAAAATCACATCTTCTTCCTTTAAGACAATCACAAGCACTTCTGTTCATTTTAACATTCATCGTTCAACCATTTCTTAACTTTATCGAGTTATTTTACACAAAGGTGAAGTTTTTCTGCAACCGCGAATTTTCCAGAAACGTTATATTTATGGTTCTTCTAATTGGACATAATTTTTCTATGAACTATCAAGCTTTCTTACGAAATCGAATCACCACGGAAATTTCAAAGAAAACTGTTTTACCTACCAACAATATTTTGTATCGCCTATATAACTACTTCCGCCTCTATAATTCGCAGCAGAAAATCACCAATACTTCTTGATAAACTTCATTTCCTCCATTTTCTTTCCTAAAACAGCCGATGCGAGCGTTATACGCCAATTTTTGTGTGCGATTATGTCCAAGATACAAAAACTGGAATATTATATGAATGCCTGTAAAATTACGAAGACGCAAGATTCTCGTATATTTTTTGAAGGTTCTAGGACATCAACTTTTGTTTTTCAAATGGAAATACCCATTTTTTATTGCATTAATAGATTTTCCATTGAATTCTGAGTCTTTTTGATTCCAAAAGTTTGAATTATCCGAAGAAAAGTCTCTTTAAATTAGGAAATACGAAAAAAATCTCAAAATTGAACTCTTATGAAGTACAGACAACTTCGAGGTTTTTTCATCAAAAATTCTCATTTTAGAGAAACTTCGAGAAGAAAGAGTGATGCTCCTTTTCCGATAGCGTAATTTTCAGAATATGATACAGGAGGTCACAAATTCTCTGTCGAAGTTAGAAGTGACGAAACATCAAAAAATCGTTTTTTTCAAATTGGAACCACATTTTTTCGAAGCATTTTCGAAATTTTCGTCAAAAAATAATAGGAGCATACGTCCAAGACTTTTCACAAAATGAATATTTTCCGAGATATTCAGGAAGAACGATTTTGGCTTCAATTTCCTCATTCCGAATGTGTTTTTTTCACTGGAAAATATTTATCTGTCAAGTGAAATGTTTGGAAATCCCTGTTATCGAGAAAATATTTTCTTATAGTTCAGACGAGTTCAGTTTTTCAATTATCATCTGGAATCCGAGGGCAACAGTTGGTTTAAAGTTCTTAATATGAGTATTAGTGAAGTTTGAAAAACGAAACCTTCAAAAAATACACGAGAAGTCGTCTTCTTACTTGAAGCTCACTTTTAGAATTTCAATCCTGAATCTTGTCTCTCCTAAAAATATTCTATAAAGTCATGCATATTCGTGAATAACCCATGTATAGCTTGCCAATAAGTAACGTTACTCGTCAATAATTCTTGTACGAAGAATTATGAAAGAAAATCCTCGTACTCATCGATTTCTAACTTTAAAAGCAATTTATTGAATGCTTTTTTTAATTTGATATTTCCCACTCCCACCTAAGCCCCACACCCCTCTGCTTTATTTTTTCAAATGGGAGAATATGAATTGTGATACATCAAATGAAAGGTGTCATTTGATTACCTATTTGGGAAATGATTAAGAATTTGTGATTTGAAAGTACTGCAATATGACCATTATTCTTGTACTAATTATTATGAATGGAAATCCAAGGATCCGCATGAATTTGTACTTTCGAAATCAGGTCTCCCCATACTTTTTGAATTTGAAATCTCTCACTCTTTACGCTCCACACCCCTCTACTGTTTTTTTCGAATATCGCTTGTATCTGACATTGAGCGAAATTAGTGCCGCTCCACAAAAGTTAAAGGAATACAGAAATTTTGAGTGTTTAGTTTTTTTCACCAATTCATTGAATTTCAGAAATCTAAATATTTACATACATAGTTTATTCTTTTGTGGCCACTTCTAATATTAGTTTAAGACAAGAACATGCCTGAAACTTAAAAAGTTCAAGCAAGGAACGAAGAAAAAAACAGTAAAAATTAAATTTCTCATAAATGAACATTTGGTGGAGAAGAATCGGTTATGCTTGAAACGGTTCCAAAATTCCTGAAATTTTTGTAAAGCAGTATATACTTCAACATGCAATATGTAAAAATATCAAATGTTCAAGTTTGTTCAAAATCTGAATAGATTCACAATTATTCGACCTCAATTTTTGTATGTCTTTCAGCGCTGGCGTTGGAAGAACTGGAGTGTTCATAACTTTAAGCATCGTGTTGGAGAGAATGCAGTACGAAGGAGTGGTAGACGTTTTCCAGACAGCTCGAATTCTACGAACCCAAAGACCAGCTATGGTACAAACAGAAGTGAGTATTAAATCATCATATTCTCTTCATTGATTTCAGTAAGTTTTGCGATAAGTCAAACTATTGAATTGTCAGCATTTAATCAAATAAAACCTGATAATATTTACTAAGTGATAAAGAAACCCAGAAGGAGCTGTTCAAATTTCAAATTCCTTGTTTTGGTGAAAACATAGATAGTATATCAAGGAGTAAACATTTTTTGTAACTAAAATATTTTGTACTATTGTTATGAGATGTTGTCAGCCGTGGTTTGATAATGCCCCCAAAGTCAATTGTTCTCGATCAATTCTAGTGATCAATAGTTTTTCTTTCGTTTGATTTTCTACACTCGATCGCTATGCAACGCGAAACACGCAATTTGACCCAAGAGGAATGTGCCCAAGCCGTAGTTTTGCAAGAAGAAGGGTGGACATACACAAGAATTGCAGAAAGGTTTGGAGTTTCCCATACAAGTGTGTCCAGAATGTTGCAGCGATTCAGGGAGACAGGTATGAATGTTCGAAGACCAGGACAGGGTAGACCACGGGGAACAACTGCCATTGAAGGACGTTACTTGAGAGTTTCTTCGTTGAGACAACGGTTTGCAACCGCCCGCAAACTCATGGGGTGCAAATTAGCACTCAGACAATAAGAAATCGCCTCAGAGAATATGATTTAAGGCCTCGTGTCGTGGCAAGAGGCCCAGCCCTTACCCCAGCCCATCGAAGGGCGTGTTTGGATTTTGCGAGAGAACATATCCATTGGGAAGAGGCCGATTGAGAAAGAGTTTTCTTCACAGATGAGTCTAGATTCTGCCTCTACCATTGTGATCGATGTTCCCTTGTATACAGACGTCCACATGAAAGATATGCTCAGTGCAATATCCTGAATACTACTGGTTTCGAGGGAGGATCGATTATGGTATGGGGTGGAATATCCTTGACTGCTCGCACAGACCTAGTCGTCGTTGATAATGTAGCTATGAATTTTGATAAGTATATAAGGAACATTCTTGAAGTGCATGTAGTGCCATTTGCCTCATACATTGGTGAAAATTTCATTTTTATGGACGATAATGCCAGACCCCATCGTGCGAGCATCGTTCAAGAGAACCTTGAAGAGGTTGAAGTTTCTCGTATGGAATGGCCAGCAAGAAGTCCAGAACTCAATCCGATTGAGCAGGTTTGGGACAACCTCAATGGAAGGCTGAGAAGTTCAGAAAATCATCCAGCTACTCTTAATGACTTAGGAATCCTATTCGGAGAAATCTGGGAAGGATTAGATCAGAACATTTTAAGATCACTCGTTTTGAGTATGAACCGTCGTTGCCGAGCTGTAATTAACGCAAGGGGTGGAAATACCAAGTATTAAATCACTTATCAGCATTTCAGTATTTTGAAAATTGTTCATTTCTTCCACATAAGATTTGGTGAAATCCTGAATTTTTCTTCCATTTAATGTGTCTTGACTCGTTCAAAACCTTCCCAAGAGAACATAAAAAATAAGTTATAAAGTCAATGTAGAGTTAACTTTCATTAAAATTCAGATTTTCAGAATGTACGTTAATTTTTTTGCGCAGTGTATTTTTGTTTTATCAAAAAAACTTTGAAATTTAAACAACTCCTTCTGGGTGTTTCATTTCCTTTGTCTGTTAGTATAATTTCCTGTTCTCATGAGAAACAAATCTAACCTAGTTTAACCTAAAATGAGAAAGTTGTAAATTCTTATTTGATATTTTTTGACTTGTTTTCCCCTTTTTTGTAACTTATACAATTGATTATGAAAATAAATTTCATCATTACCATTATATATTTCATCTTACAGGACCAGTACCAGTTTTGCTACAGAGCTGCTCTAGAATACCTGGGTTCCTTCGACCACTACACCAATTGAATCGTTGGTAACTATTCTTCGAGCAGACAATAAAGTCCTTCCCCTTCACTCCACCCGCATAATATCATTATTTTGTTAGCGAAGTTACAACTGCCAACGGGATGTCCCTAGACAAATCGACTTGTCCGCCAGGCGGCCAGTTATCATCTCTATGCATTTAGTAAAAATCCTAGTGTGTGTAAATTATGTGCCTAACATTCAAATAATAAATGAAAGAGAAGAAATATCTGTATCAGAAAAATGTGTGCGTGAAACTCATAAAAACTCAATTTATTGAAAAATATGGACACCGCGCGGCTTCTTGAATGATGTGTAATTGACTTACATTTTACTATGTATCAGTTTTTCGTTTTTCTTTTATACCTTTTTGATGTTGTATAAAGTTTTCTAGATTATTTTTAAAATCTCATTGTTTTTCTTATGTTTCTTCTTCATTTTAATGTTTGGTGAAACCTATGAATATTAAAGTTGAAATGAATGTCAATCGATATTCTTATCATTACATTATATTCAGTGTAAGTTAAATAAAATTGATACTCAATCATTTAAAAAATCATCTTCTGATTTTCCAGAATCCTCATTCGAAAAAAAAAATCATAACTTCATTCCATTTTTTATTGCATTTATTAGTTATGAGCAGGAGCACAATGACATTCCATTTTTCAAGTCAATAAGGTTTCACCAAATTGATATTTTTGGTTTTGATACTCTCCATCACAGTTTGATATTGTTTATACATGATTTATATACATTTTTACTGAATTTTTCTGGATGTACATTATATGTATAATATGATGATCATCCTTGAGTTAGTGCTATGTATCTTTAATTGTATACTTTGTTTAAAAGTACCGCAAAGATTTGAAAATATCGCTATTTCGGATGGCTTCTTTGATTTAACTTCATTTTCATATGTTATAGTGGAAGAAACATATCTGATTTTTTTTTCAAAACGTTATATTAGAGTATATTAAATGAAGATAAAGTTATATCAAGAGGACATAATTTGACAAAGGTTGAGCATTATTAGGAATGAAAATGTCCCCATGAATAGCATTTTATTCATAGAATCTGTAATGAAATTGATCTTGATGTAAATAATTCAATATAAAGACTATTTTTTTATATTAATCAATTATCGTTCAACATATTCCCAAGATAATTTGATAAATTTGCATCCATTGTCTTATCTGGTTCATTCAATAATTCCTTAGTAAATCATTAAAATCATGGGGGTAATGGCTCTGTCCTCTGCTTATTTTCAAATCTTAGTAAAGTTAGATAATTATATCAACCTATTACATTTGTAAGTCTGAATTGTTAAATTCCATGTAACTTCTTACTGCTGATTTATTACTGAGTAATGTCATTTAGACTGATCTTAATTAATTGTTTTGTAATTATATTTTGTAATAAAACACAATCGTTGTAGCACTGGAATGAATGGAATTTTGATGAAAATAAAATTCTAGATTTTACTCAGTATTTGTTTTGATACCAAAACAGTGTGTTTTGATACACAAAGTTGTCAAGCACGGATCCAGGGGGGAACATTTGACGTTAAAATATACAGGGTGTTCCATTGGAAAAATACCAAGTTTGTTTTGTGATCAATCTCAAAAACAGTGCTCTGATTTTTTTTTTACCGCTGACTTCTACGTAAAAATATCCATTATAAGCAGTCATCATTTTTTTTCTTATATAGGGCCCGAGAAATAATATTTCCAAAAGTGCACATTTACGTTTTCCCCCTGTATTTCAGAAACAAAAATAGTTGGAATATTTCTGCTTGTGGATTTCAAAGTTTTACAAAAAAGTGACGTAGGGTTGAGAAAATCACATGTCTATCTTTAATAATAGCTGAGATACAGTGCAGTTCAACCACTTTGGGACGCAGTATACATGACCCTTCTGTCATTGTGACAGGTGACAGTAGGAAGCAGGTATAATAAATATATACCCATAAAACTCTGCCTGGATGACCGATCCATAAGTGAGTCCCAAAGGACCTTGAAATGACAAAAGGCTAAGTAAACAAGAATAAGTCTACTTATATTAGATAACAAATTTCCAATATCAAAGCATACAAAAAGTGATAGATTATCACTTGTAAAAATGAGACTTTGTTCTTCACTTGCCAGTTGAGTTGCCTGTACTCATGATTGCTTCAACATACCTACTAGAAAAATTTCTGTTATTACTATGGGCATCTAGTTTCTTACAACGAATTCTTATTTCTATATTTCAACGACGTTCATGTGTCATTTGATTGATTTTTCTACTTCACTGATACTTCCTGGTATACCCCTTTGTGATGGGTTTCAATGAAACTTCTTTCAATTTTAAATCCTTTAATAATAGCTTCAATCAATTGAACACATCAAATTATTCATTTTCTTTCTTAGAGCTAAATCTCCAACAAAATAACAGTAGATCACTGACAAATATTTGTCCTTTGAGGCAGTCATTTAATTAATCGTTTTCACACCTAGTATTCAATTCAACAGATAAATTTAACCGAGAGATTCGCTCATGTTCAAGACCATTTTGTACCATTCAGATTTATAATTAGTATCACTGGACAATAGCTTCAAGAGATTTTTCTAAATTAAACTAATTATGGAAACCTTGTATCCGTTTGTAAGCACCCAATGAGTACATCAATCGGTTGATACCTCCATTCCGTTTCGTTCAAGAATTTCATCTGTTCCCTCAAGACAAACATTCTGTCTTGATGCATTTCTTGAACACTTTGTTTAGCTTCTGTGTCAATAGTTTCTTCCAGAGTGGCGGTTTTCAAAATTTTTTCCGCCGTTGATGAGATGGATGTTCTATCAGTCCCATTTCCTTCTTGACCACGTATCCTAAGAAAATCCTCTAACATGGGTGTTGTAGGTACTTGAACAGGAGTAGACATTGTTGAGGTTGAGAACGGACAAAAAAATGATATTTGTGTTTGCTCTAGTTGTATTAATTAATCAATGCACTTTTAAAACTGTTTACAATATAAATTGTGAAACTTCGAATAACATCAAATCTGACAGATAACCTCTTTATTTCACCCATAGATTACAGTTTTCTGTTTGGTTGCAGCACTTCGAGCTCTTTCATTAACCACAGATTGGCATCCAAAGATCCATGGACTGTTTTTATGGATTTCATTGGTTCATGAGATCCAGCATGAAGTTTCAAAATTTACTCTATTTTTCGAGATTTGAAAGTTTTTAATTAGAAACATTGTCTCTTATTCGCATTATATCATTTAAAACTACGTACGGATTCAGATACCTACTGAGATATCTTTGCCTCATGTGTTTAGTCCTTCATTAACTGGGAAAATTGTTTCGAACATCTGATTCGTGATTCTTTTACGTGAATAGTTCGAGACCATTAATAGCTATATTAATAAACGAGGTTGTTACGTCGACCCCATTATAAATTGAGAATAAATTCTCTATTGAAATAAATTTTTATTTTGCATAATATTGATTTTTGTCATAGAAAATGAGGTTTCAGTAGAGAGTTACTTGTATTGCTTCTGAATACTTTATGTTTGGTTGCCCATGACAATCATACATTAAAATGGGTCATTATTGATCAATGTCATGTACCATAAAGGTCGACTGAAAAATTTATTAATCTGTTATCTGTAACCGAGAGCCATCTAATGATACTCAAAAAATATACTAATAACATTTTATTCATTCATTTATTTATCAGATATTTCAATAGTAACGTTGATGATAACAAAAAAAAAGGGACAACAACACATTTCAAAATAAATTGGCCTTAAAAAATAAATAAAATAAGAATATAATTCAGATGCGCAGATTAACTAATAGATAATAATTGACCTTAAAATTGAAATATCTCACATGATCGTCACATAAAAAAATTTCTAGATAAATAAAAAACCCACGTAACCTTTTAAGCACAAGATAGGCAGAGATTAAAAGAGTTTTTATGTCAGTTTAGATCGACGTAATTGTTGAAGATAATTGCGCTGTACTGGCTTGTGGAGCGCGAGCTGTTCCAGGGCTTCGTCAATTGTGAACCACTGTCTTTTTCTCCCGATATTTATAGAGTCTTCCCATTCATCCAATTCTTGTGTTACTGTCATAACATAAACTTCAGTTCGATCTTTTTGTTCGAGATTCTGAAACAGGAAAATAACAATTCAACAAACTCATTTTATTATGTTATCAGTGTTGATGTTATCAGTTGAAATTGATTAATTTTAATTCTTCAAGTATCGTTTCATATTGTCATGATGATATTTACTTCGAAAACGCCTAAACTTCTTCCCAATTTGCCAATGACACCGGCTTCTTCTAAAACTTCTCTAGTTGCAGTAACACTAGCTTCTTCTTCTGGTTCGACTCCCCCTCCAGGCACAATCCATTTTTCAGGCCTACGGCTGGAGGTGACCAAAAGAACCTATACGTTTGAAAAAAAAATTAAAAACCAACCAACAAAAGATATTTGTGTGACGAGATCGAGTATTAAAAACAAAACAATTAAAACGAATGGTTGTTTTTTTTAAACCTTGAAATAGGTACCAATATGGAATTTGAATGCAGCTTCCATCACGTCTCCATGAAGATTTACTTCCCTTAAAACAATCACATTTTTGAAGATAAACTCTATATCACATTGTACTTTTATTCTCCACCTTTAAGTCTTGCTCTTTGCGGAATAAATGCTCCTTATTAATTGCTGCATTTTTTTGGAAGAGTCATTAAGCACTTACCACATTGAGAGATTGTTAACAACATACCAAAGTCTACGAATGCAAAGAAGGAAGTTTAAGAAATGCCAAGTAGAGGTTCTGAATTTGAAACCAGAAATCAACACCAATAATGGATCATATTACAGAGGTAATTCTACCCTTATGAACTATTTATTGATTGTTTGATGACTAATGGTAGTATCAATGTTCACTGGAAATAGTTTGAAATATTATATGAATTTGCAAAACATTTACTGAAGACTTTTCAATATTTTTGGAATAATTAAAAACTATGAAGAATCTAAAACTTGAAAGTACATGATTAATATGCATCTTTTAGGTATATTCGTATTTTCTGGTATCTTGGTTATCTGAAAAATGTGATCAATCTGCAATAGTTATGTTTTGATGAAAGCAATAATGTATTTCTTAGTGACAGCAAGAATGGACGTTATTATAAATCTTGAAAAAAACAAAAATGGACGAGATGTCATTGAAACAACTTTTGACGATTATGAATCTTTTTTAGAAGATACTTCCAGTATTTTACAACTACTTACCTCGGTTTCATCTTCCGAGCGAACGCATATGCATGCAGCCCTTCTTCTGAACCCTTCTTCGTCATAAATACGGATGGAATTCGGCTTTTCCTTAACCATCGTGGGTTTTCTCTAATGAATAAAAATTAACGAATTTATGAATTAATTAACTCAAATTAACTGAAAAGTTAATTCTACTGGACAGCCATCGCCGTTTTGAATGAAAATATCACACTTTCTCTACATCACAAATGAACCAGCTCAAGTTAACCTGAACGCAACATTTACACACGATAACTTGAAATAAATACACTTTCAATAAATAAAATACGTATTTCTAGCTTTGAGCTAGCTGTACCGCAACAATTCACAATCCATCTTTAGCGGATTGACTTTTCCAAAAGTCGCTGACCCTTAAGAACTGGCGGAAAACTGTCGGGAAAATGACGAGTTTTCTGTTTTTTGACATTTTGTTGCAAACATGATGCTCTGTGAACCGCGACGTGCCATGTGAACTACGATTTGGATGATTTGAACAGGCGTCTACGATTCAAAAATTAACCAGCTCAATTTTAATTAAGAAAATACCAGTATGTCACTAATCTTCTATTAACTTCATGATGTTAGATCTTGAAACATTTTTTTTTCAGCAGTATCTTATAAGTTTTAATCGTTCCGAATGGAATAAAATTAAATAATCAAGTTTTGTAATGAGTACAATCCAAAAACTGAACCGTTTTCTCTTGATTTCATATAGAAATAAAATAACTATCAATACCTAGAAGTAATACTGTACTATTTCTAATCTAAATCAATCTTTTTTTATTTGAGAGTTGAACTGTCTTCTAAAATAAGTCCCATGATAACACGAAGCAATGTAAATCTTTTATATTTTCGCTGTTAAAGTACGTATTCGCTAAGATATTTCTATACTATAGATAGAATAAACTACTCACCTGATTTTGAACTGATGTAGTTTGTTGGAGAAACACCAAGATACTGAAGAAGTCTCACTGAGTTTTAGCTCTCGCAAGTTCAGAACACTTTATTACGTTTACAGTAATTAGTTCTTAATAGAAATAAGATGAGGTATGCTATTAGCACACTTACAAAAGAGGTATTTAGTTTATCTGAGATTTTCGGATGGTACTGAGTCTTTTTGATAATTCATTCTTGCGAATCGAATGCTTTTGTGAACAGGGTAATTATATTTTCTATTGGGAGTGTATAAGATGAGTAGCGCCAAACGTTTCCAATGGATATTTTGATGACAGTACAATTTATCTCTTCCGAGAGCTGTTGTATCTCGTCAAAAACATATTTTCTTATTCATTTATTTAATATTGCTAAACAAAGAAATATAGGTACCTTCGAAATTTTTAATGAAATTCATCTCGAAGTATTTAAAAAAATACATTTAAGGAGTAGTTATAATTTTTCTTAAGGATTTTCAAAAATTATGCCAAGTTGAGTTTTTTCTTAAACCGAAAAAATGATTAAGCCCAGCATTCCAATTACTGAAAAAATTTTGGTACACATGTACTGAGTTGTTGTTCGAATTTTTTTTAAGGTCTGTCTAGTTTTCCAAGAAATCGAAATTGAAAAAAAGAAAGCCCCTCTTTTTCTTTTCACAAATGAATGGATAAATTTGTACTGTCTTGTGCCGTGAATATTTTCACTAAAATTATTCAGATTATCTGGTAAATTAAAAAATAGAAAAAAAAAGACAGCCCAGCACTTTTCTTTTTCTTCCGAAGAAAATTGTTCAATATAATTTTGACAACATTGTGCCAACTTGTACAGATCAGATTTTCAGAAAAAACAACAAGGTCTCCCTCATGTGAGGAAAATGAGAAAAAAATCAGTAGATTGTGGGAAAATCAGTATACCTGGCAACAGTGTTTTTGAAGTTAGCCCATCACTTCTGGATTTTTGAGATAATGTAGTATGTATGTAGTATGTAATTTTGGTTGTGCTGAATTGTGCTAGTTTGTGCTGATTGAGGCCGTTGGTTTCTTTTTATTCCATACGGTTCTCAAGATATGTTCCGAAATTTTGTGAAATATCTTGAAATCCGTATATGTAATAAAAAAAAATTTCAACGGCTGAAAGCAGGCACAAACCAAGCAAGATTCAGCACGACAAAAATTGTGTCGAAAATCAAAAAGTGCTCGGCCAACTTCACACACACTGTTGCCAGGTATGCTGATTTTCTTACAATCTTCTGATTTTTCTTATTTCCTTCATTTGAGAAAAAACTGTTGATTTTTTCTAAAAATCTGATCGGCGCAAGTTTTCACAATTGCGGTACAATCATATGAAACAATTTTTTTCGGAAAAACAAGAAATGTGCTGGACCGACTTTTATTTCATTTTCGTCATTTACCAGAAAATCTGAAGAATTGCCGGGAAAATATTCAAGGCACAAGACAGCACAAATGTAGCAAAAATTTTTCCATTCATTTGTGAGGAGAAAAAACGAAGATGCTGGGCTATCTTTTTTTTTTCAATTTCGAGTTTTTGGCAAACTAGAATTTCGAAAAAATTTGAAATTGGAATCCAATTTTTCGAAGAGTGCTGGGCTGGCTCATTTCTTCATTTTCTGTTATATCTAGAGATCTACATGAAATTGAGAAAAAAAATTCAACGGCACAAAGCGAACAAACCTAGCACAATTCAGTACAACAAAAAAATTTTCGAAAATCCAAGGGTGTTGGCCACCTTCACACATTTGAATAGCTTAAAATACAGAATGAACATTCTGCCTATACTGGAACATTTTCGGGGAACAATCCTACATAAAAAAATACATTCAGTCTTTTTCTTTATTTTTCCTTAACAACTGCTAAAAAAATCCAAACAGACGCCACGAATGCTGGATGAGCCTCTATTTGAACTGCTAAAGAAAACTCAACATCAGTACTTTCTTGAAAATGGGCTCCAAACATTTTAATCTTCTTAACGATGGAAGACACATTCGTGTATGGCACGTTCAATATGTATCCACAAACCTTGAAATAAAAAATTCTACAAAACACATCGGGATGAAATGAAATAACTCACATCAAACTCTGAAATATTCCTTAATAGTTCGTTGCTGATCTCCTGATTCGACCTGCTATGCATGAAAACGTAGTCTAAAAGATGGATGTTGTTTTTTATTATGTTGGAAATCCTCTTATTCCACATGGTTCGGTTCAGGGGCCGGGACTTGGCAACCAGTTTTCGAATTTTCTTTTCCAGCTGCAATTCCAGGTCTTCGGCATTTTGTTTCGGCGAATACACGATTTTATTATGGATGGAGTTAGTTGGTGCCGTAACATCGTCATTGAATAAGGGCAACCAGTCTGATTTTCGTGAAAAATCGAACCTTGTGGAAGCGATGTTATCATTTCTCTGGATGTTCGCCCATATCTAAGGGATAGTAAGCTGTAGATACTACACCACATGTAATTCAGAAACCGGCAATTGTATTTCAGATTAGTCAATTCAATTTCAGATTAGTCAATGGAATAGGTATCAGAAAACATCGAATATAATTCAGATTAGTCAATTGAATTTCAGAATATGTCATATGAAATTCAAATACATATGTCATATGTATTTCAGAAATCTTAATTTGTTATTCAGAAAGTTCGAATATTATTTGAATTAAGGTCGTATTTTGAGTCATATATCACTCATTTTCATGATGGTTATCATATCGTCAATCACATTTCATCATATTCAATAAGGTATGTTTCCATGTATGAATAAAAACAATATGTATAATCTGGTGAAATTTCTTGGTGCTGGCTCTTTCTTTTCTTCAACACTAGATTTTAGTAAAAATATGCTGAACCTTCTTAATCGATTCCTCACCTAACACCGTAGCTTCAGGAAGAACACACAATCGACTAATCTGAGTTACAATTGGAAATGGTGTGGTAATAAAATATAGAAACTAAGAAAAAAAGTTGTGATAATTAATTATTAATCGAATACTGAACTTACATTGCTGTCTCGAACCACGCAATAAACCCTTTGCAGGGGGCAATAAAGGTCAGCGATGCTTATTTTCTCGCCGCTTACGACGTCAAAAATAAAGTATAACGGAAGCTCAGTCTCTTTGGAATGTTCGCAGAGCAAAACATAGGCGGTTGTGCCGTATGGCAAACCAAATCCAAGTAAAAGATAAACGTCAAGTTTCAGTGATAATAAGAAACAAGTGAGAGCGACGGAGTGGTCTATGATTGAACCGCTCAACAAATGAAGTAATTGCTGAAAAAGAAAAAAAAAACGAAATTGGAAAGATATTCAACCAGCAAAGAATTGAGGATTAATTAAATAAGTTTGTTGCTCCAGAAATTTCCTGATGATTATAATTAAATATCTCTCAGGCCTGAATATTCGTTTTGTTTCTTTATTTTATTGGGTAAACCCTGAATTTTGTCTGTCAATCGAATTGCGCAAGCGCGAACAGTGTCATCCGTACATTTTGTTGCCAGATTGTGCAAAAACACTTCAGAATCGGTTGAAGAATAAAGTGATATGTGATGCTATATCATAACCTCAAAACATTTGTGACATATTTGTATATAGGCCCTTTCGATTTGATTTTATTTTTATTCAAGAATTCCCTTTGATAAAAGGGAGTTAGTGTTGAGAAAAAATGTTGGCTCTACTTTGGATCATGCACCCAATTTTTGCTGAGCGGAAAATTCTAGTAGGATAATTCTTTTCCAGTTGCATCAATAATTAATCTACTTAGCTCTGAATTTTTGCAATTTTTCTTGAGTTCGGAATTTTCTTCACTTTCATCACAGATACATTTAAATTCACCTGGAAGTAGATGTACAATAATCAGACGTAAAGTTCAAGTTTGAACGGGATTTTCACATAAAATACATGTAAAATCATCCGATCTGGCAACATTGATGCTAAGACCACATGACTAAACAAAGGGGGTTTTTCTTCATTTAGACCGTTTCGAGAATTACTAATGAAAAAACCTCGGAGTTGTCTGTTTTTCAACAGAGTTCAATTAAGAGATTTTTTTTTCGTATTTCCTAATTGAAAGAGAAATTTCTCGGGAGAATTCAAACTTTTGGAATCAAAAAGACTCAGAATTCAATGGAGAATCTATTTATGCAATGAAAAATGGGTCTTTCCATTTGAAAATTGAAAGTTGATGTCACTTCCAGAAAAACCGGAATTCCTAGAACCTTCAAAAAATATAGGAGAGGGTGTCTTCTTACTTGAATCTCACTTTTCAATCCTGAATCTTGTGTCCTTCCTAAAAATATTCTGTAGAGCCATATTCGTGAATAACCCCGTATATGTTC
Organism: Hippodamia convergens; assembly: GCA_038502775.1. Classification (NCBI taxonomy): domain Eukaryota; kingdom Metazoa; phylum Arthropoda; class Insecta; order Coleoptera; family Coccinellidae; genus Hippodamia; species Hippodamia convergens. The sequence goes on from CM076608.1 coordinate 23,502,437, forward strand.
AGCAGTTAAGAAAGTAAACAAATTTTTCATGAGGAAAATCGAACTCAACATCGATAAGGAAAAAATTATCAGGTTTGAATTCCAAAATCCAGTTGTTTCCACATTTCCACATATCACAACCATGTGAAAATCATTTTAAGCCGAACATTTTTTTTATTTTTCCTGCAGAAGTTAAAAATAATAGCCGAAAGCAGGGAATGTGAATAAAGGATAGAAACAACTGTATTTTGAACTACAAACCCGATACTTTTTTCCTTAGTCAAATTTTTGCTGTCGCCGAAATTTATTATTTTAGAAATATTGATCAACATGGAGTGAAAAAACGTCTTTCTCTCATGCAGTTAGGTTTTTTTCGTTGCCAATACTTCAACCTAAAATGATAGCTTTGAATCTCCTGTAGATTCTGACAAATGTAATTTATCTGTTAGGTCTGAAGATAAGCTTTGTTTCTCTGATATATATTTTTTCAGTGAATTTCGTTTGTTAATCAAGTTGCGCAAGCGTGAACAGTGTCATACATGCATTTTGTTGCCAGATTGTGCAAAAGATCTGCGAAATCAGATGTCGACTAAGAGTGATATCTATCGCAACCTGAAAACATTTGTGACCTATTTGCATGCAGGCTTTTTGCGATTGAATTTTGTCCTGATTCAAGAATTTCCTCAGAAACTAAATGATTGAAATAGTGTTGTCCATAAATGTTGGCTCTTCTTAGAACACCGAACCAATATTTGTTGAGCTGAAGATTCAAGAAAGTTAATCTTAACACATTTCTCATTTCTCATAAGTTAATCAAATCGAATCTCAATTTATGCAATTTTTTGAGAGTTTGGAATTTTTTTCACCTTTCAGCAGTTCAGCACAGATAACTTCGTGACCCACTGAAAGATTTTTAATAAAAAATAACTGACCCAAAAAACATCAAAATTACATTTGAATTTTCTAGAAGTAGACGTTCAAATTCGAACGGGAAATCAAAATAAAAAACATGAAAAATAGTCCGATGTGGCAACATTGCTGCTGAGGCCACTCGGCTGAACTCAGGGTTTACCTTTTTTTTAAACCGTTTCGACTTTTTCTACGCATATTGGCGGAAAAGACTTACGTCTGTGGACAACCAGACATTCTGATAGAAGTGGTTGCAGTTCGTGAACGGTATAAGGGATACAAATTTGGCACATTGATCGGGTTCCACATCGAACCCTTCATTGTTCAGCTGCGGAGGTTCCAAGGCTTTTATGTACCTCACAAGGCACGTCGTCTTGCCGTTGGAATCAATAGCGAGGGCTGAGAATTTCCTGGATGGAAAACTGTGATTGTAGGTTTCATTCCATTTGATGATGTAGTCTTTTAGGAAAGGCAGATCGCTGCTTGGTAACTCTTCCTACAAGAAAGTTAACTAATTCTTCATCGTTTTAAGCTTATTGCAAAATGAAGAAGTACTTTAAGTTTTTTTCGTTGAGTAAGCAGCGTTCTATACTTACTATACTTGGAGTGAGCTTAGGAATATTCGGTTGGACACTGAATTGTAAGTTCAAGTAAGTTTGTTTTCCATTCTCATTCTGATTGGATGATGATTGGGTTTTTCCTTTGACATAACCAAAGAGGACATTTGGAGTGTCCAGTTTGAAATGACCTGTCATCTGAAAATTGTCGAAATGGAACTATCAAGAAGGAATTCACCAGTCAATATGGGATGAAAAATCAGGGTTCTTCAAGCCTTCTTCTCGAACATATCCAAAAATCCCTTATCGTCAAAGACAAAAGCGATATCTCGATAACTATCAACTTTTTCATCACTATTGAATTTCGTAAAATGAATTTCCTACAAAAACTGATGGAAGATAGGGATATACAATGGATGTACAATGGACTGCACGATTGGTCATCACTTATTGTGGTGTGTGAGCTTAAATAGTTGTGATGAACTATGTGAATCATATTCATAAAAAAAAACAGAACCAAAAAAGACCAGTCCCCTTACTACATGGGTTAACTGTGTTTCAGAAAAATTCCAAGACTCCAAGAAGCAACGAAGGAAAAATGTAAGACTTGCCTATTGCAAACGAAGCACCAAGTCGACCACACGAACCGGCATACGATATTTAACAGGCCAGAAAGTTGCTCGAAAATGCGACGTTGCCGGAATGCTATAGGAGGGTCGCAGTCGAGGGCTCGGAGTGTTACAACCTTGCAGTTGCCAGTAGTTCTCATCGGAAATTCGACCGGGAAGCGTGTACAGAGATTTTCAATAAATAAATAAAGTGAAAATGAGTGTTGGAGTTGCAAGAACAGTGTTATCGGGTTGGTGATTGAATTTTTGGACTTTAAGTGATCATATTTGGAAGGATTATCAACAGAAAGGTTTTTAATTTTGATGTTCATTAAAATTTCATTTGGAAATTTTTTATTTGAATGCTATGGCTCGTATTCGTGTAGTGCCCGGTTGCACAAACAACTATAACTCTGCTAATGAGAGGGTGTCGGTATTTAGATCCCGCGAGGGAAAGAAAATGGCTTAACGCCTGTACCGAGTTGGTGAGCTGTGAATTATCAGATCGAGACGTCTCTATAAGTGATTATCTTCTTCACTTAACACGCGATTCATTCAAGAGTCCCTCACAATTTTTATTTGAATGTGCAAAAGATTGTTACCAAATTTTCAACACTATTCTTACTGCCGAATATTAAATGAAGTTTGGTGAAGTAGATAACTCGGTAGATAATCAGAGAGACGTTTTGAAATGTTTTTTTATGAGAAACATCCAGAGTACGGGATGTTTATTACGACAAATGTTCACTATGTAAGCAGTCTTCCTTAATAATTATTCCAAACAGAATTCCAATAGAATCCCAAGAACTCTTTCCGAGAGGGAATCACTAACTTTTAGTCGTTAGCCATCAGAAATGTTTTTATTTATTCAGAGTTTATTTTCAGTTTTGTACAACCTAGTTTAGGTTCGCGTTCAGACCTTTTTTTCATTCAGAGTTTATTCTTGTTGAATTTCTGTTTTATAGAATTTATTTCAAGTTTGAAGATCAGCAGTCAGAAGCAGTAAACGCTTTCGAGGGCGAAATAGTACCTTTTTCCTCTACTGACTCTCATTCACCTATTTTATCCGCTTCAGAAAGTATGTAAAATAATTTCCATTCTGATTGTGATATTTAGAAATTATTCTCAGATAAACAATATACTTTTTTGTTTTCCTCCCAACAGTTCTTTATTTCATTGAAAATTGAAATAAATTTGAAATTATATCGAAAACAGTGCGAATTGAATGAGGAAGGCGTAAACTTTCTATATTTAAGCGTGCTACATGACACTCCGATGGTAACAACGGCAACGTTTAACCTTCCGGCATGTTAGATTTAGAAGGCCGCACCCTGCGTGAATGAAAAAGTTCATAGTCCTAAAGATCAGAATGTCGGCCTGATATGGAGTTTTTCGATATATTCCAGGAGAAGACCGAAAAAACATTTAGCTACATATGTGCACTAAATTTGCTAACTGAACAACATTAAATCAAACTCACCCCGTTGTTACTACAAATTGCTGACAATGGGACGTCAATAGATCCTAGCCAATTTCCCATCTTCACGTCCTTATTTTGTATGTTCTGATTCACACCATCGTAGACATTCAACATTATACTCCCACTTAGAGAATTCGGATTGAGATAATCGAAATGGGAAGGACTGAAAGATTTCGTCATGTAAGTAGTCGGATTTAAAGATCAAGCATTAAACAGTTTCAAACCTTTCGCACAAAGCTGGATCCAAAAGGAAGCTCGATGTTTAGGTGTCACGCCATATACGAGAGGTTGCCTTTTAAATTTTTCGGGGTTGAACGCGGCCTACGATATTTAACAGGCCAGAATGTTGCTTTAAGTGCGACGTTGCCGGAATCCCCACATGGGGTGGTACGAGGCTCAGAGTGATACGACTTTGCACTTGCAGTTCTGTTTTGAAGCGTAACATATGATAGTTCGCATCAGAAATTCGACCGGGAAACTTGTAAAAAGGTTTGCCTTCTTTTTGTTCGTGTGATCGGTTCTTCATTAACTAAATAAGGTGAAAATTAGTGTTACAGTTGCAGGAACGGTGTGTATCGGGGTTGTGATTGAATTTTTCGACTTTTAGTTTTCATATCTGGAAGGATTATCAACAGGAAGGTTTCTAATTTCAATATTTATTAAAATTTCATTTGGAAATCTTCAATTTGAGTACTATACCTCGTACCTGGTTGCAAAAGCAACTATATAAATCTACTAATCAAACAGTTTTGGTATTTAGATTACCGAAAAATCCCGCGAGGAGAAGAAAATGGCTTAACGCAATTCATAAAGAAAGTAGTTATGAAGTCAACGATGACAGTGTAGTCTGGATGAAACATTTTGTAGATTCCCATATTTTGAGAAATAACTCTCATCCAACCGCCGAAGGTTCAGATATTAATACACCCGGAAAAATTCCTAAATTAACTGATGATACATTTCCTTCAATTTTCTCAAATCGACCTAGTTACATGGCGTCTTCAGTAACTCCGAAAAGAACTGATCGTGAGGAACGGAGACAAAAATGAGTTGTCCGTTATGATAATGTTTACACCGATTTGGACAAACAATATCAGATCAATTTTCCGACTTTTGTTGTCATTTCAATGACAAGGCAATTTTCAACTTCTTTTCCAACGTTAAAGAAAATGACTTTTGTTAAATTCTACAATATAAATTTTGAGGGGGAATTTTCGAAAATTGTGAATTGAAATAAATTCTAAATTATATCGAAAACAGTGCCAATTGCATAAGAAAACCGTATACTTTCTACATCTACGCGTGCCATTAGACACGTTGCTGGTAACAACGGCAACGTCTAACCTTCCGGCCTGTTAGATTTAGTAGGCCGTGGCACAGCCGTCTATAGAGATAGCCTGGAACTAAATCTGGCAACGCCGTATGCGAACGCGAAGCGTAGGTATACTCGTCCGATGCGTTAACGCGGGATATCATGTTATTTCGAATTCAAATCATTTGCAAATTCATCAAATGAATTTTTTGCTTTAAGAAAAAAGAATATAAGACCCTACTTAGTCAAAAAATTGAATATTGTAATTACTCCTTGGCAAAAATCTCACGATTGTGTTTCAATCTTGGTTGGAATTGCAAGGTAATTATCTGAATTATAAGTTAGGAAAAGAATAAGATATTCAATTCATTGTTCAGCAAGAACCACGGGAAGGTGTAGGGCCAACTCTTGCCAAAAAAAAATGAAATGAAATTCTCTACGTGAACAAAACAAGTATCTTCAACATAATTATAAACTCAATATATGTAGAAATCGAAGTGAATGTGGAAATGAATAGATATAAGATGATACCACAACAAATATTGAAATTTTCAACAAAAAATTGATATGCAATCTCAACGGAAATGCATATTTTCATGAAAAGTTGGACGATTTCATTCTAAGGAAGGTGAGTTTCTATCTTTGGGTAATGCAAACTTTTTCCTATCTCCCAAGTGTTTTCTCCGTTTGCTCGACATTAATTCTTATTATTTACGAGATTGTTTAGGAGTAAATTTGCAAAAACCGAACAAAGTGAATTTAAAATTGATTTCGCATTCGTACCTCAACTGAAAGTCTCAGCTGCTGCTCGAAGGAGCAGCATATTCTGAAACATAAATTTTGGCGGAGTTATCCATGTCGCTATTTTGCAAATAATATAAATCTAAAATGGACAAACTTTTGAAATTAATTTCCTATGATTATCGGAACTATTTTCTTCGCAATTGAAATTCTAACCTAACCTCCAACCTATCCAGTACATGATCTCGAGTTAGTAAAGAAAATCAGGCGAAACCTTCATTGCACTTCACTAAAAAACAGGTTTTCAGTTCCCTTAAAGTTCACTTATTTCCAGCCATTTATTCACTGAAACACTACGATTTATCAACAAAATTCAAACACACGTACCTACACTATCAACAAAACTCGCCCTACTGAAAATCTATTCTTCACTACGCATCACGAGTTTCGTGGGTCTCTGGTAGGCCTACGCGCGACGTTGCCGAATTTCCTTGTTCCGGGCTTGTACTTTAGGAGGCTGTGGCCATGGGTTGGACAACCTTGTTGCAAGCTATCTGACAACTGACAGCTCTATCGTAATGTTTGACATTTTTGAGGTTATGCGTACTCAAAACTTTCTGACATACGAGTGCTATCCGTGTTGAATATAGTAACCTAAAAGATCTTGGGCTTCAATTGAGATTCTCTTACCTAAGAATCAAGTTCAAGTCTTCGTTCCACACCGGTTGAGTCCCCTCCACCGCCGTGGTTCTGTCGAAAATGTCATCAAACCGAACCTCCACATACGGCTTGACCGTGCTCGCCTCAAAATCTTGGTCGGTCAGCAGATGCTGAGTCTTTTGAACGGATACATCACGATCAGGTACATTTACGCCGTTCAAGACCTTGACGGTAATCTTCACTAGACTGGACAATGCCTGATTGCTGGTTTGAATTTTTTCGACGTTGGACTTTTTCAATTCGGGCAACGGATGGCTCATCTGAGGGGTCCAACGGAACCAGTTGAAGAAGTTCGTGGTTAGAGTTTTAATCATCTTCCTGAAAGAAATTTCTGTGATTTACACAGCTAAGGACAGTTTCATCAGCAGGAACAAAATACACTGCGCAAAAAAATTAACGCACATTCTGAAAATCTCAATTTTAATGAAAGTTAACTCTACATTGACTTTATAACTTATTTTTTATGTTCTCTCGGGAAGGTTTTGAACGAAACAAGACACATTAAATGGAAGAAAAATTCAGGATTTCACCGAATCTTATGTGAAAGAAGAGAAATGAAAAATTTTCAAAATACTGAAATGCTGATAAGTGATTTAATACTTGGTATTTCCACCCCTTGCGTTAATTACAGCTCGGCAATGACGGTTCATACACAAAATGAGTGATCTTAAAATGTTCTGATCTTATCCTTCCCAGATTTCTCCGAGTTGGATTCCTATATCATTAAGAGTAGCTGAATGATTTTCTGAACTTCTCAGCCTTCTATTGAGTTTGTCCCAAACCTGCTCAATCGGATTGAGATCTGGACTTCTTGCTGGCCATTCCATTCGAGAGACTTCAACCTCTTCAAGGTACTCCTGAACGATGCGCTCATGATGGGGTCTGGCATTATCGTCCATAAAAATGAAATTTTCACCAATGTATGGGACGAATGGCACTACATGCTCTTCAAGAATGTTCCTTATATACTTATCAGCATTCAAAGCTCTATTATCAACGACCACTAGGTCTCTGCGAACAGTCAAAGAAATTCCGCCCCATACCATAATCGATCCTCCCCCGAAACCACTAGTATTCAGGAAATTGCACTGAGCATATCTTTCATGTGGACGTCTGTATACAAGGGAACGTCAATGACAATGGTAGAGGCAGAATCTAGACTCATCTGTGAAGAGAACTCTTTCCCAATCGGCCTCTTCACAATGGCCCTTCGATGGGCTGGGGTAAAAGCTGGGCCTCTTGCCGCGACACGAGGCCTTAAATCATATTCTCTGAGGCGATTTCTTATTGTCTGGGTGCTAATTTGCACCCCATGAGTTTGCTCAAGCTGATTTTGAAGGAGGCGAGCGGTTGCAAACCGTTGTCTCAACGAAGAAACTCTCAAGTAACGTGCTTGAATGGCAGTTGTTACCGGTGGTCTACCCTGTCCTGGTCTTCGGACATTCATACCTGGCTCCCTGAATCGCTGCAACATTCTGGACACACTTGTATGGGAAACTCCAAACCTTTCTGCAATTCTTGTGTATGGGTCCACCCTTACTCTCGAAAAACTGCCGCTTGGACACATTCCTCTTGGGTCAAATTGCGTGTTTCGCGTTGCATAGCGATCGAGTGTAGAAAATCAAACGAAAGAAAAACTGTTGATCACTAGAATTCATTGAGAACAACTGATTTTAGAATGTAGCCAATACATTCAAAATCTGATAATATCATCTTTTTTTTATTCCTGCTAGGAAAAAACATCTGTATTGAAGAAAAACGTTGAAAGTGAATAACATATGCATGCATAATTCTGATAAAAATAATTATCATTGAGAACACCTTCAATTGTAGAATAAATTTGAGATTTCCATAATGTGCGTTAATTTTTTTGCGCAGTGTAATTATTTCGATATTGGAAGTGGGAAGTGGTAATTTTCTGCATGTAACTGATTCCGAGTTGGTGCAAGAAGAAAGGAACATTAATTTTTCTACAAGCTCATGAAATAAATTGAAAAGGACAGAAAACGAGACTAAGGCCACCTCCAGAAAAAATCCTGAAGAATTTTCGGGCAATTATTCACGGCATGTGACAGCACAAATGTAGTATCAATTGTTCAATTAATTTGTGAGAAAAAAACTCAAGTGCAGAGCGCTCTTTTTTCAATTCGCCCACTAATTTGATTTTCACGATTTATTTCTCTCCTTTCTCTCTTTTTTTGTACTGCTTTTCCATTCGTTTTTCTTCTTTTCCATTAGAAATGCATAAATATTGTAGCAGATAATTCTGTTTAACATGGAACTTATAAGTTAAGTGTAAGAGTAGCCTTTGCTAAACTTCGCTCATTTGTTTCTACACTTTTTCTAAATAAAGTCCTTCATTATTATTATTAGTATTATTTTTTGTCGGGAAATTAGGCAGACCTTCGTAAAAATTCCCGAAATTGACTATTCGAGGTTCTGAAAAAGTATGTATATATGTATTTCATTTCACTTCACAATACCATTCGCAGATTGGCGCGTTCCAAACCTGCCAATCGGTCAAATAATGCTACATTTATATCATCCGAAGATCCATCAGTCGGTGCAGCAACGGTGCGCATTTAGACATTCCGTACCCGTATCTGGCACCTTACTTGAATAGGCGCTACGCCAATGGTCAGACGAGCACGAATTGAGAAACCAATCACATTTCGAGTGCAAATATATAATACGTACAATAAGCGAGAGTTCAACTTTATTTATCATTTTATTCAGCAATCACTTATATCGGTTAATTGAAATAGGGTTTTTTTCTAATTGATGAATGATGAATTGATGATTGCTTTATTCAGCCATTTCAAATTGTGAATGTTTTGAGCCTAGCATGACGTTTTTCAGTAGATATAGTTGCCAGACAGATTTTTTCAGCTCACCTTTACTATAATATAGATAATTCATATTCTGCAGCATCCAAATGAAATATTTTTGAGATAGAAACATGCTACCAAGTTTTAGGAAAGAACTCTTTAATTTAGAAGCAATGAACTGAAAATGTCTAGTTTGATGGCTGAACTAACAGTCATTTGGTACGTTTTCTGAACATGCAAATTCGATTAATTTACTTACCAGAAAAAATCAGGATACAATCGTGATAAGTTTGCTGGGTTAGGATTGATTGGTTTCAGGTCAAACTGAAAATTTAATCAACTAGTTTATTAACGTGTGAACAGAGCGAGCGTATTATAAGTCATAATCAGATCATTAATCGCTAGATTAATAAACGAGGGTATTGCAAAATTTTTCCGTCGGCCCATAACGCATTAAAATGCGAAATCAAGCATTAATAGAGGTCATTAATGAAAGATTTCGTGTACGCTAAAATTGATTATTGAAGTGTATCGAAAGTTTCAGTTGTATTCATATTACTAAATCGTACTAAATCTGGTGAGAAGTCTTTTGAATTTCACATACATTTGAAAAGAAACATAAATAATACTGAAGATCGGGAAGATAAACATGTACATGGTTTAGCGCGGTGCTACAGATACGTTCGTTTTATTCGCGCCAGAACAGAGAAGGTTTCAAGTCTACCAATGGCGTAGCGCTATTCGCGCAAGGTGCCAAATGCGAGTACGGAATGTCTAAATGCCAACGATGCGGGATATGAAAGCGCAGTACAGAAACGTTGCCTAATACAGTTATACAATTTTCGCAAGATGACGATAAATTGTGTTCCGCTCCCAAATAATCTTGTAACGGAGCCAGTTTTTTCTCAAAAGCTTCAATAATTTAATCCAAATTTAGAAGCCTCTTACAAAATGTGTTGTTTACAACGAGGATATTGGTCGAAACTTTTCGAAGATTATATTTCTGTTTTCACATTACCTCTGCCAAATTCTTGAAAGAAAATTTCTTGTTGATGAAATAGTGTTCCTCCAGAAATATAACCGACATGACTTTGATTGAATAGAAAGATATTTAATAATGAGAAAAGTTATAAACTATGATGAAAAAGGTAATGAAAAAATAATTATTTATAAATACATATTCACAAACAATTGTCGAACATTAAAGGACATATAATAGCGAAAACCTGATAGGAACAGAGATATTTTTCTACCTTTTATTCTTGGAATATCATAGAGGCAAAAACCCTACAGTCCGTAGGTTTTGAGAAAGTTTAAGGATGTCAAAATTAAGGTTTTTACAAGTTTGCATCTTGAATTCGAAAATTTTGACTGTATTTCGATTAAAATGGCTGGACTAGATTGTGTTTTCGTCTTTACAGAACTCTGGGAGCAGATATCCGATTTTCTTGAGAAATTCACTACAAAGTAGAGAATTTATTCGAATTGTCTGGAAATTCGTATAATATAGTGTATACACTTGAGGTTTTACGATAAATAAAGCGGCGGTTTTGATCTAGTTACTGATAATGATTCGCTAGGTATACTTACTCAAAATGAACCAAATATTTCTCGTCCAGAACATCCTCAATTTCTAAATTATTTGTAGCACTCTTGCATCTCTGGAAAACTTTAGTGTGTATTTGTTTCATTATTCTCGCTCCATCCCTCCTTTTCGAGTCGTAGCCTTCCTCTTTCGATTGCTCCAAGAACAGTCCTTCCCTTTCGTTCACTATTCTCCTCTTATAGTCCCTGAGAATATTACGGGGAATTTCTTTTATCCGGTTGGGAACGAGCATACCGTCGAATTCAGGCTCGTTTTGATTTCGAAGTTGTAAAATTTTCATGCGTATATTGTTGTCGATTTCGGATATGTCGCAGAATTCCAGAGATTTTTGGTAGGGGTCCAACCTGAAACGAGACAACAATTTCGTTTATACCTTTGTACAGGATGTGCCAAATTCTCATCTCCAAAACTATGAGGAAAAAGAATCTCCAATCGCTTTTTTCGGAATAATAAGATCAAGATTTTTTCTCTAAGTCTCGAATTCTGGAGATGCTCTGAGTGAGCATCAAATTTGGAACACTTTCACTTTATAATTTGTTAGAATTAAAAAAAAGGTCCATATAATAGTTATTTATGCAAGTGCAGAAGGCACTGATATTCTTCCACGAGTTCAAAAGTCCTTCATTCTTCTCATCTTGTCTGAATGAATTGAAGAAAAAATTTGAAGATAGGCTAGTGAAAATCCGGACCATGAAGCAAACTGCAGGACAACTTATTCAGGCTATAAGCTTATCCCCATTACTAATAGTTTTTTTGGTTTCGGGGCGGCTTCGGTGATATTTCAGAAAAAAATTTATATTTTAACTTGAAAAATAAAAATTTATAAGTACATTAATTATTAAAAAATAATTTTCGGATTATTTTAAAAGTTCGAAATCTATATCTGGGATATGATTAATGAAAGACACGTTTATGTAATGGGACCTCCTTCCGCTTATCTTCTTCCTCTCTTCTCTGGGGGGCACCGTCAAACCCTAGGGGGCACGGCCCCCCCTCCCCACTGGCCCCCTATTTCCGCCTATGGCGTTCATATATCAACTAGTAACACTGAGTTATATAAAACCATAAAGATAGTATATACTATCTCTATGTATAAAACCCTGGAGTGCGCTGTCACCATTCAAAACCGTTTCGTTGACCCCCTCTGAAAAGTAAGTGTACTTGGCACCGTTGCCAATAATTGAGATTTTTCCCGAATTTATGGAACTTTTACACTCTTCGGAATTTTTTCCTGGAAAAGCAATATTTTGGGAAATTTCGTTTTTAATTTTGGATGTTTTATACATAAATTGGACGTCATCGTTTCTGTTACTCGGTCTATTTGGAAAAATCGAAGGAAATGCATCATCAGTTGATTTAGGAATTTTTCGGGGTATATTAATAACTGGACCTTCGGCGGTTAGATAAGAGTTATTTCTCAAAATATAGGAATCTACAAAATGTTTCATACAAACTACACTGTCATCGTTGACTTTGAAACTATTTTCTCTATGCATTGCGATAAGCCATTTTCTTCTCCTCGCGGGATCTTTCGGAAATCTAAATACCAAAACTTTCTGATTAGTAGATCTATATAGTATATTTTGCAACCGGGTAGGAGGCATAGTACTCAAATCGAAGATTTCCAAATGAATTTTTAATAAATATTAAAATGAAAAACATTCCTGTTGATAATCCTTCCAGATTTAAAGTCGAAAAATTCAATCACAAACCTGATACACACTGTTCTTGCAACTGCAACACTCATTCTCACTTTATTTATTGATTGAAAAACCGATCACACGAACACGAAAATAACACAAACCTTTTTACACGTTTCCTGGTCAAATTTCTAATGCGAACTATATCACATGTTACGCTTCAAAACAGAACTGCAAGTGCAAAGTCGTACAACCCTTTGTAGGGGTTCCGGCAACGTCGCATTTTAAAGCAGCTTTCTGGCCTGTTAAATATCGTAGGCCTCGAGTGGTGAGGAGAAAATAATGTAAGCGGCACGCATTCTATTACTGGTGGCGAAGGCGAGTCAACACTCCAGGTATTTTTATAACTCAGTGAGTAGTAAGCATAACCTCGAATTGTCACACTTCACAATAGAGCTGTTAAATGCAACCTCTCGTATTATGTAAAATTCCTACCTTACCTGAAATAGTTGTTTTTCTGCAAAGCACTCAAATTTTCGCTAAACCCTTGGATATACTCGTACAAAACTGAATTTCTCGGATTCTGGGGATCAGGCTTGGTCTGTCCGACCCATTCTGCCAATTTATCTATTTGAATGGTGCCATTTTTGTCCACGACGGCATCCAAAACATCTCCAATCGTCGCATCATCACCTCGTTCTCCATTCCCCGACTTCTCCCAAAACGACCTATAGTGCAAGGATCCGGAAGTATTGAGGTCCACGTCCTTCACGTTGGCAACGCCTTCTAGATCGTTTTCTTCCAGTAACTTCAGCAAACTGGTCCCGCTTCCAACCCCCTCGTGTTTGTAACTTACAGGGTGGACTTTTTCGAAGACCTCCTGGGTGTACTTTGTGTTTGACCTCGAAACGGATTGGGAGGGGACGGATAAGTCAACCTCGATAGGTGAACTTTTATGTGAAGAGTTCGAATGTTCGACTATCACTACTTTTATGAATTTTGGAACGTTTGTGAGGAGTATGGATATTTTTTCGTTGAAATGGCAGTCGAAGGTGTCGTCTAAAGGGATTGCTTTGGTCTTGCAAACCGTCAACTTGTTGCAAATAACCTTTAAAGAAATTTTCGTAGATGAAACCGAACTCTTCCTGGCAACTTCTTGAGGGTTCTCGACTTCTTTAGTGACTGAAATATCGTCCGCCACCCTCAACCTTACAATAGGTTCCCCAGGGTTCCTGAATGATTCTTCAAACTTCGCCTTCAACTGCTTAAACACCGAGTCTTCATCAACGTTATAAGTAGGCTTCTTAGGGGAATCCCCTGCAGTCAAATCTGCTTCCGATCTGGGACTATCTTGGAGCTCTTGCAGTGCTTCCTTGTAATTCCTCATTTTGTTCTTGAATTCATCCCGATACTCCCTAAGGACTTCCTGGTAGGCTTTCTGAAGATTATCTTCGTAAAGTTTCCTGTCGGCTTCGAAATTCTGGGACTCCTTGTGAATTATCAGTTTGACAGGAGTTAGAGTGTACCCATTTCGTGTTCTTAGCCGTTTTATATTTTTCCACAGCGTAAGGGTGTATTTCAGAAGCTGCCTCTCTTCTTTGCCTTGTAGAAAAAGAGCCTCCCGAAGTTCTTTGATTTCCTTTTTACATTTCGATATTTTTTCTTTTTTATCGTCCCCTGGCGTCTTTTCAGCGTTAAGTAAAATGTGTCTGGTGGCTTCTAAACGGTTGTACATTTTTTTCAGAATGTGATTAGACATGAATCTTTCGTAAGTGTTGGATGTTTTTCGCAGTTTCCTTTCTAATACGTGTTCCACACTGAATAAGGGATGATGGTCGAACCTGATATTCTTTATGGTGACTTGAAGAATATTTTCTTTGATGACGAGAATTTCCTGACACTCTGTATCGTGTAGAATCGGTTTTGAAAATACTGTTAGACTATTGTCCAAGTTTTCATGTTCTGACGGCCTCATTGAGGATCCGCTTATGGGATTTTCAAGTATTTGTAGCTCGCCTTGGCAGTTGAACCATTTTCTGGAGTAAAATAAATTATTGAAAGATTAAAAAATATATATTATTATCATCGAGAACGATGTGTGTGAAGTTGGCCGGTACTTTCGAGTTTTCGAAAAAATTTTGTTATGCTTAATTGTGATATTTCAAAAACAGAAAAAATGTGCCAACGCAACACTTTTCGAAAAATTGTATTCCAATGACTGAAAAAAATTTTGCTACCCATGTACTGAGTTGTGTGAATTTTTCCCAAAGTCTGTCTAGTTTCCTGAAAAATCAAAATTGAAAAAAAAAAGAAATCCCAGCATTTTCGTTTTTTCTTCTCACAAGTTATTGAAAAAATTTATGCTATATTTGTGGTGTCTTGAGCCATAAATATTTTCAAGGAACTTCTGAATTTTCGAGAAAATTTTGGTTGTACTGAATTGTGCTGAGGTTCGTGCTGCTTTGTGCCGTTGGAATTTTTTTTTATTACATACGGTTCTCAAGATATTTCACAAAATGTGTTGTACGTACCGTATTCATTCAATCCATTTTGTAAAATATCTTGAGAACCGTATGGAATAAAAACAAATTTTCAACAGCACAAACCTAGCAAAACTCAGCATAATGAAAAATTCAATCGAAAATCTAGAGGTGCTGGGCCAACTTCACACACACTGTTGCGAGGTATGCTTCTTTTCCTACAATTTACTCATTTTTCTTATTTTCTCCATATGAATGAAAACCTGTTGATATTTTCTAGAAACCTGACCGGCACAAGTTAGCACAATTGCAGCTTAATAATATAAAACAATTTTCGTCAGAAAAAAAGAAAAATGCAGTTCTGAGTTTTTTCATTTTCTTAATTTGCCAGATAATCTGAAGAATTCCGTGAAAATATTTACGGCTATCATCTTTTTTTCAATTTCGATATTTCGGCAAACTAGTCAAACCTTCGGAAGTTTTTCGAAAAGTGCAGAAGCTGGTACATTTTCTCGGTTTCTCAAATATCTCGAGAAAAACATGAAATTAAGAAAAAATTTCAATGGCACAAAGCACTTAGCACTACAAAAACTTTTTCAAAAATCCAAGACTGCTGGGCCAAGTTAAAACATATTCAAAAATGCTTACTTGTCACCAATACTCAATAATCGTTCCTCTATTATATTGCGAGATATCCTAGAAATATATGGTCTTGGAGGAATAAAGAATCCTTCATCCTCTAAATATCTGGGTTCTTCGTCAATCAATTTGTTGGATAATTCAATAGTTCTCCTGCAAATGCAAATTGAATCGAATGTTTGTAAAGAAAACCAGGAAAACTAGAGTTCTCAATAAATCAATACCGATTTCCTTGAATGATCAAAGAGAATAAAATAGAAATTAAAAAATGTGTGCCAAATTAATGAAAAACGTCCCGTATATTCATATCTTACCCAGTTGGTCTGAAAAAACATTCGAGTTCTGATGCTTTCTGTTGATATTTCAAATATTCTGGATATTTCATTTCTACCATACATTCTTCATCAGAACCTTCACTGATTAATTGTTCAGTAGATTTATTCATCATTTCATGAGCACCTTCAGTTTGTGGAAAACTTTCTCCCTGCAATTGGGGAATAAATAAGATGGAAATAAGTGTTGCAGTTGCAAGAACAGTGTGTATCAGGTTTGTGATTGAATTTTTCGACTTTTAGTGTTCATATCTGGAAGGATTCTGAACAGGAAGGTTTTTCATTTTAATATTTATCAAAATTGATCTTATCTTGTTTGTCCCAATCGGAGTAAACATTGTTATAATGGGCAACTAATTCTGGTCTCCGTTCCTCAGGATCAGTTCTTTTCGGAGTACCTAACTGAAGACATCATGTAACTAGGTTGATTTGGAAAAATTGAAGGAAATGCATCATCATGTAATTTAGGAATTTTTTGGGGTATATTAATAACTGAACCTTCGGCGGTGGGATAAAAATTATTTCTCAAAATATGGGAATCTACAAAATGTTTTATACAAACTACACTGTCATCGTTGACTATAAAACTACTTTCTCTATGAATTGCCTCATGCCTTTTTCTTCTCCTCGCGGGATCTTCCGGAAATCCAAATACAGACACCTTCTCATTAGTAGATTTATATTTGCTTTTGCAACCACGCACTGCATAAGTACGAGGCATAGTACCCAAATCAAAGATTTCCAAGTTGAATTACCAGATCAAGATGTCTCTGTAAGTGATTTTCTTCTTCACTGAACACGCGGTTCATTGAAGTGTTTCTCACAATTTTTATTTGAATGTGCAAAGGATTGTTACAAAATTTTCAATACTATTCTCATTGCCGAATATGAAGTGAAGTTTGATGAAGTGGATAATCGAAGAGACGTTTTGAAATGTTTATTTATGACATATTTTCGGCGTATTTGGGATGTTTATCACGTTAAATATTCACTATGTCAGCAGCCTTCCGAAATTATCTTGAGCAAATTCTCACAAATTTTGAGTAATATCTTCCTTAATAATTGTTCTAAAATGGTAAGTGATAGAATCCCAAGAAGTGCTCTTTCCGATAGGAAATAACTGATTTTTAGGCGTTAGTTATCAGAATTGTTTTTATTTATTCAGAGTTTATTTTTAGTTTTATATAACATATTTCAGGTACGAATTTACAGTTTTTTCATTCAGAGTTTATCCTTGCTGAATTTCTGTTTTATAGAATTTATACCAAGTTTAAAGATCAGCAGTCAGAATGTAATCGTTTTCGACATCGAAATAATCCTTTTTTTCTCTTTTGATGTTCATTCACCTATTTTATTCACTTCAGAAAGTAAAATAATTTCCACTCCGATTGTAATCTTGTGGAACTCAATACAACAGCTACCTTCTCGTGGTAAGTTCTGGATTATTTGCGATAAAATATTAAGAAATTATTCGCAGATAAACGAAATGTTGTTTTGTTTTCCTCCCTACAGTTCTTTATTTCATTGTGAATTGAAATAAATTCGAAATTATATCGAAAACAGTGCGAACTGCACAAGAAAACCGTATACTATCTATATATACGCGTGCTACTTGGCACTCCGATGGTAACAACGGCAACATCTAACCTTCCGGCCTGTTAGGTTCACTACTACTTCGTACTAACCGTGTAACTATATAGCGCCCCCCATGAGAGTCAAACTGAACAAACCCAAATTATTTCTCAAATTTCTATCTATCCTAGAGGCGGCACCGCCTTTTTTTAAACATCCTGTTAATGGAACCCTTAAATTTCGGAATGAAATATCGTATGCAAATAAACTAATTCTTTCATTCCATCAAATAACTTTCTTCACGTATTCAAAACTGTATAAACCAGTGATGTTTCATCCAGTATATGGTATATTGTAGAAACAGCAATTCTTAACGTTAATTAAGGTGATTAAAAAAAAAAGCATTGATTCAGGATTAAGTATGTTTCTTGCATTCGAATTTCTCAAAATTTGTCACTTTCCTGCCTACAAAACATTGACGACGAGTGTCACGACAGTGTGAACATATCCGCATCGCAATAGTGATTTTTCTACTTGTTTTTCATCATTTAAAATCGTAATTTTTCGGAAAGTGGTAGTTTTGAAAGTTCGTCTCCCTTGGTGAATCAGTTTCCTGGAGAAGGGTGGTAAAATTTCACAAACTAACAAATCTTTGTTATTGTTTATTTTTTCAATATTTATCGTCAATTCGGTATATTGCGCATACAGATCTCCCACCTTCAAACGTGTTCTGACGCACACTCCTATGAACGCTGGCTGCACGTAATTGTTCTTTATTGATACTCATTCAGTACTGACATTACCTTAGGAGGGATCACTTACTGCAGTTTGTCTACAACGAGGGCGACGAATACATTACGAGCGATACAAAATTATTATCCTCTGTTTTTTCCCTGCTCATTTTCTTTCCTTTTATCCGCGGCCTACCTGTAATTGTCTTTTATAAGTCTCTCATATAGGCCCGTGAGAGTGAAGCGAGTGACCCTGTTTTGTTTTCCTTGGAATAACTTTGTCGACTTTTTGAGAACCTTAGGATGTCGGTCTGCTGTGTATGCGTTGGATCTACTTCTGATTCAGATTCTTTATCATGTGCAATTTGTAAAAAAATATTTCATGCAAAATGCGTTAATCTCAAGACAAATGATCTTGATTATTTGAAAACAAGCCAAGAACAGTGGAAGTGTCAATCCTGTATACCAAAGAGTCGTCTTCGTGCCTATTCCGGCTCTTCTCATACCTCCGGTTCTAGTCAGAATATTGATCAACCCTTGACAATGAAGCATTTTCAAGATCTTATGCAGGCTATTTCTTCCATTTCATCTGATCTGAATAGTTTGAAAATAACCCATTCGAACATTATCACTGATATTAGCGAGATAAAAGCATCACAAACTTCGCTTCAAAATAAATTCGATTCAATCGGAAAGGCAATTGAATTGCATTCCAACACACTCGCAGATCATAAGGATTTGATAGATGGGAATAGTGCTAGAATAGAAAATCTGAGCTCTCTTTACAATAACATTGATTCGAGGGTCTCTGCTTTATCTGAAAACGTTAACGGATTGAAATTGTCTGGTGTTCCTACTGCCGAAACTGCACCTGCTTCAGAAATATTAGAGAGGATGAAACGTTCACATAATATCCTCATTCACGGGTGTGTTTCTTCGGGAAATATGGGCGAGGATTCCGCTTTTCTGAGACGTTGCGTCGATGAGGTAGTTTCTGGCTCTTCTGTGTTCATTGTGGACACCAACAAGATAAGCACGAATTCCTGGAAGATCTGTTTCTCATGTCCTCAGATTGTCTCACGTATTTTGAGAAACAAGAATGCTTTGTTTGGTCATCACGACTTCCGGAAAGTGAAGATCTCCGATGATACTACTCCAATGCAGAGGAAACATTTGCAGGGTCTAAGGGACGAGTTGAGGACGCGGAGGGAAAGGGGAGAGAAAAATATAACAATAAAATATATTCGAGGCGAACCTACTATTGTTAAATCACCAAATAATCAAAAAAACTAGTTAATGATAAACCCCCTGCACTTAGTCAATGGAATTTCATCTATACAAATATACAGTCACTTCATTCGAAATATTGTGAGTTGTTGACCTTCGTAAAATCAGAAAAACCCCTCATAGTATTTCTTACCGAGACTTGGTTGCGGCCAACCATACCTGACTCTCTATATGCTATCCCTGAGTATTCGATCTTCAGATGTGACAGTGTTACCACTGTAGGTCATGGTGGTGTCTGTATCTATATACATTCCTCAATATGTTCCAATTTCACTATAGCGGTTAACTCCCTTGCAACGCCAGGAATTGACAATGTATTTATTTCTATATCTGACAAATCTTTCTCGATTAATCTTGGATGCATATATCGACCCCGCCCTTCACCTCACGACAGCTCTGTCTTCGATTACATGGAGACTTTGTCGAAGTCTAGTGTCCCTTCGATTTTCGTTGGCGACTTCAACTTGCCGGATGTTATTTGGCCATTGTCTCCTTCCAGTTTACCTTACCCCTCTTCGCCTTCTCATAGCTTTTGCTCGATGCTCATGCGCTCAAATTTGACGCAACTGGTGGATAGTCCTACTCGTTATCGTAGTGGCCAGAGACCTTCACTCTTGGATCTAATTCTTGTCAATGATGGAGACCTAATTTCTGAGCTATTGTACAATCCTCCTTTCGGTCTATCTGATCATGTTACTCTAATTTCCACAATACAGTTTACCCCGTATAGTCCTACCTCCAAACAATTAAAATCAAAAAACATCATCAATTTTTCCGAACTCAATCGTGATCTCCTTGAGATTGATTGGAGAGCAGCATTTCGAGATAGGTCAGTAGACGATATGTGGATGTTCTTCTCGTCGACTCTGGATTCACTTGTGGCCGAGCATACTCGTGTTGTCAACAGCATTGTTTTTCCATCAAAGCCCTGGATTACACCTGGTCTACAGAAATTGATTCGCTGTAAGAAAACACTATGGCAACGTTTTACACGTAGTGGGCGAGAAACAGACTATATGAAGCACAGAAGATTCTCCAATGATCTTAGTGAGAAGCTCAAGCAGGCTAAGCAGGATTACGAGTCGAAACTGCTGAATACTCAAAATTGCAGAAAGAAATTTTTCAAGTATGTGCGCAGCACTCTCAATACCAAAGTTTCCATCCCCATAGTCTGCGATGCCTTGGGAAATTTGAGTACAAACGAGAAACAATCAGCCGAAATTCTAGCGGATGCTTTCGCTTCATCTTTCTCCAGGGAACCATCTGATCTGCTTCCATCTGTGTTAACACCCAGATCTAACGAAGAACTCAAGGAGGTACATTTTTCTATTGATGATGTTGAGAGATACCTCAGGGATTTGGATGCGTCATCGGCTCCTGGACCTGACGGGATAACACCTTACCTCCTCAGGAATTGTTCTTCTGCTGTTGCTCTTCCACTTTCAATTATTTTCAACAGTTCTTTTGAAACTTCATCTTTACCTGAAGAATGGCTCATCGCATCAGTCACTCCAATTTTCAAGAAGGGTTCTAAAACATCTGCATCTAATTATAGACCGATAAGCCTGCAGTCCGTCATTGCCAAGGTATGCGAAAGAATTATAGTGTCAGAGATTCTGAGGTTCTCCATTGAAAATCATATAATCCCAGAAAACCAACATGGTTTTTTACCGGGGAGATCTGTCATCACGAATCTCCTCAAGTGTTTGGACGATTGGACGAGAGCGATCGATTCTGGCATACCAATCGATGTTATTTACCTTGATTTTGCACGAGCCTTCGATAAAGTTCCACACAGACGTCTGCTAGCCAAACTGGAGAATCTCGGAATTCGGGGAAGCCTCCTTTCATGGATTGAGGCCTTTCTCTCTGGACGTCAATTTTACGTCCGGGTCGGTAGCACTTTTTCCACCTCTAGGCCTGTTACAAGCGGTGTTCCCCAGGGGTCAGTGTTAGGACCAATTTTGTTTCTCCTCTACATTTCTGATCTACCTGGTATGCTCACGTCCTCAGTTTCTATGTACGCTGATGATACTAAGATTTATGGATCTGATAAAGGCACCTTACAACAAGACCTATCCATCATCCAGCAGTGGTGCGAAGTATGGCTCCTACCAATAAATCCAGACAAGTGTGTAGTTATGCATATGGGACTGAAGAATCGTCGAGAGAAATACGTCATTAACGGAACAATTATTTCTGACTGCTCAAGTCATGTGGATTTGGGGGTCGTCGTGAATGAGAATCTGAGTTGGTCTGACCACATTCATAAAACCTGTACTAAGGCTTCCAGAATGCTGTATCTCCTAGAAAGAGTATTTGGAAAGTGTAACATCAGTACCTGTCGCTCTCTCTATATAACATACATTCGGCCAATAATGGAGTATGCCGGTCCAGTTTGGGATGCAAGATTGGTTGGCGACAGGACTTCTTTGGAAAATATACAAAGGCGAGCTACCAGGATGGCCTTTGGTTATCAGCGACCTTGTTATGAAGATCGGCTCCGCATGATGCAACTACCTCGCTTCGAAGATAGACGCTTACGTGGGGATCTCATTATAACGTACAGAGCGCTGAGAGGAATGTTTGGAGTGGATCTCTCTCATATCTATGATCTCAACACCAACCAACGTCTTCGTGGTCACGAGTACAAATTGTACCGTGAAAATTTTCATCATGCGGCGAGAGAAAATTTCCTTCCAAATCGTGTTTTCCACTCTTGGAATCGGCTTCCATCTATTGTGGTGAATAGTGATAGTGTCAACTCCTTCAAGATCAATATAGACCGATTGTCATTGCCACTTTGTATTTTATGAGATATGTCGCACTGTATGTATCCTTATTTCTATTTTTTGAGCCCTATAGATTTTGATCTTGGCTCTTGATCTAAATAAATAATAATAATAATAATAAAAACCGCTCAAGTTCTGTTCCTAAAAAGGGTTCAAAGAAAGCTAAAAGGATTTTTTATAACCCTTACCTCTGGCGGTCCATTCTCTCCAACGAAAAACTCATACATTTTTTTACTATCCATGAATCTCCCACTTATAGTTTTCCTTTTTTGTTCAATTTCCAACGCTATATTGTCGTTTTCGTGTCTGATTCTTTCCATCATCAATTTTTTCGTGGTGTCCTTGAAGCTTGCCTTATGCATTGATTTGCCCGCGTTTTCTTTTATCATCTGGAATCTGTTCTTGACCCTGTCTCTATAGGATCTAGAATCCGTTCTACTGGCACTATCGACGGAAGCTTTTCTACCAGTTTGGAAAATCTCATCAGATATTTGGGTGATATCTTGGGTTTCAGACAACGTGTCCGACGAATTTTTATCCTGCTTTCTACTCGATGTCCCGAATATAGAGGTTTGTGGTTTTTTTGACTCAGCATGGTTTTTGACGAGAAATAAATTAGTGATGTCGTTGTTGCCGTCCCCTCTTTCAGATATTTTGGCAGAGTGAGGGGGAGACCGAACTTTGTTGTCCCGTTTCATGAAAGTTTTCGAAGAATGCGAACTGTTCAGTTCTTGAAGCTCTAGTTCGTCCTAAAAAAGAAGATAAATAACAAAAAACAACATGTAATCAACACACAACTAAAGAAAATCGATGTTGAGACAAAATGAACAGGGTGATTCACTTATCTTGGTAACCCCAATTTTTTCATTCTGTGAATGGCGTTTTGAACAAATCAATGTTGTCGTGTATGCTCGAGAAATCTGTGAGAAAAATAAAGACGCCAGGCGTCGCAGACTTATGGAATGTTTTTTGAGGAACATACCTTTTTATCGTGCCATTCGAAAGATACATAATTTCATTCAGAATTTTTTTCTGAATAGCATTTTTTTCAATTTCTAACCGTCAGTGACCTGCAGTATGTTTTATGTTAATTCTATTCCATTCACTTTTTTCTGTTTTGTGACGGAGTATTTCTTTTATTTGGAGACCTAGA
Source organism: Hippodamia convergens (assembly GCA_038502775.1). Lineage (NCBI taxonomy): Eukaryota > Metazoa > Arthropoda > Insecta > Coleoptera > Coccinellidae > Hippodamia > Hippodamia convergens. The sequence continues at coordinate 23,525,803 of CM076608.1, forward strand.
TGTGATTTTGTTTTGTAAAATGAGGGAGGCTTTGTAATAAACTATTTCTCCTTTATTATATCCATTTAATATTATATTTCATTACAAGAAACAATATTTTTAATAAAAAACGAAACATTTCGAATCATATGTTCTATATAGGGTTATTCACGAATATGGCCATATAGAATATTTTCAGGAAAGACACAAGATTCAGGATTGAAATTCTGAAGGTGAGCTTCAAGTAAGAGGACGACTTCTCGTATATTTTTTGAAGGTTCTAGGACTTCTAGGTTCTTGCAAAAGTTTGAATTTTCCCGAGAAAATTCTCTTTAAATGAAGAAATACGAAAAAAATCTCAAAATTGAACTCTGTTGAAATACAGACAACTTCGAGGTTTTTTCATCAAAAATTCTCATTTTTGACAATCTCCGAGAAGAAAGACTGATGCTTCTTTTCCGATAGCGTGTTTTTTCAGAATATAATACAGGAGGTCACAAATTCTTTGTCAAGGTTAAAAATGATCTAACATCAAAAAATCGTTTTTCTTTTCAAATTGGAACCCCATTTTTTCGAAGCATTTTCGAAATCTTCGTCAAAAATAATAGGAGTATACGTTTAAGACTTATTTTATCCCGAAATGAATAGTTATCGAGATATGCCGGAAAAACGATTTTTTTTTTCAATTTTCAATCTCATTCCGAATGTGATGTTCTTTTACTGGAAAATAATAAGAAGTCAAGTGAAATTTTTGGAAATCTCTGTTATCGAGAAAATATTTTTTATAGTCCAGACAAGTTATATAAATTCTTGAATTATCATCTGTAATGCGAGAGCAACAATTTGGTTTAAAGTTCTCAATGTGAGTATTAGTGAAGTCAACGAAAGAAATTCTCAGGAATGGAGAAAAAAATTATTTTTAATGCTTTTAAAAGAATAATTAACTGAACATGTAACAATTTCATTACTGAAAATTCAAATTTCCCTACCATGACAAAAAAAAATTCTCCAGAGTCAAGAATTCGCGGAAATTATCCTAAGCTTTAGAAATAAAGAATATCTGAACTATGAAAAAATATTTTTTCGATAACAGAGGTTTCCAAAAATTTCACTTGACTGCTAATTATTTTCCAGAAGAAAAACACATTCGGAATGGGATTGAAAATTGAAGACAAAATCGTGTTTCCTGAATATCTCGAAAAATATTCATTTTCGGATAAAAGTCTTGGACGTTTGCTCCTATTATTTTCTGACGAAGATCTCGAAAATGCTTCGAAAAAATGGGGTGCCAATCTGAAAAATTCGATATTTTGATGTTACGTCACTTCAAATCTGACAGATACGCGACGCCGTGCGTCTTTTTCGCAGATTTTTATGAGCATCTCAAGACAACATTGACTTGTTCATAACACCATTGACAGAATGAAAAATTATTTGGAAGTTCTTGGGAAAATTGGGGTTCCCAAGATAAGTTAATCACCCTGAACAATATTGAAAAATATTTGATAAATAAAAAATCATTTAAAAAACTCACCCCCATATTTATCAACTTTATCAAAAAATAAACAAATTATTTTTATTAGAATTGAGAAATGTATTTTTTCAATGAAATAATTGATATAAACATTTGATCACTAAAAATACAATATTTGTTGTCATTGTTGGTATTTTAACCATCACCTAGGCAACCACCACTGATATTTCAGACTCTGTGACAAACACAGAGTAACCAACAGTCAAATAATGAAGCAGAGGAGAAACGAAACAATTTCTGAATGAAATTTTTAAATCAGAAAAATGAGAAAGAATAAGGATGAAAACATACAACCATGAAATATTGAAGTGAGTCTTCATGGAATTGAATAAAAAAATTCTTTCTGCAACATCACGATGAAATTTAAAATGATGAGGAAATAGTAACAATTTTCATAGTTTTTATTCATAAAAATAAGTTACAATTGATTTACATACAACTACGAGACTTCACCGCAGCCAGAAATTTCTATCCGTTCTGTGGGTTTGCCAGATTTTGTGCCACTTTTCTCCATCCTTTTTACCACATCCATTCCACTTATTACGTGACCGAATACCACGTGTTTTCCATCCAACCAATCGGTTTTTTCCGTACATATGAAGAACTGAGATCCATTTGTGTTTGGGCCAGAGTTTGCCATCGATAAAGTACCAGGTCCAACATGCTTTAGCTCAAAATTCTCATCTTCAAATTTTCTACCATATATTGATTTACCTCCTGTTCCATTTTGGTGTGTGAAATCTCCACCTTGACACATCTGAGTGCATTAAGGAAAGCATCTCTTCATGGTTAAAACATCTTCACATACGCATTATGAAAATGTGAAAGGTCTAATGTCTATACCATTAAAAAATGAAGTGATTTAGTTGAAATATGAACATTTCAATAATTGATAAAAGGATACAAAACCAGGTATAACCCTATGGAATATACTGCCCTGATAGCCAAATCCTTTTTCATGAGTGCAGAGACATCTGAAATTCTCCGCAGTTTTCGGAACTACATCTGCCCTCAAAAGGATAGTTATTCGACCAACCTCTTTCTTGTCAATTTTAATGTCCAGATATACTTGTGGGTTCTTCACTTTCGATACTTCATCCTGTTTTTCACTCGTCTGCAAATCATGAGATAAACTTCTAAATCTGGGATCTTCTTCTGACATTCAGGAATGAAGTATTGACTGAAAATATAAGGATACTTACAGTATCCATAGCTTCATCTTCGGGGTTGTCATTCTTTTTCTTCAGTGTTTCTCCCGCATGAGTTTGTAGCCAAGTGTCTTCAGACCAGACAGGTCGAGTTGAGCCTTCCTTTATTCTCTGCGGTTTGGCTAAGTTAACCCGTATAGTTCTCCCGAACAATTCAGAATCATTCTGAAAATATTAATGAGGTGAATGAAATTTTTAATTCCTCTATGTATCATATTACCATATTATCGATTGCTGCTGCTGCATCTTCCCCATTCTCAAATTCGATAAAAGCGAAACCCCCTGTGCTTTTCGGTTTCATAATCTAATGGAATTTGAATATCTATTATGTCCCCGAATGGGATGAATGCTGCATTCAACACTTTTTCGTCTACTTCTTCGGCCAAGCCGCCAACGTAGACTGTTCTTTTCGAAGTCATTTCTCAATTTCAAAAATTTTTTACGAACCTAACCTAACACACAAAATGTATACAAAAACCATAGAAAATGCGACGTTGCCGGAATGCCATCGGAGGGTCGCAATCGGACGCTTGGAGTGTTATGACCTTACAGTTGTCAGTAGTTCGCATTAGAAATTCGACTGGGAAGCGTGTAAAAAGGTTTGTGAGGTGGCCGTATTTGGTTTTTCAATGAATAAATAATGTGAGTATTGCAGTTGCAAGAATAGTCTATATGGGGTTAGTGATTGAATTTTCGACTCTGAGTGTTCAGATCTAGAAGGATTATCAAAAGGAAGGTTTTTAATTTTAATATTTATTGAAATTTAATTTGGAAATCTTTGATTTGAGTGTTATGGCTCGTACTTGTGCATTGCCCAGTTGCAAAAGCAACTATAACTCTACTAATAAGAAAGTGTAGGTATCCGAAAGATCTCGCGAGATGAAGAAAATGGCTTAGCGCCTGTATCGAGTTGGTGAGCTCAAACGAAGAATTCCAAGTTGAATTACCAGCAGATCAAGACGTCTCTGTAAGTGATTATCTTCTTCACTTAACACGCGGTTCATTGAAGAGTCCCTCACAATGTTTATTCGAATGTGCAATAGATTGTTACCAAACTTTCAACACTATTCTTACTGCCGAATATGAAGTGAAGTTATGAAGGGAATAATCAGAGATTCGTTTTAAAATGATTATTTACGAGATATTTCCAGCGTATTTGAGATGTTTATCACGACAAATGTTCACTATGTCAGCAGTCTTCTCAAATTATATTAAGCAAATTTTGAGTAACATCTTCCTTAAAAGGTAATTAGTCCAAAATGGTTAGTGATCGAATCCCAAGAACTGCTCTTTCCGAGAGGAAATTACTAACTTTTGGTCGTTAGTTGTCAGAATTGTTTTTATTTATTCAGAGCTTATTTTTACCTATTTTGCATTCAAAGTTTTCATTCATCCAGATTTTATTCTCTTTGAATTTCTGTTTTAAAGGATTCATTTTAAGTTTGAAGATGAGCAGTCAGAATATAATCATTTTTGAGGGCGAAATAATACTTTCTCTATTTCAGTATCGTAATGGGTTCATTACAGTACTAAAAGTAGTGCTGTAATGAAACTCATTACAGCATTGTTTTTAGTTATATTTTTCGTTTTATGGTTGTCAGTACTGACCTCTGATCAAATTGAGTTTCGAATCAAAATAATTCAAATTCCGAGATCTGTCAAATTTCGTATGTCACACCAACTGCCAAGATACAAAACAAAAGTCACTAATCTGAATTTTCATTTGAATTTCGAGAATGTATCACAAAAATTGACTGAAATAGAGAAAATACCGTCTAATACTCGTTGCAGAAGGCAATTCCAACACTCATGCTATCGAAAACTCGCTCCTTCGTCGCTCGTTTTCGAACTTCGCATTCGTGTTGGAATAGGAGCTCATTCTGCAACTTGTTTTAGAATATACTATTTTTCCTCATGTTCATTCACCCATTTTATTCGCTTCAGAAAGTAGAATAATTTCCATTCTGATTGTAATCTTGTGGAACTCAGTACAACAGCTACCTTCTCGTGGTGAGTTCTGGATTGTTTGCTGTGAAATTTTTGGAAATCATTCGCAAATAAACGAAATGTTGTTTTGTTTTCCCCCCTACAGTTCTTTGTTTCATTGTGAATTGAAATAAGTTCGAAATTATATCGAAAACAGTGCGAATTGCATAAAAAAGGGGTATACTCTCTATATCTACGCGTGCTACCTGACACTCCGATGGAAACAACGGCAACGTCTAACCTCAAAGTCTTTTAGATTTAGACGGCCGTGAGTTACTATATAAGTTTGTGACAAAAACCATGGACTCCAGCCAATCAGAGACATCAAATCCAGGTGCAATGGAGGTCTGTGCCTCAGAAAATCTCTCCTTACATCGTAAGGATAGACTGGATAGACAATCGTGTATCCCATTTCTATGATGTAAACACAAATATTCGTCAAACGAAATAGACTGTATTATATATGTTTTCTCTGTTGCAGACACACGAGAAATTCAAACTTTTCTTAATTCATTCATCTATTCGTTCTTGTCTCTTCACATTGCGGAATAAATTATAGTCGCACCAAAAATGAATGAACTGAATAACCATTATAACGATAACATTCAAATGCCAGAATTACTTCATGACCGATTTTCTGAAATGTCATTAGAACTTAATGATTATATTAGTTTATTATGAATGAGCTTCAGTTCAAAAAGCTCCATGTCTTCTTCTTTAATTTCTTCAAGTGATTTTCAATGGAATTCGTTCTAGGAAGTTTAGCTGGAACAGCTGCCGGTATATGTACGAATCCCTTAGAAGTAGTTAAAACGAGAATGCAATTGCAAGGCGAACTCAAAGAAAGAGGACAGCATATCAAGCTTTACAAGAATACAATACAAGCTACTTACTATATCGCTAAAAATGAAGGCATTTTGGCATTACAAAAAGGTCTCGCACCTTTTATTGGTTGGCAAATCGTTGCGAATGGTTTGAGATTAGGTATTAAGTTTATGCTCAAAAATGGAAGTTGGAACATATGAAAAAACGAACGGAAATATAGTATACTTGTTGAATATAAACAGAGACGCAAAAGATTGTATAAAATGTTGAAGCCTTAGTAATATGTGTCTTATTTTAGGATCATTTGATACATTGCGAGAATCTGGTTTCATGACTGATGCAAAAGGACAACTCATCATGCACAAAACGGTATTGATAAGTGGTCTTTGTGGTGGCCTCGGAGGATTTTGTGCTAGTCCATTCTTTTTGATTAAAACCCACATGCAAGCTGAAACTCCAGATTCATCTTTTGGACCCCACCGTTCTTATTCAGGGATGTTGGATGCTTTCTACCGTATTTACCAAAGAGAAGGTGTGAGTAGGTACAATACCAATGTGTAAACTGAATTCTTCAAGGATTCGCCGAGGTCATCTCCAAAAAATATCTGACAGTAATCAATCTTCACTATACAACTAAAAATGCCCCTCTTTCAAAGACATAAGGAATACATAGGTACATTGAATAATTAATGAACAATGTTGAAAACGCCCAAATTTCAATTTTGGTCTATATCTCGAAAACAATTGAAAATAGAGAAACGTAGTTGATGTCATTATGACTCTCTTGAAGAAGATATCTAGAATATGGCATTCACTCTCCGCGATTTCTTACAGTTAAAAAGTTTTAGTCCAGGGATTACCAATTTTGTCCACCCAGTACATCGAGCGGACATATTGTGTGACCTAGTTATAAATTCTATCCTTTTTCGTAGATAAGAGGATGGTTTAGAGGCAGCATGACGTGTGTAGTAAGAACGTCTGTTGGATCTTCTTCTCAGTTAACCTCCTTTGTGTTAATTAAGGAATATATGGAGAATAATGGCATCCTTCAAGACTCACCCCTTTGGGAGAGTTTCGTAGGTAGTATGGTAGGAGGTGTAGCCATTTCTGTTACGATGGCTCCACTAGAACTGGTCCTGACCAGACTCTACAATCAAGGTATTTGAAACGTTAAAAAGAGTTCCGAAAACCAAAGATTCAAGCACTAATCGAGACTTCTGAAAAATTTAAAAACTCAAAGTTTTTTTTTTTAGAAACTGACTCGAGTGGCAAAGGATTACTCTATAAGAATTTCCTCGATTGTGTAAAGAAAATCTGGCTAACAGAGGGAATAACTGGTTTTTTCAAGGGTATGGGCGCAACTTACATCAGAATGGGACCACATACCGTACTCAGTTTGATTTTTTGGGATAAGTTTCGACAAGTTTATGAACACTTTCAAGAAAAAAAGGCCAAAACGGAAAAATGATGCATTTGCGAAAATGTTTCGCTGAAGAAGATTTGGATACTTTCAACACTGATGTTGAAATATTATTTAATAGTCATGAGGAACTAATAACTTTTAGTTAATAAAACGAATTGTTTCAAAACAGGATGTCTTTAATGAATATATTTATGTTGTCCTTTAAATTAAAGCAGAATATTACAAAAAAATATACATATGCGGTGAAAACACATAATCGTCAACTTATGATAGTTCTGATTGCATCCACAATGTTTCGCAGCGCTAATATTTCTTCAATCGTGAGTAACTCAGTAGTTCCAACGAATCGTAGTTTTGATTTTTTCCACTAACGTCACATCTGACATTTGATGACAAATGAAATGTAAACAAACACTTGTGACGAGTTTACTTGAAGAGCCGATAAAAATTGAACAGGATAAGCACTATATATGACCTCCTGTTGATCTAAAATGGAAAGAAAAAAAAATGTGAAAATTGTGGTGTTGGGCGATATAGGTCACAGTCCTAGAATGGCTAATCACGCCGTATCTTTGGCAAAATCCGGACATACAACAGATATTATTGGTTATGGAGAATCAGAGCTACCTCATCAATTTAAAACAACCCCGAACATTTACCATCATTTTTTAGTCCCATGTCCTAGAATAAGTCTGAGATTATTGAATTATATTTGGAAAACGATATGGACATCTATAAATCTCTTCTTCATCTTGGCTATAACTCGTAAGGCTGATGTAGTGCTAGTTCAGAATCCACCAGCAATTCCCTCACTCATTATTTCTTGGATTTATTGTAAGTTGATTGGGGCTCAGCTTATAATCGATTGGCATAATTATGCGCATACTATAATGGCTCTGAGTGTAGGACAAGGAAGTCCTCTAGTTTCCCTAACGAAACTAATAGAGAAGACTATTGGGAAGAGAGCTGACCACAATTTTTGCGTTTCAGAAGCGATGAAGAAGGATCTACATGAAAATTGGGGTATAAGGTTAGAATACCCTGCTTAAATTAGGATATAAGAATTTGAATCAATGAAAGTTGACGTTCTCTCATATCTTGTTTCTGGTTTTCATTGTAGAGCCCAAGTGGTATATGATCGGCCAGGTTCTTGCTTCAGTTCAGTATCAAAAAGTGAAATGCATGATTTTCTGAAGGTTTTAGGTAAAAAGGAAGGCTTCAGAATGTTCATTGATGAAGACAATGAAAATGCTACTTTATTTTCGAAAAAAGTTCCAGAAACTGGTGTTTGCTTGAAGGAAGATAGACCAGCATTTATAGTATCTAGTACAAGTTGGACAGAGGATGAAGATTTTTCTGTTCTAGTAGATGCCTTACAAGGTAAATGGTTGATTTATTCAAGAAAGACCTTCCTGAAAATTTTATAGCATTTCATATCAGTGTACAAAAGCAATTATTGTATTTGGGAAAAAATTTGTTGATCCTTGTTATCTTTTCAAAGCTTAAAACAATGGGTTTTATTTCATTGTTTCGAAAATGGTTCAAATGAATCAATAGACATGAATAGTATTTGAAATCACTCTGAATTAATAGACGATTCGTGATATTGAAGAATTATTATTTTCAATAGATGACTCAGAAAGGAATTCTCAGATAATAATTATGTATGTATTGAAAGTGGTGGAAAAAGGAGAAATATTTTTTTTTTAGATGAATATGTTTTCAGCATACTGAATAACATTTCATTTCCAGATTACGAAAATCACAGAAAAAGTGGCAACTCAAAAAAATTGCCAAAATTGTTAGTTGCTATCACGGGTAAAGGACCCTTGAAAGAATATTATCTGAAGGATATTGAATCGAGAAAGTGGGAACATGTAACTGTGATCACTCCATGGTTGGACGATGAAGATTATCCTCTTTTTATTGGATGTGCCGATGTTGGAATTTCTTTACATACTAGTTCAAGTGGATTGGATTTGCCAATGAAAGTTGTGGACCTGTTTGGGGCAAATGTTCCAGTGCTAGCTTATAATTTCAAAGCGTTAGTATATTCAATTTGCTATTCTTCATAATGTTTCATCATCTGTATGTTCTTTTCATACTGCTCCTTTTATATTTCAGCCTGAATGAATTGGTGATAGATGGAAAGAATGGCTATGTTTTTTCCAGTCAGCAAGAACTTTCAAATTTACTGCAAGACCTTTTTGCAAGATTCCTTCGAATGAGACTGCAAATAGAAATTTGGAAAAACTGAGAAGAGAACTTGAATCATTTGAAAAATGGGATGAGATATGGAATGATGTTTGTAAACCTGTTTTCAGTAATTGATAAATTAAATATTTTTTTATTATTATTTTCTATTTCATCTCGAAATGCGTGAATTATTTTTTTTTCTTTTTGATATTCCCATAAATAATTCTGCAGAAGTATGATTATCTCATATGAATCCACCACAAGGTAGGTTTACTACTATTTCACACCTTACCTATTTATAGTCTATGTGAATCAGTTTATTAAACCAAAATCACTTGATTTTAAATTAAATTTCGTCTTGTACTGTTCTCAACAAAGTTTACTCGCTAATTAAAATAAAAATTTGTTCAAATTTGATTAGTTTTCGAGTGAATCTCAGACAAACAAATTGATGAAAAGCAGTATTTTTGGGACACTCATTATATAGAGGATAACTCCAAATTAATTTTATCATCATATTCTTACTATTTCGTTCATAGAAGTTTAAAAATTTTCCTATTTTCTTCATTTTTTAATCAATAGGATGGGAATCTCAAGACTATGGAATTTTTCTAGAAGTTAATTATGAAAAACACTTCTTGCAGTTTGCTTTTCTTTTTGATCACACCTGATGAAATGCAACAAAATGTTGATAGATAACGTATTACCCAGAACAAGTTAAATGTTTACCTAATCAGATCAAAACCTTCGAATTATGTGGGATTTATCAACCCCCAATCTGTGAGAAGTTGGCCCAGCACTTCTAGATTTTCAGAAATTTTTTTGTTGTGCTGCTTTGTGGCGTTGAAATTTTTTCTTAATTTCATGTGGTTCTCAAGTTATTTCGAAAAATTAGATTTAAATAACTGAAAAAAATCGTGGTACACATATACTGACTGTGCCCTTCGAATTTACCTGAACGTCAGTCTAAAGTCTATGTCTTTTCAACTTCAAATTGAGACTAATCTCATTCAAAATGAAATAAGCAACTTCAAAATGGTAAACACACATGCGAATTGTGAATAAACACATTCAAAATGGGACTAAACAATTTCAAAATGATTATCAAAATCAAATTGGAATTAGACACATTCATATTGTCACTAAATAATTCCATATTGAAAAGTTTTGTGTTTTATTTCATATTTTGAGAGAATTGTTCTGGGGTAAGTGAGAATCGAAATGAGAAAAAAATGCAGAGGTGTATATAAATTTATGAACGATTTCGTTAAAAAATGTGAGAATCAATACTCTGCAATCTTCTGAATTTTTTAAGGTTTTCTCTTTCATTCTCTTCACAATGGAAAAAGAAATAACACTTCGAACTTTCAAAGATTGTAGCAAATTTTATTCATGAAAGTCTTCAGAATCGTGAAAATGCTCTGAAAAGACACGTCATTTCCCAATATATGAGATTGTTCAATCTCATTTTGAATGTGTTTATTCCCAATTCGATTTTGTTTACCAATTTGAAGATGCTTATTCTCATTTTGAAATTGTTTAATCCTAATTTGAAGTTGAAGAGGTATAGTTTCGAGAAAAATCCTTTCTTTTTTGTCCTCATCAATGAAAGGAAAAGGATGTGCTACATTTGTGCGTTAAATATTTTCTCAAAAATTGTTTCATATCATTATGCCACAACTTGAGCCAATCAGATTTTCAGAAAAAAACAAGAGGTTTTCCCTCATATGGAGAATATAAGAGAAATTAGTAAATTGCAGGAAAATCAGCATACCTGACAACAGTGTGTTTGAAGTTGGCCGAGCACTTTTTGATTTTCGGCTTAGGCTTGTGCCGTTGAAATTTTGTTTTTATTCCATACTGTTCTCAATATTTTTCACAAAATGTGTTGAACAAACAAGTGTTTCGAACAACATATTTTGTGAAATATCCTGAGTAAAGTATGTAATAAAAGAAAAATGCAAAAGTGCTGGGCCACACACTGTTGCCAGGTATGCTGATTTTCCTACAATTTACAAATTTTTCATATTCTCTCCATTAGAGGGAAACCCTGTTGTTTTTTCTGAAAATCTGACTGGCACGAGTTGCCACACTTTCAACATAATCGTTCAAAACAATTTTCGTCGGAAAAACAAGAGATGTGCCTTGCTGCCTTTTTTTTTCATTTTCCGGAAAATCAGAAGAATTTTCCGCAAAGAATTCATGGCACAAGACAGCATAATTGTAGCACAAATTTTTCCATTCATATGCGAGGAGAACTAACGAAAGTGCTGGGCTATCTTTTTTTTTTCAATTTAGATTTTTCTGCAAACTGACCGACTTTCAGGTAAATTCGAAGGGTACAACTCGATTCATGTGTACCACAATTTTTTTCAGTTGTTGGAATCCAATTTTTCGAAATATCTCGAGAAACACATTAAATTTATAAAAATTTCAACGCCACAAAGCAGCACAAAAAAAATTTAGAAAAATCAGAAGAGCTGTGCCAACTTCATCCTCAGTTTGAACACCAGTTTCTGTAGGGCAAAATTGGGCTCCAACCTGAGGTTGAATTTTAATTTTCGGTCGAAAATTAAAAATACTGGTTGGGCTATTTACTCCAGGAATTGGATGGAAAAAAAACAAAACTACATTGAACATAGTCTATTAATCTGCTTCTCAAATAGTCAATACAAACTAATACCATGACGATTAGTCTAAGTGTAAAACATTGAGTTTGAAAACGATAAATTCTTTAGAATTAAAAACAAAATTTGGTTTTTACAAGATTCATTCGACAAAATACCCATTCTGAATAACAAGAAATTTCAAAGTTGCAGAAGCGCTCCCTCATCAATCTTAAATTATAACAGTCAATGTATTTAATGCAAGAGAAATATACAATTAGACAATACATTAGCACTAAGTCCTTAACATTTTAAGAGTATCTTAAAAAAGGACCAATTTAACTTCTGTAAATTAATTTGCATTAATTGATCAAATAATGGTGGCCAATTGAAAACATCACACACACCCAGCATAGAATAACCTTGAATCACTTACAAAAAAATATTGTTTTTTGGATCGGCACTTTTCGAAATTTGCACAATGAATTTAAAACCAATCTGAACCGATAAATCTTACCCTGAAGAAATATTCTTGAACATTTCCCCGGAAAGCAAGCTGTCCAAAGCTTTCTGAACCGTGGGATCCTTCAAAAGTGGCGTAGAAGTGGGGGCAGGGGGAGGTCCTTGTTCACTCTCCATTCTACTATTATCGGCGGATTTGTTCAATATATTCATTATTCTGTTTTGCAGTTCCGCCTGTTTATTCACTTGATTTCCAGTGCCAACATCGATGCCTTCGCTTATTTCGAATTGTACTTGTAATTCTCTCCTTTCCTCCAGGTATTTCAACACTTTGTCATATTGAACTGAAGTTAGTACTCTATTTTCAGCAAGCATATTCAATAATAATTGTACTCCACTTGGATGTTTGTCGTATATCGTCATTTGACCTTCATTATCTGCGTTCGGCATTTTCTCACCTCGCATGTAAGCTTCGAAATTCCTTGTTATAAAGAGTAGGGCATCATCAATAGGCATATTCCTATGTTCTTGTGGAATTCCATGTAAAACATTCAGAGTTAAACTTTGGTTATCCTTATTCTGCGGCATTACCAGTATAGCATATAAACAACCTCGACTAGAAATATTAGCTAAAACCCGACCTATCGGAACATCCTCATTAGGAAATAAGAGATCCACAATTAAACCAAGTGATTTTAACCGCGATTCAATATACTCTGCATACTCCGTCAGTAACTTAGAAACAACTATTATTTCACAATCATTCCTTTCAGGTCTTTCAATTACAGGTAAGTGTTTATCAAATTCCGGATATACATCCTGCGGGTGATATGGTGGCACACCTCTGAATCTATCCCGTTCTAATGGCGGTGGATGAGGCATAAATCTATCTTCATGCCATGCTTTACCTCTTCTCGCTCGAACACCACGTTTTCGCATAGGGCCTCTTGAATCCTCATCGTCGATATTTTCTGAAGAAATATGACTTTGCGGCTTAGGTGGAAAGTCTTGCTGCTTATCCTCTTCTTGGAATTTTTCCGCTATCATTTCCAGTTCTTGTTCCTCAAATTGGGGAGATGTTATTTCCTCAACTTGGGGATGATTGGGTTTCGGGGGTTCCTCTTGTTTCACAGGAGTGTTTGAATTTCCAAAATTTTGATTGTTTGGAGGTTTTTTTTGTTGATTGATAGGCTCCTGGGGTTTTGGGGCGGGATTTGGAGCGTTCATATTACCCCGATTTCTATCTGGCAGAGCAGGTTTAACGATGATTTTTTTGCCGTGAATTATTGCACCTGCCTCTGAACGAAGGGCGCTTTGTGCTTGTTCAGTGGTTTCATACTGCACGAAAGCAAATCCTCTTTGTAGCACAATTCCTAAAATTTTGCCATGTTGTCTGAATTTCACTTCCAAATCGTCAGCTACTACTGTTGTTGGGAGACCACCTATGTATATCCGCTGCGAGGCAGTTGCAGGATCTTTCATGAATTGTTTATCTGTCCGATACATTTTCAAATCTTATAATTGAACTATCACTCTTAAATGAAAAACGAAATTATCCCTTCTGAATTTTTGATTTTACTTTTTTGATATGCATTCAAATTGTATTGGCTATGCTCTTCAAAACGCTGTTTCTTTATTTTTCACAGAACATCAAAATCTTTGACAGAGAACGCTAACCTCATAGAAATACAAACGAGCTAACCTCTGAAGCAGGTAGTCTATGCTGAACACAGAGTCAGATAAAAAGGCATAGAAAATGATTACATAAGTCCAATTCCGTATAAACTTTAAAATATATTTTCAAACATTCACAACATTTATATGTTTTGGAAAATCTTCCTCTTTGACCTCGCATTCGACCTATAATTAGAAATTTTTGAGATTGACAAACCACAATACACCATACACAAATGACGGGTTGCCTAACTAACCTTTGGTAAAATTGGTCAATTTAAGGCGATTTCGAATGGCTGTTTTGGTTGGTTAACGGTTGACCGCTCGGTTCATAAATGACAACGTCAAACGAACCGCGCTTTCGAATACGGTTCAAGTTTCGGCGAAACAGCTGATTCGAGACGTCACCAATATGTCATTCGAATGCGGTTGGTCCAAAACTGACGGACCAATCTATGAACCAACCAAGAACCAACGTCAATCGAAATCGCCTTTAGAAACATAGGAATTCGAGGAGGTATACGTCTAAATATTAGGTGCATCGAAATTTTTGAAATAGGCAACCCACAATACAAAATCCGCGAATGACGGGTTGATAAAATTTTCATATGCTCCGGATATTCGAATACCTCCTTAACCTCCTGTGATCCTGATGCATTCTACGAAATGAATCAATTTTAACCAAAAATTTTTCATTTCGTTAGAATTTTGGGAGAAATTGTTGAAATCGATGAATTTTTTAAAACGCATTAGGATTACAGAAAGGACAAGGTGTTCAGATATCCGGAGCAATTGAAAAGTTAGGCAATCGGTCGCACATGGATGTTGTATTGTGGGTTGCCTACCTCGAAAATATCGATGCTCCTAATATTTAACCATGTATCTCCTCGACTTCCCATGTTCCTAATACCTTTTTTGCCTCTGATAAATTTAACTCTGAATTCGTATAAGCGATGGAATTCGAAGAAATTACCTATTTTACCAAAATCCTATTGAAGTGAAACATTTTCGGATCGAAATTCCGTTGCAACTCAAATGTATGAATTCTGTGAAATTCATTAGGAGAACAGGAGGTTCAGGAGGTATTTGAATATAAGGAGCAAATCAAAATTTAAGCAACCCGTCGCTCCTTTATTTGTGGGTTGCTTATCCCAAAAATGTCGCTGCTCCTGATATTTAGAATTTACAAGCATCCTAAATTACAAAACTTCAAATAACAGATACAAAAATGATCTGGATGTACACAACCTGAGCAATGCTTGTATCGTTGATTGAAGTATTTCCAAAAATACTTCAATCAACGCTTGTATGCTCTAGAAAAAAAACTGATGAATTGATATAATTCACACACATAAAATATTTACCCTATTGAGATGCGAGAACTTTCCACCCGAATACACCAAAAACAAGATCGAACATGTAAAAAACATAGATCTACGTTCCTAATACCCTTTTCGCTTCTGATACACTAACCTTGAACGCGTCTAAGTGATGAAATTCGAAAAATTTACCAATTTCATCAAAATTCTATTGAAATGAAAATTTCTTGTGTCGAATCCCGTTTGAAATTATGAATTTTGGTGAAATGTATTAGGATTACTACAGGAGATCGAGGAGGTATTCAGATATCCGGAGCAAATGAAGAGTTAGGCAACCCGTCGCTCGTTGATTGTGTATTGTGGGTTGCCTATTCCAAAAACTTTGCTGCTCCTGAAATTTACTCCTAGACTTCCTACGTTCCTAATACCTTTTTAGTTTCTGATACACTGACCCTGAACGCGTCTAAGCGCTGGAATTTGAAAAAATTTGACAAATTATATTGAAATGAAAATTACTTGGTTCGAATCCCGTTTGAAATTATGAATTTTGGTAAAATGTTTTAAGACTACAAGAGATCGAGGAGGTATTCAGATATCGGAAGCGATATCGCCCATAGATGGTGTATTTTGAGTTTTCCATCTCAAAAATTCCGCTGCTCTTAATATTTAGCTGAGTACTTCCTCGATTTCCTATGTTTTTAATGTCTTTTTCGCTACTGATAACCAATTTAGAATGCGAATAAGAGATGGAACTGAATGAAAATACCAATTTTACCAAAATTCTATTGAAATGAAAATTTATTGGGTCGAATCCCGTTTCAATTGATGAATTTTTGAAAAACGCATTAGGATCACAGGAGGTCGAGGAGGTATCAAATTGCACCCTTGCTACAAAAGTGACACAATTCAAAATTTACTTTTTTCGGTTTATGCTATGAATTAGATCAGAAAACAAGCCAAGATTGAATCATTGAAAATTTTTACCTACATCAGTGGGTCCTCCATATATCATATAGATACCTACACAACAAAATTGTTGTGTTTTCATGTTTCCAACTAATTAGACAATATTGAGCATTTGAATATTTTCGACCTTTGATTTTGAGTTGTGTCACTTTTGTAGCGAGGGTGCGAAATATCCGGAGCAAATGAAAATTAGGCAACCCGTCATTCGCGGATTGTGTATTGTGGGTTGCCTATCCTAAACATTTCGCTACTCCTGATATTTACCCGTTTACCTCCTTGACATCCTACATTCCTAATACCTTTTTCGCTTCTGATACACCGACCCTGAACGAGTCTATGCGATGGAATTCGAGAAATTCATCAATTTCATTAGATTCCATTGAAATAAAAATTTCTTGGGTCGCATTCTGTTTGAAATGATGAATTTTAGTGAAATGTATTAGGATCACAGGAGGTCGAGAAGGTATTCAGATATTAGGAGCAAATGAAAAGTTGGGCAACCCGTCGTTCTTTGATAGTGCATAGTGTTTTGCCTATCCTGAAAATTTCGCTGCTCCGAATATTTACCCGTATACCTCCTTGACATCCTACGTTCCTAATACCTTTTTCGCTTCTGATACACCGACCTTGAACGAGTCTATGCGATGGAATTCGAGAAATTAACCAATTTCATCAAATTCCATTGAAATAAAAATTTCTTGGGTCGCATTCGGTTTGAAATGATGAATTTTAGCGATATGTATTAGGATCACAGGAGGTCGAGGAGGTATTCAGATATCCGGAGCAAATGAAAAGTTAGGCAACCCGACGTTTTTTGATGGTGCATTGTGTTTTGCCTATCCTGAAATTTTCGTTGCTCCTGATATTTACCCGTATACCTCCTTGACATCCTACGTTCCTAATACCTTTTTCGCTTCTGATACACCGACCTTGAACGAGTCTATGCGATGGAATTCGAGAAATTAACCAATTTCATCAAATTCCATTGAAATAAAAATTTCTTGGGTCGCATTCGGTTTGAAATGATGAATTTTAGTGAAATGTATTAGGATCACAGGAGGTCGAGGAGGTAGTCAGATATCCGGAGCAAATGAAAAGTTAGGCAACCCGACGTTCTTTGATGGTGCATTGTGTTTTGCCTATCCTGAAATTTTCGTTGCTCCTGATATTTACCCGTATACCTCCTTGACATCCTACGTTCCTAATACCTTTTTCGCTTCTGATACACCGACCTTGAACGAGTCTATGCGATGGAATTCGAGAAATTAACCAATTTCATCAAATTCCATTGAAATAAAAATTTCTTGGGTCGCATTCGGTTTGAAATGAGGAATTTAGGGAAATGTATTAGGATCACAGGAGGTCGAGGAGGTATTCAGATATCCGGAGCAAATGAAAAGTTAGGCAACCCGACGTTCTTTGATGGTGCATTGTGTTTTGCCTATCCTGAAAATTTCGCTGCTCCGAATATTTACCCGTATACCTCCTTGACATCCTACGTTCCTAATACCTTTTTCGCTCCTGATACACCGACCCTGAACGAGTCTAAGCGATGGAATTCGAAAAATTTCACCAAATTCCATTGAAATAAAAATTTCTTGGGTCGAATTCTGTTTGAAATGATGAATTTTGGTGAAATTTATTAGGATAACAATAGATCAAGGAGGTATTCAGATATCCGGAGCAAATGAAAAGCTAGGCAACCCGTCGCTCGTTTATGGTGTACCGTAGGTTGCGTATCTCAAAAATTTCGCTGCTCTTAATATTTAACCATGTATCTCCTCGACTTCCTATGTTCTTAATATGATACCTTTTTCGCTTCTAATGAACCAATTCAGAGCGCGTACAAGCGATGGAACTCGATGAAATTACCGAAATTGCGAAAATTCATCAATTTCAATGAAATTTCTAGTTCTGAAATATTCATTTCAATAGAATTTTGGTAAAATTATTAATTGCATCGAGTCCCATCGCTAAGAAAGATATCAGGCATTCATAATATTCGTTAACTTGAGAGCAACGTTGAAAAAAATGGGGAAAACACAAGGCAGGAAGGTGGTGCAGAAATACTACTTGATATAAAGGTACATTTATTTCTTGTTGTATTCATGAAATTTCTTCCAAAATTTTGGCCATTAACGGCAATTTCACAAATGAATAAAGAAAAATCATATTGTCACACAATGTTGGTTAAAATATTGCGCTCTCCAAAGAGCATCGAATAAGTTTGCTTAAGAAATAATACTAACAAAGGTATAAATAAATATTTCAAAAATAAAACTATCTCAATTAATCCAGAAACGGATGTTCATATTAAATTATTTGAATTTTCAGTCAGTTTTTGAATTGTTAGAATTATTCATCATTACTTAAATGTTCTCAGAACGTCACAAATATTGATTTAAATTGCACTCAATCGCTGTTATAAATCCATGAAGTTTAACTAAAATAAAATAATTTGCTTAGACTGAGCGAATCATATATAAATTTTTCAAAAACTTCAAGTGATGTCATGAAATATGGATAACAAATTGAAAAGCAAAAAAAAATTTTCGCATTCACAACCAAATAAATTTTGCTTAATTTCCTGTGATCATCTCGAAATAAGATTCAACGCAGCAGCCGGTTTAAATTAGACTAGACTCTTAATAAATAATCATTATCCTCAAAAAATGATTTCATGGAACATTATATATCAAACAAAAAAGAAGCTTACAGCTAACTTAAATCACAAATAGGTCATAATCACATGATAGTTTGCTCGGATTAAAATACTCAAACCTAAGACAAAATATACCAGAAGAGAGATGTTGACTGTACAATCTATTGATACAATACACTATTGGCAGTAGGCCATAATATTTACATCTAAACTACTAACATGAAAATGTTGAGACTTGAAAAATTTGAGCTGAAACACGTTTTGGAAATTTGAACCACTTTAAACAAATCTTGCAGTGTGAAAAGACTGACATCAGCAAGTAGACACGACTAACAAGATTTTCGCTAACAATTTCTTTCATAGAAATATAGATGTTTTTTGAGCTTTCCAACAACTGTTATAAAATTTGTGCAAAATTTTCAGCTGATTCAAATTACTTATTACCTTTTCTCGAATTTTCTAGTTGTACAAAAAGATCTGATAATTTCCACTCGAGTGATCCACAACGAAATGAAGAATATCTTTAGTAGAGAGCGGATTTTGTGCGAAAATTTCTTTCGTCCTTGTCTTTATCTGATGGAATGGGTACGTACGGTTTTTGAGGTTAAATGCTCATGAAATTAAACTCCCCAGCATTATCTACTTCAAAAGGTTGTCGATCACTCTAAACGAATGTTAAAAACTGATTTTATCAACGAATTACATCTTACATATTATACGCCACATATATTGGATCCAACTGATCCGCTAAAAATCCATCTCTCAAATGCATCCTTTGTTTTTCGCCTCTAGAGTTGATGGGAACAACTCCTGGGTCTACGACTACGACGACTCCAACTATGAGATGATGCTCTTCTAGTACTGTGTTCGTAACTAACGGTACTAAATCCAAGGCTTCACTTTCGTTACCATCTAATTCTACCACTACGACTAAAAGGTTGGTCCAAGTGAAAACAGCGCTGAAAAAAGTTCAGAGTTTGAGGCGGTTGTTGTCGACAGTGGCGAGTTTACAGGGTTGTTAACGAATATGGCTCTAGAGAATATTTTTAGGAAAGACCCAAGATTCAGGATTGAAATTCTAAAGGTGAGCTTCAAGTAAGAAGACGACTCCTCGTATATTTTTGGAAGGTTCTAGGACTTCCGGTTTTTCCGGATGTGACATCAACTTTCGTTTTCAAATGGGAAGACCCATTAGATTCTCCATTGAATTCTGAGTCTTTTTGATTCCAAAAGTTTGAATTTTCCCGAGATAATTCTCTTCAAATGTGAAAATACGAAAAAAAAATTTCAAATTTGAACTCTGTTGAAATACAAACAACTTCGAAGTTAAAAGTTCTCATTTTTGAGAATCTCCGAGAGGAAAGGCTGATGTTTCTTTTCCGATAGCGTGATTTTCAGAATTTGATACAGGAGGTCACAAATTCTTTGTCAAAGTGACGAAACATCAAAAAATCGTTTTTTTCAAATTGGAACCCCATTTTTTCGAAGCATTTTCGAAGCAATATTTTTCGAGATATTAAGGAAAAACGATTTTGTCTTCAATTTTCAATCTCATTCCGAATGTGTTTTTTTACTGGAAAATAATTAGCGGTCAAGTGAAATTTTTGGAAATCTCTGTTATCGGGAAAATATTTTCTATAGTTCAGACGAGTTAAGTTCTTGAATTATATTGAATGCGAGAGCAACAATTGAAGTCAACGCAAAAAATTCTCAGGAATGCAGAAAAAATAATTTTTAATGCGTTTGAAAGAATAATCAACAGAACATTTTCATTACCGAAAATTCAAATTACCCTACCATGACAAAAAAGAAATTCTCCAGAATTAACAATTTGCGGAAATTATCCTAAGCTTTAAAAAATAAAGAAAAACTGAACTCGTCTGAACTATAAGAAAATATTTTTTTGATAACAGAGATTTCCAAAAATTTTCCTTGACCGCTAATTATTTTCCAGTGAAAAAACACATTCGGAATGAGATTGAAAATTGAAGACAATATCGTTTTTCCTGAATATCTCGAAAAATATTTATTTTGGGATTGAAGACTTGGACGTATGTTCCTATTATTTTTTGGACGAAGATTCCGAAAATGCTTCGAAAAAATGGGGTTTGAAAAAAACGATTTTTCGATGTTTCGTCACTTCAACTTTGACAAAGAATTTTTGACCTCCTGTATCATATTCTGAAAATCACGCTATCGGAAAAGAAGCGTCAGCCTTTCTTCTAGGAGATTCTCTAAAATGAAAATTTTTAATGAAAAAACCTCGAAGTTGTCTGTATTTCAACAGAGTTCAATTTTAAGATTTTTTTTTCGTATTTCCTCATTTAAAGAGAATTTTCTCGGGAAAATTCAAACTTTTGGAATGAAAAAGACTCCGAATTCAATGGAGAATGTATTTATGCAATAAGAAATGGGTTTCTCATTTGAAAAACGAAAGTTGATGTCACATCCGGAAAAACCGGAAGTCCTAGAACCTTCAAAAAATATACGAGGAGTCGTCTTCTTACTTGAAGCTCACATTAGAATTTCAATCCTGAATTTGTGTCTTTCCTAAAAATACTCTATAGAGCCATATTCGTGAATAACCCTGTATTATCCATTTATTTTTGTTGACGATAATCGTGACTTTACTGAGTGAAATGAGGATAATAATAAGTTCATTTGAAATAACTAGAAATCAATAGTAACAATTCAACTACAAATAAATTTAAATGAATGACAGAGGCTCACTTCCTGAGAAGGTATTAAGCAATAATTAATTAAATTAAGATTCTTTTCAAATGGATGATATTTCTATGACTTCGCCATGAGATATCATAGTTTCTTCTCTTCATTTCAATTGTATTTGCAACAATATTACTGTATTTGTTATGAATGAACGAATGTTGTAGATAACAAATGTGTTTATCAAAAAACAGAAAAAATGAAAACACAAAAAATTCTTTGCCTTTCACATTGTCTTTTATTCTCATTTCAACTTTGATTGGAACACTAGTATTATATTTCTCTAATTATTTGTCCAATCAGTTCATTCTACAACATCTCACAAAACAAAATCATGTGAGAATATTTCATTCTAGCAGTTTTCATGGTGATATTTATTGATTACATGTTGGCATCCTGCCACAGATTCACTTATTATCCATGGAGGTAAAGAAAGTGGAGGGGACATAACGTTTGAAAAGTGTCCCCAAAATAAATCCGGATTTGGCAAACCAAGATGGCCGACTTCAAGGTATTTTAAACTGTAGATTCTGCAATTTTGGCCTTATTTATTATTCGTTCGTTGGTTTTTGCAGTTGTATGTAGTGAAAAAACATATAAGAAATGGTTTCTTGTACAGCATATGCTGATCTTACTCGAAAATTAATGGTGAAAAGCTGAATTTTTTGACGTTTGTGAATACATGGTTTAATTATTGTTGCATACAACTTTAATTGATAGGGGTACACGAGATAATTTACCTATTTGTTTCATTGCATATTATCTGAATTTGTATTTACCTTAATTGAAAAAATAGGATGTATAATTAGTTACAGGAACATTCCGTACGTAATTCAACTCACCAATTCATTAAAAGCAATTGTTTATGATATTTTGCCTCCTTGATTTGTTTCGATCATTATTTATTCCTTTTTAGGTCATTAAAAGAGAATCGAACAAATTCCAAATTGTAAAAATTCAAATATACAAAATTCCCGCCACAAATTTGGCTCAGCAACATGGCGGATTTTTGGTGACACTTTCATAGCAAGGGAAACATAGGATATGCTACCTCCCCTTCTTCTACCTCCATGTTATTATCTGTTAAATTCAGTTCTGCCAATCGATATTTTTCAATACAAAAATCACTAAACGATATTTATCAATTTCCATAAAAATTCAACGAATTAGAGAAAATAATGTATGTAACTCATACAGATGGCTCATTTTAAGTCTCTTCCATTCAAAACCTCAAAAAATTCAAAAATATTTCAATAAATATCGTGTGGTTTTTGCATTGAGAAATGCTGATTGGCAAAACTGTTTCCTGACTCAAATTTGACAGATAATATAAAAATTCGTGACAGGTCAACATGAACTGCTTAAATATAACAATGAAAACTTTGAGAAACTGAGGTATTTTCGCACAATTTGGTTCTACACAATGTGGTAGAATGAACCGATATTCCACACAATTAGAGAAAATTAACATGAAAACATGCTTTTCCATAAAGAGTGAACTCATTTCGCACTAGAGAAAATATCTAACAAAATAATAAATAAAAGTCTCAAGTGTTTGACTTAGAGCCATTTGCACCAATTTCGCCTGAAATTATTACTTAACTAAGCGTCCCTTAAAGTTAATGATCGATCAAATTTATTGACAGTTGCATGACTGTCACTTAACAGAAGGGACCCTTGAATATTTCAAACTATGTAGTAATATTTCAGTTTTTCATGTTGTGAAACTTCATCCTAGTTCAATAAAGCCATTTCATTGGCTGGCCGGCTACAGATGATAGCTGTCATTTCCTCAACCTAATTTTACTGTCATTTTGATGATTTCATACATCAGTCAATATCAGATTGGCTTGTTTGAATTCTATTTTTTTATATGGGAGATGATTTCCCTTCATTAATGACCTGTAGCGATCTTCGAACAACTAAAGTTGGGAAAAATCATTGCTTGGTTGGCTGAACCTTGTTTGAGAAAACCCTCTCTTCTCAGAGAAAATTTATTATTCATTGAAGGAATCTCTAAGGGCAAAGGATATTCTAGTTGGAAAAGACAGCTCATCCAATTCATTGAAATATGAATGTCTTTCATATATTCGCTTAGGAAATCCTAGTTCCACAATTTCAACTACTTCCAAGTCGTCATGTGACGCGTCCGTTTCCAATTGTAATGAATCCATCATCAAAATTATTTATTATAAGACGTAGTGAATAGAATCAACAAATGTTCTGCAGTCAGTTCATGAGTTTGACAAATTATTTTAGGTTAGAATCCCACCCTCAAATATTTAAGTGTTCAATACAGGAGCACTCGAATTTTAGGTTAGTTTTAGCCATCAAAATGTCATTTCAACAGCTGGTGCAACGTAATTTAAGTAAGGGATTCATTTTAAGGGAAATTTAACTTTAATGGATAAGATGCATTCAAATCGATTACTCACCATTCTGCAATTTTCTTATGGCACCGCAGCACGCTATTCTCGATATCGATGGGATGATACCTCATTCCCCTAAGCATAATGGTCTCGTCCAAGGCCCCGACAACAAACACAGCATCGTGCTGTTCAGGGCTGTCGGAAGACGATGCGCTGAGTATGTGATGCGAAGAATTCAAGGACTCCGTATCGCTGTCCCTTCCCAAAATCGTCTCTTCCAAAGCGCTTCGGTTAGAGCCGGTGATGGAAGCTATTTCGGTTCTTCTCAAAAATCCTAAATAACCCGTTCTGGCGTAAACTTCTCCGGTGTTTCCGGTGACCAGGTGGGCGTTGAAATGGTCGTTGTACTCGTTTTCGTCTCCGTAGATGGTGAAGTAACCGCTTGCGTTGTGTCCGCTTTGGACCCAGATTTCTCCTAGGTGAGAATCGCCGCATTGGCCTTTAGTTTCGGGGTTTGCGATGATAACTTTGACACCAGGCAATAATTTCCCGCTCTCCATGATGCACAAACTGTGCGGGCTGCCTCGTTCGACCAAGCTAACCCTATCATTTCGTAACGCCCTGAGATCTACGAACACTGAAGACGGTTCGGGACTTGAAGCACCTTGCAAACAGATAGCCACATTTACGCGACACCCGAAACTGGTCGAGACAGCCCTCGGACTCAACCCTAAAGCACTGAATAGTTTCGAGAAGCTGGTAGTCAGATTTATCCTGGGTCTTTCCTCTGCGACAACTACGCAAGTCCTCACACAGGCCAGATTGATGCCGCGCGTTTTCAGCTGGTTAACCGAGGATCCTAACCCTTTCGTGCACAATTCCATAACGCCGTAGGAGCAGAAGGTGTCGCGAACTTTGTTCTGACTTACTGCTGTCAGCCAAAGTGCCGGGTTGACGTCGATTTCGGACGGCGGTATGAGAATTGAGTGATGACCTGAATAAATGCTGCTCAAACACCTGAAAAAATGTCTTTGTTAAAGAGTGGGTTTATTCATGATGATATGCCAGAGCCACCAAGTTATGATACAGTAGGCTCTCGATAATCCGGCACCCGATTTTTTACTTTCATTCCGGATTATCGGAAATGCCGGATTATCGAATTTGTACAGGAAATGAAAGATAACTTCATATGATTTCAACCACTATCCAACTTTAGCAGAATTTGACCGCTATTTTGTCAAGGGACGCTGTGAAACAAGAGAAAACAAATACGTGACATCACTGTCGAGGTTAGGTCCGGACTGCCGAGCGGGAGAAACTACTCGGTAGTCCGGCGTTCAGCTGTATAAAATGCCGGATTGTAGAACGGGTTACACGAGTTCTAAAGTGCCGGATTATCGAGCGCCTACTGTAATTTTATACAGATCGGGAAAACCGAATTGGAAACATCACAGTTTCTACAGTAAATTTAAACAGGGTCATATTCTAGTGGAACAGTGGCAGAATCAAAACCTCAGAGGGAAGTGATATCAAATGAACTGCTGGGCCGACAGATTTTGTTTGGTGGGGATTTAGATTACAACTTATGGTACGCGAAGTGTTGAATCGAATAAGTAACAATCCAAACGCGGTATGGGTGATTTCATATCTGTTGTAAATGAATACGACAATTTTATTCCACTCTGATGCTAGGAATTCATTTGCCTCAATGAATGTTAAAAATAATTTCCTGTGGAAATTAGTATTCAGGTTCTTTTTCGCCAAATTTGGTTTGAAAATATAATAAATTCTAGAAAAAAAAATTGAAAATAAAAAAGGAAACCAGAAATAAATTCTAAACTATGCGAAATTGAAGATCGACGAATTCAAATTAAATGTTCAAATAATCCACCTTGTTGTGCCAAACAGTAGCCAAATCTATTATAAAGAGATAATCTCATATCTTTGAGAAGATTAGGCATACTTGCTATTTTGGCACAAAGTTGGAATATTTTGGACTTTAATTCAATAATATTCGTCGCTCTTTCAATTTCTTGCCCATACACCAAATTCTTCCGATATCCCCAAAGAAAGAAATCATTGGGAGATAAATCTGGAGATCTGGGGGGCCATCTCGTCTCATTTGTCAAAATGACAAGGTCGGAAAAAGTCGTCCTCATATATTCAGTGACTATTCTCGCGTTATGACTGGGACAGCCATCCTGTTGAAACTAGACCTCATCGAAATTAATTGGTAGCTGTTGAACTGTCGGAATAATTTGATTTTCTAAAAGCTTCAAATATTTTGAAGCATTTTGATTCCCCTCTATGAGGTAATTCCTCAGTATTCCTGTGCAAACATAAAGTTTTTTAGGATACTGGGTACGCACAGGAATACTCAGGTGCTTATTCTTCCTAGACCAATATATTACTACGGATGGGTTATGCTTTCTATTCAAGGAAAACGATGACTCATCAGTAAATAAGATATTGCTCAGAAATGAAATACTCTCATTCTCTTTTTCCATCATTATTTCACAAAATTCCATTCTTTTGAAATGGTCTTCGGGAAAAATTTCTTGAGAGGTTCGCACCTTATACATCTGTAACTCTTTCTTTTCAAAATATTCCGAACAGTTCTAGCACCCAAATCGACTTGTTTGGCAATTTCTCTGCTAGAAAAAGGTGCACTGATTTCAACAGCAGCACACACATTCACTTCATTTGTCAAACGACTCTCACTGATGATCTTCGGTGGTCTATCAATCCTGCAATGATGGCATTTTTGTAAACATCCACATTGCTCAAATTTTTCGATTATTTTGGAGATAGCCGAACGCGAAGGTATCGGCCAATCTCCAAAGACAACAATGAAAGAATTTAATGTCTCCGAAGTACCATTTTATGATTTGAATTTTCTCTTTAACCGTAAACAATTTGATTTACGCGAATCTTATTTATTTTCAAACCATCTAGCTATCACATCTGACGTTCGGATGCGTCTAATGTGCATTGCAATTCGCGACAGCCGAGATCACTCCATCCTGCCGAGATTTGCCATTCCAACAGTCCAGTCCCCTATCTGTTATCGAATCGCAATGAGATTTCGATTCTTCCACTGTTCTACTAGACTCGGAGCTCATTCGAACTTAGCATTCATATTCCTATGTTACCATAAAGTCTGTTGCTGACCAAATACATTCACAGAAAGATCCTGTGTGAAAAATCAAAACTTAGTTGACTGAAAGTAAATAAAAATAAGCTCCCCATGTTTTACTTTTGCTGAGCCATCATTTGCACTATATCTATCTATCTGATTAATGATTTCAATTGGTAATATTAACCTTAACCACGAAGAAATATAGAATCTGATGTTTTTATTCCCTAAGTACCAACATATTAACAATAATTATAAATTTTTTTTTTTTTACCTCAGCTTAGGTACTTTCTGTAAATGTTACCTCACTATGGAATGAGTCTGTTTAACAAAAAACGAAATAAGCAATGAACATATCTTACCATAAAGCAAAGCCCAGACCGCAATATGGGTCCAAACATAAAGCAATGTGTCTACTGGGATACAATTCGCAGGAAAGCTTCATACTTCTGCAGAGGTTGGTGACTGCAGCATGAGACATTTTTATACCGGCTAACATTCCAGTCGTGGAAACACTGAAATCCAAATATGCAAGCATTTCAGCAGCCGGGGCCCTATAAAGAACTGGTAACTTCTTTTTGGGCATATCGTCGGTGTCTAAGATGAGAGGCCAAGATTTGATGTCTACAACGTTGCTGGCCTCCTTAGATCGCAGGAGCTTGATCACAGCCTGAAAAAAGAACATTGCATAACTAAAAAGTTGCAAAAAACAACTACAATATTTAAGTAACAAAAAATGTTTAGATGAAAAAACCTTCACGATTTTTTTCTCCAAATTTTAAACATTTACTCCTTTCTATACTTTCTATGTTTTTCTAAGAAATTTAAAATTGAAACAGCTTCTTCTGGGAGTTACAGTTTCTTTGTCAGTTAGTTTATACAGATAAAGAAAATCCTTATGGAAACATAACAATATGAATGCTAAATTCGAATGAGCTCCTGGTCTAGGAAGAATATGCACCTGAGTATTTCTGTGCGTACCCAGTATCCTAAAAAACTTAATGTTTGGACAGGAATACTGGGGAATTACATCATAGGGCCATTTTTCATCGAGGGTAATCCAAATGCTTCAAAATATTTGGAGCTTTTAGAAAATTAAATTATTCCGACAGTTCGACAGCTACCAATTAATTTTGATGATGTCTGGTTTCAATAGGAAGGCTGTCCCTGTCATAACGCGAGAATAGTCACTGAATATCTGAGGATGACTTTTTCTGACCGTGTCATTTCGACAAATGGGACGATCATATGGCCCCCCAGATCTCCAGATTTATCTCCCAATGATTTCTTTCTTTGGGGATATCTGAAAAATTAGGTGTATGGGCAAAAAATTGAAAAAGCCAAGAATATTATTGAGTTAAGGTCCAAATTAATCCAACTTCGTGCCAAATAGCAAGTATGCCTAATCTTCTCAGAGATATAAGATTTTCCCTTTATAATAGATTTGTCACAACAAGGTGGATTATTTGAACATTTAATTTGAATTTGTCGATCTTCAATATCGCATATTTCAGAATTTGGTTTTGTGTTCCTTCTTTTATTTTCATAGAATAAATTTTTGTTTTTTAATTTCTTCTCGTACAGTGTATTTTTGTTTTTCATTTTTTTTTCTAGAATTTATTTTATTTTCAAACCAGTTTTGGCGAAAAAGATCCTGAATACTAATTTCCACAGGAAATTATTTGTGTTATTCATTGAGGAAAATGAATTCCTCGCGTCAGAGTGAAATAAAATTGTCGTATTAATTTACAACAGATATGAAATCACCCATACAGCGTTTTGAGTGTTACCGATTCGATTCGACACTTCGCGTACCATACATTGTGCTCTACGTCCCCACCCAACCAAATTTATCGGCCCAGCAGTTCATTCGATATCACATCCCTCTGAGGTTTGATTCTGCCACTGTTCCACTAGATACTAGAATATGGCCCTGTTCGAATTTACTTCAGAAACTATGATGGTTCCAATTCGGTTTTCCCGATCTGTATACTGATTCAACATTCTCAACTAGCTCTAAATCAATTTTGTGACAATATTATGGAAGCATTCCTGAGTTGACTCACCTGTGAAGACAATACTAAAACAGATTTAGAAACGTCCACAATCATCCTGACCGTAGGAAGGGTTGTCTGCAAATTCTGGGGATGTGGGGGCCTTATGGTCACGGGTACAGCTCCTACGTACAAGCATCCATAGAAAGCACATATTAAATCTAACCCGGGAGGGAAGATTAAAGCCACATGATCACCAGTGTTTATCCTTCCTTTCTCGTTCAGGAGGTTGCCAATCCTTTCTGCCCTCTTGTGCAACTCCGAACAAGTGAGGACCTTAGCAGCTGTACCCTTGCTGTTCAGTAAAGTAAACAGTGTGTGATCTGAGGTGCTATGCGCTCTCCAACGCAAGATTTCTGTGATGAATTGTTGCTGAAAATGAGAATATTTAGTAGGAAAATTATTTTCATCCACAATGCGAATTTTAATACAAAAAGAGCACGTGTGATACTCGAGGACTGCTGCGGTAAAGCTATTGCATAGCAACTATTCAAAAAGAAGAAGATAATATTGTTGATTTAAAATATTGATTCATCTTACAATACATGTAGGTTATTCAGGAATGTTTATCATTGAAACTAAAGGTTTATGGTAACTGAAATCAGAAACATAAGTTTGAGCCTAATGTCTTCTAAATATCTGGAAAATACCGCGTCAATTAATAGTGGTCCCATATTTTGTTGTGGATTCTGGTGGATCATTATTCATTTTTGAGTTCAATTTTTCCGAAAGAAAAGTTGTCAACCGCTCTGATTTTTTATCAGCAAAGTTAATGTTGAAATCGGCAGCCAAGAGATAAGTGGAAATTTATTACCATTTGTACCAAGTATTTTCGACCCTTCTTCAGTGTACTCCTGTAAAATGCGGTGAATAAAATGCTCTACCTTGTCCAATTTTGGATTCGGAGAAATATAAATTGCTACCATGACTATGTGTATGCCATTTCTAAGTTTGCATAAGCATGAACAAATATCTCCAACAAATGGGCGTCTAACATTAACATCGCTGACGTCTTCGATATTTATTTCAATATTCGGAGTCATGATACATTATTACTATTTTGGTAAATAGCTACCCCACCTTTTGGAACAGTATCTCGTTTGAATTGAACAATACGATAATTGACATTAGGTATTTCAATCGGATTATCACGCTTCATGCATGTTTCGTTGGTTTGTCTTGTAACTGAATTTTGTAAATCGTATTTGTGACTATGTAAACTTTGGCTATTGAAAGTCATTATTGAAATGCCATTTCTATTACTAATGAAATCTAAGACACTTTGAGCTATCGTCTGAACTCTATTTAGAGTCAGTCTTTTGAATTATTTCAACAAAGATGGAGTCGATGCAGTTCGCCTTCGATTATGATAAACCTTGAATGCAGAATTATCTTTTTTTGTCGTAATATACAATTATTCAATATTAGTCACCAGAGAGAGTGCAACATAGACGAGTTCCTGAGAATGTGATTCACTATACTAATATACTATTTCGTCAAAAGTTCCACCTTGCGACTTATGTATAGTTAGAGCAAGAGCTGAAGTTAATGGAGAATTTTCTATCCGATGTTAATGAAATATTTGCCGTTCATAATTCAATGGCAACAGTAAGATTGCCGACTCCATTTTGCACTGCTAGAGTGGCTGCACGCATCCGTCTAGTCGCAAGCACCCAAACACCGTGCCGAAGTCTGCCGAACTGAACCGACGATACATGGCTGTGTTAGGCTTTTTCGTTACGGAATTTCTACATTCGGTCGCCGCGCTCAAAGCCTGAGATAAAAGCTATACAATAGCTTAAAAATTACAGAACACCTCTCAATAGATAAATTAAAAGACATATTCAGTCACAGGATATAGATGTTTGGAAGAGAGTTTTTAAATAAGATCAATAACATTACATATTTGATTTGTTTTTCTTTGAGACCATTGGCAGTTGTTTTGGGGGTTGAAGTTTGTATATTGTGTTTTAGATGTAGAGATAATATAGTTGTACTTGCTGCAAAGATTTTCCAATTTAATCGCCAAGAATATATGCTATAACAGTTAACTTGTCAATGCCTATGAAAAATGCTTTCAAAATAAAAAATTGACTGGTGCGAGGATTTTTCTTAATAATACTGGATACAAGAATTATTGAGTTACTTTACTTCTTCGGCACGCTGTATATAACCTGAGAAAATGCGCTAAATAGTATTGTCTGCTTTATAAGTATTTACAAATATTAAAAAAAATTCATAAATAAAACTTACCTTTTTCGAAGAGTCCTCTTCTTCTTGCAAACCCCCAACATCCCTTCCTTGAGCACAGGCCAGTCTGTTACCTTGCACAAGATTTCCCACGATAACAGACGCTGGGCCAACGTCTGAAACACAGTCGGTTGCTGAAACGCAAGGGAATACCATGCTGTAGCATCTCTCAAGCAAAGCTGTCAGTTAGTTAAGAGTAAAGAGGAAACCACTACCAACACCCCACTCTTAGTCTCGATTCGAGTGGAGCAGGGGAGTTCAAGAGCCTCAACGGAAAAACGGGGGTCAAACAAATATCAATCACGAAGGCAAACTTTCCTGAGTCGTAAAATGTGAGTGGGGTTATGTTTTTGTATTATATCAATTTCCACACAACTAACTTATATTAGTATGGATGTTTCCGGTTGTTTTAGTAGCAGTGGAATTATTTTTATAAATTAAAATATCAATATATCAGTTAAAACCCTCATTGTGATCAATGGAATCAATATTATGATACCCGAAAATATTTTTCAAGAAAATAAATTTCCAATGACCATGGTGAATTTTTTGATAATCTATGAAAATCACACAACAGAAAGTTTGGCTTCATAATCCTATAAATATCAATTACTCATGGGGGTACATAAATTTTAAGGGCTATTTGTACACAGTTAGCTAATGAACTCTCATGTTAGTAGACCAGTGTCGTCTGTGAATGATGAACACAGATTAGTTGAATAAATTTTTTTCGCATGGTTGAATTATTGAATACGAATATATCTGAAACTATCCACTATGAATAAATTTTTGGCATAAGCTCATAAATATCTTTCAGCTATTTGTATGTGTCGAAAATTGAGCATTGCACCCCTCAGACCTGATCCGCAGCTTATAGTTACGTCGCAGCGCCACGTACCCTCCATCGAGTACAGCTCTAGGCCAGCTGATTGACTGCTCGTTTCAAATTAACCTCCTCTATGTATTAATCAGCTGACAGATTAACTCATGTTCATTAATTGCATTAATTAATCGTCCTCTTTTGTAATCCAGCTCTGCCTGTGAATAGACCTCCTCTTATGCTAATCTCGTAATTTAGAATTTTCAAAAAATCACCTCGCTCAATCACTGTTCATCTAGTTCATTTCTTGGAGTAACTAATCCTCAAAAAGGTAGGTGAATTCTCAGAATCATTAATTGATGCAGTTTCCATGTTATTTTTCTGCTTTTCATAAAGTTTGAAAATTTGTCCATATTTCAGATCATGAAAATCTCTAAAAATAATGGTAATCTTCTATCGCTTTATTCAAATGAAATCTCTATTGCATTGAACTAAAGTATTTGAATCCTCTAAGATATATATTTTGGTATACTTTTGCAGTTCTCATAGATTTTTCAGATATCTCTAGACTCCTAAAATGGAAATGATTACTTGCTCCAAGAATGAACATCCTCATGTCTTTCTCTGGTAATAAATATTGATTAATTCTATTCTCATGTGCATCTCATTCTCTTAATCAATTCATCTCATTTCTCTTCTCTCTCTTCTTGTAACACTTGCTAATTATTGTTCTTGAGTTTCAGATGAATGAATAATCCCCAAACGCGAAGGTGAATCATGAAATCAGTCTTCTCTCTCAATAAAACCAAGTGAACTTCTCTGAAGTATTTAAACGATCAAGTAGTTCAGACATTGAACCTGATTGACAGCCTCAGTCCTTGCTTCACCTTGAGCGGTCTCCTCTAATATTGGTAAAACCATTCAACTGGTATGATCTTCTCATTATAAGTAAGAAATTCTCAATTTCATTCATCTGAACCACTTAGCAAGTAAGATCTCAAGCCTTCTGCTTTCTCAAAACCAAAGGATTAGTGGTTTTAATTCATACATAGTACTCTCATGTTATGATTCTCATAATTTTCAATTGTATCCTCTATTTTTCTGATGAACACTAATGCTTACTAAAAGCAACAACTGCAACTGTTGTATCAATTGATTGATTAGCCTTCTCTTATAGACCAACAATATAGATTATAAATATTGATTTCTCGATCATGATATTCTCACATTGTAATAATCTCAGAACAGACTTAGACTACTAAGTTTTCAATACACGTATCTCCTCTAAGGCCTGATCTCATTTTTATTACAACTCAGCCTTCTCTAATGATTCATTATTCAACCTTCTGTTTCTCTGATGGAATACCGAGGCTCTCGCAATCAATTTGGATTGCTCTATCACTGTAAACGTTGAGTTTAATTTTGAATTAATGGAATTATCTCAAAGTCTAAGGCTGACTTCATCTGATCTCATTTTGAACTTCCCTAGATTACCTCTGTTTTCAGTTGAATAATGTCACTCTGAGTTTTATAGATGACTTTAATATTTGTTTTTTTTACTGTATTAACTTCATGGCGAGTGACTTATTCATTTTATGACTGCGAATGATGTCAATAAATGTTTTTCTCTATTTCAGTATCGTAATGAGTTCATTACAGTACTAAAAGTAGTGCTGTAATGAAACTCATTACAGCATTGTTTTCAGTTATATTTTTCGTTTTATGGTTGTCAGTACTGACCTCCGATCGAATCAAGTTTCGAATCAAATCAATTCAAATTCTGTGATCTGTCAAATTTCGTATGTCACACCAACTGCCAAGATACAAAACAAAAGTCACTAATCTGAATTTTCATTTGAATTTCGAGAGTATTTCACAAAAATTGACTGAAATAGAGAAAATACCGTCTAATACTCGTTGCAGAAGGCAATTCCAACACTCATGCTATCGAAAACTCGCTCCTTCGTCGCTCGTTTTCGAACTTCGCATTCGTGTTGGAATATGAGCTCATTCTGCAACTTGTTTTAGAATATACTATTACACTACCATCTCCAATTCAATTATCTGGATACAGTCCTTCACAGTATTTTACAAAATCAGAAGAACTCCGATTATGAACAGTATGAAAAGTACGAGCGATCAGTGTTTGAATATAAAATTGTGGTAGGCGTTGCGTCAAATTTGGCAGATTTGACATTATCGATATTTCAGGTGTGTTAATCGATATTGTTATAGTGACATTCTGGTTACAAAAATTTGAGAAAATGAAATCATGTATCTTGAAAATCTACAAGAACTACCCTGAGTTAATGACGAATTTTTTGTTCAAAAAGTCATATATAGTACTTTTTGCACCTCCAATAATGAAATTCGAAAGAATAAGTAACTAACAAAAAATTCAAATTTCAGATTGAAATCTTTTTTTTTTTATTAATCATAATCATTATTATGTGCGGTTCACCATGCAGAAGTAATAAGGGTGCAAAAAAGGTGAAATGTTATCTTGGATAGTTTCAGATGAATTATTGAACCTTAAAAAACCTGATGATAAAACAGAACAATATATGTATAATTTTAATGAACAGAAAACCATGTAAGGAAAAACATTGTGCAGTGGTGACCAGAAAAGTGCAGGCAGTGCAACAAGATACTGAATAAATAAAACATATATACATTCATAATCTTGTAGACACTAATAGACACACAAATCAATAATTTAATCCAAAAATACGATAACATATAATTTCAAAACTTGAACTAATTGATATCTTTCTACAGACAATTCGATTAATATCAGACTAAATTTTTTTTTCGCAGGATCATATTAATATTTTCCCAATGAGATGTTTCATAAATCTAGGCAATACTCATTTGTAATAAATGAAAAGTTCTATATGTAATAAAGTTTTAATGGCCGTAGGGAATTGAAAACTAGTGAACATTTACATGCCTGAAACATCCCAAAAACATCAAATTATTCTGAAAATTTTACCTGAGTGTACTTCCCGAGGCTTCGGCAAGTTCGTAACACACGTATGGGGGCACATCAGAACATTGGCTGGATGTAAGGTTCCCTCTAAGAATCTCCTTTTTGTTTCGGATAAATGAATACCGCCCAAAGGAGTTTTCGGAAGATAATTGGGAGGCACTAGGGCCAAACAGTAAATGCCCACTTGATGTATCGAGTCCACTGCCTGAAGTACACGGGACATCCATTGGAAAGACTGAAAAATATATTAATATATTTTAAACTGTATTTTAGGTTAGAGTTTCTCCATCAAATCTTTGAGTAGTCATTACAGGAGCACTTAAATTTAAGGTTAGTTTTAGCTATCAAAATGTCACTTAAACAGCAACGTAATTTAGGTTAATGTTCATTTTAAGGAAAGCTTGACACTGGGTGAGTTTGGGCTTCGGCACTCAAACTCAATCATCTTCGAGGCTATCATCTGTTTACTCTCATTGACCATTCGAGAGACACGTAAAATAGTGCCACTTTATAATGCAGGTAGGGGGAAACATGTAGGATCGAGACATGAGGGGAAATATACTTCGCACAACAATTAAAGGGACAGAAAAATTTTCAAAATTTTTGGTGATTTTCAACAAGCTGTATATCGGTGAAAAATGGTCGTATTGGATATAAAAAACTTACTCTTGAAACTTAAAGACTCTAGTTTCTTAATTTATTGGTTACAAACTATTCGGATTATCGGTAGCCATGAAATCATCGAATAAATCAGGAAGAAAAAAATTTCAAAATTTTTTCAAATTATTATTTTTGCTCTACGCGCATAGAAAAAAATTTTTGAGCTAGCGATGCAGAAGTCTCATAGCCTGTATATTCAGCTCTGATTTGCTTTTCACCACCCTCGGATATGATCATTTTTCTTCGAGATATCAAATTTGAATACAAAAAGAAACTTTTTCACTCAACTGACGATATCTCCGGAACTACAGGTCGCCTAGCAAGCGGACAGAGGGTTTCCTATAAAAATCTGTTATGCTTAATTAAAAATTTTTTTTGCCTGTAACGTTAACGTTAATAAATAGCGCAATAAAAATGGTTAGTTTTTTTGGAAATTTTACAGCCTGATGTTCCCCAAAGTCCCCCCCCCTAAATCGGTGGATTGATCGATTCAGCGGTTTTGTTGGACCGATTGATTGAAATTTTGAAAAATCAAGGGAACAAGATTTTTGTTCCTTAAACTTGACCTGACCTTTTTAATCAATCAATAATTACATTATTTCTTCATTCTCTACTCAAATTGTTTTTGTTTTAAGATAAATTATTAAAAAAAAAATGAAAAAGTTTCAAGAATTTCGGTAATTTGAAAAAAAAATTTGGAATTAAAAAAAAATGAAGAGATCATTTCTGCTTCACCTCCACTGGAGCTATGGATACATTTAAACCTCAGAAAAATATTCATTGAATGAAGTTACAGTTGATAGCCCTAAGCAGCCCACAGTACTTATTGAGCGAAATTCTAAGCGACAGAATTTTTCCGTTTTCTGCAGTGCCACAACGTATTAATAAACAGTTTTCTTGAAAAAATTTCGACTTATACGGTAAAAACACTGATTTAAAACGATTAGTTTAGGGAACAAAAATCTTGTTCTCTTAATTTTTTCAAAATCAAAATTTCAATCAATCGGTTCAACAAAACCGCTGAACCGATCGATCTACCGATTCAGGAGGGGACTTTGGGGAACATCAGGCTGTGAAATTACCTTATAACCTAAACTGTTCCCCCAATGTTAACGAAAATATTAACCAAAAAATGGCAAAATGGAATTTTTTTGCAATTTTTTCACGTTTACGTTACAGGCGAAAAAAATTTTTTTTCAATTAACCATAACAGATTTTTGTAGGAAATTTTCTGAAGAAGAAGAAACCGCCTATCGGCTTGCTAGGCGCTCAGTAGTTCCGGAGATATCGACAGTTGAGTAAAAAAGGATGTTTTTGCATTCAAAATTAGATATCTCGAAGACGAAAGGTCATATCCGAAGGTGGTAAAAAGCAAATTAGAGTTGAATAAACAGACTATGCGATCTTTGCATTGGTCCAGCTCGAAAAAATTTATCTATTCGCGTAGAGCAAAAATAAAAATTTGAAAATTATTTCTCCCCGATTTAGCCGAAGATTGCATGGTTACCGGTACTCTGAAGAATTGTGGACCAATAAATTAAGAAACAAGAGTCTTCAAGCTTCAAGAGTAGGTTTTTTTATTTTCCATACAACCATTTTTCACTGAGATACAGTCTGTTGAAAAACACCAAAAAATTTGGTAAATTTTTCTGTTCCTTTAATTGTTGCGAGAAGCGTATTTCCTAATACAGTATCAAAGAGTACTTACTTCTTCTTCACTACAATCAGGCCTCTGCTCAGCAATAACGCATATCCTCTCATCCCTCAGCACCCTGTGGCTGAAAACCGCTATCCTCCCTCTATAAATGAATTTCATTGGTTCCACGGCCAAGACGGTAGCGATTATGTCGTCGGCGTTGTGCTTTCTACCGGTAACTGTCATCAAGCCGTCTTTCGATCCGCAGATGAACACCAATCCACCTGGGCCCAGGAATCCGAGCAGGCCCGACCTCGTGTACTCGGCGTCTCCTATGGTCTTTCCATCGCCAGTGATCGGTTGCACTTTGAACGTCGAATTACTCAGCCCTTGTAAACCCCAGTATTGGGTACCACTGGCGCCGGAATTCACGCATATCTCGCCGACCTAGAAGTAGATGTAGAATATTGATCAGAGGTTCCGTTTGGTTTTCTTGATGACGTGAAAAAATTGTCTACAGTATGTAGTTTGGTTTTTTTTGAAACATAGATGAATTCAAAATAGTAATCATCGAAATGAATACCATTTTCACATCTCCAATCAAATGCAAAAAAAGAAATCTGTACTTCTTCTTTCTTTTTTTGCATTTGATTGGAGATGTGAAACTTCATTTTGACGCAATTGGATGTCACCACCTTAGTACCTTGTAATATTTTACTCATTACTTCACAACCAATTGCTTCAAATTTCGAAGTTTTTTATGAAGATTTTGTCCTGAGATGTGCGGGATACTGATGAGACCCAACAAGGCCGAAACCGGTATATCTCTCATCTCAGTGACAAAATCTAATATTATTTCTCCAACCTCATGATAAAAGATCTCTGAGCCTGGGAATTGAAAATGGTATTCATTTCGATGATTACTATTTTGAATTCATCTATGTTTCAAAAATGTTCTCGATGTGGCCTCCGTAAAGGCAAAGAATTTTCTTTTTCTTAAAAAAACATCTGGCTTCACAGTCACAAAAAGAATTGGGCGTTTTCCATCACTTTGAGAAAGTAGCAAGCGGGCCCTGAATAGAGCCACTGCTAACATCTCATTCAGTGAAAGAGTAAGTACAGATTTTTTTTTTTGCATTTGATTGGAGATGTGAAACTTCATTTTGACGCAATTGGATGTCACCACCTTAGTACCTTGTAATATTTTACTCATTACTTCACAACCAATTGCTTCAAATTTCGAAGTTTTTTATGAAGATTTTGTCCTGAGATGTGCGGGATACTGATGAGGCCCAACAAGGCCGAAACCGGTATATCTCTCATCTCAGTGACAAAATCTAATATTATTTCTCCAACCTCATGATAAAAGATCTCTGAGCCTGGGAATTGAAAATGGTATTCATTTCGATGATTACTATTTTGAATTCATCTATGTTTCAAAAATGTTCTCGATGTGGCCTCCGTAAAGGCAAAGAATTTTCTTTTTCTTATGTAGTTTGGTTCACAACATTTCCAATTGTAATTCAGAATTGTCCATTGACATTCAGAAAAAACTTTATTTCAGACTAGTCCACTGTATTTCAGAAAACATCAAACGTAATTCAGATTAGTCAACTGAATTTCAGAATATGTCATATGAAATTCAGATCAGTCAAATGTATTTCAGAAATCTTAATTTGTAATTTAATAAGTTCGAATATTATTTGAATTTGAGTAGGATTTTTAGTCATATATTACTCATTTTCATAGTAGTTATCATACCATTAAATATATATCATCATATTCAATCAGGTATATTCCCATGTATGAATAAAACCAATATAATCTGGTGAAATCTCTTGGTGCTGACCCTTTCTTTTCTTCAACACTGGATTTTAGTAAAAATATGCTAAACCTTCTCAATCAATTCCTCACCTAACACCGTACCTTCAGGAAGCACATAACACCTAATGAAAATTGGTCAAACTGAATACATATTTAATTGGAGATGCAATTGACAACAGCGTCTGCAGCTGGTTTATTAGCCATGGAGAGACTACGAGGTTCATTCACAGCGCTTTCAGCAAATGAATGTGTTGAGGGTTTTGTTGAAACAGTGGCAAGATATGAGGAATCAGTTATCAGATTGAGTGATCGTCTGTGATAATGAATGAAGAATAAAATACGTGGAGCATATTATTGACCGAGCTAAGATGCAATTGCGATGGCAGACATGCCTGTATGGGTTCAAATTTTTTTAGTTTTGTGTTGAAGATTAAATGCTTTATGTGAAAATTAAGATTCATTCATTATTATGTTTCATTTCGGAATTACCTACAATTGATATTTTCTAAAATGGAATCTGGTATCAATGTGCGTATGAAATTAATTTCAAATTGCCATTTCTGAATTATAATTGATCATATCTCAAATTCAATTGAGTGTTATCTGAATTACATTTGATGTTTTCTATGTAGTTTGGTTTACACCATTTCCAATTGTAATTCAGAAATTGTCCATTGACATTCAGAAAAAACTTTATTTCAGACTAGTCGACTGTATTTCAGAAAACATCAAATGTAATTCAGATTAGTCATTTGAATTTCAGACTATGTCATATGAAATTCAGATTAGTCAATTGATTTTCAGAAAACATCAAATGTATTTCAGATGTATTTATTCAGATAACACACTCAATTGAATTTGAGATATGGTCAATTATCTTTCAGAAATAGCAATTTGAAATTCATTTCATACGCACATTGATATCAGATTGTATTTCAGAAAATATCATTTGTGGGTGATTCAGAAATAAAACAATGATAATAAATGAACTTTAATTTTCACGTGAAACATTTAATCTTTAACACAAAACTGAAAAAATTTGAAGTCATACAGGTATGTCTGCCATCGCAATTTTGAATTAATGGAACTATCTCAAAGTCTAAGGGTCGGTTTCACAAAACTTTCCTTGTGCGATTGAAAAACCTTACGTAAATTCGAACCAATCGAATCACTCATTTTGAAATTTCAACGAATCGCGGTGGCTCCAATTAATTTAACGGTAAAAACAAAGTTTTGTGAAACCCACTCATAGTCTGACTTCATCTGACCTCTCATTTTGAACATCTCTAGATTACCTCTGTTTTTAGTTGAATAATTCACTCTGAGTTCAAAGATGACTTTGATATTTGTATATTTTACTATATTACCTTCATGCAGGTGACTTAATCATTTTATGATTGTGAATGATGTCAATAAATGTTTTTACACTACCATCTCTAACTCAATTATCTGGATACAGTCCTAAACAGTATTTTACAAAATCAGAACAACCCCGATTTTGAACATGATCGTTTGACCAATAAGAGATGTCTATGCGCAAACTATACAATTTTGGTTGTTTACCTCGGTCTTTCTTATATCTGTCTGAATAGACTATAGGGGGTTCATCAAGTAGAATTTTATTAAGAATTCTGAATACATTTGATTTTTCAGGCAGTTAAAGGAAATACCACAGTTCATATGGATTCAAATGAATATAAAAATGAACTTTTAGATGTTATAAATGATACCGATAAATATTCAATAAAGACTCAACTGCTATACTATAAAATAAAGTAAAGTCATGTGGAATGCATCAAAATTTCAACGCCAACTGACTGCTGATATGATTCTCAATGAACTATACCAAGTATAAATTAGTTAGGTTATGTTTATGTAAATACTTACTTCATCAGTTTTGCACAAGTAAGGCGGTCCCTCCATCTTGATTACTACCACAACACATCCAGGCATCACCTGCCCACAATCCTGCAAAGTCAAGGAGGTGAGACTGTTCTCCTGATCCACCCTGACAACACCGTAGCTGAGTCCTTGCATGGACAGGACACCCCTCCCGGTCGAATTCACCCCGGCTCGCCCGGGTCTCCTCACAGAAACAGTCAAGCATTCGCTGGAACTAGCACACGGACAAATGGCGTCAGGTCTCAGGCCCTTGCTCTGGAACACGGACAAGAACTGATCGCAAGAACTCAGGGACCAAGGATTGGCCCCATCGGCCACCAAAAGCATCCTCAGCGAGGACATGTTTATGTCTTTATGGTCTTTGGTAGCGAGCAAGCCCCAGTGGAGGTCTCTCGATTTGACCACAGCGACTGACGCTCGGTATTTGGTGATCATCTGCATCCAGCTTGCAGGATTCACCTTCATCAAGGCATACGGGATGTAAATCACATGCATTCCGTTCAGGAGACTGGTAAGGACCGAATGCCACAATCCAACTTCTCTCTTAAAGTCTAACACGCATACCATATTCTCCCCTTCAGTGTAATTGCAAGCCATGGTTAACATTCTGCAATGCTGCAACATGGCCGCTCTGGTGATTGTCACCCCCATTACTGACCCGTCCCTGTCGGTGCTATATTCTATATATGCAGGTGTTTCATCTGACAGTCTAGGATCCGGAGTGAAATCCTTAGGGGTTTTCGCTAGATGCTCTGTAACGAACCAGTTCAACTTCGGCCAACCCTTGAACTGGATCACATCACCGGAAGTCGTCTTGGGCAGACCCTTCAAACAAGCTTCCGACGTCAAGGCCACTTGCACCGAGCAGCTGCCCAACAAGAAGCCTATTTGTTGGGATCCCGCGTCTCTTCTTGTGATGGGCACTTCTATGGGGACCGGCACGATGCCCGCTTGTAAACAGCCGTAGAAGGCGCAGATGAAGTTTATCGGGTCGCTGTTCGGATACACCAAGGCCACTCTATCGCCGGACTTAAGGCTCGTATCGCCGTTTTTACCGAACGATTTCGTTAGTAATGCGTAGGCGATTTTCCATGAACGAGTGAGTAGTTTTCCTGCAAAAAAAGAACCAGAATATCAAGGGTGTCAAATAGGTTTTTTCTACTATACTCACCATAGGTTAAGGTCACTGTCAATTTACCATTAGGGTCCAATACTGTTGCAACAGGAGCCTTGAATGAAGCACAACCATATCTTGATATAGCAGCTTCAATATTTCTGGGTAGACCAGAAGGAATAGCTAACGGATCTCCTAATGAAGGTGTCATACAACCACCTGCGGAATATATTCAGTCAACTCGATGTTACTTAGGATAGATAAACTATAAGAATATTATTTTTTTTTAATTCTTTCTATGGGAATAGGTGGAGAGTTATTATTATTATTATGAACGGGGGTCGTTATAGCTTCGACCACGAGGATCTTTTGGTCTTCACCCAAATTGTTCATTACAACGAATCTGTCAATGGTGTTGATAAATCCAATGATATCCTTAGGAGCCTTAGGGCCGTTTGTACCAAAGTCACATAGAGCCGGTATTATAAACGTTTCAACCGATAATTGAGAC
Source organism: Hippodamia convergens (assembly GCA_038502775.1). Lineage (NCBI taxonomy): Eukaryota > Metazoa > Arthropoda > Insecta > Coleoptera > Coccinellidae > Hippodamia > Hippodamia convergens. The sequence continues at coordinate 23,568,632 of CM076608.1, forward strand.
TCAACCTCAGCTTGAAGGCCAGTTTTGGCATATAAAAACCGGTCTTCAAGTAAAGTCTCAACTGTCGACTGACACGTTTATAATACCGGCCCTTAGTGTTAAGATTCCCTCAAAATTAACCCTTAACTCAAATTATGTTGCATTAACAGTTTAAGTGACCGCGGCCTACGATATTTAACAGGCCAGAATGTTGCTTCAAAATGCGACGTTGCCGGAACTCCCACATAAGGTTGTACCAGGCTCAGAGTGTCACGACTTTGCACTTGCAGTTCTGTTTTGAAGCGTCACATGCGATATAGTTCGCATCAGAAATTCGACCGGGAAACGTGTAAAAAGGTTTGTGTTTCTTCGTGTTCGAGTGATCGGTTCTTCAATCAATAAATAAAGTGAAAATGAGTGTTGCAGTTGCAAGAACAGTGTGTATCGTGTTTGTGATTGAATTTTTCGACTTCATATCTGGAAGGATTATCAACAGGAACGTTTTTCATTTTGATATTTATTAAAATTTCATTTGGAAATCTTCGATTTGAGTACTTTGCCCCGTACTTGTGCAGTGCCCGGTTGCGAAAGCAATTATAAATCTACTAATGAGAAGGTGTCGGTATTTAGATTTCCGAAAGATCCCGCGAGGAGAAGAAAATGACTTAACGCAATTCATAGAGACAGTAGTTTTAAAGTCAACAATGACAGTGTACTTTGTATGAAACATTTTGTAGATTCTCATATTTTGAGAAATTACTCTTATCCAACCGCCGAAGGTTCAGTTATTAATACACCCCGAAAAATTCCTAAATTAACTGATGATGCATTTCCTTCAATTTTTCCAAATTAACCGAGTTACATGACGTCTTCAGTTACTCCGAAAAGAACTGATCCTGAGGAACGGAGACAAAAATTAGTAGTCCATTATGACAATGTTTACTACACCGATTGGGACAAACAAGATCAGATCGATTCATTTTCCGACTTTTGTTGCCATTTCAAAGACAAGGCAATTTTCAACTTCTTTTCCAACGTTAAAGAAAATGACTTTGTTCAGTTCTACAATATAAATTTGTAGAGGGCATTTCCGAAAATTTCATCGGGGTTTAAGATCTTGAGTAATTTGAGAATAGAAGTCGTATTCAGAGACGAAGTAAACGTACCCATTTCTAATTTCAAGTGGTTTTAGGTGGCAGGTATATTTGTGTGATTGTAATCTTGTGGAACTCAATACAACAGCTACCTCTTCGTGGTGAGTTCTGGATTATTTGCGATAAAATATTAAGAAATTATTCGCAGATAAACGAAATGCTGTTCTGTTTTCCTCCCTACTCTATTTAATTGTGAATTGAAATGAATTTGAAATTATATCGAAAACAGTGCGAATTGCACAAGAAAACCGTATACTTTCTATATCTACGCGTGCCACTAGACACGCTGCTGGTAACAACGGCAACGTCTAACCTTCCGGCCTGTTAGATTTTTCATGTAATTCTGTGATTTTACCTCGAAGTTTCTACTACATGAACCTAAAATGACAGACGTCACCTGTCACTTTAGGTTTCATAAAAGCATAAGGAGGATCAAGTATCTTTCATTAATAAACTTCATCTTCTTTCTTTGTTGATGTAAAACAAGAATACTGCCAAAAAATCGAGACGGCGAAGCAACTATTCATTCTAGGTGAAAAACTTCATAATCAAATATTACCTTCAGGCTTGGGGGCATTAGGGTCCTTGGGGTTGGCAGCTATTTCGAGCTCTATATCGTCGTCTTGATAAAACTCCGGCAAAGGCCTCCTTTTAGGCTTCTTCAAAGTGTTGAGAAGTTGCTGTATCTTGGCAGATACCTTCCATTTCCCGGTACCAGTACCGATGGTATCATCAGAAGTGGATGACGCGTATCTATTCAGTCTATCAGCGGCTGGAGGTCTACGTCCTCCTTGGGCAGTGTTGTGAGTTACGTCAGGAGGTTGTGAGTCTGTAAGAAAAAAAGACAGGCGTTAAAACTTATAGCAAAAATTCGATGTCGCGATTCTGAAACCTCAGCCAGCTACAACAGTATAATTTTTTCGTTTTGCGAAGATGCGGTGTAGCCAAGTTCATCAGCAGGTAACTTTGTGAAGTCACTCCTTTTGGAAAAATTCGTATACAGCTTTATGCCAATATTCTCGAAAAAAAAATCCTGGTCCGAATATCATATCAAATTAATCGAAAATGTGGTTTCTTGGACAAGAACAGATGCTCTATCGATCTAAAATATTTTCAGGGCTGCGGTGTTGCCGCTTATGTCAAAAAGTAGTAACTACTTTGTTATTTCGAATGGCACACCCTGTATATTATGGCACTTTTCTATTCATAGTAGAACCACGATTATTTTGGTATCACTTTCTTATATATCTTCAGCGGTTCCTGAGTAATTAAATGATTTCCTCTTATTTTGTGCAAAACATAGACGCGAAAATTTCGTATGCAGAATGCTAAGATTCTATGCATCATGCGGGTGTTACGAAATACGCTTCTTTTCATAAGAAATTCGATTGTTTATAGAGGCATACAAAAACGGTTGAAAGTGCATGTTTTCAAATGGGATGCCCTGTATATTTTGAGAAATACTGAAAGAAAATTTAATTTACTTTCAAATGATATATCACATCCCTACACCTAGATTGTAAGATTCTACGTTGAACTGAAATTTCATAGTTGCGCACAGGTTTTCATCGTAGTTAGCAATGAAATACCCTTAACATGATGAATGTTATGCTGATTTGACAATTAGTTTTTTGATAATAATATATTAGCCCATTCTTCATAGTTTAAGAAAAATAATAAGTGAAATGGAAATAAATACCTATTCAAATGAAATTTGGATGCATTTGTTCATTCACCATGGGCAGAATATCTAGAGAAGGCGCAGGTTATGAGAGAATTTTGTGTCAGAGAGTCTGGTGCTCTCTGAGTACCTACATCTCTGCGAACCTTCCTAGTGATGTAATGGTCAAGAAAGTAAGTACTGAGAAAAAAGTCAGTACGATGATATGCAAAAAAGAGGAATGGGAGCGGGAATACACCGACCAAAATTTCAAAGAAAATACTGTTAAATGGTATACAGATGGTTCTTAAACCAACACGGGAGCTGGCGCTGGGGTTCAAGGGGCCAAAGCCAAGTGTGCACTGTCGTTAGGCTCCTGTGTGAGTGTTCTGCAAGCAGAAATATTAGCAATCGAAAGATGTCTAGATATTAATCTAGAGAGAAACTATCAGAATTGCGACAAAGCTATTTACTCAGATAGTCAAGCTGCTATTAAAGCACTGAACTCCTGTCATCGACTCAAAGTCGACATGGGAATGCCGGAGCAAACTCAATGAAGTAGGCAAGAAAAATAAGGTCTCCTTAATCTGGTTTCCTGGTCATTCGGGAATCACAGGTAACAAAGAAGCCAACAAACTTGCCAGAGAGGGTGCTCGGAAACCACCCAGAACCTTTCTGTGGTATAGGAAAATGTACCTATAAGGAAGAGTTAGAAGGAGAACACTGAAAGAGAAACACTCTGGCAGAATCTCCCAGGGTTGGATCACTCCAAATAGTTCCTTCGGAATTTTGAAACTGCAAGATCCAAAAGATATTTGGATCTCAGTAAGAACCAACAACACCTCCTCACTGGCTTTCTTACAGGGATTGTCGCCTCAGAAAGCACTTGCTGAGAATGGGCGTATCGGACACTGACGAGTGTAGATTCTGTGATGAGGGCAAGAAACTCCTATTCACCTAGTCACAGGATGGTTTGGCACTGTAAGCCAAAGGAAAAAATGCTTTGGTCAAGAGACCTGTAGGAGTGAGGAATTAGCCTCACTGAAGCCTTCCGAGATATTGGATTTCATAAGATCTCTGGGACTGGAAGGCGAGCTGTAAAGCTTTGTCAGGCGGCACAATAGACCATAAGGTCGCAGTTGACTGTAACCACTTTTGAACTATCAACTATGGGCATTGTGACTAATCAACAGCAAGAACATGCAGAACGTTCAATGAAATAATTCTCGATAAACAGGTTCGCACGTGCACAACAATAAAATTTCAGTTCAACGCAGAATATTACAATCTAGTGAAAGGAAATTCGATATTCTTCCAGTATTTCTCAAAATATACATGGCATCCCCTTCTAAACTATCAACTATGGGCATTGTGACTGATCAACAGCAAGAACATGCATGATATCATTTGAAAGAAAATTCGATATTCTTCCAATTTTTCTCAAAATATACATGGCATCCCATTTGAAAGTATACACTTTCAACCGTTTTTGTATGTCTCGATAAACCATGGAATTTCTAATGCCCTGTATGAAAAGAAGCTTATTTCGAAACACCTGCATGATGCATAGAATCTTAGCATTCTGCAAACCCAATTTCAGCTTCCTAAAATTTAGAGTATGGAAGTAATGGATGTTTAACCAAAGCTATATTTTGCACAAAAAAGAGGAGATCATTCAATTACTTAGGAACCGCTGAAGATAAATATAAGAAACTGATATCAAAATATTGGTGGTACTACGATGAATAGAGAAGTGCAATAATATACGGGGTGTGCCATTTGCAATAACAGAGTAGTTTCTACTTTTTGACATAACCGGCAACACCGCAGCCCTGAAAATATTTTAGATCGATAGAGCTTATGCTCTTGTCCGAGAAATCAAATTTTCAATGAATTCTTGCTTTCCGTTCTCCGTGAACGCCTAACGTACCACCGACTGTGGAACCCCTTGTATATTAGTTGATTCAAATATGTGAATCTGACGTTCATTATTCACAATTTAAATGTCAATAACTTCAACGAAATACGTCCGACTAATGATGTAGCGAATGATAGGTAGTGATAGAACGTCATTGAGTAGATAAAGAAAGTGACACATGCTAGCCAGGAAAGTGACAATTGCTAGCCGGGAAAGTGACACTTGCATGCTGGGGAACTAGGAAGTTTGTAATGATGCGCTTCGCAACTGTTCTGAATTGATTGTGGTCAAACTTACTTCCTACATTATTTCATATAGTAACTTACATGGTCTGATGTTCTGCATGCTATCATTTATTTCGGTCATTTCATGTTTGATCCTGTGATCCCAGTTGTTCGGGGGTGGGGGTAATCGGGCCCTGTAGTTCAACGGAGGCGGTGAACCGGTACTGCTGGTGTCCGACAAAGGAGGGGGAGGAAACATCTGGGGTGTACTCCTGTCCTTGGGCCTCTCTTTGTCAGGGGTCGTTTCCACGAGCTCCTCGTTACCCAAGCTGTCTTCATCGCTCGATGAATCTGGGGGAAGACATAAAATTGATTCATTAAATCTAAAGTTTGCTTGGGGGAGGTGATAATAAGGAATACTGTAAGTTTTGAAGCACAGTTTTTTATTTACATAAAAGGTTCTTTCAGCCACCTCAAAAAATCAAGGCGCAGGAAAGGGGTGTCATAAAGGAGCAGATAGTGTAGTTTTCAGTCCTTATAATGAAGTATTCCCTCAGTTTATATCAATTTAAATGTAAAAAGCACAATATATAAGAATAACAATATAATGGTACCAAAGATGAACAAAATCATAGGTGAACGTTGCTTTATTTTCTTAGGCCCTCGTGTGATGAATAGGTTACCTTTACTGATTAAGAATGCAGAAAATAAAAAAAAATCAAAATTCTATATTAAAAAATTTTTGAGGGAGACGGATCGTAAAATTATAAAGAACTTAATAGATGTAAAAAATGAATGAGAATAGAAGGTAACATAGTTGATAGAAATAATGATATCGTGTGATTTATTATGTTGTTTATGGTAGAAAGCTAGTTCATAGTATAGATTAATTTGAGTTCACACGAGGAAATTATTCCTTTGTGGAATTTTAGGTTTGATGTTCATTCATCTAAAATGAAATTGTAAATTATTGTATTTGATTGTGGTTGTACTAATAAACATATTTTGATTTTATTTGGAAGCATCGTTGTTGTGTTGTGATTTTTTTTTAACAAATAGGTAGGTTCTCAAGTATTATGGTTAAATGTAATAATTTTCGATATGAGAGATGTGTTATCTATCTTGTTTATTTGGGGCTTATAGATTAATTAAAGTAAGTTATTAGTGTCTACTAAAACTTAATTTGGAAAGATCGGTACATTGGACCGACCCCTGCAATCATCAAGTCTTCACTGAGACATCAGAATAAAGCTTTTCCATCAATTCTTTGACCTATTTAATATTTGTTGAATAAAATTGAAAGAAACAATCTTCTGATAACTATTCGAGAAAGATCCGAATATATTAACAATACTGAAAAGTTTATAAACTTCATCATTATTCAAAATGTGGAGAAATGGTTCGTCTTTTAGAAAATATGCTTTAAAACAGGAAGTTTCGTGTTTTTGTGGATGAAAAAATAGAGGTAATTTGGAACTTTGAGAAAAGGTCTCCCACAAGGTTCAGTTTTAGCATTCTTTTATATGCTGCTCCACAAGAGTTAGGAAAATCGTATTAAATCGTTTGGAAAAGTATGTGGTCTTCGAGAAAATTGCTAAGAAATCATTTAAAACTCAATAACAACTTGAATCGATCCAATAAAAATCAGTATGAGACATTTCGTCAATCTGGTCCCTTTTTTTCTGAAGTTTGGATCTTTGCATGTTCTTTTGAAATAGAGTCAATTTATCAACGGCTTCGATTTGTAACGAGTTGTCTGAAAATTCCAAGACGTAAATTAACAAACGCTGAGGCTGTTAGGGCTATCAGAATGCTACAGGTTGGCCTAATTCAGGTTGTTGTAGCGGAAAGGCTCCAAGTCAGCCAAAGTGTGATATATCAACTATGGAATAGAGTCAGGGAGACAGGTTCCGTGTTGGAAAGACCAAGGCTTGGTGGGCGACGAAAAACAACACCTGTTCAAGGTCGTTTCATCACCGTTTCGGCGAGAAGAAAGTCTACATCTACTTGTAGAAAGCTAGGGAATACTCTTCAAAATGCAGATTGGGTCCAAGTTTCCATCGAAACCATCAGACGACGTTTGAGAGAAGTGAATCTAGGTTCTCCACGTCCATTAAGAGGAGTTCCATTAACACGGGACCATAAGCGTCAAAGACTGGAATGCTATTGGTGAAACTTTTCAATTTCCAGACGATAATGCTAGACCGCACCGTGCAACCATAGTTGAGAATGCGCCCGAGAAGCTTGGTATTCCACATTTCCAATACTTCCGCACTCGCCAGATTTGAATCGCATGGAACATGCATGTGATATGCTCCAAAGAAGATTAGATAATCATCAACCTACAACAGAATCCTTAAATGATCTGAGAGAGCTTCTGCCCCGTTTATGGAACCAAAATCCTCAAGAATTGTTCAAATGAGCTAGTACTCTCATATATTTCAGATGAGAAGGTCCCAAGATTGAAGAACGGCTAGAATATTAGGGGTCTCCACTTCTCCCTTTGCTAGCAGTAGTTTTTCTGAAAAACTTTGAGTGCACACTTCGAAACAACCAGCGTAAAAAAATGTTTTAGAGAAGCAATGTAGAAGATCGTTTTCTGGGTGATCAGTCAGGCCTTGATCTTCTCTCACATTTCATAGCTCAATAAATCCTAGAAAATCAGGGTTTCTTACTGTATTCTTACAGTTCAAGCGAATTCTTATTAACACCGTTAAATTTCGACAAATTTTGTGAACTTTGTCGAGGGTATACTATAGATTATGAATTTGCAACATGCATCTTTAGGAAATATCAATAGACTTACAACTTGCAATACTAAAACAAATAAGCATGGGAATGATTCCGAAAAAAATCTATCTCTAATAAAATTTTACAAGAAGAATATAGAAACCCTGTATAGGGCATTGCCTGTTTGACGTTATTTTATTCACGTCACTGTTTTGAGTTCATTTAATGATCCTCACATTTGTTATAGAGATTCTAACCGGCATCTTTAGAAAATTGACATACCAAAATAAAAAAGTTTAATCATCCGTCAAAAAAAAGTGGCCAATAAAACCGCAATCTTCACCATCTCCCAATCAAAAATCCCGTAACTCGCCGAAGACAATCAACCCGTCGAATCTGAGGACGATATTGTTCTCTTTCGATGCCATCGAACCGCTTTAAGCCAACAATAGAAAGATCAAAGGTTAAGAGTGCTTGTACGCAACATCGCTGTACACCATGCTTTCGAAGAATCGATCCCGTGTCTCGTGAAAATAGCATCAGAGGAGGAAAACCAACAGATGAGGAGCCTGCGGAGCGCGGGCTCGAATTGAATAAGGGCTGAATTAAGAGATTTGGGGCGGTCGGAAATGTACTCTTTTCGAGTCTCTCTTTGGGGTTCGGAACACGGATAATTTAGTCATGTGAACGAATATTTATCTTTTTCTGTTGAGGATTAGGAAAGGAAACGAGTCAGTCAGCTAGAGGTATGTTAGTTAAGGTTGTAGTTTGAAAAGGGTTGCAGTTCACTGCGATCTATTGGGTCCCCTGACAAAACTGTTCTCACCACAAAGAAAGTGAGCACTGAGAAAAACTTCAGTACAATGCTATGCAAAACAGAGGAATGGGAGCAGGAATACACCGATCACAATCTTATAGAAAATATCGCAAAATGGTATACAGAAGGTTCTTGAAGTGCTGACGCAAAGTTTGCACTGTCTTCAAGCCGAATTAGTAGCAATCGAAAGATCTCTAGACACCAACCTAGAGAGAAACTGACATTGAAAAAGTCTTCCAGACTCATTGGCCGTGGTTCATCAAGAATAATTTCACCTAACGATTCGCCTACAACTGCAGTAATAGCATCTTCAGAGGATTCTTGGTCTAAGATTGTACCTCGAACGCTGAATTTCTGACAACTTTTGTTTTTCGAAGGGGAAGTCCCATTTTTTATTTCATAAATAGATTCCCATTGAATTCTGAGTCTTTTTGATGCCAAAAGTTTGAATTTTCAAGAGAAAATTGTCTTTAAACGAGGAAATACGAGAAAAAAATCTCAAAATGGAAATCTGTTGAAATGCAGACAACATCGAGGTTTTTTCATTAAAAATTCTCATTTTTGAGAATCTCCGATAAGAAAGGCTGATGCTTCTTTTCCGATAGCGTTATTTTCAGAATATGATACAGGAGGTCACAAATTCTTTGTCAAAGTTAGAAGTGACGAACCATCAAAAAATCGTTTTGTTAAAATTGAAACCCGCCTTTTTCGAAGTATTTTCGGAATCTCCGTCAAAAAATAATAGCAGCATACGTCCAAGACTTTTATCCCAAAATGAATATTTTTCGAGATATTCAGAAAAAACGATTTTGTCTTCAATTTTCAATCTCATTCCGAATGTGTTTTTTTACTGGAAAATAATTAGAAGTCAAGTGAAATTTTTGGATATCTCTATTGTCGAGGAAATATTTACTTATAGTTCAGACGAGTTCAGTTTTTGTTTATTTTTTAAAGCTTAGGATAATTTCCGCCAATTCTTAATTCTGGAGAATTTCTTTTTTCTCATGGTAGGGAAATTTGAATTTTCAGTAAAGAAATTGTTATATGTTAATTATTCTTTCAAAAACATTAAAAATTATTACAAATCATTTTTTTGCGCATTCCTGAGAATTTTTTACGTTGATTTCACAAATACTCACATTGAGAACTTTAAATCAATTGTCGCCCTCGCATTATAGATGATAATTTAAAAAATCAACTCGTCTGAACTGAAGAAAATATTTTCTCGATAACAGAGATTTCCAAAAACTTCACTTGACCGCTGATTATTTTCTAGTGAAAAAACACATTCGGAATGAGATTGAAAATTGAAGAAAAAATCGTTTTTCCTGAATATCTCGAAAAATATTCATTTTGGGATAAAAGTCTATTATTTCTTGATGAAGATTGCGAAAATGCTTCGAAAAAATGGGGTTTCAATTTGAAATCGTCAATTCTAATCTTGACAAAAAATTTGTAACCTCCTGTATTATATTCTGAAGATCACGCTATCGGAAAAGAAGCATCAGCATTCAGAGATTCTCAAAAATGAGAATTTTCAATGAAAAAACCTCGAAGTTGTCTGTATTTCAACAGAGTTCAATTTTGAAATTTTTTTTCGTATTTCCTCATTTAAAGAGAATTTTCTCGGGAAAATTCAAACTTTTGGCATCAAAAAGACTCAGAATTCAAAGGAGAATCTATTTATGCAATGAAAAATGGGACTTCCCATTTGAAAAATGAAAAAGAAACAATTCCAATCTTCAAACGCATCCAAAAGTTGAATTCCAATTTTCTTTGGTCCAGTAAACAAATCTCGTCTAATCCTGATAAAACTTGAGTGGTAGAGAAAAAGGGAATAACGACATGAAAAACGAGAATACTATTGACAATGACTTGCTCTATGAAATTCTACCATTGATGGAAATATCAAAGATATATAAGACGACATCAAGATGTGCATGAATGATCTAAGAATGGCCTAATGTTGATAATATACAGATCGGGAAAACACAATTGGAAACATCACAGTTTCTATAGTAAATTCGAACAGGGCCATAATCTGGAACAGTGGCAGAATTAAAACCTCAGAGAGAAGTGATATCGAATAAATGGCTGGGCCGACAGATTCGGTTGGGTGGGGATGTATAGCACAAGGTGTGGTACGCGAATCGAATCAGTAACACTCCAAACGCGGTATGATTTGATATCTGTTCAAATGAATACAACAATTTTATTCCACTCTGACGCGTGGAATTCATTTGCCTCAATGAATGACACAAATAATTTCCAGGGGAAATTAGTATTCAGGTTCTCTTTCTCCAAAACTGGTTCAAAAATGAAATAAATTATAGAAAAAGAAAAAATTGAAAAACAAAAAATACATTCTACGAAAGATAATAAAAAGAAAAACGAATTTTATGAGTATTATCTTTATCTGTATGTATTTTATATTTCCCTAAGTATTTTCTTCATCTGTATGTATTTTATATGGAGCCTTAAGAATTGATGAACTATATTAATAGTTGGGCCTTTTCAATAATTAGCATATCTCTGAAACTAGAGAAAGAAAACCGCCTGGACTGTGCCATTTATCTAACACTGAGGACAAGATGTCCTTCAACCGAAAGTTTATTGCATTTAAGCTTGTGTTCAATCTCAAACAACAAACCTGACTCGTGTCGATCTCTGTCGGGACTTCTAGCCATCACAGACGTCCTTTTGGACGGCATCGGCATGGATGGTTTGAGCCTGTTCTGCATGGCTTGTGCCAAAGCCCGTTGCACTGCTTCTTGTCGGACTTCTGAAAATTACGATCACATTATGTACAATTCATACCGTACCTTCGAATGCTGGGAAGAAAATCTACGGAAGTCAAGATGCAGAAAAGAAAAAAAACAACTACACAGAACAAAACGAAAACTATATTAGTACAAGAGAAAACAACAGCATGCCAACAAGTAAGTAACCACGATAACCAGACTAAAGAAACACACACAAGAAAAGTACAGTACTCATACAGAATAGGGAGAAAAATTAAGAATTGCGAAATTATTTTCTTTTAATTTGTTTAGGTATCTATCATTGGTTTCTAGTGAGTTTTTTAGTCGAAGAATGTCATTTTGCTTACGAGCTACACAGATGGTTTTTTAATAAAACGCTCTATAAAGATGTATGAATATAAAGAGAAGAAATAAAGGTAATGAACCAAGAACTATACAGATTACGATAAAGTATGGGAACAAGTGAATATATTCCGAAAGAAAAGGACAATATGTGAGTGCAATGGCTCGAAATGCATGTGATGTACAATTTCTTTTCGATAATATACTTCCGGTCAATCTTTTTTTTTTATTTATATGGGAACTCCTGTATACACGAGGAATTACCCCACGTTAATCAACTTCTATTGAGCTTTTTACCTAACCGCAAAAAACTTTCAGATAAAAAAACTGATGTTGAGTGTATGCACAGTAAATGTTGCCCAAGTGTCAAATAAGTTTACATAAATTCAATCATACAATAAAGAAGGCTTCATTCGAATTTGACAGTTACAGCTAGATCGCACTTGTTTATTACTTTCTGTAGTAGTGGCCAGCGATTGACAATTCTTTGAATCAAAAATGTATAACCAGTTTTTTACAATTTCGGGAAAAACGACGAAAGCAAAATTGTATACCTAATACTTATCAGAGTTTTAATAGTCATACTTCCAATTACCTACCAATTCATGTAGACCACCCTATAGCATTGGAATTTGAGTCAATTGCTAACTTCCCTACATTCTGCCGAGATTGCTAATAGCGAACTATATTTTGCGAATCGTGTTTATCGAAATTCCACGATTCTGATAATTATTTTTAATGATACAGTCACGCAGTAGTCTCATCCAGCATCGCTATTGTCATTATTTTTGACCTTTGAAGTTATAAAAAAACTTCCCTACTATTTAGAGCAATCCGTCCAATTTTTTTGGTCAGTGATCCTGACTTTAAATCCACCCGAAGGGCAAAAATCGAACCAAGCAAAAATGAAGAGTTGTCAGAGTTGTATGGAGGGAGGCCATACAAAAAGAAATGAACGGAATAAACCATGATATTTTCATCATAATAGGCAACATTGATAAATAAAAAAAATGCAGACAGGATGAACACAAAACGTATTAATCTACAGATCGGGAAACATTACAGTTTCTATAGTAAATTCGAACAGGGCCATATTCTAGTGGAACAGTGGCATAATAAAAACCTTAGAGGGCAGTGATATCGAATAAATGGCTGGGCCGACAGATTCGGTTAGGTGGGGATGTAGAGAACAACTTATGGTACGGAAGTGTCGAATCTAATCAGTAACACTCCAAACGCGGTATCTGTGATTTCATATATGTTGTAAATGAATAAGACAATTTTATTTCACTCTGATGAGGGGAAATTAATTGCCTCAATGAATGATACAAATAATTTCCTGTGGAAATTAGTATTCAGGTTCTTTTTCGCCAAAACTAGTTTGAAAATAAAATAACTTCTAGAAAAAGAAAAAATTGAAAAACAAAAATACATACTACGAGACGAAATTGAAAAACAAAAATCAATTCTATGAAAATAAAAAAAATTAAAACAAAAACAAATTCTGAAACATACGGAATTTAAGATCGACAAATTCGAATAAAATGTTCAAATAATCCACCTTGTTGTGCCAAACAGTGGCCAAATCTATTATAAAGTGATAATCTCATATCTCTGAGAAGATAAGACATACTTGCTATTTTGGCAACCGAACGTGAAGGTATCGGCCTATCTCCAAAGGCAAAAATGAAAGAAGGTATTGCCTCCGCAATACATTGACCACCGAAGTGCCATTTTATGATTTGAATTTTCTCTTTAACCGTAAACATTCTGAGTTACGCGAACCTAATTTATTTTCAAAACGTCTAGCCATCACATCTGACGTTCGAATTCGACTAAATTCGCGGCAGCAGAGATCACTCCCTCCTGTCGAGGCTTGCCACTCCAAAAGTCCAGTCCCTAATTTGTTATTTCGATTCTTCCACTGTTATACGAGACTTGGAGCGCATTCGATTTTAACATTTAACTTCAATCACCTCTCATCATTTTTACGCATATATCAAAGTGACACTAGTGACAGTGACAATGACACAGTTGCGTTAATCTATGGTGAGTAACCGAATATTTCAAATGATAATTTTTAGCATATTGACAATTATTAACAAGGCTATTGTTTGACAGATCCGAAATCAAAGTCATTGTACTTGAACTGATAGTGTTTTAAAAATGATTATTTTCCTCAAAACAAAATAAAGTTGGCAATATATTGAATGATCCGTAACATTTATTAGATCCTTAAAAAAATGAGCAAAGTTCTCAAAACAGAACAGATTACTCGAATGACCTCCATGAATATAGAATAAATCTGGCAACACCCATTTTGCCAATGTCCGGTTTGTTCAGATTCTAATATGATGGATATTGTTTACAGTTGCATTCACGATGAACGAATTATTATCCCGTAAATTCTAGTCAAAATCTAGGTATATTAAAAAAAATTGTATCCTATGTTATTTTACTTGATTTTTTGTTCGGGTTGGCTAGTCCTAGTTAATTGCAGATATTCGGATGAATTCTAATTATGTTCAACATTCCCAGTAAATTCCCAGGGAAATAAATGAAACATAGAATTCGAGGTATATCTCAATGGGATATATGGCTCGAAATTGAATTCAATTTTTTAATTAATCAAATTTTGTGATTTCAAATGAATATATCTTCTATTCTGACTCTCAAATTTCAGCATTTTGCTATCCATCTATCGATTTTCACCTTGTTGAATCATAAGAGCGAAATTATTTGAGGTTTTAGTCGAGGCAGAGGCTTTATGATTTGAATGCAATAATTTTTCCGGGAGCCTAAGAAAAAGAAGGAAATCGTGCACGTGAAATGTTCCCGGTTCTCCTACCGTTTCCCATTATTATCAATGATGATTCCTGGATGCGGTTTGCATACCATTTCCCAATAACGAGAAAAAGGAACGAATTATTTCGTCGTAAAAATTGGTATCAATTTTACTTCTTCGATATCGATAACAGGGGAAGCTCTACCTTCTTAATCAGATCGAGTATAGGTTTCTCCTCGACTCTAATGAGGAGAGCACCCATGAAAAAACGAAGAAAAAACTTGATGTCAATAACGAACTGGATGGAGATTCTATGGCAAATTCTAGAATGCGGCATTTTGTAGAGCAGCAAACTAATGATTCCCTTATAAGGTGTTCCTTTAATTACTCAACATGACAGATGATGAAGCTATCTGGCAACCCTGCCAGAGGAACTGAAGGAGAAAATGAATACACAATAAGCTTTCTAATAAGAAAAGAATACATAATACAATTGAATTTTACATTGTAGATATATTCAGATCGCATGAAATTCTGCTGAAAGAATTCAAAGAACACACTAGCTGACTCAATAGACCTTATTTTTCAATAACGTTCCAGTGAAGGCAGATATGTATTGGAAGGGTCACCAATTTCAAATTAATTGATATTTCAGGATTAAATTTTCTATCAGAATTTACCTCATGGGTGTCTTCAAAATACAGTGTGTCCAGAAAGTTTAGGGAGTATTTATATCTGCGCTGACCAAGAAACGGAGAGGTTTTGAGGGGTAGCGTATGCATAGGTTGATACTCTACTCTTTGAAGATTTTTTATGTTACCCTTACAACATAGGTTAAGTGTGACTCAGAAAAATCCCAAAGTGTCAAGAAGCAGAGAAGGAAGATATACCGATTTTATCCTAAGTACCAATCTACTATCACTTAGTGGAGTTGAGAAAAAGGATTTTTTAGATGGAATCATGGAAATTTATGTAGATATGCTGACGGGAATCATGAAAAAATTTCGCGAAATACTCCAAATGTGCATCACTCGTCAAAGTTATCATTTAGACGACATTATTTACAACTAATAGGTAAAGAAAACTAGAATACAAAAGTAAAATAAGTAATGATGGACCTGATTCTCCACAAGTAAACAGAACATATTAATTCTGAATTGAAATTGGTTTTTTACTTCCATTATTGACGAGAATTTTCTTGTTCAGGAAAATGCTGATTTCTTCGGTTGATAATACCCTGTTAACCACAAAGTATTTTCACATCTCTTCAGGTCATTTTCCTTGAAAAATCTTTCTAGAGGCTCATAATGAATCCTTCACAAATGGCAATTATGCGTGTATAATCTCCTGATTGCAATTTGTGTAGTACAATGACTTCAAAAGGATATACTCTCAGCTTGTGACTACAAAGAATTTTCTGTATGGAGTATAATTTCATTCTCCTTATTTTCAGGAATCGGTTTTGCTCTTACACAAGTTGTCCAGTAAATGAGGACAAAAATAGGGCATTACCTCCGAATTCTATCAAGATGCTTCGATTTTGATGAAATTTTGGGAATGAGCTCTACTTCCCTCCTACTTTAAAGTCTACCCTATGCCGTTAAATGCTTATTATTTTTAAGGGGTGAAAAAAAACCCTATTGCCAAAATTAGAGAAAAACTTGTTCTAACGTGAATTAAAGTAATTTTTAGGCTTCAGTGGCGTTTTATGAAGGTCTTCATATACCTCAAGACCGTATAAAACACCCCCTTTCAGCATAAAATGTGTCAAAATGGGGCTTTATTGATATTATCAATTAATATCAATCAATTTTATAACCGTATTTTGGATCAAAGTTAGTTTTAGATGTTCTTATTTTTCAACCCCTAAAACCAACCCCTATCTGTTCAAATTTAAACATTTAATTCATTCAATCCTTTATTCACGTGAAATTTATACTTTTTGTGTCAAAAATTCAATCTGATTCTGAGTCGCTGTCGCCACTGTCAATTATTTATTCATCATTGCCAGAGATTGGCCCACTGTTTTGGCAGTTAACACCTGCACATTCCCCACATGTAGCGTTACAAAAAAGACTCAGGTTTCTGCAGGTGCATGACGCATTGCATTTTATTTACAGTTACAAAAAAATCATTTTCAACAATTCTTGTGGTGAAGGTGTTTTTTGCATTACTGTGGGCTGCAAATATCCATTGGTACTATTCCAATCCTAATCAACTAAATTGAGAGCATTATTACCTAGCCAAATTTGAATTTGGTAATAAGCTTTCCTAATGTGCTCGTCCAAAACATCTGATGTGGATACGAGAGATGCCAATTTTTCAGCAGAACTTTTGGTTGTGGCTTTGATTAATGAATCGTATCGCATTGTCTCTAGGAGCTCTTGTAAATCTGTTATATTTTCAATTTTCTTTCGGATCGTATCTTTAGGGGCTCTAAATAAAATTATTGCAAAGTACCTCCCTTCAATTTTAAGATATCGTATCTATTCAAAAACCAGTTTGAAGAACTATGAACCATATTGATCACATCGGTGAAGGGTTAAAAGGAGCAGGAAAGACGATACTTGCGTTATCAACCTAACTTGAAGTAGTGAGCTCTTTGTCAATTTTCATGGTACATACATGAAAAAAACAAAAAACAGTATTTTTGTTGAAAAAACCATACACTTTCGTACTGGATCATTTTTTTCGTATCTCTTTTCATTTTCGACTTACACGGAGAAAAAGGCAGATTTTCAGGAAAATTTAAAAGTGAGCTTTGATTTTATTTTTTTTTTACAAACCATGCATTTTAAATCAGTCAAACTTCTTGATCATATGAACAACAATAAAATAAAAGGTTTTGTCGATGGAAATCGATCCATTTGAATTCTGGTAGATGTGGGGTTAGTTTAACTACCCATTTTTTCGTGAAAAATATGAGTCGTCAATCTTTTTTGCATTGCATTTCGCTGAGGTAATGTGCAATCGACTTTTAACACCGCTTATTTTGAAGCTCTTTTGAAGAACTACAAAAAGTGTTTTCAACATTATTCCCGTAACATCAATATTTGAATGTATCGATTCAACCATTCACGAAAAAATGTTGCCTTTTACTCAAGATATCTTGCCTAGAATAATTCTGAGAAACATAATCTCTTTGTTTTTACATAAGCTACAAATATCTTTCTCACACTATATTTCGTTCAATGTATAGTTTTTGTGATATTCGTAAATAACCGTCCCAAAAAGTGTAATTTTTCAATGAAAATGTTATGTTTTCAATCACGAATAACTAAAAAAGTATTGAGTTTTTGAAAAAACTTTATGGGATATTTTTTGCTAAGAATTAAGTCTTTGATAGACTCCCGGTATTATTTTGACAAAAAAATGTCCGCCCCCGAAAAGGGGTGGGAACCACCCCTAAGATAAAAGCATACTTTGGCATAAGGTAGACTTTGTTTCTTGAGCTATTTCCTACCTTCTGCAAAAAATTCAACTTAAATGATGTATCTTGAAAGAATTCGTAACGAATATCCTCATTGACTGGACTAAAGGTCTCACTACGTTTTTATGATCCAGAAAATTTATCTTCAATTTCATAAACGTTCCTTCCTTTTTTGGGGTAGATGTGGATATTTTGCGTTGAATGCTTGGCATTCCGAGTAGTGTACCGAAGAATAATCTTATTTCGCATTCAATTATCAGCTCTTTCTGTTGTAGTAGAGAAGTGATTCGATCTGATATGGCATTGCTTCCATTTGCATCTGCACTGAACCAGAAACCAATATTTTCCAAAACGTATAGGAAAAAATCCGATTAATGGATTACTAATTGATCAACCCCAAGGTACAAACTCAATTATCCCTATATTTGAAAGTGGGCACGGACACTCGGAGAAAAGAGAAAAATGAAACGAACCTTTTCGAAGAATAACATGTGCATCGCGTATCGGATAATCAAACGAAAGGGTTTCGACGTTTTATTCGAACAGAGGAAAAAGATAACCCATCCAATCGGATGCAGAATGCGGACTCGTTTCCAGACAGCATCCATTTCACGAGATTATCATTGCGGTTATGAACAGATGTCGCTGTTACTGACAACAAACGTCCGAATATCCGCATCCAGATAAAGAAGAATTCACATTTCGAGGAATTCCGTCTCTTATCTCATATAAGAGGGATCTGTAAGAATTTATACTTTGTAATACAATATTGTCAGTGTTACAATTTCAAAATTCACGAGAAATTTAATGGTTTTTCAAGAATGAAAATACTGGAAAAAATATTAAGTTGTATTGTAAAGGAATAATTACTCTATTTTCAGCAATTGAATGCATCATTTTTTTTAACCTATTTCCGGGACACTAACACAAAACGGCATTAATTGTATTTTGAATAAGCTTAATTGCTTTTAAACGTTAACATTTTCTTATGAACCATTCAATTCCAATGAGTATTCACTATCGATGAAAGTATAAAAATTATATTAATCATTATCGAATAAACGAAATAATATCTTCAGATTGTAATGGATTTTTCCAAAATAATTTGTTTCACATCACCAATCAGATATCAGCTAGAAAATTTTCGGGTAAATTTTATACAATTCAAATTAAATTGATTGCTTCTTTCAAGACGGATGTTGAAGTATCCCATAGTTATTAAAAGAACTGTTCCTTCTTTGGATAATGAATTAAATTGTCTGATTTAGGGACCTACCGTATACTGGCTTTTGTTCGCAGTAAATTTGCAGGAGTTGAATAATAATTATTGCTGGACTGAACCAAAACTCGCTGGATGTTATATGTTAAACAAAGCTTTATAAAGTGGTATTCTGTAACCTTATGAAGTCAAAGCAGTTTTTCTACCTTTTACAAGCGGATGGTTGGAAGAAGAGAGAATTATAAGTACAGAGAAGACTTGTTAATAAAAAGCGATCATTGTTGGAAATAGTTAGTAAGCAGTCAAAAGTGAGTATGCAAAAAAATGTTGAAAATAAATAAAATTAAGCTTCAGTCGAAAATAGGTTTACAAAGGAAAAATTGAAATTTCGAAGACACCCTATACGGTGCCAATTCTTCGGACTATAGTCCAAAGAATTGGCACATTTCAACCTGCTCAAAATGGAGTATTTCCGAGATTTTCAATATGTTGTATGGGATTTAGTCGTAATCAGAAATCCAAGTTTTGGATCTGAGATCTCTAGATTACAAAAACTTTTTGCACATTCGAACTCCGAAATTATATCGAAGTGTCCAAATTTTTTGTTATGACTGAAATTCGACAAGATGTCATTTAAAAAAAAAACTCGAAAAAGATAACCCAGAAGAAATATAGTGTACGTCAATAGCATCTACGTAAAAATATCTATCAAACACTGTTTTCATCTTGCAATTACAATAAGAGTTCATCGAGATATACATTATCCTCGTAAACTCTATAATTTCCAAAGTTCAACATTCATAAAAAAATTGAACATAATTTGTCATAGTTTTATATCTCGAAAGGTTGCAGAAATACTTTAACATGAATATTGAATATACAACTTTTTTTGAGTCTCAAAGAAAATCCAAACATAAGATCGAAACGTCGACAATTTAATGAAGGACTTGTTTGATTTGCCCAGTCCTCATTCAGCAACTACTTAGTCTATTTTCAGTGGTGGTCCCATATACATTTTGAGTAACTTTTGTATCTAGAAATAAAGACTTTCCAGACCTCCTGTGATAATAATTTTTGTGAAAAAGAATAAATCAGAAATAGAAGAATTCTTAGATTTTATGGAGGCCACACCGAAAACATCTATGTTTCAATAATTTTTGAATGAAGTAAAGTGCAGTTTTCGTGAGCTGTTGGGCTGTAGCTTTTAGGATACTAAATGGGCAAAACACTTAAAAAAAACTGGAGAGCTTACGAGGAAAAAACTTGAATTGATCACTGATACATCACCGCGAGAAACATATCGAAAAAATTGGAATTACCCTCTTTGGTGAGGCGATTATCCTTCTGCATAGACTACTGGGGCAACCCTTTCCAGCCCAGTGATGTCATTTGGCATCAACCGAAAAAATTGCTTCAACATTTTTAATATTTGTAGAAATATTTCACAGAATCTATTTTTCATTGATTTTGCAACTCTCTAAAAATAGTGGAGAAATTTTTTCACACCAAAAACCACGACAATTTTGGATTTGTTTCAGATTCTACTCTTTATCTCCTGATCCATTTTTCGACAAACATCATTATATACTGTTTTCAAGATCATTTAGTTTTTGACAAATTAAGACCAATTGGATCTCCGTAGGGCAATTCATCGCCGAACATAGGCCAGTTGTTATATTCATTTATCAGAAATCGTACATTCATATTGACATTGTAACCAAGACATCCATGATTATGGATCATTTCTGGAAAATTAATATTTTATCATGTATGAAACACAGATTTTGAAAGAATCACGAGGTTTATAGTCCGCGATTTGAGCTTATTTTGAAGCTAATTAAATTTCCGACAATTTATACTCCACAAGCTCTAGTCGTAAGATTAATTAATGGTTTCGACGCAATCTCAGTCCAAAAAGATGTAAAACTGATAATTCGGCAATGAATTGACCTACAAACGTACGGTTGGGCTCAATTTGTCACAAATTTAATGCTCTTGAAAGCCGTATACAGATCCGGAAAATAGAATTGGAAACATCACAGTTTCTATAGTAGAGTCGAACAGAGCTATATTCTAGTGGAACAGTGGCATAATCAAAACCTCAGAGGGAAGTGATATCGAATAAAAGGATGGGCCGACAGATTCGGTTGGGTGGGGATGTAGAGCACAACGTATGGAACGCGAAGTGTCGAAACGAATCAGTAATACTCCAAACGCGATATGGGTGATTCCATATCTGTTGTGAATGAATACGACAATTTTATTCCACTATGACGCGAGGAATTCATTTGCTTCAATGAATGACACGAATAATTTCCTGAATAATTAGTATTCAGGTTCTTTTTCGCCGAAACAGGTTTGAAAATAAAATAAATTCTAGAAAAAAAAATTGAAAAACAAATACATTCTACGAGAAGAAATTGAGAAACAAAAATTTATTCTTTGAAACAAAAACGAATTTTAAACATGCGAAATTGAAGATCGATAAATTCAAATGAAATGTCCAAAAAATCCACCTTGTTGTGCCAAACAGTAGCCAAATCTATTATGAAGAGATAATCTCATATCTCTGGAAAGATTAGGCATACATGCTATTTTGGCACAAAGTTGGAGAGCCGAACGTGAAGGTATCGGCCTATCTCCAAAGGCAACAACGAAAGAAGTTATTGTCTCCGCAATAGATTGACCACCGAAGTACCATTTTATGATCTGAATTTTCTCTTTAACAGTAAACATTTTGATTTACGCGAATCTAATTCATTTTCAAACCGTCTAGCTATCACATCTGACGTTCGGATACGACGAATGTGCATTGCAATTCGCGACAGCCGAGATCACTCCCTCCTGCCGAGACTTGCCATTCCAACAGTCCAGTCCCTCATTTGCTATCGAATCGCAATGAGATTTCGATTCTTCCACTGTTCTACTAGACTCGAAGCTCATTCGAATATAACATTCAAACTCCTATGTTTCCTTAAGGATTTTCTTTATCTGTATATAAAAGTTTTTGTCGAAAAATAGATGAATTAGAAGATATAGAGCATAATCTGAAACAAGTCCAAAAATTACGAGGTTTTTGGCCTGTAGAAATTTTTCCACAACTTTCTAGTTGCAAACTTACGTAACCATTGATCTAATGAATCCTAACTACCAAAAAATCAGAGATACATCATGTTCCCCAATTTATTGTCAATTTTGACCCGCCTATATTATTAATACATTTTTCTAATTCTTTTTTGTTTCAGAGACTGGGAGAGAAAACCCCAAAAAATCTTTCACAAAAATTCAAACACCTCCCATGAAATATTTCAATAGATAATCAGGCCTATTCCGTTTGCAAATTGCTATGAATTTTGCTGTTATAGTCATATTGCTATCTTCTAATTCATAAAAATATGATTATGATATTACTCTTTTTGTTCCTAGCGTTATTGCAATATTGGTTGTTAATTTTGTTATAGCAATATTGCTATCAGGTTCTTCAAGAATCTTCGACTTAAGATCTGACAAACTGTGTCTTATGCAACGATAGCAATATCTTTATCTTAGCAATATTGTTATGAGCAAACAGAATCGCACTGATTATGAAATGTAGTCAAATGAATGTTTACTCTGTTGAAATGAAGAAAAATACAAATTTCCCTGATGTTTGCAGCGTAACAGCCAATGATGCCACATGGCATCAACAGTCCTGCAGAGATCAGGACACCATTTAACATGAATTTTGTTAGTATAATTTTTTTTTTTTGAAAATTGACAATTTGGCTGGAAAGGGTTAAGCCCCGTTCACCTTACCGTGATCCACCTCCTGCCCCCAGCCCCCTGCATCCTTACCTGAGTGATAGCGGCTCTCGTGACGGGTCAGCCTCCGATTGCCCCTGCGGACGGCCCTATTGGCCGGGCCCTGGCTGCTGCCCTTGGAATCTTTTCCGCTGGGTGCATCCCCGACATCTACATGCAAAACAACACTCAGCATGCGATCGATACACGGCAGTATTCAAGCTTATCTATTAAAATTTCCGCCTCGCGTTTCGGCCCTAAAAGCTCCGGTGTGCCTTTCGTCGGTTTTCAGAGTTACCTCTCGAAAACTGCCCCGAAAGATAAAGTAGGCCGTTACTTTTGACGACGGGACTGAATGGGGAATTTTATGTTGGGCTCGAGATGAAGGCGGATTCATGAATAATGTGTAATAATGCGTTTATCGAGATGGGGAATTATTACATGATGGGTTGTGTCAACAGGAAAATATACTGCTGTAAAAAGTTCAGACGTTTTGAGATTGTTCGAATTTTTTTGTACTTATTTTTCTAATATAAGAAATCTGAATGTTTATTCATCGATCAAAAATCTAAACCATTCTTTCATACATTTCTTTTTAAGTACCACAGTTTCAGGTAAAAATTTAGTATTTTTCTTTTTTTTAACATTTGCCCAAAAAATTGAAGAAAAAGATGTAATATATAGGGTGTACCAAGTTCGACGGCCTATTAGACGTTTCTGGAGAACTGGATCTATGTATTTGAAATCTGAAAACATTCAATTCTAAATACATTCGTATTCAAATTGTTGCATTCGTCGAAATACTTTTCGAAATATCGAGAAAAAACTGAAGAAAAAAGGGAGATAAGAGTTTTCGGTGTTGTGTTTGTTATTCCTATTCCAAATATCTTAAGCATGATAATAAAAAAATAAAAAAATATGAACTATGATACATAACTTCAACTTCAGAAAATAGGTCTGTCACAACTGGATTATTGGAATATATCATAGATCATTGTTGGTATGAAACAGATTTTATGAATTTTACTCTATTTACGTACGACATAAAATAAAAAATCCTAAATAACTCAAGACTTACTCATGTTAGGTGCTTTCATAGAACAATATCCTTATTTTTCTTCGCAGAATCCAACAAAATAAAAAAAAAGGGTTCGAATTTGAAAAATTTTTCAAAATTCAAGAAATGTACAATATTTGCAAAGTTTTCGACTTCAAAAATGTGAGAACAGTTTATGCCTAAGCTATCTTGATATATAAAACTAAGTCGGCTATTTTGTTGGTTAATCCATTTATAACTCAAGATTGGATGAACTGTTTGTTATGAAAGATTTTTTGTTGGATTCTTCTACGGCGGGGTTAACATAGAAAACTCAGAAACATTCGATGAAATGGAAAAAAAAAATAGGAAATTATTTTCCTTCTTGCGAATAACGCTAATAGGTATCGCTACGGTTAATAGCGTTTTCGTGAAAGTATTATATTTGATATTAATTCGGTGAACTACATTTTCTAATAATATTAATAGGTGTTATAACACCTATCTTTCTTCCGAACACTGCGGAAAATTTTATGACGAAATGTTTTGAACAAATCTCCATTCTACTATTATATATTATGTAAACAATTACTGTGTATTTTGAGTTGCGCATTGATTTTTTTGTCTGGTGACAACCATTACCGGTAATTCCAAAATCGACGGCTGTCGATGAAATAAATGCTTGCCTAAAATCATCAACTTCAAATTTGGCTAGGTAATAAAGCTCTCAATTCAGTTGATTGCGGGTGGAATAGTACCAGTAGATATTTGCAGCCCACAAAAATGCAAAAAACACCTGCACCAGAAAAATTTTTGAAAATGATTGTTTGCAACTGCAAAAAAGGATGCAATGCGTTATGCACCTGCAGAAAGCTGATTTTTTTTGTAACGCTACATGTGGGGAATCTGCAGGTGTTAACTGCCAAAACAGTTGTCCAATCTTTGGCAAAGATGAAGAAATAGCTGACAGTGGCGATAGCCACTCAGAATCGGATTAATTTTTTGACACAAAAAGTATTAATTTCAAGTGAATAAAATGATGAATGAATGAAATGTTTAAATGATATTATCATTTTGTTATTTTGAACAGATAGGGGTGGCTCTTAGGGGTTGAAAAATAAAAATAAATAAAACTAACATCGATGCAAAATACTCTTATAAAATTGATTAATTGTTATCATCATTATTGAATCATTGAAATCTCTTGAATGTTTTCCTTAACGATTTCGTGCCAATTCGTATAATTGTATTAATAAAGACCCATTTTTACACATTTTTTGCTGAAAAGGGGTGGTTTATACGGTCTTGAAGTATATGAAGACCTTCATTAAACTTCTTGAAACGCTACTGAGGCCCAAAAATTACTTTGATTTACGTTAGAATAAGTTTCTTTTAATTGTGGATAAATTGGTTGTTTTCACCCCTTAAAAATAATAAGCATAAATCGGCATAGGGTAGGAGTAGGTGACAAGTATAGGAGGTAATGCCCAAATTTCGCCCTCCTTGACAGGACTAATTGTACTGGACAATTTTATGTCCACTCTCAAGGTATTATACCATAATAGTTTATTATAATATTGAAGTTACTCTTTTATTTATCTATTGAGGCAGTGCGAAGTCTACCGGGACAACTAGTTTAGAATAGAATTATTAACCAACATAATAAAGAAAACTCTCCTTTTTTCCTCAGTTTTTTCTCGATATTTTGAAGAGTATTTCCACGAATTCAACGATTTCAACACGAAAGTAGTCAGAATTGAATACTCTTCCAAAATTGGAAACGAAAAAACAAAACAAAAATGTTTCTCTGTATAAGTGCAAGTGGTCAGGCTTCAAGAATATCTGAGCTCGATAGATATTGTCGAGAAATATCATAATCTCAATTTTCAGATTTTAAATAGGTCCAGTTCTCCAGAACTTTCTAACGGGCCGTCGAATTTGATACAACCTGTATAATAATAATGAAATAACTCATTGATCCTCTCAGACATAACCATTTCATGTATAGGACAAGTCATAAATAGATAATCAATTCACGAAATTTTAAAAATTATCGCACAAGTATTCATTCACAGTGTAAAATATCCCTTCTACAAGAGTTGGATGACTTCTTTAATAACATTAATCAATCTTGAAAGAAACGATATTCTGATGATGATTCCTGAAATCTATGAACAAACATGCAACACACAACTTCGCACTGAAACAACTAACAACCCATAAAAAAATAAACGAATAAACAGCCCTTATAGGTGCAATAAAAACAATTCATCGGATTCTACGAACACAACAAGTACACACCTAGAGTCCAAATACAACATCACTCAATAAAAAAAACCCACAAAACATCTACATGCAAACCACGGTTTCGAGCCTAGGGATGTAAAAAAATAAATACCGGAATAAACGGGGTTCGAACCTGAGTGGTATCGTTTCTCGCTGTGGGTGACACGTCGCTGCGTGCGTCTCCTCGTGTGCTGCTGAGGCCTGGCGGCCGACCCATTGTCGCCGCCGCTGCTCTTGCCGCCCTCGTGCGAACCGCTCCCGGCTAAACAGAACAACAACAAGCTTTTCATTCGGGCTCTGAGCGGGGGAAGAGCGCAAATCGGATAATTTCGAGGACAAATTAGATCGGATTAACAATACCCGAGTTGGATTTTACAGGCTGGACCTATCTACTCTTAGCGGCGTTTAACGTTTGAGGTTCATGTATAAGGTTCTACGAAAACAGATGAATGATTCCTAAGGCTTTCCGGGTGAACCTTGGATCTAGTTGATTGTGGACTTCTCTGATATGGTCAAACGGTCAATTGTAATACACATGAAACTGGTTGACAGCCAGTTAATCATTGTTTTTTGAAAAGAAATACAAATTGCGGCTTGTAGAATACTGAGAATTCAATAAAATCGCAACGCGCAATCTGGGATCTGTTTTTTGAAATGTATGTATGTATGTTCTGGGCTTAACAATATGATTGCAATGTACGGTACATGTCATTAAGAAACAGCCTTATGCCGTATACCCAGTTCTCTTCACCAAGCCTCTCAAGTCTTTGCATTTCTCTGAACTGCCCCTCTATTTCATTTTCAATCTTCAATCCTCCAACTCTTCAGCAATAATGATCCCCTGGTGCTTGATATTCCCTGTACATTTCAAGTTGTTATTCTCATACTTTTTTTGAATTTGGTTACCGAAAAGATATTCGACGTCAATCTGTAGAAAAGAGAACGTTTTGATATACTGGAAAGTAAAATGAGAGTGTCAAAAATGGAATTCAAAAAAAGCCGGAAATTCGATTTTTTCAAATGGAAAGCGTATTTTTTCGCTCACATATCAATTTCGGAGGTAAAAATAAGTGGAATCTTTCAAGGGTTCCCTATATCTAAAAAGTTGGATTATAGAGGCTGGACCTATCTGCTCTTAACGGCGTTTAACGTTTGAGGTTCACGTTTAAGGTTCTACGAAAATAGATGAATGAATCCTAAGGCTTCCAGGGGTAACCCTGGATCTAGTTGATTTACTGCAGAAAACGATGCGAACTTCTCTGATATGGTCAAACGGTCAATTGTAATACACATGAAACTGGTTGACAGCCTCTCGCCCTGGAGCCGATTTCGAATTAATCAATGTTTAAAAAAAATAATACAAATTGAGGCTTGTAGAATACTGAGAATTCAATAAAATCGCAACGCTCAAACTGAGATCTGTTTTTTGAAATTGGTTACCGAAAAGACATTCGACGTCAATCTGTAGAAAAGAGAACGTTTTGATATACTGGAAGGTAAAATGAGAGTGTCAAAGTTGGAATTCAAAAAAATCCGGAAATTCGATTTTTTCAAATGGAAAGCGTATTTTGTCGCTCATATATCAATTTCGAAGGTAAAAATAAGTGGAATCTTTCAAGGGTTCCCTATATCTAAAAAGTTGGATTATAGAGGCTGGACATATCTACTCTTAGCGGCGTTTAACGTTTGAGGTTCACGTTTAAGGTTCTACGAAAATAGATTAATGAATCCTAAGGCTTCCAGGGGTAACCCTGGATCTAGTTGATTTACTGCAGAAAACGATGCGAACTTCTCTGATATAGTCAAACGGTCAATTTTAATACACATGAAACTGGTTAACAGCCACTCGCCCTGGAGCCGATTTCGAATTAATCATTGTTTAAAAAAAAAAAAAATACAAATTGAGGCTTGTAGAATACTGAGAATTCAATAAAATCGCAACGCTCAATCTGAGATCTGTTTTTTGAAATTGGTTACCGAAAAGATATTCGACGTCAATCTGTAGAAAAGAGAACGTTTTGATATACTGGAAGGTAAAATGAGAGTGTCAAAGTTGGAATTCAAAAAAATCCGGAAATTCGATTTTTTCAAATGGAAAGCGTATTTTGTCGCTCATATATCAATTTCGAAGGTAAAAATAAGTGGAATCTTTCAAGGGTTCCCTATATCTAAAAAGTTGGATTATAGAGGCTGGACATATCTACTCTTAGCGGCGTTTAACGTTTGAGGTTCACGTTTAAGGTTCTACGAAAATAGATTAATGAATCCTAAGGCTTCCAGGGGTAACCCTGGATCTAGTTGATTTACAGCAGAAAACTTCTATGATATGGTTCAACGGTCAATTGTAATACACATGAAACTGGTTGACAGCCTCTCGCCCTGGAGCCGATTTAGAATTAATCATTGTTTTTTGAAAAGAAAAAAATACAAATTGAGGCTTTTAGAATACTGAGAATTCAATAAAATCGCAACGCTCAATCTAAGATCTGTTTTTTGAAATTGGTTACCGAAAAGATATTCGACGTCAATCTGTAGAGAAAAGAACGTTTTGATATACTAGGGGGTCAAATGAAAGTGTCAGAGTTGGAATTCGAAAAAAGCCAGAAATTCGATTTTTTCAAATGGAAAGCGTATTTTTTCACTCACATATCAATTTGTGAGATAAAAATAAGTGGAATATTTCAAAGGTTCCCCATATCTACAAAGTTGGATTATACAGGCTGGACCTATCTACTCTTAGCGGCGTTTAACGTTTGAGGTTCATGTATAAGGTTCTACGAAAATAGATTCATGAATCCTAAGACTTCCAGGGTGAGAATTGGATCTAGTTGATTTACTACAGAAAACGATGTGAACTTCTCTGATATGGTTCAACGGTCAATTGTAATACACATGAAACTGGTTGACAGCCTCTCGCCCTGGGGCATATTTCGAGTTAATCATTGTTTTTCGAAAAAAAAAATGAGACTTGTAGAATACTGAGAATTCAATAAAATCGCAACGCTCAATCTAAGATCTCTTTTTTGAAATTGGTTACCGAAAAGATATTCGACGTCAATCTGTAGAGAAAATATATACTTGATATACTATTGGGTCAAATGAAAGTGTCGATGTTGGAATTCAAAAAAAGCCGCAAATTCGATTTTGCCGAATGGAAAGCGTATTTTTTCACTCACATATCAATTTGTGAGATAAAAATAAGGGGAATCTTTTAAGGGTGCCCTATATTTACAAAGTTGGATTATACAGGCTGGACCTATCTACTCTTAGCGGCGTTTAACGTTCGAGGTTCATGTATAAGGTTCTACGAAAACAGATTAATGAATCCTAAGACTTCCAGGGTTAACCCTGGATCTAGTTGATTTACTGCAGAAAACGATGTGAACTTCTCTGATATGATCAACGGTCAATTGTTATACACATGAAACTGGTTGACAGCCTCTCGCCCTGGAGCCGATTTCGAGTTAATCATTGTTTTTTGGAAAAAAAATACAAATTGAGGCTTGTAAAATACTGAGAATCTAATGAAATCGCAACGCGCAATCTGAGATCTGTTTTTTGAAATTGGTTACCGAAAAGATATTCGACGTCAATCTGTAGAGAAAATAACGTTTCGATATCCTTGGGGGTTGAATGAGAGTGTCAAAGTTTTGATATACTATTGGGTCAAATGAGAGTGTCGATGTCGGAATTCAAAAAAAAAAAGGAAATTCGATTTTTTCAAATTTAAAGCGTATTTTTTTCACTCACATATCAATTTGTGAGATAAAAGTAAGTGGAATCTTTCAAGGGTTCCCTATATCTACAAAGTTGGATTATACAGGCTGGACCTATCTACTCTTAGCGGCGGTTAACGTTTGAGGTTCACGTTTACGGTTTCACGAAAACAGATGAATGATTCCTAAGGCTTTCAGGGTGAACCCTGGATCTAGTTGATTTACTGCAGAAAATGATGTGAACTTCTCTGATATGATCAACGGTCAATTGTAATACACATGAAACTGGTTGTCAGTCTCTCATCCTGGTTACCGCTTATGATGGTGAACTCAATCATTCGGTATGATCTACTCATTATAATCCTGTCCATGCCGAACATTTTTGCTGATGAAAAATTCGCTCCAACAAAGGCTTGTGAAAATTGAGAATTATTCTACAAATGGGACGAGGGCTTCAGTTATAGAGGCATGAAGATATTCAAAATGAGCATCGACCAAAATTATATCATAAATTGGATCATTCGAACTATGGTAATTGAAACCTTGTTTTTCATACGAAATAATGAATTTCTTTTTGCTATACTTCATTTGATCATACAAGTATAAATTCCGTCACCAAATAGTGTAATCGGGTAGTCTATTGGCATTACATATACTTCTCGCAACAATCAAAGGAATAGAAAAATTTTCCAAATTTTTGGTGTTCTTCAACAGACTGTATCTCAATGAAAAATGGTCGTATGAGAATAAGAAGAATCATCTTTTGAAGCTTGAAGACTCTGGTTTCTGAATTTATTGAATAACAAGTTTTCAGAGTACCGGTAGCTATGCAATCCTCGGATAAAGCACAAAGAAAAATTTTTTCAAATTTCACAAATTTTTTTCGTGCTCTACGCTCATGAAAAATTTTTTTCAGCTAGACCGGTGCAAAGGCCGCATGGCCTGTTTATTCAGCTCTAATTTGTTTTTCACTACCCTGAAAAAGACCATTTGTCTTCGAGATATCCGATTTTGAATGCAAAGGACCCTTTTTCACTCAACTGCCGATATCTCCGAAACTACTGGAGGCCTAGCAAACCGACAGCCGGTTACTTTTTCTGCAGAAAATTTCCTACAAAAATCGGACATGTCAGATAAAAAAAAAATTTATTTTCACCTGTAGAGGTAATTTGAAAAAAGAACAAAAAAATGCCATTTTGCCATTTGTTGGTTAACGGACTGTATCTTCGTCAATCTTGGGGGAAAGCTGAGGTTATAAGAAAATTTTACAGCCTAATGAACTCTAAAGGTCCTTTAAAATCGGTAGATCGATCGATTCAGCGGTTTTCTTGGACCGATTGATTGAAATTCTGAAAGAATTGAAGGAAAAAGGTTTTCGTTCTTCAAAGTTGACCTTTTCTTTTCAAAAATAACTTTTTTTCATTTTTTCTCAATTTTGAATGTTTTAGAGATTATAAAAATATTGAATGAATTTTTTTTAAATCTCGAATATTTGAAATTGCTTTTTTTACGATCGAAAAAACTTTTGAATTATGTTCTGAAAATATCGATGGCCATTTGATGATGCCAATAAAGTACTATTATCTATCTATCTATCTATCCCACTGAAAAAAATTTTCTTTTAACTGGAAGAAATTTTTTTTTCCGATATTTTCAGAATAATTTTTCTTTCCTAAAAAAAATGAGTGCTATTTTCTCACAAAAAAAAAAAGATTGCATGAATTCAAAGTTCATACGCCTAAGCTGCTCACGGTACTCGTTGTGCATAGAATTTTTCCGTTCTCTGCAGAGCCATTTTTTTCAGTGATAATTTTAATTTTTTTTTCGATATTTTCAGAACATAATTTAACATTTTTTTTCAATCCTTAAAAAAGGCATATTCGAGATTTTTGAAATAATTTTCTTAAATTTTTTTAAAAATCGCCAAAACATTCAAAAATGAGTGAAAAGTGAAAAAAACTTATTTGATTTTTGAAAAGAAAAGCTCAACTGAGGAACGAAAACCTTGTTCCCTTAATTTCTTCAGAATTTATATCAATCGGTCCAGGAAAACCACTAAATGGACCGATCTATCGATTTGAAAGGGCCTTTGGGGTACATTAGGCTGTAAAATTTTCTTATCACCTTAGCTTTCTTCCCAATATTGACGAAAATACAGTCTGTTAACCAACAAATGGTGAAATGGCATTTTCTTGTTCTTTTTTCACATTCCCGTTACAGGTGAAAAAAAAAAATTTTGGTTATCAGAACGATTTTCATAGTAAATTTTTCTGCAGAAGAAGAAACTGGCTGTTGGTTTGCTAGGCCTTCAGTAGTTCCGGAGATATCGGCAGTTGATTGCAAAAGGGTCGTTTTGCATTCAAAATTGGATATTTCGAAGACAAATGGTCATTTCCGAAGGTAGTGAAAAACAATTTAGAGCTGAATAAACAGGCCATGCGGACTCTGCATCAGTCTAGCTAAAACAAAATTTTCCATGCGCGTAGAGCAAAAAAAAAATTTGAAAAATTAAAAAAAAAAATTTCTTCGTGCTTTATCCGTGCATTTTTACTAGTACTCTGAAAAATTGTTTACCAATAAATTCAGAAACTAGAGTCTTCAAGCTTCAAAAGTTGATTCTTCTAATTCTTATACGAGCATTTTTCACTGAGATACAGCCTGTTGAAGACATACAGTTGACCTGCCTGAAATGACAACAGTTACAAAGACTTCTAAAGAGCGACAACATAGTAGTGAACTAAACAAAACATCGATTTCAACCCGGTAGAGTCTGCAGGCTTGGAAAAAAGTTTCTTATGTTGTTGATTTCTGTTGCAAGTTGTTGTTCATTTCTGTTGTAAGAGCTCAGGTTTACGACTCTATTTCAATAATTTTTTTCAATGTAATATTTTCTTTCAGGGAAAACATAAATGTTAAATGAACCAACATTGGAATTTGCTATAACGGTGTACTGTGAAGGTATATAGGAGTTAATTGAAAGTATTTCAATTCATGAGTGAATTTAAAAATGTGCACACCAAAATGGGCCATAAATCTACGTAAAACTGAACTATTGTTCTGAGGTGGACAGAAAAAGAAAACTTACTGTTTCGATATGCTCAAATTCTACACATCTCATTGAAAGTCATGAAACAATAGGACTGACTCCACGCGTAATGAAATATTCACTGCACCATCGAAATGGGTCACATTCGAGACACCCTCTGAAAAAGGTCAAAATACGCGAAATACAAAAGCTGAAATGCCTGGAATCATTCTGTACGTTTCGAAATCATTGCGACGTTCTAAAACTGTTCATTGTGAACTTTATCTGATCCCTGTCCGTGCTATTTTCGTTATAGGTGTGAATTTGATATCGGGCGATAATGAAAGTTTATGAGTATCTATAAATGTGAAAATTACTTCAAATGATGAAACAGGTCTGGTTTAATTTCGCGGATTGTGACTCCTTAAACGAGAAATTGAAATTCAGGAATGACTGAAATAACTTTCAAGGCTTTTGAAACGAAAATCACTTAGAAATTTTTCTTGAAATAGCGTTGAACTTGTGTAGTAATTGATGATTATCAGGGACCAACAAGAAACCGTCAAGAACAACCGATTTTATCAAATTTGATTCCTCACATTCGAAAAATCTGAAGAATTGTTTCTAAATTCAACAAGCCTCTTGGCAAAACCTTCAGAAATTTGTGGAATTCTTGCCGACCTACACAAGGAAGCTCATAAATCTGCTACGAGCTGAGTTTCTAGTAATGGTAGGCCTTGTTAAATGGTATACAGATGGTTCTAAACCCAACAAAGGAGCTGGTGCTGGGGTTCAAGGGGCAAAGCCAAGTGTGCACGATAGGCTCCTGTGTGAGTGTTCTGCAAGCAGAAATATTAGTAATCGAAAGATGTCTAGACATTAATCTAGAGAGAAACTATCAGAATTGCGACATAACTATTCACTCAGATAGTCAAGCTGCTATTAGAGAACTGAAATCCTATATCATCGACTCAAAGTCGACATGGGAATGCCGGATCAAACTCAATGAGGTAGGCAAGAATAATAAGGTCTCTTTGATCTGGGTTCCTGGTCATTCGGGAATCACAGGTTACGAAGAGGCCAATAAACTTGCCAGAGAGGATGCTGGGAAACCACTCACTGGCCCAGAACCTTTCTGTGTTATAGCAAAATGTACATATAAGAAAGAGTTTCTGGAGAAGGAGAAAACTGAAAGAGAAACACTCTGGCAGAATCTCCCAGGGTTGGATCACTCCAAAAAGTTCCTTCGGAATTTTGAAACTGCAAGATCCAAAAAATATTTAGATCTCAGTAAGAACCAACTACACCTCCTCACTGGCTTTCTTACAGGGCATTGTCGCCTCAGAAAGCACTTGCTGAGAATGAGCGTATCGGACACAGACGAGTGTAGTTTCTGTGGGGAGGAGGAAGAAACTCCTATTCACAGAATGCTTTGGCATTGTAAGCCAAAGGAAACAATGCTTTGGTCAAGAGACCTGTAGGAGTGAGGAATTAGCCTCACTGAAGCCTTCCGAGATATTGGATTTCATAAGATCTCTGGGACTGGAAGGGGAGCTGTAAAGCTTTGTCAGGGAGCAATCATCAGGTCGCAGTGGACTGTAACCCGTTTTAAACCATTCACAAGGGTAAGTCGGTTCAGGATTCCCATGAGGTAACAGCTAAAGCTCCTAAGGAAGTCGTTGGACTTATCAATGCCATTGAAAGCCTCCTTGGAATTTGAATGAAGAAGTTGGGTAAAGAACAAAAGATCCTTGCGGTCGAAGTTCCCGGAAGGCTGAACCTAGATAAAACGTCCCCTGTTCAGAATAATAATAATAACTTATTTATAAAGAATATTTTGTATTAGCAACATACGTTGAAATGATATATTTTGATAAGGTCTAAAACAAAAGCATCACCTTCGAAAACACCATGTGTACACTGAGTCTCACCAAAGTGTTATTGCAGACTTCGCCAAGCAAAAACGTCTCGGCTAAATTGATGTAAGGCAGCAAACTTTTCTCGGTCCAATTTCTGTAGCCCCTCCATCTTTGAAACAAACAGACCAAAGCAACGTTTGCAACTCTCAATGTGAAACTGGAGAATAGGACGGATTACTTTTCCTCTCGGAAGGGCCATCAAATCAGCTGTTCGCAGAAATATCGGTGCCAACGGGAAGGACGTATGCGACAAGATGCATATTGCATTGGATATGAACCCAACGTTCAGCATGGACTAGCAATTCAATTTCCCGTTCAAACGCAACGAATACGGAATTCAATTTATACAAACGACATTGAATGAATAAATATGTAACGGATGTGTCGATTCGAGTTTGAACCCAGATACAGGGAGTGTAATTACTAATTGGATATAAAGGGTGAGTCTTTGACTTGTACAGTATATGCAGATAAAGAAAACAGAATTGGAAACATCACAGTTTCTATAGTAAATTCGAACAGGGCCATATTCTAGTCGAACAGTGGCAGAATCAAAACCTCAGAGGGAAGACAGATTCGGTTGGGTGGGGATGTAGAGCACAACGTATGGAACGCGAAGTGTCGAATCGAATCAGTAACACTCCAAACGCGGTATGGGTGATTTCATATCTGTTGTGAATGAATACGACAATTTTATTCCACCCTGGAGAGAGGAATTCATTTGCCTCAATGAATGACACAAATAGTTTCCTGTGGAAATAAGTATTCAGGTTGTTCTTTCGCCAAAACTGGTTTGAAAATGAAATAAATTCTAGAAAAAGAAAAAATTGAAAAACGAAAAATACATTCTAGGAGGGGAAATTACAAAAAGAAAACTTATTCTATGAAAATACTGAGCTTTACTAGATTATCAAGAATCTAAGTTTAAAACGCCATACCAAAGAGTAGATAGGAAAAAAGAAGAGATGATATAATAAACCTTCGTGTGCAACTGGCAGTTTTGTCACCAGAAATGCACATCAGCATAACCAGCTTTACCTACAGGGTGCCCCAATGAAATGGGACGATATTTCACATACAATAAAGATTTAATTAAATGCGTTTATTAATAATTGAAGTTTCGATTTTGGTCATGAATGTCCTCAGAAGCAGTTTTGAAATCTTTAATCTGTCGTCCCATACGATAAAATGTCAATTACTAAAATTAACTCATTTATCTTAAAGCCACAACAAGGCGCATATCCTGAATGACGAATAATAAAGATTTTCGTGATAACAAAAAACATGGTTAATATAATTACAATTTTTTCAAATCTAAGTTTCCTACCGATGAAAAGTATCTGAAATCTTATCATTTTGCGGGTTACAATTTATTTAAAGACGTAACAACGACGTTTCTAATTAGGAGCTCGAACTATTTGAAATACTAGCAAAAATATGTTTACTCACTTGAATTTTGTTTAGGCACATATGATGAGAGTAGTTTCGTTCTCTTCTTTTCATATCCTTTTTGTGTGATGTCACCTGGAAAGAAAAACGACATATAAATAAAATTACTCGATGAAAGGAAAGAATACATAACATGTTTTGACAATATACAGATTCTCCCAAGTTCGGTTGTATTTGTAATTTGAGAGGTTTTGTTTTCTGTATGAATGGTGTCACTGAAAAAAAGTTATTCTTGAAACTGCTGCAACTTTTTACAAGACAATAACAATTTTTTCAAAATAATACAGGGCGAATTATTTCCAGTTGACAACAATCAGAAAATTCATCGTAAGGGCATGAAACACAAGTATAGATTTGAAAAAGATAGGCAATTGGATCGTCGATCAAAAGTGGGTTTCATTTGATTTAATTTGTTTTTCCTTATCTGAAATACAAGTCCTACCACAACTTAATCTCTGGCCAAACAAAATTGCCCTAACCACAGATGCGATTAAACAGTAGAAACTCGTGATGAAACAGAAAAGGTTACATCATTTAATTCTTGAGACAATTCTGCAGTACATATCCGAATTATTTTCATTATTATTGTCGTTTTCATGATCCTTTGTTAAATTAATTTGGTTTAACGTAAGTTCAATAATCTTTCAAGATTTTAGGTTTCTGAGAGTATCTTGGAGAGAGGGTACATTTTAAAGGTTATATTTATTTCCCTCGCTCCCTTAAATTTGAGGTCAAGCATGTTACTTTTTCGTCATTAATATTTACAAACCTACAAATAATGTCTGGCCGAGAAATTAAAAAATAAATGTCCTCAATTCTCTGGATTTGAGGCTGAACATGAAGTTTTAGTAAAATCTTCGATAGCAATGATGAATTCTGAAAAAATTTTATATACCTTTTTTTTATTGGACAAATGTTTTCTCCGATTTTTTTTATTTCGATTCGGATAATTTTTATATTCGAAAAAATTGTCAGTTAAGAAGCTACTTGTTAGTATACGTTATACATTTTCATAACGACTTTAATGATAACCTGATAATAAAAATTTTTCAGCGCAAGATATGAAATGTATTTGAACCATTATGAGTGGTATTTTTTCTTGATGCTACAACTGTTATCTTTCAATTGTCTTCATGAAAAAATTTACGGAATTTCTAATTATGTTGATATCGCATACCTCTGTGATTTGAACTTTTTATCAGATGATATAAACTCATTATAAATTATAATAATGCTCTCTGAAATAAGTCTCAAACAAAATCGCCCTTTCACATGCATCAAGAGAAAAATAAGGATCAGAGGAATTATCGTCGAGAAAATTCTAATTAAAATGAATTCACGGATAAAAAAAGGGGTTATGGATACCCATAAAAAAATTATGAAGGTCTTAAATTAATGCGAACAAGTTGGGAAGGGCAGATCTGGAATAAGATATTCCTGAAATTTAATTCTGGTAATTTCCATCCAGTGTTAAAAAGCCGAGCCTTACGAAGTTATCTACGTAGGCTTTGGCTACGCCAACATTAACCCCAATTACTCAATGCTATCAAGTTCTTTTTGATTAATTACCAAATCCGAAAAAAAAAACAAATTCCTCAAGTAGGTAATTTGTGAACCAAATACCCGGAGAAATTTATTAATTAACGTTAGGCCTGAGACACTCTAAAAATATACAGAGTGAGCCACGGTAACTTATTTATTTCTGTTCATTAAACGAGGAATAAATAACCTTGATCTTACATATTAGAAAAGGAAATGAACTGATTACGGACTAGAGAAAATCAATGTCCTCTGGTAGAAATAGTACACCAAATGATAGAAAAGCTTTTGGAATTCAAGAACCAGACTTGTTTTGAGAAATTAATTAACTTTACCGTACCAAAAACTTACTGCTAGAATCAGACAATCTAGAAAAAACTGAGAATGTTGAATAACTTGAGAAAGTATTCTTAAAATTGAAAAAGAAACTCCATTTTCAAAAGAGATGCAACTTGATAAACAAAATCAATTGTAACGATCGTGATAATTGTTATATTGATCAAGTGTATATCTATTATGTTTGGAGAAAGATTCGAAGAAAAAGAAATTTCCAAAATAACAAGAAATGGAAAAAATATTAATTTAGAAAAGACATAGTCTTTAGCTCCATTTTTTCGTATTTAACCCATTTATTTGAAATTCCACTGAGAATTCTATTTACCCATGAAACATTCTCGAATTCTAATTATTCAGCTTTTTAAATTGTGACGTTGACTTGATAGAATGATGATTCGTTTATACAGAGATGAAAGAATTAATTTGAAACATAAACGGCTGTCCATTCTGATGAAGTTCGTAATGAAGTTTTATGAGTAATAATAATTATTATTATTCTGAAACGGGAGTGAGAGAAATGGACTGGTGCCAAGCTGATCGTTTAGACGATAAAATGCATTGTTATGACAAGAACTTCCACTTCAGTTGAACTACATATAAGGTCAGCTGATGAACAGTCATAATCTAGGCATTATCATTTAAACAATAAATTATGCTCCGAATATTAAACGATCAGTTTAGCTGTTTCCTAAGAATCGTGGCCGTTGATTCATTCGACAATGGACATTTTGCAGGATGCCAATGAGTCAACATCGAACAGAAATGACGATACGCAGAATAAAGACGATAGAACCGGTCAACTGATTTTTAGTTATAGATTGAAATCTATCTGAATTCATGCTAATTTGAATAATTTTGGGGTAATTGAAATCAAGAATCAGGAAAGAGGTTTATAGATATGAAAGTTTATATTTTTGGCGAGATAATATCAACTTATGTAACTCACTATATTAATCGCTACTTGACTAAAATATTAGCACAGTCCGAACAAGACCTAACCATTCTAATTCTGTACAATGAAGACGGACAATTCTCATGCAATGAACACATCATCTTCGACAAGAATTCCTTTGTGATGGGAACGAAGCGTAAATTGAAGAAGTTAAGATCATTCAGTGACGAATTGTGGCATTATGTATGTGCACTTTAATTTTCATTCATACATGCACACATGACGCTGGATATCATGTTGCTTGGGGTGGAGAAATATGAGACGAGCAGACTGAGTGAGCCGTTGAATTTTTTATCCGGAAGTGCTTTCATTTCCGAGTTTTTCGTTGTCGTTTTAAATTTTTATCTGAAGATGTCTCCGAATGATTTTTAGTGGAGAGTTCAAAGATCCGGACTTCTTTGAACGCTAGAAAAGTCACGATAAATATGATTCTATAATAGTCACTGCATGAATATCAAAGATCACTTACCGCAGATAAAAATTCAAACAAAAAAAGAAGGTACGCGCCTATAAAATTCAAATTTCGAGATCAAAATCAAGATGAGACTTCTACTAGTAATGCTACAATTTTCCTTTATTCCAATCTGATTTCAGAATGGCTTTGAGGCTGAAAATGAAGTTGATTCTTGATATGGGTGGTAAATTCAAAATCGATTCGACACCAAATCTGAATTAAAAATTATTTAGATGAATTTACGATTCATTTAAGACTTATGTTCAAGATACTTTTGGACCAGAACTTCACAAATGAAGTGTGAATATAAACATGTGACTAAACATCCCCTGAACACAAATATTATTTAGCTGAATAGTTTTTGTGTTTAGGGGATGTTTAGTCACTATAATTTGTCCAACTAATGGAATATAATTCGTTAGTTACCTCAATAACATATTTAGAAATCAGAAATGTGAAAATAAGTTCATTCATTTTTTTTGGAGATTTGAAGCGTCTGACAAAAGTTTTGGCCCATGGAAAGTGTCAGTCACTTAGGATACTATTTTAGAAATAATATTCTACAAAACAAATTTGAAAATCAGCCATGCGAAAATAAGTTACGCCAGACAGCTCTGGGATTTTGGACTAGTACCAATGAGCAGTATAATGTTTATATTATTGTGTTCTATCGAATTAAATTTAATATCCGAAAAAATTATTGTTTTTCGGAGATTTTTGATTTATTGTTTTCACAGATAGAAAAATAAATAGAGAAGAAATAGATGTGAATTTTCATTATTCTATAACTACCCAAATCGAAGTAATAAAGCTTCGAAAAACACTCAGTGTGAAAACAACAAAATATTTTTTAAGCGATTGAACAAACCATTTCTGAACTGATAAGGAGGTGGACATCTCGGCTCAGGTGGAGGATCTTCAAACTGCTGCAACCAATCATACAACTGTTCTAAATCCTTGAGACTCTGTTGCCTTTCTGCTTCAGCCCTAGCAGCTACCTCTTCTAAACTCTCCATTTCAAAGCACAATCAACATGTCGTCCTATCTTTTCTATGACGATACCGAATGCACTTCAAAGTTAACAGTTACTAACACTAGTTACAAAAGCGATTTTTGCGTGCTTTTCTAAAATCTTAAATTTGATATGAACGAGGATATATACTTCAAATATCAACAATAATATTCACGTGAAAATGTCTTCCTGCAATTCAGAATAAAATTAGAGTGATACAAGTGTAAAAGGGGCAATAACAAATAAATGACGCGTTAATGTTCCTCTGGCGTATTTGGAGATAAAAGGGTACTTATCATTTATTGCAATTATTCGATTAAAGTCTTCTGAAATATTGATGACATTGGGACTATGAACGTGAACGTTTTCAGAAATAAATTCTTAATTTGATGGGACTCATGTGAAAAGTTATTGGAACGGAAGTTGGTATAGCGTTAAGTGCAGCATTAAGATGCTGGAATTGAGAGAATGTGTTGGGTTGGAAAAATTTATGATATTCTCTTCATGAAAACATGGTTCCTACTTTCCTCGCAGGGAAAATTTATTGGAAGGATAAAACAAGAGAGAGAAATGAGAAATGGCCTCTGAAGATGAAATTGATCAAAATTCCATGCGTATGAAAACTAATAATAGAAGTGAAAGAGAAGGAATGAGTTGATGTCAGAAGTTTGGCCCAGATAATTGTGAAAAAAAATTCTCAGGGATTCATTTGAGGAAATATGATAATACTATGAAATTTGAATGAGATTGAGATATGAAAGATGGATTTCAGACATTATATTGTTCCTTAGTTCTTAGAAACTGATGTGAAAAGTAATATAATATTATAGATATCGATAGGGAAAAAAGGGTCTTAAAATGTTTCTAGAAGGAGACAATTATAAAAAATTTCCAGAAGAATATAAAATTGAGAAATTTACAACCTGAGCATGATGAAATGGAGGAATTAAAACACTTTTGAAAAGATTTCTGGCTCCAAAAACAAGGGGGAAAAGGTGTCTTAAGGAGGCACCATGGCAGAAAAGGGCATGAGATTCTGGGGGGCAAATTCAGAAGCCAATTTCACAAAAATAAAACGAGGGATCCGCTGAATTTTTTTCAAGAATCTCCTGTTTCATTTCGACACCTGTAGAAACGAAAGAGTGTTCCAAAATGCTTATTTTCTCGTGCTTTGAATGCATGAGTAAATGAATATGAAGGCTAATGAAGGATTTTGGAAGTTAAAAATATCAATTTAGATTGTCTGAAAAAACATGTGTGTGAATGTGGCTCAGAACTTTTGGATTTTCGAAAAGTTTTTGTTGTGCTGTATTGTGCTAGGTTTGAGCTGATTCGCGCCGTTGAATTGTTTTCTCAATTTCATGTGCTTTTCGAGAAAACTGGATAGCCGAGCACTTTTCGAAAAATTTGATTCCAATGATTGAAAAAAAAATGGTTCTATACATGTACTGAGTTATGCCGTTAGAGTTGTCTAGTTTCTCGAAAAATGGTATTGAAAAAAATAGCCCAGCACTTTCGTTCTTTCATTTCACAAATGAATGGAGAAAATTATGATACATTTGTGTTGTCTTGGACCGTGAATATTTTCACAAAAGTGCAATTCAAAAATTGCAAATCACGAAAATGAAAAAATCAGCCCAGAATTTTTTTCTCAGCGAAAATTCATTTTTATCATTGTGTCGAATTGTGCCAGTCAGATTTTGGGAAAAAACACAGGTTTTCCTTCATATGGCGAAAATAATACAAATCAGTAGATTGTAGGTTCATCATATACCTGGCAACAGTGTGTGTGAATCTGGCCCAGCTCTTCTGGATTTACAAGAAAATCTTCTTTGTGTTGAATTGTCATAGGTTTGATGCTGCGTTGTTCCATTGAAATTTTGTTTTTATTCCATACGGTTTTCGAGATATTTTACAAAATGTGTTGAACGAGTATTTTGTGAAACATCTTGAGAACCGTATGTAGTTAAAGAAAAATTCCAACGGCACAAAGCATGCAAAATTCTTCACAAAAACAATAATATCGAAAATTCAGAAGTGCTGGGCTGAATTCACACACACTGTTGCCAGGTATACTGATTTTCCTACAATCTACAGACTTTTATTATTTTCGTCATATGAAGAGGAACCTGTTGATTTTTTCTGAAAATCTGACCGGCACAAGTTGTCACAATCCTATGAAACAACATTCCTCGTGAAAAAAGAAAAGGGCTGCCATTTTCGTAAATTCTAAGAAAATCAGAAAAAAATTCGTGAAAACATCAAAAGCACAAATGTAGGAAAAATTTTTCCATTCGTTTGTGAGGAGAACGAAATTGCTGAGCAACTTTCTTTTTCCAATTTCGATTTTTCAGGAAACTATACCTTTTCAACTTCAACTTCGAAATGAGAAAAAGCAACTTCAAAATGGTGAACACAACGAATTTTGAATAAACACAGTCAAAATAGGACTAAACAATCTCATATTGAGAAATGAATTTTTTTTCTTTTTGATATCGGAGAATTCTCACAATTCTGAAGACTTTCATGAATGAAATTTGCTACAATCCTTTAAAGTTCGAAGTGTTATTTCTAATATTTCTATTGTAAGGCAAAAAGTTTTTGAATGGATTATTCCTTTGACACAAGTTTTACAACTTGTCTTCCTTCTATTATGCATTCAAAAATTTTTCCGATTGATTTTTGACCAACAGAGACTGGGAGAGAAAACCTTAAGAAAATTCAGACGAATGAAGAGTATTGATTCTCGCTTCTTTCAACGAAATATTTCATAAATTCATATACACATTTCGATTCTCAATTACTTCTGAACAATTCTCTCGAAATATGAAATAAAACTATTCAATATGGAATTGTTCAGTAACAATATGAACGTGTTTAATTCCAATTTTATTGTGATCACCATTTCGAATGTGTTCATTCCCGATTCGTATGTGTTTACCATTTTGAAGTTGCTTATTCCCATTTTGAATTTGTTCAATCCCAACCTGAATTTGATAAGTCTCAATTCGAAGTTGAAAAGTAGAGCTATTTTTCAAGTCATTAGAATCTAATTTTTTGAAAAGTGCTGGGCTGGCTTGTCAGTTTTTGAAACATTTCGTGAACCATATCAGCACCTCAGAGGTAAAGTGTGTTAAGTCACATTTTTTCAGGCACGAACTATCTACAATATTGGATTCACATTAGTAAATTCTAGCTAGTGGAACACATTTTTGGGTATATCAAGTCACCAAATAATGGCAGTAAACATTCTTTGAAACAATAATGGAACTGGAAAATCGCTGTTTTGTCTAATTTTGATCACTTCACCTCTGGGGTGCGGATATGGAATTAAGAAAGCAACACAAAGCTGGCACGATTGAGCACAACAGAGAAATTTCGAGAATCCAAAAGTGCTGGACCAATTTTGCATGAAGAAAACAAGGAGCTGTGGGGGATCGATTGATATGAAAACCAAGACCAGGATAGTCGGATTCAAATGCGAAAAAAGGTTGCACGAGCAGCGCAACAGCCAAAGGGTTGTTTGACCCTCAGGTCGCAGAAACAAAGGGCAATTTGTCGGATTACGAGGTTATGGAAGCTGCTATCGATCCCCCCGTTGCAGCAGAAAGACAGGTGATATTCCCCCAACCTACAACAATTCCGGAGTGCTCAATCTCCCGAAATAAGATCAATTCCTCCTCTCCAACAACTTCAACACCTACAAAAACTTCAACAGGCGCTTAACCGTAAAAAACATCGACAAACGCAACGTCGCATCACGCACACGTCGAAGATCTACCAAAAATTCCCGGAATTTGGAAAACCGCCGATCCGGAGTCAGCACAGCATCCGAGGAGCCTGGGCGCGATGACGTAACGGCGCCGTGGACGCTCGGCGTCCGGAATGCGCGGCCGCTCGCTCCATCTAGCGGGACGTCGGCGGCAGACTGGACGGACGTCGCTAGACGTTGGTTCGCCGTCCCCGAAAAGCTTCGACCCGACCTGCGCCCTGAGGGGTTCGCGGCGCAGGCGCCGGGGGCGTCGGATCATCCGCGGCAGTGTTGCCAAACGGTGGATTTTTACCCGAATTGCGGATTTTTTTTGGATAAAAGAATAATTCGGATTTTTTCTGAGGGAATTGGATTATTGAAGTTTTGTCCACAAGATGATATTCCATCGATCGAGAAAATATTTTATATATTATGTCGTAGAATATTTCTACCTGGGAAACCACGTAAAAGAATCGACAATTACACGACTTCAGGAGTGTTTTGGAAACATAGATGAATTCAAAATAGTAATCATCGAAATGAATACCATTTTCAATTCCCAGGCTCAGAGATCTTTCATCATGAGGTAGGAGAAATGATATTAGATTTTGTCACTGGGATGAG
This sequence comes from Hippodamia convergens, assembly GCA_038502775.1. Taxonomy (NCBI): domain Eukaryota; kingdom Metazoa; phylum Arthropoda; class Insecta; order Coleoptera; family Coccinellidae; genus Hippodamia; species Hippodamia convergens. The sequence goes on from CM076608.1 coordinate 23,613,531, forward strand.
AGATATACCGGTTTCGGCCTTGCTGGGCCTCATCAGTATCCCGCACATCTCAGGACAAAATCTTCATAAAAAACTTCAGAATTTGAAGCAATTGGTTGTGAAGTAATGAGTAAAATATTACAAAGTACTAAGGTGGTGACATCCAATTGCGTCAACATGAAGTTTCACATCTCCAATCAAATGCAAAAAAAGAAATCTGTACTTCCTCTTTCACTGAATGAGATTTTAGCAGTGGCTCTATTCAGGGCCCGCTTGCTAGTTTCTCAAAGTGATGGAAACGCCCAATTCTTTTTGTGACTGTGATATTTTACTCATTACTTCACAACCAATTGCTTCAAATTCTGAAGTTTTTTATGAAGATTTTGTCCTGAGATGTGCGGGATACTGATGAGGCCCAACAAGGCCGAAACCGGTATATCTCTCATCCCAGTGACAAAATCTAATATCATTTCTCCAACCTCATGATGAAAGATCTCTGAGCCTGGGAATTGAAAATGGTTTTCATTTCGATGATTACTATTTTGAATTCATCTATGTTTCAAAAATGTTCTCGATGTGCCTTCGTAAAGGCAAAGAATTTTCTTCTTTTACTTAACTTCAGGAGTGGTGCGAAAATGCGTGCTTTTAATTTGAAATACGACTTTCTTACGATTCGAATATGTTTTTGTAGAGAATTTCACGATCTGTAAATTTTCTTGTGGTTCACAAAAATGTATGACGTTCGACCGCAAATTAAAAAGCAATTCAAACGGGATCAATGGGGATTTTTGAAATAGTATTTTTTATGTAATGAAATGAATAAAAATCAATCAAATCTCAAATCATAACTATTCAATCCCTATCAATCACAAAACACTGAAATAGGTCAGGTTTTGTTGCTCATCACCACTTGAGGGCACTAGAATTGAAAAATTAGTTGAAATATCCAAAATAGAAAAGCATGTTTTTTCTTTTCCGAATTATTTAATTTTTTGATGAACGAGCGGATTTTTTTCGGATTTTTTCGAATTTTTTGGCAGAAATTTCTGACTTTTCCGTGAATTACCATTGGCAACACTGGAGACGCGGCAGGTTGAGATCTTGCGGAGGAAAAAAGGGAATTGCAGTTGGGGAAGAAGAAGCGGACAAACAGTCTTAGTAACGACGTCTAGTTCGGGTAATTGCAACTGCTGTAGAGACCTCGGAGAGATAAACTCGAATTGCGGCAATTTATGGCAGGATTAGACTGAACCATGGCATCGTTCACAGACTCTCGTTAAAGAGTCATACTTAGGCCCAGTAGTTCAATCAAGGTTCAAACCAGGATCAGATTTCAATGCTTTTCAACCTGTCAAAATTGAACTGAAATGTCACACTTGATTAGAGTTTGAACAACCGGACCTAAGTTTTGGTATAGTCCGTTTCAGAATTATTGGAATCTTGGACGGCTGTGGAATCTCGAAAATATACTGCTCCAAGAGTTAGGGATATCGTATTCAATAGTTTTGAAAAGTATGTAATCTTCGAGAAAATCGCTCTAAAATTATTCAAAACTAAAGAACAACTTGAATCGATCCAATAAAAATCAGTATGAGACATTTCGTTAATCAGGGGCCCGTAAAAAAATCCCTACAAGTGTAAGAAGTCTTTAAGTTACAAATGATCTGCCTGTAGCTACTAGTCCAATTTAATTCGGTATCATGCGAATGATTGCAATAATTGTAGAAATCATTTTCTACACGTGTAGCTACATATATGTAATATAATAGTCATTTATAATTCAAGTGCCCATTGATATTCTTCCACAAGTTCAAAATTCAAAACTGATCCACGAAGTGGTAAGTTTTTGAACGAACGAGTGTAATGTACGAGTATCATACAATATCTCCTCCAATTCACTGAATTTCCACTAGTAATACCACTAAAGGTCAATTTATTTCCGGAAATTTTTCCGAGCTCATGAATATTTCGAAAATTATCCGAGTAGAAGCATTTGCCTAGGTTTGAAGGTAGGTAAAACATTAACTACACTTGTTGAAAATTCAGTGCTACAATTTTATAGGGCTATCGGAATGCTACAGGGTGGCCTAACTCAGGTTACTGTAGCGGAAAGGCTCCAAGTCAGCCAAAGTATGATATCTCGACTTTGGAATAGGATCAGACCAAGGCTTGGTAGGCGACGAAAAACAACACCTGCTCAGGATCGTTTCATCACCGTTTCGGCGAGAAGAAAGCCTGATTCTACGTGTAGAATGCTACGGAATACTCTTCAAAATGCAAATGGGGCCAAAATTTTCATCGAAACCATCAGACGACGTTTGATAGTGGTGAATCTAGGTTCTAGACATCCCTTAAGAGGAGCTCCATTAACACGTGACCATAAGTGTAAAAGACTGGTATGGGCAAGGCAACATTTCGATTGGAACGATCAATGACGTAGTGTCCTTTTCACTGATGAATCCAGATATGGACGATTTTCAGATTCTCGAAGAATGAGGGTATGGACAATCCCACGCCTACCTCGTAATCGTCGCTATGTCCAAGAAGTCCATCCATTCCGAGTGGGTAGTGTTATGGTATGGGCCGGGATATGTTTCAACAGACGTACAGATCTACACATTTGTCCTGGAAATATGACCAACTTACACTATAGGGAGCATGTCATTGACAATGTTTTTGTCAAATTTTCACGCTGCTATTGGTGAAACTTTTCAATTTCTATAAAATAACGCTAGATCGCACCGTGCAGCCATAGTTGAGAATGCGCCTGAGGAGATTGGTATTCCACATTTACCAATACCTCCGCACTCACCAGAATTGAATTGCATGGGACATGCATGGGATATGCTCCAAAGAAGATTAGATAATCATCAACCTAACCCAGAAACCTTAAATGATCTGAGAGAGCTTCTGCCCTGTTTATGGAACCAAATTCCTCAAGAAATGTTCAACAACCTCGTGTGTAGTATGCAAAGACGATGTCAAGCTGTTATTGATACCCGTGACGGCCATACATTGTATTGATAGTCTTAAAATGCTTGAATTCTCTAGGAATAAAATTTCGTTATTTACTCAATTTTTCTTGACCACCTGCAGACCTGCATGCTTAAATTAATTTTATTTCGTGAAACTTGAAATCATATCATATGAATTTTTATTACAAATTCTCATTCAAACTATATTTCTTGCAACTTAAGTCAATATCCCTGACTCATGTGGAGCCATTTATGTTGGTAACATCCCATCAGTAACTTTTAAGGATTTAGGTTGGCCTTGATGAAAAACACAAATTTAAGACATTTCAGAGTTAGAATTAACCTCCTGAATATATAATAAGATCTTTATTGAAAAAATTACATACATTCCATTCAGATTGCCAGAAATACTGTATAAATGTGTCTCATGAATATTCTGTAATGTTAACTGAAATTATGATTTTCGTTTGTCCAAAAAGTGGATACTGTTTTGGACTTGTTCTGTTTGTATCCCGTATTTCTGAATAAATAAAATAAAATCCGAAACACGGAGTAGTGATTTCATGTATATTTAAGTTATTCTGCGACAAAATTTCAATCGACTTTGCTGTGAACATTCCTCATCGAACGAAGCGGACTCAAACTTGGGCGGTATATTAAACCCTTGTGCGAGAGTTTATGCGTTTTTTGCCGAGAGGAAAAAAACGCAATGTTTCCGAAGATCGACTGCTGTGAAATTGGCCCTTTTGAACTCCTCTGAAGCGAGCTCTGTTTGTTTTCCGGTGTAGTCAATCGCCTAATCGATTTATAAGTGTCGTGTAAACGGAACGTTCCGCAAAAAACGCATTTTTCATCGACAGTAAATCAGATTCGTGGAGGAAAACTCTTGCAATCTGCACATTTCAACATTCGTTTCGTTCCCATTAAATATAGAACGCAACATATTCGACAGTCCGTGGGAAAGAAAGTGGTACAAGAATACAAGATCGCGACGCAACCAGTTGTTAGAACGAAAGTAACATTTCACTGCAATGCAGAACATCGGCAATTACGCGGTTTTCATCAGAGCACGATTTGTTGGATTTCGCGTGGCGCGGAGGACCAGAGATCTTTCGGAATGCCGCCCGTTTCGCTCTATTGAACTGACAACGCCAGCCGACGCGATTTTCGTGAAAATCGGAACGGAAATTAATTTTTGGTAGAACAATTTTAACATAAGTGTTAAAAATATTTTGAGCACTCCATTTTATTATGATTAAACCAAAAGTTCAGCAATTGCAAATTTTTATTATCAATACTTAACAATCATTACTTATGAACATTAAAAATAATCGTAAAACTAGAACAATTACTAACATTAATGCTCTGTGACGTTAGAGAGCTTCGCAACACATTATTACAATTCTCAGCACCATCAGTACTTGTAGAAACCGGAAGTACAATATTGAATGGTGATGATCCAAAATCTGTTGAGGTTGGGACAATTTTTTCAGCAATGACATTTCTATATGCAATGGAATGATCAACATAGCCCTCGGCTACCGTCGTAGACATCCATCCACCATGTTTTTTTATATCCGTAATATTTGCTCCTGATTCTGCTAGCAATGAAACGGAGGATCTTCGAAAACAGTGTCCTGTATATTGCTTTGGTTCTGGCAGTTTGAGGAATTCGGTAATAATAAATGGAATTTTCTCAAATGTATTTATACCAACTGGATTGGCAGTGCATTTATTATTCATGTATTTCAGGAAAAAACGACGATGTTTGATGACAGAAGAGCGCATTGCAAAGTACTCATGAAAATAGTTTCACGTGGAAGCGTGTTGAAAATATTTCTAGCACTCCATTTTCTCATGATGATATCAGATGAGAAAAATTCAGAAATTGCAAATTTTCATTATCAATATTTAACAATTATTACTTATGAACATGAATATCAATCGTAAAACTAGAACAATTACTAACATTAATGCCCTGTGACCTTAGGGAGCTTTGCAACACATTATTAGAATCCTCAGCACCATCAGTACTTGTAGAAACCGGAGGTTTAATATTGGATGATGATGATCCAAAAATCTGTTGAGGTTGGGAAATTTTTTTCAGCAATGGAATGATCAACAAAGCCCTCGGCTACCGTCGCAGACTTCCATCCACCATGTTTTTTTATATCCGTAATATTTGCTCCTAATTTTGCTATCAATGATGCGGAGGATCTTCGAAAACAGTGTCCTGTATATTGCTTTGGTTCTGGCAGTTTGAGGAATTCGGCAACAATAGATGGAATTCTCCCAAATGTATTAATACCAACTGGATTGGCAGTGCATTTATTATTCAAGTATTTCAGGAAAAAACGACTATGTTTGATGACAGAAGGGCGCAAGGCAAAGAATTTATGAAAATGATCTACATACTTCCCAATAATACTGAAAGAACGACTGACTTTCGTTTTTGTATTTGGAAGTTGTATAACCAATGATTTATTTGTTATTTTGATGTCTTCCACTGATGAATTACACAATTCTTCAAGCCGACAGGCTCCAAATAATCCGAAAATAGTTGCAACCTTAACCATCAAGTATTTCTCATCTGATGCCTCCTTTATAAACTTTTCAACTTGTTCACGAGTGAGAATTTTTGATTTTTTGGGACGATATCCTTCACATTTCCGTATTAAATATGCTATAACCTTAAAAAATCTACTAACATCCACCCCATTTTCAACAAGGGCGCTTGACTTTATCATTGAAAATTTGCTCCACAAAGTTGATAAACTCCATATTTTTAATTTTTCTTCTAAGTATGCTAGGAAAACAGTTTTACCGAAGTTCCCTTCTACATTTTTCAATTCACACCAGGCCAGGAAACTGTTTTATGCAATATCGTAATGCTGAACAGATTTTTCAGGTGGGAGTTCCAGATTTGCTCTTCTTGCATAATCTTCAATATCCAGAGGAACAACCGAATCGTCAATTTTAATAATACTTGGACCCTCGACAAACATATTGAGCAGTTGAAAACCCAAGACGAAAATTGGACAGGAACGAAATTCAAATTACAGCGTCTTTTCTCATTTGTTGGTAATCATAACGTTGAAAGAACCTTCACGAGTTTTTCCCCCAAATTTCAACATAACATAACATACTTTATTAATCCTGTGAGAAATTACAAAAATATATGGGGCAGGTTATAAAAAAAAATAACATTATAATTAAAATTTCATGATAATTCCCACTGCTAACTATCTGATACTCAAGAATCTGAAAAATACTCTTTCACTGAATAAAAACATTTGGAAGCTAAAATATGGATTCTGGAGTTTTCAATTCTTGCGCCAATTGAAATTTTGTCATTTTTGTGCAAAACGCAGTGATCTATACACATTCAAAATACTTGCACGCTTCCGAATGTCCTCTTCTGTTTTCAAACATTTTTACCAGTTCCTATTGAGCGGAATTCTTGGCGTTTCAGTGACGAAAAACTCAAATATTTGTTTGATATCTTCGCTCTTTAGTCGCAGAATTATCATTTCGTTCCCGAGAAATGCTCCATACCCATTAAATTCTGAATTCCCCAGAGTCAAGCTACGGACTGAAATATCCCTCCTCTGCTCTTCGTCCCTGAGTAACAGACCTCTGAGAAGTGAAAAACCTTTCGGGTGAATTTCCTATGGTTGTCTTGTTCGTTTCCCAGTGATGAATGAATTCGCTATCTATAAGATTTATTATTCCGGATGATTGAACTCGAAAGGGTCAGATACGACGTTGGAACGGACCCTCGAAAAAAAAATATCGAAAAACCGGGTTTTTTTGTCTTCCGATGGCCGAAATTCGGCGTATCCCGCTCGAGGGTTAATAACGTATCGTTAACACCCTATCTGTTCTCATTTTTCGGGCGTCAGAACAATTGGAACCGATTCCGTCTCGGGCAGAAACTCTGGAAATAAATGATAGCAATAAAAGTTGTAGCGGCGTCTCTTGACGTCTGTTGCGGTTCGGACCGTTTGCAATCTGTATGATTAACGACGCTGGCCATCGCTCTTTCGCGAACTGTTGCATTGTTCTTAGTTTGGGGTTTTCCGCAATATGTCTGCCCTATGTCTTCCAGTGAACTTTGGATCGTGATGCGAGTCTAGAACAATTCGGCGATCTGCTGCTTATCTGCTCCCTAGATACTCTACTCAATCGAAAAACTCACTCAGAACAACTAGTCTAAGATCCGAATCTAAAACAACCTTCACTGAGCTGATAATAGAATAAAACCCATTCTACAGATAAAGAAAATCCTTATGGAAACATAGGAAAATGGATGGTAAATTCGAATGAGCCCCGAGTCTAGAAGAACAGTGTAAGAATCGAAATCTCATTACGATTCGATAAAAAATAAGGGACTGGACTGTTGGAATGACAAGTCTCGGCAGGAGGGAATGATCTCGGCTGTCGCGAATTGCAATGCACATTAGTCGCATCCGAACGTCAGATTTGATAGCTAGACGGTTTGAAAATAAATTAGATTCGCGTGAATCAAAATGTTTACGGTTAAAGAGAAAATTCAAATTATAAAATGGTACTTCGGTGGTCAATCTATTGACCATCTATCTTCAATTTCGCATGTTTAAGAATTTGTTTTTCTTTTTATTCTCATAGAATCAATTTTTTTTCAATTTCTTCACACATATATATATATATATATATATATATATATATATATATATATATATATATATATATATATATATATATATATATATATATTCTTATGAAAAAGAGAGCTAATATAATACATTAAATGTTGAAACAAAAAGTACCTAAGCTGAGGTAAAAAAAAGAACGGGGTATCATAACATTCTTTGTATGATACTATAGAATCATACGCTACTATCAACACTAGTATCATACGATACTATACAGCCAGGGGAAAAAACCTCAGCCGAAAAAACCTGCCTCCCCGTAAACAAAATAACATAAAATATCAAATATCAGGAAAATCTTGAAAGACATCAGTGTGATCATCTTCATGTTATCCGTCGATGGGCTCGGATACACAGATTCTTCCCAAAACGACTCGTAATTCTTAATCTGAAATGAAAAAAGACAAAAGCAGAAAAGAAACCGATTATTCAGAATAAATCGAATGCATTTTGGAAATGCATTTGCTACTTTAAAAAACATCAACATTAAGATTTCTTGGCCAAATAATGTTCGGAGGTTTATAAATATTTATGACAGAAATGTCACAAAATTTGAAAGAAATGAAAAAAAAACTCCATCAATTTCCCCTTTCCGAATCTGTTGAAAGTTACGAAACTGATAATTTTAGAACATAACAAGCTAAACTTGTAAAAAATCAATTAATACATAACCTTTCAACTGTCCTCTTTCACGAGGATTTTTTTTCTGTTGCCGTGTGGGTTTCTTGCAGAAGAATCTCTTTGATACCATGTTCATCAGCTAATTTGGAGACGTAATCACACTTTCCTTTCGAAATTCCTTCGATATTCAAATTCAAAATCCACAAATTGTTGCTCTCTGGTCGTGAGGGTTTTTTCAAACCAGATACGACCTTCCAGGTGATGATTTTTCGGCACTTCAGATGTTTGAAGACCGCTACGGGACCCCAATGAAAGGCAATCTTCTCCCATAGATAAACCAAACATGTTATAACACAAGAAAACAGAATATTTTTCAGGAGCAAAAACTAAGACATATTACGAGAATTGTCATTCTGACAAATGTATTTTCGTTTTTCAATTTTTCCTTTTTCTAGAATTTATTTCATTTTCAAACCAGTTTTGGCGAAAAAGAACCTGAATACTGATTTCCACAGGACATTATTTGTGTCATTGATTGCGGCAAATAAATTCCTCGCGTCAGAGTGGAATTAAATTGTCGTATTCATTTACAACAGATATGAAATCACCCATACCACGTTTGGAGTGAGTGTTACTGATACGATTCGACACTTTGCGTACCATACGTTGTGCTCAACATCCCCATCCAACCGAATCTGTCGGCTCAGCCATTTATTCGATATCATTTTGATTCTACCACTTTTCCACTAGAATATGGCCCTATTCAAATTTACTATAGAAACTGTGATGTTTCTAATTGTGTTTTTCCGATCTGTATAATAAATTTCGTCCATTAGAAAATATACTGAAAATAAGTCGTCTAAAAAAGTCCTGGAAAGAATATTCTTGATTATTTTTAGAAAAATTATTTTTCATATAATTTTGCAACATCAAGATAATGAGAAACTTTATACTGGACTTAAAGTATGAAACATGCGAAATGTGCAGACATACGGTTGTCTATTGTTTACGTGAACGAACTTCTGGATTGCTAGGTATAAACAGGTATGTCGATAGCAATTACATTCACTTCTTTTGATGTCAGCATAAGCGCTGTTTTATTGAGAACACGTTGTTACTCCTCAATCGGAAAACTCACTCAGAACGTAGCATTGTACACATTGTTTTCTCATAATTCTCGTTGATCATAACTAAAATCTCATTTGAATATAAAATACCTAGCATTATAATCAATGAGTTCATCATGACTACAATTATTCCCGAGGGTGAATAATGGCAATTATTTGAGAGTTAAATACTATACCTTGTCCATAATTGTCAGAATCGTCATCTTCATTGTCTTTGATTGCTAGAAATTGTCAAGCTTACGAGAAATATCAAGGTCTTTACTCGATTTTGATCCCACTCTTTCATTCAAAGAATTACCAATAATAAAAACAGTATATTTTGAAACCAGTTGCAGAATGGACACCTATTTCAATACGAATTGAATTCTGTAACGAGTAAAAGTTTCTTGAAATACTCTCGAAATTCAAATAAAAATTCAGATTAGTGACTTTTGTATTGTATCTTGGCAGTTGGTGTCACTCAAGAAATTTGACAGATTGCTGAATTTAAATTGATTTGATTCGAAAATTGAGTGGATCGAAGGTCAGTACTGACAACCACAAAACGAAAAATATAACTGATAACAATGCTGTAATGAGTTTCATTACAGCAATACTTTTAGTACTGTAATGAACTCATAACGAAACTGAAATATGAAAACGTGATTTATTGTCCCAAAACTAATTATGAATATAGAAATCTGCTTGTAAATATCAATTTTTACCGAAGAATCCCCGAAAGTTATGGAATTTACTTTCAAATCGATTGAAATTTTGAAATCGAATTTTGAGTTCGAATTTGCTCTGTACACTGAGAGAAGTATTCACTTGATATTATCGATCATGCGTTATAGTTAATAAATCATTTATTGGCCAAATCGACAAATAAATATTTCTTTCATGGAAATGAAGAATTTATTCAAGTTTTTGCAAATCACCTTCACTCAATATTATATCACATTTATTTATGAATAATAACATTCAATAATACCGAATAAAGACGCATTAGACTGAAATAAATATATTTAGTAATAATTAACAAACCGCATGAATTATAAATGAATGTTAACGTCTGAAAATTAAATAGCAAAATTGAAAATTAATGGCCTTGCAAAAGGAATTGAATTCTGGCATAATGTACAACCCGAGCAGGATTTGAACCTGCGCCCCTTGAAATACTAGTCCAACGCGCTAACCAACTGGCCATTGAGAAGGTTGAAGGTTTTATCTGATCTTCGGTTGGCGACTCTCCCAGTATTCGATGTTAGTTTGTTAGTTTTAATTCTTTGGGGAGTTAGGGTTGGAAGGGGAACTCATTCGCTATCGGTGGTCATCGATGATTCGATTTTTACCTTTCATCCGATTGTGTCATTCACGATTTTCGCGATTCATCGGCAGGAGTCGGGTATAGTTCAATCTACCGACCACCGAACAATGTTAACTAGCCAAGATGACTGAAACATGTCAAATGCGGTTTGTTCATTGTTAATAAATCCTATATTTTGAGTAAACATATCGTGGAGTGGTGGAAGTTTAGAATCATTTAGTAATAGAAACCAAACGTTCGTTTATCACCAAATGAACATATGTTTTCAATTAATATATCGTATATTTGAAGAGAACTGCAGTTTACATGAAATACATCATACCCAAATATATTAAATATTAACAAATACCGTGTAAATAAATATTTCGTTCTATATGAATGAATTATTTCAGAGGCAAGATCTGTTAGTTAATAAATAAATTAAAGATTAATAAGTGGATTTTTCTGTTAATGAATAATCTCGAAATAAATACTTTATTGATAAAAACAATTTTATTTCTCTCAGTGTATATGTAGTCATGTTATTTTTCATTGACTTCTCAATGTAAACCTTCTGCGACCATCTAAAAGTGATGGGACAACTTTACACACATTTTCATTTTACTACACCTTATATTTCTGAAACTATGTCGCTTCCAAGCTTCGCCAAGAGATGGCGCTCTTAACAAGGAAACATACGTCCGCACTCGATCACAATCTCGACCTTATCGCGCCGAACATCCGTCCTTGCGACAACAGCCACAATGGATTAACTCGAAAACAATTATCGGGACATCAGCGACTTGGGCAATTGGGCGAATTATCAGCGTAAAACAGACGCAAGGTAATAATTTCCCGCTCGGGCGAACATCTGGCGCATGCGCGCGATAGTCGCGTGCCACGCTTCCTTTCGCTTTGTAAGTCACGCTTCAAGATGCACGGACAATCCGACGATCGAGGAAAAACGGACTTGAATTAAGCCGGGGTGTAATGAGGTTGTAATCGCAGATGCTCGCTACGCTTCGCGTTGTTACCGCTTTATTCGCGACTTACGCAGATTGTAACTACTCGAGCGCAGTTAACACGCCTTACAGAGTTCCGATTTTATCGTCCATTCGATTGTTGTACTTCAAGAACCCGCTAATGAGATTCATTAAGAAGCTGACGGGGAAAGAACACACGTGCTGCAGAAACACATCTGTTTTTGTGGCTCAATATGTATTTTATTTGGGAAATTGTGAAAAATTCAATTGCGTTCATATTGATGGATTGGTTAGACCCTCAAACTCTTTTTTTCACGACAAGCATCGAAAAAAGTTCAGAGAGAGTTGATTGAATCCTTATACCTTTCGCTAAACATACGCTCTTAAAATACTCCTTAGTATATTCACAAAAAATATTTAATTGGTCCAACATTTTCATGATTACAAAACAAGAAACAAAGATTGCTTGCGACCTCGGTGCAAAAAAGTATTGGACAGAGGTCGTGTCATTATTTAGCACCGAGATTATACAGTTTGCCACCTCTGGATATAAAAACTGTGGTATATTATGGAAATTTCAAAATGAAAACAAAGTCATGGATTAGAGAAAATAAAATGTTTTTTAATTTTCTTTAGAATAAAAATTGGGACAAGGAACAACTTAATCAGTATTCTATAAACTACTAAAAATTAACAAAAAATAACGCAAATTAGACATAAAATATCCGAAATTGGACACAAACCCCCCGAAAATAGAGAGAGACTACCCGAATTGTGACAGAACTCTCGAAATTGACAATTTTAATTCAACAGGCATACAGTGTAGAAATAAGTCTAATTGCTTTTTTTACTTTTTTATTGTTGCTTGTGGAACTTTCTTTCTGTAGCAAAGTAAGTTGAAATCTTGTATTTTCATTTCATTTTATATTCCAGGGAAAGAAGTGTTATCTTATTTTTTTTCTCAAACTACATACCGATAATTTTTTTTTCGGAAAACTATTATCTCGTAGTTTTAGTCTTTGTTTATTTCAATGAAGTACTTCATTCGAATAAACATAATTATTATCATTATTTTGTACCGAATTGAAATAAACTTCTCCACATGAGTTGGGGACATTGACCTAAATTGCAAAAAATAGTTTAAATGGGATTTTGTGATGAAAATTCATATTAATATGATTTCAAGTTGCAGGAAATAAAATTTATTTTAGCCTGTAGATCTGCAGCGTAAACAGGGTGGTTAAGAAAAATCGAGTAAAATAACGAAATTTTTTTTCCTAGAGAATTCAAGCATTTTAAGAGTATCAATACAATGTATGGACTCCACGGGCATCAATAAGAGCTTGACAGCTTCTTTGCATACTACACACGAGGTTGTTGAACATTTCTAGAGGAATTTGGTTGCATTAACGGGGCAGAAGCTCTCCCAGATCATTTAAGGATTCTGGGGTAGGTTGGTGATTATCTAATCTTCTTTGAAGCATATCCCATGCATGTTCTGTGCAATTAAAATCTGGTAAGTGCGGAGGTATTGGTAAATGTGGAATACCAAGCTCCTCGCGCGCATTCTCAACTATGGCTGCACGGTGCGGTCGAGCATTATCGTCTAGAAATTGAAATGTTTCACCAATAGCAGCGTGAAAATTCAAAACATTGTCAATGACATGCTCCCTAAAGTGTAAGGCGGTCATATTCCCAGGACAAATGTGTAGTTCTGAGCGCCCGTTGAAATATATCCTGGCCCATACCATAACACTACCCTCTCAGGATGGATGGACTTCTTGGACATAGCGACGATTACGGGGTATGCGTTGGATAGTCCATACCCTTATTCTTCAAGAATCTGAAAATCGTCCATATCTGGATTCATCAGTGAAAAGGACACTACGCCATTGATCGTTCCAATTGATATGTTGCCTTGCCCATTCCAGTCTTTAAATCTTATGGTCACGTGTTGATGGAACTCCACTTAATGGACGTCTAGAACCTAGATTCGCCTCTCTCAAAGGGCATCTGATGGAAACTTGGACCCCATCTGCATTTTGAAGAGTATTCCGTAGCATTCTACACGTAGATGTAGGCTTTCTTCTTGCCAAAACGGTGATGAAACGATCCTGAGCAGGTGTTGTTTTTCGTCGCCCACCAAGCCTTGTTCTTTCCAACACGGAACCTGTCTCCCTGAACCTATTCCAAAGTCGAGATATCACACTTTGTCTAACTTGGAGCTTTCGCTACAACAACCTGAGTTAGGCCACCCTGAAACATTCCGATAGTCCTATTAGCCTCAGCGTTTGTTAATTCACGTCTTGGCATTTTCAGAAAACTCGTTTCAAATCGAAGCCGTTGATGAACTGACTCCATTTCAAAATAAGAACATTCATGAAGCATATGCAAAGAACCAAACTTCAGAAAAAAGGCGACCAGATTGACGAAATGTCTCATACTGATTTTTATTGGATCGATTCAAGTTGTTGAGTTTGAAATGATTTCACAGCGATTTTCTCGAAAATTACATACTTTTCAAAACGATTCAATACGATATCCCTAACTCTTGTGAACCAGTATATTTCGTAATAGATCCTTTTGCATTTGTTTGGAGATGTTTTTTTCGAAAAACATAAATTGCTGAAGTACTAAATCATCGAAATATGGGCATTCTGTTTGAACTTCTGAACTTTAAAAAATTTCAAAAATTGATGTAAAATCGATGAAGTGATGTTTTTCCCAACGCTGGATATTTCTACGACTATCCTTCAACCACAAGGAGATTCTCGCCATTTATCAGAAATTTTTATGTGAGTTTCACACGAGATACACCTATTTTCACCATCGAAATGACTATAGTTAATACTCGTGACGATAAATTCACCATCGCGCCACGTATAATTTCATTCTCGACTCGCGTGGATTATCCATAGGTGTTAAATGTTGGATTTCAGGACCGCAGTATCTATCCCGATACGGATTAAACATGTTATAAATTTATGAGCGCCTTATTTGGACGGGGTATAATCATGCTACGCGATATTTATTGGCGATGCATGAACTCGCTAGATGGCGTTTATTGATGATCGTCTGAAGCATCCATCCGTTTCCTCTGATGCCGGTAATCTCGTTGTACCATAAAATTTGAGCTTGCATGTACTTATTAATAAGGGGTGGAGGGGTGAAGGCGAATCTTATCTGTGTTCACGAACGTGGCGGTATTTTTAGAATTCGAATTTTTATTCCCGAGCAGGTTTCAGTACGAAACTATCGTTAACTTATCGGTAAATCCCAGGTCTTATGCAAGGAGCCGGTTTGTTCGATATGAGCATTGAAATATGCGTGGTAACAATGGAATTGTCCCCGTACGCTGTTCTGCAAGAGTGACTCATGGAATTGATAATTTCAAGCGGTGAATTAAGAATTTCATATCTGCGAATCACAATAAAGGCTGTTTCACGCAAATGCATTTCAATCGGTCTGACTTGTTTTTTACTGGGGCAGTGACGAATTTTCCCTCATGAATATTTGAAGCGTATAAATGAAAAAACCAGACATTTGATGTATACGCCGTTTCAGGTAAAATGAGGAAAACCTGCCAAAATCATAGTTTAGAACTAACTCCCAGTTTTGACCAAAATATTCAGAATGCTGATGGGAATTATTATTGCATTACTCATAAAAATAAAGCTAATTATTTATAAAGATATTTTGCTAAAAAATTGACATGTCTGGTTTTGCACCTGGGATTAGCAAATATCTGGTTTTGCATCTAATTTTCTATAATTTTTTGTCGGAATGAGGTTGAAGAAGTTCTTCTAAGTTTTCTAATAGTTTGAAGTAAATAATATAAAAGAAGAACCAACAATAAGGCTTTGTAATGAAACAAAAATAATCTTGCAGATAAGGCTTTCATGAAACAAAATTAAATTTTTAAGCCATCATCTGCATTATCCGAAATTGATTCCTCTTCAGGGTCTTCGAGATGATCTAGCTCATGCAAAGTTTCTAATTCACAAGCATATTTGAAAAAAATTGATATGTTAATCAGTCGCCCAATCTCTCTTATAATGCTTAGCTAACAGAGCAGAGTACCTTTTTGGTGTAGAACTGAATGATGCTTAAGTTAACTGTAAATTTTGCTTTATTAATGTAATACCAAAAAGTTATGTTCAAAACTATTTAGTAAGAACCTTGCAACAAGCGCCCTTTATGTGAGTCAGACATAAAAACAAATTCATTGGATGTATCAGCTTCCAAAATATGTGGACTGGAAATTTGTACGGAAGAGTCATAGAACATTTTGAGTTGTCAGAAGTCGTAAATGCTGAAATTTATTTAGATTTTTCACAAAATCATTCGTCAAATTTACTGAAAGATGTGCCACTTAGCATTTCCAGAGAAATATGGTTCCAGCAAGATGGCTGCCCAGCACACTATGCCCTTTCAGTTAGAGAAATGAATCTTAATGAAGAATGATTTGAAACCCTTATTAAAAACTGGCCCGTTCTCCAGTAAATTAAAAAATGATTTTGTAAGAACCGAATGAGTTATGTAGGTACATGTCACCACCCTTTTTGAATGTTGACTCATCCAGGTTTTTGAAGTATTGGATGCATTAGAATAATTTTTACAGAGTTCGAAAAAATTTTCGAAACTGTGTTTTCTCAAGAAAGACAATTTTTTTTTACGGATCTAAGAAATAATGTCGTAAGTGTTATAGCATTTTAGAAACCTTATTAAATGTGCTAACTTCCAGAGCAACTTGCCAAACTGATGTAGTACAAGTTTTCAGTACAATCAGTTGAAGTTGGTCGAAATATTATTTTTGAATATTTGGTTCGGCGAAAAGTGACATTATTTTTCAAGCTGAAACAATTTTCTCAGAATTGAAGTTCACAGGATACAGAAGCACTATTCAGAATAACATAAAAAAAATAAGAATTCAAAATAGTAAAAAATTGTAGCAACAGGAGTTGCAGGGCATGAAATTGTCCTGTACAATCGTACAGGATTAACTAGTTCAGTCAACGAGGGCGAAAATTAGGCAATACCTCCGAATTTAATCAAGATTCTTCGATTTTGATGAAATTTTGGATATAAGCTATACTTGTCTCCTACTCCTACCCTATGCTAATTTATGCTTATTACTTTTGAAGGGTGAAAATAACCCCTTTATCCAAAATGAAAAGAAACTTGTTCTAAAGTGAATCAAAGTAATTTTTAGGCCTCAGTAGCGTTTTATGAAGTTTAATGAAGGTCTAGACTGGAAAAACCACCCCCTTTCAGCATAAAATGTATAAAAATGGGTCTTTATTAATATAATTAATTAATTTAAATCATTTTCATGACAGTGTTTTGGATCAATGTTAGTTTTAGTTATTTTAATTTTTCAACCCTTAAAAGCAACCACTATCTGTTCAAAATATCAAAATA
Organism: Hippodamia convergens; assembly: GCA_038502775.1. Taxonomy (NCBI): domain Eukaryota; kingdom Metazoa; phylum Arthropoda; class Insecta; order Coleoptera; family Coccinellidae; genus Hippodamia; species Hippodamia convergens. The sequence goes on from CM076608.1 coordinate 23,630,613, forward strand.
AAAATCACATTCGAACATATCATTTATTCATCACTTCATTCATGTGAAAGTAATATTTTTTTTTAGTCAAAAATTAAATCTAATTCTGATTCGCGGTCGCCACTGTTTATTATTTCTTCATCTTTGCCAAAGATTTGACAATTGTTTCGGAAGTCAACAATTGCACACTCCCCACATGTAGCGTTACAAAAAAGACGCATTGCTGCCTTTTTTGCAGTTAACAAAAATCATTTCCAACAATTTTTGTGGTGCAGCTGTTTTTTGCATTTTTGTGGGCTGCAAATATCTATTGGTACTATTCCAACCCCAATCAACTGAATTGAGAGCTTTATTACCTGGCCAAATTTGAAGTTGATGATTTTAGGCAAGCATTTATTTAATCGGCATCCGTCGATTTTTGAATTACCGGCAATGGTTGTCGGAAGTCACCAGACAAAAGAATCAATGCGCCGCAAAAACATCCGTTTAGGCAACTCAAAATACACAGTTATTGTTTACATATGTAATAGTAGAATGGAGTTTTGTTCAAAACACTTCGTCATAAAATTTTCCGTAGTGTTCGGAAGAAAGATAGGTGTAATAATACATGGACTCAGATGCGTTAAATTATCAGAAAATGTAGTTCACCGAGTTAATATCAAATATAATACTTTCACGAAAACGCTACTAACCGTAGCGACACCTACTGGCGTTATTCGCAAGAAGAAAAATTATTTTCTATTTTCTTTTCCATTTCATCAAATTTTCAGAGTTTTAATCTATTTTATGTTAACCCCGCCGTAGAAGAATCCAACAGAATAACAGACAGTTCATCCAATCTTGAGTTATAGATGTTGTGACCAACAAAATGGCCGACTTAGTTTCATATATTGAGATGTAGAAAGTAAAAGAATAAAATCGAATACAACATTAACAAAAAATAGAAATTTCCACTAATTTGAAACAAGAAAGAATCAGTACCTGAGAAGAAACTCTGCAAGAAAAATAAAATGTTTAAATTCACCTGTATCCAGCAGCATCCATTCATATGATCAAGTCCCTGTTGAAGTAGTAAAAGTTTTTATTACAAAAAAAATATGCCGTAACCTCTGTCGTTTTCTTGGTGAGGATAGGCTTTCAGTTTGAAATATATAGTTTATTGATGTTATGGAATGTGTTTTTAGTTGAACAGGCTAAATTATAATAATATCTTTGTAGGCCATGGTCTCAGTTTCTGAGTTTGCAATAAATGTATGAATTTGATAAAAAAATTGTGAAATAAGTTCAATGCTATTATCAGCTCGGCGCAGGTCGATTGATCTCCGGATCTTCTACTAATCCTAACAGTAGAAGAGCGACAAACTCAATGGAAATCACCGACAAACTTCCTACTTTCGCGGAACAATCTCCTTCCTTCGTACATCGACGACTGGCCGATAACGGATGACAGTAATAATCGTATAATCGATCCATTCGAACGAAGAGAGTACGCGTATGAATTTCCTGGGGGGACACACAACAATCCATAACAATCATTTCCACATTCAGAGCGGATACGTCGTCTGACGAAAGAAGTCATTTTCACCGGCAATTGCGATCGAATCAAGGACGAAAAAATGGAAAATCAACGATGCGCAGTCGGACATTCAAATGAAGTTTCCCCGCATTTCTGGCGGGCGCCAGGCGTGAAGATAAAGCGTGGTGTTCAATGACCAACAGATTAGAGCCACCCACGCGTTCGATGGGAATTAATTGGGATATTGAAAACGGTGAAACTATTTTCCGACTATGGTTTAATGGAAAAACCTTGACAAATCTACATATTCTCCTTTTTTTGTTCAAAGTACGACTTCAATTCAATGATATACAGGCTGATCCACGTTCAATGGCACGTTAGACTTTTATATAATTGTGAGTACCGGTAAAATGGGGTAACTTTGAAGCGCGGAGAATGTTTGAACAAAAAAATCAATTTTGTTATATAGACTTATGGTGAAAAAACCATTAGATTTAGCGACATCTGGTTTTTACTACTCAATTCGTAATACATTCAAGAATGGCACGACAGCATTTACATGAAAATAAGTTCAGGGAGTTAGCAATCCTGACATGTTACTTCGATCCTAAAATATCCACGTTCAATATGGTCGGCAACCTTTTGTTGCTGTAATAGTGAGTATTTGCACTACATGCTCGCGAAATATATCTGCTTCAACAATACATTATCCTAGCAACAGTATAGCAAAGGAATTTCAAATACACTGCGCCAAAAAATTAAAGCACATTCTGAAAATCTCAATTTTAATGAAAGTTAACTCTACATTGACTATATAACTTATTTTTTATGATCTCTCGGGAAGGTTTTGAACGAAACAAGACACATTAAATGGAAGAAAAATTCAGAATTTCACCGAATCTTATGTGAAAGAAGAGAAATGAACAATTTTCAAAATACTGAAATGCTGATAAGTGATTTAATACTTGGTATTTCCACCCCTTGCGTTAATTACAGCTCGGCAACGACGGTTCATACTCAAAATGAGTGATCTTGAAATGTTCTGATCTAATCCTTCCCAGATTTCTCTGAGTTGGATTCCTAAGTCATTAAGAGTAGCTGGATGATTTTCTGAACTTCTCAGCCTTCTATTAAGGTTGTCCCAAACCTGCTCAATCGGATTGAGATCTGGACTTCTTGCTGGCCATTCTATTCGAGAGACTTCAACCTCTTCAAGGTACTCCTGAACGATGCGCGCATGATGGGGTCTGGCATTATCGTCCATAAAAATGAAATTTTCATCAATGTATGGGGCAAATGGCACTACATGCTCTTCAAGAATGTTTCTTATATACTTATCAGCATTCATAGCTCCATTATCAACAACCACTAGGTCTGTGCGAGCAGTCAAAGATATTCCACCCCATACCATAATCGATCCTCCCCCGAAACCAGTAGTATTCAGGAAATTGCACTGAGCATATCTTTCATGTGGACGTCTGTATACAAGGGAACGTAGATCACAATGGTAGAGGCAGAATCTAGACTTATCTGTGAAGAGAACTCTTTCCCAATCAACCTCTTCCCAATAGATATGCTCTCTCGCAAAATCCAAACGCGACCTTCGATGGGCTGGGGTAAGAGCTGGGCCTCTTGCCGCGACACGTGGCCTTTAATCATTTGCACCCCATGAGTTTGCTCAAGCTGATTTTGAAGGAGGCGAGCGGTTGCAAACCGTTGTCTCAACGAAGAAACTCTCAAGTAACCTTCTCGAATGGCAGTTTTTACCCGTTGTCCACCCTGTCCTGGTCTTCGGACATTCATACCTGTCTCCCTGAATCGCTGCAACATTCTGGACACACTTGTATGGAAAACTCCAAACCTTTCCGCAATTCTTGTGTATGTCCACCCTTTTTCTCACAAAACTACCTCTTGGGCACATTCGTCTTGGGACAAATTGCGTTGCATAGCAAACGAGTGTAGAAAATCAAACGAAAGAAAAACTATTGATCACTAGAATTGATCGAGAACAACTGATTTTAGAATCATACATTCAAAATCTGATAATATCATCTTTTTTTATTCCTGCTGGGAAAAAACATCTGTATTGAAGAAAAACGTTGAAAGTGGATAATATTTGCATGCATAATTCTGATAAAAGTAATCATCATTGAGAACACCTTCAGTTGTAGAATAAATTTGAGATTTCCACGGTCGAAGGTACGTTAGACGTTTATATAATTGTGAGTACATTATATTATCATCATAATTTGATTTACAAACGAATTGATTACCACCTCTTTTTTATTAAGTCTGTTAAAAACGGCAAAAATAAAGAGCCTCGGATCTTCCACTGTTGTCCGCATATTTAAGAATATTTCCAAAACCTTGTAGTTACGCCTCGTTTTCTTCTAACAGTGCAACACAAAGAAAATACGTCCGATACATAACTAGAGATCCCCCATAAATCCCGATGAATAATGGCCACAAAAGTGATTTCTCTCGGCCGTACGACGCATTTTATTCGAACTTCGTCTGGATATATTATTCAGAGTTGTCATTTCCTCGATATTGCGAAACAACGTACCGGCACTTACTCGGTCTTAACGATTGAACCAAGCCCCGCTCAAGGTAGGAATTAACCCGAGCTCATGTGGAATAATAACGAGGCTCCGGGAGGTACTAAGACATGTTACGACCTCAAGACGTTCGGTTCGGCTAATACCACACGAGCCTCATCTTCGTGATGTTAATTTTTACGACTGCCAGCAATCGATGGCGGATGCCATTAACGCGAAGTGGAAAATTATCGGGATAGGTTTACGCGACGAAATGACAAACAGGGTATGGTGGGTTTCTTCGGCAGTAGCGGCAGCATGAGGATGTCCCATGTTTTACATCGCCGACGAGTTGAATAAACTGCTCCACATGAGTTAGGGATATCGACTCAAATTGCAAAAGATATAGTTTAAATGGGATTTTGTGATGAAAATTCATATTAAATGATCAAAACAACCGAAGACAAACTTGACCCACTTTCACAAGCTGGTATTTACAGAATACCTTGTGACTGCGGCAAAGTCTATGTTGGCACAACAAAGCGAAGTATTAATACTAGAATTAAGGAGCACGAACGGTGCTGTCGACTGAATCAGACAGAAAAATCCGCACTAGCAGAACATGCGCTAATAGATGGACACAACATAGATTTCTCGAAAGCGGAGATTATTTCCAATATTAGAAGTTACTATCCCAGGCTAAATTTTTGATGGTTATTATAATGAAATAACGAAACCTCGGTTTTATTCGGATTTGGACACAAACGCCATTCGAAAAGATAATTTTTCAAAATTTTCAGATCAGAAGTTAAATTTTCCTCAATACTTCTAAAATCAGAATGACGGAAAGCGAGTGCAATATCGTCGGCGTAAATGAATTTTTCAGATGAAGTACAAGGAATATCGCATAAATATAAATTGAATAGAAGGGGTGCTAAAACAGATCCTTGCGGAAGACCATTGTTCAATATTTTGAATTTACTACTATAATCATCAACAAAAACACGAAATCTTCTATCCGACAACATATTCTCTAATAAACGAATCATCTTTCCACATTTGAGATGTGTATAAAGTTTATAGATCAAACCATCTTTCCATACCGTGTTGTGGTACCCCGTTCCTTTTTTTACATCAGCTTAGGTTCTTTTTGTTTCAACATTTATTGTATTATTTTAGCTCTCTTATTCAAGAATATATATATATATATATATATATATATATATATATATTTATATATATATATATATATATATATATCCCAGGCTGAACATGTAAGCCATTGAAATTTATAAACACAAAAATAACATAAATAGAAAAGAAGAGACCCCTTTCTTGCATAGCGCCTGGTTACCGACCATCAAAGATCAAGCCGACACGAAGCGGGAGCGATAGGCCAATCAGCATCGCGCACGTAGACGCGCCACTTTTTCCCGCCATAAACCGGCGCGCAGATGACGTTTCCGGTTCGAACGCGCCAGTGTCAGAAATTCAGCGTTCGAGGTACAACCTTAGACAGAGAATCCTCTGAAGATGCCTACCGAAGTTGTAGGCAAAACGTTAGGTGAAATTATTCCTAATGGACCACGGCGAATAAGCCCGGAAAACTCTTTTCATACCAGTATATCCGGTCGTGAAAGTCTTAAACTATTCATATTAATATGATTTCAAGTTGCAGAAAATTAAATTAATTCTAACCTCTAGGTCTGCAGCGTATACAGGAGTGGTTAAGAAAGATCAAGTGAAATAACGAAATTTTATTCCCATAGAATTCGAGCATTTTAAGACCATCAATACAATGTATGGCCTCCACGGGCATCAATAACAGCTTGACATCTTCTTTGCATACTACACACGGAGTTGTTGAACATTTCTTGAGGAATTTGGGTCCATAAACGAGGCAGAAGCTCCCTCAGATCATTTAAAGATTGTGGGATAATTTGATGATTACCTAATCTTCTTTGGAGCATATCCCATGCATTTTGTATGCAATTCATATCTAGTGAGTGCGGAGGTATTGGTGAATATGGAATACCAAGCTCCTCGCGCGTGTTCTCAACTATGTCTGCACGATGCTGTCTAGCGTTATCGTCTAGAAATTGAAAAGTTTCACCAATAGCAGCGTGAAAATTTGGCAAAACATTGTCAATGACATGCTCCCTATAGTGTAAGGCGGACATATTTCCAGGATAAAGTGTAGATCTGTGCGCCAGTTGGCTGACACTATTGGATTTGAAAATTATTTTATTTTATATGTAGTTCCTGAATTGAAACATGTTCTTCCTCATATAGAGAAAATATGAAAAATCAGTAGACTGTAGGAAAATCAGCATACCTGGTAACAGTGTGTGTGAAATTGGCCCTGTACACACTCAGAAGTGTGGGGTCAACTTCACTCACCTTGTTGCCAGGTATGCTGACTTTCCTACAATCTACTGATTTTTCTCATTCAGCACAATCATATAAAACAATTTTCTTCGAAAAAATAAGGAAAAATGTCAGGCAGACATTCATTTCATTTTCGTAATCTGCCCGAAAATCTGAAAAACTTTCGTGAAAATATCAACAACACAAAACAGCACGAATTTCTCCATTCATTTGTGAGAAGAAAAAACGAAAGTGCTGTGCTATCATCTTTTTCAATTTCGATTTTTCGGAAGCTTGGCGGACTTGTTCGAAAAAAGAAAAGTGATAGACAAATGAGGTTTTAGGTATACTTTTTAATATTTTCTCTATTTCAGTATAGTGATGAGTTTTTTTTTTTAATAATAATACTCTTTTTTTCCGTGAGACATTTTCACAATGTATGGAGTGCGTCATAAACCAATACAGGCAGATAAGTAAACAGGTATATACAATAGTATACAGGGTCTTTCACGAGGAACCTCACCCATATTTATACGGGAAACTACTGAACGTATTTTCATGAAATTCAGCACTAATAAGTATTTCACGATGCTGATGAAATCTAAAATATTTTCCAGGCATGATCACCTCCGGTTTTTCCGGAAATGACGTCAACTTCCGTTTTTCAAATTAGAACACCATTTTTTTATTGCAGAAATAGATTCCTTAGAAAATTTCAAGTTATTTTGATGTATCAATTTTCAGTTTTGGTTGGAAAATTCTCTCTGAGCGGGAAAATTCGAAAAAAAAATCGAAAATAGAGCTCCGCTGAAACAAGAATAACTTCGAGGTTTTTGGATGGAAAATTTTCATTTTTGGGATTCTTCAAGATGTAAGATTGATGTATCCACTTCAAAAATCGAAATCGCGATTCATGATACAGGGGGTGAAAAAATCGCTTTCAAAGTTAGGGATGACAAAATCGTGAAAAATCAATTTTTTCAAATCAGAACCCCATTTTTTTATGGCAGATATTGAATCTACGTTAAAAAATAATGTGAGTGTATGCATCACACCCTTGCCCTAAAGTGGATATTTTCTGAGTTATTCACAAAAAACTGTTTTTCGTCTTGAATTTTCAGCTATTTCTTTTCCCTTCACGCCAAAGAGATGAAATTTTCAGGAACTGTTACTTAAACCATGTTTTAGATTTTACTACCCTAATATGCAGGAGAAAAAAGTTACAGGTTGTTCCTAAATAGATGGCGAATTTTGATTCGAATTTGTATCGGAAACCTCTTTATTTCAACTAATCGGCCATCGGTTTTCTCTCCAGTGATAAATAAATAATTCCTTATGAACCATATGCAAAAACTTACCATGTTTTACATTCTTTTTTTTTTAATGATAGATATCATTAATTATCTGCCAAATTCCTCTTTATTCAGTAGCATTTTGTGTTTACTATTAATTTGGTGATAATTCGTATTAAGTTATAAAATCGATCACTATGCCTAAGAAGATGAGAACAACGATATTACAGTTCTTGCATATTTTCGTATGAATCCTCAAAATTCTCTCAAAGATGCCAAGATTGATCTGGGATTATCTCAATCGAGTGTTTAGAGAATATTAAAAGAAACATAAAATGCATTTGAAGGAAACTGATTTCGTCAGGAGAACAGAGCTTCACGAAGCTATGATGATTCGATTTCAAGAGAATGAAAACTTTTTGGACTGTATAATTTGGACAGATGAATCTAAATTCACAAAGAATGGTTCTTTCAATAGGCATAACAGTCATTATTGGGATGACGAGAACAACCACCACTTCAGACAATGGAACTTTCAAGAGACCTGAAGTTTCAATGTTTTTTGCGCCATCAAAAATAATGCAATTCTCGATGTTCACATTTATGATGGGACTTTAACTGGTAAGATAGAACACTACACATGTTTGTATTATTTAAAGAATGTTCTCCCTTAGGAGAGAGATATTCTGACATATTGACTCAAATAATTGAGCCGCTAGTACAGAACCATAATGACTTATGGTATCAACACAATTCACTCAATGTGTCAAATATCCTCTACAGGCTATTTGAAGATCGATGGTTGGGGAACAATGGTCCACATCTTTGGCCACCACGTTCTCCCGATTTAACTCCTTTAGACTATTATGTTTGGGGTAGGATAAAAAATATTGTCTACCCAACTCCCCTGACTGATAAAGAGGACTGCATAGAACGAGTCAGAAATGCGTTCAGGTTTGTTTAGATTTTTAGATTCATAGTTTTGAAACTTAATTTGGTTTTTAAACACATTTGCAGATCTCTTCCTCCCGATGAAATAAGAAGAGCAACGCACGAAGCATTCCTGAGACGTATAAATAAATGTCTAGAAATTAACGGTGAAAACTTTGAGCATCTTCTCTAGTTATAACTGCGAGAGTTTGCCATGGTTCTCCTAATAGTAACTTGAATCGGTTTCAAGAAGGGGTGAAAAATCTACAGCATGGTTCAAATAACAGTTCCTTAAAATTTCATCATTTTGGCGTGAAGGGAAAAGAAATAGCTGAAAATTCAAGACGAAAAACAGTTTTTTGTGAATAACTCAGAAAATATCCATTTTAGGGCAAGGGTGTGATGCATACACTCACATTATTTTTTAACGTAGATTCAATATCTGCCATAAAAAAATGGGGTTCTAATTTGAAAAAATTGATTTTTCACGATTTTGTCATCCCTAACTTTGAAAGCTATTTTTTCACCCCCTGTATCATGAATCGCGATTTCGATTTTCAAAATGGATACACCAATCTTACATCTTGAAAAATCCCAAAAATGAAAATTTTCCATCCAAAAACCTCGAAGTTATTCTTGTTTCAGCGGAGCTCTATTTTCGATTTTTTTTTCGAATTTTCCTGCTCAGAGAGAATTTTCTAACCAAAACTGAAAAATGTTACATCAAAATAACTTGAAATTTTCTAAGGAATCTATTTCTGCAATAAAAAAATGGTGTTCTAATTTGAAAAACGGAAGTTGACGTCATTTCCGGAAAAACCGGAGGTGCTCATGCCTTGAAAACATTTTAGATTTCATCAGCATCGTGAAATACTTATAAGTGCTGAATTTCATGAAAATACGTTCAGTAGTTTTCCGTATAAATATGGGTGAGGTTCCTCGTGAAAGACCCTGTATATAAAAATGACAGTTCATTACAGCACTAGAAGAAGTGCTGTAATGAACTCGTTAAAGCATTGTTTTCAGTTATATTTTTCGTTTTGTGGTTGTCAGTACTGACCTCCGATCCTCTCAATCTTAAAATCAAATCAATTCACATTCCGTAATATGTCAAAATTCGTAAGTCACACCAACTGCCAAGAGAAAATAGAAAGGTCACTAATCTGACTTTTTAATTGAATTCCGAGAGTATTTTAGAAAACTTGACTGAAATACAGAAAATATCGTATAATACACTCATGCTCTCCAAAACTCGCTCTTTCGTCGCTCGTTTTCGAATTTCGCATTCGTGTTGGAATAGGAGCTCATTCTGCAACTTGTTTCAGAATATACTATTATGTACTCAAGTACAAAAGAGACTGATATAGACCCCGAAAAGAAGTTTGAAATATCGAAGTGTTATTTATTTTTTTCTTGTAAGACAATAATTTTCTGAAAGGAATTGGCCCTTGATGAATTAGTGCTCAAGTTTCACGAAGAGGCTTTTTTTCTATTATTCAAAACAATTTTTCAAGGATTTTTTGTCCCATAGACTCGAAGAGAAAATACTGAATCAATTGAGACAAATTCTGCCATATGCGTAACGAGATGGAAATGTAACCCCCCTCCCATTGATTAGAAGAAATAAAAAAAAATTATAATAAAAAAAAATGAAAAATTTTGAAAATTTTTTACTGGTGGGAATTAACTCACCATGACGCAACTCTAGTTAAGCCAATGAATTCCACAGTTAGAAGCTGTAGCTAGAGAAGAGCCCCGAGCGAGTATACACTACCAGGTTTTTACCACGTCTCTTCATCTGGTGTTGAGGTTCCCATGTCACTGGACGACACGCAGTTTATTGTGCGTCCACGGCCAATCCCTCCGGGTAAAAACAACAAATAGCAATCGTGAACTCGGCATTAAGGCGACCGGCAGGTCCGCGACCACCGCCATTTTTCATATTTAATCCATGCAAGTCGTGTCGAAACCACCATCCCAAGAAACGCGCTAGCTGCAACAGCGCTGATCCTCATAGTCCGGGAGTAGCCTCATGTTTCAAGCACCTTACAAGCCATGCAGTTTGTTACCTTCATGAACAGAGAGTTCCAAAGAGAAAATCTTTTGGCGTCTTCGAAAATTAACTTAATTTTTTTCAACTATAAGATATGAACAAGAACAATAACAACAAAAATAAATCTAACAATCCTTATCATCAGGAATATCCCAACAGTAGAAAAGCGACGAAGTCAATGGAAATAAAACGGATGATTGTAATAGTAACATTAGAAAGACGAGAATACGTGTATGAGTTTTCTGGGGGAATAGGAATACAGTAATGTATGGATAATCCGAACCTCGGATAATCCGAACACCGGATAATCCGAAGTACCCTATAATCCGAAAGGCCCCAACTGGAAAAAAGATAGTTATAAATCGAAAGCTTAAACTCTGCAATCCACCATTTACACGTTTTTGTGCATATCCGGTTTGAATCATGGCTTCTGAACGAGAGCTAACAGAACAGTTTGTTGTTAGAGAGTCGACAATATCGGAGAAAAAAGGATGAAAAAACTTGTTCAAGGAATTCTTCACGATATGTACGAAGAGGAAATTGAGAATCATTGCAATTGTATTGTTACTCGATGACTTTGTGTTTTTTCTATTATTCGTTGTACATATTTGATGTAGGTAAATATTTTTGATTATAAAATGGTGATTTTCAAATAAAATGCAGCATTTTTCGTGATCTGCCTGAGTGTGTCACTCAAGCAGTTCAGTCCAGTGAGAACACCTCCTAAAATATAACTCCTGAAGATGCCAGACACTCGAACTGGCGAAACGTCGAGAACTAATCCACGACGACGGCCGAAATGCTTGAAAGAACAGGTTACATTGAACGATGGCCGCGATAGCCTCAACCAATTCAGGATACTTTGATTATTGTCACAAATATGACTTTTCATACAGATCGGGAAAACCGAATTGGAAACATCACAGTTTCTATAGGGCCATATACAGAATCAAAACCTCAGAGGGAAGTGATATCCAAAAATGGCTGGGCAGATAGATTCAGTTGGGTGGGTATTAAGACCACAACGTATGGTACGCGCATTGTCGAATCAAATCAGTAACTTTCCAAACGCGATATGAGAGATTTCATAGCTGTTGTAAATGAATACGACAATGTTATTCCACTATGACGCGAGGAATTTATTTGCCAAAACTGGTTCGAGAATAAATAAATTCTACAAAATGAGAAAATTTTGAAACAAAAATACATTCTATGAGAAGAAATTAAAAAACAAAAACCAATTCTATGAAAATAAAAGAAGAAAAACAAATTCTAAAATACGTGAATTGAAGATCGACAAATTAAAATTGAATGTTCAAATAATTCACCTTGTGCCAAAGAGTAGCCAAATCTAATAGAAAGAGATAATCTCATACATCTGAGAAGATTAGGCATACTTGCTATTTTGGCACAAAGTTGAATTATTTTGGACCTTAATTCAATAATATTCATCGCTCTTTGGATTTCTTGCCTATACACCAAATTTTTCAGATATCCAGAAAGAAAGAAATCATTGAGAGATAAATCTGGAGATCTGGGGGGCCATTTGATCGTCCCATTTGTCGAAATGACACGGTCAGAAAAAGACGTCCTCAGATATTCAGTGACTATTCTCGCGTTATGACTGGGACAGCGATCCTGTTGAAACCAGACATCATCGAAATTAATTGGTAGCTGTCGAATTGTCGGAATAATTTGATTTTCTAAAAGCTCTAAATATTTTGAAGCATTTGGATTACCCTCGATGAAATATGCCCCTGTGATGTAATTCCCCAGTATTCCTGTCCAAACATTAAGTTTTTCAGGATACTGGGTACGCACAGGAATACTCAGGTACTTATTCTTCCTTGACTAAAATCTTACTACGGATGACTCATCAGTGGATAAGATATTGCTCAGAAATGAACTAATCTCTTCCCCTTTTTCATCATTATTTCACATAATTCCACCTTATACATATGTAACCATTTCTTTTCAAAATATTCCGGTTCTAGCGCCTAAATCGACTTGTTCAGCAATTTCTCTACTAGAATAAGGTGTACTGATTTCAACAGCAGCACACACATTCACTTCATTCGTCAAACGACTCTCACTGATGATCTTCGGTGTATCAATCCTACAATGACGGCCTGTTTGTAAACATCCACATTACTAGAATTTTTCGAGTATTTTGGAGATAGCCGAACGCGAAGGTATCGGCCAATCAATGAAAGAATGTATTATCTCCGCAATAGATTTGAATTTTCACTTTAACCGTTAACATTTCGATTCACGTGAATCTAAGATCACCCGCTCCTGTCGAGACTTGCCATTCCAACAGTCCAGTCCCTTGTTTGTTATCGAATCACTATGAGATTCCGATTCTTCCTCTGTTCTACAAAACTCGAAGCTCATTCCAATTCGACATTCATATTCCTATGTTTCCGTAAGGATTTTCTTCATCTGTATATAATCATGAATCTATTAGGAATTACTAGTATTTGATGATAACTCGGTTACGGGGTTATTGGTTAGATAACGTAAGCAATCCTGTCTTATCCAACTCTTCCCTATATAATCCGAACATGTCCGGATTATACATATCATTCAATATCAGCTTCCCAGAGATAAAGTGTGTTAAGTCACAATATCAAAATTAGATGAAAGAGAGATTTTTCAGTTCGATTATTGTTTCAAGGAATGTTTGCTGCCATTATTTGGAGACTTGATATACCTAGGGAGTCAAAAATGTATTCCACTAGCTAGAATTTACTAATGTGAATCCAATATTGTAGATAGTTCGTGTCTGGAAAAATCTGACTTAACACACTTTACCTCTGAGGTGCTGATATGATTTCTGTAATCCGAATGATTTGATAAAACGAAGATGCCTTCCAACTTTCTGTTCGGATTATCCAAACATTACTGAATTCAAAAATTCTTTATTCAGCGAAGAACGCCATCTCCCGGACCCAAACGAGCTAGGATCTCTTGCCCCGGTCTTCAGGTGTGGCTGGCACCACAGAGATGGTCCATCGGACGATGGCACGGACCTCTATGAACTTTCGAGACCTCCACTTCTTTCTGACGACTGCAACGGAGAGCGGCCACGGCAGAACAGACATAAATCGCTGCTCCCATGACCAGCGGCGTACCAAAGCTTCATTTGAATTTCAAATGTCCCTTTTTTCCCCCCGACAACGAGAGCTCGTTCGTCAGGCTCGGGACGAGAGGAGAGCATCCTCTCGTCGGTCACGACGTCGAGATAAGAGATTAACCGTAATGAAAATTCGTACGGCGGACAGGCGGTCTTTTTTGAGACACGCAGCTGGGAATGGGATCACGTACTTTCGGTTTTTCTCGACGGGGTTTCAGAGGCAGACGTTCCGAAGGAGGTGGAGGAAGACATCAAATTGTTAATTTACGAATAATACAATTCTGAGTGTCCTTATGGTTGGAAATTATGGAAAACACTCTTAGATTCCATATGCAATGCGCAAAAAAATTAACGCATATTATGGAGTTTATTTATTTGATCAAACGGCCATGCCACTTTAAAATTTTAGAAAATATACATAAGAATTGGAAATAAAATAGCAAAAAAAAAAACATTAACAGGAAAATTGTTCGAGCCTATTTTGAAAAATCGTCAACATGAATACAAATATGTTTAGAACTCCAAAATTAGAATATACCTTTAAAGAATTTCTGATTTAACTGTGACACAATCTACAGAAAAATTAATTTGATTCTATATGATAATGGAATACAGCAACAATATAATTTTCTCAACCATCAATACAGCTCTTGGGATTCGAAGTATGTTTTCAGATAAAAAATGGATACCAGAAAAATGTCAACCTCACAGGCGTTTGCCAGACGCCGTGCTCTCATCAATGGTCCATTCAAACTATAGTTGGTTGAAGCAAAAGAAATATGAAAAAATTCTCTCGATCTTAACACCACAGGATTGCAATTTATTTTCAATTTTTGTAACAGATATTTGCAATCGATGAAGTTATTTACCAACTTATAAACTAACATTATGTCAAAGTTAACTCTACGTAATTCTAAAGATCTCAAATTAATTATATTCTGAACCACCCTATAATTTTCAGCTGATAACGATAAACCCATTTTGAATGCCACCCATTTCAAGAATTTTCTTTGCACCTTCTCAACGCTTCTGATATGTATGTCATAGGCTGGAGTTCTCAAATTCATTCTACAACTGAAAGTGTTCTCAATGATAATTATTTTTATCAGAATTATGAATGCATATGTTATCCACTTTCAACGTTTTTCTTCAATACAGATGTTTTTTCCCAGCAGGAATAAAAAAAGATGATATTATCAGATTTTGAAAGTATTGGCTCCATTCTGAAATCAGTTGTTCTCGATCAATTCGAGTGATCAATAGTTTTTATTTCGTTTCGCAATTTGATCCAAGAGGAATGTGCCTAAGCGGTAGTTTTGCGTGAAGAAGGGTGGACATACACAAGACTTGCAAATCGGTTTGGAGTTTCCCATAGTGAGTCCAGAATGTTGCAGCGATTCAGGGAGACAGGTATGAATGTCCGAAGACCAGGACAGGGTAGACCACGGGTAACAACTGCCATTCAAAAACGTTACTGGAGAGTATCTTCGTTGAGACAACGGTTTGCAACCGCTAGCCTCCTTCAAAATCAGCTTGAGCAAAACCATGGGGTGCAAATTAGCACTCAGACAATAAGAAATCGCCTCAGAGAATATGATTTAAGGCCTCGTGTCGCGGCAAGAAGCCCAGCTCTTTTCCCAGCCCATCGAAGGGCGCGTTTGGATTTTGCGAGAGAGCATATCCATTGGGAAGAGGCCGATTGGAAAAGAGTTCTTTTCACAGATGAGTCTAGATTCTGCCTTTACCGTTGAGATCGACGTTCCCTTGTATACAGACGTCCACATGAGGTATGCTCAGTGCAATTTCCTGAATACTACTAGTTTCGGGGGAGGATCCATTATGGTATGGGGGGGAATATCTTTGACTGTTCGCACAGACCTAGTGGTCGTTGATAATGGAGCTATGAATGCTGATATGTATATAAGGAACAAAATGGGGATTGGACTAGTGGAGACGCCGTTTGAAGATTCATCCAAGATGAGAAAATGTCGTCATCGAAGCTTAGCAGAGACAGACCGGTTTCGTCCTCCTTAGGACTCATCAGTGCCTCTCAGCCAGCAACGATGAACGAGCATCCTAGAGGCCAGTACTTATAGCCATGCGAGAAGACAAACCCCAGTGCTATACAAAGGTTTGCCATCTAGCGGAGCGTAGCTGAACCTCCTCTCACCAGAATTCCTCAACAAACAGAAATCTCCACGTACTTTCATTGCTCCATCAGGCTAACTACCACCACTCATATCGAGTTTGAAGTAAACGCCGTCGGAGCGTGAAAACGCCCGTTCTCGCTATAAAGCCAAAGTAAATATAAAGGGATGATTAGGGTGCTAACTTTTCCCTTTATATATAAGGAACATTCTTGAAGAGCATGTAGTGCCATTTGCCCCATAAATTGGTGAAAATTTCATTTTTATGGACGATAATGCCAGACACCATCGTGCGCGCATCGTTCAGGAGTACCTTGAAGAGGTTGAAGTCTCTCGAATAGAATGGCCAGCAAGAAGTCCAGATCTCAATCTGATTGAGCAGGTTTGGGACAACCTCAATAGAAAGCTGAGAAGTTCAGAAAATCATCCAGCTACTCTTAATGACTTAGGAATCCAACTCGGAGATATCTGGGAAGGATTAGATCAGAACATTTTAAGATCACTCATTTTGAGTATGAACCGTCGTTGCCGAGCTGTATTTAACGCAAGGGGTGGAAATACCAAGTATTAAATCACTTATCAGCATTTCAGTATTTTGAAAACTGTTCATTTCTCTTCTTTCTCATAAGATTCGGTGAAATCCTGAATTTTTCTTACATTTAATGTGTCTTGTTTCGTTCAAAACCTTCCCGAGAGAACATGAAGAATAAGTTATAAAGTTGATGTAGACTTAACTTTCATTAAAATTGAGATTTTCAAAATGTGCGTTAATTTTTTTGTGCAATGTATAGTTGGTAAGTACCCAAAAGTTTGCAAGGCGTTTAGTTTGATCCCACTGTTTATTAAAAACCCGCTGAAAGTCGACATTTTGTCAAGGACAGTTGGAAGTTGGGTTATTATATCTAACGTCTCCTCTCGGAATTTAATGTACCTAACCTAAACAGGTGCATCATCTATTCCATGGGTTTGGGATAGATGACGCATGACATTTCGCGATAGATGATGCACAATATTTTTTTTATTTTCAGACCCAAAATGCCTACTTGTCACACTAGTCTTCAGAGTACAAGGGGGAAATAGACACAGGAATACTTGACGAGAGCGTGTTTTACAAATGATTTCATAGACGACGAAACTTGTTTATTTTCAATCTTAAATTTTCGACCGATGTCAACATTACAACACATGCAGACGCTGGAGACATATAAATGGTCTCAACTGGGTTGCATTTTTTTCCGAACATTACTAGAGATAACATCGATTTCATCAGACTGAATGAACTTGTCTTGAAAAGTTCGAATATACGGATGTATATTCGGCATTAGTTTAACGTAGTCTTGTTTTACTCCACCTGTCCTAGCTCCTGTTAAAACACCCAGTATGTACAACCAAGGACATGATCCTCATTTCATACTAAGGGAGTGTTCTGAAAATCGCAATGGAATTTGATCTCCTCGATACCATTGGACGTCGGAAACCACACAATTCGTGGAAATCTCTCGTATCCCAACATCATCACCAGAATTGGGCGACCGGTTCGGGTCTTGAAGAACGTCGCGATATCGAAAAAAGTCGACACCGCAGACTCATCAGCTCTTCTTTCCTTTCCCGAAGAGAAGCGGAGCAACGAGTTTCGTCGGGCGAATTCTTTGTCGCTAAACGCCGTCCCGTAATTAGCCGACGGTCGTGTCGAGAGCGGACGACCGCTGAAAATAAGGCACGTCAGGTGCCGGGGAAGGGGCGGGCGCACTGCAGGTTGTAACGGTGCACAGCCCCAGGTGTTGCTCTGACGTGCACGAGGTGCCGGAGAAATTTACGCCGATGCTGCGGAATCGAAGATCGACAGTCGCGACTCTAACGTCGAGCTGGGGAAAGGACCCGAAAGATACGGGGGAACGAAGGGATCGCGGTGGCGGTCAAGGTCGCGGTCAGAATTCGAGAGGACTGGCTGTAAACTTGGGGAAGCCTTCATTTTGACCTCTCAAAACTTGTCTCCAACCCTATTGACTGTAGGGTGTTCGCGTCTATGAAATTCTCCGGGCTAAGGTGAAAAAATCGACTTTTTGCAAGTTTTTGTGAAATATCTCAGTTCCTATAGGATTTTCGGTATATCTGTTCATCATGAATATTGTAGAGAAATAAATTCTCTACAATTTTTGTTTCAACAGTTTTTTTGTAGGGTGGCCGTGTCTATAAAATTTTTCGGGTGAAAAGGTCAAAAAATGTGTTTTTAGGAAAAAGAATAAAACGGTAAACAGATCTCGGAGCGGGAGAATTGAAAATGGTATTCATTTCGATGATAACTATTTTGAATTCAGTTTTCCTGGAATATTTCAGTTCGTATAAAATTTTCGCTATGTATTTTATTAATCACAAGCTCATTACCGCGGTTCCGCTCGCGTTTTTTTCAATTTAAATCGGTACTGATAGGTCCGCAACCCCACATTCATAACCTCGTATCAAAGGAGAGACAGCACGTGTATACATGACTAAACGATGTCGCCTATAGATTCAATAATTTCTTGCTCAAATTCACGATCGTTCAACCAACTGTAACTTTCAAAGTATCCATTAGAAAACTATACTGTAAAAAGCATTTTCCATCAGGAATAAATACCGCAGATAAAAGTCACATTCATTTTTATATTGATTCATTCCATGCCAGTCAAAAGCCCTCTTCAAATTGACCATTATTTTGGATTGAATTGAAAATGTTAAAAATGGCTATCGTGGGTTGTCTTCGGCAGTTAGACATATGCCGTCGCGAATTTTTTTATAGAACTTTTCGAGCACCAAGTTTCTCTGTCTTGTCGCTTGTAAAAGCCAGAAAATACCGGGATTTTTCATGAAAAATCGATATTTTTTCTTAATTCTTCGTTATATAGTGAAGAACCCTACATAAAAACTTTCCAAAAAAAATTCTCTACAATATAGTGAAAGTTTCATCAAAATCGGTCAGCTAGAGTCCATAGAGGGCAAACAAACACACGGACATTCACATTTATAATATTAGTATGGAAATATGGATAAATATTGTAGAGAAATAAATTGTCCAGAACTTTTGTCTCAGAAATTTTTTAGTATTTAGAACTGTTTTTGAGATAGGGGGCAGGGCGCGCGCAGTGTTTTAATTTGTCGAGTGTCATTTGAGCAGAGGACATATACAGGGTGTCCGGAAATGATAGCAAAAAATTCAAGGGTGATTTCTAGACTCGAAATAAATGGTAGCTCTTCATATAAAAAAATTTCGAAAATCATTACCGAAGTTATGTTGAGTATCATTAGGGCGTAGGAAACATACAGGGTTATCCACGGTCGATGGTACGTTAGACGTTTACGGCGAACGGAAAGCAAGAATTCATTGAAATTTTGGTTTCTTGGACAAGAACAGATCGATCTAAAATGTTTTCATTGCTGCGGTGTTGCCGCTTATGTCGAAAAGTAGTAACTACTTTGTTATTTCAAATGGCACATTCTGTGTATTATTGCACTTTTCTATTCCTCGTAGTAATTTTGGTATTACTTTCTCATACTTATCTCCAGCGGTTCCTGAGTCTTTAAATGATTTAATCTTTTTTTGTACAAAACATAGCTTTGGTTAAACATCCATAACCTAATTACTATTAATCTAAGGAAGCTTACATTTCGTTTGCAGAATGCTAAGATTCTATGCATCATGCAGGTTTTACGAAATACGCTTCTTTCCATACAGGGTCATTAAAAATTCGATGGTTTATCGAGACAAACGGTTGAAAGTGCATTTTTTGAATTGGGATACCCGGTATATTTGAAGAAATACTGAAAGAAAATTGAATTTCCTTTCAAATAATATGTCACTTAAATTGTAAGATTTTATAGTTGCGCACGTTTTATATTTGCGACCTTCCTGAAACTGCTAACCAAAACAAGCTAAAAATGAGCGATTAATACAATCTAAATTCAGTGGATTTTTAAGATTGGCTGATGATGATTATGAGCTGAAAACTACCAAATAATATAGAATTCTAATAATGTTCATAATTCGAACGATTCGGTGGTTCCAACCACAAAAATTTGAATCTCTGATGCACGTTCATCTCAAATTGTCTGAACAGGTATTCATCGTAGATACCAATGAAATACCTTTCCACGATGAAAATTAACATAATGCCGATTTGACAATTTGTTTGTTGATAATAATACATTCGCTCATTCTTCATAGCATAAGAAAAATAATAAGTTAAATGGAAAGAAGTACCGATACAAATGAAATTCTGATGGATTTGTTCATGCATCATAGGCAATGTGACCACATAACAGCAAGAACATGAAGAAGGTTTCTCGATGAACGGGTTCGCACGTGCGCAACTATTAAATTTCAGTTCAACGCAGAATTTTACAATCTAGGTATATATAGAAATGTGATCATTTGAAAAGAAATTCAATTATTTTTCAGTTTTTTTTTTTAAATATATAGAGCATCACATTCAAAAAAATACATTTTAACCGTTTTTGTATGTCCCGATAAACCATCGAATTTCTTATGACCCTGTATGAAAAGAAGAGTATTTCGTAACACCTGCATGATGCATAGAATCTTAGCATTCTGCATACGAAATTTCATCTTTGAAGATCAATAGTATTCAAGTTATGGATTTTCAACCAAAGCTATGTTTTGCACAAAAAAAAATGGAAATCATTCAATTACGCAGAAACCGCTGGAGATAAGTATGAGAAAGTGATACCAAAATAATCGTGTTGCTACGATTAATATAAAAGTGCAATAATATACAGGGTGTGCCATTTGAAATAACAAAGTAGGTACTACTTTTCGACATAAGCGGCAACATGGCAGCACTGAAAATATTTTAGATCGATAGAGCATCTGTTCTTCTCCAAGAAACCAAATTTTCAATGAATTATTGCTTTCCGTTCTCCGTAAACGTCTAACGTACCATCGATCATGGATCACCCTGTATATCTGAACGAGATTACCGACTCAGCTCTAATGGTCCACGACATATTAAAACACTGCACGCTCTCTGCCCTCTATCTCAAAAACAATTCGAAGTACAGAAAAACTTTTGGGACGAAAGTTGTAGAGAATTTATTTCTCTATAATATTTATGATGAATAAAAATAGGAATCTTATAGGAACTGAGATATTTCAGAAAAAGTTACAAAAAGTAGACACCCTATAGTCGGTAAAGTTTGAGACAAATTTTGAGAGGACAAAGTTTACAGCCACCATCTCCAATTTCGAGATTTCGACTCTATTCTGACTAAAATGACTGGACTATCAACCAATTCAATTCGACAATGTTTCATGTGTGTAATTGCGACAAATTGATTATAACTACATTCAGTAACAACAATTATTTTCCTTGAAAATCGAGAGAAACAAATCAGGAGGTTCACAAGGTAATCGATTAAATTGTTTCTGATTGTTCAAAATGATCACGAATAATTTCACAATTTCAATGCGTTGCGTTGTCTTAGTTCTTTCGCTCCAAAGAAGAAATCACAGGGGTTGAGATCTGGGGATCGTGAGGGCCAACACGTCTTTAACATCCACGTTTATCTGGGTGATTGTGGGTATTTTCTGCAGAAAAATTTATGCCGAATTTGTATATGAAGATTGTGCGTTATTTTTCACAAACTTTTGTATACACTCTGCTCTGAGACTTCGGTTGTACCCTACAAGATGTTAAATTTCCTTGTGAACTACGTTGGGTTTCCAATTTCGAAGAGGCGCTGGAAATCTCTTCGTATGAATGACCGGTGACGCAACGTAGAACCAGAAAACCAATTATACCGCCGCAATTTGGTTATTAATGGACGCGGGGGGGATTACGTAAGCTACGCAGATGGACTCGACCTAGAGGACTCTGACCGCAACCTATGGACAGATTTATAACGTCGTTAGATCGGCACATCGATGGAATTGGTTGAAATTAATTCTGGGGGGATTATGGCTTTTCTGAAACTCTTCATGTGTGGAATTGGATTTGAAAAAAAATTGTTCTGCGAAATTGTGCTGTGTTTGAGTTGCTTTGTGTCTTCGAAATTCTTTTCAATTCGATACGGTTCTCAACATATTTAACAAACAGGTTTGCCATATTCAATGATTTTCCTACCACGTGTGTTTTAGATTTATTCAATAATTTTAAGAAGAAATTGAAAGTTTTTTTTTTAATATTTCACCGTTACGAGTGCCCATGAATATAGCACATTATTAAGTCACAAGTTCAGGAAAAAACATAATTGCTGAAAGCTTGAAGCCCGGAAAACCCTCTCAGTGTCAATTAATACACTGCTCAAAAAAAAATAACGCACATTAGGGAAATCTCAAATTTATTCTACGACTGAAGCTGTTCTCAATGATAATTACTTTTATCAGAATTATGCATGCATATGTTATCCACTTTCAACGTTTTTCTTCAATACGGATGTTTTTTTCCAGCAGGAATAAAAAAGATGATATTATCAGATTTTGAATGTATTGGCGCCATTCTAAAATCGGTTGTTCTCGATCAATTCTAGTGATCAATAGTTTTTCTTTCATTTGAATTTCTACACTCGATCGCTATGCAACGCGAAACACGCAATTTGACCCAAGAGGAATGTTCCCAAGCGGTAGTTTTGCGAGAAGAAGGGTGGACATACACAAGAATTGCAGAAAGGTTTGGAGTTTTCCTTTTCCATACAAGTGTGTCCAGAATGTTGCAGCGATTCAGAGAGACAAGTATGAATGTCCGAAGAGCAGGACAGGGTAGACCACGGGTAACAACTCCCTTCAAGAACGTTTCTTGAGAGTTTCTTCGTTGAGACAACGGTTCGCAACCGTTCGCCTCCTTCAAAATCAGCTGATCCATTGGGAAGAGGACGATTGTTCTCTTCACAGATGAGTCTAGATTATGCCTCTACCATTGTGATCGACGTTCTCTCGTATACAGACGTCCACATGAAAGATATGCTCAGTGCAATTTCCTGAATACTACTGGTTTCGGGGGAGGGTCGATTATGGTATGGGGTGGAATATCTTTGACTGCTCGCACGGATCTGGTGGTCGTTGATAATGGAGCTATGGATGCTGATAAATATATGAGGAACATTCTTAGAGAGTATGTAGTGCCATTTGCCCCATACATTGGTGAATATTTCATTTTTATGGACGATAATGACAGACCCCATCGTGCGCGCATCGTTCAGGAGTACCTTGAAGAGGTTGAAGTCTCTCGAATGGAATGGCCAGCAAGAAGTCCAGATCTCAATCCCATTGAGCAGGGGACAACCTCAATAGAAGGCTGAGAAGTGCAGAAAATCATCCAGCTCCTCTTTATGACTTAGGAATCCAACTCGAAGAAATCTGGGAAGGATTAGATCAGAACATTTCACGATCACTCATTTCGAGTATGAACCGTCGTTGCCGAGCTGTAAATAACGTAAGGGGTGGAAATACCAAGTATTAAATCAGCATTTCAGTATTTTGAAAATTGTTCATTTTTCTTCTTTCACATAAGATTCGGTGAATCCGAATTTTCCTTCCATTTAATGTGTCTTGTTTCGTTCAAAATCTTTGCGAAAGAACATAAATAAGTTATAAAGTCAATGTAGAGTTAACTTTCATTAAAATTGAGATTTTCAGAATGTGCGTTAATTTTTTCGCGCAATGTACATTCATCATCACTTCATCTCAGCCTCGGTTATCACTTCATAATTTTCAAAACAAAATATTCCGAAAACGTTACACAGTATCCCTTTTTGGTGTAAAATTAAATTATGTTCAAGTTCTTCTGAAATTCTGCCTAATAAATCTAATATCAAGAAAGTTATGTTCAATACCACTTGGTACGAACACAGAATAATAAAAGCGTATAAATACAACAAATAAACTAAATGGGCGAAACAAATTTGAATCAGCATTTTTCTCCCAAAACCGAATAAAAATCCACTTAAACTTACCACATCTCCTGGTGCGCCTCCTCAAAGTCGACGGCGCCCTAACAACCGTCGTCCTGACCACAAACGTCGCGTTCCTCTTCCTCGAAATACCCACGGACTTCTTCCTCTTCACCGGCCTACCCTTAACACTCACCTCCACTAACCCATTCCTCTCACTACCACTCCGACTGTCCACAGACTCGTCTTCCGACTCGCTCAACAACCTCGCCGCCTCCTCGTGAGTCGACCACCCCAATCCAGCCTCCCTCGAACTGTCACCCTCCTCAGAACGCCCATCCTCCCAAAGCTCCAGGTCCAGATCCCCCGGGAGGCTCTCGTAGAGGTCCTCGTCCGTGGTTTGGTCCAAACCCACGTAGACGCTCTCCACCGGGTTCACGTTCCGTATCTCCCTCATCTTGAAGGACTTCTTCTTTTTCACTGAAGGTTTTCGCTTCTCCGGAGGCACGAAGATCATCGGGTCCAGCTTTAGGAAGCTGAGTTGGCGAGGACGTCTCCCCACCACGACCTGGTAGATGTCGTTTTTGGTACTCCTACGTTTGTTGCCTCTGGTGAGCTTTCCACGCTTCTTCTTGCTGCTTTTTCTCCTGACAGAATTCCTTTTAACCTCAGCCAAAGAAGTCCTTTTGAAGTAACCATCACGACTCACCGATAATCTAGGCTTGGGCTGCTTGCTGAAGAATCCAGAACTCTTGAAAGGTGAGTGGAAGTCTCCAAAACGAGACGTTGGCACGGAGAAAGACAATCCAGAATCCCTACTCGAAAGAAGCCCAGTCGAATTCGTTGTGTTGCTGTTTGATGATGACGTCCTACTAACAGGAAACACCTGACGCTTCTGAAGACGATTGGAGATAACCCTATCATCCTTCATGTCCCTCAAAGCACTATCCAGGGAGTTATGAGCTGGTGGATACACACTCGTCTGGTTACCCCTAGGTATCTCCAAGCTTCTGGGAGACATCACCTGGGGTGCATCCATCCAAACCCTCCCCAAACTTATGGATAAAGAGCACATTTCCTCGTTACCAGAGTCTGTAGGCATCAAAGATGGCAAACGATTAAGTTTCATTCTATCCCTCATCAAAGGAGACTTCTTAATGTCCACAGCATCCCCCCAAGGAAACATTTCAACAGCAGAATCATTACTTTCCTGTCTCTCCAAGAGACCAGAATGTGACAACTTCCTCCTTGGGTTTGGAGATGAAGATATCTCCTCTATTATAGGGGGAGGAAGGCTATCATCAGACGCAGGAACGTAGATGACTGTCCTTTCGGAACCTTTACCACCGAATGAGGTCAATGGGGGTTCTTTTGTTGGCGCTCGAAGAACATTCTTCTTCCTCGGGAGCTCCATATAGGTATTCCTGAAGGACTCATCGCGATCCACTTGGATAGCGGAGTCGACTTTGCAAGAAGCTTCGAAAATTTTCGACAATTCTTCTTCGGGTACTGTCTGAGTTGCCACCTCCAACTTAGACAAGTTCTTCTTCTTCCCCCGATCTAGGTAACTCTTCCGGATGGATATCCTCTTGAAGGACTCGCTTCTTCTGAATCCTGAGTCGTCCTTCTTCTTCTTCTTCTTGCCACCGACGAGCCTTCGGAGGTTCTCGAAAGATAAGGGTCTCATCTTGAGATCTCAGGTTCCTTCGGTTTTCGTTAGGAGCATAACTTTCGATCTAGGATTTTTCATGGTACTTTGTGGTGTTTGGCATCCCATATCGTCGAGAATGGGTTAATCTACCTAGGGATGGAAGAGAAACTCAATTGCTGATCTTGGAAATATTTCAGATTGTCCAGGAGGAGTGTAATAAATATCCACGCGAA
The DNA here is from genome assembly GCA_038502775.1 of Hippodamia convergens. Taxonomy (NCBI): domain Eukaryota; kingdom Metazoa; phylum Arthropoda; class Insecta; order Coleoptera; family Coccinellidae; genus Hippodamia; species Hippodamia convergens. The sequence goes on from CM076608.1 coordinate 23,656,335, forward strand.
AATAATGAGTCGACATCTCGAGTACTCTTTACAATTTTAAATGCGTTTCCTCATTTTCCCTTAATGATTGAAGATCCGAAAATACATCGACCTTCACCGAGCTGATAATAGAATGCAACCTATTTTATAATGATTTCGTATATCAGAAAATTTATTGAAAATAGAAAATTCTCTACACTATTTCCAAAATTTCTTGGTGATTTTCAACAGGCTGTACCTCAGTGAAAAATGGTTGTATGGGGAATAAAAAACCCTTCTTTAGAAACTTGAAGACACTAGTTTCTTAATTTATTGGTTAACAGTTTTCGGGAGTACCGGTAGCCATGCAATTTTTAGATAAATCAGGAAGAAAAAGTTTAAAAAATTTTTCGAATTTTTATTTTTGCTCTACTCGCATGGAAAAATTTTTTCGAGGAACACCGATGCTAGAATCGCATAGCCTGTTCATTCTGCTCTAATCTGCTTTTTACCACCCACGGATATGATCGTTTGTCCTCAAGATATCTAATTTTGAATGCAAAAAAAAAACTTTTTTCACTCAACTGAATCTGATATCTCCGGAAATACTGACCACCCAGCAAGCCGACAGACGTTTTTTTTTTTCTGCGGAAAATTTCCTACAATATTCTGTCATGGTTAATAAAAAAAAATTATTTTTCGCCTGTAACGGTAACGTGAAAAAAGAGCAAAAAATGAGATTCTGCCATTTTTTTTTGTTGATGGACTGTATCTTCGTCGATATTAGGGGTAAGCTGAGGTTATAAGAAAATTTTATAGCGTCATGTTCCCCAAAGTCCCCTCCTGAATCGGTAGATCGATCGGTTCAGCGGTTTTCGTAGACCGATTTATTGAAATTTTGAAAAAATAAAGGAAACAAAATTTTTGTTCCCTAAAGTAATCTATTTAAATCGGTGTTTTTACCGAATAAGCAGAAATTTTTTCAAGGAAACTGTTTTTAATACGTTGTGGCTCTGTAGAAAACGGAAAAATTCTGTCACTTAGAATTTCAAAAATGTTTTCGGTGTGGCCTCCGTAAAGCCAAAGATTTTTCTGTTTACCGTTTTATTCTTTTCCTAAAAATAATTGTTTCATGTTTCAGAGACTGGGAGATAAAACCCAAATCAAGTTTTCAGGAATATGCAAAGACCTCCCAGAAAATATTTCAATAGAAATCCTATGTCTGCACATTCTACAGGTTTCATATTTTAGATCCAGTATAAAAAAAAAATTTTTCAAACAATAATTAGAAATATCCTGTCCAGGACTCGCTATTCGTCTGATCGGAGTCCTCTTGGACAAATTCACGCTCCGTATCCTTATCCATTTCAAACGTCCGTAATCCGCTCAGAAAAAAGACACACCCAACAAATTGATGTTGAATTAGATCTTGTTCGAGCCCCAGAGTGGGCATACGAAGGTCACGTTTGGGCGCCAACGTTACACAAGAAGTCATGTGGGCGCTTTTACCGGCCAAGCTGGTCAACACCCTACTCGCACTTTCTATGGTCCTATTATGATACCGGCATTCCTGTCTTTCTTTGAATATTATGCCCGATAAATAAAGGATAGATAGACACCGGGATCGTAAAAGAGTCTGTAAAGGTCCGAGGAGAATTATTGCTCGGGTTTAATGTTGTTCTTCGACTCGTTCTTTTTTTTTCTCTTGTTGAGCTGCGGGATTATACAGGCCGGTCCTGTTTTCCTTGAGAAAAACTAAGGAATCGATCGAGAAATGATTTGAATTTGTTCTATAAACTACACGGAATGTCGATGAGAGTATGTATTATCACTATCGCATCAAACATTATACAGGGTAATCAAATTTCTAACCAACGTTGCGGAACAGCTTAAAAAAAAACTCTATTTTTTGGACAGACGAAGTTGCGCGGGTCAGCTAGTCTTAATATATAAAACTCAGTCGGCCATATTGTTGGTTAACCATTTATAACTCAAGATTGGATGAACTGTTTGTTATGAAAGTTTTTCTGTTGGATTCTTCTACGGTGGGGTTAACATAATATACATTAAAACAATGAAAAATTTGATGAAATGGAAAAAAAGTTGGAAATAATTTTCCTTCTTGCGAATAACGCCACTAGATGTCGCTGAGGTTGATAGCGTTTTCGTGTAAGTGTTATATTTGATATAAATTCGGTGAACTACATTTAATAATAATATTAACGCATCTGAGTCCATGTGTTATCACACCTTTCTTTCTTCCGAACACTACGGAAAATTTTATGACGAAAAAACTAAAAATGTGGTTCATCATAAGGTACCACAATGAGACAATTTTTAAAAAATAATAAGGTACCGCTTAAATAAAGTGAAGTCTATTCATGTAAATAACAATGTACAGGGTGGGCATATTTCGATGTTTCAGCACTACAACTTTTGAACCAGAAGAGATAGACGAAATCTGATACCCCATTCTCGATCTCTTTTTAGGAGAAACTAACAACAGTAGTATTCACGTTCGGCTACCTTCTTTTTTTTTTTGAGTTATAAGCGAAAATTGGAAAAATGGTGATATCGGAAAAATTTATATCTCCGATAATACTGATGATAGAGCTCTGAAATTAAAACATTATAGAGGTACTTTTTTACATAGAATCCAGTGGAATGCTCGTTTTTTTTTGCACCATTTTTAATTAGGAAGCTATGACCCAGAGTTATGTTTTTTCGAATAGGAACACTAGATTTCTGTGCCATTTTCTGAAAGCTTAATTTATTCTGATTTTAAAAATATATGACATCGTATGGTTCGTATCAATAAGTCAATATAAGTATAGAAATTGGTCAAGAACTTATATTCATCTGAGTCACAATACTTTCTATGGTTTCAATTGTCGATAAGCAAGGAAAATTTAGTATCGTATAATTGCCCAATTTCTTTCAAGTAGTCTTTTCATTTCTATGCTCTTGTTATAGAAAGCTCCATTTTTCTGTGCTCATCAACAGTTGAAACCATAGAAAGTATTGGACTCACATGAAAATAGGTTTTTGACCAATTTCTATACTCATATTGACACAAACCTTACGATGTCATATACATATTTTTGAAATAAGAAAAAATCAAGCTTTCAGAAAATGGCACAGAAATATAGTGTTTACATTTGAAAAAACATAACTTTGGGTCATAGCTTCGTAATTAAAAATGGTGCAAAAAAGACGAGCATGCCACTGGATTCAACGTGAAAAGGTGCCTGTAGAAAGTTTTAATTTCAGAGCTCCATCATCAGTATTAGCGGAGATATTAATTTTTTCCGATATCGCTATTTTTCCGATTTTCGCTTATAACTCGAAAACAAAAGAAGGTAGCCAAAAATGGATACAACTCTTGTTAGTTTCTCCGAAAAAGAGATCGAGAATGAGGTATCAGATTTTGTCCATCTTCTCTGGTTCAAAAGTTGTAGTGCTAAAACATCGAAATATGCCCACACTGTACATACCTACCTATTTCAATGAAATTAAATTTTTTGTATATTTTGTACTTTAATTTTGTCTTATTTACCTCCTACTTGAAAAAGTACCAGTTTTGTTGATACAACTTTATGAATATCTGAGGCAAAGCAAAGTTGGCCGGGCCAGATAGTACTAAATAAATCCGACTGATAAGCTGGGTTAAATTCTGAATGTTCATGTTTCACATCAACAGAAAAAGAGGAAAAGTAATATACATTTCTCGAAATGATTAAGAACTAAGCTGGCGCGAAATCCATGTACCGTTTGCACATGAAGAAAAGTTATGGCTGTCGATGTATTTCGCGAAATAAGCTTGTGCCTTCATTTCTGTACAATCACGCCTAGGGCTCCCCGAAAAAAAGCCGTTTCTCCATCTTTACATTGTAGATGCAATATCGACTTTATTAGCTACCGTTACATTATCCTCAGCATGCTAGACGGAGCAAGTTGATGCTCCGTAATTCCACAAACATAACATCTCATGTCGAATCGCGACCATAACTCAGGAATTTCTGGAAAATCCAATATCCCAGTGTAGCCCGCGGGAATCCCGTACGATCGATCTGTTTGACCCAATTCGTGCTCCAATCTTCTCTGAATTCGACAAAAGTTAGGTGTGCAAGCTCGGGATGAGAACTTAACAATCGCCGTGAATAAACTTAATCGGATCAAGATCAACTGTTCGGGGAGCTCCAGAACTGGTCGATCGGCGTTGAAAAATTCGAGAAAAGCTTTACGTAAAGTCGGATAATTCACGCGATTCCCAAGAAATTCGCAGAAAAGGCGGTACAGGTATTTAACCAAGACGCTGGGTGCAATACTAGAGGACGCTTTTTGTATTTTGGGATTTACATCTGGTGATTGACAGGGTGGCCCATGAGGCCATCCTCAGAATCTCTAGAGAGGTAATGAGAGAATTAGGTGTCAGAGGGTCTGGTTCTGAACTCGGATAATTTAGTCATGTGATCGGATATTTACCTTTTTCTGTTGAAGACTAGGAAAAGAAACACGTCAGCTAGACGTTTGTTAGTTTAAGTTATAATTTAAAAGGAGGTGAAAGTCCACTGCGAGGAATTGGGGTTGTAACCCAAAAATACTGCGATGGATGTACGTCATGATTGTGAGACCTGTAATCACATATGGGGCAGTAGTCTGGTTTGCTAAAGCAAGTCAGACAAGTACGAGTAAAATGCTCGATAAAGCACAGCGGCTTTCGTGTGTGTGCATCTCGGGGGCCATGAGAACGTGCCCAACCAGAGCACTTGAGATTATAACAGATCTCACACCCCTACATCTGGTGATTGACAGGATAGCCCATGAAGCCATCGTCAGAATATCTAGAGAAGGCGCAGGTAATGAGAGAATTAGGTGTCAGAGAGTTTGAAGCTCTCTGTGTAACTACATCTCATCTGTGAACCTTCCTAGTGATGTAATGGTCAAGAAAGTAAGCACTGAGGAAAACTTCAGTACGATGCTATGCAAAAAAGAGGAATGGGAGAGGGAATACACCGACCAAAATTCCAAAGAAAATACTGTTGAATGGTATACAGATGGTTCTTAAACCAACACGGGAGCTGGCGCTGGGGTTCACGGGGCCAAAGCCAAGTGTGCACTATCGTTAGGCTCCTGTGTGAGTGTTCTTCAAGCAGAAATATCAGCAATCGAAAGATGTCTAGAAATTAATCAAGAGAGAAACTATCAGAATTATGACATAGCTATTCACTCAGATAGTCAAGCTGCTATTAAAGCACTGAACTCCTATATCATCGACTCAAAGTCGACATGGGAATGCCGGAGCAAACTCAATGAGGTAGGCAAGAAAAATAGGGTCTCTTTAATCTGGGTTCCTGGTCATTCGGGAATCACAGGTAAAGAAAACGCAAATAAACTTGCCAGAGAGGGTGCTCGGAAACCACTCACTGGCCCAGAACCTTTCTGTTGTATAGCAAATTGTACATATAAGAAGGAGTTTCTGAAGAAGGAGAAAACTGAAAGAGAAACACTCGGGCAGAATCTCCCAAGGTTGGATCACTCCAAAAAGTTCCTTCGGAATTTTGAAACTGCAAGATCCAAAAGATATTTGGATCTCAGTAAGAACCAACTGCACCTCCTCATTGGCTTTCTTACAGTTCATTGTCGCCTCAGAAAGCACTCGCTGAGAATGGGCGTATCGGACACTAACGAGTGTAGATTCTGTAGGGAGGAGGAAGAAACTCCTATTCACCTAGTCACAGAATGCTTTGGCATTGTAAGCCAAAGGAAACAATGCTTTGGTCAAGATACCTGTAGGAGTGAGGAAATAGCCTCACTGAAGCCTTCCGAGATATTGGATTTCATAAGATCTCTGGGACTGGAAGGCGAGCTGTAAAGCTTTGTCAGGGGGCACAATAGACCATAAGGTCGCAATGGACTGAAACCCCTTTTAAACTCTATTAACTCTAAGTCTAATTTGGGATTGGACGACTTTAGCATTGCAAACTGGCAACTTGTCAATGACATTCAGGACTCCCGTACAAGAAAAAAAAATTCATCAATGTATGAAAATTGCTCTATTCAATCCGTCCCAAGGTTTTCCCATGTGTAATGATACCGCTTTTCATTATTTTTAATGATGCAATTTGCTTTAATTCATATTACATAATAACAAGCCGTGGTTTCTTGAAAAACAAAATTGAAGCGTATTTTCGCCTTGAATCGCGTTTCATTGGGAAAAACTAACAATGGCGATATGCCTCGACTTGCAGGCGAGTCCAGAGGTTGCGTGCGTTGGTAGAGTTGGGAATTTGCGAAAAAAATTATCGTTCGATTTATTACTCTTGTCGAAATATTTATGTGTAGAGTAATCAACACGCGGATCAACAATTTTTAACCTTCATATAGCGCACATGTCTCGGATATAAGTTTTTCTCGTCATATTCCAACATCACCTTTCTAATATACTGCTCCACAAATGTAAAGGAAATTCAAAAGTTCACCAGATGCGCATTTATGATAATACTAGCTGACCCGGCAGACTTCATAACGCCTCAATCGATAAATAACAAAGCAACTCTAATATTATAATAAACTATTATGGTATAATACCTTGAAAGTGAACATAAAATTGTCCTGTACAATTAGTCCAGTCAATGAGGGCGAAAATAAGGCATCACCTCCGAATTCTATCAAGATGCTTCGATTTTGATCAAATTGTGAATATAAGCTATACTTGTCTTCTACTCCTACCCTTTGCCGATTTATGCTTATTATTTTCAAGGGGTGAAAACAACCTCTTTATCGAAAAGTAAAAGAAACTTGTTCTGACGAAAATGAAAGTAATTTTTGGGCCTCAGTAGCGTTTAATGAAGTTTAATGAAGGTCTTCATATACTTCAAGACCGTATAAACCACCCCCTTTCAGCATAGAATGTGTGAAAATGGGTGTCAATTAATATAATTAATTAATTTCAATCAATTTTATAACAGTATTTTGGATCAATGTTAGTTTTAGTTATTTTTATTTTTCAACCCCTAAATGCAACCCTATCAGTTCAAAATAACGAAATGAAAATATCATTTGAACATTTCATTTATTCATCACTTAATTCACGTGAAATGAATACTTTTTGTGTCAAAAAACTATTCTGATTCTGAGTCGCTGTCGCCACTGTCAATTATTTCTTCATCTTCTCCAAAGATTGGACCACTGTTTTGACAGTTAACACCTGCACATTCCCCACATGTAGCGTTATAAATAATACTCGGTTTTCTGCAGGTGCATGACGCATTGCATCTTTTTTTGCAGTTACAAAAAATCATTTTCAACAATTTTTTTGGTGCAGGTGTTTTTTGCATTTTTGTAGGCTTCAAATATCTATTGGTACTATTCCAACCGCAATCAACTGAATTGAGAGCTTTATTACCAAGCCAAATTTGAAGTTGATGATTTTAGGAATGCATTCATTTCATCGACAGCCATCGATTTTGGAATTACCGGTAATAGTTGTCGGAAGTCAACAGGCAAAAGAATCAATGCGCCCCAAAACATCCCTTCAGACAACTCAAAATACACAGTAATTATGAACATATATAATAGTAGAATGGAGATTTGTTCGAAACATTTCGTCATAAAATTTTCCGTAGTGTTTGGCAGAAAGATAGGTGTAATAACACATGGACCCAAATGCGTAAATATTATTCGAAAATGTAGTTCACCGAATAAATATCAAATATAATAATTTCACAAAAACGTTATCAACCCGTAGCGACACCTACTGGCGTTATTCGCAAGAAGAAAAATTATTTCCTCTTTTTTTTTCCATTTCATCAAATTTTTTAGAGCTACTGTATTTTATGTCAACCCCGTCGTAGAAGAATCCAAACTAAAATCTTTCATAACAAACAGGTAATCCAAACTTGAGTTATAAATGGTGTAACCAAAAAAATGGCCGACTTAATTTTATATATTAAGATTTCACTTGACGTTTCAGCCATGAAAGCTTTCATTTACATAATGTCACTCTCCAATAATTTTTGAATAACTTTCCTGAAAGAAACAAAGTTTTCTTGACTGAGTCTCGAGATTCACTCGAATTTGGAGGGATATTTCAATAACCCACACCACAGATAAGATACGCCTTATCATCCCTCGAAAATTCGTAAAATCCTCGTTCAGGAAATGTTAAAAGCACGTTTCGGATACCTGATCATCCGGAATTGTCCCCGTTTACCAAAATGAACAATAAATTCCCTTCTTGGGAATAAACATTGAACTTCCGCTTTCTTCGAGGACTTCCTGGCGTGCAGAAAAGATGCAGACGTGGGACTTTTCGAAACGATTGCCCTCCACCGAAATTTATGGCCATCTCAGTGTTTTTTCATGGTTTAACGAATTCCTTGGACAGCACGCAAGATTCGGGATCTCGGAAGCCGAAATTTGCAGCCTCTTTCAGTGAATTCCATCCAGATGTTTGGCAGAATCTGAACAATTATTTTTGCAATTTTGAAATGCGATCGTCAGTTGAGTTGAAAAAGAAAGGAAACAGTTGTTTTTGGCCATGATGTGCACGATTAAATGTAATTATGGGCAGATGAGGCTTTATCATATTTTAATGAACGAATTCAGGAAGTCGTTGCAGAAATTCGAATGTTGATTAAGCAAGATGCTTGATGAAATTTCCATTCTGGGTGAAATTATGTTGTTTACGGCAATATCTGAGTTTCAAAGTTAGTTTTGAGAACATAGAAATTCAATGTATCCGAAAATCAACGCGAAAAAGCAGGATAAACAGCTCATTTTGTGATCGAGTTCAATGTTTTTGATTGAGAAATATCGCCCGTCAACTATTAGTAGTAGGTCCATCATAAAACCAATTATTGGAAAAACGGATTAATGAAACCGATTTCGTTTTACATGGACGAAAAGAAAAAGCGAACGAAATGATATTTAGTAGGTGTATACGCAAAAGCGTTGCATTTTCAGCCTAGTTTATTGAATTGACTATTTCTCTAGTCTTGATTTCCAGAAACTAGCAATTTTGAATTACAAAGGGTTTCTAGATGAAAAAAATGTATGGCAGTAGCTGTCAGCAGTTTTTTCGAGTTTACCCGCGGCAACACTGGACAGTTGTTGTAAGCAAAAATAGTTATTTATGATATGAGTGTTAAAAGTGACATTTCATTTTGTGAGTGAAAAGGTTTGTGAAATGAGCGGAGCGAATCGAACAATTTCACGAATAAAATAAAATCACTTTTAAGACAAATACCATACAATGTTTTTTATACAATTGCTCTATTTTGATAATGAAATGGGCGAATTTGCAATGACAATAAACTTCAAAATGCATTTTAATATTCAAATAATCAAAAGGTTGTCGTGAATGGCAAACGTTGCCAACGTTATGATTACTGACAAATGAGAAAAGACGCTGTCATTTGAATTTCGTTCCTGTCCAATTTTCGTCTTGGGTTTATAACTGCTTAATATGTTAGTCGAGAGTCCAATTATTAATAAAAGTGACGATTTAGTTGCTCCTCTGGATATCGAGCTGAATATTAAAGAGTCTGCAAGAAGAGCAAACCTAGAAGGGAACTTCAGTGAAACTGTTTTCCTGGCATACTTAGAAGAAAAATAAAAAATATGGAGTTCATCAACTTTGTGGAGCAAATTTTCAATGATAAAGTCAAGCGCCCTTGTTGAAAATGGTGTGGATGTTAGTAAATATTTTGAGGTAATAACATATTTAAAACGGAAAAGTGAAGGATAACGTCCCAAAAAATCGAAATCGAAATCGTGAACAAGTTGAAAAGTTTATAAAGGAGGTACCAGATGAGAAATCCTTGATGGTTAAGGTTGCAACTATTTTCGGATTATTTGGAGCCTGTCGGCGTGAAGAATTGTGTAATTTAAAATGGGTCAGAATTCAAGGAAAGCACTGTAAAAACCATGTGGAATTTAACATATAAGCTGTTACAAGAAAAATATATTAAAGAAATGAAAGTTATTATTGACCCATTCAAAAGTGCTGTATTTCAACCAGCGCTGCTTGCTTTACTGAATTTTTTGTATCGAATCAAACAACAATAGCTCTGTAATAAATCGAGTTGAATATTACCCTGTATTCAGCAAGACTGTGTACCGAAGTAAGTTTTTAATAGAAAACAAGGACAGCAACGTTTGTCCTATCCGATAATTCAAAAAATAGATGTCAAAAAGGGGCCCAAATATCAAAACCAACAGATTATTCCTCAGACCAAATCGTCAATGGAAATGCTCAAAAATTTTATGACAACTTTCTCAAGCTTGCTGCTTATAAGAAACAGCAAAAAGCTTCCGAAATCTGTTTCCTCAAAAATGAGATGCAAAGATCAAATTATAATATTTGAATCACTGTTTCAAGTGTTTCGGAAAATTCAAGCTGAAAACACGTTTTGAAGTTAATGAAAATCAAGTTTAAACATTCCGTTGCATTTATCCATTCACACCGGCCGAGCTAGTGAAAGTATCTCAATAAAATTCTTTCATAAAACTGTTCGATTCTCCATGAAATCGCAGAATTATCATCGGGTCGAGTTTGAAAACCGCCACAGGAGGTAAATCAGCAAAAAAGCAAAGTTTACACCCAGTTTTTTTCTACCTCGGTGTCAATAAAAACAACGATCGAGGAGTTTTATTTATTTATTTACCCGTTTTTAATGATCCCTTTTCCGTATTAAACTCCAAGTGAGTAGGCCGATAGATTCGTTCCATGGTTGTATTTATAATAAGCTCGCTTATCAAGTATAATAAATGTTCCTTCGCAGATAATTGGATAATAGCGGAATACATTAAAAGTTTCCTTGTTTCATTAACCCACAAACAACCAACTCGGCTGATTTCAATGGGCGATCTTCACTTTCGATTCTTTCGAAGACGATTCACAGATATCCTGAGAAACCATTAAAACGTTGAATTCGGTAGGCGGTAGCTTTCATTTAACGCAGATTGCATTGTATTCCGAAACTTTGATTTTCATTACTTACACATCGAACTGATCTGGTTGAAAGGGTGATAAATTCAAGGATATCGCTAGGAGAAAGCCTCAACTTTTATCGCACTTGAAGCGGGAAGGGGCTTTCATTTATGTAAACAAGCGCCCGAAGCGCGAGATCTTAATCTTAAACTTTTAAACCTCGACAGAAGTTTGCTGGAATATTGTTATCGTCATCATCCATTAGAATTTACTGCATTCACTAGAATACAATATTTTTTGTACAACTGTTAAAATTGATTGCTTACGTGAAAGCGTGTTGAAAATATTTTTAACATCAGTGTTAAAAATATTTTTAGCACTCCATTTTCTTATGATGAAATCAGATCAGAAAAATTCAGCAATTGTAAATTTTCATTATCAATATTTAACAATCATTACTTATGAACATTAATATTAATCGTAAAACTAGGACAATGACTAACATTAATGCCCTGTGACTTTAGGGAGCTTCGCAACACATTGTTAGAATCCTCAGCGCCATCAGTACTTGTAGAAACCGGAGGTATAATATTGGATGATGATGATGATCCAAAAATCTGTTGAGGTTGGGAGATTTTTTTCAGCAATGGAATGATCAACATAGCCCTCGACTACCGTCGCAGACTTCCATCCACCATGTTTTTTTATATCCGTAATATTTGCTCCTAATTTTGCTATCAATGAAGCGGAGGATCTTCGAAAACAGTGTCCTGTATATTGTATCCCAAATGTATAAATACCAACTGGATTGGCAGTGCATTTATTATTCAAGTATTTCAGGAAAAAACGACTATGTTTGATGACAGAAGGGCGCAATGCAAAGTACTTATGAAAATAGTCTATATACTTTCCATTAATTCTGAAAGAACGACTTACTTTCGTTTTCATATTCGGAATTTGTATAACCAATGATTTATTTGTTATTTCGATGTCTTCCACTGATGAATTACACAATTCTCCACGCCGACAGGCTCCAAATAATCCGAAAATAGTTGCAACCTTAACCATCAAGTATTTCTCATTTGTTGCCTCCTTTATAAACTTTTAAACTTGTTCACGGGTGAGAATTTTCGATTATTTGGGACGATATCCTTCACTTTTCCGTTTTAAATATGCTATTACCTTAAAATATTTACTAACATCCACACCATTTTTAACAAGGGCGCTTGACTTTATCGTTGAAAATTTGCTCCACAAAGTTGATGAACTCCATATTTTTTTATTTTTCTTCTAAGTTTGCCAGGAAAACAGTTCCAATGAAGTTCCCTTCTACATTTTTCAATTAACACCAGGCCAGGAAATTGTTGTATGCAATATCGTACTGCTGAACAGATTTTTTAGGTAGGAGTTCCAGATTTGCTCTCCTTGCAGACTCTTCAATATCCAGAGGAACAACCAAATCGTCACTCTTATTAATAATTGGACTCTCGACAAACATATTAAGCAGTTAAAAACCCAAGACGGAAATTGGACAGGAACGAAATTCAAATGACAGTGTCTTTTCTCATTTGTAAGTAATCATAACGTTGGCAACGTTAGCCATTCACAACAACCTTTTGATTATTTAAATATTAAAATGCATTTTGAAGTTTATCGTCATTGCAAATTCGCCCATCTCATTATCAAAATAGGGCAGTTGTACAAAAAACATTGTATGGTATTTGTGTTAAAAGTGATTTTATTTTGTTCGTGAAATTGTCCAATTTCACAAAATTTTTCACTTACAAAATAAAACGTCACTTTTAACACTCATATCATAAATAACTATTTTTTTATTAAACATATCAGATTTTTGTACGAAATTTTTTGCAGAAAAAACCACCTGTTGGCTCGCTAAAGGAGTAGTTTTGTTGAGTGAAAAAGGATCCTTTTGCATTAAAACTTAGATATCTCGAAGACAAATTGTATCTGTTGAAAATCACTAAAAAATTCAGTAATTTTTTCTGTTTCTTTAATTTTTGCGGGGTATATTCACTTCGAGTTCGATAAGACTTGCAGTTACGAGGAATCGATACCTGCAAGAGTGATTGCTCCGATATAGAATTTGAAATCTTCGGTTTCAAGAATAGGCGATACTTGGAATAGAAATATAGTAGGTAGATCTACTTCTGATAAAAATTTCTTACTCGTCCACAAGAAAAGGTGGGAGGGAGCAAACAATCAAGTTTGTAGCTACGTAAATTATCGAGACGTGTAACAATAAAGACTTCCAGACTGAAGGACCCGATAGAATAAAAACATCAGGTAGTAACACACAGTGTTGGTTGAACAAATCTCGTTTTCGAGAATGGACCATTACAGAACATCATTAGATAATCCCACCTGATTGGATTCTTCTGAACTTGTCTCTCCGTTCCTGGACTTGAATGGAACCGGTATAATTTATTCATTACTTTTTTCGTTCACGAATTATAGTACACTTTTTATGTTGAATCCCGAGTGGTGAAATGATTTTCTGCGGCTGAACGTTTGGTTATGGAGGGGAAGGGATATACTGAGTGATCTAAACATATTGTCAGAATGACAATTCTCGTAATATGTCTTAGTTTTTGGCCCTGAAAAATATTCTGTTTTCTTGTGTTATAACATGTTTGGTTTATCTATGGGAGATGATTGCCTTCATTGGGGTCCCGTAGCGGTCTTCAAACATCTGAAGTGCCGAAAAATCATCACCTGGAAGGTCGTATCCGGTTTGAAAAAACCCTCACGACCAGAGAGCGAGAATTTGTGGATTTTGAATGTGAATATCGAAGGAATATCGAATGACAAGTGTGATTAAGTCTCCAAATTAGCTGATGAACATGGTATCAAAGAGATTCTTCTGCAAGAAATCCACACGGCAACAGAAAAAAATCCTCGTGAAAGAGGACAGTTGAAATGTTATGTATTAATTGATTTTTTCCAAGTTTAGCTTGTGATGTTGAAAAATTATCAGTTTCGTAACTTTCAACAGATTCGGAAAGGAGAAATTGATGGAGTTTTTTTTTCATTTCTTTCAAATTTTGTGACATTTCTGTCATAAATATTTATAAACCTCCGAACATTATTTGGCCAAGAAATCTTAATGTTAATGTTTTTTAAAGTAGCAAATGCATTTCCAAAATGCATTCGATTTATTCTGAACAATCGGTTTCTTTTCTGGTTTTGTCTTTTTTCATTTCAGATTGAGAATTACGAGTCGTTTTGGGAAGAATCTGTGTATCCGAGCCCATTGACGGAAAACATGAAGATGATCACACTGATGTCTTTCAAGATTTTTCTGATATTTGATATTTTATGTTATTTTGTTTACGGGGAGGCAGGTTTTTTCGGCTGAGGTTTTTTCCCCTGGCTGTATAGTATCGTATGATACTAGTGTTGATAGTATCGTATGATTCTATAGTATCATACAAAGAATGTTATGATACCCCGTTCTTTTTTTACCTCAGCTTAGGTACTTTTTGTTTCAACATTTATTGTATTATTTTAGCTCTCTTTTTCATAAGAATATAGTATACCCGGGAGTAATGCGTTCATACACATTTTACGAATATTCTCCAATTGAAACTGCAACCGCCAAAGATTCCAACCATATCTTTAACTTGGATTTTGGTTCTTAAAACAAGCTTTAAGTGGAAATACAATACAGTCAGTGTCATTTCGTATTTCATCTTCGTGAAAAAATTTTGTGAAGAGCAGTTTTAGTCTGTTCATTAGAATCTAATACTGATGGGCTAAATCGATTCACCGAGAATAGTATATTCTAAAACAAGTTGCAGAATGAGCTTCTATTCCAACACGAATGCGAAGTTCGAAAACGAGCGACGAAGGAGCGAGTTTTCGAAAGCATGAGTGTTGGAATTGCCTTCTGCAACGAGTATTAGACGATATTTTCTCTATTTCAGTCAAGTTTTGTGAAATACTCTCGAAATTCAAATAAAAATTCAGATTAGTGACTTTTGTATTATATCATAGCAGTTGATGTGACTTATGAAATTTGACAGATTACGGAATTTGAATTAATTTGATTTGAAAATTGAGAGTATCGGAGGTCAGTACTGACACAAAACGAAAAATATAACTGAAAACAATGCTGTAATGATTTTCATTACAGCACTACTTTTAGTACTGTAATGAACTCATTACGATACTGAAATAGAGAAAAACTATTAAGGACCATATTATATTCAAAACCGTACTAATTGAATACAACGCATTCTTTCGGAATCATGCATGTCTGAGATACAGCTAGAAAATTTCCAGTTAATAAAAAAAAATTCGATGAACGAAATCAGAAAGAGAGAGAGAGAGAGAGAGAGAGAGATGATGATCTAAAATATTCAACAATTTCACGTACACAATATCGTCGTAACAGTAAATTCGCGAGCATATCTAAATTCAATTATGACAACCAGATAGAAATCGACGTCGAATGCGGGCTTCAATACGAAAATGAAGCGGGAAATTCATTTCCTCGAGGCATCGGAAAAAGTAACGAAACGAAACCGATATAACGTAATTGGGTAAGAAGTAACGGATATAACGAGTGTAATGAAAAGTGCGCTGCCTTCAACAAACCATTACAGAGGTGAGTTTAACGGGCACAAAATAATACAACTTTATTTATAGACCTTGTTCCGTTTGTATGTTACGCGAACCGATATATTACGATTTCAATATTCACAATAGATAGGGTATCCTAAATTTGATTTAGTTCTACATCTCAATTGATAATTTTCACGCCAAAATATTGTTTTTTTTTAAGATCCTTCCTTTTCCAATAGGTTCAATCATTTTTCATTCAGCCCCAGTTTAATAATGATAATTCATTTTCGCCATGAAATAAATTTCATGGTACGTAAGAACATTTCCAATATTCAAGATTTTTCTAAATTAATGCGAAATATTTCAAATGCTGTTTTTTCAGCCAATATTATGGGGTACCTATCATATTATTACTTGAAGATGCCAGACACTCAAACAGGCGAAACGTCGAGAACTAAATCACGACGACGGCAGAAATGCACGAAAGAATAAGTGACAAATTTGTTCACCACAGTTAAGTACTAGAAGTAGTGTTGTAATGAACTCATTTCAGCATTGTTTTCAGTTGTATTTTTTTGTTTTGTGGATTTCAATACTGACTTCTGATCCTACTGTATTGTATCTTGGCAGTTGGTGTGACTTACGAAATTTGACAGATTACGGAATTTGAATTGATTTGATTTGAAAATTAATAAGATCGGAGGTCAGTACTGGCAACCACAAAACGAAAAATATAACCGAAAACAATGCTGCAAGGAGTTCATTACAGCACTGCTTTCAGTACTATAATGAACTCATTACGATACAGAAATGGAGAATAGTATATTATATTATAAGGATTAAGAGCATATTTTTTTTACGAGCAATATTTGCAGTTGCGAGGCAGAGCGTAGCGAGCGAATGCAAAATTGCGAGTAAAAATAGGCAATTTTTGTCCGTATGATATATACCTTTTTTTTCCAACCAAATCAATAATTTTTATTCAAAAATTGTTAACAAGTTGGTAATAAATTTCAACACCTATATTAATTATAACAGCGATAGCAAATTGGTAGTCATGGATATCTGGTATTGTGGGAATGTTGGTAAATATTGATTGTCAAGTAGACATCAGTAACAATACTAATGATATAATTTTTGTAGTAATTTTTACGCTGCTTTCAAAATGAATCCCGAATACCTGCGGATATATTGGAAAGTACCGAAGCAGTATATCTAAATCTTTTGCCACCCAAATAGATTGGTGTGAAGAAAAAAATGAGCAAAACTATGCGGAGACTGTTCTTATGGTGTATTTCTCAAATTTAACGAAGACCGTCAAGCCATCCACTCTTTGGTCACAGTATTAAATATTGCGATCCACACTGGATATCAAAAATGGTGTGGATATTAGTAAAAATTCAAAATTACGAGCATTGTTAAGAAGGCAAAGTGATGGATATATACCTAAAATGTCTAGGGTTTTTACAAAGGAGGAAGTGGATCGGTTCCTGGATATGGCATCTGATAATGTACCCATATTTGATGATAGAGGTTGTTCTAGTAATAGGAATTGGAGGTGCTATGCGTTGTGACGAACTAGTTCATTTGAAAATGAACATTGAAGATGTGGACTCGGTCATAGTCGTAAAAATTTTGCAGACAAAAAACAAGAAACCTCGTTTGTTCACCATTATAGGCGATAATTATTTGCATTTATTTCGAAAATATGTTGCACTACGGCCATGAAATATAAAGGAACGTCGTTCATTTTCGAAGTATGAATGGGAATTGCCAAAGAATGTTTGTTGATATTCACAAAATTAGTGCCGTGCAGCAAAAAATTGCAAAATTTCTGAAATTAGAAAACTGGAAGGAGTATACTGGACATTCGCTAAGAAGAACACCTGCTACCCTTCTTATTGATGGTGGCGTTGACCTCACTTGTCCTAAGAGACATGGAGTTTGGAAATCGAGTACGTTAGCAGAAGGATATATAGAAGAATCACGTATCAATAAAGAGAATACTGTCAGAAAAATATTGCAACCTGACAAAGAAGGTAGATGTTTCCTCGAATGTTTCATCAACAGTTACGGTGAATATTTCGAGTTGTTCTAACATTAATCAGAATCTATTGAATTGTTCGAGAATTGCTAGTGATAATTTCAGTGGTGCTTTGAATTTTGGCAATTATTGTTCCAATTGTACATTCAATATCACTATAAATAACAAATAAATACCTATATCTAGTTGCCCAATTAGATTGTTTTACTAAGTTTGTAAAAGACAATGTTTTTTTCTTCAAATTTCAGTTAGAGAGCTCAAGTGTTGCTAAGCAACGAGCAAATTTTTGTACGGTAAGGGAATTGATGGCACCTGAAAATAGTACAAAAATGTCAACATTTTTTTATGGTTGGAGGAAATCCAATTTTTCGACCTTTGTTTCTGATTCACAGGTTTAGCTTTTGTTAGCTTAGAACATTCATTCAGCTCGTTCATTCTGAAAGTCGACACTTCGAGGTTTGTTTCTGAATTTTAAACTCTTGGAAGGATATACCTTCTGCAGTTGAATTATAAATAACAATTCCCGAACTTTGTAAAACCAAATCCGATGTATCTGTCTTTTATTTTGATTTCAGGATAATATTAATTTATTCCTAGCAACCATCTCTGCGATTTGAATTTGAAGTACATTCTTATAGCTTCTAAAAAACATAAACTGTGGTTATATTTGAATACTCATTAGGAGATTTATGTATAAGGGTTGTTTTGTTAAACAACGCACGAACAATATACTAAACACAAAATTCAATTCATAATTTAAAAATTCCTCTTCAGAAAACAAAAAATTTCGATCAAAGGAGCCTCAACTCATCTGTAATTCTTGTTGATTACTTGAGACAACTTCGGAGTTTGTAGAACAACCTAGTGGCCATTGAGTCCTCTCGACTCGGTGATAAGATCGTTTTTATGTCTCGTCTAACAACAGTGAAAGTTTTTCGAGATCAGATTAATTTTCAGCCACATATTCGAACTAGGCATATACGATTCAAGTATCGTTTGGTTCAACTGTTCTGAAGAACAACAAGCTCCAAAAACGAAGTATATTCAAAGAGGTCGGGAATGTAAAACAAAAATTAGGAGCATAATTCATTGTATGCCGGCCGTGTGTAGGTTTCTGATGAATAAACAACAGCGATTTCAAATTCAACGTAGGTGAGGGGAGCTCCGAAAATACATCAATAGTTTACATTAAATCCGAATCAGTGGTTTCATTATTCGTTTGTCAAACATTTCCATGGTGTTTAGAAGCCGAACAACACAATACATTTCATTTTATTATGGTATAAACGTCAGTGGGAGGGTGTATTTTTATGCGATGTCAAAAGGCAGAACAAATGATTAACTATCATGATGGCAGTGGCGGCATGTCATAAATCTGAATCAATTTCCATTCATAATATTAAATAACGAACGATGAAGTGTTCACTGACGGAGCATTGGCCGAAATTGAATTGAAATTGGATTGTCACTTCGGGAGGCTGTGGAAATAGAAATTATGTTGGAGATATCACATCAGTGAAAACCTTTCGTAAAACGCGAATTTTTCAAGATTGAAAAAAACTATATCCGCGAATTTAAAAAAGTTTCATACAAATTATATTTCTGCTACATTTTGTACAAGGTTCGGAAAGACTTTAGTGTTATACTTCTAAGGATGGCAAGAAAACTTAAAATGGCTACATCTTGGCTGAAACGGCAACAATATATATATAAAAAGTTTTTTTACCTAAGGAATCTATTGGTGGAATAAATGTACAAAGTGGGCCAAATTGGTGATACCTGAACTACAACTTTTTAACCGTGAGAGATAGAGGAAAATGAATGGCACGTTACGGTGGTCTTCTTTAGAGAAATTGATCATAAAATCAACTGATTTCCTATATCTTCTTTTGTTTTCGAGTTATAGACCAACATTGAAATTTGGGCGATTTCAACTTTGGCCATTATCTTTCTCTGTTTGTGCTAGGATGTTGAAATGAAAACATAATACAGGCACTTTTTTCATAGTTATCCAGTAGCCTACTTTGTTTTTTCCCTAGAAGTTTCCTTGCTGAGCTATAACATAAAGTTGTGTTTTTCCTTATGGAAACAATAGTCTGGAATGGCTTAAAAACATTCGCCATTTTTTCCCGTTTCAGTAATATATCATACATCGCCCTCAGATTCATTCAGATATCATGAAAAATATAGTTTGTATGTGAAACTTGAATTATTGAGGATTAAGTAGGCTGAACACAGAATAATATGTCGACGCATGGTGTCATTATTATTTTGCGATTGAATACTTGATTCAATTCTCCGTGGTTTGATCTCTGTTCAGAACAACTGTCAATTCGATGTCATTATTGCCGCTAAAATATATCATATTTTGCGTAGTTTTCGAACATTTCCATATTGCCGGCAATCATGACTTCGAAAACTAACATGACTTCGAAAACTTGACAGTTGTTCTGAACAGATATCAAACCACGGAGAATTGAATCAAGTATTCAATCACCAAGTAATAATGACACCATGCGTAGAGACATATTATTCTGTGATTCAGCCTATTTAATACTCAATATTTCAACAAACTATATTTTTCATGATATCTGAATGAATATTTTAGTTGTCGAATATTGAACTATTTCACGTTTGAACTAACTAGTTCATCTTTTTGTCAAATTCTTATACTTAATTTAATTTTAGATCTGATACTAGTCATCTTAGTTGTTTATTATAACCCAATATTATCTAAGTATAAGATTTTGACAAAAAGATGAACTAGTTAGTTCAAACGTGAAATAGTTCAATGTTCCACAACTAAAATACGACTTGTTTTGTGATTTACTCACATTTTAAATTTTTCTACATTATATGGTCGGAATTTGTAACCTTTTACATATTGAGGTATGTAATGTTCTGTCACTTCGTGTATCTGTGTAAGAGAAGGAAAATGTTGTTAATGATTTTAATTTTGTAGGCCTGAGGAAGCAAATGTGAATTTGCGAAACGTCGCCAAATATATGTACTAGACACTCTGACATATTATAATTGTCCTATTCCCACAATAAAATTTCCATTATTGTATAAAATAATTGCTGTCGAAAAATGGATGGATTAGGATATATAGAGCAGAAGCTGGAACTAGTAAAAAAATATCGCAGTTTTTGTTGGTATTTCAGTATCGTATTGAGTTCATTATAGTACTAAAAGTAGTGTTGTAATGAACTCATTACAGCATTGTTTTCAGATATATTCTTTGTTTTGAGGTTGTCAGTACTGACCTCCGATCCTATCAATTTTCAAATCAAACCAATTCAACTTCCGTAATCTGTCAAATATGTAAATCACACCAACTACCAAGATACATTACAAAAGTCACTAATCTGAATTTCTATCTTAATTTCGAGAGTATTTCACAAAACTTGACTGAAATAGAAAAAATATCGACTCAAAATCGTTGCAGACGGCAATTTCAACACTTATGCTTTCGAAAACTCGCTCCTCCTTCGCTCGTGTTTTTTTCCTCTGAAGATAGCCACCGCAGATGTAGGCGAAACGCTAGGTCAAATTATTTTTTTTTTCGAAAGGTTCGAATACTCCAATCAAATATAATCAAATTGGTCCAAATTACATAGCATTTTGAAATAGTAATAATTACAAAGATAACATTCATATAAACTCTTCAACAACTGGTTTGAGAGAGGCGTCCTTTAAGCAACTTGTTTCAGAATATACTATTCCACAATTTTCTGGGAGTTGCAAACTTGTGTATACATTGCTCTAATGAATCCCCAAAAAATATTTAAAATTCAGGGATACCTACATCACGTTTTTCCAATTTACTGTCGATTTTGACTGGCTTAATAGGAATATCCAAAAATTCAAAAGTGTGAACATTTTTCATTCATTCGGCTTCAAGGCGAAACCTTTGAATTTCACGCGTTTTCCGCACATTTCTCATCTCACCGGGCGTCGGAGCATTGCAATTGTGAGCTTCACGCACCGGCCCGAATGAAAGGAGCAAAACGGCCTTGAAACCAATTTCACGCACCGCCGAAACGGGGCCGAAAACAGACGTTCGCGCGGCTGTCATTCAAATTAGGCATCGGCAGCCGACTTCGAAATGCGCTTCGGCAAAACGAGCGAGGTAATAAATCGCGGGAAAAAAAAAGCGTGCGGGGAAGGAAACCCAAAACGTGACTTAAAACCATCTCTTCATGCTTCGGCGGAGAAAACGTATCAGTCACATCGGAGCGAGGTACACCGAAGTGCTTTCTGATGGGGCGGTAACTTTTTTTTCGCGCAAAACGTAACGTTATGGAATGAAGGTATCGATTGGAATGTATTCTGGGAGGATTTTGCACTCCCTTCACTCCTAGGCTCTAAAAATGAAAGAACAATAACTCTTCGAACGATGAAAACACCATAACCAAAGATTATAGTGTATAAAAATGGGAAACGAAGCGACTACAGTGATGTGAACGACATCTGTAGTTTCAAAAGTAAACGGGTTATTGTTAAAATATTTAATTAGGGTCCATCTGGCAAAGATTATATCGTCCTGAGTCCTGATGTCCAATATGTTGGACATCGAGATTTTTTTATTTATCTATTAATTTTTGAAACATAGATGAATTCAAAATAGTAATCATCGAAATGAATACCATTTTCAATTCCCAGGCTCAGAGATCTTTTATCATGAGGTTGGAGAAATGATATTAGATTTTGTCACTGAGATGAGAGATATACCGGTTTCGGCCTTGTTGGGCCTCATCAGTATCCCGCACATCTCAGGACAAAATCTTCATAAAAACTCCGAAATTTGAAGCAATTGGTTGTGAAGTAATGAGTAAAATATTACAAGGTACTAAGTTGGTGACATCCAATTGCGTCAAAATGAAGTTTCACATCTCCAATCAAATGCAAAAAAAGAAATCTGTACTTCCTCTTTCACTGAATGAGATGTTGCAGTGACTCTATTCAGGGCCCGCTTGCTAGTTTCTCAAAGTGATGGAAAACGCCCAATTCTTTTTGTGACTGTGAAGCCAGATGTTTTTTTAAGAAAAAGAAAATTCTTTGCCTTTACGGAGGCCACTGCTAAAATCTCATTCAGTGAAAGAGGAAGTACAGATTTCTTTTTTTGCATTTGATTGGAGATGTGAAACTTCATTTTGACGCAATTGAATATCACCACCTTAGTACCTTGTAATATTTTACTCATTACTTCACAACCAATTGCTTCAAATTTCGAAGTTTTTTATGAAGATTTTGTCCTGAGATGTGCGGGATACTGATGAGGCCCAACAAGGTCGAAACCGGTATATCTCTCATCTCAGTGACAAAATCTAATATCATTTCTCCAACCTCATGATAAAAGATCTCTGAGCCTGGGAATTGAAAATGGTATTCATTTCGATGATTTCTATTTTGAATTCATCTATGTTTCAAAAATGTTCTCGATGTGGCCTCCGTAAAGGCAAAGAATTTTCTTTTTCTTATCTATTAATGTAATAAATTAGCGCCAGCAAATCTTTCGATTCAACGTATTGGATGAATGAATAAACGCCTTGGGTTTGTTGCTGTTTCACTGCTATGTTGCAGTGTGTTGTTATTTGATCATGAAGTTTGTGTTCATGATGGCGCCATTTATCAACTGTAGCGAGTGGATTGAAAAATGCTGCGAAATGTAAAAATCTAGGGTGTGAATGCGAAACCAAATTTTATTGTGAAACATGTACCCCATTTTCGTGTTTGATAGGCAAAAATAATGGCTTTAGAAACTCTCATTTACGATTTATTTATAATGATCGTCATATCATTGGTCATATTTTTTTGTACTTTTCTTCGAGTAAAATTTTTCAAAAAATTTGTATGACGTTTTCAGTGTTTAATGAACGAAAATTCTTAAGTGGAATCTATATATCACCTTTAATATGATGTCCGGACTCAGGAGGATATAGAGATCGTTAGTAGGCTGTTGTCAATTTTGAGAGAAATACTTGAATAAATATTTTTGCTGAATGATTTTAGTTTCACGTATACGAGTATTTTCCATTGAAATAACTCGAAATCTACAAGAGTAGCACCTAGCTCACTCTATACTCTTTGCTTGTGTGTTTTTCTGTTATAAATTTCGTGTTAAAAACTGGCCGACATTCAAAATGCAAGGTGATTAATTGCAGAAAGAATAATGAATGAATGTGCATTACCATTACCAAAGAGAATGGAAATGTAAGTTTTGAAACACGTATCATGCAACTGTCTTGTTCATTGCTTCTTATTTTCATTGCTGTCAAATAGATAGAGTTTTCGATGCAAAAAATAAATCGTTCTGGATTATAAAAAACTCTTGCTGGGCTGACCTACAGGTCTTGTTGTACACCTCTGATATTTTTCTTTCATTGTTGTTCAAACATTCCATAATTAATATACAGTGGACTCTCATTAAGTCGAACTTCTAAGGACCAAAAGAACTGTTCGACTTATCTATTGTTCGGCTCACCAAAATTCGAGTTATTCAAGTGAGACTTCACTTCATTGAGAGAAAAACCCAGGTAAACACAAAATCATCATTAATGAGAAACGAGCATCTGAGCACTCAAAACATGTCCTTAGAGGTTGAAAAATCGTATGATATTCATCACGTGTGGTGATTTGTTTGCGAACCGAATTTTCTTGGGTCTCATTCATTAGATCAAAAATGCCTCATAGAGGCATTGGTGGTCACTTGACGACCCTTTCAGCAGTTCGACCCGTCTACTAGACCCTCTAGACTCTGAACTCAAGAAAATTGTTCGACTCATTGAAGTGAAAATAC
Organism: Hippodamia convergens; assembly: GCA_038502775.1. Lineage (NCBI taxonomy): Eukaryota > Metazoa > Arthropoda > Insecta > Coleoptera > Coccinellidae > Hippodamia > Hippodamia convergens. The sequence continues at coordinate 23,680,659 of CM076608.1, forward strand.
ACTGGGTAAGATATGTATGAATCAGGTCCAGAACAACTGTTCGATTTATCGAGTGTTCACTGTATGAATAAGTTCTTGAAATTGTTATAATTCTCTAATATGTGAACAAATTTTTGAAATGTTCTCAATTTCATAATTATTGTATTGCAGTTGATTTTACACAATCATTTCAAATAAAAATATAAAGAATCCAGAATCGTATTTCATTTAATTCAAAACAATGTGTAGATGAAAAATATCATCCTGATCAAAAAGCCCAGCCTTGCTTTTGTTTTGTCGATCAGGATGTTTCTTCGAAAGCTCGACTAAAAATACTCAATTCAATCTGTTCTTTAAGTAACCCCACAGAATTTTCCCGAATATAATTGACAGTTCAGAAAATTCATACGTCTATATTTAGGCTATTCCAAAATTTCTATTTTTTACTCCGCGTTATTATTATGATGTGCGTTGATAACCCTTTCGAAATAAACTTGTTTCACAATTATTAGAATTTTTTTAACCTTCTGCGAACGAAAGTTGATTATTCTGATCTAATATCATCATAGTGAATTTAACGGTAGGTTCTCTTTTATCGATATGATTAAGAAACTCCTTCAATTCTTTTCTGGGATGTTTCCAGATCATAAAAATATCATCAACATTCTTTGGTTTCAGTAAATATATATTTATTAGGTTGTTTTCTTGGTAATTCATATCTTATATTATTATGTACCTATAACTGATGATTAAAGAGAAGTCAGAATTTGTTGGTATGAAACATCGTATAATAATTGCAAATATGTTGAGTAAACCCAAACATCTAATATCTCTATTATATCACCAACAGTTAATTTCGAAGTTTTTCATTAACTGGTGCGTTTCCAAATAGATTAAAAACATGACTAGAATTTCAGTCGCATTCAGATTTTAATTTCTTGCTGCATGGTTCTCTAAAAAAATTAATCGAAATCCATTTCAAGGTTTTAATCGTAGATTAAGAACAAACTCATATATCAGTTGCATTAGTTAATTTTTTTTTAATATAGGTTGGTGATATCCCAAAAATTTCAGAAAAATGCAGATATGAAGAATTTCAATCGATAATCGATGAACTGTCCGAAACAAACATTACAATCCATCAATTAATACCCAACGAAAAAAGGAAAATTTTCCATAACTTTCTAGTTTCAACACTAATTAGAGATGAAGGAACGAATATCATTTCCAGATCCATATCTGAGAAAGTTACCAACCAAAACGGAGGTTGGCTTGAAATTTTTTAACGTCCCAAATAATAGAACGAGTCTTCCTATCCTTGAAGCGCAACGTACCAAAAATAACAACGAAACATAATGGGTGAAATTGAAAGTCGCAATAAATTACAAAGTAATGCTATTTTTCCTGTAGAATTAAAACGCCATGTTCTAAAAGGAAACGGCGATTATAATTATCTCTTCACATTAAGGTACAAACAAATTTGTCACGTAGTGGATATTTATTACACTCAGAGCTCCTGGAAGGTGATGAAAGATTCTGGAGCAGGGCTGCCACCCAATGTGGTACAAAAGATAAAATACCTGACGAGAAGTCATCGAGTTTGTTTGTTGTTCTTTCATAATTCATTTCACTGTGGACTAAAAGAAAGTTTACACAATATGAAACAGGAGAATACCTGCTACGTTTAACGTGTCAACAAGGTTATTTATCCATCATAAAATACCTGGACCTTATCGTTTTTATTAGTCTGCAGAAAAAAAAATGGAATGGAATTTGTGTGGTTAATTTCTTCAAGTTGATTGCTCCAATAAATTTAGGGATTCAACTGATATCACAAGGCAATATTTCAAAGATTCTAAAATTACATTCATTATTTACTTTCGCAAATTTCACGTTGAGATTGTTTTTTTTTATGAAACTGATTTCTGTAAAACAATTTTTCCAAATTCTTTTTGGATCAAAAATTCAGTGGTAAGGGAGACTTGAATGGAAAGATTATCAATGAAGAAGTTGATCGAATGTTCGGAAGAACAATTCAAAAAATATCAGCCAAAGGTCCAAAATTATGGCTGAGAATTTTGTTCTGCAATCTATTCAGAAGGAATCTGATGAGATGTTTTTTATGATCAAGTTTGCATGAACACTGGGTGTATTTCGTAAATATGCTATTTTTCCATGCATAACCTCAATATACTGGTAAATGTAACAAGCACAAAAACTGCACAAAATGAATAGTTTGAATCTGATAAGGGAAAGCATGGCTTTAAATCCACGGTATTGTCGAGAATGAAAGATTATTCTGACCTATTTACGAACAGATGGAAAAATACATCTGGAAAAATGCCATGTATCATTGATAAATATCTAGGTTTCAGCAATCGCGGAAAATACAGCATGTCTGTATCTGGCGGAAGCTGAAGCCAGTATAACTGCACTGAGATATCACGGTGGATAAAAGAGTACGTCTGTGTATGATGAATTCATATCGGCCATTTATCGAAATGAAATGAAGTTTCGAGAATGCTGGCAAGATTAACAGAACGTTGATTATCAGACAATGAAATATAAATCTTGACTAACATTCAGGGGATTCTTGAAGAATTGCTATATTCCCATCACATAATTTGAATAAAAATGAAGAAAAAGTTTGTAATTTTTTAATATTCAATATTCACAAATACTCAATTATTTTGCACGTATGGGGGATCTATATCCATGATTTCTTGGTGCAAATGAGACAATACATTTATTCATCTTTTTTCTGTCAGATTGCAATCATATTCCGTACATTAAAAAAAAAAGTAAGGCCTTATTGGACAACTGAGTATATCTACAGCTTGAAGAAACTAACAATTTTATCTTAAATTTCTATTGAGTGGAGTATAGAGAACAAACAAAATCAGTTATCTGTACATCACATTGGTGGCAACCCTGATCTAGATCCGAAAAAATACTTAATTTCTACAGATACCCCACCTCCGTTAGAAATTGGAAAACGTTTCAAAACATTGGTGATACCCAAAGTAACGAGCTACATCATTGGGAACTCAAGGATAGTAAAAAGTGATCGATCGTTATGATGCGAAACTGTACCTATACCTTTTTTCAAAACTTATAATCTACAATCCTTCTTGGAAAATAAAGTTCACTTAGGGCGAAAAGGCATAACTTTGTGTACCTACATATTGGGCAAAGAAGAATAAAAACATTCACTACAAAACGTCCTTATCCTCATGATCCGAAGAACGTGCGTATACACAACTTCTTAGAAGGTGAATGCTAAAATATCCCTAGAATTTCTCTAACAACAGTTGATGAACCATGGTACCATCAATGAAAACTAGATCAGTGAAAAACTGAAACTACGAGAGATATAGTACATATAGTGAAAGGAAAAAAAATAGTTGCGAAAACGAAAGAACATAGTAACCAGACGATAGAATATTAAGAAAAAAGTACCATAGTACTTTGTTCAAAAGTGTCACTGATCGATCGATCGAAAACTATCCTAATTTCGGATTACCGGGAGGTGGGCCACAAGCTAACTCGAGACGAAAAGGCATAAATGTGTGTACACACATACTGGGCGAAGGAGAATAAAAACATCGACTACAAAACGTCCTTATCCTCATGATCCGAAGAACGTGCGTATACACAACTTCGTAGAAGGTGGATGCTAAAATATCCCCAGAATTTCTCTAACAACCGTTGATGAACCATGGTACCATCAATGAAAACCAGATCAGAGTAAAAGTGAAACTACAAGAGATATAGTACATATAGTGAAAGGAAAAAAGAATAGTTGAGAAAACGAAGGAACATAGTAATCAGACGATAGAATATTAAGAAAAAAGTACCATAGTACTTTGTTCAAGAGTGTCACTGATCGATCGATCGAAAACTATCCTAATTTCGGATTAAAAGGAGGTGGGGCACAAGCCAACTCAAGGCGAAAAGGCATAACTTTGTGTACCTACATATTGGACGAAGAAGAATAAAAACATCCACTACAAAACGTCCTTATCCTCATGATCCGAAGAACGTGCGTATACACAACTTCGTAGAAGGTGAATGCTAAAATATCTCAAGAATTTCTCTGATAACAGTTGATGAACCATGGTACCATCAATGAAAACCAGATCAGAGAAAAACTGAAACTACGAGAGATATAGTGAAAGAAAAAAAGAATAGTTGAGAAAACGAAAGAACATAGTAACCAGACGATAGAATATTAAGAAAAAAAGTACCATAGTACTTTGTTCAAGAGTGTCACTGATCGATCGATCGAAAACTATCCTAATTTCGGATTACCAGGAGGTGGGGCACAAGCTAACTTAAGGCGAAAAGGCATAACTTTGCGTACCTACATATTGGACGGAGAAGAATAAAAACATCCACAACAAAACGTCCATACCCTCATGATCCGAAGAACGTGCGTAGACACAACTTCGTAGAAGGTGAATGCTAAAATATCCCCAGAATTTTTCTAACAACAGTTGATGAACCATGGTACCATCAATGAAAACCAGATCAGAGAAAAACTGAAACTACGAGAGATATAGTGAAAGAAAAAAAGAATAGTTGAGAAAACGAAAGAACATAGTAACCAGACGATAGAATTTTAAGAAAAAAAGTACCATAGTACTTTGTTGAAGAGTGTCACTGATCGATCGATCGAAAATTATCCTAATTTCGGATTACCGGGAGGTGGGGTACAAGCTAACTCAAGGCGAAAAGGCATAACTTTGCGTACCTACATATTGGACGAAGAAGAATAAAAACATCCACAACAAAACGTCCATATCCTCATGATCCGAAGAACGTGCGTAGACACAACTTCGTAGAAGGTGAATGCTAAAATATCCCCAGAATTTCTCTAACAACAGTTGATGAACCATGGTACCAGATCAGAGAAAAACTGAAACTACGAGAGATATAGAGAAAGGAAAAAAGAATAGTGGAGGAAACAAAGGACATAGTAACCAGATGATAGAATATTAAGAAAAATGTACCATAGTACTTTGTTCAAGAGTGTCACTGATCGATCGATCGAAAACTATCCTAATTTCGGATTACCAGGAGGTGGGGCACAAGCTAACTCAAGGCGAAAAGGCATAACTTTGTGTACCTACATATTGGACGGAGAAGAATAAAAACCTCCTAATCCTCATGATCCGAAGAACGTGCGTATACACAACTTCGTAGAAGGTGAATGCTAAAATATCCCTCGAATTTCTCTAACAACAGTTGATGAACCATGGCACCATCAATGAAAACCAGATCAAAGAAAAATTGAAACTACGAGAGATATAGTACATATAGTGAAAGGAAAAAAGAATAATTGAGAAAAAAGTACCATAGTATTTTGTTCAAGAGTGTCACTGATCGATCTATCGAAAACTTTCCTAATTTCGGATTACCGGGAGGTGGGGCACAAGCTAACTTAAGGCGAAAAGGCATAACTTTGCGTACCTACATATTGGGCGAAGAAGAACAAAAACATCCACAACAAAACGTCCTTATCCTCATGATCCGAAGAACGCGCGTATACACAACTATCAACAACCTACGCCGAAGCACACAGAATCCACGGGCACAGATGTCGTTCTTCGGTCAATAAACCTATCGACTATCGATCCACGAAATCCAATTGCCGCACACAATCACTGCACTAACGGGACGTCGTTTTCGGAGCTGGACGCCGGCAGAAAGACGACGTCGTCGCGCTGCTGCAGGTGTAGTACCGACTGCGTGTCCACTTTCTGGCAAAGCCGATGCCTAGATCGCCTGCGGAGACGTCGCGAGAAGAACTGGAAGGACTACCGCGGCACCGAGCGAGATGCTAGGACCTAGGACGGTCTGGGGGGCAGCAGGCTCCGAAGACACGGAGATGCCGGCCGCTGCGGGTACGGGAGAGGATGGAACGGTACTCTTCGGCGAATATCGCAGATGAGACGGGATAATGAACGCGCGAAACCTGAGCTTGAGCCGGTTGGTTGAGATGTTTCGGTCGATTTTGACTTGAAAATAGTGGTCGAATGATGAAAATTGCCGGGGAGACGAATTTTGGTGGAGCTGGGGTTCAGGGTTGCCACTTCAGCCTTTTTAATGCTAAATTTGGCATATTCGATTCATGTTTAGCATATTTTTTTAGCGTTTAGCATATAGCATATTATTGAGCATATTTTCGAAAGGGAAAAGAGAAACAAATTATTGACAGACATTTCTAATATTTCGAAATCAACAACTTCTTTCACTGTTACCCTCTTAAATGAAACGAACAAAGGAAGCGCGCAGAATTTTATAGCCCCAATAAATTTTTATGAGCTTGCAACAACCGATATATTTACAGGAAATATGTAAACAAACTTAGACAATTCTAATCGATCTGGCCGGACATCTGACTCTTTTTCTTGGGAATTCCTTAATTCTCTGAATAAACGCGAGGTTGCCGATAATATTCGAAATATTTTCAAATTCGATGTCCCACCCGTTACGTGTATCATAATATGCTCAAAGCACCCTTGGTCTTCGAGATTAAAAATTAAAAATGCTTTGGAAAAACCCGGTATCGTAACTTTTTTATCGAATATTTTTTTGGGAGCTGAGAAACCATAAAATGAAGAATGTCAAACATTGGTTTTCGTGAAGTATCAGAGCTTAAATCACCGAAATTCAAATTGAAGTTAGAATTTAAACGTACAGTTCTTCCGCATTCAGAAGTTTCCAGTAATTTGCATATCCAATTGAGAATAACAAGAAATAACATATTTTATTAATATCTATACCATAACAACCATATTTCAATTCATTCAAGTTTGAGAAAAACAAATCTGACAACAAAAAAATGAAAATTCAACAGAGGACCTAGGAATATTTTGAAATCTTATAACTTAGAACCCCAATATTCATTCATATTCAAGTGTTGTGAGTCGAAGAAAATAATTATTTCATAAATAACTATAGAAAAGAATATCAACGAAAAACTAGCATTTTTTTTGGCATTTTCCCAAATGAAAAAGCATATTTTTGGTATTTTCTGAACGCAAAACTAGCATATTTTGCGTCCCCTGAGATGGCAACACTGCTGGGGTTTACCATCTGATAAATCTATGGTTTACGTTCGACGCGGTATCACGTTCAAACGACTGCACTAAATTGGTTAATTCTTTTTTTTTTGCTGCGTTCGTTATAGTCAGGACAAAGTTCTTACGATGTAATATTTCAGAAAAAAACACTTGCAAGGAAGAAAAAAGGAATTTCAGTTTTCCTCCAATCATAGAGTTGAATTTTTCCGGATTTTGACAGTAAAAACAGTGAGCAGAGTCTCTGATGGTGACATTAAGGTTATATCGAGTGAATCGAAAATTGGGAATATTATCATTAACGATTCTGAAGTCACAATGTTTTTCCAAAAATTAAACCAAATTCTCACTCTCGAAGATAATATGTAAGAATATCAGACCGATGAGAAAAAATATGAATTAACAAATCATTACCAAAACACTTCGAAGTGAATGTTTAGATGTCAACTTTGATAAGGATAATTATTGATAGATAATGATCGTCTATAATATACTACTATAAATCTCAGACGAATTCATGTTCACTTTACAGTAACGAACAATTTTAACAATCATAAATGTTCCCTTTTTTCATTTTTAGATATTCCTATTCACCGTAGAAAGCAAAAACACTGAGAGAAAAAATTATTCGGATACGACAAATGGCGCCCGAGATAATAATAATACTATATTAATAGTAATAATAATAATAATATAGCCCATTTTAACAAATCGTCCAGTATAAATATGTTTCTCTATTTCAGTATCGTAATGAGTCCTAAAAGTAGTGCTGTAATGAAACTCATTACAGCATTGTTTCCAGTTATATTTTTCGTTTTGTGGTTGTCAGTACTGACCTCCGATCCAATCAATTTTCGAATCAAATCAATTCAAATTGCGTGATCTGTCAAATTTCATAAGACACACCAACAGCCAAGATACAATACTGATCTGAATTGTCATTTGAATTTCGAGAGTATTTCACAAAACTTGACTGAAATAGAGATAATATCGTCTAATACTCGTTGCAGAAGGCGATTCCAACACTCATGCCTTCGAAAACTCGCTCCTTCGTCGCTCGTTTACGAATTTCACATTCGTGTTGGAATGGGAGCTCATCCTGCAACTTGTTTTAGAATATACTATTACTAACTGATAATAGTATATTCTAAAACAAGTCGCAGAATGAGCATCTATTCCAACACGAATGCGAAAATTGAAAAACGAGCGACGAAGGAGTGAGTTTTCGATAACATGAGTGTTGGAATTGCCTTCTGCAAAGAGTATTAGGCGATATTTTCTCTATTTCAGTCGAGTTTTGTGAAATACTCTGTAAATTCAAATAAAAATTCATTTTAGTGACTTTTATATTTCATCTTGGCAGTTGGTGTGACTCACGAAATTTGATAGATTATGGAATTTGAATTGATTTGATTCGAAATTTGATTCGATCGGAGGTCAGTGCTGACACCTACAAAACGAAAAATATAACGCAAACAATGCTGTAATGAGTTTCATTAGAGAACTTCTTTTAGTACTGAAATAGAGAAAATAAGTATGTATATATATGATAAATTCCTGGTTAAACTGTGTAACATTCTTCAAAGATACAATTTGAACCTACATGTTAATGAAACTCATTATTAATATATTTTCTTCAACCGCCAATACAGCTCTCGTGATTTGAAATAAGTTTCTAGATGAAAAAAATAGATATGTATGTAATAGAAAAATATTAACCTAGCAAGGGGGTTTGTAAAATCCGAACTACTCGGTATTTTCTACTGAAACAAGAACTAGTGATTCATATACATACATATACAGAGTGATCCACGGTCGATGGTAAGTTAAACGAAAAGCAGAAATTCTTTGAAAATTTGGTTTCTTAGAAAAGAACAGATGCCAAATAGATCTAAAATATTTTCAGTTCTGCGGTGTTGCCGCTTATGTCAAAAAGTACAAACTACTTTGTTACTTCAAATGGAATACTGTTTATTATTGCACTTTTCTATTCATCGTAGTAACACGATTATTTTGGTATCACTTTCTCATACTTACCTTCAGCGGTTTCTGAGTAATTAAATGTTCTTCCTCTTTTTTTAGGCGAAACAAAGCTTTGGTCAAACATCCATAACTCGTACGCAGAATGCTAAGATTCTATGCATCATACAGGTGTAACAAAATACGCTTCTTTTCATACAGATAATTCAAAATTCGATGGTTTATCGAGACATACAAAAACGATTGAAAGTGCATTTTTTCAAATGGGATGCCTCGTATTTCAAGAATTACTGAAAGAAAATAGAATTTTTCTATACTTAGATTGTAAGATTCTGCGTTGAACTGAAATTTTATAGTTGCGTACGTGCCAACCCGTTCATCGGGAAACATTTCATTGAATTTTCTTACTGTCATTTGGTCACATTAACCATCCAAAATTTCATTTGGATAGGTATTTCTTCCCATTTCACTCATTATTTTTCTTATACTATGAAGAATGAGCGAATGTATTATTATCAACAAACTAGTTGTCAAATATGCATAATGTCAATTTTCATCGTGATTAGGTATGTCATTGCTATCTACGATGAATACCTGATTAGACGTTCGATCGTTCGAAGAAGAATTAATTTATTTTTCGGTAATTTTTAGCTCATAATCATCGTCAGCAAATCCTAGCAATCCGCTGAAGTTAGTTTGTATGAACCGCTCATTTTGAGCTTGTTTTGATTAACAATTTCAGAAGATTCGCAACTATAAAACGTGCGCAACTATAAAATTTCAATTTAACGCAGTATCTTACGATCTAGGTATAGGAATATGATATATCATTTGAAAGGAAATTAAATTTTCTTTCAATATTTCTTAAAATATACAGAGCATCCCATTTGAAAAAATGCACTTTCAACCGTTTTTGGATGTCTCGATAAACCATTGAATTTTGAATGACCCTATACAAAAAAAGCGGATTCCGTAACACCTGCATGATGCATAGACTCTTAGCATTCGGCATACGACATTTCAGCTTTCTAAGATTAATATTATTGAAGTTATGGATGTCCAACCAAAGCTATGTTTTGCACAAAAAAAAGAAAAAATCTCTTAATTACTCAGGAACCGCTGAAGGTAAGTATGAGAAAGTGATACCAAAATAATCGTGTTAATACGATGAATAGAGAAGTGCAATAATATACAGGGTGTGCCTTTTGGAATAACAAAGCAGTTATTATTTTTTGACATAAGCGGCAACACCGCAGCACTGAAAATATTTTAGATCTATAGAGCATCTATTCTTGTCTAATAAACCAAATTTTCAATGAATTCTTGCTTTCTGTTCTCCGTAAACGTCTAATGTACCATCAACCGTGGATAACCCTGTATAGGTTTTACTGTGACAAAGTTTCAATCAATTTTGCATACCTATGAACAATTCCTCATTTTCTTTAATACAGTGTGTGATTCGTATACTCCGTTAGTCCGAACAAGGGTTTGTCTTTGGTTGTTCGGATTACCGAGGCTCTACTATAAGTAATAGAAGTTTGCTTTTTGGCAAATTCGCTCAAGTGTTTTGCCGAATTGTCAATCAACAAACTTTCATATTGCAATCTAGAAATTATGCCGGCAAAATTTCAATCCAAGTCTGTCCCATTTTCCTTATTATCCGAAGATTCATTATTGGAATAAATCGAGAGCGGTGAACTGCTTGCACATCAAACGAAATTAGGTATGAATTATTCAGTTCCAAACTATCGGTCGCGTGCACATTTGTGCCGTGCAAATATTTGTAAAACAGCAACGTAAACGTGAACGCTGATGTAAATGATCCCAGAGCACAAACTCTGCTCTTGTCAAACATCCCAGGGTAACCTGCCGAAGAAGAACATAATAATGTATGAAAATTGAGTTTGATCATCTCGCCTCTCAAGGATAATTTTCAATTAAGCGTTCCAATCATCCCTCGCTCTTTAGCTCAGGTGAAACTTTTAAGGGTTTCGTAATCGAAGGGTTAAAACGAGACTAATCAAATATTGTTCATCTCCAAAAATTCCTCATATATCGTGTTGTTTCTTACATAAATTTTATTATGTAGTAATTTTTGATCCTGAAAAATATTCTGTTTTCTTGCGTTATAAGATGTTTGGTTTATCTATGGGAGATGATTTTCTTTCATTAGGGTCCCGTAGCGGTCTTCAAACATCTGAACTACCGAAAAATCATCACTAGGATGGTCGTACCTGGTTCGAAAGAACCCTCACGATCAGAGAGCAAGGCTGAGAATTTACATTTGAATATAGGATGAATTCGAAGACAAGAGTGATTACGTTCCGAAATTAGCCACTGAACATGGTGTTGAGATCTTCTAAGAAACCCACATGGCAACAGAGGAACTTCTTCGTGAAGGCCAATTGAAAGTTACTCATTGATTTTTCACTTAGTCCAAATTACGGTTTACTTGTTGTGTTATAAGTTTTCTTATGTTTAGCAATTCGAAAAGGGGAAATTGATTGGGTTTTTTTATTTCTTTCAAATATTTATGAAGAAAGAATTTCTGCAATGGGTGGTTAAATCAAAAACCATTCAATTGATTATAAATAGCTAGTTTTTCTGCTTTTGACTTTTTTATTTCAGATCTAGAATTTCGGGTAGATTGGTGAAGAGTTTTTTTCTGCTGCCCATAGAAGAACTACATGAAGATGTTCTTCTGATCACGTAGATGTCCTCCAAGATCCTCTGATATGATATTTTTAGTATTTTTTTTTTAACACGGGTGGGTCAGGGTTTTTTTCTCTGGGGTTTTTTCCCTTTTCTCATTTTATCATACTACAGATTTGTATGGTTTTCCTGTGTTGCACTAACCCCAGCTAGGTACTTTTTTGTTTCAATATGTATTGTATTATTTTAGCTCTCTCAATCAAAAGAATATATATTATGTACTTGAATGCTTATTCTAATTGATCTCTCGAAAGAAACCAATAATATTTTGTCACGGGAAAATTAGTCAATTTTAGAATATATAAGAATATAAGACTTGAAATTATTGATCGAAAAAAAATAAAGAAAGAACATCTACGCGAATCTTACGCAACTTTATCATTTCAAGCTCTAGAATTAAACGGTGACTTGCTAGGTTTGCAGAAATGCTCTTTCAAATTCCGCCGATTGCCAAAGAGCCGTCCCTGTTCGTTATGTCCAAGAGGGAGGGGCAAGAAGGAGTGAATAACTCGCTTACCCAACATCTTCTTCGAGATGTAAGTACCACGCCTGTATATTGTTCTTCCTCGACAAGGAGTTTTCTTCAACCGTCAATTCGTGGATTCCTATATCTTTGAGCTAGGAGTAACGGTAGCATTGTTCAGTTGTGAAACGAAAACCATATGACGTAAAGGAGTTACCGAACTTTTTTACCGATATACCCACACAGGGTCATTCATTAAAAAATAGCCTAATACTTCAACAGCTTCTTGAAGAGTTTTGTGAAACTTTTGAAATATCTCAATTTTAATTTTTAGCCTCTGCATAGGTTGAAGGTCTTGAAAAAATGGAACTCAAATCGGTTGATTGGTTGGAAGGATCCTTGACAATAGAGATAATTTTTTTCATTCAATTTTCAAGCATGAGTTTTTTTTAATCTCAGAAGAAGCTAGAGCAGTAGCTGTTAAATGTGTTGTGGTTTTTGCTCTGACTCATTGAAGAAAAAGAAAGCCTTTGGTATTTTTACAAAATAAGACAATGATCATCATTGCTCTTCACAGAAAGGTTATAAAAGCTTATGTAGCCAAAAAAAAAACACGAATGATGGAAAAAACAATCTACACTGGATTTTTATGGTTAATTCACTTTGGCTAAAATCAAAAGTTGAAATTTTAAAAACTAACTAACTTAACAAACATATAATAACAAAGAACAACAATCTCTTCGAGAATTTCTTCATTATTTTTTATACTTTTATATTCAATAGAACTCAACCACAAAAAGATGGACGTATGAATTTACAGTCGCAATGTGACAAAAAAGCAAGATGAAAAGAACAAACAAGAATAGAAGTGGACGATCTAACGAACATATCAACAATTGAATGAATATAATAATCAAAATTAAAAATCACACGGAATTGGGTCAGAATTAAAAATTAAAACAGGTGTAGTAGGTAAATGATCATGCAATGGTTGAAAAAAGGGTACATACATATGGAATTGCTTTTTTGAATTAATTACCCCCGTAAATTTTCACATAAAAACCTTACATTTTCCTCAGGTGGGCAGTAATATCATGATAATGAATTTATCATCGTCAATATTTATGAAAATGTCAAGATACATGGACATTACTATTAAGCGGATTTTGTGTTTTTCATGATCAATAATAGGAACTAAGTCATTAATAAGTTATTAAAATATTCAAGGGCGAAGGAATAAAGTTCTTTGTGTGCACATGTACGTATGTTATAAAAAAGATCGGCACACGTCATCTTTTAAATTCAATGGTTGCGCTGTTTAAGCATAAATTTGAATAAACAGGGTGACTCGCTCAAGTCCAGCACAGTCCGTCCTTATTTCTTTTCATTTCAAATTTAACACTGTGTATATTTTTATATTTTTCAAAGGAAATTATTTTTCAAATAATATATGCCCTATTCCAAATAATACAGGGTGAAATTTCGAAAGTATTCATAACTGGTTTCAAAAAAATGAATATACTTTGATTAAATCAGAATGGTGTATTCGATTCTTGGCAATAACACAATATCATATAAAACTAGTTTATAACTTTTTTAGTGTTTGAGTTGCAATATTCTGCATTTCGGGAGTTATCCTGAAAATTTTCCGAGCCTAATTAATAGTTTTTTTCAAACTTCTTTAAGATTTTTTTCCATCAGTCCCTGGGACAAAAGTCATTTACCAATTTTTTTTATGGATAATGGAAAGGCCTCTGCGTAAACTCTTGCATTAATTTGTCCTTTCGAAAAAATTGTTGCCTAACAGTGGCACAAAAAGTATCAATTTGAACTATCATTAAACTTCGTAACATTTCGGAGTTTATATAATACTGCTTCGTCAGAAAAATTCCAAAAATTGGTAAAAATCTGAAGAATTTTTGTTTTATCAATTTTTATCTATGCATGATGACATTGATATATTTCATTTTGAATATTTCTCTACTAAATTAATTCAAATACTCCCACTGAGTATTTGACTATAGATCATTATTTTCATCCAACAAAAGATAAGTGAACTCTTTATTTTTTTTTAAATATCATCAGAATTATTGTATTATACCAGTTCAGCATGTGATTTCCGATATTGATCTTCAATTCTCGATCTAACAATTTCTCTATTTTTAATATAGGGCATTTCAATTCCCCTTTTGTCTTATCTCTTAAGGTCCTAATTAATCTTTTTTTAGTTTTTTCCACAAATACAAGGAATATTGTGAACACAAATTTTTGACTTATGTTTCTCATTCAAAGGTTTAGTTCTTTTTCATATAGATCTACAAATTCATCATGAAAATCTTCTTCAAAACACAAACCGATTTGAAATCTATAATGACAAAAACTAAACCTTTGAATGCGGAATAAAAATCAAGAAATTGTGCTTACAATTGAAATTGGTAGATTGCACATCATATGTGTTTTCCAATACCAGAAATCACATGATGAAATGAAATAACACGAAAATCCTGATGACGTACCTGATTATTATAAAAAAAAATCAAAGAGCCAACTTATCTTCTGTTGGATTAAAAAAATAATCTGATCAATTTTTCAGAGGGAATGGATCGTATTTGGATTAATTTGTTGAAGAAGGAACCTCCATCAGGAAATTTCGAATTAAAATAAATCAACGCCACCACGTATATTGACAAATTCAATTGATAAATCAGAAATTATCACGATTCTGAAGATTTTCACCAATTTTACGAATTTGCCGATATAGACTCCGAAATGTTACAATGTTTTATATTTCAAAGTGGTCCTTTTTGTTTCAGTGTTAGACAACAGTTTTCTGAAAAGGATTGACCCCTAATCAGGGCAAGAGTTCACACAGGGACCATTATTTATTAAAAAAAATCCATTCATTTTTGTTCCAGAGACTGGGACAAAAAAAAAAGTTTTAAAAAAATGCAGAATCCTCCCTCAATATATTTCAAACGATTTCTGTATTTAGAATATGAAATTACGGTATTAAAATTCATGCTCAAAAGTATCACCAATGAAATTAAAAATACAAACTTGACTTTCCTAGAAAAATTACGTGAGTAAATGATAAATTAGTAAGTGCTTCCTCTCAATTCAATTTCCGAGAAACTTCATTTGAGACACCAAATTAGAGTAGTTCACGTTTCACTTTACGTGCTCTTTTAGAACATACAATCGGAATACGAAAATTCCTATACAATACAGGGTGTTGTTTTGGAGATACAATTTTCGCTTCATGCTGTTTGTTTATAACCCGTAAACTGGATTATTAAATTGACCCCTTAAAGCTCTGATGTACCAAAAATCGAAACAATATTGGCGTTGGTTCGATAAATATAAATACATGGCACCAGAAAAAAATGAGGAAATTGATAATAAATACACCTTGCTTCTGGGTAACAGAGAGCGTTAAGCCAATGAACTTGGTATATCTAGAATGGCCTTGTTATAGACGATTTGGTATTTCCGTTCACCTTATATCCTTAAAAGGTTTCGATGTTGTTTGGAACCCTTTCAAATGGAAGTTTATTTCTAAGGAAAAATACTAAAACTCAAAAGATGCTTCCTTGATAAACCAACCTTTTTATTAGATGTGTACAAGGTTGTGTACCCACAAATTGATTTAATTTATCATAGTTTATAGCATTATCAGTAATAACTTAACGTAAAATTCTTTTTAACCTGTAGTGGAGGTCATTGAACTAAAATTAATAGTCAGTGATAAGCACTGCATTTAAAAACTTTCATGCGTTGGTAATGTTAATGAAAACGGATGTAGAGTTTATTATAAATCGGAGCAACAATTTATCGAGATTCAAAATAGCTTCGACAAGTTTTCGATTTAATCTATTTACTCAAAGATTACAACTATCAACAAATATTTTCCTAATAACTTGGGGAGCACTTGCATATAAACCTTTATCAATTAATTATATAATTGGATTATCGTGACGATTGTTTATCAACTAGGTACGATATACCCATTTCGTGATTCAAATTAGTGAGTACATAGAAATTAGAGGGTTCTTGAATTGGCAATACAAACCATAGCAAGTGCCTCAGAATATATAACTGTACACAGTGTATGACAACACCTGTCTTGATGACCTATGAGTCATTCTAAATAGATTTCAATTGGCGAATAATGGGCGAAAACACAATAATTCTTCCTAATATAACATCATTCACGCGAATATGATATCAATTCGTGTTAAGATTCGACACTTAAGGAATCACTGGATTCTTCCTCACTTCAAATCAATACCTACAAACTTTCTACTGTTCAAAAACAATTAAGAAGACTGAATGTTGTGGTAGCAATTTATTCCAGCAGTTGAATTTATACATATAAAAAAGATGATATTTGCTAATTGAGATTATGAGGTTTACTTTTTAGAACGAACAGGTAGAAATCTTGTTCATTGCCAGTGAATACTTCCGTTTCGTTGATGATTGCGCTGGCTTATTCAATCGTTCTCTTGAACCTGGTGAATTTATTGCAACTCTGGTATCGATTACAATGTTGACAATCAACACACTTAAATCTTATGGAAAATGAGAAGAGACCAATGCAATTTCCTACCTTCAGATAATTCCAAATCAAGTTCAGCTAATTTTTCCCTCACGTCCTCGGGAAGAGTGGAAATGTCTATGTGAAAGTCACCCATATTAAAAAAATATATTTTTTTCGCGAAAGTAATAATAAAACAACACTACATCTCGATCTCAATAAATACAATGAAACGAACGATGAACCATTTTTCTACGAACATTCACAACGGACAAGTGACAGTTTCTGACAGCCTGCACATAACTGACAGATACCATGAAGTTAGGCGCGTTCCGTTTTGACAACCGCGATCGCTCCATCGTCCACACGCGAACTGTCAGATTTTATTTGTAATAAAATCGAAAATACGGATACTTCGTGAAAATTCATTGCCAAGTTAAAACATTATTGAATTTGATAAGATAGGGATTTGAGATACTTCATTCATTAGTGGTCTGTTTGAATATGGATTTGTAGAGTGTAATTAGATTTTTAAACAGTTTGATATTTCATTCTCAAACCAACTTTTTTTTTTAAAATACTCTTCGATTTAAAATAAAATTATTTTAAAAATCAATTGTTTTTATTTCAAGTTAGGTACAAAACGAAGGAGTTATGATTATTGTCCGTTCATATGGTATAAATGTAGTACTTCTGATTTTTCTTTGGTATGAATTATTTATTTCGAAAAATTTTAGTCACCTTTTAATCAAATTATCACAAATCAAGGATGAAATTCCATAATGAAAAATATTGTAATTAGAAATTACTATATAGTATATTACAGAATAATGTACAATGTCCATGAAAAAAATGGACGATTCATTAAAAAAATAACATTCTATTGCTGATCCGTGCTCTCAACAATAAGCATAATAGACTGCTGTGAGCCTGCTTCCGTTGTTACTCCTCTAACACATTCTACTTGATGTGAAGCCCAGTCTTTTCTTTGACAGAACGTTGAACAGTACGGAGTTCTTCTGCATAAGGAACATTCAGCGTTTGCTTCTCTGTTACAATTCGCACACTGAAAAAAAAAGAAAAATAGTGAAGACCAGGGACAAAATTATGAATAAGTACTTTCAGTGCCTTGTTGACAGAAATACTGATCCAAGTTAGAACAGCACCTTTGCTCCTTAGAAAATTATTAAAGTTATTTCAGCCGAGAAGATAATTGACATTTATGTTCCAAAAAAAAGCCTGAAATCGATTTTAGAATAGTTATTTATGATGCAAGTGCAGAAGGCATTGATATTCTTACACGAGTTCAAAATTCCAAAACAAGCCACGAAGTGGCGAGTTTTGGAATGAACAAGTGTTAGAATGATCCTTCTGTAAGAGTATCAAACATTATTTTCTCAAATTCGCAGAATTTTTATCGAAATTAATGTAATATTGTTGTAAATATTGTTTAGTAATTTTTGCTTTGAAAAATATCGATTGGCAGAACTGTTTTCTATCTCATTAAATTTGACAGATGTTAAATAAATCCAAGACAGGAGGCCAATATGTCATCAATAAATATTACTGAAAACAGTGTTGGAATGAAATTAGAATGAAATATTCTAACATTGTTTTGTTCTACAGGGTGTGACAGAATGAACGGACTTGACACATGAGTAAAGAAAAAATTTAAACCACTCCTCATGAGTAAGTAGTTATTTCTTAGATTTCCTGATTTAAGTCAGCAAATATTTGGTATTAATAAAATTAAATGTCAAATTTGTCGTTTAGGTCTATTTTCCATTGAAAAATTTGATTGTTTGTGCAGATGAACTACCAACGAGTAGTTCTCTTTTTTTAGATGTCAAAAACCCTTGCTAAAATTGATTGATTTATCATTTTTCAAACAAAAGTGCATTAAAGTAAGAGCAGAAGGAATATTTGAAATATTAAAGATTGATCGACCACTAATGTGAGTGGAGGAAAGATACTATAATTCCAATTGAAAAATGCATTTCCAAGTAGCAGTAAATTTGATATCAACACTCTTTTCGATGAAAGATCTTTATAGCTTCAGTTTCAATATGTCTAGAATACTAAATTAATTCATTCCTCAGTCGAACAAACCTTCAGTATTAGAAAAATATGGATATTTTTGTCTTGCACTGTTTACCCAAAAAAAACTGAAATAAATGTGATACCTCTCTGTCAAACTCATGATAACGAAAAAGTCAGGAATACTATGAATTATAGGTTGAAAAACTATTATTACTAGAATATATTTAAATATTTGAAATATTATCAAAAATCTGTCATAACTTGTGAATAGCGCTATCTACAGTTGTATAGACGAAACATTACTCTTCTTCTCAAATTGTCGAAACAGAATCTAACCAGTGCATTTTGACATCTTAGTATTAGGTTGGTTTAAATCAATTTCAAATTTGACTGAATTTTGAACATGATTAAAGTAATCAGAGTGTATCTTCATCTAGTAAATCATAGTAGGTAGTCGAAATGACATTTTACAAACCTTCTTGTGGTTCTCATTGTCCAAAGACGGCTGCAAAATTGAATCTGCAGTCCCGTCGGGCTGCAAAGCTGCTACTTGCGCTTCAACTCTAGCCGCCAAAATAGCCGCCTCCTTGTCTCTCTGATACTTGTCGTTTTGTCTGTTTATGGTTTCTTTCAGTTCGTCCAACCCCCTACGAAACTCCCCTGCCAACCGATTGATTTGATTTGCGATATCCTCCAACTTCTTCACCGACAATACTGGATCTTCCAAACTCACCGAATCCATGAGTTGGTAATCGGTGGAGTCAAGTCCTTCTGCCAAATTTTGCCAGGCTTCTTCTTTCGACTGTTGACTGTCGCTAAGTCCATTTTGGTCCCTCATTTTGCCGCCGATTTCATGCTCCCTTTTGCGTTTCCTTTTGTATGGGGTAAACAGTCGTACTGGTCCAGTTGCTGTTTCGTCATCACAGCAGGCAGCACATGTACAGCTCGTAGCATGTGGTAAGATTATTCCTTAAAAAAAATATTTTAATTATCATTTATTTACATGCTAGATATGTTGAACAGCTTTTTTAAGGTTTGTGTCATATCATTCCATTCACAAATTAGCAATATGATCCTTTTAACGACAGAAATCTATAGGACGTTGTGTGAATGTAAAATTCATAGCTTATGACAGTTGACAAATCAAGTTGAATAGTTTCTCACCTTCGTCGA
Organism: Hippodamia convergens; assembly: GCA_038502775.1. Classification (NCBI taxonomy): domain Eukaryota; kingdom Metazoa; phylum Arthropoda; class Insecta; order Coleoptera; family Coccinellidae; genus Hippodamia; species Hippodamia convergens. The sequence continues at coordinate 23,700,625 of CM076608.1, forward strand.
TTAGAGTTTGTAGGCTCCTTCCGCCGAAACGAATGCTCCTTTTCCAATCTTTGCTGGACGCTCTGCCACAAACTGCCTCGAATTCGCTTGGTGTGTACCACTGATTACCTGATTTAATGCAACGCCCCCTGCCTCCTGAACCAAATCGATTTTTATGTAACACCGCCGATGTATTTTTGCACCTTACAGGTAAAACTGGCAAACTAGCTGCTTCGCTCCATGATCCAACAATACTCGGTGTGTTGGAATTGGAAGATGCATTATTCGATCCAACCTCGTCTTGCTGAATAACAATAGTTTTTAACTCGCCACTAGTAGGATCTGTCGCTAAGTATCCATTGTTATCAACGCATAACATTGGCTTGAACTGGGAAAGCTGTTCTTGTGTAATAACATTGAAAGAACTAGCAATGAGAGAACCGACAGGTAAAGATACTGGGACACCACCATGTCGAACCGAAAGCGTGACCGGGACCTTCTCGTTTTTCGGGACAATCGGAACAACAGAAACGCCATCATCTCCGCCATCGTGCTCACTCGCTAATTGTTCGGCTTCGGAAATGTCCGGTAGGACGACACCCTCCGAATTTGAGTTCTCCATGTTAAAATTTCGACCTACGGTTGTTTGGTTAGTTTCGCATGAGTTTGGAAAATATTTAAATGATGAAAACTACTAATTCGTCAACAAAACAAACCTGAATACATATAGAACGGACGACGTTGATTACTACTACCATTTCTTGTGGCTATCTAATACCTGGGAATGGTAAAATTCCATTGCGCATGCTTGGCGCTAAATATGAATTCTTCCACTTTCCACTTATTTCACGTATTTGTTAAAATTTAGCATAATGAATTAATTTTATATTATGAATATGAAATTCTAAGGTATTTTAACCCCGTGTCGTTTATTTCAACCAATTGTAGTGATAATTGATCGACAAATGTAAAAGAAACATTTATTTTACTCCCCAACATCCTTTTATTTTCTTTTAAAAGAATATGATATTCATTTGATGGAACTTCAAAAGTTAAAACTACTTTGTGAAATAGTTATTCTGGTTTTGAGGACTCAAAACCGTACAGTTCTTCATGAGAACTCCAAAAAATACCATAAACTGAAAATAAAATTCTTTTTTCGCTTAAATTTCTGCCTTTATACAGGTGTTTTCAAATACGCAAATACGCCATAGATACAGATATTTCTAGTTTATAGATTTGAATCGGCCCAGCTCAATAGCAGTTGCTTCAACTTTATGCCTGTGATTAAAAGAAATGGATAAAGATTATTTGAAATAACCATATCCAAAGTAAGCATCTCAAGTACAAAAATAAACTACAGAGGCTCACTTTCTGAGAAGCTTTAATTTGAGAAAGGCAATGAAATGAATCGAATTCTTCAACAGTTGGTTGAGGCTTTCGCGGCCATCGTTCAATGTGACATGTTCTTTCGAGCATTTAGGCCGTCGTCGTAGATTAGTTCTCGACGTTTCGCCAGTTCGAGTGAACTGCCTGAGTTCAGTCCAGTGAGAACATCTCCTCAAATATAACTCCTGAAGATGCCAGACACTCGAACTGGCGAAACGTCGAGAACTAATCTACGACGACGGCCTAAATGCTCGAAAGAACATGTCACATTCTTCAACAGTATTATTTTCATTTGAAACTGGGGGGATGCTGGAAATATTACTAAATTTATTGTAACACTTACAAACTCTAAAGGAAATAGGTTCTTTGGTTTCCTTACAAAGAAATTGTTCATAGTTTTGTGTATAGGACTTAATTTCTGAAATTGGGTATATTGGGTTTAGAATCTGATGAGAAAGTTGCGCTATTTAAAAATTCACCCATTAAGAAATTTCAACCCATTTTTTCTTACGTAAAGTTTTGTGTTAGAGACGCTTCTGAACAAAAAATTAAGCTCATGTTCATAAAACCCATAAAAAAAAGTATTGTAAGTAATTGGAAATTGTGGGGGTATATGAATATGAATCAGTGAAGACATACACTTTGTAATTTAAATTTATACTTTATTCAAATAAAACCACAATATACTTTAACTATGAAAAGTAGAACATCTTTAATATCTTTGGAAATGATAGACTAGATGATCATGATAATGTTTCGAATAGTCTCCAATATTTGAGATTCATTGATTAAGTACATACTGTATGGTATATATACACATTAAATCAGAACTGAAGGATCTGCATCATTTTCACAGATAGTTTAACTTGTACTGCATTTTTTCAAGACACCAAATTATTCATATTGAGAATGAGAAATACAACGTACTTCAATAATTTTTAGAATTGATTGATATTCACCTCACTCACGCAAAAATACTAAAACAATATGTATAGGAGTGAAATGCACAGTTTACAAATCACAGATAATAAATTAGGCTAGTAGATAACCAAGTGTCTTTGGATAAATAAAGTGTAGGAGATTCATTCATATTCGATTCAGGCTAAATAATAACCACTCATATAATATGTACATATTATTTTACAGGGTAATTCCGGAGGAGACCGTCAGATTTTAGGTTAAGTCTACACTGGTAAAGACAGTTTCCAAACAATGTTTGGTTCATGGTTGAAGGCCTCAATTGAGAGTCTACAGGGTGATTCCTCCGATTTTTTTTTCATTCATTACTTTGGTATGGCTTGATCAATTTTGATGAAATTTTCATTCTAGAACGATATGATTGTGTACTTTCAGGAATTAACAACTTTTTTGAAAATACAGGATGGAAATTGTGTTACTTTGAGATTAATTTTGCACGTTGAAAAAACATCCCTTACATTCCTATTACAACAATTCGCTACCTAGCTCAGATTCTATCTTAATGTGACATTACTCAGGTTTTGTTATTATTTTTTTTTGGCACACCCAAGGATTCCTTAGAAAAAAATTCTAAAAAAGAACAATATTGTAATATTCCAAATTCAAGAGCTCATATTCTGATGTAAAAAATCATATAATTCAGAAAATAACTTTATACGAATGTAACCCAACAAAAAAAATTTACCTAAATGATATCTATTGCGATGATTTGAACTCTAGATTATTTTGTGTGGGGACAAAAAAGAAAATTTTCTAATTGAAAATTTTTTCGAGGAATGTAATATCTTGAAGCAAAATCAAACTATCATTAGAAGGTCAATTGGAAATTTAATTAAAATGGAGCGAAAATGTATCCAGACAAGAGCAAAACATTTCGAAAATTCTATGTAAATTTGTGCCTCCCATATGTTTCGTATGTTAATTCAGTTTTTTGTTTTCATTCATGTAGTTTTTGTTTTTGGTTTATGTGCTTATGAAGATATTTTCTGAATTAAACCATTTCATACATCAGGATGCGATTAAATATGAATTTCGAATTTGGGAAAATTTTTCTTAAGTTTCTATCCAGTTCAAAATATTCTCTCTGCTTTGAAGCGAAATTAAAATATCTTCCACCTCTGGAAATCCTGTCTAGAAAAACTGAAGGAGTGCCAAAAACACTAAAAAATCACAAACAGATTGCGAATTTTCAAGGTGTTTTTCCAATCTGCAAATTTAATCTGAAATTATCATAATTTCCACCTTGTATTTCCAAAAAAAGGTTGGAATTATTTAAAGTACACAATCATATTGTCCTACATTGAGAATTTCAACAAAATTGATCGAGCCATACCAAAGTTATGAATAGAAAAAAATCGGTCGAATTGGAAAAATCACAAAAAAACATAGTTTCGAAAGTGCCTTGAGTTGTGTAAACTTCTCCCAAAATCTGACGCTTTCCTCCGGAATCACCCTGTATATTATATAAATGAAAAATTTGGTAATCCAATATTTCAAAAATTACCCCCATGATTAATGAAAAAGATTAAAGTAGATAAAATACAATGAAGGAATGTTGATATTACGGACTTCATAAAACAAAATTGTACTGCATTTACTTTATTACATTGAATAAGTATAGGTATATCCAGTTGAGCCCAATTCGTATGGAGAAAAATATAGGAATTTTTCAATGGCAGGTCTATTTTTAACAGGTGGTAAAACTCTCGATCGTGAATATAAAACATTCAAAACAATGAGGCAATCAAACTTTTTCTGTATGGGTTTGATTCTGAGATCCAAAGATGGCAAATTGTATTGAATTCTCTGAAAAAAATATTTTTCCAAGAATTCATCCTCATAATGCTAAAATTTTGAAGAAATACTTCCCCTTTATCTTCAAAATTTTATTTAGATATTCAGTTTCATATAAGTGATTGATGAAATGTTTATTTCAATGAATCTATGACCTTCCAACTAAATCTTAATTTCTCTTATACCATACATCATTTAATTTCTGCCTATGAACTCAGCCTCCAGTGATATTTTGAGGAAGAATTTTATTTATACCCAGTAATAAACATAATTTTGTTTAAGAAAAAGACCATCTTGAACATTTCAAATATTCCTGACACTAATAATGAAATACTGGGAATGTTATGTTTGGAATCTATAGATAAGTAGTTTTATATTAGTTATGATGTGCAACTTCTTAGATACATTTTGAAGGCACGGTTATTTCAGGAGATGAATTCACATAAATGTGAAATATAAATTGAGGTGATTGGGCTGAAAAATAAACGAAGAAATAGGTGAAAAAAAAAAACCTTGGAAATCTGAAATAAGAATGAAGATCGGAATTGAAGAAATCAATTCAGTTTTGAATCACTATAATCCCTAAAATATTTGCAATGTGGAAACAACTATATCACATAAAAATGTGTATATGGAATGGATGAGCAGTCCAGTCATTTCTCCATCCAACATTAAAAAAATTCCGACGTTCCAAAAATCATTAAACACGTCATATTACAGTTGATCCCCATTTCCCTTCGACGCGTTCTTATTCGACAAAGGATCCAGCTCCTCGAATAAACTTAACCAAGACATCTGTGCATCCTGTTTTGCAGTATCATTCTTGCCTGCGACATCACCATTTGTTGTAGTTTTCTCCAACTTCTCCAGATCGTCGTTGGTAAAATTGAAACCGCCTTGCATTAGATTCGAAGGCATGAAGAAGTCCTTCGAAAGGAGATCGGAATTGTTCTCGTATTCAGTCAAGTCGAGAAGTGACGGATCGGAATCTACTTTGTTAAGATCCTCATTGGGGCTGCTAGTTGTTTGTTGCATTGAGAAGTTTTCGCCAAGCAAGTTTACATCGTCCACTTCGGTTTCAGATTTACTAGAAATTTTTTTTTAGTTAATTAACGTTTTTATGTTCAAAAAGAACATTGAAGCTTAGGGTAGTTTGAACTGCAAGCAAGTGCAACTTATCAAAATAGCTTGGACTGTTATTTTGTCAAAAAAAAGGAACACTTTCAACATAATGCAGACAGCTTCTGTTAAACGCCCTGTATGTGCTAGTCATTCATAAGTCAAAGACACATTTAAGTTGATTCGTCACTCAGTAATACAGCCAGGTAATAAGATCTCCTAGATACTAACCATATTTAGATATGCTTGCACATTTGTTTAAGTTGAAAGTATACAGGGTTATTCACGAATATGGCTCTATAGAATATTTTTAGGAAAGACACAAGATTCAGGATTGAAATTCTAAAGGTGAGCTTCAAGTAAGAAGACGACTTCTCGTATATTTTTTGAAAGTTCTAGGACTTCCGGTTTTTCCGGAAGTGACATCAACTTTCGTTTTTCAAATGAGAAGAACTATTTTTGATTGTATAAATAGATTCTCCATTGAATTCTGAATGTTTTTGATTCCAAAAGTTTGAATTTTCCCGAGAAAATTCTCTTTAAATAAGGAAACACGAAAAAAAAAATCTAAAAATTGAACTCTGTTGAAATACAGACAACTTCCAGATTTTTTCATTAAAAATTCTCACTTTTGAGAATCTCCGAGAAGAAAGGCTGATGCTTCTTTTCAGATAGCGTGATTTTCAGAATATGATACAAGGTGTCACAAATTCTTTGTCAAAGTTAGACGTGACGAAACATAAAAAAATCGTTTTTTTCGTGTTGGAACCCCATTTTTTCGAAGTATTTTCTAGATCTTCGTCAAAAAATAATAGGTGCATACGTCCAAGACTGTTATTCCAAAATGAATATTTTTCGAGATATTCAGGAAAATCGATTTTTTTCTTCAATTTTCAATCTCAATCCGAATGTGTTTTTTTTACTGGAAAATGATTAGCGGTCAAGTGAATTTCTTGGAAATCTTAATTATCGAGAAAATATTTTCTATAGTTCAGACGACTTAAGTTCTTGAATTATCATCTGTGACCTCCTGTATCATATTCTGAAAATCACGCTATCGGAAAAGAAGCATCAGCCTTTTTTTCGGAGATTCTCAAAAATGAGAATTTTTAATGAAAAAAACCTCAAAGTTTTCTGTATTTCAACAGAGTTCAATTTTTAGACTTTTCTTTCGTATTTCCACATTAAAAGAGAATTTCCTCGGGAAAGCTCAAACTTTTAGAAGAAAAAAGATTCAGAATTCAATGGAGAATCTATTTATGCAATTAAAAATGGGTCTTTCCATTTGAAAAACAAAAGTTGATGTCACTTCCGGAAAAACCTTAAGTCCTAGAACCTTAAAAAAATATACGAGAAGTCGTCATCTTACTTTGGAATTTCAATCCTGAATCTTGTATCTTTCCTAAATATTTTCTATAGACCCATAGTAGTGAATAACCCTGTATACAGGGTGTCCTACGAAGAACTTTATATAGTTAAACCATATAGGGTAAACCATCAGCATTACGAAATGGCCATTTAGAAAATTATTTGAAGTATTGAACGAACGATAAGAAATTTCTCTCACTCCCATTGATTTCTCAGGAATCTTAAAAAACAGGCAAAATGATGTGAAACTTCATAAAAATGTAATTACAATACTTGATTAACTGTTTTGCAAGTTTCCTGATTGAAAAAGAAAGGTGAACTGAGAAATATTGAACAAGAACCTAATCAGCAATGAAATATCTCATCAATACCAATTTGGCATCAAAAATAAATAGTCCGATCTTTTAAAAATCAAAATAAAAAGCTCATAACATTTAAAAAATGCTCGCCTAGAAAGCACTAAAATTTAGAACTTATATGTTTGTCAGAACATTCATGATTCCTACCAAGAGAATTCCTTTATTCTTAAATTCGTCTTTCAGAAAGTTCCAATTTTTCGGCAAAGAATTCTGAGAATTTCTCATCATGCATGCTTTCTAGCTGATACTTTTGGCAGGTATTAAGATACTTTAGTGCATAAAAAAGCAAAATAAAGCTGCTAGAAAATAATAAGCATACAATTGGTGGCCATTCTCTATACCTTGCTTTATCACTTTCTTTCCCCTCTTTACTAGGAGCTTCATTTTTATCTGAATATTCTGCATTAAAGAATGTTTCCTTATCTTTATCTTCATTGGGAATGGCTAATTCAGCAGTTATATGGAAATCATAAGGCTCCACCTTATCTAAATTTGCACCAGCTGTGGTAAGAACTTCAGTTGCCTTGTTTGAGAAGACGGATAAGGCATTTATGTATGGAATCAACGCGTGAGAAAACATATTACACCTAGCGGCAGCCAATAAATCGACTTTCTGCAGGCATGCCAAGGTGTATTTATCGAATTTATTCTTAGTCAATCTTACATAACCCTGTGCTTTGCGAAACTTATCAACTCCATGACCTGTGTCAGGGTCGAGTTGCTGTGAGACAGATTTCATCCAACTTAAGGCAGCTCTGTATTCTGTACGACATTTTTCCATTTCGTCCACTGTTACTTTGGTGTCTACAACAGCTCTTCCAGTGAATGTTTCTATCTCGTGATGTAATCTTAATAAAGGTGGTCGTACAGTCAGTCTTTGATGTCCGATGTATGACAGTGATTTTCCTGCAGTTACCATTATTTTACTTGCACTATCGTTTTTTTCATTTTTACCACATTCTTTCAAATACCTGCCAAGTGTATGTTCTTCTTGAGCTAAATAACACAACCTTTCTTTGAATATATCTATGAATCGTTGTAACTGAAGACAACTTTCATTTATTGATTTGAACAGTTCTAATTTAGCGTCCAATTCGGCATCAGAGGATATAACACATTCATCTTCTTTTCTCCCCAATTTTCTTTGAACACTCTTTTTAGTAACCCAGTATTGGTGCTGCATAATGAAATGAAATAATACTTGTTGTTTTGTACCCTAAATATGGGAAAACTATGTCATCAACGGCGAGTGGAAAACATAAGGAAAAAGTTAGTTGAGGAGGATGATTTCAGAATGAATTGTTATTTACGTGACGTTGTCAAGTTGAAGTTTGACAGATTTTGTATGTTGTTCACAGAAAACCATATCAATGTTCTATGAACGTTGAAGGCACAGAACAGGCAACTCTTCGCACTGAATCAAATGAATCTCCTGTAATTTTTCCTGTTCCAAAATAATCTTGAAACTCACAATTTCTGTAGGGATCAATTTTTTTAACGATTAGTACGTCAGAACTATAAAAATAGTTCTTCTTAAATTTGTGATGTCCAAAAACCACCACAGTAGTTCATTTCAGTATTCCGCACCACTGAACATCCAATTCAAAATAGGTTAAATATGAATATTTGTTCATTTGTTTATTTCAAGAATTAATATAATTTTAAATATGAATCAAACTGAAGAACTAATTCAGAAAAACCTAACTGTTTTAGCTGACCACCTTCCCAAACATAAAAATTCGTGGGAAATATTGCAGCAAGAAATCAAGCCTCTTCTTCAGAAATTAACTGATCAAAGCGAAGAATTTACACAAATTCAAAGGTAACAATTCTTATAGAATACTGATTGATTTTACAAACATAATTTTCAGCGTTCGCCGTTTGGAAATAGAAAATTTCGAAGAAATAAAAATCAAATTGTTGACTGAAATCGCAGAGGAAATGGAAGAGACGATGCTGAAACTCAAAGAGAAAATGTGAGTTTACATTTTTTATTTTTGTAGAATTTACTATTGTGAGTTTTCAGAGATAATCTCAAGGAGGCTAATAACAAAATGGAGAAAATAATCGATGAATTGCATGAATCTTCTTTGAAATTAGACTGGGACATGCCATCAAAAGTTCTTCAAGGAAATGCACTGCAACCACCGTTGGGCGAATTATTACAATGTTGTTTGAAATATCAAACATTTTTTTTTAAACATACTGAAAAGATATTTCAGCTGTTTAATGATATCGATATGGAATCCATAGGGAAGGGAGTAATAATGCAGCAATTCGCTCAGGCTTTCGATGTTAACCTAGAAGATGATGATGTGGTATATTTGATTGCATTAACTCAATATTCAAAAAAATGATATCTGAGGATATTTCGAGGACACAATATTGATCTCTGACAAGGTTTTGAAAAGTAGGAAATGCAATTGATTTCAAGAAGTTTGCCAAATGTTGATGCGAGTATGCAAGAAAAACTTGTGATTGGAGAAGAAATAGGAAAGTCTAAATAAATTTGAGCGAAGTAATAAGTATTTACACTTTATTTATACCATTAATCAGGCATGGTAACGATTGATAGAATAAATAAAAAATTGAGGAAGATGTCTTATTTCCTGAAATTCCACTAACCTATGGGCGAAATCATAAAAGTTAAGTTTACTTGAGGTCAGCTAAGTATGGGACACAAGTCAGGTTACCAAATGAAGCAATGCTCAATTTACTTCCAACTTTTTTCAATACCTGAAACAAATCAATTAACAACAGCACGAAAAAAATTTCGTCATAACTTACGTTGTTAACATCCTGCGTCGTAACAGAATCTACCAAACTAACATATTGGTTTGGCGATATTCCACTTCCTGTGAGAGCCCCAGTCTGTCCCAATTTTCTGACGACACTTTTGCCATTTTCACTGGCAAGAAGTACTGAAGCTTTCAGCATCGTTTTACCTACAAAATATCTTTTTAGTCAAAATCAATCGTCATATGTTTTTCGTTATCCTTGAATTATTTCCTTTGAATTAAAAAAAATTTTGCCACGCTCGAGAATGTCCAGACAACAGTTTTTCACAACTTTTTAACCCTCCCCTGTCATTTTGTCACTCTCAAATTGTCCGATTAGTGGTATAATATACACTTTTCAGCGTGTAATTAACTGAGCTTACCTCAATCTGACGCGCTCGAGAATGTTTGATGATCAATTTTCATTGCGAAAAAATTGAAAACAGTACTTATAAGGCACTTGACAGTTACTCAAAATCATAGATTTACGAATGAATTCGATGCTCATAATGCTAATGACATTTAGGTTAGGTCACTCGTTGTGACAGTTACTGTGATACACTGCACAAAATAATTAACGCACATTATGGAAATCTCAAATTTATTCTACAACTGAAGTGTTCTTAATGATAATTATTTTTATCAGAATTATGCATGCATATGTTATCCACTTTCAACGTTTTTCTTCAATACAGATGTTTTTTCCCAGCAGGAATGAAAAAAGATGATATTATCAGATTTTGAATGTATTGGCTCCATTCTAAAATCAGTTGCTCTCGATCAATTCTAGTGATCAATAGTTTTTCTTTCGTTTGATTTTCTACACTCTATCGCTGTGCAAAGCGAAACTGGCAATTTGACCCAAGAGGAATGTGCCCAAGCGGTAGTTTTGCGAGAAGAAGGGTGGACATACATAAGAATTGCAGAAAGGTTTGAAGTTTCCAATACAAGTGTGTCCAGAATGTTGCAGCGATTCAGGGAGACAGTTATGAATGTCCGAAGACCAGGATAGGGTAGACCACAGGTAACAACTGCCATTCAAGAACTTGACAGTTTCTTCGTTGAGAAAACGATTTGCAACCGTTCGCCTCCTTCAAAATTAGCTTGAGCAAACTCATGGGGTGCAAATAAGCACTCAGACAATAAAAAATCGCCTCAGAGAATATGATTTAAGGCCTCGTGTCGCGGCAAGAGACCCAGCTCTTACCCCAGCCCATCAAAGGGCGCGTTTGGATTTTGCGGTATAGCACATCCATTGTGAAGAGACCGATTGGAAAAGAGTTCTCTTCACAGATGAGTCTAGATTCTGCCTCTACAATTGTGATCGACGTTCCCTTGTATACAGACGTCCACATGAAAGATATGCTCGGTGCTGGTTTCGGGGGAGGATCAATTATGGTGGGGGGTGAAATATCTTTGACTGCTCGCACAGACCTAGTAGTCGTTGATAATGGAGCTATGAATGTTGATAAGTAGATAAGGAACATTCTTGAAGAGCATGTAATGCCATTTGCCCCATACATTGGTGAAAATTTCATTTTTATGGACGATAATGCCAGACCCCATCGTGTGTGCATCGTTCAGGAGTACCTTGAAGAGGCTGAAGTCTCTTGAATGGAATGGCCAGCAAGAAGTCCAGATCTCAATCCGATTGAGCAGGTTTGGGACAACCTCAATAGAAGGCTGAGTAGTTCAGAAAATCATCCAGCTACTCTTAATAGCTTAGGAATCCAACTCAGAGAAATCTGGGAAGGATTAGATCAGAAGATTTTAAGATCACTCATTTTGAGTATGAACCGTCGTTGCCAAGCTGTAATTAAAGCAAGGAGTGGAAATACCAAGTATTAAATCACTTATAAGCATTTCAGTATTTTGAAAATTGATCATTTCTCTTCTTTCACATAAGATTCAGTGAAATCCTGAATTTTTCGTCCATTTAATTTCATGTTTCATTCAAAACTTTCCCGAGAGAACATAAAAAATAAGTTATAAAGTCAATGTAGAGTTAACTGTCATTAAAATTGAGATTTTCAGAACGTCCGTTAATTTTTTTGCGCAGTGTATAAAATCGGTTTCTCCATTAATCAAATTCAATATAAACTAAACACTAACCTTTGTTAACCCATTCATCAGTAACTTTTCCATTCTTCAGAATGTCAACGACATTTTCCGTTATCTGTCCTGCCACATTAGAAGGTGCGACGAACATTGCACCAGCAAGACCTGTATCGGCATAGTTGGCATTCAAACCACTGATCGCGAAATGGTCTGTCGCTTTGATGGAACTTCTCAACATTCCGTGATCGAGAGCGTGAGGGATAGAAGAACCTGTTCCAAGTATCTTTTGCAATACTGCGGAAGCAGCGGCTTCTTTCATATTGTTATGGCCAGCACCTTCCCCAGCAATGGCGACGTATGCCAAATCACCACCTTTGTCGCACCTGAAACAAATTTAGATCAGAAAGCTCTTAATTTTAGAGTAATTCTGATTTTTACCTTATTTCACCGCCTTTGTAGGGAGAAGGATTAATTGCTTGACCTGTAGATTCAGGGAACTTGAGTTTTTCAACAAAATATGTCAATTCCTTATGGCAAATACCCAGACCAACAATTGTGGCTTTATCAGCAGTGAGGTTGCAATTTACAAAGTGCTGAAGAGTTTCAGGCCCAATCTTTCCAAGGTTGTATTTGGCAATGAAGAGAGAATTACCAAGCCCCGTACGGTAGGCAGCTTTATGTAGGAGATCAACAGTTCTCAACTGAAAAAGCCAAAAATTTTATGAATAGGAAGTTATCGAAACGCATATAGAGGCCTAACTCAAATCAAGTTTCCCTTATTTTGACATTTTCTCATGCAGATTCGCAAAAGATTGGTGGCCTGTAATAAAATACGGACCTTCTGTACTCAACTTAAATACAGGACAGCTGTATTTAAATAAAAGATACCTTATTTTAACAGTTTTCACAATCTTCTAGGTTAAGCAGCTTCTCACAACTGTCAAAATAAAGGAAATGTCATAATAAAGTTGTCAAGAAATATCGTTTTGACAGCTCGATTATCCAACCAAAGTTAAGGGATCTGTTATTACAGGATCCTTTAAGGATGGAGACACAAATACAGCTTATTTTATCTCCATAACTCTCTAATATTCTTCAGTTCACTTTCCGATTTTTAATGCAGGTCATGCATTGGGAGCCCAAGCTGGGAATTTAAAGATTTACTCAAGCGCGGCAAATTAATATACAGAGGGATTCCTTGTACCTAGTTAAGTCTCTCCACCAAATATAAGCGCCATATACAGGGTTATTCATGAATATGGCTCTATAGCATATTTTTGGGAAAGACACAAGATTCAGGATTGAAATTCTGAACGTGAGCTTCCAGTAAGAAAACAACTTCTCCTACTTTTTTTTTAAGGTTCTAGGACTTCCGGTTTTTCCGGAAGTGACATCAACTTTCATTTCTCGAGTGGGAAGATCCATGTGTTATTGCATAAATAGATTCTCTATCGAATTCTGAGTCTTTTTGATTCCAAAAGTTTGAATTTTGCTGAGAAAATTCTTTATATATATCTTTTATATCTTTAAATGGGGAAAATACGAAAAAAAATCTCAAAACTGAAGTCTGTTGAAATACAGACAACTTCAAGGTTTTTTCATTGAAAATTCTCATTTCTGAGAATCTCCAAGGAGAAAGGCTGATGCTTCTTTTCCGATAGCATGATTTTCAGAATATGATACAAAAGGTCATTAATTCTTTGTCAAAGTTAGAAGTGACGAAACATCAAAAAATGTTTTTTTTTTATTGGAACCCCATTTTTTCGAAGCATTTTCGAAATCTTTGTCAAAAAATAATAGGAGCATACTTCCAAGACTTTTATCCCAAAATGAATATTTTTCGAGATATTCAGGAAAAACTACTTTGTCTTCAATTTTCAATCTCATTCCGAATGTGTTTTTTTATTGGAAAATAATTAACGGTCAAGTGAAATTTTTGGAAATTCCTGTTATCCATATTTTCGATAGTTTAAACGAGTCAAGTTCTTGAATTATCATCTGTAATGCGAGAGCAACAATTGGTTTAAAATTCTCAATGTGAGTATTAGTGAAGTTAATGTAAAAAATTCTCATTCATGTAACAATTTCATAACTGAAAATTCAAATTTCCCTACCATGACAAAAAAAAATTTCCAGAATTAAGAATTTGCGGAAATTATCCTAAGCTTTGAAAAATAAAGAAAAACTTAACTCGTCTCAACTCTAAGAAAATATTTTCTCGATAACAGAGATTTCCAAAAATTGCACTTGACAGCTTACATGCTGTAGAGTGTATATACCTCTGTTCTGACAATTTGGGAGTCACAAAAAGACAGGGGGGGGGCTAGAAAACTGTAAAAAAACGTCGTCTGGACATTCCCCAGCCTGACTGAATTTTTTTTATTTCGAAGAAGTTAATTTGAGAATATCAAAAAACATATAATCTGACACTTACTTGTGGTGGACGAGTAGCAAGTTCCAATCGCAATCTACCAACATTATCTGCAACTTCCCATGGTCTGAATGTGTGCTCTGTTGCAACAGTAGAGAGGAATGGTAAAACTTGTTCTACTGCACTCCTGGTACCTTCAAGTGTGTAAGAGATTGTTTCTCGATCGAGTGTGCAATGTAAACTTGCTCCAACCTGTTGTATATTACGGGTTATTGCGAACTGACTAGCTGATTTCGTTGTTATGCCAGCACATATTCTCAATACATGAGAAACTCCTTGATTATCATGACACTCCTGACGGGATCCAGCCCTTTAATATGAAATATTATAAATTCGAACTTTGGATGCGTTTACAGTCGCATACCTGAATACAATTGATACTCTGGTAAGTGGAGAATTATTTTCAGCAGATGTGACAAGTACGCCATTTACAGTTGAATTATGAACTTCGTAATCGCATACCCCTCCAATTGGTTTCAAACTTGCTGCGGACGCAAATGATCTGCTCTGGAATCGAGAAAATTAGGGTTTTACTAAAGGTAATAGTTTACATAACAGGTCAGTGGAATAGAATACGATTCCATTTCGACGGAAAATGGCCAATTAACCTACCGTAATAGCACGAAGTAAGGGAACTTTGTTAATATTGCAAGCCATTTTGTTCAGGATATTTTATTTCTTATGAGAAACCTTATTTTCAATTTTCAAAGTTTTTACACCCTCAGCAGTCACCATAGAAATACTAACGAGGCAGTCACGGATCATGGATCATAGATCACAGACAGTACAGAACACAGAACTACAAATGTGGGTAGGTTCACTACCTGACATCTGACATTACAATTGTTACGTGGACATAGAGGTATATTAACATACTGAAATAAAAAAAAAATAATAATAAATAAGTTTTTTGATTAGAGACCCTACAATTACAGGAAAAAATGTATATTTGAGACCAAAAGAGACATCTCAGATATTAAAAATACAGATAACAAATTGCGGGGACACCAAATAATGGGTAAAACAAGGATTATAATGACAAAATCTGATGATTATGAAGGAAAAAACAAAGAGATCACTTTTATTTTGTTGGATGAAGCTAATCTGGCCAAAATTCCAGTAGGATAGTCGATTCTATTTGGATAAATAAATTGAAAATGGGTCCGACATCAGGAAAATTTAACATTGTGTAAATCAATGTGTTGACGAATTTATTGAAGAACTCAAGAGATACTTTGAGAAAAAATGCCGGAAAGGCATATTATGCTACAAAATATAGTTCTTCAAGTTAACTGTATGTCTAAAAGTAAACTTGAATTTTGCCGAAAGTTGTTTTTCTTTATTTGATCCTTATATGCAGATATAAATTAGATTATTTTGTGGATGAAATTTCAATGTTATATGAATTATTTTCATTGAATGTTCTCCAACTAAACGAAAAAATTATTAAGAAATTCAATACTCTTTGTTAGCAAAAGTGATTTTGATCCTCAAAAAATCGTAAAATTTTTCTTTACTCAGAAACTACGTAATTTTTATTTTCTAGAATATGTTGAATTAGAAAGGCCAATTTCTATTGAGGACTATTGAACTATTCTCTTGAATTTACAGTATTATAACCCTCCCTCTAGAATAAACTGAAACATTTAATCCCTTCTCTTCTGAACAGTGCGATATGATACCTATTATGTCCGACAAAAACATTTTTGACAGCGCCTGAGAGGGCCAACCTCAATATTATTATCATAATTCAAGAGAGCAACAAGAGAATTAGGATAATAACCCCTCTTATCCCCTCGAAAATAATCATGTGACTTTCCGTTTCTGTTTCCAAAGGCTCAGACGTATTGAATGCTAAATGGCGGATGCGCCGGCGCCAGTATTGATTCAATCGCAACAGAGAGTCACTCGTTGTGAGGCTTTGAGGTGAGATGTGTCTTTGTTCAGCCGCCTCACGACTCTCAGGTACGTGCTATAAATGAGAATTAATCACACCTTTTGGAGGGAAAATAACTGATTCGCAATTTGAGATGATAGTGTCATCGATATTGGTGGAGGTGAACAAAGATAACAAGAAGTTTTTGATATTTCTTTGTGGATACTGATGAAAGAGATTCGAATTCTTATCTGCTCACTGAGATCTCGATCAGTTCAAGATGAAATTTGTTCTTTAAGTGAAAATATTTCATTGACAACACCCTCTAATTCTGACTCTTTTACATGTGAAGACTTTTTAAAGAATCTTCATTTTCGAATGATGCCAACAGTGTAGTTTTTCAGGGGGAAAGATGATTGATGTATTTCTGATCAGTGACAGTTAATGATGAAGAAGTAATAACTTTATAGGGAGGATATGCAATGAGTTTCGTGATATTATTAATGATCCTCGTGTCCAAACTTTTCAGGTCAATATTTGATATGTTATAAAATTAATTATATTGAATATTATCACTTTGGTTTCATATTATAACATTAATTCAAGCCCATAATTGAATTGAAATTTAAAATTACCTTTTATCATATCATAAATGATACGAGAAGAAAATTACATTGTCAGAATTTGTAAGTAAACTTCTGAAAAAAAGAGTTACGATAGAAGAATTGCAATTGAGCATGAAAATAAAAATGAATTGAAAAACACCTACCTGGTGATATTTACTTAAATAAGCTTGAAGAAGTAATAGATCCGTTAATAACACTAAGTTGATCTCTTGAATGATTTGATCGAAATTCATAATTTTCGGAATGCAGGTTTACATTTTTCTCCGATGTATCAGAGTAGGCCATATTTTAATCATTTACTTTCTCATGCGAAATCTTCGAAAAAACGGACATTCGAAAAATAAATCAAACAGCTGATACCTATTGCAAAAATGCTTTAATTCAGTTGAAGAGTTTCTATCTGATACTCGAATCACTTATTGGAATAATAATTAATTGGTAATCTCTCCCTGACTTATCCTATACACATACACGTTTTTGTATCATGAAGAATCAATAAATCATTATTGTTCGTATTATATGTTGCAGAATCTTTCTGCGACTAGTAAAAGTAAGAAAAATTAAATGTGAATTACTCTAGAAATTCAAATAAAAAATTTAGATGAGTGATTTTTGTTTGTATCTTGGCAGTTGGTGTTACTCACGAAATTTGACAGATTACGGAATTTGAATTGATTTGTGAAAATTGAGAGGATCTAAGTTCAGTACTGACAACCACAAAATGAAAAATATAACTGAAAACAATGCAGCAATGTGTGTCATTACAGCACTACTTTTAGTACTGTAGTTATATATTTGGGGTTAATTGTTTGGGGGTATGATTTAATATTGTTGGGTGTTTCTATAGTGCATCTATTCTTATAACGTGATCTGAATCTGTAGAGGTCTTATGGATCAAATAAAGATATTATTATTATTATTAAAAGTTTATTCATTCGAAAAAACTAACACACTTGCCCTTCAGGCACGTGGATTAAGTTAACCTTCCTCCTCATGAATAAACATTAATTCAAATCACTTTCTGTATAAATAACTATTAACTAATGATCACGTGAACCTACACACTTCTCAACCTTAATCCTTCTAGTTCGTGCTTTTCGTGCGAAGCTTACATCAAATATGCGACCCACATAATTTTCGATTTTTCGCTCTGCCACCGAATCCACGTGATGGAATTCTCAGAGTGGACTTTTGTAATTGAATAGAGCTTCCCGCTTTAGGTTTCAATCGAAAAAAGTGTTAGAGTTTCCTGGTGTGGTTTTTCGTTGATTGAACATGAAATCGAATTGATGGAAGATGAACAGGGATTGGGAATCAATTCGATTGACTTGATTTTTTTTACAAGGGGTTTTGTTCCTATGTTAAATTTGTAAATACTTCTGTTGTTGCAGACTGAATTGCCATATCGTTCGGTTACTTAGAGTACTTACACATGTAATATTATTTTCTCTATTTCAGTATCGTAATGGGTTCATTACAGCACTACTTTTAGTACTGTTCATTACAGTACTAAAAGTAGTGCTGTAATGAAACTCATTACAGCATTGTTTTCAGTTATATTTTTCGTTTTATGGTTGTCAGTACTGACCTCCGATAGAATTAAGTTTCGAATCAAAACAATTCAAATTCCGTGATCTGTCAAATTTCGTATGTCACACCAACTGCCAAGATACAAAACAAAAGTCACTAATCTGAATTTTCATTTGAATTTCGAGAATATTTCACAAAAATTGACAGAAATAGAGAAAATACCGTCTAATACTCGTTGCAGAAGGCAATTCCAACACTCATGCTATCGAAAACTCGCTTCTTCGTCGCTCGTTTTCGAACTTCGCATTCGTGTTGGAATAGAAGCTCATTCTGCAACTTGTTTTAGAATATACTATTTTTTTTCACTTGTACATTATCTGTTTATTTTACCTTAGAAACGGTTGCTATAAATACACTCATAACGCCCTAGGGCTTTTTTAGCGGGCGTTATGGATCATTATGCCCTCCCGTTGAGCGAGAAAAAAAAATTGAAATGAAATTATTCATTTCTCAGAATTTTGGTACAACTACACTGCCGTGTTAATTGAAAAGAGCGTATCTGCAAAAAAGCACTTTTGAGATATTTGACTTTAAAGACTTCCATTTATGCCATCAACAATTTTAATTCAATTAAAATTGTCTTTGAAGTCAGCTATCTCAAAAGTGCTTTTTTGCAGATACGCCCTTTTCAATTAACACGACAGTACAGGTGACAACTCGACAAACTGCAACAAACAACAACAAATTCTAATTAAGATGAAATGTGCAGTTTTCGAATTCCCCGGAAAAATAAAATACTCGTGAATCTTCGAAGGCACACTTAATATTGTATTTTTGCCAACAGGTTGGACGGTGCACCGACCATTTCGGAACATGAGGAAAAATCTGAGATTCTTCGCTCCACTGGGTCTTACGGATATATATTTTCTGACCAGCACCAAAGCTCCTATTTTTTCTTTCTCTACAATACTAAATCCCTTTGACATACCGGCTTTAGTTTCGGGTATTTTAACAAGAGAACAGCTACCCTTATCTTCTATATCTTTAATAGACATTTTCACCAATTCATCTCTTCTTAGTCCTCCAAAAACAACCATTATTAAAACTACTTTATTGATAGAATATTTCGTAATCCTGTTCTTAAATCGTTCTGGATTTTTCCGGTAATAAATTATTTGTCGCTTTGGCTGAATTTTCAATTATATTATTTGGTAAATAACTATTCATTTCCATTATTTCTTCTCGAAGAAAGCAGTAATGACATTCACTTATATGATGACAGCCAGCAAACTTCGAAATACCAACAAATGCCATGGTTACAACTAGAAGTTAAATGCGAAGAGAATCATAGGAACAATCGATTTTTATTGTAATGAAATTTGTGTTATTGCAGTAAAATCTCTTCGTGAATCCCTCGGGCCAGAGGCCCTCGGGCCGAATGTTTCCCTCCGGGCGTTATGATCTTTATAACGTACTTGGTACATAAATAACTATTATTGACCTGGCTTGAAATGACGCCCCTAAAATCTCAGCGCCATAGGCGACCGCCTACCCTGCCTCC
Organism: Hippodamia convergens; assembly: GCA_038502775.1. Taxonomy (NCBI): domain Eukaryota; kingdom Metazoa; phylum Arthropoda; class Insecta; order Coleoptera; family Coccinellidae; genus Hippodamia; species Hippodamia convergens. Next base: position 23,720,470 of record CM076608.1, read on the forward strand.
CCCTAGCGACGGCCCTGCTTGTGAGCTGATTTTATTATAAGAATATCACACCCAGTTCTTCTTTCGAATGTACAGGGTGATTCATTTATCTTGGTAACCCCAATTTTCTCGAAAACGTCCGAATATTTTTTCATTCTGTGAATGGCTTTTTGAACACGTCAATGTCAACTTGAGATGCGCATAAAAATCTGCGGAATAAATAAAGACGCCAGGCGTCGCGGCGCTATCAAAAATATTTTCTCCAGGGACATACCTTTTTTATCATGTCATTCGAAAGATAATTTCATTCCAAATTTTTTTTTCGAATACAATTTTTATAGATTTCTAACCGTTAGCGATCTGCAGCGTGTTTTATATTGATTCTATTCCATTTATTTTTTTCTGTATTGTGGTAGTATGCCTTTATTTAGAGACATAGATGTGATTTTGTGATTTGAATTCAAGAAGGCTAGTTTACTGGTCAATGTGCTCCTTCAAATAAGATAAAATATGTGGCTACAGCAAGATGAGGCTTCATGCCACCACGCTGCCATTCTCAAGAGATATTTAGATCAAGAATTCGGAAAAAAAATGGATTGAAACCAATGGACCCATCAGATATCGCCAGACCTAACGCCCATGGATTACTTTCTGAGGGGTCCCCTTGAATATATGGTATACCAAACTGATTCTAATAACTTGGACTACTATTTGAAATTGAAGATAAGAAACGCATGTGCCCAAGTGGACCCTTATATTTTGACCAAAGTGATAAAATAACTTATGTAATGGCCGGTATATAGAACATATGATTCGAAATTTTTTCATTTGTTTTTAAAAAAAAATGTTTATTATTATAAGATATAATATTTAATGAATAAAATAATAGAAAAATATTTACACAGCCTCCGCCATTTTACGGAACATAATCAAATTTAGGTCATCTAGCCATTATGATCAATACACAAGTTAAATCATCTCCCTATTTCATCATAAGTCACTTTGGACAAAATATAAGGTTCCATTCATTTTCGAATTCTTAATCTCAATATCTCTTCACAATGGCAGCGTTGTGACATGGAGCCCTATCTTGCTGTATCCACATATTTGATCTTATTTAAAGAGGCAGATTGTTTAGAAAACTTGCCTCCTTGAATTCAAGGCATGAAATCATATCTATGTCTTCAAATCAAGTCATACTACCACAATACAGCAAAAAATAAATGGAATAGAATCAACATAAAACACACTGCAGATCGCTGACGGTAAGAAATGGACAAAAATTGTATTCGAAAAAAAAGTTCAAAATGAAATTATCTTTCGAATGACATGATAAAAAAGGAGAAAAAATTTTTGATAGCGCCGCGACGCCTGGCGTCTTTATTTATTCCGCAGATTTTTATGCGCATCTCAAGTCGACATTGACATGTTCAAAACGCCATTCATAGAATGAAAAAATATTCGGGCGTTTTCGAGAAAATTGGGGTTACCAAGATAAATGAATCACCCTGTACAAGATCATAATTTCTTTCCAGGAACTGAAGCACAATATGCAAGACAATAAGAGGTAAATCTCCACCCCTAAAAGTACCAACCCCACAACTCAAGATGGCCAACACCGCCCATTTGGTGAGGCGACAGAGCTCCCGAGATCTTCATTGTCAACGCTCTATAGATCGCTTGGAACTCAAGGAGATGAAAGGTCGTCTGGTCGTTGAGAATGGTAAATTATTTAACGTCAATTTAAAAGAATATCAATGAAATATTCATCCAACCAAAAACATTTTCATGTAAAATATTGCCAAGACGGTGCCAAAAAGTTATCAGATCTGATGTAGAGCCAAGCTGCTAACTCTACACTCTACATCTTCACAGGTCCTTATTTCACAAACTTTTTGCCTTGGTAAAAATAAGTGACTTGGCCGTTTCTCTTTCGTCACGTGAGCGTAAGGTGAAAAATTCATTCGTTGGTCATATCTTCTCTGTTATACAATAGTTGATTTTATGGTTACGAAACGGCCAAGTCACTTATTTTTACCAAGGCAAAGAGTTTGTGAAATATGGACCTATGAAGATGTAGAGTTAGCAGCTTTGGCTCTAATGTGGCACCCCAGATCATAATTATATAAAAAGTGCTTGCTGCCCTGTAATGTTGATGCTGAGGGGAGTCACCTTCTTGAATTTTTAACATACAAGAAGCGATTAACATTCTTTTTTTACTAGTCTAAGGTTCTGTTAATTTTAAATATAATAATTTTAAGGCATTTTCTATGTTCGACATTGAAAACTGATAGGAATTGAGCATTTTAAAAGGAAACGAAAATTTACATAATGATTGCTTTAATGTTGCTCCTTTCATTGCTATATATGTATCAAATGTTCTCAATAGAATCAATAAAAAATTGTGCTTGTCTCTCATCTAGAAAAATGTTAGTATAATATAATTTTGTATCACAAATTGATGGTCTACAACTTTTATTCAATGACATTTTATTCTCAAGCTCGTAGTTTGATAGATATTTCACGTTTCATAGTGAAAAAATGTTTTTTTCAAAAAGTGTGGAAATTTTCCGTTTTTCGACTTATGATAATATCTATGAAACTACTCGATCAAAATTAATTATCATGATACTCTTTAGAAGCAGAATTTCATGCTGAACACATATGCATATAACAAAGTTTGCGATGGATTGCTTAGTTTAGGAGTTATTCGAGAAAAACCTAAAATAGTCCGAAAATTTCGAGGTTTTTCGAACGCCATGGCATACGCTCCAGTAGGAAATTGGGGCAAAACTCAAACACATCATATTAGAGGCTTAAATAAATCATTAAAACAGTTTCCAGAACTCCACCAATTATTTCCAGGCACACCATTTTTTGGTGCTAATTTGCTTGGCCTATAATAGAATATGTAACAATTTCATTACTGAAAATTCAAATTTCCCTACTAAGACAAAAAAGCTTTGAAAAATGAAGAAAAACTGAACTCGTCTGAACAATAAGAATATATTTCCCTGATAACAGAGATTTCTAAAAATTTCACTTGACCGCAAATTATTTTTTTGTACAAAAACACATTCGGAATGAGATTGAAAATTGAAGACAAAATCGTTTTTCGTGAATATCTCGAAAAATATTCATTTTGGGATAAAAGTCTTAGACGTTTGCTTCTTTTATTTTTTGACGAAGATTTCGAAAATGCTTCCAAAAAATGGGGTTCCAATTTGAAAAAAACGATTTTTTGATGTTTCGTCACTACTAACTTTGACGAGGAAATTGTGACGTCCTGTATCATATTCTGAAAACCACGATATCGAAAAAAAAGCTTCAGCCTTTCTTCTCGGAGATTCTCGAATATGAGAATTTTTAATGAAAAAACCTCGAAGTTGTCTGTACTTCAACACAGTTCAATTTTGAGATTTTTTTTCGTATTTCCTCATTCAAAGAGAGTTTTCTCGGGAAAATTCAAACTTTTGGAATCAAAAAGACTCAGAATTCAATGGAGAATCTACTTATGCAATAAAAAATGGGTCTTTCATTTGAAAAATGAAAGTTGATGTCATTTCCGGAAAAACCGAAAGTCCTAGAACCTTAAAAAATATACGAGAAGTGGTCTTCTAACTTGAAGCTCACCTTTAGAATTTCAATCATGAATCTTGTGTCTTTCCTAAAAATATTCTATAAAGCCATATTTGTGAATAACCTTGTATATTTTCGAAACATAGTAATCATCGAAATGAATACCATTTTGAATTCCCAGGCTCAGAGATCTTTTATCATGAGGTTGGAGAAATGATATTAGATTTTGCCACTGAGATGAGAGATATACCGGTTTCGGCCTTGTTTGGCCTCATCAGTATCCCATACATTTCAGGGACAAAACTTCATAAAAAACTTCAATATTTGAAGCAATTGGTTGTGAAGTAATGAGTTGAATATAACGATGTACTAAGGTGGTGACATCCAATTGCGTCAAAATGAAGTTTCACATCTCCAATTAAATGCCAAAAAAAGAATTCTGTACTTCCCATATCACTGAATGAGATTTCAGCAGTGGCTCTATTCAGGGCCCGCTTGCTAGTTTCTCAAACTGATGGAAAAGCCCAATTCTTTTTGCGACTGTGAAGCCAAGTGTTTTTAAGAAAAAGAAAAATTCTTTGCCTTTACGGAGGCCACATCGAGAACATTTTCGAAACATAGATGAATTCAAAATAGTATTAATCATCGAAATGAATACCATTTTCATTGAATTCATCTATGTTTCGAAAATGTACTTTATGTGGCCTCCGTAAAGGCAAATAATTTTTCTTTTTCTTAATAACCCTGTGTAGTTTTCTTAGAATCGTTATACCATTTGTTCCTTGTGAAGGTTCCACAGGTCCAGCCTATGGAGCCACGAACATGGCCTTCGAAGACAGCAGCCCCAACACCAAAATCACCAGCAAGAGGGTGTCAATAGATGGCAAGCCAATCTTCAAGCCTGAGGGAGGAGAGGACGAAAGAGAATCTTGGGATAACAAGCTGACTTTTTTATTGGCGACGATTGGGTACGCGGTAGGCCTTGGAAATGTTTGGAGATTCCCTTATTTGGCGCAGAAAAATGGCGGAGGGGCTTTCCTGATTCCTTATTTCGTTATGCTGGCCATTGAAGGTATTCCTATCTTCTATTTGGAATTGGCGATCGGGCAGAGGTTGAGGAAGGGTGCTATTGGGGTTTGGAGTCAGGTTTCCCCCTATCTAGGAGGTGAGTATATTTTCTAGAAAAATAGGGTTTTTCTGCATTTGTGGAAAACCATGGTATTTATTAATTTCTCAACTTCAAAGGTCCAGAACAAATACAATGTTGCAATTGGAATTTGCATGAAAGGAAACACTCTACTTGCTTATCAGTTTGTACAGGGTGGGCATATTTCGATGTTTTAGCACTTCAACTTTCAAACCAGAGGAGATAGACAAAATCTGATACCCCATTCTCGATCTCTTTTTCGGAGAATCTAACAAGAGTAGTATTAATATTTGGCTACCTTCTTTTGTTTTCGAGTTATAAGCTGAAATTGGAAAAATGGCGATATCGGAAATAATTTATATCTCCGCGAATACTGATGATAGAGCCTTGAAATTAAAACAATATTCAGGCACTTTTTCACGTAGAATCCAGTGGCATGCTCTTCTTTTTTGCACTATTTTCAATTAGGAAGCTATGACCCAAAATTGTGTTTTTTTGAATAGGAACACTAGATTTCTGTGCCATTTTCTGAAAGCTTAATTTTTTCTGATTTCATAAATATATAACATCGTATATTTCGTATCAATATGAGTAGAGAAATTGGTCAAGAACCTATATTCATTTGGGTCTCAATACTTTCTATGTATCTCTTTCTAGTAGTCTTTTCATTTCTATGCTCTTCACTCAATGTCTCCAAGATCGAAGAATAATAGACTAGAAATAATGAGATTGGCGGAAGGAGACTGCTCTTGTTATAGGAAGCTCCATTTTTCTGTGCTCATCAACAGTTGAAAGCATAGAAAGTATTGGGACTCACATGAAAATATTTTTTTGACCAATTTCTATACTCATATTGATACAAACCTTACGATGTTATATATTTTTGAAATCAGAAAAAATTAAGCTTTCAGAAAATGGCACAGAATTATATTGTTTCTATTTCAAAAAACATAACTTTGGGTCATAGCTTCGTAATTAAAAATGCTGCAAAAAGGACGAGCATGCCCCTGGATTCTACGTAAAAAAAGCCTATATAATGTTTTCATTTCAGAGCTCTATCATCAGTATTAGCGGAGATATAAATTTTTTCCGATATCGCCATTTTTCCAATTTTCGCTTATAACTCGAAAACAAAAGAAGGTAGCCAGAAATGAATACAACTCTTGTTAGTTTCTCCGAAAAAGATATCGAGAATGGGGTAACAGATTTTGTCTATCTCCTCTAGTCCAAAAGTTGTAGTGCTAAAACATCGAACTATGCCCACCTTGTACAAACTGAAGGCAAGAAAAATGAGAATTAATAATTGCCTAATCCACTTGTTCGAGAATTGATATCCTAACCTCAAAGAGTAAGCGGAGTTTTAATACCCCGCCGACCGGGGATAAGAATATTTTCAAAGCTATAAACCAGTTACCATAAACAAGTTTTCACGCCACAAAACGTTGAAATTAGCAGAGAGGGGTCGTTAGATGGAAAATCTTTGCTGAAATGCAAAATTGAGTATTTAGTCATGGTCGAGACACGCCTAACTTAGAGAAGGAGAAAAATATTTTTGATTTCAACAAACCTGATTGGTACTACCCAAAAAGGGAAGGTTGGAGACCACCCACCAGAGGTGAAAATCAAATTGGTTTCCTAAGGGAGCATTCAGTAGACCTGGGGACGACGGTTTCGTGAGGTTCTCCAGGTTGCTCGGAGGAAGGTCGGAAAGTGTATCTGGGGATCCCGGGCGGGAAAGGACATCCTTAGACAACTCGGGTGACGGTTGAAGTCCTTCGAGGAAACGGTAAAGTCCTAATTTTGGTAATTGGGAAATATTAGGTAGTTTCGAGGAGCGAAACGGGAAACGGTTGCAGTCTGCTGAGGGAAAAAAGGGTAAAGTTTTATTTTCGTAGTTGACGGAATATTAGGTAGTTTCGAGAAGTGAAAAACCGAGAAGTGGTTTTTGAATCAGTTAGGATTTTCGAGTCGGGAAGCGCAATCGGAAATTACGGTAGTTGTTGCGGAACGGGAATGAAGCGTTTCGGGAGAGGTTATTTCAGAGAACTTGAATTATATTTCTACGAGGGAAAGTAAAAGGACAGAATTTTTCAATTTTAATTGATGTGGATAGTTTCAATTCAAAAGTCTTGCCATCTCTCACCTCTTATCAACTCATTATGTTATTTTGGATTTTGGGTAATAAGGTAAGCTAATGAAAAGTGAACTTCTATAATTTTTGGATGAAATTATGTTAGACAGTTTGAGGTACAGACGTATGGATTAATTAGTTATTTTATTATCTTTTTTTTTTGTTGGTTCATGGGAAATAGATTTTGATGTTACCTCACTGATTTCAATTATCCCTAGAAACTGAAAACTCTCTACGAGAAAAATAACACCAAGTCCTGCTCTTTTGCAGTAGGCCGAAATGGAGAGAGCCAAATTTTGTTGTTAGGTTGACGTGAAGCCGCTCTCATCGTCAACCCCCTTAACATCTTTACAACCCCGTATGAACAAAGTAATTTTTTATTACAAAAAAGACAAAGATCATATAGGGGTGTCTATACATATTGAACACTTTTGAAACTTTCAACTTTGTATTACAAACTTTGTATTCTTCACTTTTCAACGGAAATAGGTTGCATTGCATTGTCTCAATGTTCTCAACAAAATGGTCACCTAACACTGAGATTCTGGAGCCACCACATCAACATGTTCGATCAATGAAGAATAAACGAAAAAGAGCTCATAAATTAGATGTTTCCCTTAAAAAATTATTGATAATCGTGTAATTTTCGGGAAAAACTTGATGCGTGCCACCTGGTTGAATTCTTATCTTTCATTTTCATTTCTCTCGTCTTCTGGAAATGAGCACCTATTCCATCATCGCAACGCAGTATATCTTTGGGCGCTGTTCTTAAATCTGACAGAAAACAACATTTTTATGAATGAGGTATTCTTACCCCGAATATACGAAAATATGTCTCTCACCGCCTTGTTATATATTTTCACCTTTTCTTCCTTTCGAATACATTCAACCGAATATGTGTTAGAAATATGATTGAATTGAGAAATGTCTCCAAAATCTGGCAGCATATACTCTATGAATCATAACCTATTACACGTTTTTTTCAATTCTTGAATGTATGTATCCATTCAAGAATTATTATCATCTTAGCAGGCCCTAGATAGATAGAAACCAGAAAAAAAGCGTCAACAACTCAAGATTTATTAAAATAAAAACAAAACTACAACTTCTATTTATCATTCAAATGAATATTGAATGTACAGGGTGGACAAAATTAGTGATACTTGCACTACAACTTTTTAACCGGGAGAGATAGAGGAAAATGAATGACACGTTACTGTGGCCTTTTTTCGAAAAAATTGATTATGCCATCAACTGCATTCCTCTATCTTCTTTTGTTTTCGAGTTACAGGCCAAAATTGAAATCTTGGTCATTATCTCCGATTCTGTTTATGCTAGGATGTTGAAAACTTCCAATTCAAAAAAATGCGAATGCTGGAAAAGAAAAACAAAAGAATATGTTTATGTTGAAGTTGTTTCTACAGAAAATTTTCATAAGATCATTCGGGAATAGTTTAAATTTTTCAATATAAAAATAAACTACATCAGACTGCTTGATCAGACAAATTCTCAAATTCATGACAATAATTCTTGGAAGGATTATGTTTTTTCATAATTTCAAATATTGTTGATCGATTGGTAATATATGTCTGTAACTTTGGAATGAAGATAAAATTCAAAAATTTATATTGTAAAAACAGACAAATATCATTTAATGGATATGTTTGAAAACTATGTCCAACCTTTACATAACTGATTCCTTTTTCTTGTGTTACATTTTGTGACTTCATCTTTTTTCAGGTATTGGAATCAGCAGTGCTGTGGTATCTTTCAACGTCGCATTGTATTATAATACAATAATAGCATGGTGTTTGTTTTATTTCGCTCAGAGTTTTCAGTCGGAGCTTCCATGGTCTGAGTGCCCAAAAGTCCATTTTCCAAACGGAACGTACGTTTTGGATCCTGAATGTTTGGTGAGTTGAAGCTCTATTTTCATTTTTCATTTCTTGCAGTCTGTAGTGTTTTATTTAGGTTGAATTAGGTTATTTTTCATATTTCATCACAAAATCTCATGATGAAAGAACATAAGGATTATTGAACAATTGTTAGATTCTTCTTCATCAGAGCTGCAGTGGCATCAAAAAGTTGTCTGCTCATTCAATATTTCAACTTCTTGATAACATGATTACACAAAAGGCGAAGCACTATACGTTCTTCAAGGTTCTGGAACCATTTTATGGTAATTTATACAGACAATAGAACCTACCTGGCATTTACTTACATACTGTCAAGACCAAATTATCATAGTTTCAGGCATTTATTCGAAAAGCCCAGAAATTAGAGAAAGACCCGCAAGTGGATTAAATGATTCCTTTAAGTTTTTCAATTATTATCATCCTTACAAAATTGGTCCTTGTTATAGGTGAGCAGTCCAACCCAACATTTTTGGTACAGAACCACCCTAATGGTATCCGAAGACATAAACACCCCAGAAGTATTCAACTGGAAAATAGCCCTGGCCTTGATTCTTTCCTGGACCTTAGTTTACCTCTGCATGATGAAGGGTATAGCATCATCCAACCTCATCGTTTACGTCACTGCAACTTTTCCCTACATGGTGCTCATCATATTCTTCTTCAGAGGCATAACCTTGAAAGGAGCCTTCGATGGATTGCACCACCTATTCACCCCAAAATGGCACACACTCCTAGACCCAGTTGTGTGGTTAGAAGCTGGAACCCAGATTTTCTTCTCCCTCGGCCTAGCCTTCGGAGGTCTCATAGCCTTTTCTTCTTACAACCCGGTCAACAACAATTGCTTCAGAGACGCCATCACAGTTTCTCTGACGAACTGTTTCACTTCTATGTTCGCTGGGATCGTCGTGTTCTCTATAATCGGATTCAAGGCCACGATGATTTATGACAAGTGCTTGGACTTGAGGAACGCCACGTTGACAGATCTTTTTGGTCCTGGCTACGATGAGAGGGATTTGCCGGCAGCTGGGACGGTGATCAATGTGACCTTGAAGGGTGGAAATAAGGCTGTGATTATGCCAGAGTTGGAGGTGTGCGATTTGGAACGAGAACTGGATAACGTGAGTAGTCTAAGTTACTATTCTCATAGACTTTCTTGAATAATAGATCCAACCAAAAACATTTTTATGTAAGATATTGCCAAGACGAGGCTGTATTTCTAACATTGTCAAAAAGTTATCAGATCTCATATAGGGCCAAGCTGCTTAATAAACACTCTTCATTTTCACAAGTCCTAAATTCACAAACTCTATGCCTTGGTCAAAATAAGTGATTTGGCCACGTGAGCGTGAGGTGGAAAATTCATAACTTTTCTGTTATACAATAGTTCTCATAGTTACGAAACGGCCAAGTCACTTATTTTGACCAAGAGTTTGTGAAATACGTGAAGATGAAGAGTTAGCAGCTTGGCTCTATACATAAGATCTGATAACTTTTTGATAATGTTAGAAATATAGCCTCGTCTTGGCAATATGTTGAAAATGTTCTTGGTTGGAGTTCAGTTCCTTTTTGAACGTTGCTTATAACAGAATCCTTTCATTTTGTTGTGGATCATTATTCATTTTCAAATTAAAATTTTCCGAAAGAAAAGTTGTCAACCGCTCTGATTTTTTATCAGCGAAGTTATTGTTGAAGTCGCCAGCCAAGATAACTGTAAATTTATTACCATTTGTACCAAATATTTTCGACCCTTCTTCAGTGTACTCCAGTAAACTGCGATGAATAAAATGCTCTACCTCGTCTAATTGTGGATTAGGAGAAATGTAAATTGCTATCAAGACTATGTGTAGGCCATTTCTAAGTTTGCATAAAAATGCTCAAATATCTCCAACAAATGAGCGTCTAACATTAACATCGCTAACGTCTTCAATATTTATTTCAATATTCGGAGCCGTAATATTCGTAACATTATTACTATTTTGGTAAATAGCTACCCCACCTTTTGGAACAGTATCTCGTTTGAATTGAACAATACAACTGAAATTAGGTATTTCAATCGGATTATCACGCGTCATGCATGTTTCGGTAAGAAGAAACACATTGGTTTGTCTCGTAACTGAATCTTGTAAATCGTGTTTGTGACTATGCAGACTGTGCCAATTGAAAGTCATTATTGAAATGCCATTTCTATTACTAATGAAAGCTAAGACACTTTGAGCTATCGTCTGAACACTATTTAAAGATCGTCTTTTGAATTCTTGCAAGAAAGATACAGTCGATGCAGCTTGCCTTGGATTATGATAAAACTTAAATGCAGAATTATAATTTCTTGTCGTAATATACAATTTTTCAATATAAGTCACCCGAGAGAGTGCAACATAGACGAGTTCTTGAGAATGTGATTTACTATACTCATATACTATTTCGTCAAAAGTTCCACCTTGCGAATCATGTATAGTTAGAGCAAGAGCTGAAGTTAATGGAAAATGTTTGCGTTTGGCTATACATTTTCTATCCGATGTTAATGAAATATTTGCCGTTCGTAATTCAATGGGAACAACGAGTGCCGACTCCATTTTGCACTACTAGAGTGGCTGCACGCATCCGTCTAGTCGCAAGCACCCAATAATAAGACAGTGCCCAAGTCTGCCGAACTGAACCGACGATACCGATACACGGCTGTGTTAGGTTTTTTCGTTACGGAATTTCTACATTCGGTCGCCGAGCTCAAAGCCTGAGATAAAAGCTATGCAATAGCTTGAAAACGAATTCAGGAAAGTACAAGCATGTTTTTTTATGACCCTCATACTTTCTAGTACCCTATACATTCGTTTCACTATTTGGAGATGTTACTAATTTTTTATGGATACGTGGAATATTGGGATATAAGAAATGTCATGAAACAATGTTGTTAACAAATCAAACGGCAACAGGGATCTCATTTACTTATTCTGTTTTGTTTTTTTTGTGACTTGGGGCAAATCCGAATAAATACTAGCGGCAGAAGGAAATATACCGATTTTTCTCAGATACGCATATCAAAGCGATTGAAGACATTGAAAAAAATCATTTAACTTAGAGAAAAGCTCCCTAAAAAAATAACGTACTGAAATATACTTTCCAAAAAAAAAAAATTAATTCATAAATATGGTGGTTAAATATGTTTTCAATCCTATAACTCCTCTGATCTTTGCATTTCTTTTTCATTTCAGTCCGCTTCGGGCACAGGGCTGGCCTTCATCATCTTCACAGAGGCCATCAATCAGTTCCCTGGCGCCCCTCTGTGGGCGATCCTCTTCTTCTTGATGCTCTTCACTCTCGGCATAGATTCGCAGTTCGGCACTTTGGAAGGGGTGGTTTCGTCGATTTCGGACATGAAATTGTTCCCGAACATGTCGAAACAGAAGCTGACTGGAATCATATGTGGGGTTTGCTGCGTGCTGTCCATGATATTCGCCCATGGTGCTGGAAGCTACGTCTTCGTTTTGTTCGACAATTTCGCGGGTAATTTTCCTCTGCTGATAGTGGCGTTTTTCGAATGTATCTCAGTGTCCTACATCTATGGTTTAAACAAGTGAGTATAAAATTTTTGAACTAGGAAATGAGCTATCAAATACTTAAAAACAATGCATATAGATGGAGTCAGACTTAGACTTTCAGATAGTTCCATTAATTCAAAATTAAACACAGCGTTTACAGAGATGCTGAAACTTAAAGCTTAGTAGTCTAAGTCTGTTCTTCATTGAGATTATTACAAATGTGAGAATATCATGATTGAGATATCAATATTTTTTATGATCTATAACGTTGGTCTATAAAGAGAATACTAATTAATAAATTGAGACGAAATTTACAGTGACAAACTGCTTTTAGTAAGCAGGGTTAGTGTCCATCAGAAAAATAGAGGCTATAATTGACAATTATGAGCATTATAACATGAGAGTTCTATGTATGAATTAAAACCACAAACCCGTTGGTTCGAGAAAGCAGAAGGCTTGAGATCTTACTTGCTAAGTGCTTCAGATGAATGAAATTGAAAATTTCTTATGTATAATGAGGAGATCATACCAGTTGAATGGTTTTATCAATATTTGAGGAGACCGCTCAAGGTGAAGCAGGGACTGGGACTGTCAATCAGATTTAATGTTTGAGCTACTTGATCGTTCAAATACTTCAGAGAAGTTCACTGGGTTTTATTGAGAGAGAAGACGATTCCATGATTCACCTTTGCGTTTGAGGATTTTCATTCATCTGAAGCTCGAGAACAATAATAATTATTATTATTATTATTATAACAATGATGAGAGTTTAGGCAGTGCCTATAAACTCACTGAACAAAATATATATAAACACAAAAAAAATCCAAAGGGTAGTAGAGAAGATTAAAAGTAGTAGAAGTGCTTAATTAGCAAGTGTTATGAGAAGTGAAGAGTTGAGAAATGAGATAAATATAATAAGGTAATGAGATGAACATGGGAATATAACAAATCAGTATTTATTACCACAGAGAATGTTCATTCTTGGAGCAAGTAATCATTTCCATGTGAGGAGTCTAGAGATATCTGAAAAATCTAGGAGAACTGAAAAAAAATACCAAAATATATATCTTAAAGGAGTCACCTTATTGAGGATTAGTTACTTCAAGAAATGAACGAGATGATCAGTTATTAAGCGAGGTGACTTTTTTGAAAATTTACAAGAGTAGCACAAGAGCAGGTCTGTTCAAAGACAAAGCTTGATACAAAAGAGAGCGATTAATTGATTCAATTAATGAACATGAGTTGATCTGTCAGCCGAATTAAACTTAGAGGAGTCTAATTTGTCGCGGGCAGTCAATCAGCTGACTATAGAGCTGTAGGAGTTGAGTGAGCTTGGCGCTGCGATCTAACCATAGGCGTAGCTGCGGATGAGGTCTGAGGGTTGCAAAAATTCAACGGCAAATAGCAGTACACACCTGGCACAATTCAAAACAAAAAACTTTTTCACGAAAAAAAATCAATTTCTACCTTTTCTGACTTTGTTGTTACGATAGTGGGAACCAAAATATGAAGAATATAATAGACAAGTAGACATAAGATGAATAAATATATGTAATAAACTCATAGTACATGAAATGAATGTGGAAGAAGAATTCTAGTTTTTTCCTGATATCCTTTTTTTTGACTGCAGTGAAAATACTTAACCTACATCGCTTTTATGAATTGTTTTATGTTGTTTCAAGTGCAAAATGATTCTGAATGTATTTTCACCTCTCTACTTTCATGATCACTTAACATCTCATGATAGCGTCCATCTCTAATAAAGGCAATAATTTAAAATTTTTGTTTTTTTATGCATTACGAAAAAATGATTTCAACATCAAGCCCTTTCGTTTTCAGATTCGCCGACGACATAGAAATGATGACAGGTTCCCGACCTGGCCTCTACTGGATGATTTGTTGGAAATACCTCTCTCCTCTGGCAATGATCTCAATTCTGGTGGCAAGCTTCCTCGAAATAGCTACAAAGGGTTCGGGATATTCAGCTTGGTCTTCAGTTAAGGGTGAAACTGAGTGGCACCAATGGCCTACTTGGGCCATAGTCTTGATATTATTTCTCATACTTGCCTCAACTCTGTGGATACCACTCGTTGCCATATTGAGGTGAGTGAATTTCAATGCAAACTCTTCATAGAGAACTATATGGGTTCTCCATGAGGGTTTGAGTTTGTGTGAGAAAGTTTCGATTACTAATTACATGAGTCATATTAAAAATGATAGGATAGATAAATAATTGTGAGAGGGCTCACATTTGTCATTTCTTCTGTGTGCTATTATTGAAAACCTGCAGTGTGTGATTTAATCATCCAAACAATTTTCAGACTATTCGGAATCGTAGTGGTCGATGATTCTGAGAAGGCCTGGTTTCCCGCAGACGAACTGAAAGATTTCCATGGTATAATGCCTCACGAGCCCACTGCTGCCGAGCAACTTTTATTCTGCATAAGACCTGATGGTTCTGAAGGATGTTGCTGTCCAACGGCTGCCAACGACGACTATGATTAGTAAAAGAAAAAGATATGAAGGTCTTTTCATTTGAATTTCTACATATCGATGTTAATTCACATATCTGAACTAATATCAAAATGGAATTTACGTTTGGCCCCGTCATGTCTACAATTAACTGTCTCATGCTTTCATGATTCATCAATAGTAGAAAAGCAGAGGTAAAAATTTCAAGCGAAAGACTTGATTCGTAGGGTTAAGGCGTTTTTTCACGATTTCATGAAATCAGGGTGAAAATTTTCCGTCGTCTCAGCCTGTATATCAATGTTAGCTCCTACTTAAAGGCAGAATAGTTCCAATACAACGATGAAAATGAGTGAAGCATAATTGCGATCTTATGAAGTTCTTCATTTTCTAGCATGAAAGATGACTGTGACTCTGATGAGAATATTCTCAAAATGTTAATAATGCTGAGAGTATTCGAATGATCGGAGTAAAACTAAGATAATATCTTAAAAAATATGGAGTATACTTATTCGATCATATCTACTACACTAAAAAATTTGTTGATCCAAAATATTTTTTGTTCGAAAACAAAATTTTTGAAGCATTTACAAAGTATGCAGATGATTTAGAAATCTTATTTAATCAAATGAGGATTTTCAGAAATATATACCTACCTTAAGATAAATGTGTATGTAAGTAGTTCCATAAGTGAGTAGGCATAATGAGCTGAAATAGTTTTGTAAGTCTTTCGATGTGTTTAAATACGGCCTTCAATTGTTCGTGATTCCAGGTACTACTAGACAATAATTTCTAAAATTCGACGAAGGTTGAAGAACGGTGTTCAGCTTAAAAAATTGATAATATCTAAAGAAATGTGATATATAGCACAAATTAGGCGACTCTATGACGCATTAATGAATTGAAAACCTGACAATAATCATATTCAGCGATGAGATTATTCTTGTAACATTTCTGATTCGGATTTGGAAATTGAAAAATCTGGTCATGATTTAACATTTACAATTCGAGCACAAAGTTCACTCCTAATATTTCTATCTACATAAAAATGAGAAAATAGTTTTGAAATTTTTCCAGAATGCTCTTCAAGTCTACAATATATCCGAAACTATAGTTTAAGTTTCATTCTTTCCTTTTTTTCTCAACATTCATTGACACAAAAGAAAAGCTCATTGGATTATCGTCAAAAAATTTTTTGGCAGTTCATTTAAGGTTCAACTGAAGTTTAGGTTCGGAGTTCTTTCAGCGATTTTCTCTGAGTATACTATCTCGAAATTATTATCATAATCACAATTTATGCATAGTATGGTGTGAACATGTGGGAAAAGAGTGCATATTTCAAAAATGGACAAATATGAAGATCACCAAATTGCTGTCTGAGAATGCCATATACATATTTTGATACTTTGATCAGTTTATGAACGAAACCAGGCATAAAATCCTCTTCATAAAAAACGTTGAAAAATGTCAAAAAGTATTAAGGAAAAAGAGGAAATGTATACATTTATAAATTGAAGAAAAAACTATCAGAAAAAAGTTTTGAGTTTTGACTGAAAATTGCCATTTCCAATAATGATTCAACTGGTAGGTACTCTGAAGTTATTGTTACATTCTACAGGCTTTTTCATGAGCAATACCAAAATGATGTGGAATATATGAAAATATATGATGCAAATTTTTTGTCAGAGTACGGTCCAGTAGGGTTAAAGCTATATATAACTTCGTATGGATGTTTATGCAAAATTTAATGAGCTTTCCTTTTTTTTTTGAATGGTTATGAAATATTTTATGTATCTTTTTTATATACTACAGCCTATATTGAGTTTAAAGGCGATCATGTTTTTAAAATAATTCAGAAAATAACACACAATTTAATTCAGCCAAGGATGTCTCAATCTGAATGAAAATTTCTCCGTGGAATATATCATTGATATATGAAATAAAAAAATAATTTCAAATTGCTTTTTGCAACGGTCGTTAAGAACTGCATAACATATTTTTATATTTGGGAAATCTTTTCTGTCAGATATTCTAACCTTATCTTATGAATTCTCTGTTATATGAATAGAATGATCAAAAAAATTCAGACAAAACTTTTAATATTGAATGAATTGATTGAACAGGTATAAAATGTGGAGTATTCTTGAGCTGAATAATAATTTACCAGGAATACTGGTAAGAAAAAAGAAATTAGAACGTTTCCATTCATCCTATCCTGTCCTTAGTCAATTGGTTGATATAAGTAATATAACTTAAGAAGAATGGCAAACAATACAAAGACAATAAAATAATTAGCTTAATATAAAATAGAGCATAAGGTTGCAAAGAAAAAGACAAAAAATACGATTAGTTATAGATATTTGTTGTTGAAAATATTCCGACTGATAAAAATGAAAATATTAAACATTCATCATATCAGATCTTTGTTTCGTTTTTATTTCTTGCAATTCGGTCATCGATACCAAGTATCAAAGCAATACTCCTCTATGTTTTTCTTTGCATGGCCATTATGTTATATTGTATAAATGTAAAGTTATGTATATAAAATGTTATTGGTGAAATAAAGTGTAGTAAACGTTGAAGATCGATTTTCAATAATCAGCAATAGTAAAATTCGTCTATCCACAAATATTTGTGAGTTGAATGAATTTGATCATTGAAGTGTTGTTCTGTACAAGGACGGAATAACGAATTTCTTCAAAACCATTGAAAATAAATAAGCGATGTTTTGCTGGAATAAACGAAAAGGGAAAATGCAATTAAATACGAGGTGTCTTTTAAGAAACAATACACTCTATTGCCTATTGCATTATTTTCTATTATTTGTTGTTCTATTAATTGTTGGGACACTGATATCTTATTTTCGTCGCTTTGAAAGATGTTTCATTTAAAAATTTTTTCGAAGGAAAAGGTTGACTCCTCAAATATTATCTGGTTTCTCGTCATACATTCCAATCAAGTCATTCTGCATCTTCTCAGTTATGAGCTGATTGATCAGATCCAGCTCGTTCTCATAATCTTCGTCGCCAAAAAATTTACATTTTTCATTCACCTGTTTCACAATTTCATCGAACTCAGCTAGGCTTCGAGAATCAACATTTGTAGGCTTCTCTTCTTCCGAACTTGAATGAACATGTTCCATAGAAGATGAGGCTGTTAAATTGTCCGAAGAAGTGGGAGATACAGAATCGACTCGAGAAGGAATAGTTACTTTCCTACTATTGGTACCAGAGTTGAAAGATCTGGCAACGTCGCATCGGAAAGCTTTCGGTCTTCCCCTCCTACGTCTCGTAGTTTGAGGTTTGGCGAAACTATGGCAACTCTGGAAGGTGTCTTCAAAATTTGGAAGTTGCGTCCTTCCAACTGTTTGAAAGTTCTGATATTTCGATTGGTTGATGTTGACTTGAATGGTCGATGTTAAAATTGGTTTTGGGATAGAATCTTCACGTATTGGATTTTTAGGTTGTTTCGGAGCATTTTTCATGTCTGGAAATTGCCGGTCGTATGTTTCGGCATTTTCAATGCCAAGGGGAAAAGCTTGACCGAATTTTTCGCAAGCTGTATCGGCTAAAAAATGGCTCAGAATCCTAGAATCGCTCTCTGCTTGTTCCTTATACTGCCAGATGGAGCTAGAGATGTTTTCCAAAGCTTTCCTGTACAGCTCTAACTCCTTATAATTTGTGGTTTGAGTAGAAGCATCCTTGAAGCGGAAGTCGTTTCTGGATATCTCCCATTCTGAGAGAGGCACTGCAGATATCTTTGAGGGGAGATCGAATTTGATGAGATTTACTGATATGAGGAGCAGGCCAGTAGAGGGCATGCTGTAAGGAGTTACGATTAAATCGTCCACATAATGTCTGTTTATTAAGACTGCACGATGGATTCTTAGTTGCTCCAAGTATTTACCGTAGTTTCCTTTCAATATGGGGTTCGGAGTGAACCTCACAGAGAACAGTGCACCATAGCAAGGGTATACATAACCATAACTGAAAGAAGAGAAATCTGAATTACTGTGGATATCCTTATTTATTATCCATGTAAGGGCGACAAAACTGATTGAGGCAGGTAGGTTTTCAATTGGCGAAGATATTAACATTTCCAGAACGAAGTATCGGTCACAATTTATTTGCGTCATCCAAAACTTAAAAAAATAATTTACACTATTTCAGTGGTACTTTTTTATTGCAATCAGAACTAAATATGAAATAAAGATTGAGAAAAAACAGATTTCAAGACTTTTGGACTCAAACTTTCCGCAACTCTTAAAATTGAAAACTTCTGACCTTCAAATTGAAATAACGCCCCCGAAACGTTTCACTTACGTTTCTCAAGAATGACCGTAATTTTTGATCACGCTTCCTGACTCAAAAATGCTAATTAATAAAAAAAATCTCTTTTCTAAATAAAAACCTAGGAACTATACTTGGGGTTTTCACTTCTCAAAACTCCCTGAATAAATAACTGCTCCACTTGAGTTATGGATATTGATTCAAATTGCAAAAAAATATAGTATAAATGAAATTTTGTGATGAAAATTCATATTAATGTGATTTCAAGTTTCAGGATATAATATTAAAATTAGTCTGCAGCGTATACAGATTGGTTAAGAAAAATCGAGTGAAATAACGATATTTTATTCCCAGAAAATTCAAGGATTTTAAGACTATCAATACAATGTATGGCCTCCACGGGCATCAATAACAGCTTGACATCTTCTTTGCATACTACACACGAGGTTGTTGAACATTTCTTAAAGAATTTGGTTCCATAAACGGGGCAGAAGCTCTCTCAGATCATTTAAGGATTCTGGGGTAGGTTGATGATCTAATCTTCTTTGAAGCATATCCCATGCATGTTCTATGCAATTCAAATCTGGAGAGTGCGGAGGTATTGGTAAATGTGAAATACCTCCTCGCGCTCATTCTCAACCATGGCTGCACGGTGGGGTCTAGCATTATCGTCTAGAAATTGTAAAGATTCACCAATAGCAGCGTGAAAATTTGACAAAACATTGTCAATGACATGCTCTCTATAGTGTGAGGCAGTCATATTCCCAGGACAAATGTGTAGATCTGTGCGCGAGTTTAAACGTATCCCGCCCCATACCATAACACTACCCCCTCGGAATGGATGGACTTCTTGGATATAGCGACGATTACGGGGTATGCGTGGGATTGTCCATACTTTTATTCTTCGAGAATCTGAAAATCGTCCATATCTCGATTCATCAGTGAAAATGACACTACTCCATTGATCTTTCGAATTGATATGTTACCCTTTCCATTTCAGTCTTTGTCGCTTATAGTCACGTAATAATGGAACTCCTCTTAATAGACGTCTAGAATCTAGATTCAGCTATCTCAAACGTCGTCTGATGGTTTTTCACCTTATTCCTAGCTTCAAGCTGCGATCGTGATGTATTTGCGAGCTGCCATCACGACCATTATATTAAGAATCCTATCTTTATACAATGATCACAACGGAAAATTGCACAATGAAAACTTTGGTAGAGGTTATTACAAAGAACTTGTATTTGGGGTGAATGAACATGAGGCGTTTTACGAGCGATTTATTTTATCCTCTTATTCAAAATGTGGGGATGATTTTCACCGAGAATTCTTGAATTTAACATTCATAACAAGCAGTCCTCCGAATGTATCAAGTTTCAGACTTCTAGCATCAAAATTGGCGGAAGTCTCATACAAACTTATACATCCCCTGGTTCTAAGGGTTTGGGGTGAAAGTTTCAAGTTTAAGAATTTTTTCGTTGTTCGTGAACTGAAATTAGCTCACATACGGTGATAGGACACCGGGAAGTACCCTAACTGTTTTTATGATCACCAGTGAGTGAGTGAGTGAGTGACGAAATCGGGGTTTTTTAGATATCTATAAAATCTGAAATGTACGAGCTACGCATTTGAAAACTTGCATGTTTAATAAGTTCACTACTGGCTTTATATACTGAGAATTTTGTTCATCTGCTATATTCAAAACTTAAGTAAAATAAAATAAAAATACGACGACATGCTTCGAGAAGAGATAGGTAATGTCTACTTGGTGTTATGCTTCTTACAACTCTTGTTATTTAATATACTAGTTTTTAATTCTGTCATAAACTATGAAATTGACCTTTTATCACATCAAATCGAACATCATGACCAAAAAAATTGAGTGGATTACCTTGCTCGGATATTGACGTGGAATTCTTTCCTGACCTTCTTCGTATATACAAGATCCATATTTATGCTGATAACATATCCGTTGCATTCAGATGAACTATCGATTGATATGTTGTATTTCTGTAAAGAAGATGTAGTTAAATCATGTGCCTAATTTCTTAGTTGAATTATAATTTAATAATAATTCATTATTTGAGTTTGAAGTGTCTTTGTAAAATTGACTATATGTACTTGGAAGATTTTTGAAACATAGAAGAATTCAAATTGGTGATCATCTACAGTATGCGCTCGATAATCCGGCACCACATTTTTTCCCGGATTGCCGGATTATCGAATTTGTACAGGAAAAGAAAGCTTACTTCATATGATTTTCACCACTATCCAATTTGGCCAAATTTGACCGCTATTTTATCAAGGGTCGTTGTGAAACAAGAGAAAACAAATACGTGACATCACTGTCGAGCCTGAGAAACTACTCCTAACGCTCGGTAGTCAGGCGTTCAGCTGGTAAAATGCCGGATTATAGAGTGGGTTACCTGAGTCCCAAAGTGCCGGACTACTGAGAGTGCCGAATTGGCGAGCGCCGAATTATCGAGCGCCTACTGTATGTTTCAAAAATGTTCCCGGTGTGGCCTCCGTAAAGGCAAAGAATTTTTCTTTTTCTTGAAAATATTTCGAAGATGTTTCGGATTAAAATGTTAATGGTTGAGGGTGTCAATACTTTCTGGAACTTCGGAAAAAAAGTTCTAATAACCCAATGTCCTGAGTGTTATTCTTTGTGGACCAAATCGGATGAAAGATCCTCATGAAGATATGTAGTAACCTAATTATCTCTTGCAATCTAGTAACCTACCCTGGGTATCACGGGGCCGTAAATTTTTGGCGCAAAAACAACGCTCTCCGTCCTTTCAACCATTGGCTGTAAATCTATCCAGTGAGTTCTGTGTCTAACGTGTCGACATGCGACGCCAAAGCGTCCGCAGACGCAGAGAGGGGCTCCGTAGTTGCTCACAAAAAAGATCCAATAGCCGGTACTCAAGATGAAGGCAGTTGGGAAGGTCTGGTCGAAAACGTCGAAAATCTGCAAGAGAAAGGCATTATTCCTTGATTGCATGATTTCGAAACGTTACTTCAGGAATATTTAGCTGTAATCTTTGGAATCTCAGCAGAACTAGTCGGGAACATTTTTGAAACATAGATGAATTCAAAATAGTAATCATCGAAATGAATACCATTTTCAATTCCCAGGCTCAGAGATCCTTTATCATGAGGTTGGAGAAATGATATTAGATTTTGTCACTGAGATGAGAGATATACCGGTTTTGGCCTTGTTGGGCCTCATCAGTATCCCGCACATCTCAGGACAAAATCTTCATAAAAAACTTCAGAATTTATAGCAATTGGTTGTGAAGTAATGAGTAAAATATTACAAAGTACTAAGGTGGTGACATCCAATTGCGTCAAAATGAAGTTTCACATCTCCAATCAAATGCAAAAAAATAAATCTGTACTTCCTCTTTCACTGAATGAGATTTTAGCAGTGGCTCTATTCAGGGCCCGCTTGCTAGTTTCTCAAAGTGATGGAAACGCCCAATTCTTTTTGTCACTGTGAAGCCTGATGTTTTTAAGAAAAAGAATATTCTTTGCCTTTACGAAGGCACATCGAGAACATTTTTGAAACATAGATGAATTCAAAATAGTAATCATCGAAATGAATACCATTTTCAATTCCCAGGCTCAGAGGTCTTTCATCATGAGGTTGGAGAAGTGATATTAGATTTTGTCACTGAGATGAGAGATATACCGGTTTCGGCCTTGTTGGGCCTCATCAGTATCCCGCACATCTCAGGACAAAATCTTCATAAACAACTTCAGAATTTATAGCAATTGGTTGTGAAGTAATGAGTAAAATATTACAAAGTACTAGAGTGGTGACATCCAATTGCGTCAAAATGAAGTTTCAAATCTCCAATCAAATGCAAAAAAAGAAATCTGTACTTCCTCTTTCACTGAATGAGATTTTAGCAGTGGCTCTGTTCAGGGCCCGCTTGCTAGTTTCTCAAAGTGATGGAAACGCCCAATTCTTTTTGTGACTGTGAAGCCTGATGTTTTTAAGAAAAAGAAAATTCTTTGCCTTTACGAAGGCACATCGAGAACATTTTTGAAACATAGATGAATTCAAAATAGTAATCATCGAAATGAATACCATTTTCAATTCCCAGGCTCAGAGATCTTTCATCATGAGGTTGGAGAAATGATATTAGATTTTGTCACTGAGATGAGAGATATACCGGTTTCGGCCTTGTTGGGCCTCATCAGTATCCCGCACATCTCAGGACAAAATCTTCATAAAAAACTTCAGAATTTATAGCAATTGGTTGTGAAGTAATGAGTAAAATATTACAAAGTACTAAGGTGGTGACATCCAATTGCGTCAAAATGATGTTTCACATCTCTAATCAAATGCAAAAAAAGAAATCTGTACTTCCTCTTTCACTGAATGAGATTTTAGCAGTGGCTCTATTCAGGGCCCGCTTGCTAGTTTCTCAAAGTGATGGAAACGCCCAATTCTTTTTGTGACTGTGAAGCCTGATGTTTCAAAAATGTTCTCGATGTGCCTTCGTAAAGGCAAAGAATTTTCTTTTTCTTAGAAATAGTCGGGTTAAGTTCTTCGGGAGGCCGTACAAAATCATAATTACAAAAAAAACGGAATCAAACTGCAGTGGAAAAAATTAATAATATTGTAAGGGATCGACGATTTGCAGATTTATCCAAACTGTAGAGGCAGACCGGTTTCGTCCTTCTTAGGACTCATCAGTTCTTCTCAGCCAGCAACAATGAACGAGCAACCTAGAGGTCAGTTTTAATCTGTATATATAAAATTGAATTGCAGTGCGTTAGGGACGCTAAAACTTTAAAACGGCCGGACCAACTTATCTAATTTTGGTCTTGACTTATATTCGGGTTAGGTGGAAGAGCAGACACTCCGCTTGGAGTGAACTGAACCTCGCCTTTTATATTAGTTTCACTCAATCATGTTTCTTATATGTATATTTTTGTTTGTTTACTTGAATAAAGACCTGATAATAATAATAATAATAATAATAATAATAATAATAATTCGTGGAATTCCAGGGAAGGTTTGAAAGGCGAGAAAAAAAGAAAATGCAAGGTATTTGATATGGGTTTTCCTTAGAAATGAAGGTCATCGATTATCATTGATTTTCGATGATCATTGATGTTTGACAATTAAAAATCGAAGTTTCAAAATTGATTTTGCATAATTTATAGCATCGTTACATTTTCTTCTCGATTTCAATAATTTCTTCAAGTGAGGATGACGCAAAGTTTGCAGAAAACACCAATGTTATCAATAAATAATACATTAAGAATTAAATAATATTTCGATAAACATGTTCATTTATCTATGCCAATATCGGCTTCGGTGATCATTTGTGAAAGTGACATTTGAAGCGTCTAAATGCAAAACAAGACATTTGATGTATGAGCCGATGTTCCGAGCAAAACGAGAAAAACCTGCCAAAGTCATAGGTTTGAATTGAAAAACTCAAAGTTTTGACCATTTGAATTACGAATAGAGGCTTTCAAAAGTCTACTTATGAACCTGAGAGTATAAGAATCAGATTGCCAACAACTTTCTCTATTGCAATCCTTCCTCAACCCATTTTTTCGGAAAATGTCGAATGTCTGGTTTTGCATTTTAAGTTACGTCCTCATTTTGCAGTTGATATTTTGTGATAGATACAACTCACCTCAAAGTGTGCGAGAAATTTTTTGTCAACTTGGTTAATTTCGATTTGCGATGCCGAGAATAAGAAGACCTGACATAAGAAACCGCATCACGGGAGGGCCCATGCATTGAGGTGGTGGACTGATTATTTGATTATATAGGAACATAATTTTAGTTATTCAGGTATAGGACGTATATCGACGAAAAGTTAGGGAAATACAATTGGATCTGGTAGGTTCTGTGGCAATCAGGATCAAGGTTTCTTCAGAATTTTTCGTGTATCAAGATAACATAGGCCTAATAATAATAACAATAATTTCAATAGCCAATTTGGGCAGACGAAGTTGCGCTGGCCAGCTAGTAATAATAATAATTTATTGATCCTTCAGGACACAACAATAGAGATAATATAACTTGACTAGAGGCTTTTTCATGATTGCCCAAAACTATGAAATATTTGAATTTATCGAAGTCATTGTAGTCGAACAGATGATATATATTATATATTCTTTTGAATAAGAAAGCTAAATTAATACAATAAATGTTGAAACAAAAATAACCTAAGCTGAGGTAGAAAAAAGATGATAGTATTCTGGGAATTATTATTTCCCCAGAATAAAGTAAAGTTTTTAAATATTTTTTTAATCCTTTCATGTTTATTTATTTTATGCAGATTTGACAATTTTCTATTTGTCTTTTATTATTAAATCCAATAAGCATTTTTTATGTTTGAATGTGAGTTTGATGATGTCTGTTTTTTACGTGAAAAAGTGTTTATATAATATTTCAAATTCAAATTGAAATGACTAATCTGAAATACACTCGACGGTTTCTGAATTACACTTGGAAATGGTGTAGATTAGGAATAACAAACATAATACTCTTATCACCCTTTTTTCTTCAGTTTTTTATTGATATTTTGGAAAGTATTTTGACGAATACAACGATTTGAGTACGAATAGATTCATACTCAATAAAATTCGAAAACAAACAAAAAATGTTTGAAAATTTAGTTTTTCATTTCCTATATAACTGAAAATGGTCAGGCTCCAAGAATATTTTAGCTCTGTAGATAATATCAAAAAATAACATAATCCTAATTTTCAGATTTCAAATAGGTCCAGTTCACCAGAAACGCCTCATAGGCCGTCTAATTTGGTACACCCTGTATTAATGTTCGAAAGTGTCTTCCACCATAAGTATATCAACTATAATAATGTAGTTTTTCAAGTTAATTTGAGTCTCGTAACCCTCAGTGGTTTATTATATTCCCCATCACAAGTTAGGTCAATGATCAATCTGTCATTCTATACATATGAAAAATTAAGCACAAGATTGAATGCAAACCTGATCCGATGCAATTCGACTTATTAACTCCTTCATATGTGTCGGAAGAAGTTATTTATCGCTTGATAACATCAAAATTCATTAGTAGATAACTAAACGAACAAATCAAAAACAGGAATGCGTTCTAGGTAGTACCTATAAACTTAACAACAACAATTAGGCACTCAATGAAATGCCCTGTAGACACAATATAATTATGGTAATCCAAACAACTCGATAAGTGTGAAGATTATTGAACATTCAATTGTAAATTTATCGTCACATTCATTGAGATTTTGATTACGTTTTTCAGTATGAGTTATTGATACCTGACTTTATTTCTACAATCCCCAGATAAGAAACCTTTTTCTAAATGAATACAATTGCTATGGTCGAAATTCCACCAATTCAAATTCTAAAATTTCGCTTTTTCACCAGGAAAGCATCCAAATGAAGATTTTCCTCGACTTCAGATGTTCCATTTGTCTTATATATTCCAGAAAATGAGATCAGATTAATGTAAAGGCAGCACGAGAATTTTCTGGCCAGGTAAATGGGTCGACGAGAAGACCTAATTGGCCTTTAAAAAGTTCAGTTATTATCTCTAATGTGTCTTAATGTCACCAGTTGAAATTCGCTGCTGGCTCCAGCCTGAGGCTTCAGGCAAATCCAGTAAACAATATGAGATGCAAGTGTGCTTTTTTGTGAAAAAGACACCGTTTGCCTGTGGAGTCTGTGCCAATTCGGATTCTGCCAGTTGACAGAATGTAATTAGACTGGATGGCCGTAGAACGTTGAGTTGGCATACTTTCAAATCAATTTCAACATTCGTTTAGGAAACAGCGAAGCCGATGAAAATAATAGAAAAAATGTTTGATTTGGAGAGAGAAAAGGGATATTAGAAGAAGTCAGGGACGTTTTGTTTCAGGAGTTTTTCCAAGAAAAACAAATTCTATGTGAAAATCATTTAAATTTTTTGAATTCAGGATAAAATATTTGGTGCTCAACCCTTGGTTGAATGTTAATTCAGATCCCAGGTAGTGATGCACCGTTTTAAGGGTTCAGTATATTTACAGGGTGGGCAAAATTGGTGATACCTGAACTACAATTTTTTAACTATGAGATATAGAGGAAAATGAATGACACTTTTTTTTTTCGAGTTAAGGGCCAAAATTAAAATTTTGACGATTTCAACTTTGGCCATTATCTCCGTTTCTGTTTGTGCTAGGATGTTGAAATGAAAACATTTTTTTTCATAGCAGTCCATTATCGTACTTTGTTTTTTCCAAGAGGTTTCCTTGCTGAGCTATAACATAAAGTGTGTTTTTTCGTATGGAAAACTACGAAATATATGATATGTTACAATGTTTTATTATAGCGGCAATAATGACTTCGAATTGACAGTTATTCTGAATCAAACCACGGAGAATTGAATCATGTATTCAATGACAAAATAATAATGACACCATTCGTGGAGACATATTATTCTGTAATTCAGCCTGCTTAATACTAAATAATTCAAATTTCACGTACAAACTATATTTTTCATGATATCTGAGGGCGATGTGTGATGTATGATAAATTTCTGAAATGGAAAAAAAAATTCTTTCTGAGCCATTTCAAAGTATTGTTGCCATATGAAAAAATATAACTTCAAGTTATAACTCAGCAAGAAAATCTCTTGGAAAAAACAAAGTACTCTACTGGATTGCTATGAATAAAGTGCCTGTTTTCATTTCAACATTCTAGCACAAACAGAAACGGAGATAATAGCTAGAGTTGAAATCGCCCAAATTTCAATTTTAGCTCATAACTCTAAAACAAAAGAAGATAGAGGAATGCAGTTGATGGCATCATCAGTTTCTCTATAAAAGACCACCGTAACATGACATTCATTTTCCTCTATCTCTCACAGTTTTAGTTCAAGTATCACCAATTTTGCTCACCCTGTACACTGTGTCCCATTTTGGTTGACAAAGATAGAGACATGCTGTTTTCTCCACCCTGTATCACTTTTTTGTAAAACTTTTAAAGCCACGAACAGAAATATTTCAACTATTTTTGTTTCTGAAATGAAAATTCACTTTTGAAGATGGCCCTCCATGAGAAAATGAAAACTACTTATGGTAAATATTTTTGCAATTGCAAGTCAGTCGCATATTTGAGATTGTTAAAAACTTGGTATTTTTTAAATGGAGAACGCTGTTATGTCAAATTTTGCTAATTATTTTGCGAATACATTCATGTATCACAATCTGATCCTTGATGAATTTTAGCATAAAAAATCAGAAAAATCCAATCTTTTGTTCATTTTATTTTGAGTAGACCATGAATTCTTTCACACATGCATCTAATTATTATTTTTTTGAGACATCATGTGACTTAAACCTACTCATTCATTCATATTTTGATCATGAACTCAAAATAACGCTGTTGGAATTAAACTTGAAAATGTTGAAAAAAACATTTAAATAAATATAATATTATTATTTAACTTTGTATGCATGTTGAACCTTAATGCATGTGTGAATGAATTCATGGCCTACTATTGAATTACTAAAATTAATTAAATAACAAGGTTCAAATGAAATCGCGTTTCAAAAAATAATTAAATGCTTGTGTAAATAAATTCATGGGATTTGAAAAAAATGAACAATAATTTGGATTTTTCTGATTTTTGAAGCTGAAATTTATCAAAGATTAGGTTGTCATACATCAATTTATTCAGAAAAAAAAATTGTTGAAATTTGACGTTAAAATATACAGGCTGTTCAATCAAAATTTGTGCCGAATCTTAAAAACAGTGCACTGAAAATTTTTTTGAATACGCCGCTGACTTCTATGTAAAGATATTTATCACAAGCAGTTTTCATTTTTCTTATACAGGGCCCGGAAAATAATGAAATATCTCCAAGAACATTCTCGTTTTCGCTCTTTATTATAGGTTAATGATGAAATTTTAATGTCTCTATGAGCTACGAGATGTAATTTCTCTATGCACCTGTCGCCGAAAACTTTTGCTAATGTCAGTATGAAGAGGAAAACTCTTGGTGAAAGTGTTTAACACACTAGTAGCAAAAACATCGTACATAATTCATATGGAAAGGGCTTTTTATGCACTCGAATGCTTGACCAAAGTTCGCCCCGCTTCATTTGACTCATTACCAGCGAAGAATCGACTCGCACTGATGAACGCAACCACTACCTCCAGCCAGATAGCCTGATTGATATCTGAAAACTGGCCGACCTAAAATGGTCACCCCAAAACGTTGCTAACTCTTATACTATTTCAACAAAACAAAAATGGGCATAGTCATCTGAGAATAATTGTTTGAGAACAACACAAGGTCTACAAACGAAAGGCAATAAAAGAAAAAGTGCATTCTTCGAATTATGCTTGCATTTAGGGGGTGTTATGTTCAAGGAATACGTACCTTCGCATCTGTGAACCGATCCATATTGTTGTTGCAAACATAAAGAGCGGCGTCCAAACTTTCTTCGACAATTTTGTACATTCTGTTGTAATACGAAGATTGACACCCCAAATTCATTTTCAACCTAGCAAATCGAATAACACGATAACTCCAACAATCGTTAGCAATGAATGGAACGATATCAACACCTTCATTGGCATCATTTATTACCTTTATGTTTTATAATGATTTATATAGGTATGTATGTATTTATATTATGTACTCTATGTGCTCGCGATGTTTTGGTATTCGCCATCTTATCTGACCATTCTTCGATTGCTAACGGAGCGACGATAAAGATGTAGACATTTGAATGATTTTCGTTCGATTGATTGCAGGTGATTTTTCATTGTGTCGAATGTACGAGACGTTATCATTGACCTACGATTACTGGGATGGTTTCGGTAGAAACAAAAACAAAAATCGATTGAATTTCCAATAGATTCTTAGATTCAGATGGTGTTGGTTGATACAAGACATTCGTGTCAATGTGATTTTGATAGTTTTTCTGTTGAATTGATGTTATTTTTTTGTTTTATTAGTTTTTATTTAAATCAGATTGAACTGGATTAAATATTTTGCATATTTTACAACACAAGTGAGATTTCCATTGTTGATATATTCGATTGACAGTTATCTTGTTCACAAAAAATTTTTCTACATTTTATTTGCAGAAACTATGAATTATTCATAATGAACATAAAAGAAGAAAATTGTATAATATAATGTATACCATTTAATTGGTGAGCAGCTATACGCTTTCAAAAATGTAAAAAGAACTGTTGCATGTTGCATGGACATATTCGACATACTTTTCAAATTCAAATTCAAATTTTTTATTCACGCCAGACATAATGATGAATATAAGTAAACCTGATCATATGAATGATGGGGTTTAAAATGAAAAAAAAATTCTCGAGCGCATTAGAATAAAAATAAATCATTTTCATGTGATAACTGAAAGTAATAGTAATATCTTAATACATAAAACTAACTCGGCCATTCTGTTGGTTACACCATTTATAACTCGAGATTGGATGAACTATTTGTTATGAAAGATTTTTTTTTGGATTCTTCTATGACGGGGTAACAAATATATTAATGAAAAATTTGATGAAATGGAAAAAAATAGGAAATAATTTTTCTTCTTGCGAAGAACGCCAGTAGGTGTTGCTACGGGTTGATAAAGTTTTCGTGAAAGTATTATATTTGATATTTATCAGGTGAACTACATTTTCTAATAATATTAACGCATCTGAGTCCATGTGTTATCACATCTATCTTTCTTCCAAACACTACGGAAAATTTTATGACGAAATGTTTTGAACAAATCTCCATTTTACTTTTATATATGTAATCAGTTACTGTGTATTTTGAGTTCTCTAAACGGACGTTTTGGGGGTACATTGATTCTTTTGTCTGGTGACTTCCGACAACCATTACCGGTAATTCCAAAATCGACTGCTGCCGATGAAATAAATGCTTTCCTAAAAACATCAATTTCAAATTTGACTAGGTAATAAAACTCTTAATTCAGTTGATTATGGTTGGAATAGTACCAATGTATATTTGCAGCCCACGAAAATGCAAAAAACAACTGCACCACAAAAATTGTTGAAAATGATTTTTTGTAACTGCAAAAAAGATGCAATGCGTCATGCACCTACAGAAAACTGAGTCTTTTTTGTCACGCTATATGAGGGGAATGTGCAAGTGTTAACTGCCAAAACAGTGGTCCAATCTTTGGCAAAGAGACAGAAATAATTGACAGTGTCGATAGCCACTCAGAATCAAAATAATTTTCTGACAAAAAAAGTATTATTTTCACTTGAATAAATGAACTGTTTTAATATTTTCATTTTGTTATTTTGATCAGATAGGAGTTGCTTTTAGGGGTTGAAAAATAAAAATAACTAAAACTTAAATTGATCTAAAATACGGTTATAAAATTTATTGAAATTAACCATATCAATAGAGATCCATTTTTGCATATTTTATGCTGAAAGGGGGTGGTTTATATGGTCTTGAAGTATATGAAGACCTTTATAAACTTCATAAAACGCTACTGAGGCTCAAGATTTACTTTGATTTACGTTAGAACAAGTTTCGTTTAATTTTGGATAAATGGGTTATTTTCACCCTTTAAAAATAATAAGCATAAATCGGCATAGGGTAGGAGTAGGAGACGGGTATAGCTCATATCCAAAATGGTATCAAAATCGAAGCATCTTGATAGAATTCGGAGGTAATGCCTAATTTTCGCCCTCATTGACTGGACTAATTGTACAGGACAATTTTATCTCCACTTTCAAGGTATTATACCATAATAGTTCATTAAAATATTAAAGTTGCTTTTTTATTTATCGATTGAGGCAGTACGAAGTCTGCCAGGTCAGCTAGTTATTATTATAATGTCGATCGAAGTGTATTTCCTTCATACCATTCTTATCCATCGATGTAGATTTATTTCATACTCTACCATTCGAACTGAGCTTCGAATGCCCACAAAACATAACAAATATACCCCATATTGGCTACTTCATGCAGAAGCTACAGAGGAGACTATGAAAAACTCCTTTATATTGCCATTTTTCCATCCTCCACTTTGATGGATGAGTTTCATATCGGAACAGGTTGTGTGTGTTCCTGTACAAGAAATGAAAAATAAACCCAGTTTAAGAATCCATTAGAGAGACGAGATCGGTGCAGATGGTGAAGATCTAGATTGATGTTATCAATTTGCTACTTAATTGATCAATTAGCTTTCGGAAGGATCAGTTCAAACATCGGATAATAAACTGCTTGCAGAAGTCGAGGCAATTCTTTACCTCTAACGAATAATATCTGGTGTTGTTCACCAAATATTGATATAAAGTGCTGGAAATGACGAAATCTCTTTGAGCTGAGAGAATGAGGCTAAACCAAAAGTGTTCTTCTTTATATCATACTCCTGAATCTATGGGAAATTATGAATTTCCAATTATCTGCCATTTTGATTTCGATATCCATCAGGTTTGAGTTTTTTGTGTTTTAGCATAGAAAATCTAAAGCAAGTTTCCATCTCAGGCGTACTCCGCTAGAAGGTACACTGATGAGCCGTAATAAGGTCGAAACCGGTCTGTCTCTAAACTGCTTCAATGGCGGCATTTTCTCTCTTTGGATGAATTTGTAAACTTGGTCTCTAGTGGTCCATTATTGACATAATTTTCTGAGTAAATGGGTTATATAGCTGAGAAGGAATCATTATGGTGGATTATTGAAGTTGATTTGGATCTCTGGGAGTGGGAAGAACTAGTGAATTTTGGATATTTTATAGGATGAAGCTAAAGAAGCTAAGAAGGCGGAGCTACAGGTTGTCCCTCCAGAGGCGACTCTTGAATAATTCGAGTTTCAACTCGATACTATTCTCCGAATGAAATACACACAACACCTCTACGTAAAATATATATTTATTCATAACGAGTTAAGGGAAGAGTCCAGCATGGATGAAATCCAAATGAAATATTGAAATAATCGAAAATATCACAGAATACAAAATATATTCTCATTTTGTTGCAAGTACGGTCCTGGCAGTCTGCTCGAAATTACATGAGAGAAAAGATTTATTACCGTTCGACCAATAAGGTCGAACGGTTTGTATGCACAAACTATACAATTTTGGTTATTCACATCGCTCTTTCTTGTATTTGAACAAACTCAGGAAAAAATGCTCAAAATTCTCAAAACAGAGTAACACACCCATTCGGATGTCCTAACGTGATTCTTCAATGCCAGTTCATCCATGAATATCGAGAGAATCTGGCAACACGCATTATGCCAGTTTTCGGTTTGGTAGGATTCCACTATGATGGATTTTGAGTATAATATTTTCTTATTTGGGTCTTCTCTTTTATGTTGATTTATTTCAATGCGGATAACCTGATTTGGTATTGGACCATTTTGTCATCGTTCGTTATCATCATTTCCATGTGATGTTTGGAAGCAATTTGAAAGAAGTCTGTGTATTTTTTCTTATCAGAGTACATTCAGTATTTGTTTTCTCGTATTTTTTTCGGTTATGTCACTGCATTTGTGTACTACTTCTTTTACCTACATCGCTAGTTGTCTAACAAGAGGCTTGAATTGATATTTTGACTTGTACTACCTAATTGTAGAATTCAGAGCGTGCTGAACAATGTTCAAATAAAAAATCATATCTGGAATCTTTTACGGAAGTTCAAGTCGATTCAAGATAGAAAATTCATTTCTTGAGATTTCTCATGTGATTTGCAACATTTCCGAATATATTATTAGCTTTATTCATGCAAGCGACTTGTTTGCTTTTCGAAACCAACTAAATTTGGCACAAAGATAAAAATCACGCAACATTAGGCGTTTCACGTAATATTCAATTCGCTAAATTTCTGCGAAGTAGGTTTCACGAACAATAATATTGAAATACTTTTTTGAATTCGAGTTTTCTGAACGTTGGGAACTTCGACCTTAACAGGTCGATAGACACAGAGGGGGAGATACAAATCGAGAGCTAAAAACACGAATTCATGTGGGAATTAAGGGATGGACTCTTCTCGGTTCTAGAAAGCCTCAGGATATGTTTCCTAGTCACGTCAGCATCTTAGAGGAAAAAGAAAGGCACCTTAGTCTGAATGAAGACGTTCTTAAATGTACGATAGAATGAATGGAAAGTGCTTTGATTTTTGTAGAGGGTATAAATGGCTTCTCAAGGAAACAGCCGGATTTGAACACAAATGTTCCTTGATAATTGGCAGAGTAACTATTGGTACTAGATAGTTTTCAAAGGTGAGGTATTTTTGGCAGTGAGACTGATATTGCTACTATAAAGCAGTGGTTTGAACTGAACAACCTAACTACAAATTTGAAAAAGACTAAATACTTACCTACCATATCACCTCATATGAATCTGGTATTCCACAAATGGGCTCTCTAGTTATCAACAATCGAACGTCAATATTTGAAGGTGACTCTAGGCATTACAATAGACAAACATCTGAAATGGGATATACATGTAAATTCTTTGGTAAAAAAATTCCGATATGTTCTGATAAAATTCAGACATCTTAGAAAATACCTAAATAAAGAAGAGCTGATGTATCCATATCAGCTCTTCTGATGTGATATAATTCCCTTTGCCAACCCTTGATGATATATGGAATAATATGTTGGGGTGGAGCATACGAAAATCAAATGAAAATGGTCGAAATAATCCACTATGTTAAGAGTTATCTATGAAAAACCCCTTTTATTTCCATCGATTTATACACCATCTCAGGGGCAATGAATCCTCATCAGTTGTTTATAATACAAATATTTATCGCGACTTTTTCTGGAAAAATCAAACTGAGAAGAACAGAATGTGGTTATGAAACTAGAAGTGAGAATTTTGTATTTTTTTCTAGAACAGAGAAGTTTCACAAACTTAGCCCCAAGAATTTATAGAATGGAAAAAAATTATCACATAATGGGTTTAAGATAAAGGGAGAAAGTATTTTGAATTGTTCATAAATCCTTGATAGTTGGTGTCACAATTCTTTTCATCATACTTGCCTCTGCTATTCCTCTTTGATAGTACTTGTTGAAATTATGTTAATATCCGAGGCCACCAAAGCAGTTATTCTTCTCGATACTTTATATCCCGGTGTGGGTATATTTGAGTTGGTTTATTCATTTATTTTCTTTTTTTCAAAGACTTCAACTCGAGATTTCTAATATTTTGAAATGACTATTGTAAAGATTTATACTTATGTTAATTGTATATCGCGTACAGGCTGCAAAGCCTCTGGGTTAATGTTTATATTTCAATAAACTCTATTTTCATTATTATACATTATTATATAACTTCTAACTACAGGGTGTACCAAGTTCGACGAACTATTTTACGTTGCTGGAGAACTGGACCTATTTGAAAACTGAAAATTCGGATAGGGATATTGTTCGACATTATCTGATGATCTAAAATATTCGTGAAGCCTGATCATTTTCACTTATGCATTTTAAAAATTTTTTTTTGAAGCAAAAAGGGAGATAGGTAAGAGTATATGGTATTATGTTTGTTATTCCTATTCTGAATATCTTAAGCGCAAACCGTTTTCACATATTTTAAGACTGTGGAAACATCTAAAATTCTAGAATTTTGAAAATCTCGTAACAGGGTGTTCCAAATGTTTGGTCAAAATTTGGGATCAAGATTGACTCAAAACTTTCGTTTTTCGAATTACAGTTATTTAGGATTTTTTTATTTCATGTCGTACATTGCATAAAATTCATAAAATCTGTTTCATATCAACAATGATAAATGAATTCAGAAAAGAGGGGATTATTGAAATAATTTTTTTTTACGACCAAGGTAATTTTTGATATGAAACAAATTTTATGGATTTGCCCCTAGATATATACGACATTAAATCAGAAAATCCTAAATAACTCAAGAATTAATAATTTCAGGAGCATTAATATGTTTGAACATTATCATCATTTTTCTTTGCAGAATCCAACGCAATCATACAAAAATAGGGTTCTTATTCGAAAAACGAAACTTATGAGCCAATTTTGATCCCAACTATTGATCCAACAATTGGAACACCCTGTGATGGGATTTTGAAAATCTAGAAATGTACAATATTTCCACTGTATTCGACTTCAAAAATGTGAAAATGGTTCGTGCTTAAGATATTTAGAACAGGAATAACAAACCTAATACCGAACACTCTTATCTCCCTTTTTTCTTCAGTTTTTTCTCGATATCTTGAAAAACATTTTGACCAATGCAACGATTTGAATGGGCATGTATTCACAATTGAAATTTAAATTTGGAAACAAAAAACAGAAGAAAGAATTTTCGAAATTCCTCATTGAGGAATGTTCACATTTGTCAATTTCTACATATTCCTATTCTCCGTAGAAAATGAAAATATCGTGTCCAAACGGGGTTGTAAAATCCGAACTACTTGGTCTTTTCGACTGAAACAAAAACTAGTGATTTCATATACATATAGGTTATACTGTGACGAAGTTTCGATCGATTTTGCATACCTGTGAACATTCCTCATTGAAAGTGGTCAGGCTTCAAGAATATTTTAGCTCGGTGAATAATATCGTAATCCAAATTCTCAGATTTCAAATAGGTCTAGTTCTCCAGAAACGAATAATAGGTCGTCGAACTTGCTACACCCTGTATATTCAATATCAATGAGAATTGTTTTTTCGGAAAACTGAAAAATTGTAAGTATGATTTTATTTAATACTTTCTCCTCGGTTGAAAAAGTTTTCCAATTCATTCGTTTCAAATGTAATTGAAATGTTATCGATTCAAAATAGTATTATTAGAAATAAATACTTCCTTCAAGAATTTCTTGTTCCTTAAAAAAAAAAATAAGTGAGTTCTAATTATACATATCAGGTGATTTGATAATTTATCCGAAAAGGTAGGGTAGGGAAAAAACTGAAAAACACACATCCAGCAAAATGAAATTTTTCATCTTTCTTGAAATTTTTATATATTTATCACGAAAATTGACGCACATAGTTCGTAGAAATGGTTCTGAAATCGTTCCTTCGAAAATTCAGTGTGGGCATATCAAAAGGTTTTTGAGCTTCAACTTATGTCAAAAATTAAAAGAGCAAACGATGAATTCATAACTGTATTAATTCTGGAACACCCTTCAATGACATGGTCACAGTGTAGGAAAATTCAGAGAGAAACTTTCTCATTTAATTCGTCCAGAAGTTCACTCGTCCGGACAAAGTTGACCCCCATGCAACAACGTTCGACGATCTGTACATCGATTTTACGAGGTCGTTCACTTTTTAGTTGAAATATTGAATAGTAGGGCGGAAAAATTGGTTCAATAGGTGAATGCAAGTCCGAACAATGGGTAATGGAAGAAATGGCGTGACATAGTTCCTATCATTTCGAACATTGTGATGAACAGAAGTTAATTTTTCATGAGTTTTTTAAAGGTATGCACGTTACTTTAACGTTCAGTTCAATCTGAAAAAATTTTGGTATCATGTTACAAGAAATTTAGTTTAATTTGAAAACGACTCAATGAAATTTTTTCAAAACCTAGTCCAAATAATAGTGATAGAAGATAACTACTGAGAATTCAATGAGAGCACATCGAACAATCTCAGATCTGTTTTTAGAAATAGGATACCGAACAGATATTCGACGTTACTCTGTAGAGAAAATTGATATCCTAGGAGGTAAAATGAGAGTGTCAAACTCTTTTTTTAAATGGAAACCGTATTTTTTCACCCATATATCAATTTGTGAGAAAAAACTAAGTGAAATCTCTTGAAAGTCCCCTATATAAAAAATGTACCATTTTCGAGATAATCAGGAAAAACAAGCCAAAAATTCGATCTGTCCAAATGGAAACCGTATTTTTCACTCACATATGAATTTGCGATGAAAAAATTAGTGGTGTCTTTTCAGGGTTCAATGTATCTAAAATGTATCATTTTCAAAATATTCAGAAATATTTGTCAACTACGAGCATAATATAACATGTGGGGTAAGTATCTAATATGATCTATGTTGGCCTTTTCATAAGAATGTCTATGATTTTATTCGAAGTTTTCCAGATTTGTTCCAACTCAAGAATTTATCGAGCAAGGCATTGGCAGAATTCTGTCCCAGAATGAATAGGGAAATCTACCAATCAAGAAATATTTAGAAGGTGCTAAAAATGTTTGAGAGTGGGTGGACGAAATTTTGAAAATTTTTTCTTTTTCCATTTTCTATTCTGATTTATTTGAATGAAATTTCGGGTAGTTTCATGACTTCTTTATAAGTTGTAACATTACAATTAGATATTTCGATATATATGTCATATTTCTTTATGATAAGTAAAAAAACTAGTGGTCATTTCTTTGGGAAATGAACTAATTTTTGAGAAATGTCAACAACAGAAGCATGCAAAAACATTTTGAATTTTATGAAAGGGTGGACATAGATCATGTTATATTATGCTCGTAGCAGTTATTTCTGAATATCTCGAAAATGATTTTAGATATAGGGGACCCTTAAGAGATTTTAATTAGTTTTTCTCACAAATTGATATATGAGTGAAAAAAAAATACAGTTTCCATTTGAAAAAAATTTAATTTTCGGCTTTTTTTGACTTCCAACTTTGACACTCTCATTTTACACCCAGCATATTAAAACATTATTCTCTCCCTTATTGAATTGTCAGTGTTCTACAAGTTTTAATTTGTAATTTTATTCAAAAAACAGTGAATAACTCGAAATTTGCTCAAGATGACAATAGGGAATGATACATTCAAAGATCTACCCGAAAAAGTAATAATATACAAGCTGTTTCATTTGAAATGAGAAGTCATTGATATTTAAGAATCTTTCATAAATGAAGGTCAACTTGAATTTGAAATTGATCGAATTCTCATTTCTCCATGAATTTCTAATGGGCACTCCCGGTGGGACACCCTGTATAGGAACTTGATTTTATACTTGCGATCATAAAATGCCTTTCTGCAAAAAATCCAGAAATACGAGGATTGTAACTGTTCCAGCTACGAAATTCATAAGGAAATGAAGGAAAACGCTTCAAAAGCTACGAGGATTTCCCTAGATGGGCTT
This sequence comes from Hippodamia convergens, assembly GCA_038502775.1. Classification (NCBI taxonomy): domain Eukaryota; kingdom Metazoa; phylum Arthropoda; class Insecta; order Coleoptera; family Coccinellidae; genus Hippodamia; species Hippodamia convergens. Next base: position 23,759,575 of record CM076608.1, read on the forward strand.
CTTCCATATTATTCATACCCATAATTATTCATCTTGTTGAAAAACGATCATTAACTAACCGAGCATCTTATTTTCCTCGGATTTATTTACTTCTTCATTATCTCGACTGAAATTGAGTGCAGCTGTCTTATTTAACGTTCCTGAATGTAAGGAGGGGCTTTCGTTTGCTGGAAATTGCAATCTTCTGGCAACGCGATTAAAAAAAATCGTTTTGTTTGTACAGAGGAGTGTCATTAGACGTTTTTGGAGAACTGAGGCTCTTTGGAATCTGAAAACAGAGATTATGATATCTGAATATATCGAAAAGTATTCATTTTGGAATTAGAGTCTTATAGGTATGCTCCTTTTATTTTTTGACGAAGATTCCGAAAATGCTCCGAAAAAATGGGGTTCCAATTTGAAAAAACGATTTTTCTGATGTTTCGTCACATCTAACTCTGACAAAGAATTTCTGACCTCCTGTATCATATTCAAAGAAACACGCTATCTATCGGAAAAGAAGCATCAGTTCAATTTCAAGATTTTTTTCGTATTTCCTCATTTAAAGAGAATTTTCTCGGAATAGTTCAAGCTCTTGAAATGAAAAAGACTCAGAATTCAATGGAGATTTATTTATGCAATTAAAATGGGGGTTTCCATTTGAAAATCGTAAGTTGATTTCACTTCCGGAAAAACCGGAATTTCTAGAACCTTCAAAAAATATACCAGAAGTCGTCTTCTCACTTGCAGCTCACCTTTAGAATTTCAAGCCTGAATCATGTATTTCTCCTAAAAATATTCTATAAAGCCATATTCGTGAATAACCCTGTACAATAAATAAGTAAAAAAAAATGAACTGATAACTAATCGTTTTTGGTGACCTCGTTATAGATACACGCTGAAAGGAGTGGACTCTTTTATCGAACCATAGGACAACTATTTTTTTCGAATGATTCAGATAATTATCTTGAGATTCAAAAATAATCTAGTTAGTAATGAATTTTTTAAAATCATCAACTCGACATATTTTATCCATGCTACCTCTGTCATGCTACTACAGTGAAGAGGTTCGTACAAGATATTGTTGGGCGTTCCATCAAATAGCTACTGACGGAAAATTAGCTTGATTCTTGATAGTAATCAAGTGCAAAAAAAAACCGTGCATCCTGGACTAATATTCATTAGATAAGAAAGTATAACATAACAGGTATTCATAACATAACAAGTATTTGTATGAAAAACCAGGTGTTGCAATAAGTATTGTCTTTAGTTATTAAGTGACAATACTAACGTGTTGAGATCAAATTCGAAATTTGAAGAGTCTTGGAAAAAAGTAGGGTCGCAGCAAGTTTTGGTTGATATCACGAAAATTCGCCAAAGTATATTTCATCATTACACCTGAAATTTCTAATCATTCCAAACTTGTTCGTGTCAAGTTGAAAACCCCACTAGAACTTCGGGGAAGTTGCGACATCTAGATAAACTGCACAAACTAACTTGTTCTTGTGGAGTTGATCAGAAATTCATACCGCAAATCTAACTGCATGATGGTTAATGGTCGAGATAGATAGGGCTTAATAATTTCCACCTTCTTCTGATGGTGAAATGTTCAACATTCCCCAACATGGTCGGGCTGGTTATCACGAAGGTTATGAAAAGGAAATTGTAACTTTCAGTTTGAGTAGAAGAGAAATGTTTTACGATAAATTTCTGCGCTTTATGAGAAAATGCATCAAAATTTAATTCAGATGTCATCATATGACTGGACGTCAAGATCTCTGTATCGAAAACTGTTAGATCCGTTCAAAATCTAGCTTGAGAAAAAAATTTAATTCAACTAAAAAAAAATTTTTCCGTGAATTTCATTAAATCTAATGTCCACTATCTTCTGTTGATAAAATTCTTCTCTAGACAGGACCTGATTATCACTTAGAACATGAATAAGAACCCTGATTCAAAAGCTATGAGAATAGATATATCGAAAACGTTTTTCTTGGTTCAAAATTTTTTTAATTCAACGAAATACCTTATTATCATCATAATGATGTCCACTTTTTTTGTTCGTGGACTTGACGGTTATGAGCTGATGGAGTCACAAAGAATTTGTGACCTCCTGAATCATATTCTGAAAATCACGCTATCGGAAAAGAAGCATCAGCCTTTCTTCTCCTTGGAGATTCTCAAAAATGAGAATTATTGATGAAAAAACCTAGCAGTTGTCTGTATTTCAACAGAGTTCAATTTGAGGATTTTTTTCATATTTCCTCATTTGAAGAAAATTTTCTCGGGAGAATTGAAACTTTTGGGGTCAAAAAGACTCAGAATTCAATGGCAAATCTTTTTATGCAATGAAATATGGGTTTTCCCATTTAAAAAACGAAAGTTGATGTCACTTCCGGAAAAACCGAAAGTCCTAGAACATTCAAAAAATATACGAGAAGTCGTCTTCTTCCTTGAAGCTCACCTTTAGAATTTCAATCCTGAATCTTGTGTCTTTCCTAAAAATATTCTATAGACAACATAAATCATGGAAAAAACACACTAAAGAAATTATCCAGCCACTTCCCGAATTCAGAAAAAACCATGCAACAAAAAAAAATCCATGGGAAACCGCTTTACTACTTGCTAAATGAATGTCGATTACGATAATTTTAAATCACCATCTTTTGTACCATCTGAATTTTTTGTTTATTTTTATTGTAGTTATATTTAATTATCATTGTTAGTGTTGTTTGAAACAGGCTGGAAGACTCCGATCGTTGGCCAATGAGAGTGATCCAATGAAGATTAATGAATAAATAATAGTATATTCTAAAACAAGTTGCAGAATGAGCTCCTATTCCAATACGAATGCGAAGTTCGAAAACGTGCGACGAAGGAGCGAGTTTTCGATAGCATGAGTGTTGGAATTGCCTTCTGCAACGAGTATTAGACGATATTTTCTCTATTTCAGTCAAGTTTTGTGAAATACTCTCGAAATTCAAATAAAAATTCAGGTTAGTGACTTTTATATTTCATCTTGGCAATTGGTGTGACTCACGAAATTTGAATTGATTTGATTCGAAACTTGAATCGATCGGATGTCAGTACTGACAACCACAAAACGAAAAATTTAACTGAAAACAATGCTGTAATGAGTTTCATTACAGCACCACTTTTAGTACTGTAATGAACTCATTACCATACTGAAATACAGAAATAATATTCTATAGAGCCATATTCGTGAATAACCCTGCTTATTATAACTCGTGATTATCATCGCCTTGTGTACTTGTTTCAAAAATAGCAAATTTTCAAATATTTCAACTTAAAGTATTTAAACTGGTCCAGCTCAACTTGTGGTCATCAATAGATGAATCACGATTTTGAAGACCTGGAAGAAACTGGCAACGACCTCCAAATGATCGATTCGAGCCAGCTCCTCCATTTCTAATGACCCAAAAACCAAATGCACTGCAATCGTCCTTCCAGTCGTGGCGGAACAAAATAAGTCACCAGTTCGAAAAGTCGGACCCGAATTCCTAAAGTTAATTCGAAAGATTTATTCCCATTTGGCACCAACGCCGTCGGTCGAGAGGTGATTTATACATTTTTCAGTAGCACCAAATGTTTCTGTGCTCTGAAGCGATATTGATTGGATTTGCATCGCTACGTTGGTTGCGCTATGATTAATTGCTCTATCCAGGATTGAACGAGCCAGGAAGTTTTTGTATCTAGCTCCTCTGCAATATTCATTTCGGTCCATAAGATTTTTCGAATTACAAGTTTTAATGGGTAAAGTTGTTCGCGATTATGCTGTTGTACGGGCAAGGCAGATTTCTCAATATTGTGAGAGTTTCGGTGCGTTGTTAACTGGAGAGTTGATTCCAAATCGATGGTTCGCTATTATATTATATTTTTTTTTTCGTTTGTTATGTATAAGGTCACCCACTCTTGCATATCGATTGAAATTCATTCTGGAAAAGTTCTGCATTATTAGAAACTTTCTTTAGTTTTTACCAGCCTCTGAAGAAAATTCATGTTTCATTCCCCTGGCAAACAAACAAACAACCTACTTCAACCTATAAAAAGTTCGCTATCGAGTCATTCTTAATATACCTCAATTATTTTTCAGTTGCCTTCCATTCCTAGAGACGGGATAAACTACACTGCGCAAAAAGATTAACACACATTATGAAAATTTCAATTTTAATGAAAGTAAACTCTACATTGAATTCATAACTTCTTTTTCATGTTCTCTCGGGAAGGTTTAGAACGAAACAAAACGCATTAAATGAAAGAAAAATTAAGGATTTCACCGAATCTTATGTGGAAGAAGAGAAATGAACAATTTTCAAAATACTGAAATGCTGATAAGTGATTTAATACTTGATTTTTCCACCCCTTGCGTTAATTACATCTCGGCAACGACGGTTCATACCCAAAATGAGTGATCTTAAAATGTTCTGATCTAATCCTTCCCACATTTCTCCGATTTGGATTCTTAAGTCATTAAGAGTAGCTGGATGATTTTCTGAACTTCTCAGCCTTATATTGAGGTTGTCCCGAACCAGCTCAATCGGATTGAGATCTGGACTTCTTGCTGGTCATTCCATTCGAGAGACTTCAACCTCTTCAAGGTACTCCTGAACGATGCTCGCACGATGGGGTCTGGCATTATCGTCCATAAAAATCAAATTTTCACCAATGTATGGGGCAAATGGCACTACATGCTCTTCAAGAATGTTCCTTATATGCTTATCAGCATTCATAGCTCCATTATCAACGACCATTAGTCTGTGCGAGCAGTCTCTTGATTGTTGCAAAAATGAACTTATGTTCAGCAATGATCAAATCTATATGTGGAATTTCAACAACATTCCGAGAATTGGCAATTTTGTACAATATATTATACATATTTGTATCAATTTAATATTAATATTCAAAAAAGCTCGATAGTATTGTTTTTCATTTAGCAACGGAAAAGGTGCAATCAATCTATAGATAAGTTGAATAATTTTTTGTCATTATAACTGCACTCTAAGACACAAGTGAGATGCAATAAATGAATAATACATTAAAATCTAGCGAGTACTGAATTCTTCAAGATGATTAATCGATGATCACGTCATGTTCTGCATACACACGGTTTTCTGGAGAATGTGCATTTTTATTCCAAATTTATCACCTATTTTCTTTTCATAGATTTTTGCCTTCCTAAACAGAAAAAAAATTAGTAGCTTCTATCAAATGAATATATTGTTCATGCTGATGTTCAATTATATTACAACCATGCATGTTTTCATATTCTGTCAGGTCTCAAACTAATTTCATCCTTCTCTTAGTTTTCATCAAATATGGATAATCCTAATGTTTTCTGTTTTGTACATTTTATTGTTATGGAAAACAAAAAGAAAACAGCAGAGACAAAACTAAACAATGAATTTAACCTTCACAATCAGTATTGTTGTCAAGATAATTTGTAGTAAGTACAACCTTGTCTAGTAGAGTAGCAGGGCTAAAATATGCTTGAACTTTCCAGACAATCTTGCTTGGTATGTATATATAATCTTGTCAACCTTCACACCATCATTTTTATGAGACATCATTTCCTCAATATGATGGGGTTGTCCTTGTAGAATTCCAATGTTTTGAAATAATTTTTTCCCACATAGAATCAAATGATTGCATTGCAACCCTTGCTCACCCTCTACACAGCATCTATGAGCATTTCCTATAATTCAAGGAACCTTTAGTGAACATTTTGCCAGATGATCTGAAAAGCATTCAAAATTGAATAGTGCTCACCTCAATATTTCACATAAAATATAACAAAAAGCACAATATTAGCTGTACTTACACTTACAATATAATCCACAGGATCCACAATTAAGGAAACAACTTCGATTATTGATAGTCAATAAATGTTTAAACTGAAAAATCCTATAAATACAAATAGAAAGCTGAGGTAAACACGAAACAATACTCGTTTCGGTAAACAGCTGATCGGCGAATGCAGCGACACCTTCGGTAATTATTTGGTCCAATATTGTGTCCATCTATTAGAGCCTGTTACGCTAGGGTGGATTTTTCTGTTTGATTCAGTCGACAGCATCGTTCTTGCTCCTTGATTCTCGTATTGATACTTCGTTTTGTTTTACCAATATAGACTCTGCCGCAGTCACAAGGTATCCTGAAAATACCGACTTGTGAAAGTGGGTCGACTTTGTCTTTGTTAGTCCTGATCATCTGTCCAAATTTTTGTGTCGGCTTATAAATGGTCTTGATGTTGTACTTCTTTAGTATTCTACCAATTTTATCTGTGACCTTAGTCATGTATGGTAAGATAGCTCCTCCACTGGGGGTGATTTGTGATGTGTTTTTATCACGTGTGGAGATTCTAGGCCTTGTTGCCCTCTGAATTTATTTGGCATTATATCCATTGGCGATAAATGCATGCTGTAAATGTTCAAGTTCATCCCCCAGAAATTCCGGCTCGTATAAACGTCTGGCTCTCTCTGTTTTTATGTGACATATTGGAAATCTTTTCGAATTCAATGGAAATTTCTCAGCGAAGAACTTAGCTCACCTCCGCTCCAACAGCAAACATTTTGGTTGTCGAAAGATCCATTCATGACGTAAAAATTGGAACAGACTCAACGGCTAAGTGCCGAGTCAATAGTCTGAAGAGTTCCATCAGCATTGACCTTCGTCTCGTCACAAAACGATCCGGGATCGACCCTTAATCCCTCCGTAATATTTCAAATTTGTCGACAGTTCCGACAATAGGAACCGATCCAGCATATTCTGGATTTAGGATGCGATCTTGATGGGAAGCAATTATCCGGTGGGAGATCTCTTTGTATAGGTTGAAATCGATGCGGGGTTCCGGGTGAAACGGGTGGAACAGGAGAGTTTAGTGTTGCTGCAGAGAAAGTTCAGTGGGGGCATAAGCTGGTATGAGCGTAAGTTCGTGATTCGATGTTTGCTGAAATGCATAACAGATAATATGTTCGATCAAAAATTTATACGGGAAATGGGGGTGATGCATATTCTAAAAGGGTTTCATTCCAGTTATGGCTTCGAGAATGTTAATGTCCGGTTTTCGTATGAACTGTGATCATTATTTATATTTGAGATAACTAACAAAACGCACAATTTTGCAGAGATATAAAATCCTTTTGAGGATTATAATGATTATTACATAGAGGGTGTTTCATTGGTAAACATACGGTAACCTGAGCTAGAGCTACCCTAGGCGAGTCCAAAAATCCGCTATTTGATAGGTCTAATCAATTTCGTAACAGAGATACAGGTTGGTCCAAGTATTCACCGAAAATTTCAATATCTCATAACCTTTGAACCAACCGGTATATTCAGTTGATACTTAGAACGTATGATGAATTACCAGAGGTCGATCAATTCATATTCAAATAATCAAAAAATTCCAGGTCCATATTTGAAAAATATGGTTAGGGAGAAGGGGTTATTTTGCTGAGAGAAAGCTTCAGGGAAAGATCTAATTTCATTTTGGAATTTCAATAATTCCATGGAAAACTGGTTCATTGGAATCAAATTGGAAAAAAATCATCTCGAACTGATGAAATATTTACATTTTTCAATATTCTATTAGATTAAAAAAAAAAAGTTTGATTGAGAGAAATTCATTTGTATGTATTTTATCCCACAAGGGTTGTTTCGAGTAGACTGGGACAATTTCTACAAAATAAATTTTGACAACTGGTATCTTCAATATGTGGAATTTGCATGAATGGACTGAAAAGAATCCGCATGTGGATAGGCATACGATATCCCTATAAAACTTTTCAACAAACGTACGTTGGGGCGTTCATAAAAATCGATTGATTGGACCGCACGTCCTACAAAGACGTCTTACAGGTGATCTCTACTTAGATTTCCTTCAAAATCATCTTTCTGTATTACCCGAAGGTATGCACATTGCAGGAATGCATTTTCAGTTGGATGAAGCTCCACCGCATTTTAGAGTAATGTTCAGATCGAGGTTCAGATATGTTTGAGATCATTACTTTCTAAATCTGTGGATAGGCAGAGGTGGTCTGCATTCATGGTCTGCTAGATCATCAGATTTTAATCCTGTCGATCATTTCATTTGAAGTTATTCGAGATATTCAGGATATTCACCTGAAAAAACCAGTAACAGACATATTTTGAAGCGGAAACTTATGTGTATCGAGAAAATCGGTGTAACTTTCGAAAACATTCTGTAAATCACGTTGATTATTCATCGTTGTTGACTTCGAATGAATTTTTCTCAATCAATAATGTTCTTCCGAATATACATTGAAATAATTCCTCAGAATATTATGAAATTCGAATGTGCAATAATCAGGTTGAGAAAAGTTTTTTGAGATTTCAGTGGAATTCCAATATTCAATTGAATCTTTCCTTGAAGCTTTTATTGCACAAAATCACGTGCGGGACAATGAAATCTACCGAACCACAAAAAAAATTTTCTGCTCGTTCCAAATATCCCAATCTCAGTTTGGAAGAAGTCCCATATTTTTCAAATACGGACCTAGAATTTTTCAGGAATTTAAATGTAAAAAAACTACCTGTAAAAGTTTATGATACGTTCCAAGTTCTGAGGCTTCTCATTGAGAGGCCTTCCTCTGTAGCTGAGGTCGAAATATTCCTAGTCCTTGAGAGGAAACAACCAAGTCTGGTAATTGACGCATCATCAGGCCTCCTGTTTAACAAACATCTTAATAAGATGAGACTAACTGACTGCTCAAGGTGCCGCTGGTGCAAGAGCATAGATGAAACCGTTGAGCATTTTGCTGTTCAACTGCAGCAACCTTGATGAGTTAAGGTCAACACACCTAGGAAACCCTACATCCAATATTTCCACGGTGAGAGGGACCCCTCCCTGTCGACTCGCGACATTTTTTTGACGTATCTAACAGGCAGATGAACAATGGGCGACCAGGCCTCGGTTCTGCCAGAAAAGGCACCGCAGTTGAAGAAGAAGAGGGTGATGTATAATGTATGATATATGTATTTCTGAAACGGGAAAAAATGGCGATTCTTTCTAAGCCATTTCAAACTACTGTTTCCAGAAGAAAAAAAACACAACTTCATGTTATAGCCCAGCAAGGAAACCTCTTGGGAAAAAACAGAGTACTCTACTGGATAGCTATGAAAAAAGTTCCTGTATAATGATTTAACTTCAACATCCTAGCACAAACAGAAACTGAGATAATGGCCAGAGTTGAAATCGCTCAAATTCCAATTTTGGCCTATAACTCGACAACAAAAGAAGATACGATGAAACTAAATGATCCAAAAGGTATCTGAATCTCAGTAACCCCTTTTTACTTCAGAAAGCTTCTATTGAGAATGGGCTTAACTGTGGTAAACCATGGGAATTATTGATTTTTCAATTCACATAGTTGAAAATGAACGTAAATACAATGTTGCAAACGGGATTATCAGAGAACTGATATCCGATCCGATGATTCCTTTCGGACCATGTGAAATAAAATATTCTCTAAACCTCTTTATCAGTTATTATAAATAATCCAACGGACAGGGCTTCAATTAGGGATCTCAGCATAAAGACCGTGTGACGATGATCTTTGCTGAAATTCAAAATTGACAAATTGGTCATGGTCCGGGCACGCCTTATTTAGAGAAGGAGAAAAAATAATTTTTGATTTCTACAAACCTGATTGGTACTAATCAAGAATGTAAGGCTGGAGATCACCCATCAGAGGTGAAAAGCAAATTGGTTTACTAAGTAGTAGACCCAGTAGACCTGGGGACGCCGGTTTCGTGAGGTTTTCCAGGTTGATCCGCGGAAGGTCCAAAAGAGTGTATCTGGGGGTCTCGGGCGGAAAAGGCATCCTTAGATAACTCGGGTGACGGTTGAAGTCCGTCGGGGAACGGTAAAGTTCTAATTTTGGTAATTGAGAAATATTAGGTCGTTCTGAAGAGCGAAACGGGAACGGATAAATTCCGTTGAGGGAAAAAGGGAAAAGTTTCATTTCGTAGTTGACGGAATACTAGATAGCTTCGAGAAGTGAGAAAACGAACTAGTAGGTGTTTGTATTAAGGGAAATTTTTCGTGTTGTTCACTTAGGATTTTCGGGTCAGGAAGCACGATTGGAAATTAGGGTAGCGGTTCGCGAACCGGAAGTGAAACATTTCGGGAGTTTCAGAGAACTTGTATTTTATCTCAGCGAAGGAAATCAAAAGATCAGAACTTTTCAATTTTAATTGATGAGGATAGTTCGAGTCCAAAAGTCTTGCCATTTCTCACCTTTCAACTCACAGCTTATTTTCTTAGTATTATGTTATTTTAGATTTTGGGTAACCCGGTGAATAGCGAACTTATATTTTCTTTATGAAATTTTATAATACAGTCTCAGGTGCAGACGTAGGGATTGAATTAGTTTTTTATCATTTTTATTTTTATTGAAATTTCGATCAATAGATTTTAATGTAAGTTACTTCAATGGTTTCAATATCCCTAAAACTCAGAACTCTCTAAAAGAAAAATAACACTAAGACCTTCCCATTTCTGCAGAAGGCCGTACCCACCCTCTCCCCTAAGTGGAGAGAGCCCACTTTTATTGTTAGGTTGACGTGAAGCCGCTCTCATTTGTCAACCACCTTAACACCTAGGCAACCTCTTATGAACAAAGTCACTTTTTATACAAAAAACACAAAGCTCATAAGGGGTAACTATTACCTGACGTACACTGAAGAGTGAAGAATCTGTGGGGAATACCAAAAAACTTCCTGTCACCTAGTCATGGAATGCTTTGCCATTGTGAGCCAAAATGAGGAATTAGCATCGCCAGCTTTGTCAGTTATTGGATTTCTTTTGATTTCTGAAACTGAAAGGCGAGTTGTACAGGGTATAGTGAGAACAGCTTTGTCAGGGGGCACAATAGACCTGGAAAAATAATCTAGTGTTCGGATAATTCTCAGACAACTTGCAATACTCAGACAGGTTCACCCCCGGTATTTAGTTCTCCATGACACTCAAGATGAATAGGTCAACACCCCCATCCAAACCTCAAGCAATTGGCCCTCAACTGAACGAAAAGACACTCTTGCCAAGACATAATTGAGTGCATCCCTCGAGTACGACCCGAATTAGCCGGAAAAATTAATTCTCGCCACCAGCAGTGCCCCATTTTCCCCTAATTACACATCAGGTGAAACGTACTGCTCAGGTGGAAACACAACAAAGTCGGATTTAGATCGATGAGCGTGGAGCGCACGGCAGCCCAACATCGGTCGGCTTTCCACCACGGCTTAGCACACGCTCCCGTTCAGTTCGTCTACGTTGGCCACCCTGCGCGCACGTGTTTCGCAGCCCCCTTAGCGATTTCTAGACCTCAAGATGTGGAGCGTTTCCCGCGACTCGCTTTTCGTAGATCCTCGCTCACGCGCGGCCCTGTAGATTTTCCGAAAGGCCCAAAAGTCCTTTCGCGTGATTATTATTGGACTTTTTCCTTCGAGTTTGGATGTTTGGCGCCGTAGAAACGCTGCGATAGCATCTAGAAATGTGCAAGGACTGTGGTAGGAAGTAGGGAATATGTTAGCTGTGGACGTGAGGCAGGTTTTCGTTGTCTTGGTCGGCTTCGTTATTACGTTTTTTCCGGTGCGTTGTTTCAATGTTTCGACTGATGTGGTGCACGAGAAATTGGATGTTGACCCCGGTGCGATTGATTTGGATGATGAACTTTGCAGCTTGCATGGGGAAACGGAAGAGATCGATCAGGATTATTTGAATTTTACCCTTGGTCACGTTTTGTTCAGGAGTGATGTTTTGAGTCCAGGAGTTGTCTATCAAGGTGAGTTTTAGGTTCATCATCGCAAGCGAGGCATGAACTTTCAGCGCACAAGATCCAACTGGCATTATAACGCATTTCGCGAACTTCAAATATATTCAGAATATAAGCTATTAAATGGGGACATGGGTTTATTTAACAAACAAAGTTTCACAAATACTGACTGATTCGACACATCTCGCTATGCCAAATGCTAAAAGTAGCAGATGCAAAAAATTTCGTTTCTCTATTTCAGTATCGTAATGAGTTAATTATAGTACTAGAAGTAGTGCTGTAGTGAAACTCATCACAGCATTGTTTTCAGTTATATTTTTCGTTTTGTGGTTGTCAGTACTGACGTCAGATTCTCTCAATTTTCAAATCAAATCAATTCAAATTCCGTAATCTGCCAAATTTCGTTAGTGGCACCAACTGCCAAGATGAAATACAAATGTCACTAACTGAATTTTTATTTGAATTTCGAAAGTATTTCACCAAACTTGACTGAAATAGGGAAAATATCGTCTAATACTCGTTGCAGAAGGCAATTACAACAATCATGCTTTCAGAAACTCGCTCCTTCGTCGCTAGTTTTCGAATTTCTCATTCTGGAATATGAGATTACTCTGCAACTTGTTTTAGAATATACTATTGTCAGGTTCTGGTGAAGGCAAATATGCATATAGAGTAATCATGTTATTTCCTCCTTAAATTTCAATGCCGATCTAGATGATATTTGTTTGAAGCTTAAAACTGGGTATAACATCGTTCAGACACGAGTTTGTACTTCATAGGTACTGAATATCGTTGCCTTGTTTGGTTGAACCGAGGGTTGAACAGTGTTCATGAAAAAAAATGATGCGCAACTGAATTTTTCTGTGAGGATTTTTCACTGGTAAAATCAGATCTTCACTTACTCCTTGGTTACCTCGTTGGTTACTACTTCTCTCAACCATTGTACCTCCCATATTCGCAGAGACAACAACATTGAATAAGGGAACTAATTGAATTTATTTCCAAATTCTTTTCCTATGGTCTGCTCTATTCCAGATAATAATGTATCCAGATTGAAGAAGCGTAAACCATTTTGGTCAAATTTTTCAATCCATATACATGAAAGCGACAAGGAAATTTGACAATCTTAACGAAATGCAAGTTTAAAATCTATCTTTCTTTTCTTATGTGGTACTCAGTTCAGTATTCAGGAGCATCTCTCTGAAAATTCGCCCAAAATGTCTCTATCACGACACTTACATAATTTTTCTGATTTTCTGGTAACGAATTGGCGAATGTGCCGGAAAATTTCCAAGTTCTTTCGTAAGTCCTTTCGCGTGGACTTCTTTCTTCGAGTTTGGATGTTTGGCGCCGTAGAAACGCTGCGATAGCATCTAGAAATGTGCAAGGACTGTGGTAGGAAGTAGGGAATATGTTAGCTGTGGACGTGAGGCTGATTTGCGTTGTCTTGGTCGGCTTCGTTGTTGCGTTTTTTCCGGTGCGTTGTTTCAATGTTTCGACTGATGTTGTGCACGAGAAATTGGATGTTGACCCCGGCGCGATTGATTTGGATGATGAACTTTGCAGCTTGCACGGGGAAACTGAAGAAATCGATCAGGATTATTTAAATTTCACTGTTGGTCATGTTTTGTTCAAGAGTGATGTTTTGAGTCCAGGAGTTGTCTATCAAGGTGAGTTTTAGGTTTATTATCGCAAGCGATGGATGAACTTTCAGTGCACGAGTTGCAGAGATTTAACTGACGTTATAGGGCCTTTCGCGAACTTTAAATATATTCAAAATATCATCTACTATGGAAATGGTTTTATATAACAAAGTTTCTCGAATACTGACTGATTCGACACATCTCGCTATGCCAAACGCTGAATGTAGCAGCTCGACGAAATATTGTTTCTCTATTTCAGTATCGTAATGAGTTCATTACAGTACTAAAAGTGGTGCTGTTATGAAACTCATTATAGCATTGTTTTCAGATATGTTTTTCGTTTTGTGGTTGTCAGTACTGACCTCAGATACTCTCGATGTTCAAATCAAATCAGTTCAAATTCCGCAATCTGTCAAATTTCGTTAGTAACACCAACTGCCAAGATACAATACAAAAGTCACTATTCTGAATTTTTATTTGAATTTCGGGAGTTTTCCACAAAACTTTACTGAAATAGAGAAAATATCGTCTAATACTCGTTGTAGAAGGCAATTCCAACACTCAGGCTTTCGAAAACTCGCTCCTTCGTCGCTCGTTTTCGAATTTCGCATTCGTGTTGGAATAGGAGTTCATTCTGCAACTTGTTTTAGAATATACTATTCTCTATTTCAGTATCGTAATGAGTTCATTACAGTACTAAAAGTGGTGCTGTTATGAAACTCATTAAAGCATTGTTTTCAAATATGTTTTTCGTTTTGTGGTTGTCAGTACTGACCTAAAATACCCTAAATGTTCAAATCAAATGAATTCAAATTCCGTAATCTGTCAAATTTCGTACCACTGCCATGATTCAATACAAAATTTTTATTTGAATTTCGAGAGTATTTCACTAAAATTGACTTAAATAGAGAAATTATCGTCTGATACTCGTTGCAGAAGGCAATTCCAGCACTCATGCTTTCGAAAACTAGCTCCGTTTATGTTGGAATAGGAGCTCATTCTGCAACTTGTTTTAGAATATAGTATTGTCAGGTTGAGGGTAAAACAAATATGCATATGGAATAATCATGTTATTTCCTCCCTTAATTACAATGTCGATCTAGATGATCTGCGTTTAAAGCTTAAAACTCAAAACAATATCCTTCAGAAACTAGCTGGTTCCTCATGGGGCGCTGATACAACAATACTTCGTACGGCAGCTCTAGCTTTGATTTTTTCTGCTGCTGAATATTGTTGCCTTGTTTGGTTGAACAGTGTTCATGAAAAAAAAAATGATGCGCAACTGAATTTTTCTGTGAGAATTATCACTGGTACGATCAGATATTCACCTACTTACTCCTTGGTTACTTCGTTGGTTACTAGTTCTCTCAACCATTGTACCTCCCATATTTGCAGAGAACTGACATTGAATTCATTTCCTATGGTCTGCTCTATTTCAGATAATAATGTTTCCAGATTGAAGTCGCGTAAACCATTTTGGTAAAATTTTTTGATCCATATAAATAAAAGTGACAAGGAAATTCAGCAATCTTAACGAAATGCAAGTTCAAAATCTATCTTTCTTTTTTAAGGTGCCACTCAATTTAGTATTTGGGAGCATCTCCATGCAAATTCGCCCAAAATGTCTCTATCCTGTCACTAACATAATTTTTCTGATTTTCTGGTAACGAATTGGCGAATGCGCCGGACAATTTCCAAGTTCTCTGAATTTTTTGGGTGCTTTTGAAGTCTATTCATGTGTGATTTTTTTCAATGATATGATTTTATGTATTTATGGGAGCGTTTCTGAAAAGGAATGTTGCAACTATTTCATGAAAATATTTATGGCATTCGACAGCACAAATGTTGCACAAATTTTTTCATTGATTTGTGAAAATAAAAAAAGGAAGTGGTGGACTATCTTTTTCTCGATTTCAATATTTCAGGGAACTAGACAGATTTTAAGAAAAATTCGAACGGCACAACTCAGTACATGTGTGGCACAAGTTTTTCGAAAAGTCACCAGCTTAATTTCACAGCAAAATGACCTACGGCTAGAGAGTGGAAAAATGGTTAGACTATTACAAAATATGCTATCCGAATATCCGATAGAAGGTTCCGTGTTTCTGTCTTTAATAATAGTAGTAATTTCGAAACTTCGAATAATGGTCTTCCACAGGGTTCAGTTTAAGCACCTCTTGTGTGACATTCCATCTATAGAAAGTACCCTTTCCGCAGATTTGCATATCTTGAAAAATTTTGTGCCCGAATGAAAATAAAACCGAGGTTTTATGTTTTCATTCGAATAATCATGAGAAATATAGAAAATTGAGTGTAACTCTCGGTTCTTCTCCCTTAAAATTTAATTTCAATCCTAGATACTAGGGAATCAAATTTGATTTCTCTCTTAATTTCAATACTCATTTGGATGATCTGCGTTTGAAGCTTAAAACTATATTCTTCAGAAACTAGCTGGTTCTTCATGAGGAGCTGATGCAAAAATACTTCGTATGGCAGCGCTAGTTCACTCCCCATATTCTCAGAGAGACAACAGCTTTGAATTTTCGGAACAAATTTAATTCCTTTCCAAATTCATTTCCCATACTCACCTATATTCCAGATGATAAGGTCTCCAGATTGAACTCGCGTAAAACTTTTTCAAATTTTCTAATTGATATGAATAGAAGCGACAAAGATATTTCGCAATCTGAATGGAATGTATGCATTTTTTTCAATGATCTTTTTACTGATCCTTCCATCAGAGTTCCTGGTTTTGACCTTCCCAGACCCAGGAGAATATGGTATAAATTGTATGAGAACGGGCCATGGATGATGCAACAGCATGCTCTTCCGATGGAATTCGGTTGAGAGCCCTAGTTTGGGCAAAATGAGGAGACTATAAAATATCTTATGAAAAGTTGTCCCATTTATTACATTCAAGATGGTTTCGAGGCTATACATAGAGTAACAAATGCATTTCTAAATGAATGGTTGATTTCAAAATAATTTAATTCATTCTTAATAATTGATTTTTTTCATGCTTTTGTCTTTTATCATTTCAGATTAAGAATTGCGAGTCGTTTTGTGAATAATCTGTTTATCTGAGTCCATGGACGAATAGCATGAAGATGTTATCTTTGATCACACTGATGTCTTTCAAGATTTATCTGATATTTAATATTTTGAGTTTTTTTTTCATGGGCCAGGCAAGGTTTTTTTCAGCTGAGGTTTTGCCTTCTCTCATTCAATCATACTGCAGACCTGTATGGTTTTTCTGTGTTGCACCAACCTCAGCTAGGTAACTTTCTTTTTCAATATGTATTGTTTTATTTTAGCTCTCTGAATCAGAAAAATATAAATAAAAGAATGATACCTTCTGCAAACATTCCGAAACACATTACCATAAAACAGAGTTCATGAAAATGGTCATAAACCTAAAACCGAGCCCAAAACAGGGATACACAGTACTCAGAATACATTTTCAATGGGATGAGATTCTGTAAAAGACTGTCTGAGCAGATATCCCTTCATTGACTGGTGAAACATTGAAGAAGAAGATCAAGTCCTTCTTATAGAGTGAGCTGTGTAGGTACATGATAAACGACCTGTACTATTTTCTGAGTCGACTGTGTTGTTTTGAATGTTCTTATGTTGTTCGTATTCTTAATTTTTGTTGTTTATTCATTGATTAAAGGTAAAATACCCTGTACGTTTTCAGGGTAATAAAGGAATATGAACGAGAAGCATTAGAAACCCTTCATTATAGAACACAACAATTTTTTTTTTCGAAAATCAGAAATTGCTGTGCCAACTTCACACACATGACAAGAAACTGTAGAAAGCAACATTCAAGTTTCTCGCCTCCATGTATGAAATAATCTCGACGATTTTCCTCCAATACGAAAGAGATGCGCTAGGAATTCTCGTTTGTCTCACCCACAATACTGCAGATGCATTCTTTCATTAGCGCCGAATTCAAACATCTTTCACAGAGTAACATAAGCTTCAGTCACAATAGAAAGCCTCCAGACGAAAGAATGGAATTGTCAGTTCTCCCGAGTTCTCTTCTTCTTATTTGAAATTGGGGTGATTGATGCTTCGCCAGAAAATGGCAATATATGACAGCTTGTTATGCAAATTTCCGTTTATATTATTTTTTGCGAAATAGAGATTTTCTCGGGTACAGGAGATATATTTCTTTCTGGATATGAATGTCTTATTTGATTGAAGACAACGGAGAAGGTTTCTAAAAGTCATAGAAGAATCATGTCCTGGAATCATTCGTATTTATTCACAGACACCTATATATCCGATTAAGAAACTTCAGTATCCCTTGTATGACTCCCAAATACATTGCGCAAAAAAAGTTAACGCACATTATGGAAATCTCAAATTTATTCTACAACTGAAGGCGTTCTCAATGATATTTTTATCAGAATTATGCATGCATATGTTATCCACTCTCAACGTTTTTCTTCAATACAGATGTTTTTTCCCAGCTGGAATAAAAAAAGATGATATTATCCGATTTTGAATGTATTTTCTCCATTCTAAAATCAGTTGTTCTCGATCAATTCCAGTGATCAATAGTTTTTCTTTCGTTTGATTTTCCACACTCGATCGCTATGCAACACGAAACACGCAATTTGACCCAAGAGGAATGTGCCCAAGCGGTAGTTTTGCGAGAAGAAGAGTGGACATACACAAGAATTGCAGAAAGGTTTGGAGTTTCCCATACAAGTGTGTCCAGAATGTTGCAGCGATTCAGGGAGACAGGTATGAATGTCCGAAGACTAGGACAGGGTAGACCACGGGTAACAACTGCCATTCAAGAACGTTACTTGAGAGTTTCTTCGTTGAGACAACAGTTTGCAACCGCTCGCCTCCTACAAAATCAGCTTGAGCAAACTCATGGGGTGCAAATTAGCACTCAGACAATAAGAAATCGCCTCAGAGAATATGATTCAAGGCCTCGTGTCGCGGCAAGTGGCCCAGCTCTTACCCCAGCCCATCGAAGGGCGCGTTTGGATTTTGCGAGAGAGCATATCCATTGGGAAGAGACCGATTGGAAAAGAGTCTAGATTCTGCCTCTACCATCGTGATCGACGTTCCCTTGTATACAGACCTCCACATGGAAGATATGCTCAGTTCAATTTCCTTTATACTACTGGTTTCGGGGGAGCATCGATTATGGTATGGGGTGGAATATCTTTTACTGCTCGCACAGACCTAGTGGTCGTTGATAATGGAGCTATGAAGGCTGATAAGTATATGAGGAACATTCTTGAAGAGTATGTAGTGCCATTTGCCCCATATATTGGTGAAAATTTCATGTTTATGGACGATAATGCCAGACCTCATCGTGCGTGCATCGTTCAGGAGTACCTTGAAGAGGTTGAAGTCTCTCGAATGGAATGGCCAGCAAGAAGTCCAGATCTCAATCCGATTGGGCAGGTTTGGGACAACCTCATCCAGCTACTCTTAATGACTTAGGAATCCAACTCGGAGAAATCTGGAAAGGTTTAGATGAGAACATTTTAAGATCACTCATTTTGAGTATGAACCGTCGTTGCCGAGCTGTAATTAACGCAAGGGGTGGAAATACCAAGTATTAAATCACTTATCAGCATTTCAGTATTTTGAAAATTGTTCATCTCTCTTCTTTCACATAAGATTCGGTGAAATCCTGAATTTTTCTTCCATTCAATGTGTCTTGTTTCGTTCAAAACCTTCCCGAGAGGACATAAAAAATAAGTTATAAAGTCAATGTAGAGTTAACTTTCATTAAAATTGAGATTTTCAGAATGTGCGTTAACTTTTTTGCGCAGTGTATATCCTGAAAATTTATACGGGTCAATTTGTAGTTCTTATCAATAAAGCAAGAGCTCGTCGTAGGAATTCAGTTAACGACATAGATATATCAGCGCTGACTAATGTCAGGTCGAGACTCTGCCTGGTTTCTCAGTTTCCCCTGACGAATGAGGGGAAAAAGGATGTTTATCCCGGTGTTATTTATCGTCTTATTCACCTGAATATTTCTGAATAGGATGTATTGGATTTACCAAGGAGATTGAGTTCTGCCTCCGACTGCCTGCCTCCGAGTATTTGAAGTTCACGTCAGGAGCAGACTGCTGATTTAATTCGATCAACGTTTTCGTAAACTTCGTCTTAGGAGGCTCTAGGTGAATTGAAAGAAGCATAGAATTATGAATATAAAGGAAGGAGCATATCGTCGATTTAGCAGGGAAATGATTGCGACATAAAACGGCCATATCCAAAACCAATTTTCTTCAATTTGACAATTATTGTCGAATTTGAGTTCGTGATTTGGTACTTTCTGCAGCGTGTATCAACTTGAGAATGGTCAGTTGTATGGCTTTTGGTTGTTCAAAAACACCTCAAAAAACCACCGGTGAGAACATGAATTTGTGTGAATATAATTTTTTTTATATGAAATGTACTTCGATGATCTTAGTCATAAGTGTTGTGAAAAATAATGTTGAGCTAATTAGAGTTGGATTTTTCTCTTGTGCTACTTCTTCTGTGCTTATTTCCAAAATAATAAATCTTATTTCAGTTTGCCAACATATTTCGAAAGGAGGGGGCTTGGATCAAAGCGTTAAATGAAACGGACTGGAAACTTAGTGTAAGTTTATAGGGCTCGGAACATTTTGCTCGAAATTCTTTTTGATGAAACTTCAAATTTAGAAGTGAGATTGTTTACCATCTGCATTGCACAGAAATTGAAATATGTGAATACTCAATTCTTCTTATTTCGATTAGTGTCCGAATTTTACGTTCATATATTTCACTGGGTGGTTCTAGAGATCAACATATGAAGAAAACAACCTATCAACTCAGGTCCTAAAATTCACCCCTTCAGGCGCTACAGCTTCTTCAATATGCCCTCCTTATGCTGAAGTGAGAAGTGGACGAGCAGAGAATTTTATTCCTTTAGTAGAAATTTTTATATTGAACTCAACTTCCCTCTAAAATCCTCCTGAACAATTAATAGAAACTACCTAAATTCAAGCATCCTTGAAATCTCTTTTGAAGGCCAGAAATATTCGAGTTCTTTCCTTATGAATATTCACAAAAAGGCAGAAAAATTCTTGAAATTTGAATTGTGCAAAAATATCAGAATAAATAAAAATTATTTCTTAAATCATTTCAAAAATTTTATTCGTAGGAAGCAGCAAACAAAGATGAAAATATTAGATCAAAATTAAAAAAACCCATTCATTTCAAGGTACAATGAAATATCGAAATATATTCTTTTATTATTCTTGTAGAAAATACGTATATGTTCGTTGTGTATAATAGAAGTATTTACCATACGAATATGTATTTCAATTTGATTCAAATATCCATGCATAATCTTTTTTCATTCAAGCTACTAGTTTTTAAATATGTAATCACTTGGGAGATGCTGGAGGAATATATATTATTTTGGTCTCAAATTAATATAAAAAAGAAATAAAATCATGTCAAATGCGCTTTTTCTTTTTCGTATTGAAACTCATCTATTCGAAAAGCTACCCACTCCAAGTTGCGCTACTGATCAATTCGGCCTACATTTGCAAAAACAATCCCAGATAACGAAAATAATACAAATGTCCCTTCCTTTATCCTTTATATTCTTTATTCTATGGAAAGAACGATATTTTGTTCAATGTTTATGAGGCGGTGCCTTGCCTGAAATATCTACAAAAATAAACAAAAGATTCAAGCAAAAACTAGATTAATGACCGAAGAAGTTCACATGGGCGCCCGCAGTGAGATTTTGATCCTCTTCTTGTTCTTTAGCAAAACCGAATACTGATTTCGCCTACGCTTCATCGAATCATAATTTGACCCCCCCCCCCCCCCTGAGAAAAATTGTCCTGGCGCTCATGGAGTTTCATATGATCAATAATAATTTATAATAGATCTAAATAATAGTTCAGCCATATGGGTTTGCGTTTCCTTCTTTGTTTTATCTAAAATTTGATATAGGGAATTAAAGACATAAAATATGTTGAAACGTTGCAACCCGACCTCTGCAGTCATCTATCTCAATTATCCGCAGCGTAAGATACAGCTTAGAAAGATGGTTTCTTGTTTTTGTGGATAATGTTAGTAATAGTTTGGAAACATTTAACGATGTCCTTCCCCAAAGTTGAGTTTTAGCACCTTTTGCTTCATAATTTATATTTGTGTGATATCACAACTACTTCTTTTCAAAAATTCGTGCTGATGATATTACTCTGGCCTTCCATCATTCTAGTTTTCAGAGTTTAGGAAGTACCCTTTCCGCATATTTGAAAATCATGAAATAGTTATTTTCCTATCAAATGCTGAAAGTTTCACTTTTCCGTACGAGATTGCGACGCGGAGCGAAGTTCGGGAAAGCAATCGAGTACGGGAAAGATACTTTCTACACAAGATCGGAACATTTTTTTTTCTACGACCCCACATTGAAAATATATATTTCATTTCAACATACAAAACATTCCATGAAAATCCATAATACACATGAATTCTAAATGTCGTTAACATGGTACTCTCATCGTTGACGTTCGATGCATAGAGACATATAATGATTCAGTTCATTCTTAAATGAAAGTGTGCGGAAAAAACTCCTGCTAGTACTTTACCGCACTAGTGCGGAAAAGTGACACTTTCTAAACTAAAATGAGTACGGGAAAGTACGATAGAACGAATTTTGTTAGTTTCCGCATTTGTTGCTAGATCGGTAGATCATTTTTACTGGTTGCTAAGGTAAACAGTAAGGTAAGTGAACCACTCACCGTTCAGCGAACGGTAAGTGAAAATGACTGAATATTCTCTGAAATAATGAAATAACACAAACAATTTGAATTCAGTTCATTCAATATTGAAAGTCATAGTACAATTTTTACAATTGCTGATGGAAATACCACTGGATTGAGTAATAGCCGAATTCATAGAAACCTCTGCTGAATTCAACATTTCATATGTTGCAACTCGCAACGTTCCGTAGTATGCAAAATTTTTCCATCAAAGTCTAGTTTATTGTCCAGGGAATCCTCAAAGTACCTTTCAGCCACAGTCGAAGACCGCCATCCACCATGTCGTTTTAGTCTTTATTAGGACTAAAACTTCCTTGTTAGTTAAAAATGTGGCCGAAGTGCTTTTAAAAGAGTGTCCAGTATAGGCATTTGGATTTTGTGAATTCAAAAAGGTTGCAATTTTTGACGGCCAACTTTGAATTGTCCCTTTGCTTATTACTTGATTACTGCATTTTCCGTTTTGATATCTCAAAAATGAATTCTCGCTCTTCGCATTTTGTGGATGAAGACGGAAATATTTTCTATATGAATGTTGGTTTTTATGTTGGGAATTTTCAGGATTAAAAATGATTTCCGATCTTCTATGTCCCTGACGCTCATGTTGTACAACTCTTCTCTCCTACACGCCCCTGATATACCTAATATCATTACCACATGAAAGGACATAATTAGTTTATGAAGAACTATTATATTAATAAAAGCGCTTGACTATATCATTGAAAATTTGATCCACAACGTTAATGAACTCCATATTCTTGATTTTTCTTTTAACTATGCTAGGAAAACAGTTTCACTGAAGTTCCCTACAACATTTTTCAATTAATACCAGGCCAGAAAATTGTTATATGCAATATTGTACTGCTGAACAGATTTTTTAGGTAGGAGTTCCAGATTCGCTCTTCTTGCAGACTCTTCAATATCCAGATGAACAACCAAATCATCACATTTATTAATAATTGGACTCTCGACAAACAGCAGTTAAAAACCCAAGACGAAAGTTGGACAGGAACGAAATTCAAATGACAGCGTCTTTTCTGATTTGTTAGTAATCATAACGTTGGCAACGTTAGCCATTTAAAACAACCTTTTGATTATTTGAATATTAAAATGCATTTCGAAGTTTATTGTCATTGCAAATTCGCCCATTCCATTATCAAAATAGGGCAGTTGTACGAAAAACATTGTATGGTATTTGTGTTAAAAGTGATTTTATTTTGTTCGTGAAATTGTTCAATTCGCTCCGCTCATTTCACAAACTTTTTCATTCGAATGATCATCAGAAATATAGAAAATTGAGTGTCACTTTCGGTTTTTCTTATTCAAAACATAATTTCAATCCTAGATATCTCTAAGTCCAATTTGATTTCAATGCCCATTTAGATGATCAGAGTTTGAAGCTTAAAACTCGGAATAACATCCTTTAGAAATCAAACTAGTTTAACAGGGTTGATAGGATAGGGGATAGGACTAATAATGATTGCAACACTTTTTATAACTTTGCCGACTTAGAGGAACGCATGATGCCTTCATGAGTTTCTTGAAAAAATAGATCCGTGTTGTGGCATTCGTTTTATTAAATCCCTTATGTTCAGGGACAACAATTTTGAGCACCCTGTACACCTATCAACTATCAATCCTTCTTCTTCTTCTTGAAATAGGACGGAGTCCTGTCATTTCTGTCATGTGCCTTCTTGTGACATTAATAATGTCCAGCTGTCATTCCAACGTTTTGGGGGCCTACCAACTGGTCTATCAATCCATGTGCAGAAAAAAAACACAATTTCACCACGCCAGCATACGTGGAAAACTATGAAATGGACACATTCTATCCTCAGGACCGGAAAAAATTGGAGAAAAAAACTCCACAGCTTCCAAGGATATACACATGCCGAATAAGGCTGTTTCTCCTGAAATCGGCAGCTGGGGAGTTATATCTGCAACTTCCTGCATTTTATCACGGGATTGTGGAAAAAGTTCCCGCTGAAATATGGCGATGTCTCTCATCCTGTTGTTGTTTTTCTAGGTTTCATATACGCTGAATTGATATTTACTTCCGTCTCAGCGGCGTTGCCGTTGCCAAGGGTGGAATTGGAGAGGAAATATGCATGGACATCTGCTTTAAACTTCGACACTTCGAGGACGTCGAACTGTTTCACCATAAACTGGTTCAAGGCTTTGGATGGATGTTCATAGGAAGACTGTACGGTTGGATCACAGAGGATTACGAAGTGAGAATTGTTGTGATCAGGTTCTTAGCCCCACTACATTTATTGAATCAGGGTTAGATAAAAACTTAAAAACAGGGACAGCATTTGTGGATTTATCAGCTGCATATGAAACAGTATGGAAAGATGGATTAATTTGTAAACTCTATAATCATTTGAAATGTGGAAAAATGGTTACACCATTAGTAAATATGCTATCCGATAGATGGTTTCGAGTTTTTGTCGATAATAATAGTAGTAATTTCGAAACTTTAAATAATGGTCTTCCACAAGTTTCAGTTTTAGCACCTCTTCTATTCAATTTATATTTGTGTGACATTCCAACTACTTCTTCGGAAAAATTTATTCATGCATTCCATCTCCAGCAAACAAATAAGACACTCCAGCACTGGGACTTCTGGATTGCTTTCTGGAATAGAAATAATTTTAATTGATAATGATTTTTGAACTTGTTTGTGCGAATTCTTACTTGGCCTCTACTCTAAATTTGAATTAATATCAGATGAATATACTGTAACGGTATGATTTACCGATTTCAAACTTCGGGAGTTTCCGGATCGTCTCGGATCGTGAACACTACTTCGGGTAGTACGACAGTGGGCCACGTCGAACGGGAGACGAAAAATTCCCTCTCTGATATACCGCTCTTCTGGCACTAACCTGAAGAGGCAGTAGTTTATTCTCTCATTCTCGAGTGAAATAGTTTAATCTAGGCAAATATTGAGATTGGTGAGTACGAAGTTGATCAGACAACCATATACCTATTTTTGCTAACGATTCATATGTTTCATATGAGGTGAGACACGCTTGGGTTCCGCCATTTTGAGGATCGTTCTACTTTCCATCTGATTTCCTTAACCATCCGATGAATCAACCTTCCTTCTAGATTGGTTTATTTATGTTAGAGTTAATTAATTGAATTTGAACATTTCACAGTTCCGTGACCCTCTAATTTTCAATTTCTCGATTTGTATGTGCCAGTGTTTCAGTGAACACGTTTTTTCCTTTCTTGAAATATCTTTATGTAAACTAAGATTATCAGAGATCTCGATCAACGTAGGGCACAATTTTCCTTGTGCTTACACGATTGGTGACCAACGTGAAAGAGTGTGATTTCTTTTTAACCTTACAAAACTCACCTCCATATATGTATAATTGTATATATCAATGTATAGAAAAATGTTTTTTTTACCACAGACAAGTGCATGGGCACTTTTGTGGTCTTGAATGTTTGTTAACGAAAATTCATTCAATCAATTCATCTTTTGTATTTGTATTCAAACTAGTTAATGAACATATTATTATTATTTTTATTATATTCCTCTGGCTTTTCATTATCCTAATTTTCAAACAATAGAAAGTACCCTTTCCGCAGATTTGGATATAATGAAAAATTATTTTTTGAAGTGGCGTTTGTGCCCGAATGAAAATAAAACCGAGGTTTCGTGTTTTCATTTGAATAATCATCAGAAATATAGAAAATTGAGTGTAACTTTCGGTTCTTCTCCCTTAAAACATAATTTCAATCCTAGATACCTAGGAATCAAACTTTCAACGCCCATTCAGATGATCTGCGTTTGAAGCTTAAAACTCGAAAAAATATTCTTCAGAAACTAGCTGGTTCCTCATAGGGCGCTGATGCAACTATACATCGAACGGCAGCGCTTGCTTTGGTTTTTTCTGCTGCTGAATATTGTTGCCCTGTTTGGTGTTCATGTAAAAAAAATGATGCACAACTAAATTTTTTTATGAGGATTATTACTGGTACTATCAAGTTCACACCTACTCCTTGGTTACCAGTCCTCTCAAATATTGTCCCTTCCCATATTCGCAGAGAGACAACAACATTGAATATTTGGAACAAATTCAATTCCTTCCCAATTCATTTGCCATGCTCACCTATATTCCAGATAATAAGGTCCCCAGATTGAAGTCGCGTAAGCCTTTATTTCTGATCCTTCCATCAAAGTTCCTGGTTTTGATCTTCCCAGGAGAAAATGGTCTGTTCTCCCATGGAATTCGGTTGAGAGCCCTAGTAGTGAGTGTGGGGAAAATGAGGAGACTATAGAACATCTTATGAATAGTTGTCCCATTTATAAATTTCAAGAAGGTTTCGAGGCTATAAATGAAGTAACAAATGAATTTCTGAAATGGGTGTTTAATTTCAAAATTATTTAATTCATTCTAAATAGTTGGTTTCTTTTCTGCTTTTGTCTTCTTTCATTTCAGATTGAGAATTGTGAGTCGTTTTTGTGAAGAATCTGTTTATCTGTGCCCATCGACCGATAACATGAAGCTGTTCTTTCAGATCGCACTGATGTCTTTCAAGATTTTCCTGATATTTAATATTTTAAGTAATTTTTTTCTTAACGGGTGGGGTAGGTAAGGGTTTTTTTCAGCTGAGGTTTTTCCCTTTCTTCATTTAATCATACTGCAGTTAAGTACATTCGGCAGATTTACAACTCACTAAAAAAAGCAGAAACATTTTTTTGAAGACTTAATGTGGGTTTCTCCCAAGTTTTGATTTGAATCATTCTCCTAGTACAAATTTTTCAAGAGTTCTCGACTGATCTGTCACTGTCGACTCACGCTTTATGCCCCATAAGTACAGAATACGACGAAATGTTCGCGCAATAATTGGTAGAGATGCGAATGGAAAAACACGATTCCTTTCGTCTGAAAATTCAGGTCAAGTGCTTTTGATATGCAATGAATACATCGTAATCGAGGTTGGAGAGCCCCTCTTTGATGTTGATGTATACATCCTGAGATTAGAGGACTTCTGACGTCAGTCATGATTGCCAGTGAACTGGTGGGAAAGAAAAGACTAAGGGGGGAGTACAGTTGAATTTTCACATTCTCTTTGTTTTGGGCAAATAACTGAGGAATGTTAGATTTGTTAACTTCTTAATTGAAGATAGTAATCATTGAATTATTGAATTTATCCATGTTTCAAAGAAAGAGTTTCATTCGAGAGTTGTAATTTTCCCCATTTTTAGCAAGTCCATATCAACACTTTCTGATCCTTTCTGGTAAAAACTGGACTATGTGGACTTCTCAGGGGAAATTAATGAAAAGCGTCCCGCTCCATTAGTCATAGAATTCAATAACAAAAATAGCAGAAAATCATACGAATAAATCGAGCTTATCCAAACTTGATTATGATCATGAGCGATTGTTATGTTGCGTGTGACGGAATTAACATACGTCATTCGATACGTGAGTTTTTCTTTGTGATAATCAAATGAGGCAAGGTTGTAGTAGATTATTGGGTCACACCTGGGTTCCTCAAGGTTTCTTGGCTTCATTTCAATTGATTTATATGGTTAAGACTGGCTGGTTCATTCGAAGTTTAGTTTCCGAAACTTCTTCGAAATAAGTGCATATTCTATGATTTATGGCAAAGGGTGTATCCCTAAGCATACATACCGAACATTTATGAGCACTGGAAAGTTGTGGAACAGTTTACATCTGATACGTTATCATCACATGGGAAATGGTGAAAATTTAACTAAGTCGATAATGTTGGAATATTTCCTTCTGTGTGTGGACAACTTTAACCATTACTTTTGCTTATAATTATTGGCGGAGATGAAAATTTTTTATTGGGGGCACACCTTATGCAATATTGTGGTGAGCGCCTCCGAGGTAAAGGTAGGTTCGGACAGGTTTTTAAATTTGAGGCCTTCTGAAATTTATTGTTGTTCTACTAAATTTTTTCCTCAATAGCAAAATGACATTTCCTCGTTTCTCTAACTTTTGAGATAAACTCTAATCACCTTCCTGTTCCTTTCAGATGCATTTATGACAATACGATATCAGAATGCATAATGAATCCATAACTTACCCTGATTGAATATGAGAACTGATTTAATTCACCAATTTAAAAGGTCTAAAAAACACAGTGTAGACTATACTCGTACAACAACAATTAGCAGTATGTATGTAAAATCTAATTGGGAAGCTCAGTCGCTCGGTGCACTCTTCTCTGTGAGTGAAATACATCTGCCGAAAACCAAACATTTGTGGCTTTCTAGGCGACGAAAGAAATTCGGTTGTGAAAAAATCATAGCATCAAAGGAATATGCAATCGTAAACAAGGGAAATATCCAGAAATGTGTTATCATCAAAGACGACGCAGTTTTATATTAACTAGATTGGTTATATTTTTAGTAAAGAAATCACTTCTTTTACAACACCCTGTATGTGAATGAATTCATTATGCAGTAGAAATTATCTGATACGTCCTTGTTATATCTGAGTTCTATTTCCATCGTTTAATTACAATGTTATATCACCTTGCATGTGTCAAGTTTGTATCATTGATCTACAAAATCAACCTGTAATAATACGTATAACCTGTTATTTCCTGTTTATTTTCCAAACATATCGATTCTTCCATATTTCCTGCGCTCATCTGTCGTGAATAATTACAAGTTTCTTCATGTTCGATCGTTGATTCGCTGAGACAACAGGATGTCCAATGTATCTGCACTGGACACTTATTCCTAAAAAAGCTCGAAAGCTCTATAGAGACGGAAACAAAGAGGAGCAAATAAAGACACGACGATATGAGTTCCTAAATGGCAGGAGCAATTCTGGAAACCATTAATAGTGTGAGAAAAAATTACGTGAGAAAATTGGGATGAAGTTTATATTAACGAAAGTAGATTTGACGACTTTCACGATGAATAATAGAATTGGTTCAAATAGATTCGAGGGTTCAGAAAAAGAAATTCTCTTGTGTACTAAGCTGACGTTTCGTTTAAAATATAAAATTATTTAGATAACTAAAAGCGAACAGTAATTAAATCCAAAATCATCCAACAATGCGACATTATTGAGAGATACTTTTTGAAAGAAATAAATAATACATTACGTATACAATTAATAAACTACTACAAGAAACAATTTCGGATATACCTTCTGTCGAAAAAGTACCGGAAATTTTTATTAAAAACTACAGTGTCGCATGGATTTGAGTTTTGTTTTTGTCTTTCATTATTATGCCAAGTTTGGCCTAATATTGTACTTTTGTAGGTTATATTTACTCTCTCTCTCTTTCTCTCTCTCCCTCTCTCTGTTATATTTACTTTGTGTGATTGTAACTAATGTAACTGGATTCTGAAACGGACTAGAGTCAACTAACCCCATTAGTCAACTAACTCTTCTCTCCCCTACATTACTCTTTCTCATTATCCATTCGTTTTAAGGGCACAGAGTGTTCAGAAAAGGCTCGGAGTATTTGTATTCTGGGAATAAGAACCTCCTCATCTTTATATTTTTCTTCGAGTATTGTGCAATATTAATCACGTTACTTTCAAGGTTTTTCACCACCAACGTTTTTCGTTCCATAATTTTGGCTGGTTAAGATTTCCCAACATAAAGACAACTGATCTAACCTTCAATTGTAAATTGTGTGCTGGCAAACCTGGTAAATCCAATGAGTTCAAAAACTCAGTAGGATCATTTGTAGCTTCATTCTCGTTTGTTGCAATATCTATAGATTTTTAATAAAGCAGTGGACCAATAATTTCACCTTGAATGATCAAATTCACGTCCATTGTGAATTAGCACTTACTTCTGCGCAAAGACCTTAGAATTCCCAGGCTAAGACTTTTAGGCAACTCAAAATACACAGTAATTGTTGACATTGCCATCTAAGGGCGATAATAGTAGAATGGGAATTTGTTCGAAACATTTCGTCATAAAATTTTCTGTAGTGTTCGGAAGAAGGATAGGTGTAATAACACATGGATAGATGCATTGATAAAATTAGAAAATGTAGTTCACTGTTCAAAATCGGGGTTGTTTTGATTTTGTAAAATACTGTTCAGGACTGTATCCAGATAATTGAGGTCGAGATGGTAGTGTAAAAACATTTATTAACATCATTCACAATCATAAAATGAATAAGTCACCCGCATGAAGTTAATACGGTGCAAAATACAAATATTAAAGTCATCTATAAACTCAGAGTGAATCATTCAACTAAAAACAGAGGTAATCTTGAGATGTTCAAAATGAGAGGTCAGATGAAGTCAGACTGAGACTTTGAGATAGTTCCATTAATTCAAAATTAAACACCGCGTTTACAGAGGTGAAGCAAACGAAATTGATTGCGAGAGCCTTTTTATTTCATCAGGAAAACAGAAGGTTGAATGAATTATTAGAGTGAGCTGAGTTGTAATAAAAGTGAGATCAGGCCTTAGAGGAGACACGTGTATTGAAAGCTTAGTAGTCTGAGTCTGTTTTCCATTGAGATTATTAGAAATGTGAGAATATTATGATTGAGAAATCTATATTTATGATCTATAACGTTGCTCTATGAAGAAAATCAATTGAGACGACATATACAGAGAAGAACTGCTTTAAGTAAGCAGGGTTAGTGTACATCAGAAAAATAAAGTTCTATGTATGAATTGCAACCACCAAACTGTTGGTTTCGAGAAGGCAGAAGGCTTGATATCTTACTTGCTAAGTGCCTCAGATGAATGAAATGGAAAATTTCTTATGTATAATGAGGAGATCATACCAGCTGAATGGTTGTTTCAATATTTGAGGAGACCGCTGTCAATCAGGTTCAATGTTTGAGCTACTTGATCGTTCAAATACTTCAGAGAAGTTCACTTAGTTTTATTGAGAGAGAAGACTGAATTCATGATTCACCTCTGCATTTGAGGATTTTCATTAATCTCAAACTCGAGAACAATAATTAGCAAGTATTATGAGAAGTGAATAGTTGAGAAATGAGATGAATCGATTATGATAATGAGACGCACATAAGAATATAACAAATCAGTATTTATTACCACAGAGAATGTTCATTCTTGGAGCAAATAATCATTTCCATGTGAGAAGTCTAGAGATATCTGAAAAATCTATGAGAACTGCAAAAATATACCAAAATATATATCTTAGTGGAGTCCAATACATTAGTTTAATGTAATAGAGATCTTATTGGAATAAAGTGAGAGGGGATTACCAATATTTTTGTAAATTTTCATGGTCTGAAATGTGGACAAATTTTCAAACTTGAAAAACGCACTAAAATAACATGGAATATGAAACGATTAAGGATCCTGAGAATTCACTTACCTTCCTGAGGTTTAGTTACTTCAAGCAATGAACGAGATGATCAGTTATTAAGCGAGGTGACTTTTTGAAAATACTAATATACAAGAGTAGCACAACAGGAGGTCTATGTACACAGAGGAGACTAATTTGACGCGAGCAGTCGATCAGCCGACCATAGAGCTGTAGGAGTGGAGTTGGCGTGGCGCTGCGATCCAACCATGGGCGTAGCTGAGGATGAGGTCTGAGGGGCGCAATGCTCAATTCTCAACATTCACCGAATCAATATCAAATAGAATACTTTCACGAAAACGCTATCAACCGTAGCGACACTTACGGGCGTTATTCGCAAGAAGAAAAATTATTTCCAATTTTTTTCCGTTTCATCAAATTTGTCAGGGTTTTAATGTATCTTATGTTAACCCTGCCGTAGAAAAATCCAACGAAAAACTTTTATAACAAACAGTTCATCCAATATTGAGTTATAAATGGTGTAACCAACAACATGGCCGACTCAGTTTTATATATTAAGATTAAGATACAAATACCTCACACCATTTTTAGTCACCCTGTTTTTCGTCGACCTACGTGATTCTTGTTATCGATAAATTGGAAGATTGATAAATGTGGGTGACTCATCATGAAAAAGGAGAAATTTAGTCCTTCCCACAATCTTTATTTTGTGACGACTAGTTTCGAGACTTTTCTAAAATATGCCCATTTTCAAGTCTAAAGATACAAAACAATTGTTTAAGTATCTGCAAAATATGGAAATACTCAAAGCTTATAAAAATAATGTCAATGTTTTGAATGTTCAAATTGGTTGTGACTACACACCTGTTTACCATTCATTGTTATGATTGATTCAAGACTTCTTGGGTGCCGGTTTGTTTGGTTAATTTTAATGGATTTCTTCGCTCTTCAATCGCAGATTACTATCCCGTTCTGCAGATAACACCAGCACCCATCTGTTTGTGTTACTAGATGTCGTTTTGTTTTTGTTCTGTAGTTAGTTTCTACACTTTTTTGAATTTGATGTAATTTGTAAAGCGCCAATTTATTTCACTCAATTTGGGTGAGAATACCGCATATGACAATAACCGTTTTTAAACATTTCACCCTGTAGCTTGTATATAAGTGTTGTTCGTTTTTTGTTTTATTGTATTCAATGACTTTTACACCAATGTACTTGAACAATTGTTTTGTAGTTTTAGACTTGAAAATGGGACTATTTATAGAAAAGTCTCGAAACTAGTCGTCACAAAATAAAGATTGTGGGAAGGAAGGACTAAATTTCTCCCTTTTCATGATCTTGTTATCGAGTTTACCATTCTCCCAAATTCTAAAAAAAAAATTGACGCTCACGTTACTCCCCGTTTTATTCACGGCATCGTCATCCTTCAACGTTGCAAATGAGGGCGGCCTCTCTAGACCCGTGTTTTTGCCCCTCATAATGGAACGGCACAAACAGAACCATAAATATGAGATCAGCCGGGAGTTTTGGGACAAACTTGACCCATATCTCTATGCGTTCCGAGACTTGGGCCGTTCTACTTTCCGCCCTGATACTGCGCCAAAACGATACTCCGGCTATCTGACGGGGAAAACGGCGCTTCGGTTTTGTTGTCCGCTCGCCACTTTCAATTTTCGAGCTTGATGCATCCGGATGGTCTGCTTATCTAAATCGGAAACGGGAAGTGCTCTCACCTGTTATCTGGGTGGGAAAGATGCGGCTTCGTATTATGTTTTCATAGAGAACTGACTCGCTAAGTTCAATTTCGTATTACACAATGAATCATGCATAGAAAGAAAATCCTTAATGAAATATAGGAATGTGAATGTTAAATTCGAATGAGCTCCGAGTCTAGTAGAACGGTGGAAGAATCGAAATCTTATTGCGATAACAAATGATTGACTGGACTGTTGGAAATCTCATATTAGTCACATCCGAACGTTAGATGTGTTACGCTAAATTCACACACACCGGTTTTTGGTCGGCCGGTTTCATGCCGGTCATCCAAATCGCACGGTGATTGGTGCCAGCGTGAATGCAAGGTCCCATTCACCAATCAGTGTGCAATTTGGACCACCGGCATGAAACCGGCCGACCGAAAACCGGTGTGTGTGAATTTAGCGTTAGCTAGACGGTTTGAAAATAAATGAGATTCGCGTAAATCCAAACGTTTACGTTTAGAGAGAAAATTCAAATCATTAAATGTTACTTCCGTTTTCAATCTATCGCGGGGACAATAACGTCTTTCATTGTTAATTTTGGAGATAGGCCGATACCTTCGCGTTCGGTTATCTCCTAAATAATCGAAAAATTCCAGCAATGTGGATGTTTACAAACATGCCGTCATTGCAGGATTGATAGACCACCAAAGATCATCAGTGAAAGTCGTTTGACCAATGAAGTGAATGTGTGTGCTGCTGTTGAAATCAGTGCACCTTGTTCTAGCAGAAAAATTGGGCGCTAGAACTGTTCGGTGCGAACCTCTCAAGAAAAACTGCAGAACATTCAGTTGGGGCCGAATGACCGACTCGTTAGTTTTGATGTTGTGTCTTTGTTCACACTAGTTCCCATCAGGGAATCGCTTAACTACGTGTCTGAGTTATTCCCGAATGACATAACAAAGCTCTTCGAACTTTGCCTGTCATCCAGCTATTTTCAGTGGAAAGGCGAATTCTATGAGCAAATAGACGGATGCGCCATGGGAAACCCTCTAAGTCCTGCAATTGCAAATTTCTTCATGGAGAAATTCGAACAAAGTGCAATTGAAGCGGCAACTAAGAGACCGTCCACATGGCTACGTTATGTGGATGATACTTTTGTCGTCTGGAGTCATGGACTTGAAGAATTGGATGCTTTCCTATCCCATCTTAACAGTAGGCACCCAAATATTCAATTCACTATGGAAATTGAAAAGGATGGTGCTCTACCCTTTCTAGACGTCTTGGTTACTAGAAAGCCTAATGGAAAGCTAGGACACAGGGTTTATAGAAAACCAACCCACACTGACAGATATCTACACAAGCAGTCCAATCATCATCCTCAACAGAAACGAGGAGTTATAAAAACACTCGTAGATAGAGCCCGACGATTGTGCGAGCCGGAATTTCTGGAGGATGAACTTGAACATCTACAGCATGCATTCGTCGCTAACGGATATAATGCTAAGGAAATTCAGAGGGCAATAAGACCAAGACTTTCCACACGTGATGATAACACATCACAACTCACCCCCAATGGAAGAGCTATCTTACCATATATCCCCAAGGTCACCGATAGAATTGGTAGAATACTAAAGGGCCACAATATAGAGACTGTCTATAAGCCAACTCAAAAACTTGGCCAAATGATCAGAACTACCAAAGACAAAGTCGACCCACTCTCTCAACCCGGTATTTACAGGATACCTTGTGACTGCGGCAAAGTCTACATTGGTACAACGAAGAGAAGTATCAATACGAGAATCAAGGAGCATGAACGATGCTGTCGACTCAAACAGACAGAAAAATCCGCACTAGCGGAACATGCTCTGACAGATGGACACAATATTGTTTTCTCAAAGGCAGAAGATATTTCAAACATCAAAAGTTTCTATCCTAGGATGAACATGGAAGCCATTGAGATATATAAACATAAGAACAATATGAACAGAAGGGAAGAAACTCCTTTGGTACATAGCGCATGGTTGCCGGTGTTGGAAAAGACTAAAATCAAGCCAATACGAGGTGGAAGCGATGGACCAATCAACATCGCGCGCGTAAACCCACTACCTTCTCCCGCCAATGATCAGAGTATAAGTGGAGCCAACGGATCGAATCCAGCATCACTTTCGGAAATTCAGCGGTCGAGTTACAATCTAAGACCAAGAATCCTCTGAAGATGCCTACCGCAGTTGTGGGCGAAACGTTAGGTGAAATAATTCCTAATAGACCACGGCCAATAAGCCCGGAAGACTCTCTTAATGTCAATAGCAAGTATGGCTAATCTTCTGAAAAATATGATATTTTCTCTTTATAATAGATTTTGCTACTGTTTGGCACAACAAGGTGGATTATTTGAACATTTGATTTGAATTTGTCGTTCTTCAATTTCGCATGTTCTAGAATATGTTTTTGTTTTTTTATACTAATAGAAGTTTTTGTTTTTTTATTTCTTCACGTCGAATGTTTTTTTTCATTTCTCAATTTTTTTTCTAGAATTTGTTTTATTTTCAAACCAGTTTTGGCGACAACCTGAATACTCATTTCCAC
Organism: Hippodamia convergens; assembly: GCA_038502775.1. Lineage (NCBI taxonomy): Eukaryota > Metazoa > Arthropoda > Insecta > Coleoptera > Coccinellidae > Hippodamia > Hippodamia convergens. The sequence continues at coordinate 23,795,361 of CM076608.1, forward strand.
AGGAAATTATTTTTTATTTCATCATTCATTGAGGCAGATGAATTCCTCGCGTCAGAGTGGAATCAAATTGTCGTATTCATTTACAACAGCTATGAAATCACCCATACCGCGTTTGGAGTGTTACTAATTCGATACGACACTTCGCGTAACATACGTTGTGCTCTATCACATTATAGGAACGAAACATTAGGTGCACTCTCGATTAAATGAACTGAAATTTTTAATTCAACAATATTTAGCGCATACCTCGGTGCGCATGATGAAGTGTCAATTTCGAAAAGTGCTTCATACTAAAGATTATAGAAATGAGATAAGATTAAATATAAGAATATAACATTATAATTTTTGCTTCATTCATTTTCATTCTCTTCTCTAATGATTTCTAGATGGGAAGACTTGTGTCAAAGTATCGTCATATTCATCACAAACAAGTTATAATGTAATAATCATAATAATATCCTCCAGGAAGCATAGCTAATTTATTCCAAAAAAAAAAACAGAATTCTTTTCACATGAACGTTGATATTTGATAACGATCATAACAAATTGTTGAGATTATTATGCTTTACATGATAATATTCATTTTACCACAACTGAAAATTGCTATTTTCGTATTTAATAAATGCTTCCTCCTAATTCTTTCAGATATCCCAGTTCTATATTATGAATGAATTTAAAAGAGCAGAGTGTGATCGTCCCAGTGTTCAATGAGAAAATTCAACTGAGTAGTGCAATGAATTCGTCATTTGCCCTTCTTCAAATGAATTTGAGGTTAGACTCACCTCGTTAGACGACCTGATGCCATTCCACATTACAATGCTGTCGTTCTCTGCACCACTGTAATCGTTGCCGGCGATGCTCAATCGTAAGGGGTAACACAAGTTGGGGTCGATAATGCCGTAGTCCAAATGAACTCATACGTTAGTAACCCTGTCGGACAGTTACAGGATGGCTTTGTTCTCCGAACCACTCATTAGCCGAAAATCGTGTTGTCACAAATTTAAAAACAATCACCAAGAACGACTAAAATATTTGGGAAATTTAAAATGTTTACATGAAAAAACTTTTTCAATTTTTTCTCCAAATTTTAATAATTCAGACGTTGCTATACCATCTATGTTTCACCAAAAAAATTATAGCTACGTAAATCTATTCAACACAGGAAAGTGAAGAGAAATATTCACCTTATACATGGAGAAAACATTTTTCTCTCCATGAGAATTGAATAAGAATGAGAATGATTTCTTAGGAACGTATCCTTCATTTTTGTTCTTTACGAATGCTTCTTCCGCATCGAAAATTTTGGCTTCAGTCTTTTTGTTTCAATAGCAACATTGATAATTTTTGCCATAGGATATTTGGTTAATATCACATTAACATGGTAAATCTTCAAAATATGTCTACTAAATAATTTCGTCAACACCGTTCACCAAAATTTCATTCTCCTGAAGATCTTCATAGGCTTTACTGTAGTCAGTAAACAGGCGACTTAAGTTTGCAAGTATTTTGAAGTTTCATCAATTTAATTTCTGACAAAACGCGAATATCAAACTAGCCAATCATGATTCTGACAAACACGGCCTATAGCAACGTTAAGAATACAATGAATACAAACATTTTCATTCTTAACACTATTTTTTCAATCAGGAGAAACCAATGATCACATCATAGTAAAAATAAATACAATTTTCCCCCATGATGAAAATTTATGTTACGCCACTGCAGACCGGAAACAATTGGCAGCCATATTGGTGAGCCTTTGCGGACGCCTTCATATTTCATTAATTCTCTCTCCTTTCCTTCTTTGTTCGATAGGCTCAATGTGAAATTAAATAGTTTTTCTCCTTCACTCCAAATTGAAACCTTTGCGGTTTTTGAGAAAGGAAGATTTTTCGAAACTTCAGATGTCCAAAGAAAGCTGAAGAGTATGATAGGAAAAATCTCCAATTATTTCCCATTCTTGAAAGAACTCTTCGAATATCGGAACTGAGATCCCATCAATAAATTGAAACAGATTGCAGAGTCACACGCTGGATGAGTGCATGCTCTAGAGGACAATAATCGTCACCTCTTATATTCCATTAGCTTCCAATAGAGGGACGCCCGATTCATCATCTCATTTCCATCAGGAGCAGAGGGCGCTTGAACGAGTTGATTTGAAAAGTTTTCCACGCTGGTTTTTGACTCTGAATGCGAATATTATTCAAAATATCTTGTCTCAAACTCGTTGTCGCTTCCATTATTCATTTTAAGGATTTGAAGAGCACCTTCTCCAATACCTTTGGACTTTCAAGTCCGAATCTTAAGTTCGAATTCTGATTCATTAGTTCTAGTTATACGGCATAACGAGTTCAATGAGCTTCTGACCGATTAGTTCATTGGAACGGCTAGTATTGCAATAAAAATAGTCTGCATATGCATAATTCATATTGGTAGAATGTTAGTAGAAAGCAATATTTTCATTATTTCAAATTCATCATATTAACGAGAAATAGATTTCTTCTACATTTTGTGAAAATCTTCTGGATTGATACTACTAGAGTTTTCCGGGATTATTGGTCATGTTCATTTATAGCTCCGTTAATGAAGAGAGGGGCGAGAGTGGTGATATGGCTCATCGCCTAAAACTGGCAACACTGTACCAATAGTGTTTCCTCTTTTCTGTTCATGTTGTTTTCATGTTCATAGATTTCTTTGGCTTCCATGTTCATCCCAGGACAGTTACTCCTGATATTTGAAGTGATCTTCATCTTGAGAACAGTTTGTTGGGTCCATGGATTAGAAAATGTTCCGCTAGTGCAGATTTTTTTTGTCTGACTGAGTCAACAGCAACGTTAATCACAAATATGATACTAGAAATCAAAACAACTTCATCATACCATACCACCGTATAAAAGTATCACAGTGGAACGTCAATCACCTGGCTAAAAAATTTTCAACAAACTGCCATCCAAAATGAAGGAATTGAACAGAAGAAAACTTAAGAGTGAACTAAAATGTGTTCTATTGAATAAAGCTTACTACACAATACATGAATACATGAATGATAAATTTTAGATATATAAAATATTTTGTCTGGCCCTACTTATTTATTGTTGTTTGTCTGACTTATGTTTGCGTTTTTATACATTTTTAATTTGTATATATTTATTTGTCCCTTTTTGGACTAAATTTCACATGACTCCCAATGAAACATTTGATGGGTTAAAAAGTTTATTCATCCCTGTTTTGTAATTACTATGAATAAACGTTCATGCTTTCATGTGTTCTGAATGGCCATGAACATAATGAATTACATTCTAATTTGATGTGGTTGTTGCCTGATCACAATCAAAATTTTAGTGAGTCAGTTCAAATCGAAAAATATACTGCTCCACAAGACAAAGACATATCGTACTCAATCATTTTGAAAAGTATGTATTCTTTGAGAAAATTGCTGTAAAATCATTTGAAACTAAATAACAACTTGAATCGATCCAATAAAAATCAGTATGAGACATTTCGTCAATCTGGTCGACTTCTTTCTGAAGTTTGGTTCTTTGTATATGCTTCATGAACGTTCTTATTTCGAAATAGAGTCAGTTTATCAACAGCTTCGATTTGAAACCAATTTTCTGAAAATGCCAAGACGTAAATTAACAAACGCTGAGGAAAATAGGGCTATCGGAATGCTACAAGGTTGCCTAACTCAGGTTGTTGAAGCGGAAATACTCCAAGTCAGCCAAAGTGTGATATCTCCACTTTGGAATAGGTTCAGGAAGACAGGTTCCGTGTTGAAAAGACCAAAGCTTGGTGGGCGAAGTAAAACAACACCTACTCAGGATCGTTTCATCACCCTTTCAACGAGAAGAAAGCCTACATCTACGTGTAGAATGCTCTTCAAAATGCAGATGGGGTCCAAATTTCCATCGAAACCATCAGACGACGTTTGAGATAGGTGAATCCAGGTTCAGACGCCCAGAGGAGTTCCATTAACATTTGACCATGAGCGTCAAAGACTGGAATGGGCAAGGCAATATATAAATTGGAACGATCAATGGCGTAGTGTCCTTTTCAGTAATGAATCCAGATATGGAAGATTTTCAGATTCCCGAAGAATAATAGTATAGACAATCCCACGCATATCCCGAAATCGTCTCTATGTCCAAGAAATCCATCCATTCCGAGGGGTAGTGTTATAGCATAGACCGGGATATGTTTCAACGGGCGCACAGATCAACATATTTGAATTGCATAGAACATGCATGGGATATGCTCCGAAGAAGATAAGATAATCATCAACCTACCCTAGAATCCTTAAATGATCTGAGTGAGCTTCTGCCCTGTTTATGGAACAAAATTTCTGAAGAAATGTTCAACAACCTCGTGTGTAGTGAGCAAAAAAGATATCAAGCTGTTATTGATGCCCGTGGAGGCCATACTCGTTATTTTACTCGATTTTTCTTAACCACCCTGTATACGCTGCAGACCGAAGGCTAAAATTAATTTTATTTCCTGCAACTTGAAAACATATGAATATGAATTTTCATCACAAAATCTCATTTAAACTATATTTTATTGCAATTTAAGTCAATATGCCTGACTCATGTGGAGCAGTTTACTTGAGGGACTGGAAATGGAAATCCAATATATCAAAAATATTTTCAGAATTTTCACAAATGTGTACACTCTAACTTTAAATATCTAGATATCTTGATGAAATTCCAGTATTGACAGCCCAGATGAATAATTTTTTTTCAAGCAATATTCATACAGGATTATCTTCTCTTGATACTAATCAGCAACACGTTGAGATTACCTAAAACTATGATGAACCACGGTGTATTCAATATTTTTACACCTCTGAAACTCATATTATGCAAGATAACAAAAAATAGTATATTCTAAAACAAGTTGCAGAATGAGCTCCTATTCCAACACGAATGCGAAGTTCGAAAACGAGCGACGAAGGAGCGAGTTTTCGATAGCATGAGTGTTGGAATTGCCTTCTGCAACGAGTATTAGACGGTATTTTCTCTATTTCAGTCAATTTTTGTGAAAACCTCTTGAAATTCAAATGAAAATTCAGATTAGTGACTTTTGTTTTGTATCTTGGCAGTTGGTGTGGCATACGAAATTTGACAGATCACGAAATATGAATTGATTTGATTCGAAACTTGATTCGATCGGAGGTCAGTACTGACAATCATAAAACGAAAAATATAACTGAAAACAATGCTGTAATGAGTTTCATTACAGCACTACTTTTAGTACTGTAATGAACTCATTACGATACTGAAATAGAGAAAAATATTTCCGCTTGCCGAAACCTCTATCTGGGGAGCATTGATGAATGAATACATGTTTCATCTATTGTCATTATATCGACTATATTCGGATTTGATTCCGTCGATTCTACTCTTCTCGGAGTATTATTAACATTTCTGATGACCTCAACTCCAATTCCCCACTTGATCCATGAAAAACAGTGCCACAGATATATGCCATCAAAGGCGACGAAATACCAATAAACATAAATTCCAGAAGTATAACGAAAAGAAACAAAATTCTGATGGTCGCGAATAAAAGTTCCTCTTCGAGAAAGTCACATTTGGTGTTCGATATAAAAGACATTATTGGCAAGGAATAGGTCATTCACCCAATTCTATCCGGACATAAACTTTCTGAACGAATGTAATAAAAAATAACAAACTTTCATCCATACAGTAGATTCAGGAATCAAGGAATCTTCTCCGATGTATAACCGTATATCATTGTGATTTTTATGACATGGGAAGCATTTCTGGCACCTTTATGCCTTTGTCTGTTGATTGCCTTCATTTATAGCAGACCCAAATGAATATGATGCAGTTTTATCTATGTTCTTTCATGGGATGGTGAAATCATCCCTTTTATTTCTCTGACATTGTTTCCGATCCAAAATTGACCCACTGATCGTTATTTTTGGTAATTAACCAATATTGAAAATACAGGGTGGCCATTTGAAAACGAAACAGACGAGATTACAGACGAAATAAATTTTTTCGAAAGAAATGCTCGGACAGGTCGATTTCTGTTTCGAGGGGGACAACTTAAGATGTAGGTTACGGACGCATAGCGCTTCAACCCTTGCTACTACAACCCTCACCCCCAATTTTTGAATAGGGAAGATGGGGTGAGTGATACCTCATTTGATAGGGTTTTCACAAAAAAAAAACACTACAAGTGCCATGAAAACACCACCTCAAGCGCTATGCGTCCGTAACCTACATCTTAAGTTGTCCCCTCGAAACAGAAATCGACCTGTCCGAGCATTCTCATCGAAAAAATTCATTTCGTCTGTAATCTCGTCTGTTTCGTTTTCAAATGACCACCCTGTATAGTATCTACTCCGAAGAACTTCATTAATTTCTTATCCATTTAGTTTCAGACTCATTTTTCGTTTCAAGGCGATCATCAAGTTTTTAGTTCCACTGATAATTAGATATCTGAAAAATATATCAATCAATGGCATAAACCTCAAGGGCCTAGAGAGAATCGAAATGCCCAATATCAGGATAGACCTTGAGAATCACCTTCAACGACCTTCACAGAGGAATTTAATTACTAAATCGAACGTTGGCCTTGACTTTGCTGAAATGTGTTACCTACACCTCCATGTATAATTAGTCATCAGTTTAATGGAGAAAGCTTCCTCTAGATCCCCCCATTAAATCTTTGGAAGTTCGCTTCAATTACAATCAACATCCCGTGAAAGCGAGTAAAAGTTTTCGTTCTATATGAACCTTGAGAATAAAAGACATTTATGAGCGATCAGTTGAGATCCTGTTAGAAGAAGATATAAGATGGTTAAAAATGAACCGTCAAAACTCATACAGTTATTTAACTGGTTAAGATGGTTTTACGATGAAATTTTATCATTTTATATCATTCATGTCAACATTACATCGAGAATTCTACACCTTCCCAATTTTTAATTTTTTTTCAAAATAGAAGTCAACAAAAAATATTTTGTTTTCTCTTTCATTCTCTTGCTTAAAAATATAAGGCTTCACAGTCGCGAAAAAATTGGGTGTTTCGATCACTCGCATGAGAGCCCTGATTTAGGGCCACTGCTGAAATCTCATGTAGTGAAAGAGGATGTACGCATTTTTTTAGCATAAGATTGGAGATGTGGAACCTCTTTTTGACGCTATTAGATGTCATTACTTGGTAATTTCTACTCAGTACGTCACAACAAATTACTTCAAATAACGAAGTTTTTATGAATATATTGTCTTTGAGTAATGTAAGATACTGATGAAGTCAAATAAGGCTGAAACCGGCATATCAATCGTCGCAATAACAAAATCTAATATCATTTCTCCAACCCCATGATGCAAGATCTGTGAGCCTAGGAATTGAAAATAGTTTTCATTTCGATGAATGCTATTTCGAATTCATCTATGTTTGAAAAAAAGGAATTTCCTGAAGCGAAGATTATAGAGTTAGAAATATAGGAAACGCCCTTATATCTGTGGTACTAAAATCCGACTACGATTTTAGGCTTGTTTCTTACTTCTGACACCTAGAGGGCGCTAAAAACATTAATCAGTACAGAAACCTATTATAAAAGGCGCGAAATTTGAAACATATTTCTCATGAATTTTCTTTAAATTAAATACTTTGTTGAGTTTTTAAAAAAACATCCTGATCGACAAAATAAAAACATTGTTTTGAATAAAATGAAATACGCTTCTGGATTCTTTATATTTTTATTTGAAATGTGTAAAATCAACTACAATACAATGATTATGAAATTGAGAACATTTCAAAAATTGTAATTGATATGTATATTAATTACAGAATGTTTGAACAAAAAAAAATATATTAGAGGTGTACAACAAGATCTGTATGTCACCCCAGCAAGCATTCGTAATAAGTTTTCCAGAACAATATATTTTTGCCCCGAAAACTCTATTCATTTGACAGCACTGAGAATAAAAAGCAATGAACAAGACAGTTACATTATACGAGTTTGAAAACTTACATTTCCATTCTCTCTGGTAATGAAAAGAATGCACATTAACGATTATTATTTCTGCAATTCATCACCATGCATTCTGAATATCTGCCAGTTTTTCAGAAAATTTATAACAGAAAAACAGACAAGCAAAGATTATAGAGTGAACTAGGTGCTACTCTTGTATATTTCGAGTCATTTCAGTGGAAAATAAGCGTATAAGCGAAATACAGTCATTCAGCAAAAATATTTATTCACGTTTTTCTTTCAAAATAGACAACAGCCTACTAATGATCTTCCCAAATGGACCCTGATTAAATATTTTAACCATATCTCGTTTACTTTTGAAACTACAGATGTCGCTCATATCACTGTAGTGATATATCTTTATACTCTGTAATCTTTGTTCTGACGTTCAGAGTGATAGAATATTTTTTTCACAATCTTCTTTTAATTTGTTCACATGTCAATTTTAATTAATTTCCATTGACTTAGTCAGAAATCGAAAAATGAATGTTTTTGTGACTGAAAAAAAATTGACATTTTATCTCTGTTGATCGGCAACAAAATATCACTTTTTGAAATAAGTATGAGTACTTTTTCCCTGCACTTGCAGTGTTCTGGCTAGCACTTCAAACTAGCGACGCTGCTCTGAAAAGTTTTAAGACCCAGCTAATTTAATTGCATCATAAAATGGAGTATCCATTTTTTACAATGATGACCATATTCCGACGTCGATACGAAGGTTTTCTTGGGTCACCTTGTTAGCTGAATCCGGCAAACTACTCTTTGAAATGCCGTCAAAGGATTTTAAGTTCAGCGCAGTGAAGCCTTTCTGAAATTGAAACCATAAAGATGGTTGAAGGTCAACGTCGTGATAGCGATGCAGAATCAAGTTTGCCCGGAGACAATAATTTTCACATTAAAGTTCATTTCGACGATTTAATAACAGGACGGAAAATCGATTCCTCAGCTCCTTCAAGAGACCTTGTATGGGTTCGGAAGGAGTTGCTTCAGCCGCTAGGTATCGTAAGAAAATTGGCTGGTTTATGAGGGAAATTATTTCCACGGAAAAGATCACAGGAAATGGAGATGGTTTTTCTGATTGAGGATCAATGTGCAGTACAATGCATCCCAAATTTGCTGTCTCCTGAGGGTTTTTCCGCAACCATTGAAGATGTAAAATTTCAAGTTGAAAATTTATGGGTATGGGCTACTTTTTCATGAAATGTTCATAGATGTTTTGAACTGAAACAAGACAGAAATATTCAGCAACAAATGAAGACGAGGTCTGGGTCTGTCATGGAAAAGAATGCATCAGAACCCTGTGAATTATTATACAGTGTCCCATACCTAGTGAATCAAACGTTACACTGCGACAGAGTAGAACAATCTTTATCGAATGGCACCAAAATTAGTTCATCGGAAATGTATCGTTTCCAAACTAATTGGCATTTTATGAATGTTCAAAATCGGAGTTATTCTGATTTTGTTTAATTACTGTGAAGGACTGTATCCAGAGTAAGAGATGGTAGTGTAATAGTATATTCTAAAACAAGTTGCAGAATGAACTCCTATTCGAACACGAATGCGAAATTCGAAAACGAGCGACGAAGGAGCGAGTTTTCGAAAGCATGAGTGTTGGAATTTCCTTCTGCAACGAGTATTAGACGATAATTTCTCTATTTTAGTAAAGTTTTGTGGAAAACTCTCCAAATTCAAATAAAATTTCAGATTAGTGACTTTCGTATTGTATCTTGACAGTTGGTGTCACTAACGAAATTTGACAGATTGCGGAATTTGAATTGATTTGATTCGAAAATTGAGTGGATCGGAGGTCAGTACTGACAACCACAAAAAGAAAAATATAACTGAAAACAATGCTGTAATGAGTTTCATTACAGCACTACTTTTAGTACTGTAATGAACTCATTACGATATTGAAATAGAGAAAAATATTTATTGACATCATTCACAATCATAAAATGAATAAGTCACCCGCTGAAGTTAATACAGTAAAAATACAAATATCAAAGTCATCCATAAACTCAGAGTGAATTATTCAACTAAAAACAAAGGTTATCTAGAGATGTTCAAAATGAGAGGTCAGATGAAGTCAGACTTGGACTTTGAAATAGTTTCATCAATTCAAAATTTAACTCAACGTTTACAGTGATGATGCAATTGAAATTGATTGCGAGAGCCTCTTCATTTCATCAGAAAAACAGAAGTTTGAATAATGAATTGTTAGAGTAGGCTGAGTTGTAATAAAAGTGAGCTCAGGCCTTAGAGGAGATACGTGCATTGAGAACTTAGTAGTCTAAGTCTGTTCTTCACTGAGATTATTACAAATGTGACAATATCATGATTGAGATATCAATATTTATGATCAATAACGTTGGTCTTTAAAGAGAATGCTAATCAATCAATTGAGACGACATTTACAGTGACAAACTGCTTTTAGTAAGCAGGGTTAGTTTTCATCAGAAGAATAGAGGCTATAATTGAAAATTATGAGGATTATAAAATGAGAGTACTACGTATGAATTAAAACCACCAACCCGTTGGTTTCGAGAAAGCAGAAGGCTTGAGATCTTACTTGCTAATTACTTCAGACGAATGAAATTGAGAATTTCTTATTTATAATGAGGAGATCATACCAGTTGAATGGTTTTATCAATATTTGAGGGGACCGCTCAAGGTGAAGCAGGGACTGTGACTGTTAATCAAGTTCAATGTTTGAGTTACTCGATCGTTCTGATACTTCAGAGAAGTTAACTTGGTTTTATTGAGAGAGAAAACTGATTCCATGATTCACCTTTGCGTTTGAGGATTTTCATTCATCGAAACTAGATAACAATAATTAGCAAGTGAATAGTTGAGAAATGAGATGAATTGTATAAGATAATGAGATGCATAGGAGAATATAACAAATCAGTATTTATTACCACAGAAAATTTTCATGGAGCAAGAAATCACTTCCATGTGAGGAGTCTAGAGATATCTGAAAAATCTATGAAAACTGCAAAAATATACCGAAATATATATCTCAGAGAAGTCCAATGCTTTAGTTTAACGCGATAGTGATCTTATTAAAATAAAGTGATAGAGTATTACCAATATTTCTATAGATTTTCATGATCTGAAACGTGGACAAATTTTCAAACTTTATAAAAAGCAGGAAATTAACATGGAATATGCAATAATAAAGGATTCTGAGAATTCACTCACCTTTTGAAAATTAGTTACTCCAAGAAAATGAACGAGATGATCAGTTATTAAGCGAGGTGACTTTTCAAAAATTCTAATTTACAAGAGTAGCACAAGAGGAGGTCTGTTCACAGGCAAAGCTGGATACAAAAGAGGGGGATTAATTCATTCAATTAATGAGCATGAGTTAAGCTGTCAGCTGATTAGTACATAGAGGAGACTAACTTGACGCGAGCAGTCAATCAGCTGACCATAGAGCTGTCGGAGTGGAGCCAAAATAAAACGATTGATTTAAACCATCAAAACTGTGGGACATCTTAAAGCACGATTTGCCACAGACTCAGAGAAAAGAAGTTTGCCAATTACTGAGGAACATTGAGATTTCAACGGAAGAAATATGGGCTCACAATTGAAGGAACAAACATGATTGGGAAGACCTTATTGAAATATCCTCAAATTCATGGATACCTCTAGTTGGTGTGTGCGAACGAAATTGTGAGAAGGAACGAAAACTGGTCGCATGATCATATTTTCCATGCTAATACAATCTCTAGTCGTAAAATTATATTGTTATGGATACGTTCATATCCTGTTCCAATTTTCTGAGTTCTTCAGCATAAATCATATGAAAAAGCCGAATGAAATTTGGGGTTATATCAGTAATTTTTGTATATAATAGTCTAGGGTTTACGGTATATTTCGTGACAACATTTTGCTTCCACACGTGTAACTATCATTTATCGTCGATATAAATATGGATATCAAACATTCAGATTTTCTGATATTTGGAGATAATTTATTTTCGGTGAACCACTGTTGTAGCTACTGAATTGAGGAATGATTGTTCTCATTCAATGCTGGTATCAACATTTTCACTACACAACAAGGCATTCACATAATCGACAAACAAGAAAAAGTTGTTGATGGTATACAGGGTTACTCACGAATATGGCTCTATAAAATATTTTAAGGAAAGACCCAACATTCAGGATTGAAATTTTAAAGGTGAGCTTCAAGTAAGAAGACGACTTCTCGTATATTTTTTTAAGGTTCTTGGACTTTCGCTTCTTCCATAAGTGACATCAACTTTCATTTTTCAAATGAAGAGACCCATTTTTTTATTGCATCAATAGATTCTCCATTGAATTCCGAGTCTTTTTGATTTGAAAAATTTGAATTTTCCCGAGAAAACTCTCTTTATATGAGGAAATAAAAGTTCTCATTTTTGAGAATCTCCGAGGAGAAAGGCTGATGCTTCTTTTCCGATAGCGTGATTTTCAGAATATGATACAGGAGGTTACAAATTCTTTGGCCAAGTTACAAGTGACGAAACATCAATTTTTCAAATTGGCACCGCATTTTTTCGAAGCATTTACTAAATCTTCGTCAAAAAATGATAGGAGCATACGTCAAAGACTTTCATCCCAAAATGAATATTTTTCGAGATGTTCAGGAAAAATGATTTTTTCTTCAATTTTCAATCTCATTCCAGATGATAATTGAAAGACTGAACTCGTCTATAAAAAATATTTTCTTGATAATGGAGATTGCCAAAAATTTCACTAGACCGCTAATTATTTTCCAGTAAGAAAACACATTCGAAATGAGATTGAAAATTGAAGACAAAATCGTGTTGCCTGAATATCTCGGAAAATATTAATTTTGGGATGAAAGTCTTGAACATATGTTCCTATTATTTCTTGACGAAGATTTCGAAAATTTTTCGAAAAAATGGGGTTCCAATTTGAAAAATATGATTTTTTGATGTTTCGTCACTTATAACTTTGACAAATTTTCGATGAAAAACCTCGAAGTATTTCAACAGAGTTCAATTTTGAGATTTTTTTTCCGTATTTCCTCATTTAAAGAGAATTTTCCTTGGAAAATTCGAACTTTTGGAATCAAAAAGAAAAAAAATGCAATGAAAAAACTATTCATGCAATAAAAAATGGGTTTTCCCATTCTAAATACTAAAGTTGATGTCACTTCCGGAAAAACCCGAAGTCTTAGAACTTTAAAGAATTATACGAGAAATCGTCTTCTTACTTGAAGCTTACCTTTAGAATTTCAATCCTGAATCATGTGTCTTTCCTGAAAATTTTCTATAGAGGTATATTTGTGATTAACCCTGTATAAGAAATTTGAGAAGTTCCAGATTCCAAGGACGTGGAAAAATCCCCATAAACAGAGAATCTCGGTATTATTTCCAGTGATGAAATTAAAATCGGTTGAAAATTTTTGATAATGCCTTCAACTGGACAACTGAATACCTGAATACCATGTGAATAAGGGAAAATGATTGTAAAATAAATATAAAAAGTAGAGCTTGCAGGAGAGTTTAAAACAGTTCATTGTATGGATTCTGAAATATTAGCTCCAAATACGTGAGAATCTCAGAAAAAAAGATTTTTTATGTGAGGTTGATGGGAACTTCGAAGTCGATTATCCTCTCTCAGAAGCGATCATAAAAATTACAATATCTTGGACCATTTATTTCAATGGGTTATTATTCTCTAGGAAAAATTGTTATCTAGTTGTTAACTTTTCTTCCACACATGAAAAAACATCATATTGTCGAAAATTTTACTTCTCTCATCAACTTCTCAAAAGCTGAGCCTCAACTCTCATCCCAGTAAAGACTCGAGAATGAAAGGAAAATCATGCAAAAGGTTTGACCATTCTATTACTTTCATGTCAAAAGTTGAGAATTGCAATTACATGACTTCATAGTGAACCACCCTGTATTGATAATTGGAGACAGATCTTGGCAAAATTCAAAAGCACATAAATTTACTAGATCCTTGCAACTGCGCACTAACGTCACACACAAACGTAAGATGTTTATCACTCGACTGAATATCAATCTAGATCCTAGGTTTGTCGGCCTCGATTGCATATATTCGTGTTACGACAAGATAAGACAAGAGGTTGGTGCTTAATATAATTCCATTACTGAGCAATAAGCACTGCTTTCAAAAAGTTCTTGGAAGCACAAAGGGAGTTCGAGTGCTAAAACGAGCACAAAGCACAGTTCTCTAGCAGAGCTCCGTTCATATGAAACCTTTCCTGACTCAGTCAGACCATCTCTTGAAATTCGGGAGTTTTCCTGTCGCACCTTGTATGTTTCCCCTAAATATTGCAGCCATAGGAGAACTACAACCCTGGGTATTCGCTCCGAATATCTCGATATTGGATACATTTGCAATTCAATAACGTGCAAGTATATCGTATTGTTTTCCGGATGGCATTCAAAGTCATGTCTCCATCAGCTGCCTTGCTTATATATGCATTTCCTCGATATTAACTTCTCGAATACGCGAAGGATGAATTCGGCAGCTTGGAAGTCTTATTCAGAAGTCTCAATACTATGAAAAGATGTCAGCCACCGTGATTTATAAAAGATCTTGAGGAATGTTCTTCATTTCATTCACTTTCAGTTCATGATCGGTCTGAACTTTTTCGTGAACTTTCTTGATCTTTCTTGTTGTAACAGCCTCAAGTTTACATTTGTTTCTGAGACAAAGCTTCGAACTTTTAAGTGAGAACTGCTTTCATTCCCGATTTATCGAACGAAATAAATCAAAGTTACATTTCATAATTGAAATATCGTTGATGCTAGAAGAAGAAAGTTGTGATCGGTTTGAACAATAATTCATGAATTATACAGAACTCGTTTCCTACGATAAATCAATCCTCACCGACATATATTCCAGAAATATTGGCATTTTGGGACTAGCGTTTATTTATCACTCACGATATATAGAACTCTCTTGGGTAAATGGGAATTCGAAAATTGATTGGATTATTATCGGCCGATTGATATGGGAATCGATTTCTCTTTCATTATATCTCACTGGAAATATCAGCTTTTATATCTCTTCTATTGCGAAAGGTCCTACATTTTTCTCTTGCATATTGTTTTTTTCTATATTGGTTGAACAGTGTTCATGTCCAACAAAATTTTTTTTATGAGGATTATCACTGAAACTATCAGAGGTCCTCACTTACTTTTTGGTTTCTAGTACTCTCAAATATTGTACCTCCCCATATTCGCAGAGAGACAAAAACTTTGAATTTTTGGAACAGAGGATTCCAGAGGATAAGGTCCACAGTTTGAAGTCGCGTTAACAATTTTGGTAAAATCTTTCAATAAATATGAATGAAAGTGACAAGGAAACCAAATATCCTTCCATTAGTATTCCTGGATTTGAAATTGTTCAAGAAGAGGTCATGGAGGTTGTAACAGCATGCTTTCTAGATAGAATTCAGTTGAGAACCCTTGTGAGTGTTAGTCCAGTCATTTTAGGGTTTTTACCTCGGAATTCGAGATAATTGGATGTAAACTTGTGAAAGCCTTTATTTTGACATCTCTTTACTACTGACGGGTGTGACCGTGTCCATTAAATTCCAAGAGTCGAAGGTTTAAAAAAAGAATTTTACATGTTTTTCTCCGATATCTCCGCTCCCATCAGATTTTCGCTATTTTAGATGATTATGAACATTGTACAGGAATGCTAATGAAACTCCTCTGGACATCTAGAACCAAGACTTACTCCTCTCAAACTTCGTCAGATGGTTTCGATGGAAACTCGGACTCCACTTACATTTTGAAAACGATTCTGTAGTATTCTACACGTAGATGTAGGCTTTCTTCTCGCCGAAACGCTGATGAAACGATCCTAAGCAGGTGTTGTTTTTCGTCGCCCACGAAGCCTTGGTATTTCCTACACGGAACCTGTTTCCCCGAACCTATTCCAAAGTCGAGATATCACACTTCGGCTGACTTAGAGCCTTTCCGCTGAAACAATCTGAGTAAGGCCACCCTGTAGCACTCTGATAGCCCTATTAGCCTCAACTTTCTCAATTTACGTCTTGGCATTTTCAAAAAACTCGTTTCAACTCGAAGCCGTTGATGAACTGACTTAATTTTGAAATATAAACATTCATGAAGAATATCCAAAGAAGCAAACTTCAGAAAAAAGGCGACCAGATCGACGAAATGTCTCATATTGATTTTTATTGAATCGATTCAAGTTGTTCTTGAGTTCTTAATGATTTCACAACGATTTTCAAAATGATTGAATACGATATCCCTAACTCTTGTGGAGCAGTATATCTGAAAGAGACTGCCGACTGAGATAGATAATTCATTCCTCTACAATATTCATGATAGATGAAAAACATGTGAAAAAAAGTTTTATTGACCTTAGACCCTTAGAACTTCATATACGCTGACACCCTACAGTCGGTACCTACGGTTTGACAAAAGTTTTGATATGTCAAAACGAAGGCTTTACCAAGTTTACAGCAAATTATCCTGAATTCCAATATTCTGACTCTATTTTGATTAAAACTACTGAATTATGTGAGGAAGCTGAGGAGGCAATAGAGTATAATATATAAATAGTTGAACCATTAATAAATTTCAAGGTCGTTTCCATTCAAGATGTGAATTAACGAATGAATTTGTGAAATGGGTGGTTAGTTTGAAATTAATTTGATTTTTTATTAACAAGTTCTTCTAGACCACGTAAATGTCCTTCAAGATCCTTTGATGAATAATATTTTTAGTAAATATACACATCGAAGTTCTAATGGATGTTCTAGACAATATTTGAGACGCTTTCGACCCAAATCATATGGTACAAAAATGCTTCGTGAATTTTTTTCATTTCATTCATAAGAGTATAATTCTGAAGGGGCGAGGGGTATTTTTAGTGACAACTTTTTTACCTTTCATCATATTACGAGTTTTACATCAAATTCATAAATTTTGATATTTTTTCTTGAAAAAAAGTGCAGTTTTAAAACGCCTAGTTGCACTGGTTTTGGGAAAAATTGATTTGGAATTTTCATTTCGTTTACTACTCAATGTTAGTTATGTGAAGAATTATAATGGAGTGAATTAAATATAAATTTATTGTACTTGATTTAAATAATTTTATAAGAGCCAAGCCTCAATAAAATAATCATGATGGGAAATCATTCAATCCTCCTGAAGATTATTTTTCAAAGAGATACTGAGAGTTCTCTGCAATTAATCAAATGATGAAGAAAGAATATTTGAAATCCATTTTTCTGGTGCAACTGGGTGATGTCACACATTCTCACGAAAAAATACTAAAGTTCATGAATTTGATGTAAAACTTGTAAATTAATGAAAGGTAGAAGTGGTCACTAAAAATACCCCTCGCCACCCCAGAATGATACGCCTTTGATTGAGATGAAAATAATTGACTATAACCATTCAATGCGTATTCTTGATAGCAGCCAATGTGTGAAATTTCAACACACTAGGTGATGCCGCTCTGCAGATATATGACGAAAAGTGTTGCGTGGAAGTCATTTTTAGAGGGCCCTAACACCTTAACGAAGCATTTTTGTACTATATCTTTTGAGTTGAAAGTGTCTAGAGCATCCACTAAAAGTTTTTTGGTTAAATTATGTGACACCTATAGAAGAATTACATGAATTACAAGAATATATCCTTGAAGATCCTACGTCATAAAGAAATTTCAGTTAATGTTTTTTTTTTTCAAAACACGAGGAGGTATGGTTCCTTCAGCTGAGATTTTTTCCTCCGTTGCAATAACCTCAGCTAGGTACTTTTTATTTGAATATGTATTGTGTTATTCTATCTATCTCAATCAAAGGAATATATATCATACAGTTGCTATAAATACACTAATAATTGATGGTATAACTTCAACGGCTAAAAATATTGAATCAGACATGACTCAAGGATCGGTCGTAAGTCCAGTACTAGTCGATATGGACATATCGGATAAACAAATAATTTTGTCGCTTCATTGCAACTTATATCAATTTCCTGTAATGTTGGTTTTTTCAGGATTTTCCTGTAGGCTCACATAAATTCAGTCTGTTTGTTCTTTTTGTTATTTGTCGTCTACCTTCCTAGAAACGTTGTTTCCAGATGAAGGCAGTTGCATTAAACAATGCTCTGGGGAGATCTGGCGCCAGATGATTTCGATTTTTTCGTCTCGCCCGGCGTTCCATCCAACTGCACGCAGAAGTTTCACCATCAGTGCGCTAATCTCCCCCAATCAGTCTGCTTTTCATTCGACAAAATGCCCCTGTCGTGAAAAACGGAGTCTGGGCATAGATGAAGCCGAGCCTCAGATATGCAGAGTGGAAAATTGCTTGCTTCATCGGCTAGCCGAAGAAGAAATGACCGATAATC
The DNA here is from genome assembly GCA_038502775.1 of Hippodamia convergens. Taxonomy (NCBI): domain Eukaryota; kingdom Metazoa; phylum Arthropoda; class Insecta; order Coleoptera; family Coccinellidae; genus Hippodamia; species Hippodamia convergens. Next base: position 23,813,753 of record CM076608.1, read on the forward strand.
AATCAGCTTCCCCTCTGGGATGCCTATATCTTTTTGATTTGATGAGCCCAGACTCTGAAAAAAGCCGATTGAATGACATGTGATAATTTTACAGCTATAAACATTATCTTAATATATAAAACTAAGTCAGCCATTTTGTTGGTTACACCATTTATAACTCAAGATTGGAAGAACTGTTATGAAAGCTTTTTGTTGGATTCTTCTACGGCGGGGTTAACAAGAAATGCATTGAAACGTTTTCGTGGAACTATTATATTTGATATTAATTCGGTGAACTACATTTTCTAATAATATTAATGCATCTGAGTCCTTGTGTTATTACACCTATCTTTCTTCCGCACACTACAGAAAATTTCAGGACAAAATGTTTTGAACAAACACCCATTCTACTATTATCGCCATTAGATGGCAATGTTAACAATTACTGTGTATTTTGAGTTGCCTAAACGTCTCAGCCTTTGAAGTAACGTGATTCATTGCAGAATACTCAAAGGAAAGTAAGGAAGTTCTTATTCCCAGAATTCCGATGATCCCTACAGATATGCCATTTGAGTTTAAGAGAATTCAATTTCCTATTCGTCTTGCGTTTGCTATGATAATTAACTAATCGCAAGGCCAGTCCTTGGTTGTGTGTGGCTCAAATCTTGAAAATAGTTGTTTTTCTCATGGCCAGTTTTATGTTGCGTGTTCACGAGTTGGCAAACCTTCTGCTCTATCTATTCTCGCACCCGTGTATGCTCATTGGCTAAAACAACAATCAAAAATTAGTCTGAACGTTGTTGAAAAGTCTAATTTGATAGATGAAAAAATTTTCTGCCAAGATACAATACAAAAGTGACTAAGACGTATAATCTGAATTTTCGTTGGAATTTCTAGAGTATTTCCAGAAAATTGACTGAAATAGAAAGAATATCGTCTGATACTTGTGACAGAAGGCATTTCCAACAATAATTCTTTCAAGGTCATCCGCTGAGCCGATTCTGTCAAGATATCTTCCTAGCACATGATTTTCAAAAGTCATCGACTGATCGTGCACTTTTGGATCAACCTGTATATCTGTTGCCAATATGAGTATACAGGGTGTCAAGATATCTTCCTAGCACATGATTTTCAAAAGTCATCGACTGATCGTGCACTTTTGGATCAACCTGTATATCTGTTGCCAATATGAGTATACAGGGTGAATAACTGTACATACTCTTACCAGAGATAGAGGTGGACTAGGTGATTACTGATTGACTATAAAAATTTAATTTCCGGATTTCCCTAGAAAGCTACAGGGCGATTTTCCAACTTCATGGAAATACTCAGACCATCATGAAATCCAAACTTATTGACGGATATTATTGAAACTTAAGAGGTTATCGGCACATGCTAAGGTCGTGTCAGAAAGATATCAATTATTTCATTATTCCAGGGCCGGGCTCATAAATCTCCATTCAAAGTGTTCGGGGTGAAACAAACACTTTGTATTTGGAATTACAAATAATTGAATTGCTTTTTAGAAAGAAGCTGAATCATGCTTCAATTTGTGGTATCGCTTAAAGTTGTCACATCAACAATCATTTTTTTATGAATTTTTGAATTTGGATAAGGTTCGAAAAATTGAATTTATTTACCTGAACAGGACTTAGTCATGTTGTAGAGGTCAAAAATAGATGATAAATTTTCTTAAAAAAGTTACTGTAGGTGAGGAAGATTATAATAATTTGTTGATATACTGGGTGGCCACCCCAGTCGAGGATCTCATTGCGATGGAGTAAATGAAAGTATATTTCGAAAAAAAAATTGGTGAAGTGTATAGGGTATACATAAGCATATTTCAAAATTATTCGTATGTAAACCGGGTGTTCGACAACAAAGAGACACACCAAAGTGACACTTCTTCCAATGTAAAACCCTCTAACTGAATTAATGAATCGAGGAGTATCTCCAGATTTCAACCCGCTAGATTATTTTTTATGAGGAAAATTGAAGGATATGGTGTATTCTGAAGAAATCCAGTCAAGAGAACAGCTGATGAACAGAATTTTTGCGATATTCAAGAAAAACTGGCGATATGACTCGCGAGACTGTATCCAATTTGAACATTCGGCAAGATAAATGTATACAAGCTAATGGTTTTCATTTCGAACCACTTCTGAAATAACGTTGACTCAGCAATTCACTCGTCCTATTTTCATTTTTATTAGGTATTTTTTACTGTATTTTAGTTTCTTTCATTTGTTATTATTTCGTTATGGAATGTGCTTATTAAAGCTCTGAACTCTTTTGAAAATTTTCTACTAATTCTTCCGCATTTTATATTCGAACATAAGATTTTCAGTTCTCTTCATGGTGAAAAATTCAATTTTTCGAACTTTATCCAAACTAGAAAATTCATAAAAAAGTAATTGTTGATGTGACAACTTTAAGCGATATCACAAATTTAAGCACAATTCAGCCTCTTTCTAAAATGTGAATCAATTATTTGTAATTCGAAATACAAAGTGTTTGTTTCACCCCGAACACTTAAAATGAAGACTAATGAGTCCGGCCTTGGAATATTGAAATAATTGATATCTTTCTGACTCGACTTTAGCATGTTCCAATAACCTCCCAAGTTTCAATAATATCCGTCAATAAGTTTGGATTTTATGATGGTCTAAGTATTTCCATGAAGTTGGAAAATCACCCTGTAGCTTTCTAGGGAAATCCAGAAATTAATTTTTTGAAGTCAATCAGTAATCACCTTGTCCAACTCTATCTCTGGTAAGAGTATGTACAGTTATTCCCCGGACACCCTGTATATCAGTTGAAGTATAAGACCATTCCGAGCAACTTAATTTGTTATTTGAAAGCCAATCCAGATCTGACATCAAAGATTGATGATGCCTTATTTTTCGCCGATCATGTTTCCATTTTCAGCCTGAATAGTTCCACTAATGTATTCCCTCGGACGTCTCCCCCCACCCATACTTTTCTCCAAAAGTTGCCCCAACAAAGAACCTACATGCTGGAACTAATCGAGATCGGAATTGAAAGGCCTTTCATACTCTGGCTACAGAAAAATTTAAACCCGAGACTTGTGTGTTCCGAAGTTAGTTCCGTTGCAATGGACAGCAAGCAATTTATATTGCTGCAGCTGCACATGAATACAACACGGTCAGTCCATACTTGCAGGAGTTTAGCATGGAATAATATAAATATTGATGAAGCAACAGCGCATTTGGGTACCTTGTGGTTTGGAATTGGAAACTTACATGGAAATTACTGAACTCTCGCTAAAGGTTGCACACAGAAATGGATTTTTCTGAGCAAGTTAAATCTTCACGAGCTCCAGATAATTCCGATGGAACAAAAATTATGATATAAAATGAAATTCTGCGTGACATCAAAGCTCTCTTGCTCTTCAATCGTAGTATATTTATGAATAAAGAATGAAAAAATTTCACTCACGCAATTCACGAGATATTGATCTTTGACAAAGTGGCTGTCGAAAAAATCAGGTCCAAGCAATAATAATCCGAATGCTATGTATACCTATATCGACATAAATTCTCTTATATCGCATGCCATTTTCCAACTGGCGTTTCATGGCGTTAAAACTGAATATACAGGGTTATTCACGAATATGGCTCTATGAAATATTTTTAGGGAAGACACAAGATTCAGGATTGAAATTCTTAAGGTGAGCTTCAAGTAAGAAGACGACTTCTCGTATATTTTTTGAAAGTTCTAGTGACATCATCTTTAGTTTTTTAAATGGGAAAACCCATTTTTTATTGCATAAATATATTCTTCATTCTTTTTGATTCCAAAAGTTTGAATTTTCCCGAGAAAATTCTCTTTAAATGAGGAAATATGAAAAAAAATTTCAAAAGTACACTCTGTTGGAATACAGACAACTTCGAGGTTTTTTTATTAAAAATTCTCATTCTTGAGAATCTCCTAGAAGAAAGGTTGATGCTTTTTTTTCGATAGCGTGATTCTCAGAATATGATACAGGAAGTCACAAATTATTCTTCATCAGAGTTAGAAGCGAAGAAACATCAACATCAACTTCTTCAAATTGAGACTCATTTTTCGAAGCATTTGCGAAATCTTTTTCAAAAAATAATAGGGGCATACGCCCAAGACCTTTATCCGAAAATGAATATTTTTCAGGATATTCAGGAAAAACTATTTTGTCTTCAATTTTCAATCCCATTCTGAATGTGTTTTTTTTACTGGAAAATAATTAGCGGTCGAGTGAAATTTTGGGAAATCTCTGTAATCGAGAAAATATTTTTTTTGTAGTTCAGACGAGTTCAGTTTTTCTTTAGTTTTTGAAGCTTAATTCTGGAGAATTTTTTTTTGTCAAGGTAGGGAAATTTGAATTTTCAGTAATGAAATTGTTACATGTTCTGTTAATCATTCTTTCAAAAGAATAAAAAACTATTACAAATATTTTTTTTCTACCTTTCTGAGAATTTTTTACGTTGATATCTCTTATACTCACATTGAGAACTTTGAACCAATTTTTGCTCTCGCATTACATATATGATGATTCAAGAACTTAACTCGTCTGAACTAGAAAATATTTTCTCGATAACAGAGATTTCCAAAAATTTCACTCGACCGCTAATTTTTTTCTTAAAAAATACACATTCGGAATGAGATTGAAAATTGAAGACAAAATCGTTTTTCCTGAATATCTCGAAAAATATTTATCTTGGGATGAAAGTCTAGGACGTATGCTCCTATTATTTTGCTTCGAAAAAATTTAAAAATTGTTTCTCCAAAGTTTACCTCGAATTTCAAATGAACTTGAGGTAAGAGAAAACGAAAAGTGTCGTTTTACAAAGAATACTGAAAATTTGGAAACCAAGCTTTCAAAACATGATATTATGTTCTTCAAAGAACCAGAACAACACCTAGTGAGGATCGTTTCATCACCGTTTCGGCGAGAAGAAAGCCTACATCTACGTGTAGAATGCTACGGAATACTCTTCAAAATGCAGATAGGGCCCAAGTTTCCATCGAAACCATCAGACGACGTTTGAGAGAGGTGGATCTAGGTTTTAGACGTCCATTAAGAGGAATTCCATTAACACGTTATCATAAGCGTCGAAGACTGGAATGGGCAAGGCAACATATCAATTGGAACGATCAATGGCGAAGTGTCCTTTTGACTGATGAATCCAGATATGGACAATTTTCCGATTCTCCGAGAATAAGGATATGAACAATTCTAAGCATACCTCGTGATCGTCGCTATGTCTAAGAAGTCCATCCATTCCGAGGGGGTTGTGTTATGGTATGGGCCGGGATATGTTTCAACGGGCTCACAGATCCACAAATTTGTCCTGGGAATATGACCTCCTTACTTTATAGGGAGTATGACATTGACAATGTTTTGCCAAATTTTCACGATGCTATTGGAGAAATTTTTCAATTTCTTGATGATTCCGCTAGACTGCACCGTGCAGCCATAGTTGAGAATGCGCGCGAGGAGCTTGGTATTCCACATTTACCAACACCTCTGCACTCACCAGATTTGAATTGCATAAAACTTGCATGGGATATGTTCCAAAGAAGATTAGATAATCATCAACCTATCGCAAAATACTTAAATGATTTGAGAGAATCTCTGCCCCGTTCATGGAACCAAATTCCTCAAGAAATGTTCAACAACCTCTCTTAATTCTATTTCCTGCCACTTGAAATCATATTGATAATTTTTATCACAAAATCTCATTAAAATTATATGTTTTTGCAATTTAAGTCAATATCCCAAACTCATAGTTCTTGGACAGATTCTTGATTTAATTATTTATTTATTTATCTAGATAGAACCAGCTGTTTTACGAAATTCAAAAGACCAACAATAAATCCCGAATTAGAAAAATAAAGAACAAAAAACAAAAAAGAAAACAAAACACATTGAATACCATCCGAAATAAGTCCTTTACCAACTAATTAGGTTTGACTTTCTTCAAAATATCTTTTCAGGAAGAATATCGATACTGAGGTATAATTCGTGTCACAGAATCTGATGTTTAATAATTCTCTATATCTTACAGACGTAGATCCCACATTCAGTCGTATTCTCTCCAACATATGCTCACACTCGGTGTAATAATTCAACATCTTATGAACAAACTTTGAATCATAATTGCTTCTTGGAATAAATAAAGGTTTTAAATTTAAGCTTTTTCGCATTTCCTCATATTACACCGCGAAATATTAGTTTCAAAAGCAATCCACCTTAAAAACTTATATTGCACTCTTTCAATTTTCTGGATGTGAACCGGATATAATGGGGACCAAACCACTGTACTATATTCTATTATACTCCTTTTATGAGTATACTATTTTGATAGCTTGAATATCATTAAGATCCTTCAAACTTCTTTTGATAAATCCCAACATTTTCAACGATTAATTAGCAACAAATTGAACTCTCAGTTTTCCACCCTGTATACCATCAGCTATCCACTCTGAGAGGGGAGAGCCAATACCAATTTTTTTAAGTTTTTCTAATAGTAACCAGTAGGCAACTGTATCGTAGTCTTTCGCGAAATCAGTATACACTGAGTTTACTTGAGCTTTGTTCTTCATAGCATCTGTAATATTGTCTACATATGTTATCAAATTTGTTGTAACGGATCTTTTGGCTACAGCATATACCCCAGGAAGCAAAATATTGCTACTTTTCTGCTCATTTCTAAATTGAATTCAAATCTGAAATTAAATTCTAAACTGCTTCTGCTACAAATTGGTGAAGGCGCCGGTAACAAATTGGCGAATGCGCCAGTAAATTCATACCCCAACCACACCAATATTTCATCCCAAAATAAAACCTCCCCAATCAAATCACTTCTAATGACACCCCTCCACCTGCACCGATACCCTCTACCGGTGTCGAAACAAAGGGAGCTCTGCTCCCCTCGAAAATAAGGAACCTCGGGTAAACCCACTTACCTCAAAACCCTGAAGCTCCGAATCGATAGCCGAAACGATTCTTCCCGCCAGAAAAAGTAGGAAGTAGAAACGCAAAGAAAACGGAATGAATGTTTCATCGAGTTGCCGTTGAATTTTCGTGACTCAGATTCGGAATTCATATCGGTATGGAAATTCGAGCCGTTTTTGAACTCGTGCTGGATAAACCACGTCTAAAACTCTGGATGGTTGTTCGCGAGAGGCGTTTTCATGTGGGAGGTAATATTAGATTTTTGCGAGGTTGATAAACCAGACGTCTGCCTATTTCAGTTAATTCCCGAGGCGATATAATATCTCGCAGAATACGTATAGGTATTTCGACTCTACAAGTTTCGTTTCTACTCTGTAGCAGACTGGTTCATTCAATATTTGTCGAGTGAATATGGAATCTGTCCATTTAAATTCCTGAACTTCTGGCACATCTGAAATATTTAAAAAATTATATTTTTAGACAATATTCTGTCTGAAGGTGCATTGTTCCTTTTTACAAAAATCCAAGGAGAAGAAAGATCGATTATTTTTGTTAGAACGATTGTTTGAACCTCCAGAATAAAATGACTGGATTTCAACAAAATAGTTATTCATGATACATATGCAGAAGGCATCGATATTCTTACACGAGTGACAAAATGAGCCTTCTATACGAGTATCAAACATTCTTTCCTCTAATTCGCTTAGATTTAATCGAAATTTATGAAATATTGTCATGAATATCGTGATTTTTGCATTGAAAAATATTGATTGACAAAACTGTTTTCTGTCCATGGCAAGAGGCTAACATATCATCAATGAATATTACTGTAAACTGTGCCAGAATGAAATATTCTAATAGTGTTTTGTTCTACGAGATGTGGCAGAAAAAAATTCTTGGTGGGAGAAAATTCAACTTTCAATTAAAGGACAAGAGATTCAAAATGTGAATGAATACATATTCTTGGGATATGATATACAGGATGGTTCCCAATGAAATCCCCTAATTGACAGTCATAGAATCACGGGTTGAAAAACCCATGATATATGTGTGAAGGAAAAAAAGAATGTTTGTTTTTATTGTTGTACTCTGCACGTCTGTTGGTTTTTTGTTTGTTATTCTCCTACAGAAGGAATTTTCTTCCAATGCTATGATTTAAGGCCAGTATTATTGAACCGTTTGTTACATAAAAATTATGTAGTTGTGCTTATTGTATATAATTTTTGACTTTGTTTGAATCATGGAATTATATTTCTATTGTTTATTGTGTGGCAGAATACTGAACCTACATATGTTCTATACTAATTTGTCATGGTTTTTTTACATTTAATTGAGAATTGTACAGGGTGGGCAAAATTTATGACAGAAGGGCGAAGTGCAAGGTACTTATGAAAATAGTCAACATACTTCCCAATAATACTGAAAGAACGACTGACTTTCGTTCTTGTATTTAGAACTTGTATAACCAATGATTTATTGGTTATTTCGATGTATTCCACTGATAAATTACAAAATTCTTCACGCAACCTTAACCATCAAGTATTTCTCATCTGGTGCCTTCTTTACAAACTTTTCAACTTGTTCACTAGTGAGAATTTTTGATTTTTTGGGACGATATCCTTCAGTTTTCCGTTTTAAATATGCTATTACTTCAAAATATTCACTAACATCCACTTCATTATTAACACCAGGCCAGGGAATTGTTATATATTCAATATCGTACTGCTGAACAGATTTTTCAGGTAGGAGTTCCACATCTGCTCTTCTTGCAGACTCTTCAATATCCAGAGGAACAACAAAATCGTCACTTTTATTATTAATTGGACTCTTGACAAACATATTGAGCAGTTAAAAAACCAAGACGAAAATTGGATAGGAATGAAATTCAAATGACAGACTCTAATTTGTTAGTAATCATAACGTTGGCAACGTTTGCCATTCACAACAACCTTTTGATTATTTGAATATTAAAATGCATTTCGAAGTTTATCGTCATTGCAAATTCGCCCATTTCATTATCAAAACAGGGCAGTTGTACAAAAAACATTGTATGGTATTTGTGTTAAAAGTAATTTTATTTTGTTCGTGAAATTGTTCAATTCTCTCCGCTCATATCAATCACAAAAAAAAACGTCACTTTTAACATTCGTATCATAAATGACTTTCATGCTTGCAGCAGAGTTCAGAACAGAGAATTAGTGAGAATAATGCAAATGCAAGCTTTCAGTTACATTAAATTCTCAAAATATTATTTTTCCATGTGTTATCTATGTTACCTGTAACAAATAGTATCTCCTCACAGAAACGATCAAACCATGTAATGAATAGCCTTGACTATAACAGAGTTTCCTCTAGAATGCGGGAAGAATTTCATCGACATGTTATCTCTTCTTGCATATGTAGAAATTATAATTTTCTCGTCAGTTTATTATGGGATATAGGGTATCTCTTATTTCAGACAAAAACTGGATATAAGGAATACAATGAAAAAAATTTGATCACATTCTGAGTCTCCTATCAAAAGTTATGAATTGATAGAGCAAATATTCCACGGAATGAAGGGCAAGAATTAAAGAAAAAGGTATCATTATCAAAGAGAAATATTATCTCTCAAACTTTGTCGAAAATATCCTCCAAATTATTCGAAAAACAAATTTCATGTTGCAAACTTCAAGCATGAACTAAGAAAAACAGTTTGTGAATGATTAATTACAATTTTTTACTTCTTAGGAACAGAGATGCCCCTATAAATTGAAAAAAAATCCTACGACACTAACGTTTATTATTAAGCCTACCAAGGAGGATCAATGTTCAGTTCACTGTAAATTTTTTTAAAAGAAATGAAGATATATGAGGAAGAACAAGATCAAAGAATGTGAGAAAAAGAGAATCAAAGTCATTCAAAGATGAATCTATGCATAGCGATCATCTAATAGCTTAGTTAATGTTTGAAAGGGGTCACAGTCCACTGTGACCCTATAGTCTATTATGCCCCCTGACAAAGCTGTTCTTAACACACCCTTTACAGTTCACCTTCAAGTTTCAGACATCGAATGAAATCCTATATCTGTGAAGGCTTCTGTGAGGCTAAATTCTCAATCCTACAAGTTTCTTGACCAAGCCAGAGGAAACAATCCTCTGGCTTACAATGGCAAATCATTCCGTGACTATGTCGATAGGAGTTTCTTCCTCCCCTCACAAAATCTACATTCGTCAGAGCCCATTCTCAAGAGATGCTTTTTGAGGCGACAAAGCCCCGTATGGAAGCCAGTGAAAAGATGTACTTGGTTCTTACTAAGATCCAGACACTTTTTGAATTTTGTATTTTCAAAGATCCAAAGGAACTTTTTGGAGAGATCTATGCTTTTCTCTTTATCAGAACCTGCTTCTTATAGGTAAATTTTCCTAGATCATCTAATAATGAGGGAGTAGCTTCAATTTTATTGGAAATAGTTTACAGAAAATTCATCCATTAGGATCTCAATCGATTGAGCATCATTAAAAACATAAGAGTTGGGTAAATGCGGCATTGTGTGAAACTTTCATAACTCCCTCATAACTCCCGAAGTTTTATAACATTCTTTTTATTCGCCTCCACTCTCAATTCTCCTTTTCATCCGAGTAACAAGGAAGAAGACGTTCGAAATATTCTTCCTCGTTCCTAAGCAGCTTTCGGTTTTGAACGCGATTACGTTTTAACTGATCTCGTAAATTGGGGAACAGCTCATAATGTTTACCGAGTGAAGATTAACAACGAAGACATAATTAGGGAAGGTGCAAGAAGGTTGATTGTTTTGGATATTAACTCGTTAAGTTGGAGGTGCAGTATTTGTCGTGCCAAGAGTAATGTGATGCGAGCTAGATTAATTTCATTAGAGCACGTTTCATGCTTGAATGTCTAGAATCCTACAAGGGACTAAGAGAAACACACAAAAAATTTAATGTTTACAAAGAAAAAGTCTTCTCCACTTTAAAATTATTGAATCCTTTCCATGAAATTAAAAGGATATGCAATGCATTTCGGCAAGCTAACTTGCCATCATCAGGCATTGGAGAGTAAAAATGTTGTTCACATTGTTGACAATGTTGATAAACATTGTTGACATTTTTACTCTCCTTTTTTTAAAATTGTGGTAGTAGTCCATGGGTGGAGTTCTATATTCAATGTATACAAAGAAAAAGTCTTCTCCACTTTAAAATTATTTAATCCTTTCCATAAAATTAAAAGGACATGCAATGCATTTCGGCAGGCTAACTTGCCATCATCAGGCATTGGAGTTCATCAACTTTTTGGAGCAAATTTTCAATGATAAAGTAAAGCGTCCTTGTTCAAAATGGTGTGGATGTTAGTAAATATTTTAAGGTAATAGCATATTTAAAACAGAAAAATGAAGGATATCCTCCCAAAAAATTGAAAATTTTCACTGGTGAACAAGTTGAAAAGTTTATAAAGGAGGCACCAGATGAGAAATACTTGATGGTTAAGGTTGTCACTATTTTCGGATTATTTGGAGACTGTCGTCGTGAAGAATTGTGTAATTTATCAGTGGAAGACATCGAAATAACAAATAAAAAAAAAAGTTATAAAACTTCCAAATTCAAAAACGAAAGTCAGTCGTTCTTTCAGGAAAGTATGTAGACTATTTTCATAAGTACTTTGCTCTGCGCCCTTCTGTCATCAAACATCGTCGTTTTTTCCTGAAATACATGAATAATAAATGCACTGCCAATCCAGTTGGTATTATTGCTTTCGGAAAAATTCCATCTATTGTTTCCAAATTCCTCAAACTGCCAGAACCAAACCAAAATACAGGACACTGTTTTCGAAGATCCTCCGCTGCATTGCCAGCAGAATCAGGCGCAAATAATACGGATATAAAAAAACATGGTGCATGGAAGTCTACGACGGTAGCCGAGGGCTGTAATGATCATTCCATTGCATATAGTAATGTCGATGCTGAAAAAATTCTTCCAACCTCAACAAACTTTGGATCATCATCATCCAATATTGGTTTCTACAAGTACTGATGGTACTGGGGATTCTAATAATGTGTTGCGAAGCTCCCTAACGTCACAGGGCATTAATGTTAGTAATTGTTCTAGTTTTACGATTAATATTAATGTTCATAAGTAATGATTGTTAAATATTGATAATAATCATACTTTGTAATTGCAAATTTTTTTTTCAAAAAGAACATGGATGTGTTTTATTGGATATTCTGAAGTTGTTAATGATACAAAAAGTATTAAAAAATCGGCAGAATATTTTTTGCGTACATCTGGGGTAAAACCTCAGCTGAAAAAAACCCTCAACTCGACCGTGTTAGAAAAAAACTTACTTAAAATATTAAATATCAGGAAAATCTTGAGAGACATCAGTGTGATGTCTGTGAGAACAGCTTCATGTTATCCGTCGATGAGCTCAGATAAACAGATTCTCCACAAAACGACTCGCAATTCTAAATCGGAAATAAAAATGAAAAAAGCAGAGAAGAAACCAACTATTTAGAATAAATTAAATAATATTGAAATTAACCACCCATTTCAGAAATGCATTTGTTACTTTATGTATAGTCTCGAAAGCATCTTGAAAGTTATAAATGGGACAACTTTTCATAACATGTTCTATAGTCTCCTCATTTTCCCCCACACTCACAACTAGGGCTCTCAACCGAATTCCATCGGAAGAGTATGCTGTTGCATAGTCCATGGCCTGTTCTAATGCGATTTAAAACAGACCATATTCTCCTGGGAGGTCAAAACCAGGAACTCTGATGAAAGGATCAGTAATAAGGTTTTTGTTGAAAAAATTGCATACATTACATTCAGATTGCCGAATTTCTTTGTCGCTTCTATTCATATCAATCAGAAAATTTGACCAAAAAGGTTTACGCTACGTCAATCTTGGGACCTTATTATCTGGAATATAGGCGAGTATGAGAAATGAATTTGGAAAGGAATTAAATTTGTTCCTAAAATTCAAAGCTGTTGTCTCCCTGGAAATATGTGGAGGGGCAATATTTGAGAGGACTGATAACCAAGGAGTAGGTGTAGATTTGATAGTATCAGTAATAAACCTCATAGGAACATTTAGTTAGACATAAATACTGTTCAACCAAACAGGGCAACATAATATTAAGCAGCAGAAAAAACCAAGGCTAGCACTGTCGTACAATGAATGCATTCTTCAGAGTAAGTAGTTGAAATATCACACAAATATGAATATAAAAGAAAAGATGCTAAGACAGAACCTTGTGAAAGACTAGTTTTTCAAAATTTCGAAATTACTACTGAATAGTAATCATGATGATATTTGTTTACATGAAAATTTGCCTTCTTGACCTACTTGAACGCACCATCCAGAACAATAAAAACTTTCACATCCAGTCTAGCCACATCCCTGATTCCTATTCCGATTCCCTGCGCCTATTCCAGACAAATAACTCAATCCAGACTGGAACTAGGACGAGGTTGAATATAAACTCCCAACATAATCCACAAAGTTGCCGGCGCAATCTGATATCCGTAACTCCATCCACTTTCTCCGCTCGACCATTAAAGCTTCTTACCACCACCACCCACATTTCTATTTCCGACGACAAAAAAAAATCGCGATCATGGTCAACGACCGATTCCATCTAGCTTCAATCCGTCGTTCTCAGTTCGACACCCAGGATTGATTTATAGGAAGAACTGTTTGTGCAAGCAACTGGAGCGAATTTTAGTTGGGCGACTTCTTGGCTACGTTGCATCTGAAGTGGTCAAGACAAACAAACTAGCTTCCAGGTCTATCAGGAAGACCATTGTTTGTCGCCCAGAGCCATCTGTCAACTGGGGAAGGACTGATCAGGGTCTATTAGTGTTGGAACTGAGACTAAGAGAATGAGGACGCGGTTAGATCCGAATGTTCGGATATCCTGGCGTGATTTATCAATCAGTGATTGTCGAGCGTTGTTAGAGGAACTTCTTCAGGTGTCGTGGTTATTAATTTCGTAGGAGAGATTGGATTCTTGGTGAATCTTTTTATTTTTTGGACGACTGAAGGATAATTCGTATCTTGACATGGTTGAATGAAGGGTATTTCATTGGTTTTCCTGTTTAATCAAAAAATCAATAGAACACACTGGGAGGTTGAAAACCGTTCATGATCGCAAGTTTTTGGTCTCAATTTGATATATTTTCGGATAGTTTACACGTGATTCTACCCTTCATTGTTCCCTGACGTTAAAAAAAACTCTTCCCGTCTTTGTCTTGCAAGTTGGGATGATGATATGAAAACATAATCCTTCGTCTTCTACATTTTCTATAAGTAGTTTTGTGATTTCGGCCCAAAATGACATGAAATAATTATTCGAAGAATGTCGATAGGTTACCTTCTTGCATAGAAATCTCCCGTCAGGAGGCTCAAATAATAATCTTGCTATTTCCTCCTTGGTAAATACCCTGGATTTTCTAGGCTTGTACCCTTCTGATTTTCGTTTTGAGAATGCAATTGAATTGAAATATTTCTGGATATCGACATTCTTTTTTATCGATATTATTGTCCTGAACATTGCATAATAACACCAAAGTGATGAGGGCTTGTGTGTTTCGCTCAATTCCTTGAAATAAACCAACAAAACCTTTTCCCTTGTCAAATTGTTTGATATTCTTCTCGCTTCACCATTTTTCATATCGATCAAATGCTTCTTCATATTTCTTTTTTGATGTAGATGGCACCAGATCCGTTTTGACATTATGAGTTGCATTTAATTATTACTTCTTCAGAACGCTATGTGCCTGAAGAATCTTTATTTTATGATATTTCGAAAATAAATTTAAAATATCCTTTTTCACTATAAACTCAAAATGATGAAAATAAAAAAAAAATTTATATTTATATCGGAATTTTTTGATGCATGTTTAGCATTTATGCATGAGTTAAATTCATAACATTGAAAAAACAATAAAGGTTCTTCTGATTTCGCAAGCTGAAATTCTTTAAAGTTTATGCTGTGATACATCAATGTATTCAGAAAAAAAAATTCAAATTTACGGGGTTCTCCATTTGATAAATACCAAATTTGCGTTCGTATCTTGGCATGGTTGAATGAAGGGTATTTCATTGGTTATCCTGTTTTACGTTCCAAAAATCAATAGAGAACACTGGGAGGTTGAAAGCTTATGAAACATTTGAAAATATTGGTGGATACATAAATCAAGCTATAGCTTTCGATTACGGAATTGATTAGACCGATAATAGTTATTAACGTAACGAGATGGATACAGATATCATCAAAGCACGAAATTTTATCTACAACTGCTTGTTTTCATCCTTTCCAGAAATATCCTGAAGCGATTCATAATCAAAATATTCCTAGTGGAGTGTTAGGTCAGTCATCGTTCCCTATTTCTATTCCGAATTACAAAGATTTTGTTGTCAATGTGTATAATAATAATGATAAAAAATAATTTCTATAATCGTAACCTGGATAACTTTCAATATGCAATTCTGAAATTCTTTGATAGGATTGTTATTTTCGTGGTTCTCACATTACAGCACAAGTGTTGTAATGAATTCATTGCAGCACTAGTGTGTTAGTGAAGGTTTTAATGACATTTTCATGAGTGTCAAATCTCAGTCATTATCTGACAGTTGTAGATAAAGGTTCTACTTCAGATTGGTTAACGTTTGTACAACTTTTAAGTCACTAATAATTAAATCAACTGCATTTTCCTCATCTTCGTTTCCGAATTATAGGCCAACATTGAATTTATTAACATTATTCATCATTTTCGTTTCTCTTTATGCTACAATGTTGAAATAAAATATTATACAGACACTTTTTCCATAGTAATCTACACATACATAATACATAATACAGAAGTATTATGGACGCACATGAGACTGTGGTGGAAAGAGTAGAAAAACGAAGACTTAGGTGGTTTGGACACGTTTTAAGAATGAACCCAGAGAGATGGCCGCATCGAATGTATCACTGGCAACCACCTGGAAAAAGAAAGAGAGGTCGGCCACGTCGATCCTGGATTGAAGGGGTCCGTCAGTCAATGGAAGAACGGCATTTGAACGAGGAGGATGCCCAAGACAGAAGGAGATGGCGTTTAGGCGTGGGAATGCAGATTTAATCTGTTCAAAACCCGATATATATATATATATATATATATATATATATATCTACACGTGTTCACTGTGTCCCAAATTGGGTAAGACTGCACTGTATCACCGCTATTATCGAAGCATTTTTTTGTGAAACTTTTGAATCCACAAAAAAAAATATTCCAACTACTTTTGTTTCTAAAATACAGGTCGAAAACGGAAATGTTCACTTTTCTGAGATATTTTTTTTTCAGACACTGCCTTTAAAAAATAATTTTATGTCAGTGGCGTAGTAGAATAATGTTTTCAAGATCGAGCACAAACTTTGTTGTTTTCAAATAGAATAGCCTGTATATTTTAACGTTAAATTTTAACATTTTTTTTTCTGAATACATTGATGCATCACAACCTAACCTTCAATAAATTTTAGTTTTAGAAAAAAATCGATATATCGATATTTATGTTTGTTTTTCTAATAGTAAGTCATCAATTTCTTTACTCAGGCATTTAATTAATAATTTTTTAAAAAGCTATGTGCTTGAAACCTCTCTTTTATGATATTTCGAACATAAATTTAAGAAACATTTTTTCACCATAAATTTAAAATGGTGAGAATGAAAAAAATTAATATTTATATCGGATTTTTTTATGAATATTCATCTTTCATGCACGTGTTGACGAATTCATTATTGAGAAAAGAAACATAAATATAAATTCTTCTGATTTTTCAAGCTTAAATTCATTAAAGGATAGGTTGTGATACATCATTCAGAAAAAAAATTTAAATTTACAGGGTTTTCCATCTGAAAAATACCAATAAGTTTATGTTCAATCTTGAAAACACTACTCTGAAAAGTACAACAAGTTATCCGATTGAAAATTTCATCCACTATATCAAATTTAAACAAAAAAATGAAAAAATTACTTAATAGCCCATGTAAAAAATCACAATGAAACGTTCAAACCTCCACTCCCACAGTAAATATCAATTTCCTTCCCTCAGGACCAGAAAATATATTGGCAGGTGATCGGTTCACCCTCGTGAAAAACAGATTCGAGTGGGAAATGGTTTTTCACGGAATCCGTTACGCGGGGCTGCAAAAAGGAGAAACCATTATATCCGCGGTAATAGGGGAAGAAAACTGTGGAAATGTAGCCACTGGAAACTGATGGCATTCGAAAGCGTGAGAAATGAAATCCGTTTTTGTCCGGCTCCAAAACTCGGATATTTCAGCGTCAGGAAGCGGACCGCAAATCCTTCATTTAATTCGGGACGCGCAATTGAAAGAAAGAGGTTATGGACTTTTGACGGTAAAACTTAGGTTGTATATATTCGTCTTTCTTTACATTATGCTTCTTCTGAGCGCTTTTTTCATTGCAGCCAGAGAGTCATTAGCGTCATTAATGGAATACTGACTAGTAAGCCTAGGCGAGCATTTGCGATTTTTTGTCGCGCGACTGAATAATCGCAATCGCAAAGAATGCAATTCGAAAATGTTCCATACGCGACAAATTGATCTCAACTACATTCATGGATTTTCTTGAAAACCACTGGCGTTACAACCAAATATTATTAACAAAAAGATCTTATAAGGTCCCAAAAAAAGCAAACTCTCACATTTACACGAAGAAGTCCAGACTTCGACAGCAACTTGATAGCGATTGAATTGTCACATATTTGACTCATTTCTTTTCGGGACAATCGCGTCCCTTCAAAAATGCGACTGTTTAGTAGCAGCGACTATTTGTTCGCATGTGCGTGCATTCCCATTTAACTGTATGTGTTTCATTTTTGCGACTAAACGATCGCGCGACAGAAAATCGCAAGTGCGCGCCTAGGCTAAAGTAGAACAGAGGCACTACTCTTTTTCTCGATTAGACAGATGATACCGTTAAATGGTATGCAGATGGTTCTGAAACTGATACGGGAGCTGGCGCTGGGATTTAAGGGGCTGAAGCCTAGTATACACTGCCGTTAGGCTCCTGTAAGAGTATTCATTAAGCCGAAATATAAGCAAAAGAAAAATGTCTAGATATTAACCTAGAGAGAAACTATTTGAAGTGCGATATCTATTCTGGAAACATGGATTGAATAAGGATCAGAGCCTGGAAGTTGAAAATGGTATTCATTTCGATGATTACTATTTTGAATTAATCTATGTTGCAAAAATGTTTTCGGTGTGGCCTCCGTAAAGCCAAAGAATTTTTTTGTAAGTATTTCATATCACTTATGAATGTGAGGTTATTGAGTATTAATTATTGTTTTGGATGCTGTGTTAGGGATAATTTATAAATATCCATTGAAATATAGGTGTTCAAAACTTAAACAAAAATCCGAGTGGAAGACGAGGATTATTGCACCTGTACGAATGCTTTCTGTTAAAAAATATAACTTTGCATTGTGTTTTTTCAATTTTTTTCACAGGAAAAATTAGATGCTTGAATGGTATTTGACAAGACTATTTCATGAGTAATATTGGATCCATATATTGTTCTATGTATCATTGTATATATGTTCATAGTTAAGGCACTTTATCTAGTTATTTTGAGAAACAATTAAAAGTAGAAGTTGTCAAATATATACTGTACGAAAAGTCACTCTATTTCCTTTGTCCATATTATACATGGTGTACTAAGTTCGACGGCCTAATAGACTTTTCTGAAGAATTGGACCTATTTGAAATCTGAAAATTGGGATCATGATATTGTTCGACGTTATCTACCGGGCTAGAAAGGTTATGAAAAAAATTTTTTTTCGGTTTTTTCGTTTCAAATTTTGATAGAGTATTCAATTTTGAATACATTCATATTAAAATCGTCGCATTCGTCGAAATACTCTTCACAATATGAAGAAAAACTGAAGAAAAAAGAGAGATAACAGTATTCGCTGTTATGTTTGTTATTTCTATTCTAAATATCTTATGCACATCCCGTTCTCACAATCTTGAAGTCGAAGACTATGAAAATATTTTAAATATCTAGAATTCTGAAAAAATCGTCACAAGGTGTTCCAAATGTCAAAAATTGGGATCAAGATTGGCTTTCGTTTTTCGAATTAAAACCTCATTTTCTATGATTGCGTTTCATTCTGCGAAGAAATAATAATGGTAGTGTTCTAACATCTTATTGCACCTAAACCTTAACTTTTGCATTATTCTGGATTTTCTGATTTTATGTCGTACGTCGAATAAAATTCATGAAATCTGTTTCACTTTTGTTGAAAAGTTTTATTGTTGTTAATTTGCGAACACTGTTTTGGATATTGAGTTACCTGTTACTGTTCCTTGTAAATAAAAATATAAATCAATAAATAAAAACATGAATAAATAAATTCATAAATTAATAAATGAATAAATAAATAGATGAATAAATGGATAAATGAATCGATGAATAAATAAATAAATGAATAAATAAATAAATAAATAAATATATCAATGAATAAATATATAAATATCAACAATGATTCATGGTCATAGGGAATGAATTATTTCAAAAATTCACAAGTGATAGACCTTTTTCCTGAATTTATTCATCAGTGTTGATATTGATCAGATTTTATGAATTCTACTCTAGATATGACATAAAATCAAAAAATCTTGAATAACTGAAGAATTATTGATTTTAGGAGCATTAACATGTTTCAACACTATCATTATTTTTCTCTGCTAAATCTAACGCAAACATAAAAAATAGGGTCCTTATTCGAAGAAGAAAATTATGGGCAAATCTTGATCCCAATTTTTGACCAAACATTTTGAACACCCTGCGATGAGTTTTCAAAAATTCTAGAATTGTTGCAATATTTCCAAAGTCTTTGACTTCAACAATGTGAAAACGGTTTGTGCATAAGATATTCAGAATAGGAATAACAAACATAATACCGAATACCCTTATCTATCTTTTTTCTTCAGTTTTTTATTCATATTCTGAAAAGTATTTCAACGAATGCAACGATTTCGATATGAAAGTATTCAGTATTGAATACTGTACCAAAATTAAAGCGAAAAAACAGTATTGAAATTTTTTTTCATACCCTGTATAAGTAAAAATGGTCAATCCCCAAAAATATTTAGCTCGGTAGATAACATCGAACAATATCATTATTATTATTATTAATTTGACAACTGTCAAGTTTTGCTGCGAGCAAACTCGAAAAAACTGCTGACAGTTCCTGTCATACAGTTTTTTCATAGGGAAACCATTTGTAATTCAAAATTGCACGTTTCTGATTGGTAGTCCATAGAAATCGAAATAAAGTTTTACATGAATCCCACTTGTTTTTCGTATTTGGGAAGGGGGTAAAACATGCAACCCACATTTTCAATTCGAGCTATTCACTCCACCCCATCTGTTACGTTCATATCGCTCGTGTGAAAGTATCATTCAATAAGGAATACCTCCAACCGATGCATGCCATCAAACGACCGTTTATTCCCCAATTTCCATTGTTTCGGAAAACAACTAAATCAAAAATACTCGCTCGAATTCGCGGAAACATCGTGCTGATACCGATCGAATTTGTTGGCGATATTCGGAGCCATTATGAAAATTTATGTTTTCTGTTGGCGTACACGGGAAAAAAAGGACTTGGGCGGGTCGGGAGTCTTCTTCAAGACCGAAGACGAAATTGGCACCATTTCGCGATCGATAGCTTGACTCCAGATTGAAATATGGGGGGTTTTTACCTCTTGCCCAGCCTGCGTGAAGGTATTTCTTTATATGAGAGGGTGTAATGAATATTTCATCAGAAGTATTAGGTATCCGCATTCTCCTGAGACATTTCGAGCTCTTTCAACGAAGGCTTTATGATGTAGTCCGTAATTTAGAGAATTCAGACGAAAATCGGCATCCTGTGTATCTCGAAAACCTCTTATGATATATTCAAGATGAAAACTGTGTTTGATAGATATTTTCACGTAGAATTCATTGGCGTACACTGAAATTTTATCTGGGTTATCACTTTCTAGAATAACTCAAATTTAAAGTTATTTTGAAGATACAATCTTTATTTTATTTCACCATTATTACTATCTATTGTTTTATTGAATGAGGGGTTATGTATCTGATAATTTCGCTTCTCACATCGCCTTTGATTCATTTTTCCTTTTATTTTAATTGTAGTCCCTTTCTTTGTCAATATGATTCATACTACTGATAGGTGTACAGGGTGGTCAGATTTCTTTGTTTTATTACAACATCTCTTTAATTAAGCGAGACAGAGAAAAAGTAATATACATGTCATGTTCTCTTTTTTGTGAAATAAAAATTGCTGAAAAGAGCAAAACACTAAAGTATAGCCAATTATTTCAATTGGCCATATCTTCCCCACAATTGTGACTCCGTTGTCGAAATACAAACATCTTTAGGTCAGTTTTTCAGTACTTTCCACCAGTGCTATCGAAATTGAAAACATTTAATTGTGTGCCTTGATGTAATAAAAATACTTTCTTTAGACAATTTCAAAAATAAATATCATGATATACTTCCGAGCTTAAATATGGGAAATTCCGAAAAAGAACACATAGTGGCCAACATAATTTAAGCAGGATCTCATTGATTTCTGTGGAAACTCTATTCAGAGATTGAAAACCTCCGTTATCAAATACTATTTATAGTAGAAAAGGAGTTTTAAATAATACCTTTGAGTCTGTATAATAATATAAATTTAATTGATGTTTTCTAAATCAATATGACAGCTTACGATATTGTGGAACATCTCGTTCTTTGACATCCTCAGGTAGAAAAATATGAATCAAAATGATAACCTTCTTTTATTTCGTTGATCAAAACGTGTTTCGACACTATGGTTGCCACTTGAAAAAAAATAAATTTTTTTATTTCTGTAAAATTTGAAGCGACACAGTTTTTATCTCGAGCGTAGTGGAAATACTGCGGAAGTTATTGCCAATTATCATAATTGACCAATTGCAGAATCACCCTGTAGCGTGGGAACTAGACCCCTCAGCGACTTGCGGTTTTCAGCAATTTTTGTTCCCTGAAAAAAGAGAACATGACTTGTATATTACATTTTTCTAGTTCAGTATCGTAATGAGTTCATTACATAACAAAAAGTAGTGCTGTAATGAATTCATTACAGAATTGTTTAAAGTTACATTTTTCGTTTTTTGGTTGTCATTACTGACCTCCGATACTATCAATTTTCAAATCAAATCAATTCAAATTCCGTAATCTGTCAAATTTCGTAAGTCACACCAACTGCTAAAAAACAATAAAAAAGTCACTAATCCGAATTTTTATTTGAAAATCGAGAATATTTCACAGAACTTGATTGAAATAGAGAAAATATCGTCTAATACTCGTTGTAGAAGGCAATTAAAACACTCATGCTTTCGTGTTGGAGTAGAAGCTCATTCTGCAACTTGTTTCAGAATATACTATTTTTTCTATATCGCTCAATTCAGGAGATGTTGTATTAAAACATCGAAATCTGACCACCGTGTTCACCTATTAGTAGGATGAAACTTATAGACAGAGAAAGAGACTTCAATTAAAATAAATGAAAAAATTAATCAAAACGGCGGAATCAAATATATACCTTGCTTTCTTTGCTACGGTTTTCCCCTTAGACTGAGGCACAGTTGCATCTATAATTATTAAGACAATTTGATTTTATGTTGTTCTTCTGTTTTACTATTTGTTTTTATGTTGAGAAGTATTTTCTGACATTTTAATATTACTTTTCATCAAATATGTACTTGTCTGTTTTTTTCATTCATTTATGTTTCCATTTTGACGAAAAAATTATTCTTGATTCTGCATATCTTTCTCAAATTATAATTCAGTATGGCCTCTTCTACTAATGATGTTTTCATCTTCACGCTTCCTCATCTCTGAAGATCTAAAAATCTGTATAATATTTTCCATAAATGAAGGTAATGTTGAATGCTTTGAATACAACATTTACATTTCCTTCTCATTTTGAGGTTTGGTTTATATAGAGCAGTTGTAATGTTGAACTTTCGGATCTGAAATAAAATCTAACACAAAAAAATAGATCAAAAGTAGTTTCAGTTACGACAATGAACCTAAATTATTTCCAGGTGTGAAAATGTTCAAACAGTTTGCTGCTCATCCCTAACTGATTTAATTAGATTCACTCTCGCATAACGCTGACGACTAGCTGAAATAGAGACGAAAAGTAAAAAACTACCGAGTATATGAAGTGGAATTCATGTTAACCATTTAATTGTCTCGTTTACTCTCCATGTTTTCACAATCCAGCAACAACAGACAAAATGTTATTGGGGCAGAAATTCCATTATTATTCATGCTTTATACTTTCGCTTTGTTTCCATATTCCCGATGCGAATATGAATAATATGGATACAATTTAATATTCATACAAAGTGGGGACTACTAATATAAATCCAACTGCAATGCGGAGATTACTCAAGTTCCACATTTGCATGAGGAAATGTTCCCATGGCAGATTGATCAGAATTGTGGATAATGAAATTCAATGGTGCAGCTCCTTGGACATATACAGGGTGGTTAGATTTCGACGATTTAGTACTACATTTCGTTAACTTAAAGGTATAGAACAAGAGTAATATACGAGTCATGTGCTCTTCTTCCGCGAAATATTAATTGCAAAGAATGTACAGAGTGCAATTTGACACCCGGTATAAAAAAGGTTATAAGTAGTTCGAAATTCCATTTTTCCTTCAGGCAAACATTTCTCCCAACAGATTTGCAGCAGACAAATACGTGTAAAAATTTACGTACTTGAAAGCATTTCTCGAATCAACTCAATCTCAATTAGAAATTAAATTGGCCAAGAGCTGTGAATGAGTTGAAGGAAGGATATAAAATGGCTCTCTCCAATATTCCGCTAAACAAATCAGGCAATCTACAACTAGAATACATCTGTCTGATGCAAATGTTTATAATTGAATTTATCTTTATAGCTTGAAGCACTTTGCGGAGCTTCCAGACTAATTCAATCCGAATATTTTATGTTTCACCCCAATTACACAAACTACTGAGGTTGTAATCTGTGGGTATGGTCATGCACTATACACATTAGATGCATATTGCGTATAGCTTCAATTGTGAAATATCTTACTGCATGGGAATTTTTTGATCAGGTGCATTTCGTTTCATTCGTCAACAATTCATGTGGTTGATCATTCAGTGGTTACTATTTAATTATTTGACAAACAAAAAATTGAACTAAAATACATTTTCATAACAGTTATCAGCTCATGAAATTTCCACTAAAATAATTAGGAACTTTTTTGAAATAATAGAAAAAAGGCCCCTGCATAAAACTGAAGCACTAATTTGTCAGCGGCCAAAACTTTACAACAAAAATTGTTGCCTAACAATGAAAAAAAAAGAAACACTTTGAACTTAAAAGAATTGCTTCTAAATTCAACATAAGAACTGTTTTCAAAACAAAAAATGATTTACGATCTTTAGTTACAAAAAATAAACCTTTGAATGAAAACCAAAAATCAAGAAATTGTGTTTACAATATTCCCTGTATTTGTGGAAAATCTTATACAGGAGAAACATCAAGACCATCAGAAATCAGAAAACGTGAACATAATAATGACACGAAAAATAGATATTAATAGATCGCAGATAGCAGATCATGTGTGTTCCAATACCGGCAATCACATGATGGATTGGAATGACACAAAAATTCTAATGACGGAACCTGATGGTTTAAAAAAAAAATCGAGGAGTCAGCTTGTATTTTGTTGGATGAGGCTAATAATCTCGCCAATTGTTCAGTTGGAATAGATCGAATTTGGATGGATTTATTGAAAAACGAACTGGTTTCAGGAAATTTTGAAATAAAATAACGATATCAACATCTAGTAATCAATATCAATCTATGTTCATCATATATTGTCAATCAAAAAATCAAAAAATTGTCACGATTCTACGAAGTTGAATGGAAACTAATAATTGTCTGACGAAGGAGTCTGATTTAGACTCCGAAACGTTACGCTTAAGAGTTCAAAGTGTTTTCTTTCTGTTCATTGTTAGGCAACAATTTCTTCTCGTAAAGTTTTGGCCCTTGACAAATTAGTGCTCAAATTTTTACGCAGGGGCCTTTCTTATATTATTTAAAAAAAAATTCTAATCGTTTCTTGTTTCAGAGATTGGGAGGGAAAACCCAAATTAAGTTTTCAGGATAATGCAGAGACCCCCCAGACAATATTTCAATAGGTAACGTTTCGGAGTCTAAATCAGACTCCTTCGTCAGACAATTTTTATTTTTCATACAACTTCGCAGATTCGTGACAATATTTTGATGTGAATTAAGGCAACAATTTTTTTTTGTGACAAATTAGTGCTTAAGTTTTACGCCTTTCTTCTATCATTTAAAAATTTCTAATTGTTTCTTGTTTCAGAGACTGGGAGAGAAAACCCAAAAAGAATTTTCAAGAAAATGTTCGAACCCTTCGTTAAATGGTACTTTTCTTTGCCTCCTCGTTGGTCATTCACAGTTTTGTCCAATTTTACTATGAATTATCAATATGTATTACACAAAATTATTTTCCTTCATTGAGTGCTTTTTCATTATGAGTAGTAAACCTCATCAAAATGAGTCATATCACAGAAATTTTCATATTGTATTAATACGCATTCAATATTTTCCTAATATCCTGAGTTAAGTTATTATTTTCTTCCATGAATCCAACAAGACTACATTTTTTTCTTATGCACATTTAATTCTTCAAGAAATGTAATGATGACAGGACTCGAAGACGTTGTAGCTTTCAAATCTTCTCTTAGATTACACATTAAGAATTGCAGATTTATCTTCTTCAACTGAAAGAATTACCATTCTCCAGTTTCTATAATTACCTACTTGTTCTGTATACAAAACACGTCACCCCTAAAAAAGACACTACACGATTTTCACCCTCATTAATTAGGACGAATTGTACATAGAGACTCTTCCAGTTGCCCTACAAACAATTCTTTTCCTGTTTTCCTGTTGCCTCTCCTCCGTAAATATAACAGCAACATCCGCATTTATGCTGATTGAACAAAAGAGGTGAATTTTCTGAATAAGTCCTAATGAGACATTGCTCATATCTCTTCATCGGATGGCAGATAATTAGATACACTTCTGTTGATTTATTCGTTAGTGACTTCATTATTATGGTTTGCTGGTAGCCAACCAATTTTTCTCAGCTTCCATTTCTCTTGCACGAGATACTTGTGAATATCTTAGAAAAAAGTACGGAATAAAATCTACTTTTCATATTATTAAGAAGTATACTGTGAGTTTAATTGATTTAGGAAACTAAAAAAAAAGAATAAACAACTTCTACGAGATGGTCATGTGCATGTGAGGAATTTGAAAAGTTACTAGAACACAACATACACAGCATTTATCATTGTAAGATAAGGGAAATATTTAAAAATTTGTTTCCATAATGATGAGGACGTTCTTTGTGTCTCAGATCAACTCGTAATTGAGATCTGAAACTTTTTCACAGCTATTAAGGATAATCCAGATGAAAAGCCTCTTGTTGATAAACATCATGAGGGTCCCACTCTCCTCTACCAGTGTTGATGTTAAATAAAGAGCAAAACTTACAGTTACACTCGCATCGGATACATTTTCAATTAACTTAATCGAGTTTTCTTCAAGCAAACTTCGCGAAACTTACGAAATGGTGTAAATATGTATCTTTCAAGAGCTTCATGAAGCTTATTCATCAGAGGAGATGATTAGTACTGAGTATCTTTGAGAGCGGAGAGAATTTATCTCGATGAAAGGAGAAAAATGTTTCATTGAAAGTCGTCAGTGGGAATGAAAGAAAGATTGTATTTAACGATGAATTCAATTACTTTTGAGGAAATATTCAATTGGAATATTCATCTACTCAATTTCAATTTAAGTTATGATTTGGTTCTTCGAATTTTCATCTGGGGATATAGCAATTTAAACAGATAAGAAAGATAAAACGTTCTTGTACACCTAATATTATTTCTACCCCTTTCAGCCTTCCTATCATTCGTTTGTAATTGTATTGTTTTTCCTTTGCTCAACTTATTTGCAGTTCCGAATAAACGAATACGTTTTGTTATTTATATTTTATGCAAGAGTTTGAACAAATGACTGTTTTTTCTTTCACTGTTGAGCCAGAACTCTGGAATTGAAGTTATAAAATTCGCTAGGGGCCAATCCAATTTCATTTTCTCGGTTTTAAATATATTCGTAATATCCACCAATAAGTTCCCCAGCTGGTCGTCTGTTTTAATTCGAGTAGAATGAATTTCCCGGAGAAAACGAGTTTTCCGAACTCAATTCAAATCGTATTATCCAGATTCGCTTTCAGATGTGGAAGATGCGTTTACCTGAGGTCTAATAAAGTTGGGAACACTGGCAGATGTGCCCTTTGCACTTTCGATTTCTGCGTCTCGAATTTCCAAGGAGCTTCTCCATATTCACGTGAGGTCTGGAAAACGGAAATGTTTACATTTTCTAACCCACA
Source organism: Hippodamia convergens (assembly GCA_038502775.1). Classification (NCBI taxonomy): domain Eukaryota; kingdom Metazoa; phylum Arthropoda; class Insecta; order Coleoptera; family Coccinellidae; genus Hippodamia; species Hippodamia convergens. Next base: position 23,841,270 of record CM076608.1, read on the forward strand.
ACGCAATTTTGCGTCTCAAACCGTGAGTGAACTATTAGTAATGTGTGTGAAGCGGTCCAAGCTTTTTTGGATTTGCGAATATACTTTTGTTGTGCCAAATAGTTTGTGCTGCTTTGTGCCGCCGAATTTTTTTTATTCGATAGGGTTCTCAAGATGTTCCACAAAATGTATTGTTGGAACCAGACAAATGTTAACTGATTTTTCCACAAATGTAGCACAATTTTCTTTACAAATTCAACACTGAAAAAAGACATCATGGCTGAAATAACTTCTTCCTTTATTTTAATATTCTCAGTGACTTTTGGGTAAATTATAGTGGCACAACTCGGTACAAAACTTAGTAAATGTGTACCACAGTCTATTTCAGCTTTTGAAACCCGAAACCCGAAACATTTTGTGAAATGTCTTGAGAACCGTATGGATTCAAAGAAAAATTCCAACGCCGTAAAGAATCACAAAAATAGTACAGTCAGGGACAGAATTTTTGTTTCGAAAATAAAAGAGTGCTGAGCAATTGTTACTGTTCTTTCCTAGAATCAACTGATTTTTTTTTATTTTCCATGGAGGACAACTGTTGATCTCTTATAGAAATCGCACCAAGTTTGAAAAATTGTGGCAAATAACATAAAACAATATTCGTCGTGAAAAACAAATTCGGGGTAGATAATTTCTTATTTTTTTTGTGTGAATGAGGAGGATATTCGAAGAATTAACAACGGCACAACATTGCCTACTACACCTTTTACAGTTGTAATTCAGAAAATCAAAGTTGAATTTCAGAAAAGGGAACATGTATTTCAGAATAGGAATATGTAATTCAGAAAACAGAAATTGAATTTCAGAATGGTTAATTCAATTTCAGAAAAGCGAAATTGAAATTCAGATTAGGAAGTTGGAATTCAGAAAAACAAAGTTGTAATTCAGAATAGTGAATTGAAATTCAGAAATGACAAATTCATTGATCTATAACAATGTGACATGGAACTTGCCCTTATGACATAGTTTAATGCAAGTTATTATCGAGAAATAAAAAATGGAATTAAAAGATAATTGTGCTATTTGCAGAATATCAATGACATATTTAGAAAGAAAGTAGTTAAATTATTGCCATGTAGACATCTTTTACGCGAAAAATATGCAGAGCCTTCGAGAGAACCAAATTGACCTATTTGCAATTCTGAATTACAATTTCCTTTTTCTGAATTACAATTTTCCATTTCCGAATTTCAAATCACCAATTCTGAATTACAATTTATATTTTCTGAAATTCAAATTACAATTTCTGAATTACATATCACCTTTCTGAAAATCAAATTACGCTTTCTGAATTACATATCACTATTCTGAAATTCAAATTACCATATCTGAATATCAATTTACTATTCTGAATTACAATTTCCATCTTCTGAAATTCAATTTGCTATTCTGAATTACATTTTACGTTTTCTGAATTTCAATTGGAAAAGGTGTAGTAGCACAAAATTTGGAAAATGTTTTCTTCGTAAAAAAAAGATATTTCATGCTGGGCTGTCATTTTTTCTTCATTTTCGTAATTTTCCGGAAAATTCGATGAATTTTCGAAGAAACATTCGAGAATAATGGGCTAGTTTTTTTTTCAATTTAAATTTTTCAGGAAATTAGAGAGACTTCAGGATGGCAGAACTCAATAAATGAGCATCACATTTTTTTTGGTATTAGTAACAACAAAAAAATTTAGAAAATCCAAAAGTGCTGGACCAACGCAAATTATTTCTTCGCTATCACAAACCCTGTTGTTTACTGTACCTCACAGGTTAAGGACGTTCTGAAAAAAAAAAGTTCTCAGATATTGTACAATTCAGCATGTTTTATCGTATGTTATTTCATGAATCTGCTCACGAAGAATTTTTATAATACCATTTGAATCTATTGTCAATATAATACCTGTTGTGATCTACCTACTTCATATATTCTATAGCCTATTTGATCTTTTTTTTTCATCGAACTGAGGATCGTTCAGATACGACGAAAGCTGAAAATACAGCTTGTGGTTACACACATGCAGATCAATCAGATGAACGAATTCAATGGCAGTGATTTTGTGATAATCCACCACTTTGAGCGGATTGCGATTTCGAGGGTTCTTTTTCAAATATAGAGAGAGGTTCTGGGAAGAGTATCAGCATGGGCGTGACACGAAAACGTCTGATATCCACTGTCTATTACATAGACTAACAATTACTTAGGAAGGACCATAGAAGGAAAGTTGGATACCTAATTCCGAGCATCTAAGGACTTGGACCTATAATAAGGAAACTATTTAATATTGAAAGAAACAAAATTGAGTATGTAGAAGGACATTTATTCATGCCGTATGCGTTTGTTAAACGCATACCGTTTAACAAAAACTTTCAGACTTTGGACAAAAAATAATTATTCTCAATTCACAAAGAAAATATGACGGCTTGGTATTGTCGAATTGGTCTGCTAATAAAGTTCCCAGTGATGATAAAATCGTACCCAGGGCTGACAGAATCATACCAACATTAATTGCACACAAATGAGTGAGTAAAAAAGTTAAAATAAAAGAAATGAATAACATTCTTAGTAATTTTCTTACGTGAAGATAAGGAGACACAAATCTTTTTTTGTACAACTGCCATTAAAAGTGACACTTTTAATGACAGCAAACAATGTTAAAATTTATTGTTTGCGTGGAAGCGTGTTAAAAATATTTTTAACACTCCATTTTCTTATGATGAAATCAGATGAGAAAAATTCAGCAATTGCGAATTTTTATTAGCAATAATAACTTATGAACATTAATATTGATCGTTAAACTAGAACAATTACTAACATTAATGCCTTGTGAAGTTAGGGATCTTCCCAACACATCTTTAGAATCCTCAGCACCATCAGTACTTGTAGAAACCGGAAGTTCAATATTGGATGATGATGATCCAAATTCTGTTGAGGTTGGGAGAATTTTTTCAGCAATGACATTTCTATATGCAATGGAATGATCAACATAGCATTCGGCCACCGTCGTAGACTTCCATCCACCATGTTTTTTTATATCCGTAATATTTGCTCCTGATTCTGCTAGCAATGAAGCGGAGGATCTTCGAAAACAGTGTTCTGTATATTGCTTTGGTTCTGGCAGCTTCACGAGTGAGAATTTTCGATTTTTTGGGACTTTATCTTTCACTTTTTCGTTTTAAATATGCTATCACCTCAAAATATTTACTAACATCCACACCATTTTCAACAAGGGCGCTTGACTTTATCATTAAAAATTTGCTTCACAAAATTGATGAACTCCATATTTTTGATTTTTCTTCTAAGTATGCCAGGAAAACAGTTTCACTGGAGTTCCTTTCTACATTTTCCAATTTACACCAGTCTAGGAAATTGTTATATGCAATATCGTACTGCTGAACTGATTTTTCAGGTAGGAGTTCAAGATTTGTTCTTTTTGCAGACTCTTCAATAGCTAGAGGAACAATCGAATCGTCACTTTTATTTAACATTGGACTCTCGACAAACATATTCAGCAGTTAAAAAGTCAAGACGACGATTGGACAGGAACGAAATTCAAATGACTGCATCTTTTCTCATTTGTTAGTACCTAATCATAACGTCAGCAACGTTTGCCATTCACAACCTTTTGATTATTTGAATATTAAAATGCATTTTGAAATTTATTGCCATTGCAAATTCGCCCATTTCATTACCAAATATGGCAGTTGTACAAAAAACATTGTATGGTATTTGTGTTGAAATGATTTTATTCTGTTCCTGAAATTGTTCAATTTCATTTCACAAACTTTTTCACTCACAAAATAAAACGGAACTTTTAACACTCATATCATAAATAATTATTCCAGGAATTAAATCGATATATTTAGTATCATGCAAAAAGTATTCACAGAAACTTAAATTCTTTATGACAACAAAACATATAGAGAGAAGTTTAAGTACCTAAATCTTTGATTTATATATGGTCTCAAAAAAACCTGAAAATATAAGTTTAATATCATATTCGATATGAAGGGTTTAGGAATGTCTAACTTCGATGTATACGCAATGCCTCTCATAACTAGTGAATACTTTTTGAATTAGGCTGATGCGCATAATGAGGAATGTTCACAGGTATGCATAAGCGATCGAAACTTCGTCACAGTATAACCTATCTGTATATGAAGTCACTAGTTTTTGTTTCAGTCGAAAAGACCTAGTAGTTCGGATTTTACAACCCTGTGAATATTCAATTCCTCGCGGCGATGTGACGTCATACTACATTCACAAATCGCACTCCGTGAGACGAGAGGCCCCGGCTACGTACTGAACCTCGCAAGTCGTTGGATGTAAAGTGACGTCACACGGATCCATCGAACTCATGTTTATAACTCGATATCTCGGGCGCTATTTGAAGTATTCAAATAATTTTTGGACACAATATTTTCATTTTCTTCGGAGAATAGGAATATGTAGAAATTATCCAACTCTCCTCTGATACATTTTGTCCTTTTCCTTTCAACTTTTTTCATTTGTTTACGTCTGCCATCTTGAAGAAAATTATGCCTGATTCCATTTATGTGTTTTTCCAATTATGATTCAGTACAGCCTCCCACCAATTCCATCTCTTCCATCGGCGGATTATCGGATAGAATACGCGCGCTACGGCCTCGCAAAATCATCAGTGTGAAGGACCAGTCATGAATTTAAACGAAGTCGAATCGAATGCACTCGCCGATGATCGATAGGATCCCGAATTCACGCCATATTTTCCAGGGATGAGAGGATAAATTGAGGTTTCCGACTCTGCATCCCGACTGGAACGGGAAGAAATAACAATAAGAGGTCCCTGACACCAGACGGAGAAGCGTGTTGACTTTCCATTCGACTTTGTTGTGGAGAGATGTTGCCGTTAAAAGGTGAACCCATGGGTAAACCATCTGTTATGCTGTAGATGTTATCATTAAAGTTGAAAAAATTTTGTTCTGTGATAAGTTCTATAAGGTCCATAAGTGTATTTATGTCTTCAGGAATGACGTTGAAATTATCGACTATATTAGAGTTGTTTATGTATTTTCTGAGAAGAGTTAGAGACTCTGCGACTGGAACATTCGTATAAAGATAAACAATATCAAATGTCACTAAAATATATCAGATGATATTTATAAAAACTGAACATGCAGTTAGAGTCATGGTTATAAAAAAGATTCAAGTACAAATTTGAATAATCATTCATAAACATATTAATGGTCCAAGAGATAGTGTACCCTCCGAGTAACGTTTTGTCTGTAAGACTAGAAATTCTTATAGTGGTAATTCATAGCATGCTGAGGACGGAAATCATCGCCTGGCATCCCTCACCCCTGCACGTCATCGAGATCTATATCTTTGAAAGTGTTAAATGAATAAAAAAACTTGTTCCTTTAGGCTTGAAACTTTCATACGATTTTGTTCAGTCATTGTGAAGTTAAAAAAAATTGACAGGCGCTTTCGACGAGCACAAGTACCTGCCAGGCGACTCGAAAAGGGTGTAAAATACGAACAAATATGAACTTTTTTCTGTGAGGCTGAAATATATATATGTGTTCGTCTGTGAGAATGAAAAAATAAGTTTCATTATTAATCTTCATCATCTGATATGGTATCATTAATTTCTTCATCATATAGTATAGTCGTTTCAAGCGTAGTACAGTGTGTCCTAAATTGGTTGAGACTGCATTATATCTCAGCAATTATTGAAAATAGAGTCGTGCGGTTTTCACGACCCCAAACAGAAATATTCCGACTACTTTAGTTTCTGGAATATAGGGTGAAGAGGAAAATGTACACTTTTTGAAGATGTTATTATTTCTCGGGCCCTATATAGGAAAAAAAAATTAAAACTTCTTTTAATGATATTTTTACGTAGAAGTCAGTGGCGTAGCTTATCATTTTTTTTCAAAGCATTGTTTTTGAGATTGAATTGAAACGGAATGAAATTTTTTATATGGAACACCCTGTTTATTTAAACGTCAAATTGTATCACAACCTATCCTTCAAAAAATTTCAGTTACAAAAAAATATCCCACGCCTTTAATCAATATTCACAAGCACAAGCATTTAATCATTACTTTTTCGAAAAGCCATGTTACCTGAACTCATTTTTTTTATCCTATTTTGAACATAAACTCAAAATATCAACTGAAAAATAGTTTTTTGATGCATGTGTGGAAGGATTCATATCGCACTTTGAAAAAAAAACAAACAGAAATATAAATTTTTCTGATGATTGACACTGAAATTTATTAAAGGTTAGGTTGTGATACATCGATGTATTCAGAAAATTTGATGTTAAAACATACGAGGTGTTCCATTTGAAACATTTCAACTTTGTGCTTTATCTCAAAAACAGTCGTACGATAACAATTTCGAGCTACGTCACTGACTTCCACGTAAAAATATTATTGTTAGCTTTTTCATATTTTTTCTTTCTTATACAGGTCCCGAGAAATAATAACATCTTCAAAAGTGGACATCTTCATTTTCGCCCTGAATTCCAGAAACAAAAGAAGATGGAATATTTCTGTTTGTGGATTTGAAAGTTTTACAAAAAAGTGACACAGGGGTCGCGAAAACAGCATGACTCTATTTTCAGTATTAGCTGAGATATAATGCAGTCTCAACCAATTAGGACATAGTGTACTACGCTTGAAATGACTGTACTATATGATGAAGAAATTAATGATAAAACATCAGACGATGAAGAAGATTGATAAAAAAACTTATTTTTTCATTCCCTCAGACGAACACATATATTAATTTTAGCCTCACAGAAAAAAGTTGAAAAAATTCTCGAAGTTGACCATATAAAGTCTGATAATTATGACTATATAATTCATCCCATAAAATTTCATGATGAAAAACTGCTCTGGATCTTAAAATTAACGGTGCGGTTAACAAATCATTTGACACAAAAAAAAGGTAATCAGGATGATATTAAAATCGATATTACCCCCTGAAATAATTTCATATGAAATAAAGTTCTACGCGAGAGCAGTTAAATAGCAAAAGGGAGGATTTGAGGAAGGGAGTTGCTATGCGGGGTTAATACACCCCCATGCATATCAAGAACCTGGAAAAAAGTTAGTCAAATCAATGTATCAAATATATATTTCATATTCATATATCAGTTCTCAAATATTTTTACTTTTATTAAAAGAGTTCATGTTGTTTTTGTGTTTATGAATTTCAATGGCTTCCATGATCAGCCTTTGATAGTAATTTTTGATATTGGAAATAATCTTCGCATGTGAGAAAGTTTAGATTACACTTCCAGTTCGAACACGTCGATGTCAGAAATTCAGCGTTCGAGGTACAATCTTTGACCAAGAATTCTCTGGAGATGCCTACCGCATCGTTGAAAACGAAATACAGCGTTAAAAAAATTACGTAACCCTTCTTGTAAGAAGAATTATTAATAAAAATCCTCGCACCTATCGATTTCTATTTCGAAATTAATTTATCGTATGCTTTTTTGAATTTGATATTTCTGATTTTTAATTTTTCATATAGTGATTATTTTTGTTTGCATATCTTCCGTTATCGTTATCCCTATTTAATTTGTCAGTCAAATTATGTAACAGTATGGCCTCCTTCCAGTAACTTCATATTTATTCAGTTCCAAGTTGAAGTAAAAGTTTTATGACACTACTCCGACGCGATGAGTATAAGATATGACTCTATAGTCTATAGAATGACTTCATCTTCACGAGTGAGAGCAATAATAATAATGCCTGCAGGGAAAACATAATAAATTGAAATTCCTGTGATGAAAATCGAAGCATTCAGTTGAAGGAGACTGTGAAAGCTGGTCTGTTGATATAATATGGCGGCTTTATAGTTATGGCATATAAAATTTTGATGATCAGAATATAGAATTCTATAGTACCATTTCCGTGAGCATAAAACGAAGGATAGTACCTAGAGAAATGTTTTCTTGACGAGCGGAAAACTATTTTCATATTCAATTTTCAACGTTCCATCACCGCTTCGAATTTTATGTCAATTTGGCTCTGAAGCATGCCGGATATTGAAAATATCAATTTCAGAAAGCTACTTTTTCAGATTGATTTTCATGGGATTGAGTTTTTTCTTATTTAAGTTTTCACAAATGAAATTAAAATGGAAATAATCTGTGAGAAACATAAAATTCTTCCCACCATAACGACAAATAACAATGGAAGAAATCAGCAGGATATCATAACTTTCCACAAATTGGATGACATAACTCCAATACTATGTGATATCTATATGTTTTCATATCTTTTTAAATAAAAATGGAGCGCTGTTTTGCGATATCATCGCATGACTCGTGACTCGCTGAACCCATCAAGCTAAATTTTTGTTCCATGTGATGAAAGGAAAAAGTCTCAAAGAAAAAAAATCTAATAAATTCCTGTGGAACAGTAGAAATTCGAGAAATTTAAATTACTACAGGTACAGCGCATTCGCCAATTTGTAACCTCGGCATTTTCACAATCATCCATACAAATTGAAATCAAACACAAATTTTATGCAGTAAAACTTTTTTCAATTCAAGGAGAAAAAATTTCAGAAAGAAAAAATACCTGAATCCAAAATAATTTTTGGGTGATACTTTCTACAAGTTGGTGGCAAAGATTGTCAATCTACATACAGGGTGTTTCAAACAAAGGTGAGGTTTGTTAATTAAAAAATTGGTAATGCCATCTGTACATATTCAAGAGACAGGACAGGGCGTTGAAAATGAAAAAAATATACAAATTTTTCACGATTCTGCCGAAACTACTGGCAACATTGGAATGAAATTTTAAACGAATATGTTTTGGAGCCTGATCCATCTAATGAATGTATTTTGTTGTCTGACTCTCATAGAGGGCTCTAGTTACAGGGTTCGTACCAAGTTATGTTGAACATACCCCATCATGGTACTTACTAACTTTGCTAGGCACCGTCCCATCGAAAGGACGTTGAGACTGATTAATGCCAAGAATCTTGATATTTTGGGTGTTTCTTTGACGCACTTCAAAAGGCAAATAGACGCTCTATAGTTCCGTGATTATTTTTGATTTGTACATTATATGTGTGTTTATTAAATTGTATGTGATAATTAAGGTTGAAAATTTTATATGTAACATGGTCTTTTGTAATGGGGTTGATCCCGTATAAATAAATAAATAAATAAATAAACATAACTTTTTTGATATACGATTTACTAAGTTGAATTTTGAACGATCATAAACATCATTCAATTTCAAACCAAAATGATACTCTTGATTAAACTCGATACTCTGCACCATTTTCGGAATATTTTTCTAAAATTATCAAGTAATATTCGATGCTGGTATGAAGTTATGATGAATATATTAATTGAACAGAAAATCACAAGAAAATAAAAAAAAAATGAAGACAGAAAATATTAAATTAGAGTAGGTGTTCAAAATTTCCCCAGAATTCCCAAATACACAAAATTATTATTTTTTTTACTTTATACCAGCATCGGTTATTCATAATTTCCAAATCAAAATATTTCGAAAACGGTGCACAGTATCGAGTTTCATCAAGAGTACTTTTTTGGTGAAAAATCGAATGATGTTTGAGATCGTTCTAAATTTAGCTTAACAAATCTAATATCAAAACGGTTATGTTCGAAACAACTTGATACGAACCGTGTAACTAGCGCCCTCTATGAGAGTCAGACATCAAAACACACTCATTAGATGTAACAGCTTCCAAAACATATTTTTATACAATTTCATTACAATGTTGCCAGTACTTTCGGTAAAATCGTGAAAAATGTGTATTTTTTTGCAACGCCCTGTATCTTGAATACGGATGGCGATACGAAAATGTTTTACTGAACATAATCCTATTATTTTTCAGTTTTCTATCCATCCAAGAGAAGGGGGTGATGTTTTTTGAAACACACTGTATACATATAGGATAAATCAGTCGATATATTCAAGACAGAATCTCCGAACATGGAAGAGATCCCCTTAGTGTACTCAACCCTTTAAAAAAAAAACAGGAGAATATAGCCGAATTTTTATCGAACACAATTCATTAATCTGATTTCAACATCGATTCGATCATATATGAGGACCAGAAGTTTCTAAACACATACTACATAGTTCCAGATAATTGGATGTAGAATCTTCCTAAATAAAAGACGATATGTAGTTTTTATTCAAATGACATCATGTTCAATCGGCTACACCAAATTGAATAATCCTTTTTTTTTCGTGATCTTCATATTTCAAACGAGGTTTTTACAATGAAATATATCAGGGTAATAACGTAAAAAACCGAAAAAACAGACCTTAATTTTTCTTGCGTTCGTAGAGTTTGATTTTTTGATAATTTGACAGTTGTACAAAACAGTGAGACATTTTTATGTGATTTAAGTGAGGTTATATCGAGTGAATTGAAAATTGTTGATTTTATTAGGAACGCTTCAAAAGCTACAAGCAAAAAGTTATACTATATCTACTTTTGAAGTCACAGTCATTGTAGTTAATTGCAGTAGATTTTCAATACGTAAACAATGAGTGGCAAAAAATGTAATAAGAACTTTCCTGAACCAAATTTCAATCAAATGAAATTGATTTAGATCCTGTTAGAGCCTTGTAGAAATTATTTTCAATGTTTTTTTCTGAAAACTTAATATGGGTTTTCTCTCCCAGTCTCTGAAATAAGAAAGAATTAGAAAAAAAAAATTAATAATATAAGAAAGGCCCCTGCTTAAAAATATTTGAGCACTAATTTGTCGGGATCCAAAACTTTACGAGAAAAAATTGTTGCCTAACAATAAACAGAAAGAAAATGAAAACACTTTGATATCTTAAGCGTAACGTTTCGTAGTCTAAATCAGACAGATCAATAAAATTGTCACGATTCTACAAAGTTGCATGAAAATCAGTTATTGTCTGACGAAGGAGTCTGATTAAGACTCCGAAACGTTACGCTTAAGATTTCGAAAAGTTTTCATTTTCTTTCTGTTCATTGTTAGGCAACAATTTTTCCTCATAAAGTTTTGGCCCCTGACAAATTAGTGCTCAAATTTTTTAAGCAGGGGCCTCTCTTATATCATTAAAATTTTTTTTCTGATTCTTTCTTATTTCAGAGACTGGGGGAAAAAACCCATATTAAGTTTTCAGGAAAATGCAGAGACCTCCCAGAAAATATTTCAATAGATATTTTCAATGTGCTTGTTCTTGTTGAACATAAGTTTCGAACTTTCGATCAATCTTCTTCAAATGTAGCTATAATTTGTAAACTAAAGCAGCTTTTTTTGACATGTTTCACACTCTTCGCTATCTAATATGACGAACAAAATATTTAAAAAATATAGAATTATATTAATTTGAATTTGAATTCAGCAGTGTCCAGGTTCCTATTTAAAAAAACTCAAAGTGAAGTGTGAGCTGTCAATATGCCATTTTCCTAACCCTCTCATAACACTATAAGACGAAATTCGATTATAAAGTTATGGAGAGGCTGGCTTCTTTCATCAACTTAACGGTGACACAATCGATAACCTATTAAAGGGGATCGTCTTTGAAGGCAGATCACGTGTAATGCACCCATATCTGTCTCTATCCGAGTTCCGTTGCTTGGCATGACCTCGCTCGTGGCTTCAGCGATTCGAAAGCGATTTTCAGAGATGATTCCGATGGGGAACTTTCTGTCTGGCTGATTTGGCATCTTTTTTGCTCCGCCGTGCTGATATAAGATTTTGTTTGCATAGCCCGAGCTTGTGTGGACCAGAAGATAACCATTGGTTAGAATTCAACATACTACCCACGTGGCATCATTAAATTATGTGGATCTGTGGACGGTGGCGTGTGTTATTGACAAATCTCTTTACTATAGAGACCGCTGAGAACTGTAATAGTATATTCCAAAACAAGTTGCAGAATGAGCTCCTATTTCAACACGAATTGGAAGTTCGAAAACGAGCGACGAAGGAGCGAGTTTTCGATAGCATGAGTGTTGGAATTGCCTTCTGCAACTAGTATCAGACGGTATTTTCTCTATTTTAGTCAATTTTAGTGAAATACTCTCGAAATTCAAATGAAAATTCAGATAAGTGACTTTTGGTTTGTATCTTGGCAGTTGGTGTGACATACGAAATTTGACAGATCACGGAATTTGAATTGATTTGATTCGAAACTTGATTCAAACGGAGGTCAGTACTGACAACCATAAAACGAAAAATATAACTGAAAACAATGCTGTAATGAGTTTCCTTACAGCACTACTTTCAGTACTGTAATAAACTCATTACGATACTGAAAAAGAGAAATAAATTTTGACGTTTGTCAGTAGCATTTTCGGGATTTATATGGCCTAACATAGATTTTAGTGGGTTTTTCTTGAAAATCGGGACATTCATTGATCGGAGATGAAACGTAGTTTGTGTTGTGTGAGTTCATTGAATTCAATAGTGGTTTTCTTGATTTAATCCTCACAAAAATTGACAATTATTCAATGCACTTTTCGAGCTTGACATTTTCAGTTATTAGGAAGCGACGGATAATAATAGAATGATAATTTCAATTCGAGTTACATTAATAATAGTATTTTTAGTATAGAGAAGGGCAAGGGCATTTAACAGATCAGAGACAATAGTTTGGAGGAGGAGCATAGTGACAACTCCAATTATTGTCGGAGATCGGAAGTCCTTAACGTTTGAGATACTTATAGCGTTTTTTGCACGATAGACACAATTTTTACTCAATGTACAGAATACTTATCTGACGAATTCATTTATTCGTGGCTTCATCAATGCTGTATAGGAATATAATATAAGGCGTTGTCTTGGTGATGAAAACTTAGTAGATTGTCAAAGTGACAATAATCAATTTGATTTACTAGCGTTGAAAAATGAGCGATATAGAATATTCGGAAGATAATGAATTTCAAACAGCCTGGGAAATCGGTTGTTCTTCAGTTATTCCTGAGAAATCTAAAATCCGCTGCGAGAGTACATACAATACTTTCAAGGTATGGATTCGGACGAAAGGCAGCCAAATCAATGAAAACGTGTTATTGGCCTATTTTAATCGAAGAATAGAAAAGCTGAGATCGCCTGGAAGTCTTTGGGCGGAATATTCGATGCTGAAGAGCACAATTTTTTTGAACGACGGTATTGACATATCCAAGTCTGCAACGCTTATAGCATTCCTCAAGAGAAAATCTATTGGTAACAAACAAAAAAATTTGCTGTTTTTACATGAGAAGAAATGAATAAATTCTTAGATGAAGCACCAGATGATATGTTTTTAATTATTAAGGTTTGCTTTTATTAATATAATAGTGCTTTATAAACGAATTATGTCCTTTCAGGTCGGAATGATATTAGGTATATAAGGGGCGTGTAGAAGAGAAGAGTTATACAACCTTGGCGTCAGGGACATAGAAGATCGAGAATCATTTTTAATCATGAAAATTCCTAACACAAAAACCAACATTCAGAGAACATTCATCGATCGAGATAATGTTATCAATTACCTGGAAATATATAGGAAACATTCCGTCTGCGTCCACAAAATGCGAAGAGCGAGTATTTATTCTTGAGATATCAAAATGAAAAAGGCAGTAATCAAGTAATAGGCAAAGGGACAATTGGAAGTTGGCCGTCAAAAATTGCAACTTTTTTTAATTTAGAAAATCCAAATTCCTATACTGGCCACTGTAGCCTTTTTAGCTAATAAGGGAGTAGATGTATTAGGACTAAAACGACACGGTGGATGGCGGTCCTCGACTTTGGCTGAAACTTACGTTGAGGATTCCCTGGAAAATGAACTAGACTTTGCTGAAGAAATTTTGCATACTAGAACGTAGCTAGTTGCAACATGAAATGTTGAATTCAGCAGAGGTTTCTCTACATAACTTTACTTATTCATGAGAGATAATTTTTTTTATCTCGTCTGATTGAATTCATACATCTTTGTTCCCTTCATTGATTTACTACCTTCAGCTAGACAATTCTTGCCGAACGTGTATGCAGCAGTCATTGCTGCCGCTTCTTCGAAATCTTTCATTTTACCTTTAATGAATCTTAGCATTTGTTCAATTTTTTGTTTCTTAATTGATATTTAAATTTAAAAGGGAATCAAATTTTTATTTATTCAATTTTCTTAAATTCAAATTGTTTCAGAGATTGGGTGTGAATCCGAAAGCAGTTTAAGAGAAACATTCAATTCGCATTGAGGTCATTAACTGAATGTTTTATTAATTTGATCGTTATTACTGCATAAGGTATCCAAAATTAGACATAGTCAAATATATTTTGTTTGTGTACGTTGAACACAACTCTCACTGGGTACTCATTCTGAAGTATCAGAATGATAATGAATATAATATCATATACGAAGACAAAGCGCAACTAATTATCTGATGAACGATTTATTGCTAGAAGCTTATCAGACATTTAGTAGTTCAACAATTTGTCGAAAGTTCTCTAGATACTTGCTTCAGGGGGCTCTACTATTACATAATCATCATCCCAATAAAAGACATCGATAAATGGAAATAAAATGAAATAAAATGAAATAAAAACGCAACGTTATCATCTATAAAGGGAAACAAGCATGAAATACTTCTAAATAACGATGAACTCGAAAACTGCTCCATCAAAAAAAAAAAAAAAATAGATTCCCTACATTCCCAACTGTTCTAGTTCAATCTTCCAGAATCGAGGTCTTCAAAACTTCATTTGCTTCATCCGTAATTTCCGACAACTTTTATCGCCTCGATAAAAACTTCTCGTCGGGTATCTTCACCCCCTGACAGCGTAACCGGCTGAATTAAGCCAATCATTCGGAATTAGACGTACCAGAAATATTTTTTTATCTGATAAAAGCGACTTCGCGTCGTTAGGTTGGCTGACTGGCGGGAAATGTTCAAGTTCGACGACCTGTCGATATCTGCCAAATTGCCTCCTGACATGTCCTGCATGGGAGAACGTGCGTTTCACTTCAGGCTCCAGTAACGACGCTGTGCATCGGCGTCACGTTCCGGCGTCTCTTTTCATCTCAAGCCATTTTTTTCGTCTCACCGCTGGAATGAACACTAGGGTTGAAACCTTTGAAAATGGTAAAAAGCGAGTAAAATTATTTGAACTAATGAAGAAATTGCAATACAGAGAAAGATCCGTTTGAATTTTGAATTCTTCTTGGTAAAACATAGATAGTATAGCAAAAGGAATGATTAATATTTGGAAAAAAAAACGACGGGTTCACAATTTTTTAATTAAATTTGTTAATAATATGTTTGTCCACTGTGGTTATCGATACACGCCCCAACACATTTAGGCATTGATGCAAGAAGATGGTCTGTTAGAAGATGATCTATTGCTTCTTGGGATAAACTATTCCAAGCTAACTGTACTTCATGTCTCAGAACCACAAAAGTCCGTAGGGACTGGGATGAATTTCGAAGCGTTCTACCTATGATGTCCCAAACATGGGTACCGAAAGATCGGAGATCTGGGCGGTAGGCAAAAGATTCACATGGACCGCTTCACAAAAGTTTTACCTAACTCCGGAACATGAGGTCGAGCATTATCTTTCTGAAATATTAGATTCTCAAGCCGTTTAAGATAAGGGAGATATGTCTCAACTATTTCTTGAAGGTAGCGCAGCGCTGTCATTTTACCTCGAATAAAGACTAAAGGTGTGTTCAAAATCGGGGTTGTTCTGATTTTGTAAAATTACTGTTTAGGACCGTATCCAGATAATTAAGTTGGTGATAGTAGTGTAAAAACATTCATTGATATCATTCACAATCATAAAATGAATAAGTCACCCGCCATGAAGATAATACAGTAAAAATAAAAATATTGAAGTCATCCATAAACTCAGAGTGACATTATTCAACTAAAAACAGAGGTAATCTAGAGAAGTTCAAAATGGGAGGTCAGATGAAGTCAGACTTGACTTTGAGATAGTTTCATTAATTCAAAATTAAACTCAACGTTTACAGGGATAGAGCAATCCAAATTGATTGAGAGAGCCTCGGTATTCCATCAGAAAAACAGAAGGTTGAATAATAAATCATTAGAGTAGACTGGGTTGTAATAAAAGTGAAAACAGTCCTTAGAGGAGATACGTGCATTGAAAACATAGTGGTTTTAGTCCTAATACATCTACTCCCTTATTAGATAAAAATATGGCCGAAGTGCGTCTAAAAGAGTGGCCAGTATAGGTATTTGGATGTTATAGATTCAAAAAGGTTGCAATTTTTGACGACCAAGTTCCAATTGTCCATTTGCCTATTATTTAATTTCTGCATTTTTTGTTTTGATATCTCAAAAATAAATGCTCGCTCTTTGCATTTTGTGGACGCAGACGGAAATATTTTCTATATATTTCCAGGTAATTGATATCATTATCTTGATCGATGACTGTGAATGTTCTCTGAATGTTGGTTTTTGTGTTGGGAATTTTCACGATTCAAAATGATTCCCGATATTCTATGTCCCTGACTCTCATGTTGTACAACTCTGCTCTTCTACACGCCCCTGATATACCTTATATCACTCCCACCTGAAATGACATAATCAGTTTATGAAGCACTATTATATTAATAAGAGTACACCTTAATAATTAAAAACATATCATCTGGTCTTTTAAGAATTTATTCAAGTTAAAACACCAGATTTTTTGGGGAATGCTATAGGCGTTGCAAACTTGGATATGTCAATACCGTCGTTCAAAAATATTGTGCTCTCCAGCATTGAATATTTCGCCCAATAACTTCCAGGCGATCTCAGCTTTTCTATTCTTCGAAGAAAATAGGCTATTAACACTTTTTCATTGAGTTGGCTGCCTTTAGTCTGAATCCATTCCTTGAAAGTATTGTATGTACTCTCGTAGCGGATTTTAGATTTCTCAGAAATTACTGAAGAGCTGCCGATTTCACAGGCTGTTTGACTTTCATTATCTTCGGAAGATTCTGTATCGCTCATTTTTCAACGCTAGTAAATACAATTGATTATTGTCACTTCGACAATCACCAAGACAACGCCATATATAATATTCCTACACAGCATTGATAAAGCCACGAATGAATGAATTTGTTAGATAATTATTTTGTACATTGAGTAGAAATTGTATCGTGCAAAAAACGCTTTAAGTATCTCGAACGTTACGGACTACCGATCTCAGACAATAATTGCCAACTATTCTCTTCGATCGATAAAATGCCATTACCGTTCTCTATATTCAATTTACTATTAGGGATAGTAGGAGTATTGAAAAAAAATACAGGCCGATCCGATTGACAGAAATGATCAAGAATTTTCAGTTAACTCATTATGATTTGCATCTGTCTGATCCTGGTGGATGGCCTGTCTTAGAATATAAGAGTTACTCAAATTTCTAAGTAACCTCATCACTTGATCACTGCCAAAGTTGGCAGTGATTAAATTTACCGTGAAATTTAGATAAAAGACGTTTTCCAGTATATCATTCTCAAAGGGTTATACCCAGTAAGGAAAGTATTCATCGGCGGTAGTTGATCTATTTCAAATCGCTAGATTGAAAAACAAATTGGTAAATCGATAAAAAATGATATTAGTGAAGGAACAGACGATTGAAAAAATCTCTCGTCTAGATTAAGCAGTCTTGAATCTAGTTCTACTTATTTCACTTGCTACAAGAGTTGAAAGGAATTGGAAATGCGATTGAGAAGCGACGAAACGATAGACCAAGAAAATTTAAAAATCATCAAGGGATACAATGTACACAGAAGCCGAGTTATGAAAAGAGTAGTATCTAGTATCTCTCGTGAAAACTGTTGGAGTACAAAACTCAGCTTTAAGGAGAACAAATGATACTGTGTTCACAGTGTTGAAAACCAGAATTATTGAATATTCAAATTTTATATTTTTCCAGAAATGACTTTTGTTAGGGCGAGAAAATGAGTCTCTGCCACATTTTGTCACCTCCAACAGCTGGTCTGTTGTGAAATCAAGAAATTTGCAAAAACCAACCACAATACTGAGGTAACAAAAAATGTTTAAATGAAAAAGTCTTCTTTTTTTTTCTCCAAATTATTACTTTGTAAGGCCTCCCCATCCCGTATACTTACTTGTTAACAACACCAAACGAACCGTCTTGACGCCCTGAATGATTCCACTAATTGTCTCATTCTTCCCAGATTTCACTCAACAAGGGAAGAAGTTCCATCTCCTCTCTCCTTCGTAAACTGTCGCTCCCACCAAACATTGGGGGAATGGGGAACAAGAAATAATTCATTCGGGCTAGTGGCATCCCTACAGCCGTTGAATACAAAATAAGTACTGGGTCCTTCGAATATACAGACATCATCAAATTATGTTTGAGTGCTATCGCATTCGCGATGTAGCCCAAGTGACTGAGATTTATTCATGGCCTCATTTGTTGACTAGGAATCAAGCATTTTTAGTATTCCGGCGGTTTTTCTTGGGGTTTTATCAGATGGCAGATATTTAACTCACTTTCCAACCCATCGGTTAAGGGTATACCATTCCGAGGGTTTTCTGAATTTCTCGTTTGGAGTTTTGAATATGTTCATGAGTATTTCTGGTCGATTTTTCATGCCTTGCTTTCAATGAGAAAGCTCGCCATGAAAAGTGACAGTTCTACTCTTTATGAAATGATATACTATTTTCTTCAAAATTCGGTAAATTTGTCATTTTTTGACTGTGTAGGCAACCGTAAAGTTTTATCATAGTGTTATCATAGCAACATAGATAGAAACAAAAAACAAGTGTCAACAACTCGGGATTTATTAAACTTGGGTAAAGCAGAACTAAAACTCTCATTTATCATTCAAATGAATCTTGAATGTATGTACAATGCAAAATTGTTTATTTTTGAAAATTAAACCCGCTCAATACCATTGTGGCATCTTGTTGTGAATTTAGAGTTGCAGTGCAACTTTTACCAATTTCATCTATATTTTCTCTCAAGTTTAATATTTTGCTAGCTGTGTAATTTTTATTTCGAAGAGATTCTTCTATATAGCCCTCAGCTACTCCAGTTGATTTCCAACCCCCATGTTTCTTCAAGATTCAATATTTTCTTCCATCAATCAATAATGTAGCTGTGCCTTAAGCAGTGCCCAGTGTATTCTAAGGGGCTGCTCAATTACAGAAATGATGCTACTTTCCTAGTTGTTACTGCTATAGTGTGAATTCTTATTACATTTCTAAAGCTTTTTCCATTTTGATATTTAAAAAAAATCACTCTTCCTCCTTATTTTTGGGTCCCAATAAAGCTTAGTTTCGATATATTTTTAAAAAAGTTCTTCTGATAATGATGAAAGAACAAACCTTCCTGGTTTTTGAGTAGGGAATTTTTATAACAATTAAATTTCCTGAATCTTTTATATCATGAGTTGCCATTTTCAATATTTCGTCGCATCTGCATGCCCCAAATACTTCAATTAATAGAACAATCTGAATAAAAAGTATCCTTCGTTGAACCACATATTGATTTAAATTACACTGTAGTAACCTTCATTCCCAGATGAACTGTGTCACATTGAATATAAAAATCTATTAAACTGTTCTTTGCTATATATCCTGGACTTTTTGGCACAATAACCTTCATTGGTTTCCTTCAGGAAGACCCATCTATAATATTGACTTATATCCACTCCTTGTTAAATAATTGATTCGGATTTAACCATTGAATACCGAGACCAGAGAGTTGAGGATTTCCATTTCTTCTCTTTTAGCAAATAGCTTAAATAAGCTAGAAGGACATTCTCCTAATATCTGCTGATAGCTTTTGTATCGCACCATTCAATAAAATGCCGATAGGAAACAGAATATTTCTCGGCAGATTTTGAGAATCCGAGGGACGATGCTACTTCTTTTGCAAATTTTATTATATGGAGAAAAAGTTACTTTTCATGACATGCTCTCTATTACCAGCCTAACTCCATTCTACTGTTAAAAACGAGCGCGTCATGAGAAGTATCAGTTTCAACACTCATGCTTCTTGTTGAAATATTACTTGCCAAGTTGATTTTTCGAATTTTTTCGAAAAACTCACATGCTCTATGATATTACTTACGACAAATCATGAATATTCAATAGTGTGTGTTTTTGGGAAGATAACAACCTTCAGATCTCAGCCTCCATCCTACATGCAAAATAAGAAAAACTTCAACAAGAGGTGAACATTGGTTTGTAAAAAGTTTAAGGCTTTCACGACCAGATATATTGCCATTAGGACAGTCTACTGGAATTATTATCCGTCGTATTTTGAACTTGAAGAAAATATCACATTTGCAAACTGAAATTCTGTTTCTATGTCACACAATCTTCTGAGAAAAATCAATTGATCTATTACAGGATTTTCTCCAAAATAAGTTGATAATAATCATTTCTCTATTTCAGTATCTTAATGAGTTCATTACAGTACTAAAAGTAGTGCTGTAGTGAAACTCATTACAGCATTGTTTTCAGTTATATTTTTCGTTTTATGATTGTCAGTACTGACCTCCGATCGAATCAAGTTTCGAATCAAATCAATTCAAATTCCGTGATCTGTCAAATTTCGTATGTCACACCAACTGCCAAGATACAATACAAAAGTCACTAATCTGAATTTTCATTTGAATTTCGAGTGTATTCCACAAAAATTGACTGAAATAGAGAAAATAGCGTCTAATACTCGTTGCAGAAGGCAATTCCAACACTCATGCTTTCGAAAACTCGCTCCTTCGTCGCTCGTTTTCGAACTTCGCATTCGTGTTGGGATAGGAGCTCATTCTGCAACTTGTATTAGAATATACTATTATTATACAAGTGCAGAAGGCATTGATTTTCTTACCCTGGCTCAACAGTCATAAACGAGCCACGAAGTGACGAGTTTTTGAATGAACGAGTATTAGAATGAGCAATTCTGTACATTTTTTCCTCTAATTCGTTGATTTTTTATCGAAATTAATGAAATATTGCCGCAAATATCGAAGAGTGATTTTCGCATTGAAAAAGATTGATTGGCAAAATCGTTTTCTATCTCATAAATTTGACAGATGTTAAATTCGTGACAGGAGGTCATCAATGAATATTACTGAAAACAATGCCAGAATGAAATATTCTAACATTGTTTTGTTGTACGAGATGTGGCACAATGCACGGATTTGACACATAATTAGAGAATAGTATATTCTAAAACAAGTTGTAGAATGAGCTCCTATTCCAACACGAATGCGAAAACGAGCGACGAAGGAGCGAGTTTTCTAAAGCATGAGTGTTAGAATTACCTTCTGCAACTAGTATTAGACGATATTTTCTCTATTTCAGTCAAGTTTATGGAAAACTCTCGAAATTCGAATAAAAATTCAGATTAGTGACTTTTGTATCTTGGCAGTTGGTGTGACTTATGAAATTTGACAGATTTCGGAATTTGAATAGATTTGATTTCAAAATTGAGAGGATCTGAGATAAGTACTGACAACCACAAAACGAAAAATATAACTGAAAACAATGCTGTAATGAATTTCATTACAGCACTACTTTCAGAACTGTAATGAATTCATCACGATACTGAAATAAAGAAAATAAAATATGTCAGAAGTAATAGAAAGTAATTCAACAAAACATAAAAGTCGTATTTTCTTCTCGATCTGAAACATGAATATCGGAAACTTTTTCCTCACAAATTCCCAGCACGAACAGGTGAAAAGCTTCATTTCAATTCCATCAGGAATTACAATATTCGCAGTCTCCCTTCCAATTCGCAGAGGGCAAGACGATGATTTCAGCTGAGAAAAGAGGGCCCCAAAAACACGTTGGTACGGCGGAAGAAGAGAGGTCAACTCGAAGCTGCTCTTGCCATTTTGTCTCGTGAAAACAAGCTGGTAGAATGGAGGGAAAAAGTTCGTCGAGAATCGTGTAAAAAGTCCTTCCGCATAAGATGAAACTTTCTTTTCTGTTATGAGATGGGGAGGACGAGGAAAACATTACTTAGCGAGCAGTTTTCCGCTTTTTGCTAAGTGTCCTGGGAATAGTCGTAAGATCTTTCGTGGGAAAAATCAGGAAGGAACAGGATGACTTATTACTGCAATGTAGGTTTCCCAATAACAACTATTGTAAGCTTCGTTGTTACCCGAGTTGAATGAAATTTTACACGAACTCATCAATAACTGAATCGACATACACAACTTGAATAAAACACATAAACCAATAAATAGCCAGCAAAACTAGAAAGACGAATTTATGTCCCTTATATAAATGAAATTATAAGAAAGACATGAAAATTGAAAATAATAGAAATTTTTCAAACAAAACCTATATAGGGTTCATTGAGCTATTCAAGGAAGGAATCGTTTCTCATTGTTTCAGAGTACAAGAACTTAATTCGTAAAATATTTTCAACAACTTTGGGTACTACAGGTAACGAATGTAAAATTACTTATTTCAAATGTACCACCCTTTATGCATATTTGAATCCTTCGTTCAATTCTACACCGATTTGATGTATGGCATGAGCATTGAGCAAGCACTTCAAGCGATCGTTGGGTTTTAGCCTGAATATTAAATTTTTTGGAAAATTTGTCACAAATTAATGTTTTTACCTTCAAAATTCCTCATTGTAAAATTTTTCTTTTAACGATAGTGAGGAAAGAGAGAAAGTACGCTGATACTTCGTCTTGTATAACTCATGAGGAAATATTTTATCGGGTTAAATTAGAATGGTCTCAAAAAAAGCCCCACTGAAATGATAAAAATCTATTTTTTTGAAATCTTTCTGACAAAAAACTTGACAATTCGTCTCTAAGTGAAAAATTAATCGAAGAAAATGTTTAAGAATTTAGCTTTAATATACTCTGAAACGCAAGTATGAAATCTGGAATTTGTTTAACTATTGCTTCCTCCAATACGTGTTATAGAACACTTTTTATACAAAAATACCATCAAATATGACATATCAATAGTCTGGATGCGAAACAGAACAATTCAATAAAAATCTGAATATCTTATAAAATCTATATTTTTCAGGAAATGAACAACTGATCTTTGTCAAATAAATGTTGGATAATATTGAAAAAATATTCGTATCAAATTGAAAAATCGGGGATTAAATTATTTGAAAATTGTTTTCATAAAAGTTATGACTTGTTGGGTTGAGCATCTAGACAATTGATATATTAGTTCTTTGTTCTCTTCCTAAGGAAGGCAGTACTGAATGAAAATTTGTAAAACATGTAAAGGGAATCAAATTTTTTTCGTTTCAATGGTAACCATGGACAAATAGAAAAATGAAAAGAGAAAACAGATATAATGTATTAAACTGTAAAATGAAAATAGCATGAAATATGTTTTAGAACATGAACGACAAATAACAAAAATTTCAAAACAGGAAAAGGATATAAAATGTAATGATTGGTCACAGACATAACTTTCAGATATCTATCGAAATATTGACTGGCAGGTCCTTGCATATTCCTGAAAACTTAATTTTTGTTTTCTCCCCCAGTCTCTGAAATAAGAAACAATTAGCAAAAAAAATTTCAAATAATAGAAGAAAGGCCCCTGCGTAAAAATTTGAGCACTGATTTTTCAGGGGCCAAAACTTTACAGGAAGAAATTGTTGCCTACGAATGAACAAAAGGAAAACACTTTGAACTCTGAAGCGTAACGTTTCGAAGTCCAAATCAGACTCTAGTTTTCATACAACTTCGTAGAATCGTGCAAAATATTTTGATTTTTTATTTTTTTATTGTCACGATTCTACGAAGTAGTATGAAAACTAGAAATTGTCTGACGAAGGAGACTGATTTAGACTGCGAAACGTTACGCTTCAGAGTTCGAAGTGTTTTTTTTTGTTCATTGTTAGGAAAAAATTTCTTCTTGTAAATTTTTGGCCCCGGACAAATAAGTGCTCAAATTTTACGCGGGGGCCTTTCTTCTATATTATTTAAAAATTTTTCCTAATTTTTTCCTGTTTCAGAGACTGGGAAAGAAATCCAAATCAAGTTTTCAGGAATTCAGATATAACTTTATCCTAAAGAGAAAACTAGAAAAGATGAGGGAAACTTCAATCATAATAATATTTGAAGTTCTGCAAGCGATTACAGATATCATAGTGGCAAAGACACAGTTCCGTAAATCGATAATTATTTTTCATAAATAGAAATGATTAGAATTTGACACGAGGTTTTCTCATTCCTGCTAGAATCTATGGAATATCTTCATTTATGCTACTGAAATTTTTTTATACGAAATGTTCCACTAGGAAGAGGTCTTTTTGCTATTGAGAGGCCAAACAAAATCATAATTAGAATTTATTCATCATAATAGGAAACTTAAATAAATGGGAAATGCAGAAGGGAAAACGACAAGATGTATTAATATAGGTATAATAAATCACAAAAGAAAAAACTCACATAAAATCAAAATGTTATAATAATCATAGACATAACAATACTTTATCTATGTAGATGTGAACATTATAGAAGAAGCATAAAGTTTAAAGAAACTTTGACATAAGTTGCATCAAATCGACCACAGTTCATGAAAATATATCAAAAAGGGGCACTAGTGACAGTGACAATGACAAAGTTTCATAAATCTCTTATTATATGTTACTGATAAATATTATATAGTTGGACACTTTCATTCTTGCAGAAACCATGAAATATCTGAATTAGATAATTTTCAATGTATTGACAATTATCAAGGCTATTTACTGTTTGACAGATGAGAGAATAGTCCGAAAAAGGCGCATTCCTGATATTTTGAAAGTGATTGAATTCGAATAGATGGTGGTATTGTAACACTCATTATTCTCCTGAGAAAAAAACGGTACATAAAATTCACTAGATCCTCAGTAAAAAATTCGCAAAGGTCTCAACTCATTTGGATCACCTAACTTCATTCTTCAATGCCATTTCATAGATATCCATGAATGTCAAAATAATCTGGCAATACATATTAAGCCAATGTCCTGTTTGGTGGGATTCCAGTATGATAGATTCCGTTCACATTATGTTCTCATTCAAGTCTTTTTTTTTGGTTCATTTATTTTTTTTGCGGATGTCCTGTTTCGTGATTTGTCAATTTTGTCTTTTACCTTTAATATCATTCCCAACATGGATTTTTCTTGTAATGTTTGCATGCGATGTTGAATTTGTCTTTTCGAACGTTTGCCTTTTATTTATTTGTGTAGGCATTCATCTAATTAACTTTATTCTTAAATCTCAAACATATATTGCAATAGGAAACCTAAGAGGATTTTTAATAGTGAAATGAATAATGTGTTATGAGGTCTTCTCCTGACATGAAACATAAAACCTGCAAGACTTTCAATAATAGTTGAGACGTCACGTTGAGATGACATATGGGGGAAGTTGGATCTACGAAAAATAATTTTCTCCCTTTTCCCCGATAGTGTCGGTCGACATTTCGCTCTCGAAGATTCCGCACTTGACAATCCCATTTGAACCTTGTTTGTTTTATTCCAGTGAAAGTCAACAGAATGAGGTCATCGGCTTCGATTGATATCGTCCTAACGTCCAAGATAAATGGCACTTCTGTTGGAGTGTTCTCGGCAGGGGACAAAGTAAGCGGTACGGAAAAGGAGGAATTCGGGAATTGCCGAGGAATTGGAAAATTCCAGGCGAGCCTAGAGGAGAGCGATGACGAAATAACGGTTAACTGGTCCTTTCATCGGTCGGATGGGCAAGAGATGATCATCGGCAATATCACCTTCATGTAAGTATGATTTAGCGAAATTCTGAAGGAATTTATTACACTGGTGGACAAAAAAAATCATTTCATATAACAAAAAGCTGAATAACATTCTACAGTAGAATGAACATATCGAAATACAAAACATACAAATGTCACAATATGTGATGTGCATGGAAAAATAATATTTGAGATTTTTTGAACCACTTATATCGACTTCATTCAGTTTTGAATTTATCGAAACGTACTTTACGCTTAAGAAAAATACACTGAAAGGTTAAAGTCCTACGAGAGTGCTAGTTTTGTGATTTCAAAGATACTGAGCATGAGACCATCTTACAGTTCTGTCTAGATAAGTATTTGGATGAATGCATCAATGAATGCTTCAACTATTTTGGATAATGATAATTCTTTCTGAACAGTGAGTCTTTATTCCACTCTTATGACAATTCATGGTATGCAATGAATACATATAAAATTGAGTGGCCAAGCAAATACAGGGTGGCCATTTGAAAACAAAACAGACGAGATTACAGACGAAATAAATTTTTTCGATAGAAATGCTCGGACAGGTCGATTTCTGTTTCGGGGGGGACAACTTAAGATGTAGGTTACGTACGCATAGCGCTTCAACTCTTGCTACTACAACCCTCACCCCCAATTTTTGAATAGGGAAGATGGGGTGAGTGATACCTCATTTGAAAGGTGTTTCACAAAAAAACACTACAAGTGTCATGAAAACACCACTTCATTTTCAAATGCTTAGTCAAGAATATTTCGAGAACTAATGCATAAAATGAAAAAACAATTACTGTGCTGAAATCAGTATAAAAATACCTTTCAAATGAGGTATCACTCACCCCATCTTCCCTATTCAAAAATTGGGGGTGAGGGTTGTAGTAGCAAAGGTTGAAGCGCTATGCGTACGTAACCTACATCTTAAGTTGTCCCCCTCGAAACAGAAATCGACCTGTCCGAGCATTTCTATCGA
The DNA here is from genome assembly GCA_038502775.1 of Hippodamia convergens. NCBI lineage: Eukaryota > Metazoa > Arthropoda > Insecta > Coleoptera > Coccinellidae > Hippodamia > Hippodamia convergens. The sequence continues at coordinate 23,867,972 of CM076608.1, forward strand.
AAAAAATTATTTCGTCTGTAATCTCGTCTGTTTCGTTTTCGAATGGCCACCCTGTATTTCGAGAACTAATGCATAAAATGAAAAAACAATTACTGTGTTGAAAACAGTATGAAATTACCTTTCAAATGAGGTATCACTCACCCCATCTTCCCTATTCAAAAATTGGGGGTGAGGGTTGTAGTAGCAAGGGTTGAAGCGCTATGCGTACGTAACCTACATCTTAAGTTGTCCCCCTCGAAACAGAAATCGACCTGTCCGAGCATTTCTATCGAAAAACTTTATTTCGTCTGTAATCTCGTCTGTTTCGTTTTCAAATGGCCACCCTGTATAAAAATTGGACAATAATTAGGAATTTCCTAGAACTATGAATCACATGTGATCTATTTTACCAATTTCTTGTCAGAATTCATCCAATGATAGGATCAGTTTGCAATTCTTGATGTTCAGCTTCTATTCAATCGTAGATGTTGAAATCAGATCCATAACTGTGCAGGTGATTCGATTTCTTCAAAAAGAATGATAGTAGTAATCTCCCCAGGAAAGTAGGGTAAAACAGGGAGAGATGATGCACTTTTTTGAACTAAACGTGGTCATGAAATCATAAATAATTCTTTAGGCATCAAACTTTTATAGTATAACATCAACATGAAGAAAAACTCGAACATTTTTCAAAAATTAAACAAAATACAAAATTCTGATTTTGGCAATCTACGGGTATGGAAGATATTGCTAAAAGGGGTTCAATACCGTAAAACAGGATTACTTCGAACGATTTTTTCTTTCAAAGCTATATATCTCTGGTAAGGCAGCGAATGAAAAATCCCAAACAAAAAATATATCCCGGACATCAGTTAGAGCTTGCTGCTGACAAAAAATTAGATTTCAAAATGATCAATAACCATTTTTTTAATTAAATTATGGGTGTTCAAAGTTACACTACGATCGGGGATAATTTGAACGACTATGAAGAAACCACGCGATTTCGATTCAACCTCCCTGAGAGAGTTTCTTTGAACACCTCAATACTAAAAATTCATGTGGAATAGAAATATGTACATAATATACTTAAAATTATTTCAGTATCAGGAATTCATTATCACAAAAAATGAATCAAAAAACCGAAACTGATTTCACAATTCAAGATATAGATATACGGGGTGAGTCTTCTTAGTAAACATTTATTTGTACAATGGATTCTTGAGGTTAGAATAAATGCTTTTTTCGTATGGGTTTTCCGATTCAGCCTGGAAAAAAAGATATAATTTATTTGAATTTTCGTTCCATAAATTGTCCAATATATTGCTGATTTTTTCTGGGTTAGGGAACGTAGGAGAATTAAGAAATCTCTTTATGTAAAGGCCAACGTTTCGCAAATTTATTTTGCATCATCAGGGCTCTAGAAAAAACATACTATGTCAGAAGATGAAAAAGGTACAGATGATGCAAAAATAAATTTGCGAGACGTTGGCCTTCACATAAAGTGATTTCTTAATTCTTCTACGTTCCCTAACCCCAGAAAGAATCAGCAATATATTGAAAAAGATATAGCCACTTTTATCTGTCATAATGAAAGTATGGGAATATTCCAAGTTTTTGTCGAGTATTAGATCCACTGCTCAAACTTCCGATCAAATGTTGCATATTTTTGTTCTGTGTATCTTTGAACAGAGTAGCATTCAGCTAAAGTGACCATTTTCTTAAATTTCGCTAATTTAGATTTTTGCGAGTGATTAATTACTCGAAATTTACGTTTTTCACGAGATTCCATGCGCGCCCATAGTGCCTTAGGGAGTTATGAGTGTATTTATAGTAACCGTATCTGAAGAAAAATAAACAAATAATACACAAATGAAAAAAAAAAATTTCTGCTAGGATTACCTGTTGGAGCAATGAAAAAATGGGCGATATAAAGCTTTATTCATTGCGCATCGAGCTGAACTCATCACAATCGATGGGAGTTCCGATATCCCAATAACTCAGGCACGGAATTTTCTCTCCTACGCCTGAATGTTCTCTCGGAACCATTTGAGTCCGTTGAATATTTAATTTTGATAAGTGGGAGGTGGAAATACGTGTGGTTCGAACGCGTCGGGCTGCTATAACCGCATTTCTTACGAAAGTTAATGGAAATTGCTGTGGTGTACACAGGGGGAGTTTTTGACTAGTATATTAATTTAAATGATTTTCTTGAGGTCGAAAAAATTTTTTTGTCGTTAGTATTTTTTTCTATTCGGCTTCTTCAAAATGCTCGGAAATAGTTTTTTCGAAATGCTAATATTCAGTTCTCGGCACAGCTGTGCTAGGAGCTACTATTTTTCTCAAAATGAAGTAAAATTAAGAACATATCGAATGATACTTATCATTCATTATATAATTATAACATGAAACTCACTCAGTCAACAATGACACACCTTCAATTCTGTAGTTCGCGGATATCCAACTCGAATTATATGAATGTCCATTATGATGAATTCTGTTTTATTTACGTTCTCATTTTGACCATTTCTTTCATGTTGATATATTATCACTGGCATGATCTAATTTGTGTTTGCCCATTTTGTCATTGTTTTTCATGATCATTTCCACTATATTATGCATTAATTCGATCTGCACGGTCTATTTATGTCTGCATTTTTTTCTGAGTTCAAATTTTGCCATTGATTGTTATTTATTATTTTCCTATTATGTTAATTTCCTTATTCTGGGTCTTACATGAGACTAGGCTAAATTTATGTCTCTTCTTGACGATTTTAGTTTTCGCCATTCTTTCATTATTTTGTCGTTTATATTTAGGAGTAAACTGCTCCACATGAGTTAGGGATATTGACTCAAATTGCAAAAAAATATTGTTTGAATTAAATTTTGTTATGAAAATTCATATCAATGTGATTTCAAGTTGCAGGAAATAAAATTAATTTAAGCTCAACATCTTTTGTGCATACTTCACAAGAGGTTGTTGAACATTTCTTGAGGAATTTGGTTCCATAAACCGGGCAGAGGCTCTCTCATATCATTTGACGATTTTGGGGTAGGTTGATGATTATCTAATCTTCTTTGGAGCATATCCCATGCACGTTCTATGCATTTCAAATCTGTTAAGTGCGGAGGTATTGGTAAATGTGAAATACGAACCTCCTCGGGCGCATTTCAAAAAAATCCTCTAGAAATTGAAAAGTTTCACCAAAAGCAGCTTGAAAATTCGGCTAAACATTATCAATGACATGCTCCCTATAGAAAAAGGCGGTCATATTCCCAGGACGAATGTGTAGATCTGTGCGCCCGTTGAACCATATCCCGGCCCATACCATAACACTACCCCACGGAATGGATAGACTTCTTAGCCATAGCTACAATTACGGGGTATGCGTGGGATTGTCCATACCCTTATTCTTCGTGAATATGAAAATCGTTCATATCTGGATTCATCAGTGAAAAGGACACTATGCCATTGATCGTTCCATTTGATATGTTGCCTTGCCCATTCCAGTCTTTGACGCTTATGGTCACGTGTTAATAGAACTCCTCTCAATGGACGTTTAGAACCTAGATTCACATCTCTCAAACGTCGTCTGATGGTTCAGATGGAAACTTGGACCCCATCTGTATTTTGAAGAGTATTCCGTAGCATTCTACACGTAGATGTAGGCCTTCTTCTCGCCGAAACGGTGATGAAACGATCCTGAGCAGGTGTTGTTTTCCGTCGCTAACCGAGCCTTAGTCTTTCCAACACGAAACCTGTCTTCCTGAACCTTTTCCAAAGTCGAGATATCACACCTTTGCTGAATTGGAGCCTTTTCGCTACATTAACCTGAGTTACGCCACTCTGTAGCATTCCGGTAGCCCTATTAGTCTCAGCGTTTGTTAATTTAAGTCTTGGAACTTTCAGAAAACTCGTTTCAAAACAAAGCCGTTGATAAAATGACTCCATTTCAAAACAAGAAGCATATGCAAAGAACCAAACTTCAGAAAAGAGGCGACCAGATTGACGAAATGTCTCATACTGATTTTCATTGGATCGATTCAAGTTTTTATTGAGTTTTAAATGATTTTATGTCGATTTTCTCGAAGATTACATACTTTTCAAAACGATTGAAGATGATATCCCTAATTCTTGTGTAGCAGTTTACTTCATGCAGATCTGTTTTAATAGATTATTAGATATCCTTCTTTCATCCTTTTCGTCAATGTTTCTCACTGTTATATTTAGCAGATGGTTTGAAGTAATTTTCAGGTGATGAAAATCAGTACATTATTTTGGAGAATCCTTTAATGAATTTATTATTACAACCTTCTCTGTCACATGGATAACTTAACTTATTCGCCATTTTTCTAATTCTTACGATCTAACTGTCAGTGATTCCACTCATAGATCTTTTATAACTGTTGCCAACGTATGGGATCACACAAATATTTCAAGAATACCAACACCCACCATAATGAAAACTCCTCAAATTACGAAATACAGTGGACTTCCGGTGTAATAAACCCCATCCACTAAATCAACAGTTCAGAAAGACGGGAGTGGGCGTAGCGTCAGAAATGACGATTATTATAAAACAATATCGAGCAAAGTAAAATGCTAACAGGATTACGTATACTTAATCGAGTTATACTTGTCATCGGGTCCTCTGTTTTACGGCATATCCTGCTTTTGTGTACGCGAGCTCCCTAATGAAATTTTGATCCCGTGTTATATCATCAGTATTGGCGACGGAAATTGTTTAGGATAACCGGAGGAGAACGTTTTAATTTCAACTATTCGTGTTGTGAATATTGCTTGATAAACATCAATATTGGGAAATCCTCATACATTTAAACGAATGTCAAATTTCAAGACCTACACAAACAATTAATTAAAATATTCATAGTTGTATTCATATAGTAGCTGACCTGGCAGACTTCGTACTGCCTCAATCGATAAAATATTGAAAAATGTTCCCTCTTTACCTCTTAAATAAAGAGAATTTTTTTGATGTATGAATATCAATGTACATACTTATTTCAATGAAATTAAATTTTTTGTATATTTTGTACTTTTTTATATTCCACCTGATATATTTCCTTCTTAAAAAAAACAATGGTTAATACAACTTTATTCATCTCTAAGGAGAAACAAAATTCGAAGGGTCAGCTACCTTATTAAATTGCCAATTGCCACAATTGGTCCCACCACCAGATTCCCTACGCTCTTCAATTTCTGGGATAGGAAATGATTCTAAACACTTCTTGGCCAACATAATACCATAATAGTTTATTATAATACCAAAGTTGCTTTTTATTCATCGATAAATACAGTACGAATTCTGCCGGGTCAGCTAGTTTCACAAATCTCAGCATTTCAACGAACCATTTAACAAAATGAATAATAATTCATTGAGCTCACTTTCTTGGTGGTTTCTTGGCTTATAATCAAATAATTCGAATTTGTATTAAGTAGACAATTTAAATTTTAATAAAGGTACTCATAATTCAATGAATTTATCATCTTGATATTGAAGTAATATTCATCATCAACTCTCCAAAACATTAGCGAGTATTGCAGAGCATCGTATGAATGGTGTGTTTCATATATTCGTTGCAATTCTGCAGTATTGTGACGCCTAAGAACAATATCACGCGTTTCCAAGTTTTTATCTACAATCGCAATTGCCACTTCGTCTATTGTAGCGGAGTTGAATTGGCGTCATGTGCTCCACTAGGTCGTTTATCTGCTCTCATCACAACCTTGTGATCGTCACTTGGCATACGTTCCAAAGCAGTTTTAAACAATCGAACCAATGCATGATGTTCATGAAGTAGTTACTGCAGATCTTGAATAGTTATTCTTCTCATATCTGCATTAATTGATTGACATTGATCATAGGCATATTGCCTATATGAAGTAAATTTGGAGGAATTCATGATGTGCATCTTCAAGTGGTTGTGAGGATTCAATTGGATGGTGTATCTGGCCTTGAATCTAAATAGCAGAAAGGGAAGATAAAATAAGTGATTTGAAATCATTTATGTTAATATTATATTCTCACCTTGAATATTGGATTGAATCCACGTCCTTTAATTATGTCTGCTCCAAATGAAGTCATTTGGAAACACCCATTGCATTTTCGAGTGTTCGATAGAAAATTTCAACGTTTTGATTCGGACGTTTAGGCCACTCAAAATACATAGTAATTGTCTATATTGCCGTCAAAGATATAGATAATTATCTATATCTATGATTGCCATCTATTGGCGATAATAATAATTATTAATAACACATAGACACAGATGCGTTAATATTATTAGAAAATGTACCGTAGCCACACTTATACGCGTTATTCGCAAGAAGGATAATTTTGTTCTATTTCATCAAATTTTTAATGTATTTCATGTTAACCGCGCCGTAGAAGAATCCAATAAAAAATCTTTCATAACAAACAGTCCATCCAATCTTGAGTTATAAATGGTGTAACCAACAAAATGGCCGACTTAGCTTTATATGTATATTAAGATTTAATCTTTTTTTTTCTACATTTTTCCATCTATTGATGTTTTCAATTGAGGGGAAAATATTTAACTTGATTCCTTTTATGTTTTTCTCTAACTATCATTCAATAAGGCATTCCTTTGGATCGCCTGGTATTCATCTAAACATTCATTTCGAGATTATGTAGAGAGTATCTAAAAAGGGTGTAAGGTATTTAAACCTCATATAAATTCAAATCAAAGCCTTCTGCAACTTTTCGAATTGTCGAGAGTGAGAAATCCACCCTGTAAAAGAGAATATTAGATCGTTTTATTGCCAAAACTGCCTGCACAAATCTAGCTCATAGCTTTATCGTTATTGTAATCCGGATTTAATCCGACAAATCACTATTCCGTCGTTCCGCTAACTTCCTGTTTGAAACTGGGCTAATACCATTAACTCCAACCTTTATGTCCTGTCACCGAGAGGGCTACGGAATCCGCCTCATAATTTCGCTAATAGTTGGAAGCTACGAAGTGTTTCGAATTTCTGAAGTTCCTGCTATCCACCTACGTAAATTTAATGCCAGGCCGCAGCTGCAATGGGAAAGTAGAAACCCCAATATCGGGGGCTCTATTCTTGAATGTCTATCGGACTGATTACGAAATCGAATTCTTGAGATGTTGAATTGAACGATTATCGAAAATTATTTCTCTAAAAAAAAAATTGGTATTTGAATCGATAATGAGAGAACTGAAAAGGAAAGGCAAACTTCTTCCCACTGATTATTATCATTATAATTTTGTTTCGAAATTTTTCTATTTAATTTTGATATGGTTCTTTCTATGTAATCTGCTGGTTATTGATTATCTTCGAAACAGTTGTTTTCAATTTTTTCTATTCCAGTTGTAGGTGAAATTCAATAAACCTTCACATAAAGTATTTTTTTCTACAAACGTCAAAAAATGACAAGGTTCGCGCATTGACAAAAATATGCGAAATGACCCTCAAAGATTATAGAGTTAGAAAGATAGGAAACGCCCTTACATCTGTGGTACTAAAATCCGACCACGATTTTTGGCTAGTTTCTTACTTTTGACACCTAGATGGCGCTGAAGATATAACACAGTACAGAAAACTATTTTAAAAGGCGCGAAATTCGAATTATACTTTTCATAAATTTCCATTAAAATGAGTATTCTTTGTCGAGCTTTTAGAGAAACATCCTAATCGACAAAACAAAAGCAGAGCTCCGTTTTTTGATAAGGATTATATTTTCCATCTACACATTGTTTTGAATCAAATGAAATACGTTTTGGATTCTCTATATTTTTATTTGAAATGATTGTGTAAAATCAACAACAATACAATAATTATGAAATTGAGAACATTTAAAAAATTTGTTCACATATTAGAGAATTATTATAACAATTTCAAGAACTTATTCATAGTGTGAACTCCGATAAATCGAACATCGATAAATCAAACAGTTGTTCTGGACCCGATTCATACATATCTTACCCAGTGTATTTTAACCTCAATGAGTCTAGAGGGTCTAGTAGATGAGTCGAACTGCTGGAAGGGTCGTCAAGAGAACCACCACCTCTATTAGTCGTTTTTCTGACCACCATTGCCTCTATGAGTGGAACTTTTTGATCTAATGAATGAGACCGAAGAAAATTCGGTTCGCAAACAAATTATCCAGAACAATATATTTTTGCCCGAAACCTCTATCCATTTGATAACACTGAAAATAAAAAGCAATGAACAGGACAGTAACATGATACGAGTTTCAAAACTTACATTTCCATTCTCATTGGTAATGAAAAGAATGCACATTCGAGATTGTTCTTTCTATTATTTCTGCAATTAATCACCATGCATTTCGAATGTTGGCCAGTTTCTAACACAAAATTTATAAGAGAAAAACACACAAACCAAGATTATGGAGTGAGCTAGGTGCTACTCTTGTAGATTTCGAGTTATTCCAGTGGAAAATACGCGAGAAAATACAATCATTCAGCAAAAATATTTATTCAAGTATTTCTTTCGAAATTGACAACAGCCTACTCATAATCTATGCCAAATGGACCCTAATTAAATATTTAAACCATAACCCGATTACTTTTGAAAAACAGATGTCGCTGACATCACTGTAGTCGCTTCGTTTCACATCTTTATACTCTATAATCTTTGATGACCCTTTTTTTCATTTTCCTTCGTTACCATGGGATTTTCATATTTCAAACTTCATGGTCCTCAATCAAGCAGAAATCCAAGAAATCATTTATTTATTAATGTATTACAATAATTAAGGCTTTCAAATTGTGAGAAAATTCAACACTAACATATTTTATAAGTTATTCACAATGTTAACATTAATGGTGCTGCCTGTGCACGAACATTTATTCCTAAGCCATATAACTCAAATTCAGCTCATGATATCGTAGTTTTGGGACTTGGAAGACTATCCATTTTTGATTTGCAAGCAATTGCCGTAGAGGTAATAGCACTTGATCCTGAAATTTCCCACTCTGAAATTTTATTTGATATTTGAATTTTGTTGTTGATAGAATGTTCCACGTATCCTTCAGCTACAGTCGGAGATTTCCATCCTCCATGTCGCTTCAAAACACATATATCGGCCCCGTATTAGCAAGGAGTGTGGCGAAAACAATGGCCCGTGTAGGCGTCAGGATTTTTTGATTTTTAGCTAGGCATCTTTCCGATACTATTTATTCCAACAACTTGGTTAAAACATCTCTTATTTTGATACTTCAAAAACAATCGGCGACTGGTAGCATAACTTGGACGAAGAGCCGTATATTTTCGGTGAATGTCAATATAATCTAAATTGGAAACTTTGAAAATTCGTTGTATATTCGTCTTTGTATCGGGTACTTTTACAATCAAAATGGGATTTTCATCTTCTATGTCATCGACCGTCATTTTAGTGAATTCCTCACACCGGCATACACCTGAACAGTAAAATTTTTGTTCATACGTTTTTATTTCAAAATTCTCGTAATATGTCTTACTTTTCGGTCCTGAAAAATATTCTGTTTTCTTGTGTTATAACATGTTTGGTTTATCTATGGGAGATGATTGCCTTTCATTGGGGCCCCGTAGCGGTCTTCAAACATCTGAAGTGCCGAAAAATCATCACCTGGAAGGTCGTATCTGGTTTGAAAAAACCCTCACGACCAGAGAGCAAGAATTTGTGGATTTTGAATTTGAATATCGAAGGAATTTCGGAAGGAAAGTGTGATTACGTCTCCAAATTAGTTGATGAACATGGTATCAAAGAGATTCTTCTGCAAGAAACCCACACGGCAACAGAAAAAAAAATCCTCGTGAAAGAGGACAGTTGAAAGTTATGTATTAATTGATTTTTTACAAGTTTAGCTTGTTATGTTGAAAAATTGTCAGTTTCGTAACTTTCAACAGATTCGGAAAGGGGAAATTGATGGAGTTTTTTTGTCATTTCCTTCAAATTTTGTGACATTTCTGTCATAAATATTCATAAACCTCCGAACATTATTTGGCCAAGAAATCTTAATGTTGATGTTTTTTTAAAGTAGCAAATGCATTTCCAAAATGCATTCGATTTATTCTGAATAATCAGTTTCTTTTTTGCTTTTGTCTTTTTTCATTTCAGATTAAGAATTACGAGTCGTTTGGGGAAGAATCTGTGTATCCGAGCCCATCGACGGATAATATGAAGATGATCACACTGATGTCTTTCAAGATTTTCCTGATATTTGATATTTTATGTTATTTTGTTTACGGGGAGGCAGGTTTTTTCGGCTGAGGTTTTTTCCCCTGGCTGTATGGTATCGTATGATACTAGTGTTGATAGTATCGTGTGATTCTATATTATCATACCTAGAATGTTATGGTACCCGTTCTTTTTTTACCTCAGCTTAGGTACTTTTTGTTTCAACATTTATTGTATTATTTTAGCTCTCTTTTTCATAAAAATATATATATATATACACCTGAAATACCCAGTATTAAAACAACCTAAAAGGAAATCAGTAATTTAAAAAACACATACAACAATCATCACAAATCTACCTTAACCAAGAAATGTGTTTCATCATCTGCCTCTCTTATGAATTATTCAACTCTTTCCCCACTCAATACTTTAGATTTCTTAGGATGGTTTTCAACTCACAATTCTTTCAAATATAGAACCAACCTGGTAAATTTCTTAAAATCCACGTTTTCTTTAACATTGAGTGTTGCTTTCAACATTCCCATAATGTGAAAGACTTCAACTTCTTTCACTTCTCAGCAAAATATGCAAACAGCACATTTTCGGATATTTTTATGGCTTTATTTGCTTCACACCACTCTTTCAATTGCTGATATGCATTTTCATAATGGTGCCTCGATTTCTCAGGTAAAAGATTCTAAATTACTGAATTGGCCGCATCTGTCAAGTTAGGTGAGGTATTGCTTACTCCATCATCGCTCGAAATTTCCATTATTTTACAGTTATAAATATCACGCATGAAATTGAAGCGAATAAAGAGTCACTCCAAAATAATTATCCAGAACTGTCACGTTGAAATAATTGTCAAGAAATGCCATTTTATTTCCTTAGTTACAGTAATACTCAATTTGGAAAAACAGTTTAAGCCAGTTCAATTCTATTTTTCATATAAGGCTAAAAATGTTACTTATTTTGGAACACAATTTTCGACATTTGTAGAAAAAATTCTGTTTGCATCTCATGAGCGAAATACTTCGGTGATCTCGACTATTCGATCGAAAAAGAAATTTTTCGATCCCAAAGTAGCATTTCACGCACTAGATACAGAAATAACTATTATAATGCCGGTTTTGACATTCATTTGAAGATTATAATTCAGCTATCTAATAATGTGTGTCTTTTTTCTGAACACGCTTGTCTCAAAATGATCTAAAACTTTCTTATAGAAACATCTGAGAAGGACAGTATATTATTCTGTTCCAATTCCATTGTGAATCTGATTGTAGCTTCATTATTATTATCACCGTAAAACCTTCTCAGTTCTTCTCTGGCATCTTGTAAGATCACAAAACATCATCGATATAATCCCAACAAGTCTTTGGTTTCAATGAATAGGTATCCGTCAACATAGTTTTTTTTCAGTAAATTCAATGAATATGTTACGCCTTACTAGGGATGAAAGAGACTGTGTACAAATAGTTCGAAGTGCTATTTCTTGTTTCATTATTACGTAACAATTTTTTGACTAATATTTGCACAAGTCTCAAACAGGGGCATTATCCGAATTATCTAAAAAATTTTATAATTGATTTTTTCTTCCCACGTGCTACGTTTAATCAGAAGCCTTAAAAATTCCGAATATAAAGAGATTATCTCCGAGCTCCCAGTTTGTCTGAGCGCTTACTGTTTAAATGTCAAAAAGGAAAAAGCGTGAAACTTTTATAATTCATTACATCCTCCCCCTCATATTTTCTAGGGGAAATTCGAAGTTTCAAGGATGAACTCGCAACCTTGCTATTTCCAATCCCTCTCGCTGAAGCGCAAAAAAGGAGCGATGTAATTTAACTCCCATCTTCTAGGGAGACGAATTGCCGGCTATGGTTCATATTTTGTGACTGTGCTAATGAATGAGAGCTTCATAACGACTAATAAATTTCGAGCAGGATCAAAATAACGATCATCATATTGAAGCAGACACTGTAGGTCATAATCAATTCACTTTTATTGAAGTTTTTTCACTGTTTTCTCTCTGAAACAAAAATCAAAATGATTAGGATCTGTATTTACAAAAACTAAACTTTCGAATGAGAAGCAAGGGTCAAAAACTTGTTTTCACAATATTCTTCATTTTTGTGGAAAAACTTATACAGTAGAAACATCAAGATCCTTGGGAATTAGAAAACGTGAGTATAAGAAAAACATATAAAATAGAGAGTACATACCTGGTTTGACTCATCTTCGGTCGGTTTTGTTGTTAGAAATTGAATTTAGCGTATGAAAGGCATACTAATGAAAAAAATATTATGATCTTTCCGGCATAATAATAAAATAACCATGATTTGTTAATTCAAATAAAATTTCCGAGAGTTTATGGATATGTTTATGAGTTTATGGTATTTTGATGATGCATTAGGGTCTACTCGAGCACACTATATTCCGGGTATGATGAAGATTTTCATTTGCTTGACTCTCGGAAAAAAGACGTACAATTTGCCATATATGAAGACCGAACTGGACTTTGAGTCAACTTCAACAGATTCAAAAGTTGCCACTTGGAAAATAAATGCAGATCTAACAGGTGCATCCCTGTTGTAATTTTGACGAGTACAGTATTATCCTTGGTATATTATATTCAGGGTTATTCACAAATATGGCTCGATAGAATATTTTTAGGAAAGATATAAGATTCAGGATTGAAATTCTAAAGGTGAGCTTCAAGTAAGAAGATGACTTCTCGTATATTATTTGAAGGTTGTAGGATTTCCGGTTTTTGTGGAAGTGACATCAACTTTCGTTTTTCAAATGTGAAGACCCATTTTTTATTGCATGAATAGATTCTCCATTGAATTTTCAGTCTTTTTAATTCGAAAAGTTTGAATTTTCCTGAGAAAATTCTCTTTAAATGAGGAAATAGGAAAAAAATCTCAAAATTGAACTCTTGAAATACAGACAATTCGAGGTTTTTTCATTAAAAGTTATCATTTTTGGGAATCTCTGAAAAGTTTTCTTCGGCTGATGCTTCTTTTTCGATAGCGTGATTTTCAGAATATGACACAGGAGGTCACAAATTCTTTGTCGAAGTCAGAAGTGACGAAACATCAAAAAATGGGTTTTTTCAAATTGAAATACAATTTTTTCAGATTATTTTTGAAATCTTCGTCAAAAACTAATAGGAGCATACGTCCAAGACGTCTATCCCAAAATGAATATTTTTCGAGAAATTAAGAAAAAACAATTTTCTCTTCAATTCTCGATTTCATTCCGAATGTGTTTTTTCACTAGAAAATAATTTGCAGTCAAGTGAAATTCTTGGAAATCTCTGTTATTTGGAAAATATTTTCTATAGTTCAGACGCAGACGAGTTAAGTTCTTGAATTATCATCTGTAATGCGAGAGCAACAATTGGATTAAAGTTCTCAATGTGAGTATTTGTGAAGTCAACTTAAAATTTTTGTAACAATGTTTAATGTTTCTGAAAGAATAATAAACAGAACATGTAACAATTTCATTACAGAAATTTCAAATTTCCTTACCACGACAAAAAAGAAATTTTCCAGAATGAAGAATTTGCAGAAATTATCATATAAGCTTGGAAAAATAAAGAAGAACTGAACTCGTCTGAACTATGAGAAAATATTTTCTCGATAACAGAAATTTCCCTTGACCGCTAATTATTTTCCATAAAAAAACTCATTCAGAATGAGATTGGAAATTGAAGACAAAATCGTTTTTCCTGAATATCTCGAAAGATATTCATTCTATGATAGAAGTCTTGAATGTATTCTCCTATTATTTTTTGACGTCGATTTCGAAAATGCTTCGAAAAACTGGGGTTCCAATTTGAAAAAAAAACGATTTGTTGATGTTTCGTTACTTCTTACTTTGACAAAGAATTTGTGACCTCCTGTATCATAATTTGAAAATCACGCTATCGGAAAAGAAGCATCAGGAGACTCTCAGAAATCAGAATTTTTAATGAAAACACCTCGAAGTTGTCTATATTTCTACAGAGTTCAATTCAGAGATTTTTTTTTTATTTCCCCATTTAAAGAGAATTTTCGCGGGAAAATTCAAACTTTTGGAATCAAAAAGGTTCAGAATTCAATAGGAAATCTATTTATGCAATGAAAAATAGGTTCCCATTTGAAAAACGAAGGCTGATGTCACTTCCCGAAAAATCCGAAGTCCTAGAACCTCCAAAAATATACGAGAAGTCGTCTTCTTACTTGAATCTCACCTTTAGAATTTCAATCCTGAATCTTGTGTCTTTCCTAAAAATATTCTGTAGACGTAGAGCCATATTCTTGAATGAACCTGTATACTTCTTTGCCACGTTACTCACCAATAACAATGTTTGCTTTTTCAACGTGATTGCACAGACTTGATACAGTTAAGTACATACTCCCTCTGATACGTCTCAACTACTCTACAACATTATAAAAGCAATTTTCTTCAATTTCAGTTCATGTGGTTGCAAATCTGAAATGTTGACACATTGAGAAATTCTGTTGTGAATTCGACTCTTCCTTCAGGTTGATCATTCATTAAGCCATTGCAAATTCTGTACTCTCCTCAAGTTTATAAACTATATCATTATTGATTTTTTCAACATCTCTAATGAGAGGCGCGTTTAGTTCTCTATCTTTGATCCCTTCATAATTCTCATTGGCTGAGCCATTACCAAATACTTCTTCAATAAGATTCTTCCATATTATCTTGAGACAGTTCGACGTTGAGTAATTTTAGTAAAAAATTTGCAAACTGGCGTTGCCCTTTATCAACGCTTCTTCTAGTTCAGAAGTCTTAAGAACGCTCCATTTTCAAGAGAACATCTGAGTTAAAATGACACAATTGATTCATTGTCTCCACTTCTGCTATAGAATATAGCTCAACATCGAATTCGACCAAAGAATGCTTCAAAAGATTCATCGCCCCATAAAAAAGATATAGTTAACAGAGTTCATGAAGTCCTTGTTGAGTACGATTCCAGAAATAGCCGGTCACTCGAAAATTCATGAACTCACGAGACATCTGCCTGGAAAGGCATACAAAATGAATGAACATTCGCCATCTCTCATGTCCTACTTTACCTTGATGGCGGATGCTGCTGACAGAGGTATTCTGTGCACGATTTGCATACATGTGTGACATTAATAGATAACGTACAATACCGCTCATACTTACTGACCTCATCGAATCTTTCTCTGGACCACATCATCCTACATCTCTACAGTGTCCCGAATATTCGAGGTGACAATTTGATTTGTTCGGGGTGGTCAGATTTTGGTGATTTAGTACTACATCCCCTAATTTAAGAGAAATAAAAGAAACCAATATACATCTTTTGCGAGAAACATAAACTGTTGAATACTGCAAGTACCTGCGTTAAATTGTTTCCCATTCTTCAACGTCAGTTTCCAAAAACACAATATTAATCAAGAAAGTTTATAATATCAAGTCACTAACTTGTAAAACTGACATTTAACTTGCAATATTTTCACAAGTTAGTAGTATTATTTACATTAAAAAATTTTGTTTTATTGTCATATATGTTGAAAATCATGGTACAATTGTTATTGCCAGTAACACAGATTTTTTATGATGAAAAAGTTGATACTGAAGTTGATGAACCATCTGTTGACTCGAGGACATTTGTACCCTCCTTACTACCAAATAATTTTCTACACATTTCGATTTTTTTGTTGACCGAATCATCGACATAACTCATCGCAATTTCGGTGCTCTTCCACCCTCCTGCACGCTTCAGTGATAAAATATCTCCACCCGAATCCGCAACCATAGTGGCTCCAGTTCTGCGAAAAAAGTGGCCGGTGTATAACTCTGGGTCTTTTAAACCTAAATATTTCGCTATTTGCTTTGGGACACCATCAATAGTGTGCTGTCCAGCATTAAGAGAAATTCACTTTCCATGTCGGTATGTCAAAAAAAATCTTAGGTTTTCTGTTCCAGGAGGCCGAAGATTTACATATTTTCTGTATAACATGCAGGGCTTGAAGCTGCAGCCATCATCGGTTATGGTGAATCTTCTTCGTGTTAAATTTTTTGTTTGCCGCAATGTCACAAAAACGTATTTTTCCATATCTTCTACATCCATCATGTTGAAGGAGAGAATTTCGTCACATCGACAACATCCAAAAATCCCACATATTCTTACAATTTTCGCCAGCAACCACTGGTCATCAGGAGCATGTAGAAGAAATTGTTCAGCTTCTTCTTCACTTAATACCTTGGCCTTTTTTGGCGTATAACGCTCATTTTTTCTTTTCAGAAACGCTATTACCTTTTGAAATCTACAAATGACAACTGAACGAAACATCTTCAGTTGCACCAATCACCCTATTTTTGTTTTGTCACTTTTTGAAGTCGTCGTATTCTCGCTCGTACCTTGAAGCTGATTTTGCAGGTAATAAACTTGTTGCTACACTGCTGGCTGCCTCAATAATTTTTTTTGGTACATTCATTTCCGTTTTCGCCAAAACAAATGTGAAGAAAAATAAACAGACCTGTTCATGGCAACGCTTCCATAGCTTACGACAAATTATTGAGATTTTTTTGGAATTTTTCTAACCTTTTGACAAATGGGAAACAAATAAAATATAAAACAATACACGCAAGGTAACGGATTTTACTGACTCAAGGAGGTAACTGACTCGCCTGTGGCTCGTCAGTTATATCCTCCATTCGCCAGTAAAAACCCACTTACCTTGCTAGTAATGTTATATACTATTCCATGCTACAAGGTGATTTTGGAATTTTGCCAAGTTTTATAATTCTCTAGAACTTACTCAGTATTGTTAAAATGATCTCGAAATGAAAATATCATCAGGGCAGTTTTTCCGTGCTATCGAAAATTCAATGTCCCTTAAAATTTCAAAGCAATGAATTTGGTTCAATAATACTTCCCGACAAGGGTTCGATGGGTGGAAGATAGATCATTCTGTACATTTTCCAGTTTATACAGAAGTCCCGAAACTAAGTATAGAATATAATGCGATCTATTTGACCCTTAACGTTGTTCGAATGACCTCAATTTTTCCCTATGTGAAAACTTCGATCAGTCGAATTGGTTCGAGCAGTGGTTCCGAAAAACCGTAGACTGAATGAATATTTATGCCAGAATCGATATCGTTATTACTATTTAATCATTCATGAAGCAGGCATAGGAATTCCGCCCAAGCGTGAATGCCAATTCAGTGAGTGGATATTCGAAATTCTTTAGATAAATACGAATTTGATAATCGTGCATTGAATGTTCGTTATTTCGTTTCGAATATGTTCTTGATGTCGTCGTTCATCTGTCAGATAATCTTGGAAATACTAAATTATTCATAAAATAGATGCTCGCGAGAAACTCTATCCTGACTAGTTTAATATTTAATTGGATGTAAAATGAGCTCGAACTAATTTATCACTCTTGAGGGAAAAAGGATACTTTAAATCCCAGATTTGAGGGACAAAACTGGCATTTTCAATGCCTGTATGTCAAACAATTCAAAAAAATTCATTACTTTGGCTGTATTAAACTCTGTTCAGAAGATTCACAGAATTAAATTTCCGATAATTTTGTTGTAGGTTGAGGCGGTTTATTTATGCTAGGAATAACTGCAGTGGTTTGTTTTCAGGGATGGCATATAGCTCATTTAGAAAGTTTAAAATGGCTATATCTCTTTCTTTAGGCCGAATCGGAAAAATGTTATACGTTAAATACAAGTCAAGGATACCTTGTATACTTTTCTAGTCTGTAATGTATATGAAGCTAGCCTACAGCTCCTTCCATGGTGTTTACAATATCCATCTCAAAAATGGATCTTATTTTGTCGACTGAATAGATTGAAAACAAAATTAAAAGATAAGTTTGTGGAAGCCCTAATAACATTTTTTTCCAAATGTCATAGGCACCCTTTCAAAGCACATCATGCTTTCGATGGCAAGAATGATATAATAATCATAAAACATTACATTTCTTTCAGTGTAAAGTGCATAAGATAATGCATAATTAACAATACAAAAAATTGACATTTTCGTTTCAGGAATACCAAAGTTTATGAGGAACCATTATTGACATCGTTAAACAGCTCAGAAGGGGAGAAATGCAATAATTTTCAAATTTTAATTTGAAAAATACAACTACTATTCTATGTATAATCTTTTGAGTGGAACACCTGAATTTTCACTGAAGTTTACACTCATTTGCAGAAAAATGCAAAGTATCTTTCTAATTCTCGATTCGGTAAAAAATTAATCATCTTGCATATTTATGTATGTGGGAATCAATACAGTAATTACTATTCAATCATTCATGAAGTATGAATAGTAATTTCGATTGAATTCGGTGAATATTCACTCGAAAATCCCTGGATTTATTCGAATTCATAACCTCTGAGTATTGAATTTTTGATATTTCAATAACCTCCCTCAACCTATTTCGAAATGATTATTCGATTTTCGGGATTTTCATTAATTTAAGTTATGCAGCAATTGTTATGACAGAACAGAGATCAGATAAAAAGAGGCGCATTCCTAACTGAAATAATTTCGAAGTCATTATATTCGAACATTGTAGACCTTAAATATATAGAATGATACTTAACATACATGAAACACTCAGAAGAAAAACGCACAAAAATAAAATAATATTCATTCTTCAATGCCATCAGATAATTTTGTATTTCATGATATCCCCGAATATCGATCAAGTCTGACAGCTTGGCAACACGCATTATATGAATTTCAGGATTGTTAGATGTCAATTTTGATGGATTCCGTTTAAACTATGTAGATATTCGGGTCTTTTCTTATAAGTTTATATATTCTCATGCGGGTGACCTGTTATGTATTGGCTCAATTTGTCAATGATCTTCATAACCATTTCTGTTCATGTAGATTTTTCATGTTATGTATTGATTCTATTCGGGCAAAGCCTATTTGTGTATGTATTTTTTCTGTAAGAGGACATTTTGCATTCGTTTCTCTCGAACTTTTCCGCTTTTTTCAATGTCTTTCATGCATTTGAAACTCCATCTTGAGATCGCATGTAAATTTTTTTCGAAATATTCCCAAAAAATTATGTCATTACTCGCCATTCATTTGATGACCAAATATTATCTCTAGTCATCAATTCAGATATTCCATAGATTTTTTCAATGAAAGAGCCCCGTGTCAAATTATTTCATCTCTATTAACGCCAGGCTCCGTACTGCCTCAATCGATAAAATATTAAAAAAAGATCCCTTTTAACCTCTCAAATAAAGAGAATTCTGTTGATGTATAAATATCAATGTACATACTTATTTCAATGCGATTAAATTTCTTGTATATTTCGTCTATTTTTGTATTTCACCTAATATATTTCCGTCTTAAAAAAATACCAATGGTTTGTTCAACATTATTCATCTCTGAGATGAAACAAAGATCGCCCGGTCAGATACTTTATCTAATTGCCAATTGCCACAATTGGTCCCACCACCAGATCCCCTACGCTCGAGCCTACGCTCCTTAGTTTCTGGGATAGGATATGATCCTAAACACTTCTTGGCCCACATTATACCATAATAGTTTATTATAATATAAAAGTTGCATTTTTATGTATCGATTGAAGCAGTACGAAGTCTGTCGGGTCAGCTAGTTTCACAATACATGTCCACACAATACTGCTGCAACAATCGACGAAATCTCAGCAAATTGCTATCAGTATTACAACGAACCATTAAACGAAATGAATAATTATTCATCGAGCTCACTTTTTTGGTGGTTTCTTGGCCTAAAATCAAATAATTCAAATTTGTATTAAGAAGACATTTTAAATTTCAATGAAGGTACTCACACTCACCATTCAATGGATTTATCATCTTGATATTGAAGTTATATCCATCATCACCTCTCCAACACATTAGCGGGTATTGTAGAGCATTGTATGAACGGTGTGTTTCATATATTCGTTACAATTCTCTAATATTGCGACGCGTAAGAACAATATCACGCGTTTCCAAGTTTTCACCAACAATCACAATTGCCACTTCTTCTATTGTAGAGGAGTTGAATTGGCGTCATGTGCTCCAACAGGTCGTTCATCTGCTTTAATCACAACCTTGTGATCGTCACTTGGTATACGTTTCAAAGCAGTTTTAAACAATCGCACCAATGCATGATATTCATGAAGTAGTTGCTGCAGATCTTGAAGAATTATTCTTCTCACATTTGCATTAATTGATTGACGTTGATCAAGTTGATCATCTGTATTACCTATATGAAATAAATCTAGAGGAATTTATGATGTGCATCTTCAAGTGGCTGTAATGATCCAATTCGATGAAGAATCTGGCCTTGGATCTAAATAGCAGAAAGGGGAGACAAAATAAGTGATTTGAAATCATTAATGTTAATATTATATTCTTACCTTGAATGTTGGATTGAATCCACGTCCTTTAATCAAATCTGCTCCAAATGAACTCATTTGGAAACACCCTTTGTATTTTTGTGTGTTAGATAGAAAATGTCAATGTCTTGATTCGGACGTTTAGGCAACTCAAATACACAATAATTGTTAACCATCATGGATATAGATAACTATCTATATCTATGATTGCCATCTAATGGCGATAATAATAATTAGTAATAACACTTGGACACAAAAGCGTTAATATAATTAGAAAATGTACCGTAGCGACACCTTTTGGCATTTTTCGCAAGAAAGAAAATTATTTCTTTCTTGTCATTTCATCAGATTTTTCAGAGTTTTAATGTATTTTATGTTAACTCCGCCGTAGAGAATCCAACAAAAACTTTTTCATAACAAACAGTTCATCCAACCCTAAGTTATAAATGATGTAACCAACAAAATAGCCTACTTAGTTTTATATATCAAGATGTTTGTATGCATAATTTATGCTGATGTTACTCACATCACGTCCATTTGCTTTCTGCATTTTTTCATTTATATGTTTCCCACTATGATGACACTACAATGCCTGATTCCGTTAATATGTTTTTTAAATTGTGTTAATGTTAATGTAAAGCCCTCCCACGTCGTTTGTATGAGGAATGTTCACCTTTTTCAAATTCTACATATTCCTATTCTCAGTAGATAATGAAAATATTGTGTCCAAAAATTATTTGAATACTTCAAATAGCGCCCGAGATATCGAGTTATAAACATGAGTTCGATGGATCCGTGTGACGTCACTTTACATCCAACGACTTGCGAGGTTCAGTACGTAGCCGGGTCCAATATAAGGGCCTTTCGTCTCACGGAGTGCGATTTGCGAATGTAGTAGACGTCACATCGCCGCGAGGAATTGAATATTCACGGAGTTGTAAAATCCGAACTACTAGGTCTTTTCGACTGAAACAAAAACTAGTGATTTCATATACATATAGGTTATACTGTGACGAAGTTTCGATCGATTTTGCATACCTGTGAACATTCCTCATTCTCCAGTATTGCGACGCATAAGAACAATATCACGCGTTTCCAAGTTTACACCTTCAATCACTATTGCCACTTCTTCTATTGTAATGGAGTTGAATTGGCGTCATGTGCTCCAACAGGTCGTTCATCTGCTCTAATAATAACCTTGTGATCGTCACTTGGCATACATTCCAAAGCAGTTTCAAACAATCGAACGAATGCATGATGTTCATGCAATAGTTGCTGCAGATCTTGAAGAATTATTCTTCTCACATCTGAATTAATTGATTGACGTTGATCAAGTTGATCATCTATTTACCTATATGAAGTAAATTTGGAGGAGTTTATGATGTGCATCTTCAAGTGGCTGTAATGATCCAATTCGATGGTGAATCTGGCCTTGGATCTAAATAGCAGAAAGGGGAGACAAAATAAGTGATTTGAAATCATTAATGTTAATATTATATTCTTACCTTGAATGTTGGATTGTATCCATGTCCTTTCATTAAATCTGCTCCAAATGAAGTCATTTGAAAACACCCATAGTATTTTTGAATGTTCGTTAGAAAATGTCAAAGTCTTGATTCGGACGTATAAGCAACTCAAAATACACAATTATTGTTTACCATTATAAATATAGATAACTATCTATATCTATGATTGCCATCTAATGGCGATAATAATAATTAGTAATAACACTTGGACACAAAAGCGTTAATATAATTAGAAAATGTAGCGTAGCGACACCTATTGACATTTTCCGCAAGAAGGAAAATTATTTTCTGTCTTTTTTTTCCATTTTATCAAATTTTTTATAAAAAACAGTTCATCCAATCGTCAGTTATAAATGGTGTAACCAACAAAATGGCTGACTTAAGATGTTTGTATGTATAGAAAAATTGAAAATTATTGGCATGCAGACAGAATTGAATTCCGGAAAAATAACCCTCCCAAGCAGGGCTCGAACCTGCGACCTCCGAATTACTAGTCCGACGCACTAACCAACTGTGCTATCGGGAAGGACGAAGGTTCCCCTGATCCTATGACGTTCGTGAAAAATTCTTCGGCTAATTAACATTGTTCGGTGGTCGGGAGATTCAACTACCCGACTTCTGCTGATATATCGCAAAATCGCGAATGACGCAATCGGATGAACGGTAAAATCAAATCATCGATGACCACTGATAGCGAATGAGTTTCCCTTCCTAGCCTAACTCCCCGAAGAATTTTTCACGAACGTCATAGTTCGTGAAGAATAAACACTAACAACTAACATCGAATTCTGGGAGAATTACCAGCCGAGGATCAGGGGGAACCTTCGTCCTTCCCGATAGCACAGTTGGTTAGTGCGTCGGACTAGTAATTCAAGACGAAAAACAGTTTTTTGTGAATAACTCAGAAAATATCCATTTTAGGGCAAGGGTGTGATGCATACACTCCCATTATTTTTCAACGTAGATTCAATATCTGCCATAAAAAAATGGGGTTCTAATTTGAAAAAATTGATTTTTCACAATTTTGTCATCCCTAACTTTGAAAGCGATTTTTTCACCCCCTGTATCATGAATCGCGATTTCTTACATCTTGAAAAATCCCAAAAATGAAAATTTTCCATCCAAAAACCTCGAAGTTATTCTTGTTTCAGCGGAGCTCTATTTTCGATTTTTTTTTTCGAATTTTCCCGCTCAGAGAGAATTTTCCAACCAAAACTGAAAAATGTTACATCAAAATAACTTGAAATTTTCTGAGGAATCTATTTCTGCAATAAAAAAATGGTGTTCTAATTTGAAAAACGGAAGTTGACGTCATTTCCGGAAAAACCGGAGGTGCTCATGCCTTGAAAATATTTTAGATTTCATCAGCATCGTGAAATACTTATAAGTGCTGAATTTCATGAAAATACGTTCAGTAGTTTCCCGTATAAATATGGGTGAGGTTCCTCGTGAAAGACCCTGTAGAACTTCGGTGACATTACCGACGACCTCATTGCTACTACATCTACATTTTATCGCATCTCTCTTGTGCGTTCGACTCTGTATCGATCATTTTTGTTGAGCACATAGCTGCGTTGGGATTCCCAACCCATTCCCGCCTTACCTCGTACGGAACAATTCGAGTACGAGCACTAACATAATTTCAAATCAATGAGAGTGGCTTTTAGACGCCTCACCCCCATCAATGCCAATAAAAAAGTAGCGAATTGTCCCATATATTTGTTTGCATCCAACATTATGCACGTTTCCCAACAATGGGCCTTCCGCTTTACGAGTTTTTCACGGGCTCTATGAGGAAAAAGCACCGGCATATGCTTTCCATTAGTCTGAAAGGGTTGGCAAATAGAAGTAGGAATATTCCAGTTTTTATCTGAGGTTGCTACTACAACTTGTGGAGACTTTCATAATATATCTCAACAATAGGTACCCGAATGTACTGCTCCACAAGAGTTAGGGATATCGTATTCAATCGTTTAGAAAAGCATGTAATCTTCGAGAAAATCGATATAATAGTATATTATTCAACGAGCAGTAATGCAAGTCATAACTCCCGCAGATAATTCATCAAGGGTGTTATGACCATTACTGCAAGTTGAATACTATACTTTATCCACAACTATAATAATATACATTCTTACTATCACACATCATTCTTGAAAATTTTGATACACCTTTATATTTATTTGTTTTGGGATTTCCCGCGGGCAATAAATTCTGTACCTACTGCAGCACTAGCTGCTTGTCTTATTTCTGGAAGTGTATCTACATAATATTTCATCCTCACTATCGGAGGTCTTATTCAGAAAAACATTCACAACAATAATTACGTGTCAACTAAATTTGAAACGTCAGAATTATTCAAGTGACATTACTCATATCAATAACAATAATGAGATGTTCCCTCTCTATGAACCGGCTCGTACAGAAGCACAAAAGTAGCTTATTATAACTCCCGCTGTTTGTTCATTGATATTATTAATTGTTCAAATGCAGTAGAATAATGAATACATTATTCAATAGGAGTGGATAAAATCATTTAAAACTCAATAACAACTTGAATCGATCCAATAAAAATCAGTATAAGACATTTCGTCAATCTGGTCACCTTTTTTCTAAAGTTTGGTTCTTTGCATATGCTTCATGAATGTTCTTATTTTCAAATGGATTTAGTTTATCGACAGCTTCGATTGGAAACGAGTTTTCTGAAAATGCCAATATGTAAATTAACAAAAGTTGAGGCTAATAGGGCTATCGGAATGCTACAGGGTGGCTTAACTTGGCTATAAGTCAGCCAAAGTGTGATATCTCGACTTTGGAATAGGTTCAGGGAGACAGGTTCCGTGTTGGAAAGACAAAGGTTTGGTGGGCTATGAAAAACAACACCTGTTCAGGATCGTTTCATCACCGTTTCGGCGAGAAGAAAGCCTACATCTACGTGTAGAATACTACGGAATACTCTTCGAAATACAGGTTGGGTCCAAGTTTCCATCGAAACCATCAGACGACGTTTGAGAGAGGTGAATCTAGGTTCTAGACGTCCATTAAGAGGAGTTCTATTAAACCCTCAACTGGTACGGTGCTTTAAATTTACGTTCAGGGTATGGTAGGGTCAAATTTGACCCTGTGTATTTTTTCTATCAAGTCCAAAAAAATTTTGTTTTTTCTTCATCAAGAATTTTTCTCTGATTATCAAACTACACAGTGAAAATGAATTTATTGTAATTCAAGCATATTGAATGACTGATTAATCAATTTTTCAGAAACTGCGGCAAAATACTAATTCATATCTTCGAGAAAAAATTACTACGAAAATGATGAATTTTAGCTCGAATAACGCATTGGTATGAGTTCTTTAGAAAGTATATGCTAGTAAAATATGAAAAAACGAAAGCAGGAAAATTCTAACAAACATGTTTTTCAGACACTGCGGCAAAATACTAATTTATATCTTTGAGAAAAAACAACTACAAAAATGATCAATTTCAGGTCGAATAACACTTTGGTATGAGTTCCCCAGAAAGTATATACTAGTAAAATATGAAAAAACGAAACCAGGAAAATTCTAACAAACATGTTATAAATGGTACTATTTCATTATATTTTCATAACGATCACAATGTTGGAACAGTGTTTTAACCAAACATTGATTGTTGCAAACAATTTTTTTACAATCAGCACATGAATTGAAAGGTTTATCATCGTTTTTTGGACATAAAAACACCAAAAAGCTAAAGGGGGAAGAAACCAGAATCACTCCGTATCTGGCTATGGTGCAAAATGATTCGAGTAGGGTCAATTTTGACCCTACTTTTGACGCAGATATGGACGATTTTCAGATTATCGAGGAATAAGGGTATGGACCATCACACGCATGCTCCGTAATCGTTGCTTTGTCCAAGAAATCCATCCATTCCTAGAGGCTAGTGTTATGGTAGTGGCCGGGATATGTTTCAACGGACTCACAGATCTGCACATTTGTCCTGGGAATATGACCGCTTTACACTATAAGGAGCATGTCATTGACAATGTTTTGCCAAATTTTCACGCTGCTATTGGTGAAACTTTTCAATTTCTAGTCGATAACGCTAGACCACACCGTGCAGCCATAGTTGAGAAGGCGTTTAAGGAGATTAATATTTTACATTTATCAATATACCTCCGCACTCACCAGATTTGAATTGCATAGAACATGCATGGGATATTCTTCAAAGAACATTAGATAATCATCAACCTACCCCAGAATCTTTAAATGATCTGAGAGAGTTTCTGTCCCGTTTATCGAACCAAATTCCTCAAGGTTCATCAACCTCGTGTGTATTATACAAAGAAGATGTGAAGCTGTTATTGATGCCCGTGGAGGCCATACATTTTATTGATAGTCCTAAAATGCTTGAATTATCTGGGAATGGAATTTCGTTTTCTGCTCGATTTTTCTTAACCACTTGTATACGCTACAGACCTAAAGGCTAGAATTTATTTCATTTCCTGCAACTTGAAATCATATTAATATGAATTTTCATTACAAAATCTGATTCAAACTATATTTTTCTGCAATTAAAGGAAGCTTTGATAGATGTCCAATTCATATTGGACATGGAATTCCTTTCACATTAGCATTTCATTTTGATTTTTTCATATTGATATATTCTGATGCAAAAAACCTATTTGGTAATTGCCCATTTTGTTAATCTTCTTCATTATCATTTCCATTTTGGATTCTTCATGTTATGCATCGATCAATTTCGACAAAGTCTGTTCATGTGTACATATTTTCTGTCAGAGTATATTTCGCTTTCGATTTTCTAGAACTTTTCAGATTTTGTCATTGCTTCTTGTCATGCATTTTTGTAGGCACTTGACACAGAATTAAAGTTGCTTTAAACAATCGTTTTGCAATAATTCTGCATCTTTGAAATAATGATTTATATCAATGCAACTTCATGTAGAGCGTTCTAAGGAATCAAATAACGAATTTCAAACACAAGTATGAAACCGATACCTTCAAAACGTTGGATCTTATTTCGATAGAAACAACCACCTTCAGGAAGAAAATGATACTTGCCCCGTTTCTAGAATTTCCCGATAAACATCATGTGCTAAAAATACATCGACCCGAACTAACAGATTCAACATCATTTTCTTTGTGTTTCAGATTGAATTACCAATTACGAGGGAGCAAATCAATCCACATAGTGAGGAAGGAAAAAACATTAACAAAAGGTACGTCAATTTCCTGAGGACATAAAATCGGGATCACCATGTCAACAATTTCCTGAGTAATATTAAATGGCATGAACATCAATATGGGTGCTCAACAAAATCGTAAAAAACGTTTTAGGAAATCAGAGTGTTTGATCGACCATTAATGGCTTTCATTTAGAATAATATCGAATCGGATGGGATTTACAGGGTGAAATTTTATGTTAAACCCATATTCGTGAATGAATTACTAGAAGCAACATCACGATTTTTCATTTCAAGAATCCGCCATTGATCCCGAATATTTATGTTTTTCTATTATTGAAATTTTTTCTCCATATATCTTTGACTCATATTTTGATGAATGTTTGCTCATTCAAATTCAACAACTACATCTTTCAGCCTTGTAGGTAGAATATATGATCAACAAATGCAATTTTAAAGTAAATCCCTAATCTGAAATAAAAAAAGACAAAATCAGAAAAAACAACAATTCATAATAAATTTAATTGTTTTCAAATTAATCACCCATTTCAGAATATTAGGGCTCTCAACCATTGAAAAAAGTTCATAGTGTTTCATGGAGATTGTAAAATTTAATTGTTGCTTTCATTTATATTCATTGAGAATTTGGTCTCGTCACCGGGTGTTACAAATGTTGGGTAGAAAATTGGGGTCAAGATTGGTCAATAACTTTCATTATTCTAATAACAACCCTATTTTTCATCATTGTGTTGAATTCTGCGAAGAAATAATGACTGTTCTAACATATTAACCCATTAACGCCTACGGTTGCCAAATGGCAACGTTTTCGGGGTGTTTTTCAAATGGTTCTCAGATACGCAGATTTTTAGCTAGACAGTTGGCGGTTGGTGTACTTGATACACAAATGTACCTTATTTTACCAGTAACAAGCATTTTTTTTGTAAACTCACTCGTTCCGCCTCCAGAAGTTGTGAAACTTTGAGTTCTTCGTGAATCGGCAAAAACATGGAACCTAGGTTGGTGTAAGTGAAATATTTTCTATTTGCGCCCTGGTTTTGTCATAATTTTTTTTTATATGAATCTTGAAACTTTAATTCATGATCCTAACAGGCTAAATATAATCACAAGAAAATATTAGTAGAAAAAATTTTCCGTTGATTTCGTGGGTTGCCATATGGCAACCCTAGACGCTTATACTCAGTGATAATACTGACCGGATTGGAGTAGTAAGAAATGGTATTGGCAGATTTTTTCATGGTTGCTAAACATAGGTATGCAAAATATCTGGATTCTGTACAATTAAACAGAAAGACCAAAAAATTCGCAACTCGAATTCAAACGAGAAGTGGTCAACAGCTATTTGAAAAAGTATGGGGTAACAGCGAAAGGACAAGGAAACCGCTCATCCTCTTGTTCTTATTCCAGGGATAGTTGAATTTCCAATTCCATAAGATTCAGTGAACTCAATCATCTTGTGAAATACACAGAAGACAAAAAGAATGCGCTGGACGTGGATGTAAGTCGATCATGAGAACAATGTGTTGAAAATGCGATGTTGGACTTTGCATAGATTATTTTTTTCTGATTCATACCGCATAATATTTGTATCATGACATTGTAAATATTTTTTAAATGAATAAAATGTTTGAAATTATCAAAATGTCAAAAAAGTTCATATGTCTTATCAGTAAAATAGTATTTCCTCTGAAAATGAAAATATTCCTGATGAGTGATCACAAGCGCCTAGGGTTGCCATATGGCAACCGTCAATTTTGAAAAAACTAGAGGGCGTATAAAATTTTTATATTATTTTTCCGTCTCTACAGAGCGTTTCGGACCAGCTTTTATCAAAAAAATTTCAAAAATCGAAAAACAAATTAATTCCGGCGCTAATGGGTTTTAATGCACCTAAAATGAATAATTCTTCAGTTATTCAGGATTTTATGTCGTACCTAGTGTCAAATTCATAAAATCTGTTTCATATCAACAATGATCTATGGTCGTAGAAGTTAAATTATTCCACTAGTTCACTAGTGACAGGTCTCTTTTCTGAAATTATTTATTATTGTTGATATGAAACAGATTTTATGAATTTGACTCAACGTACGACATAAAATCAAAAAATCTTGAGTAACTTAAATAATAAACATTTTAGGAGCAACAACATGTTAGAACACCATCGTTATTTTTCTTCCCAGAATCCAACGCAATCATGAAAAAGTAGGTTGTTAATTCGAAAACTGGGACGTTATGGGACAATCTTGATCCCAATATTTGACCCAACATTTGGAACATCCCACAAACACTCTTCAGTTTTTTCCTGATATTCTGAAAGGTTTTTCAAAACGAATATATTCAGAATTAAATACTCTATCAAAATTAGGAACGAAGAAACAAAAAAGAATATTTTTCGTAATTTTTCATTTATTTCCTTTATAACTGAACATGGTCAGGCTTCTAGAATTTTTAAGCTTGGTAGATAATCCCGAACAATAACATAATCCAGTTCTCCAGAAACGCCCAATAGACCGTCGGACTACACCCTGTATATTTCATTTATTTTTCCCTTTGCAATATAAGCCATCATGACGAGAGGATATTGCCTATTTCGATTCAGAAGTTAATCATATCATACAATATTATTCCTGCAAACTTAATTTGGGTTTTGTCTCCCAGTCTCAAGAACAAGAAACAATTGGAAAAATTTTTCAAATACTAGAAGAAAGCACCCTGCGTAAAAATTTGAGCATTAATTTGTCAGGGGCCAAAACTTTGCACAAAGAAATTGTGACCTAACAATAAACAAAAAAAAAACAATTTGAACTCTGAAGCGTAACGTTTCGGAGTCAAACAATTTCTAGTTTTTATACAACTTCGTAGAATCGTGACACTATTTTGCTTGTTTGATTGACATTTATCAATATAAGATGAACATAGATTAATATATTGATTACTTGATGTTGATATCGTTATTTTATTTAAAAATTCCCTGAAACCAGTTAGTTTTTCAATGAATCCATCCAAATTCGATCTGATTCAATACTGAAAAATTGGCGAGATTATTAGCCTCATCCAACAAAATACAAGCTGACTCCTTGATTTTTCTTTAATAATTTTCAGGTTCTGTCATTAGAATTTTCGTGCCATTCCAATCCATCATGTGATTACCAGTATTGGAACACACATTTTCTGCCATCTGCGATTCTTATGTTCACGTTTTCTAATTTCTAATGGTCTGGATGTTTCTCCTGTATAAGATTTTCCACAAATACAGGGAATATTGTTGATACAATTTCTTGTTTTTTGGTTTTCATTCAAAGGTTTAGTTTTTGTTAATAAAAATCGTAAATCATCTCTTGTTTTGAAAACAGTTCGTATGTTGAATTTAGATTCAATTCTTTCTGAAAGTCCATCAACATAAGGAATCAAATTCTTGACGGTTTGTTGTTGGTTCCTGATTGTTGTTATCGTTTTGACGTATAATTTTTCTCTCTAAATTTGAAATAGTTTTTTCTATGAAATTAGTTGGTATTGATTATCCTCAAGAATATCTTTAATGAAATTAATTTCGTCATCTCATATTTCAATTGTCGATGAAATTAATTGCTCTCTATCATGAAGTATTTTTATGATTCCTTTTTTAATACGCCTCTGTGATGATTAGAATGAAAATTTAGATATCGATTTGTATGTGTCAATATTATGACTCTGTGTTGGCTGAAATCGTCACCGATTTCTCTTAGTTTTTCATCAGTTCTCCAGAATTCTGAATTGTGACACTTTTTTTTGCAGACTGCCAACTACATCTTCACGGTAAAGAAGCCGTGTTATCCAACAAAGACCTACCTACAAGCAAGGACTGCGAAGTATGGTTCCCGAACCAAGAGAACTACGGCGTCATCGTGGAACTGTCAAGGTTGAACGTGCCCTGTTCTAAGGGCTACCTCCACTTCTCTGGACTCAACACAAGCCAGCACCAGCACTTCAGAAGTCTCAAGCAATCGCATCTTTGTGGTAAACTAGAAGAACTTCCGGAATCCGATAGACGAATATATTTTCCCGCATCCCATACGCCGCCACTGATGCGACTGATGAACGAACCTGTCTTCACCCTTTCCTACCATTTGGTCGACTACTGTTACAACATTACGTTCATGAGCAAGAATGGGTCTTTCGAGTTGAAGCCAACCGGTGAACTGATGTGCACCTTCAAGATATACCTTCCTCATGGAAACAGAGTGGCGTTGACTCTTCTTATTGGAGACACATCTGCAGGTAAATAAGATAATTCAGAATTTTTGATCTGAGCTATGATTGTAAATCGATGATGTAAAGCCGGAATTTTAACACGATCATTTAAGTTTTCATTAAACAGGTAACCTCTTACACGCTAATGAAGCAGTACAATCAAATATACAGGCTGGTCTACGGTCGATGGTACGTTAGACGTTTGCAGCGAACGGAAAGCAAGAATTCATTGAAAATTCGGTTTTTCGGACAAGAACAGATACTCTATCGATCTTAAATATTTTCAGTCAAAAAGTAGTAACTACTTTGTTATTTCAAATGGCACACTCTGTGTATTATTGCACTTTTTTATCATTGTTGTAACACAATTATTTTGGCATCACTTTCTCATACTTATCTTCAGCAGTTCCTGAGTGAATAAATGTTTTTTTTTTGTGCAAAATATAGCTTTCGTTAAACATCCATAACTTCCATACTATTAATCTTAGAAAGCTGAAATTTCGTATGCATCATGCAGGTGTTACGAAATAAGTTTCTTTTCCTACAGGGTCATATAGAAATAGATGGTTTAGCGAGACATGCAGAAACGGTTGAAAGTGAAATTTTTCATATAGGACGCCTGTATATTTTCAGAATTATTGAAAGAGATTTGAATTTCTTTTCAAATGATATATCAATTCCTAAACCTAGATTGTAAGATCTATATAGTGGTATAGTTGCTCACGTTTTATAGTTGCGCACTTCCTGAAACAGCTAACCAAAACAAGCTTAAAATGAGCGGTTGATACAAACTAACTTCAGTAGATTTTCAAGATTAGCTGATGATAATTATCAGTTTGAAATTACCAAATAATAAATGAATTCTAATAATGTTCATTCTTCTAACGATTCGGTGGTTCTAGCCAAAAAATGCACATACATCTCAAATTGTCTGAACAGGTATTCATCGTAGATAGCAAAAACAGAAAACAAAAATTGAGATTATGCAGATTTGACAATTAGTTTGTTGATAACAATATATCCTATCATTCGTCATAGTATAAGAAAAATAATAAGTAAAATGGAAAGAAGTACTTATTCAAATGAAATTTTTATGAATATGTTCATTCCCAATGGGCAATGTGACTAAATAACAACAATGCAGAAGGTTCAATGAAATGTTTTCCGATGAACGGGTTCGCACGTGCGCAACTATAAATTTTCAGTCCAACGCAGAATCTTACAATCTAGGTATAGGAAGGAATGTGATATATCATTTAAAAAAAAAATGAATATCCTCTCAGTATTTCCTAAAGTATACAGGGCATCCCATTCGAAAAATGAACTTTCAACCGTTTTTGTATGTCTCGATAAACCATCGATTTTTTTATGACCCTGTATGAAGGGAAGCGTATTTCGTAACACCTACATGATGCATGGAATCTAAGCATTCTGCATACAAAATTTCAGCTTACTAAGATT
This sequence comes from Hippodamia convergens, assembly GCA_038502775.1. Taxonomy (NCBI): domain Eukaryota; kingdom Metazoa; phylum Arthropoda; class Insecta; order Coleoptera; family Coccinellidae; genus Hippodamia; species Hippodamia convergens. Next base: position 23,900,950 of record CM076608.1, read on the forward strand.
AATAGTATTAAAGTCCTGGATGTTCAACCAAAGCTATGTTTTGCGCAAAAAAAAGGAAATCATTTAAATACTCAGGATCCGCTGAAGATAGGTATGAGAAAGTGATACCAAAATAATCGTGTTACTACGATGCCATTTGAAATAACAAAGTAGTTGCTACTTTTTGACATAAGCTGCACCCCCGCAGTACTGGAAATATTATAGATCAATAGAGCATCTGTTCTTGTCCAAGAGATCAAATTTTCAATGAATTCTTGCTTTCCGTTCGCAGTAAACGTCTAACGTACCATTGACCGTGAACCAGCCTGTAGATCTTAAAGGATTCAAATACATTAGTTTTCCCTTGAGCTCATATCTTGGATGCTCATCGCCTGGGGTTTTGCTTGGAATCGACATGGCTTGCTTCCTTTCTAGCTTCGGGAATTTTCTGGGTTCGGCCTTTTTGGTTTCTTTGCTGATCCTAAGAACATGGTTCTAACTACTTAAGCTCGCACACCTTGATAAGGTAATGACCAATCGTGCGAGGGAACCAAAGAGCCTCAGATTAAGATTTCTTCTTCTGGTGAAAGGAATCAGGGTTGTCTTTGAAGGATTGAACAGCTCCTGGGTTAGTAACTCCCGAATATTCTATATAAAGAATTCATGGATGTTGATTGGTGTTGGGTAGTTCTCATATGAGGCGGTTCATGTGTCCCGGACACGACGCAGAAATGTAAGAGCGGCTCACTTTAAAAAACTGTATCACCTCATTTCGAATGTTCCACGCATCGGTGGGGCGATCGAGGAGAGCCGAAAGACGCTAGACCGATGCAGGTAGTCGGAGATCTCGACCATAATGTAACTCAATTCAAATTTAGAGACGAGTACGGAACGTCAACACTTGTAAAGACGTAAATGGGCCGGAGCGATCTGATAATCAGATGTGTTTTGCCGAACACCCCAATTGAAGTAATAAAAATACAGTGACCCTATTGTTAATTGCTTTCAGCTTTCATGTTGATAGAAGATACTTCCATTTTTCCTTTTCACTACTGTGTCTGGTCATAATTCACAAGATTTGTGGTTATTCTTCATAACAAAATTAGGGTTGTTTTTTTTAGGGGTTTCTCCTTTGACAGCTCTTACCGACCGTCGAATATGCAGTAGAGTTGGGTAGGATACGTTTAAAAATTGAGTTTCTTAGGGGACCCTCACTTTTGTACTCAAGCGGTACCACTTCTAATGAGGCGAGGCGTTCCAGGCGTTCATGACGCGATGGACAGTCGAGACAACATACTGTGTCATTGTGTCGCTAGCAGCTAGACCAATGCAAAAGGGGGATAACCTCATTACGTTAGATGTTAGAGTTGAAGCGCTCATTGTAGTACAAACTCCCTGTATATTCGACAGTCGGTAAGAGCGGTCAAAGGAGCAACCTCTAAAATGTCAACCCTAATATTTTACGAGGAATGACCACAAATCCGGAGATTTTTGACCAGACAAACTAGTGAAAAGGAAGCAATGTGAAAGCTGAAAGCAATTAACAATAGAGTCACAGTATTTTCATTACTTCAAATGGGGTATTCGGCAAAACACATCTGATAATCAGATCGCTCCGGCCCAGATACGGCTTCACAAGTGTTGTCGTGCCGCACTCGTCTCTAAATATGAATTGAGTTACATTATGGTCGAGATTTCCGACTATCTGCGTCGGTCTCGCGTCTTTCAACTCTCCTCGATCGCCTCATCGATGCATGGTCACTTAGTAGGACATTTGAAATGAGGTAATACACTTTTTCAAAGTGAGCCGCTCTTACATTTCTGAGTCGTATCCGAGAAACATGAACCACCTCATTCAAGAGTTACCCAACACAAACTCCCTGTATATTATGCAGGGAGTTTGTGAAACAATGAGCGCTTGAACTCTAACGTCTAACGTAATGACGTTTTCCTCTTTTTTATCGGTCCAGTTGCAAGCGACACAGTATGTAGTAGAACTAATTTTTTCTCGACTGTCTATCGTGTCATGAACGCCCGGAATGCCTCGCCTCATTGGAAGTGGTACACTGTACCGCTTCAGTACAAAAGTGAGGCTCCTCTTTGAAACTCAATACTAGTAAACTACCCAACACTAATGTTGATATCGATACTGGGTGTTTTAACAGGAGCTAGGACAGGTGGTGTAGAACAAGACTACGTTGAACTTATGCCGACGTTTAGTCCGTATATTCGAACTTCAATTGAAAAATAAAAGAACACAAGACTACGTTCACAATATTTAATAAATTAAACATCTAACAAGTCGACATGTTTCGGGTTTTATCCCATTCTCAAGACTGAAAAGTAAACGCACAAGTCAAAGAAATAAACATCAAACAACAGATGTTAGAACCGGAGATAAGCGGAAATCTAATTGATCGTTCACAATTGGTTGTTTATATTTTGAAGCAGAAGATATTTCCAAAATTTCTAAAAGATCTAGGCGTCTGCTTTTTTCCTCTTCATGCAATATTCTTGTTTTATTAAAATCTATGAAATGGTTAAAAGTGATACAATGATCAGAAAAACCAGTTGTCAATTTGTTTTGAAGAATTGACTTTTTATGTTCATCAACCCTTATCTTGAGAGAACGACCAGTCTGACCTATGTAAAAAGCTGGGCATTCGTCACAGAAAATTTTATAGACACCACTTTTTTCAAAAGTTGTTAAACTATCCTTTCCATTATTGAAAAAAGTGGTGTCCATAAATTTTTTTGTGACGAATGCCCAGCTTTTTACATAGGTCAGACTGGTCGTTCTCTTAAGATAAGGGTTGATGAACATAGAAAGTCAATTCTTCAGAACAAATTGACAACTGGTTTTTCTGATCATTGTATCACTTTTAACCATTTCATATATTTTAATAAAACAAGATTATTGCATGAAGAGGAAAAAAGCAGACGCCTAGATCTTTTAGAAATTTTGGAAATATTTTCAGCTTCAAAATATAGACAACCAATTGTGAACGACCAATTAGATTTCCGCTTATCTCCGGTTTTAACATCTGTTGTTTGATGTTTATTTCTTTGACTTGTGCGTTTACTTTTCAGTCTTGAGAATGGGATAAAACCCGAAACATGTCGACTTGTTAGATGTTTAATTCATTAAATATTGTGAACGTAGTCTTGTGTTCTTTTATTTTTCAATTGACCAAAGATGTTTCACCAAGTGTTGAGCGAGGAATCAATTTCGGTATTCGAACTTTTTCAAGACAAGTTCATTCAGGCTGATGAAATCGATATTATCTCTAGTAATATTCGGAAAAATTGCAACGCAGTTGAGACTTTGTTATCACATGCAGACAGTGGAGACAAATCGATCCTTATCCGCTCTTAAATATTTATTATATTGTTATTTATTTATTTAATGCTCATATATATTCATATTATTTACATATTTATACAACTTTTCTATTAATTTATTTTTCTAAATTTATATTCTCTTATAATTTCTTAATTTTTTTCTCTATATATATACATGTGTAAATATTCTATTTCCTCGTAATTATTTGTAAACTAGCTAATATTTACTGTACAATTCTGTATATGAACTTGTGACTGGCTGCATGACCACCGGTCTATAGCCAAGTAATAAAATTAAAAAAAAAAATATCGATCCTTATAACAATCTACTCTCTTTTTCAGGCAAACCTACCACCTTCTCCACCTTCCAAGAGCTCTCAACCGAAGAGAAATGCGACGGGCTCGAGACCCTGCTCTACGACGACGACAACAAATGGTCGCACTGCACGCGACCGGGCGACTCGGAGCGACAGATCGAGATCGTATCGCGCGGCAATCGCGTCACGCTGCAAGTTACGGTGCGCGGTATCGGCAGCGAAGCGCTGGGCCTGCGCATGGCTTACCGAGCGGAGCCGATCGAGCAGATCGTGGGCCTGTGCGAGTTCGGGTGGGTGGCCCTGAGGCAGTTCTGCATATCGGCGGTAGAGGGGGTGCGACTGCCATGGGCGCAGGCGGAAATGGAGTGCGTGAGGAGAGGGGGGCACTTGGCGAGCGTGAGAAGCGAGCATGCGCAGAGTATAGTGAACAGCCTGCTGTTGAACAGGTAGGTACCACTCTTTGAAATCCTCAATATAGTAACTGACAAAGAAACTAAAACAGAATAGAATAGAATACTTTATTTATCAAAAAATGCAACACACAAATAACACCAATTGAAAGAAAAATACATGTAGTTACACCTATCTGTATATATAAAAATGAATTGCTGTGCGTTAGGTACGCTGAAACTTGAAAACGGCTTCACCAATTTGGCTAATGTTGGTCTTGACTTATTCGTGGAATTCCAGGAAAGGTTTGAAAGGTGAGAAAATATAAAAATGCAAGGTATTTGATATTATTTAAAACTGATATTCTTCAGTCTTCTAAAAGAGTTCCCTTCTTTAAAATATGGGTGTACTTTTCAGTCAGAGCCACAATCTACTTAAAATATCATCAACTTTTATTTCCAAAATTACAGAAGTGACGATTCTCAAAAAACTACAATCCGTCAACTTGACTTTTCCAATATCTCAAAAAACAAAATAGTCCAGTTCCAACAAATATGGTTTTTACTTAGAAATAGAGGTGATTGATTACCATAGATATTCGATGATCATCGATGTTTGACATTTATTAAACATCGATGTTTCAAACATTTATTTCTCGATTTCAATAATTTCTTCAAGTGAGGATGACGCAAAGTTTTCACCATGTTATCAATTAAAAATATATGATTAATTAATAATTCGATAAACATCGAGTATCATCTTCGGTTATCTATGTCATTTTGGACTTCGTAACGGGACGGCCCATGCATTGAGGGGTTGACTGATTATTTGATTATAGCAACAATAATTTTAATAGTCGATTTGGGCAGACGAAGTTGAGCGGGCCAGCTTGTTTATTATAAAAATCTTCAACAGCATATAACTACACTATTTCCAATTGTAATTCAGAAATTGTCAACTGGAATTCAGAAAACATCAAATTTAATTCGGATTAGTCTTTCGAATTTCAGAAAATGTCATATAAAATTCAGATTAGTCATTCGAATTTCAGAAAACATCAAATGTATTTCAGATAAGTCATTAGAATTTTCGAAATACCCAGAAATGGCAATTTGAAATTCATTTCATACGCACATTGATACCAGATTGCATTTCAGAAAATTACAATTGTAGGTGATTCAGAAATAAAACAATGTTAATGAATGAACTTTAATTTTCACGAGAAACATTTAATCTTTAACACAAAACTGAAAAAATTTGAAGCCATACAGGCATGTCTGCCATCGCAATTGCATCTTAGCTCGGTCACTAATATTTTCCAGATATCTTAGTCTTTTTTCAATAACCCCTGGTGGTACACTGTTTGGAATTCTTATGTTCGACCATAAAGTTTCAATTGGATTGAGCATGGGAGACGAATGGCTCATCCGCAGTAGTACTGCTACTGTTTGGGTTATTACGATCTTTTATCTCGAATGGCATGCAGCATTATCACAGTGGATCACTCAATCTGATAAATGATTCCTATATCTTGCCACTGCTGCTCGTACTGCCTCCATGTCTAATACACCAGCTGCAGACACTGTTGTCAATTGCATCTCCAATTGAATTTGTACCTACTTAATTTGACTTATTTTCATTAGGTGTTATGTGCTTCCTGAAGCTACGGTGTTAGGTGAGGAATCGATTGAGAGGGTTTAGCATATTTTTACTTGAATCCAGTGATGAGAAAAAGAAAGAGCGAGCACAAAGAGATTTCATTCATTAAATGTGGAAAGATGATTCGTTTATTAGAGAATATGTTGTCGGATAGAAGATTTCGTGTTTTTGTTGATGATAATAGTAGTAAATTCAAAATATTGAACAATGGCCTTCCACAAGGATCTGTTTTAGCACCCCTTCTATTCAATTTATATTTATGCGATATTCCTTGTACTTCATCTGAAAAATTCATTTACGCCGACGATATTGCACTCGCTTTCCGTCATTCTGATTTTAGAAGTATTGAGGAAAATTTAACTTCTGATCTGAAAATTTGAAAAATTATCTTTTCGAATGGCGTTTATGTCCAAATCCAAATAAAACCGAGGTTTCGTTATTTCATTTGAATAACCATCAAAAATTCAGAAAATTAAATGTCCTTTTCGGGAACTTTCCTTTGAAACATAATTTTACCCCCAAATACTTAGGTGTTAAATTAGATTCCTCTCTGAATTACAAAGCACATTTGGATGACTTACGAATGAAACTAAAAACGAGAAATAACATTCTACAGAAACTTGCTGGTACGTCATGGGGTGCTGACCCGACTACACTTCGCACAGCAGCCCTTGCCCTGGTTTTTTCCACCGCTGAATATTGTTGCCCTGTTTGGCTCAATAGTGTTCATGTTCAGAAAATCGATGCACAGCTCAATTTTTCAATGAGAATAATTACTGGAACCATCCGATCTACACCTATCCAATGGCTACCAGTGCTATCGAATATAGTTCCTCCCCATATTCGAAGACAGTCTGCAACTTGGAATTCTTGGAATAAATTCAATTCATTTCTGGATTCTTTTCCGATACTTTCCTACGTTCCAGAAAATAGAATTCCAAGACTGAAATCTCGTAAACCTATTTGGTCGAATAACTTTCTGAATTCGAACTTCAGCTACAACGAAATCTGGAAATCCGAATGGGATGTATGTTCTTTATCTAATAAAGATCTAATATCTGTTCCATCGAATAAAGTTCCTGGTTTTAACCTTCCCAGGAGAATATGGTCCCTTCTTAATCGAATAAGAACAGGTCATGGTCGTACCAACAGCATGCTTTTCAAGTGGAATTCGGTTGATAGTCCTAATTGTGAATGTGGTGAATCAGAGGAAACAGTTGAACACCTAATTAATAATTGTTCGATTTATAAATTCCAAGATGGCATTAGAGCCATACACAATATATCAAACTCATTTTTGCAATGGGTTGAAAATTTCAGATCAATTTGATGAAGTAAAAATTGAATTCTCTTGCTGTTCTGGCTTTTTTTTATTTTCAGGTTGGAGTTTGTGTTTGGAAATCCTTCCTCCGAAGAGCCGTCCCGCTGATCGTGATGTCCTTCTATATAGAATATTCAGATACAACAATTTTATTTATTTTTTTTTAACGGGGAGACAGGTTTTTTCGGCTGAGGTTTTTTCCCCTGGCTCTATAGTATCGTATGATACTGGTGATGAAAGTATCGTATGATACTATAGTATCATACGAAGAATGTTGTGGTACCCCGTTCCTTTTTTTTACCTCAGCTTAGGTTCTTTTTGTTTCAACATTTATTGTATTATTTTAGCTCTCTTATTCAAAAGAATATATATATATATATATATATATATATATATATATATATATATATATATATATATATATATATATATATATATATATATATCCAACGAACAAACTGGCATCTTTTCCGAAACGGTATAGGCCTGCATCCTCGTGTATATTGGTGTATATTCAAGAAAGTTTGAACCGTACATTTCAACTTCCAGTTATATCCAGCGGATGGACTGACATCCGTATATTTTGATATAGGTAGGAAACAGTTCGACCTCTATATATTCTATTTCCAGGTAATCTGCCTTCCAGCAATGTTGCCAATTCGATGTTACTCTCATGTTCGTCATCGGAAGTCATTCAAGATGTTTATTCATTTGATTTATCGAAATGCTGGAAGTAATTCTACACTTGACTGAATGGTTTTTTATTTCGTTATCAATTGCGTAATTGGTAATTGTTTATCCATGCGATAATCATGTTTTTCAGATTCAAAAGTTCTATTATTTGTTTTGATTTGGATTTCTTCCACATTAATTCAGAATATACAAAAATTTCTAAATCCCCTATATCAGTAAGCCTGAATTTTGGATACTATTTGATTCAGAAATGGAGAAGTATAGATTCAATTTGAAAGACTTCTGGGTTTGACAACTATATATGAGATGCGATTTTTCCGTGTTTCGATATAACTATTCTGGATGTGTTTTTTCATATCACGTATTCTAAAACAAAGTCTCAAATCTTTCGTGGCATATCAAAGATGTATCAGAATAACAAATTAATCAATAAAAATAATAAAGGCCTTTATTTATGCATATGATATTGCAAATGAAAAAAAAACAAATACTTATTTTGAACAACAAAAAGGCAGGATCCAGTGCACATTTAGTACAACTGTTCAATCCTACCTTATCCATTGGAGACATCAAAACGTATAGAATTCCCACTGGCATGAGGGCTGACAACCAAGATATCAAATACATCAATTTATCCTATATTAGAAGTCATTCCCTCATTGGAATCGACTTTCATCTCTTCACATTCTACCGCGAAAAACTCTTCTTTATTGAACAAAAATACCCAGAAATACTTGCCAATCTTGCCATCTTGGCAACTGCCAGATGACTTCTATGGTGATCGTGGTGGTACTATAGGAAATGATATCAAAGAAGCAGCTGCACCTAAATTCCCGTTTTTCGACGTTTCTAGCTCTCGTCTGATGAGGAACATCTCAATGGGATTATATTTACATGCATTTATTTCTGAGGACAACTGTGAAGGTACCTAATTCATGTAAATCAATAAAATCTATAACTTTAGCAGTATTAACTGAAATTCATTATATCAACAAAATTTTGCAGATTTTCGACGAAGTTTAGCTCGGAGTTCAGCGATATCGATCCTTTTAATACGTCCATTTCTCAATTTGAAAAACTGCTAGAACAAAGGCTATCACAATAAATATTAAAAGAAAAATTTTCATTTTGTACAATTTCAACTATTGTATGATTTTTTCCACGTAATTTGTGAATACTTTTTTGGATTGGAACCCCTTTTTATATTCCTATCTTTCATAAATTAAATTAAATGAAAATAAATGAAAATCTCGGAGATGTTATAGTTTGATTATTCGAACCATCAAAACATGCGAAGAATGATAACACATGCATCATGGTACGTTTCAAATCAAACAATTCAAGAAGACTTGAAGGTACCATATATGTGAAAGGTGTCATCAAGAAAAAAAGCGGGAATCACCACATGAACCACGTAAATATTTTACTTCACCTCCTAACTGAAGTGCACAACGATAGGGATAGGCGACTCAAACGAGAATGTCCAGCAGATCTGAAATAGATGTCAAAAAAAACTGCCACTGCGTAGGACCTCTCAACGACACTTGAAAGCACTCAGCTCTGTAGCCAGCAGATAAGCTTATAGAATGGATTTACTCTGATTGTTCGTATTGTTATAATAATTAAAAAAAAATCGATGGAAACAAAGTTGAACAAGCCGAACACGAAAAATCACACATTACTATTCTAACAAGAAAAAATCCCACACATTCACTCTGTTACTGATTTTAATTAATTAATTATACTTATAAGGTTAAAAAAACTTTTCAAGTTGTTGGCGGATAAACGAGCTTTTGTAAACCCCAATGAAGTCAAAAGCCTACCTTAGACTCACGTTTCGAACAAAATCTCTGCATAATCGTATTGAACCCCCACGGAAAGATTGATAATTTAAAAAAAGGGAATTGAAATTAGATGAATTCCAAATGAAAAAAATTACCTGCAAAGACAACGCATATAATATTCTACGGTCTTAATAACTGTTATAGTTTTTTGGTGCGACTTCGAAGTTCTCAAGACAGAACGAAAATAGATCAATCCACAGTTTGGTGACAAGAACAAAATAATGGGTGTATTCTGCTTCTTATCTTCTAATCGTGCGGTACAGGGTACAGATCTGTAACGTAGGATTGATCTTCACCTCTTTGACCACCTTACAGATTTGAGAATAATGCATTTTTCAGTTCCTAGGTACCTGTGATTAAGATAAATGCAGCAACAACTTCAGAATTATTCACGGATCTGATAGTCGATGATACGTATGCTACAGATGAAAAGCAGAATTCACCCATGAATCGGAAAGAATTGTACAGGGTGATTAGGTTTGAGTTTGTTATAAGATTCATTACTGATTATATAAGATAAATTTTCCGAGATCCAGCCAATCACCATTCTGAATGAATGACGCTGTATATTTCGTTTGAAATTCTTATGTTTTGTCGAAAAAATTGTAATCAAAGTAGGTACAAAGGAAAGTTTTCTTCATATTGAGGTTAATTCTGATGTGAATCTCGACATACCATATTTTCCATATGATTGTTGACAGATCTAAAACTTAGATTATTTCTGTGTACTAAATATTGTATTGTATTGTATTGTATTTCCATGCATTCTGGGTTTCTGTGAAACCCCTCATAAGCTATTTAAAGCTTGTGCGAGTTAGAATGATGGGTGTGTTCTGTGTAGGCTTTGTTACTGTGTCCCAACGCCACTTTAGGCACAGCACTGTTAATTGTTTACCCAACAGTGAATGGTTCGGCGCGTTCTCCATACCAGAAAATTTCTTCCCTGGCGGAGACTCGAACCCCGACTTGCCGAGTCGGAGTCCACGGCCATATCCACTAGGCCACACGCACATTACACGCACATATATGCAATGATAATAATTCTCGGAATTCCATTCGGAGTTTTCTCCACTTACTTTATCAACATTTGAGAAGAATCAATAGATTTTGAGCAGAATATGAAATAGTTACTCACTTCACATTTTTTTATCGTTGCAATGCGATGAAAAAGTTTCAACGCTAAAAATAGATTAAAATATGTATTCCGAATCTATTTTCATGATCAGGAAGATATAGAAATATTTTATTCAGAAAAAACAAATGATTTAAAATAGGTACATTATATTTGTGCAACAAAAAACAATGACAAAATGTCAACTCAAAATGATAGAGTTTCTGCTTCGACAAAGAATCTAAGTTAATATATCAATCGGATGATACGTGTATGTACACGTACACGTCGTTCCGATATCAGTAGTTTTTCGTGTTAAAATTCGGGGCAACTCATTTTCGAGTGATTCGGTCACCCATGAAAACCAAGTTCGTAACAAAACCCTGTACATTTTAGGTACAAACCGCGAACAGTCCTATAATACAACTTATCGGCATCATCGAAAATAGAAAAGATTTTTACGAAATAAACTTTTCTGCAAAAATGTCCAGGAACCATGAGTACCTGTATCAGAGGTTGGAGAGAACTCAGAATAAAATGAAAGTTTCCTCAAAAGTCTGACCATCACGGTAAATCATCCTGGATGGGATAAATTCATATTTGAAATCATAAAATATATTCATTTCACACGCTATTCAACGGGAGATAATGGTTATTGGCCTGAAATATCATTATCTAATAAAGCACAGGTGGAAAGTTTCCACCGTTTCCGATATATACTGAAAAAAATTATGAAAATTTTTCCCTCATTTCGAATCTAATTTAACCAAATAAAGTTTCCATTCATCTAATTTTCACATAATTCAAGATGACTGTCCTTTCAATATTTTTAATATAATAATTCGTGAAGAATATAATCTCACGATTAAAATATTATAATTCATCATTTCAATGAATATATTTCAGGATGAATCTTTCTAATGATTATGATCATGATTATTCTTGCACAAATGCAGAAGCAGAAATAGTTCAATTTTAGATTTCCCGCACCATATTAAAATCCCGGCAGAATATCTTCTCCCGCCAGCTGCAATGTTTGCTTATCTCTTAACGATGCAAAAAACGTCTATAAAGCCATAAAACTCGTCCCGTGAACGACATTCCAGTGTTGCCGCTTGCTCCAGATGCCACTTCAACCGCTACATGTAAAACCAAGAATATACATATTCGTGAATATAATATACACGAGTGTGACGAGAGCGCCACCAAACTCGATTGCGCGGAACCTCTGACATACAGGACGTTCAGAAATGGTAAAATTTGGCGTCCAGCCAATTATCATCGCAACGTATAGAGGATGCCATGCTGAACCGTTCTGTATGATTTTCAGCTGATGGTAAAGTGGCATCCGTATATCGGATGCCACATTACCGCGGATGCCACTCTTACTGCGATTTTAACATGGGAGGATGCCAAAATGTACCATAGATATATATATATATATATATCAGATTATAATGGTTTTATTCATACATGGAAACATTCCTGATTGAATATGACGATATATAATTGACGATATGATAACCATTATGAATTGAGTAATTTCCGAGGTAATTTCAGACTCAGAATCCGACTTAAATTCAAATTATATTCGAACTTCCTGAATAACAAATTAAGCTTTGTGAAATACGATTGACTAATCTGAATTTCATACGACATGTTCTGAAATTCAATTGACCATTTGATTTTTTCTGATATTCAATTGACTGATCTGAAATTCAATTGACGTTTCCTGAATTTGGAGTGACTGATCGGAAATCCAATTGACGGTTTCTGAATTACATTTGGGAATGGTGTAGTTCTAAGTGAATCAATAATTCCTTAATTCTCTTTTTGAAAGTTCTTAGATTATTGCATCTCTTGACGTCCTCAGGATGATGAATGAACAATCTAATCCTTATTGTTGAAGTTTATTGTATTGTGCATCGAACTGCACAGAGGGGGATGTTTTAATTTTTTTTTGGTAATACACAGAAAGTATAGAACGTATTAAATTAAAAAATTTGGAGAAATAAACGAAGGGTTTACAATTTTTTTATTAAATTTGTTTATAATGTGTTTGTTCACCACGGTTATCTATACAATCCTGAACATGTCTTGGCATTGATGCAAGAAGATGGTCTATTTCTTCTTGAGGGATACTTTCCCAAGCCACCTGTACTTCATGTCTCAGAGCCACCAAAGTCCTTCTACTCATGATGTCCCAAACATGCTTTATGGGCCAAAGATCAGGGGATCTTTTACCCATTGCGATGAATGTAATCAGCTCGAAATCTATTGAATCTTATATAGTTTTTCAACACCCTTTATTTCTAGTTTTGACCGAGATAGAGTACTGATATACACTTGGGTTTATTCATAGTGTTTCAGTATTAAAGTCTTCTCACGCAACAAAACCATTATGATAATATGAAATGAAGATAGTAGGTACGTTGCTACGTAAATTGAATGTCAATAATAAAAAAAGTTGTTGAAATATTCGAAATACTCTTCATATTGCCATTGTGATATATGCATCCTGAACTTTTTCCGACGTCCAAATGCTCGTCGAAAGCAACAGCCAGTTTCCTCTACCCATAGGCTGAACACGGTAAATTCTGTTGAATCGATATTTTTTATGGCCGACGAAAATGGGAAATATGTAGGGTAGGTAATTGCTTTGGTCACACAATATTCGAATTAATAATTCTTTCTGAGCATCGCGTTTTCCACTATTGTTTACATTTCGAAGTTACATCGACCTAAATTTAAAATAGAGACCTGGTTGTGTTCAATGAAAATTCCATGAATTCAAACAAAGGTTGGCAGATCAGAATTATTTGGAAAAATTCAAGTATAAGTCCCTTTTCTGACATAACTCAGTGTTTTCTGAGGAATCTTGATTTCTTACAGGTGGAAGAACTGGTAGGTACAATTTCATGAAAAGCTCCTCCCTAGGGATGATATTTTTAAATATTTATGTCTACCCTCTTCATTCTCCCATTGAGAATGAGCTTCGTCTTTATTATTCCACTTCAGAATCCAAAATTTATCATGCGACGCCTGTCCCTTGAAGATGCTTGCAAACCTGATTGGAGAATTGTGTAATTTGAATTTTGCAATTGGAGACTAACGAACTTCAGTCGAAAATTTCCCTTTCAGTTAGAGTGGAAGGTTAATTTAGCACGTCAGTCGATAATGATGTGCTCATTTGTTCGAAAAGGGGATGAAGATATCTTTTTAATCAACACTTGATTTTGTTGAGAATCGGTATTAATGCCATACTTTTCGGAAAGGTGGCTAAGTGCAAATTTCAGATAGAAAGCTCGTAGGCACATCAACTGAAATATTTTTCTTCGATATTATAATTTTTTTCACTACAAAAAAAGGTTCCGTTAAAAATAAAAGATACCGAGTTCAAGAGTAAAGCTCGACAACTTCAAAGTAATTCGCTCTGAGGTGATGATAATTCTCAGTATTTTTGAAATTATTCTGATAGTTTTCTACACAATGCTTTCTGGCTCACGACGTAATATGTGGTTGAATTCGTGATAACTGAAAACTTTTTATGATTTACAATAAGAAAACAATTGATACTATCAATAGCTGAAATGAATAATAAACTGAAATGTACACACTTGCATTAGTTTAAGGTGAAATGCGAGCCCAGCATTACACAAGGTTAGATGCTGCAAAGTTGTTAGTTGTTTCTGTCTTATAGTACTCATTCATTCATGTGAACGGTGCGATCGAGTAGGTGGGGCTGTTTTTTCTTGATTTATAAATTTTGATATATTATCGATTTCGAGAATGTGCCATAACTTTTTAATCAACGAAAATATCTAAAAACTATTGAAACTTTCTAAAGGCTCCTTTTTACTGGAAATAAGACATTGAATTTTGCAAGAAAACTTCTTTATTTTCAATTCGAACCCATTCTTCATATCGAATGTAAAAAGAAATTAAGATTGAGAATATGGAATTTAATGTCTTATTTCCTAAGAAGAAGTGCTAGTGAATAGTGTTTATTTCTTTTGGATATTTTCGAAAATGAAAAGAAACAAATAAAGATATCATGAAACGATTTCCACGAAAATCTGGCCCAGGTCTCCTTTCAATGTTTTTACCTATCTATACTCTATTCACTTTTATAAAATCACCTAGGAGGTCATGGTATCGTTTTCAGGAGTTGGTGCACCTGATGAAAAGTCAGTGCGCACACAGAAAATATCGTTAATGACAAAATGACGATGCCAGTTTGTGTCTTCGTTTACATATTGTTCGAAATCGAAATATTGCAAATAACAAGAAAAGGAATCCTTTCTATCAATTCATATAAAAGTTTATTATATTCGTCCATCACATCTTATCCAATTCATTCATTTTCCGAATACATTCTGCGAAAAACGTGATTGCCAAGAATGTAGAAAGGGTAACATAGTGTTGACTTGGGACATAAAAATATTTTGACAAGCGTCATGACCTCCATTTTCGTTCGATACAGAGTGGAATGTATCCAATTTACAAAACTAAAAATTGAAAAATATACCTTTCTCGTTAAATGAAATCAATAACTTTCTTTGATTTTTGTGAATCCCTGCTTCTCAGGCCCACGAGCCGACACTGATACAGATGGTTCTGAAACCAATATAGGAGCTGGAGCTCCTCCTGTATAGGTGTAACTACATCATTTCCAATTGTAATTCAGAAATTGTCAATTGACATTCAGAAAACATCACTTGTATTTCTGATTAGTCAATTGAATTTCAGAACACATCAAATGTATTTCAGATTAGTCATTTGAACTTCCGAAATAATCAATTGTATTTCAGAAAACATCAGATGTAATTCAGATAACACAGTCAATTTAATTTGAGATATGGTCAATTATATTTCAGAAATGGCAATTTGAAATTCATTTCATACGCACCTTGATACCAGAGTACATTTCAGAATATATCAATTGTAGGTGATTCAGAAATGGAACAATGATAATAAATGAACTTTTATTTTCACGTGGAACATTTAATCTTTAACACAAAACTGAAGAAAATATGGAGCCTCACAGGCATTACTGCCATCGCAATTGCATCTTAGCTTGGTCCATAATATTTTTCAGGTATGTTAGTCTTCTTCAATAACCCCAGGTGGCACACTGTTTGGAATTCTTATGTTTGTTTTTACGTAAGTTCTTATTTTCGACCATAAAATTTTGAATGGATTGAGCATGGGAGAATAAAGGCTCATCCGCAGCAGTACTGCTACTGTTTGGGTGATCACGGTCTCCAATCTCGAATGGCATGCAGCATTATCACAGACGATCACTCATTCTGATAACTAGTTCCTCAGATTTTGCCACTGTTGAAACAAACCCTCAACCTATTAATTTGCTGAAAGCGCTGTGAATGAACGTCGTAGTCTCTCCATGGCTAACACACCAGCTGAAGACATTGTTTTTAATTGCATCTCCATTTGGATATTTACTTAATTTGACTAATTTTCATTAGGTGTTATGTGCTTCCTGAAGCTATGGTGTTAGGTGAGGAATCGATTGAGAATATAAAGCATATTTTTACTAAAATCCAGTGTTGAAGAAAAGAAAGAAACAGCAGCAAGAGATTTCACTAGATCATATTGGTTTTATTCAAACATGGGAACATACCTCATTGAATATGTTATATGATTAACGATATGATAACCATTATGAAAATGAGTAATATACGACTCAAAATCCGACTTGAATTAAAATAATATTCGAACTGTCTGAATAACAAATTGAGATTTCTGAGATACAAATGACTAATCTAAATTTTATATGACATAGTCTGAAATTCAATTGACGAATCTGAATTAAACTTGATGTTTTCTGATATTCTATTGACTGATCTGAAATTCAATCGACGCTTTCTGAAATTGAAGGGACTGATCTGAAATACAATTGACAGTTTCTGAATTACATTTGGATATGGTGTACCTAGAGTTGAGTAATGGAGTTGTTAAACCCACCAGTGAAGAAAATCTTCTTCTTTTCTTCCTTCTCTATGATAGGCACAATTGCCTGTTTATTCTTCATAACTGGTCTACTCTTAATGGACGGTGAGATTATCGCTCCATCTCTTTCGCGATCTTCCTAAACTTCTTCTTTCAATGGGAGATTCATCACGGGCTATCCTTACCACTCTTTGTTGGTCCATTCAGTTTATTTGTTCGTTGCACTCCATCTTTTTGCCTAGCACCCAATCGGTGATATTGTCCACTCTACATGTCCGTCTTATGTTGTCACTTCGTTCTCTGTCGAGTCTTGCCAACGATTTTCCGTAAGATCTTCATTTCGCCGACCTCCAAGATTCTTTTTGTTCTTGCTGTATCTGGTCGTGTTTCCGCTGTGTATGTCGTTCAATTAAAATCTTTTCTACCTAAAATTTTTTCAATTTCTTCTGATCAAGAGGAAGGATTACATCCTCAAAACCCTCCCTATTAGTTACCCCTACGAACTTACCTAAACTACCAACGGTATGTCAACGTTATTTATCGAAACTGCTTTCCAAGAATGCATTAATTTTCAATATGTCAATATGTTTCTCTCTCACAAGAGCGAATAAAATAATCTCCTTCACCAATTTGTGACAGTCTAATCCCAGGCAATTCACACGTTCCCCTCACTGCTCCAATTAATTCTGCAAAATAAAGCGACGTCTGAAGAGATCTATTCTCTCCAGAACACTTTTGGAGATTTTCTCGCTTCCTCCTACAATCATCGTTTCGTATCGTTGTTTTCCCAGTTACACAAACTTTCGGAGTTCTTCGGAACTTGATAACTTCGCAAATGACTGACGTCGTTCGAAGAGTGTTGAGAAAGAACCATCCGAATCCATTGTGTCCGCCGCTTGGTGGATGGGAACTGTTTCGAACTTTCTAATTTCGTTATTATGGAAATATTGGGGGTTCAATGAAAGATTATTTGTACAGGGTTGGACTGTAGTATGGAGAAAATTTGATATTTTTTCGAACGATAGCTTGAAATGAAACTTTTTACGATAAAATAAGGTATGTCGTTTCAAATAATTCTCAGCTGCAACCCTATCCATTTCCAACTTTTTGAAATTGAATACAGGGCATATAAAATCAACGAAGAAAGATAATATGGAGTGATTCTTGCGCCAAAAAACTGTTTTGTTATATGAAACTTTTTAGAGTTCTTACCCCTCTCTTAGTTAGTACCCTAGAAAGGATAGATAACTTCTCCTCATTCAAATTTCTACATAACTGAAATAAATGACACATACATTCTTAAAAATTTCAATATACGTTTGAGTTTTACAAGTACTACTATTTTTGTGACATGTTCTTTCGAGCATTTAGGCCGTCGTCGTAGATTAGTTCTCGACGTTTCGCCAGTTCGAGTGTCTGGCATCTTCAGGAGTTATATTTCAGGAGATGTTCTCACTGCCTGAGTCACTCAGGCAGTTCAGTCCAGAACATCTCCTCAAAGATAACTCCTGAAGATGCCAGACGAGAACTAATCTACGACGACGGCCTAAATGCTCGAAAGAACATGTCACATTGAACGATGGCCGCGAAAGCCTCAACCAATTCACTACTTTTTTTTCTAACCCCCTGGCCTCTTTCATAAATTAATTCAGATGTTTTCAGAGATTCATGAAATTCCAAATCTAATGAAAAACGTTTTCATGTAAAATGAGGCCAATATGATACGGCATTTTTCAAATTGTCGAAAAGATATCAGATCTCACGTACAGAGTATCCCAAATTGCTTGATTTTGGCTGTTCACGGTACTTCTAGATCAGATAGGTAAAAACGTTGAGAGGAGTATTGGGCTCGATTTTCGTGAAAACATCACTAGTGAAAACCGTTTCACGATATCTTCATTCGTTTTGAAGATATAACAAAATTTCGCAATTTTTTTTTGATTTCGAAGATGCCATAACTTTCTCATTTTCGAAAATATCTGAAAGAAATAAAAACTTTCAGCAATCACTGGGAATAAGACATTATTTTATTTTTCATTTTCAAATTTTTTTCAGGATATTAGATTCGTATTTAAGATAATAAAGTGGTTTTTTTCCACGAGAAGAAAAATTGAATATAGTTTCTCATTTCCGGTGAAAAATCGCTTCTAGAAAGTTTTAATAGTTTTCAGATATTTTCGTAAATAAAAAAGATATGGCACATTTTCGAAATCGATAATATATCAAAATTACATCGTGAAACAGTTTTCACTAATGGTGTTTTCACGAAAATTGAACCCAGGACACTTTTCGAAGTTTTTACCTATCTAGTCCAGAAGTACCTAAAACAGTCAGATCAAGCAATTTGGGATACTCTGTACACTATGTCCCAAATTGGTTGAGACTGCACTGTATCTCGCTTTGTCACTTTTTAACAAAACTTTTGAATCCACAAATACCAATATTCCAACTACTTTTGTTTCTGAAATATAGGGCGAAAATCAAAATATGCACTGGGCTCTGTATAGAACAAAAAAAAAAATGAAAGAAAACTGCTTTTAAAAGAAATTTTTCCGCATAAATCAGTGGTGTGGATGAAAAATTTTTTCAGAGCATTGTTTCTAAGATTGAGCACAAACTTGGTATTATTCAAATAGAACACCCTGTATATTTTTACGTCATTTTTTCTGAATAGAGTGATATATTACAACCCAATCTTTAATAAATTTTAGTTCGGAAAAAATTCATATTTCTGTTTGTTTTTCAATAGTAGGCCATGAATTCTTTCACACATACATTCAGTTATAACTTTTTCAGGACGTCATATGACTTAAACCTATTTATTATAGTATGTTTCGAACATGAACTCTAACTATGACTCTTCAACATGAACTGAAAAATGAAAATGAATTTTTTTTATGCATGTTCAATTTTTATGCATGTGTGGAAGAATCCATGTCTTACTTTTGAAAAAGAATGCAAACATTTGAAGCTAATATATAGATGGTGTTCCATTCGAAAAATTCAAAAAGACTTCTACGTAAACGTCAAATTTATAAATTTATTTTTTCTGAAAATATCGATTTTTACAACTCAACCGTCAATAAAATTTAGATTAAAAAATCAGGGGAATCTGTATTTGTTTGTTTTTTAATAAAAGGCCATGAATTCTTCTACACATGTATTCAATAAATATTTTTTTGAAACGCCATATCACTCAAACCTATTTACTTCATTATTTTCAAACATAAACTCAAAATATCACTCGTCCACATAAACTCGAAAATGTTGAAAACGGAAGAAATTTCTTATATTTTAAATTTTTTATGCATGTTCAACTTTCATGCATGTGTGGAAGAATTCATGTCTTACCATCAAAAAAGAACCAACATAAATATGGAATTTTCTGATTTTTAAAATTCATTAATGGTGAGGTTGTAATATATCAATGTATTCAGAAAAATAAGTGCAAAAATTTGACGTCAAAATATATAGCTTGTTCCATTTTGTGCTCAATCTCAAAAAACCTGCTCTGAATTTTTTTTCAACTACGCCATTGACTTCTACGTGAAATTATATATTTGCAGCAGTCCATATATTTTTTTCTATCTTATACAATACCTGAAACATAATTACATCTCAAAGTAAACATTTTTTTTTCGCCCTATATTTCAGAAACAGACCGTATCCGCAATTTTGAGATACAGTGCAGCCTCACCGAATTTGGGACACAGTATACAAACTATACGTATATTGAAATTTTTGAGAAAGTATGTGACAATTTAATTCAGTTCTGTATCTAAAAGTAAAATTATCATTTCAAGGATTAGGTATAACTAAGAAATTGGCAACAACTCTAAAAAGATTCATTCAACAAACTACTTCTATTTTTAGCCCAGTCTATATCAGCCTCTTCTTTCATTTAAAAATTTTCGTGATTGAATTTAGTTTCACATACTGAAAGAGAAAACCCTGAAAAAATTCAGAAAAAACAAAAAATACTACTCATTCCATTTTGAAGTTTTCAAACTATGAAATCGTCACTAGATACAAAATAGTGAAGGCGCAGGTATTGCATCATTCAACAACCTACTTCTATCTTTAGTCCAGTCTTTATCAGCCTCTTCTTTTATTTTAAAATTTTGGTGATTGAATTTAGTTCAAATACTGAAAGAGAATATCCTGAAAAAATTCAGGAAAAACAAAAAATACTCCTCATTCCATTTTGAATTATTCAAACTATGAAATCGTCACTAGATACAAAATGGCGAAAATGCTGGTATTGTATCAACCTTATAATTATACCTGCAGATAGTGAACAGAATAGTCAGACAAATTTTGCACATCATTGTATTACGATTGTATTCATGATTCGGAATAATCAGAGTTGATTGATTTTCGCTAACCCATTGAATAATATTGGTTTAATTTCAGGTCAGAGGTCAGAGTAAACCATGTGAGAAAATAATCCAATATTCAAACACTCGATTTTCACTATTAATTTTTCGATAACATAATATGTCTATGCTTCGAAATAACCGGAGTGAAAATTAAAAATGATGCTCCGTTTACCATGACATGAAATTAATCAATTAACAAATTAATATGACACATGATAACCTCCTGCTGATGAGCGTAACTGTTCATGGGGTTTCTTATTTGAAGTACAAAACAATTTTTGACACAATATTTGAAACACCCTTTAACCAAATTCAGGATTTTCATTTTCATTCTCTCAATACCTGAAAGTGCTCACGATATTTCTGCATTTGTCATTTGCAATTTCATGAGATTCAAAATAAATCATACAGTTTTCTGTTATCTGGCTTCAATTTGAAGAAAAATTAAAACACAGATATCTATACTTTTCTCAAAGATTTCTGATGCGGTTACATTGCAAGAGGTTATATCTTTTTTCAAGTTGCCTATCGACTACAATATTTCTGGTAATTTTCCTACAGATTCAGGAGGGATGTTTTACAAACTCTACGCAGTCATGAACTTTTTTTCTGCAGCATAAATAGTCAGACAACGCTGTCTAATGACGCCAATCGTCGTTCCATCAGTCATTATGAAAGAGGGGAACGAAATGAATCGAAAAACTCTGTTCCTCTATACTTCTTTCTTTCGTTTCTTCCGCTTGCAGTGAAACCCGAAGCTCATTACTCGTGCTCTAGTTACTCTGGACTTTTTCGTACTGATGAAATATTGAAGTTGGATCTGGAGAAATGAAGAAACTCCCGCTATCACTATTTACGCTACTTTAATCGTTGGGAAAGGGACGATGAAAATTTTATTCATATTAGTCGCAAGTTTGAAAGTATTCGATTTGAGAGGTGGGTTTTTTGAAATGCAATCGGAGGTCAGAGGTTTATTGAGCTTGGGACTGGAAACTCCTGAATTTGATGCAGAGAATGATGAATTTTTTTATATTTGTGAGTGCTATTTCATAATTTGCCGAGTTCAAGAACAGAATCAGGCATAAGGTATAACTTTGAGTAATGAAAAAAAATCTGAAAAATTTGTTATAGTCTATACAGGGTTTTTCAGAAAAAAAAGATCCTATCTCTAGAATGAATAGAAAACGGAGAAATGATTGGGCTTTGTTCAGTGGAAATTTTTCGTAACGCCATTCGTAAGCGAGAACTTGGCTGAATTTTCGATAGTCATCAAGATTGCAAAGATTGCTCAAGGGTCTTTATAGAAAACGAACTTTCAGTTATCTTTGATGCAGTCTTAATTATTTAATGAATGATATCTCTACATTGGAGTTCCTCTAAAGCCTGCAAGATTTCATGTTGGAGCTTTCCTCGCTCTTTCATTTTCAATCCTGAATTTGCAATTCCCATGCTTAATCTACAACGAAATAGTGTGGGTGTGTATATTTTAGTTATCATCTCAGCTTGTTTCACTTTTGTGATTGAAGCTAAGTTTGAAAAATTTGTCAATACAGCAATGATGAAAATAATGTAGTTTCACAAAAACTTATTCAAATTTATTTGCATTGGAAAATATATTCCATCATATTAAAGATAGGTATATTGATATACGCACATTCTGAAAATCCCAATTTTAATGAAAGTTAACTCTGCATTGACTTTATAACTTATTTTTTATGTTCTCTCGAGAAGGTTTCGAACGAAACAAGGCACATTAAATGAAAGAAAAATTCAGGATTCTTATGTGAAAGAAGAGAAATGAACAATTTTCAAAATACTGATATGCTGATAAGTGATTTAATACTTGGTATTTCTACCCTTTGCATTAATTACAGCTCGGAAACGACGGTTCATACTCAAAATGAGCGATCTAAAAATGTTCCGATCTAATCCTTCTCAGATTTCTCCGAGTTGGATTCCTAAGTCATAAGAGTAGCTGGATGATTTTCTGAACTTCTCAGCCTTCTATTGAGGTTGTCCCAAACCTGCTCAATCGGATTGAGATCTGGACTTCTTGCTGGCCATTCCATTCGAGAGACTTCAACCTCTTCAGAGTACTCCGGAACGATACGCGCACGATGGGCTCTGGCATTATCGTCCCTAAAAATGGAATTTTCAACAATATATGGGGCAAATGGCACTACATGCTCTTCAAGAATGTTCCTTACAAACTTATCAGCATTCACAGCTCAATTATCAACGACCACTAGGTCTGTGCGAGCAGTCAGAGATATTCCACCCCATACCATAATCGATCCTCCCTTGAAACCAGTAGGATTCAGGAAATTGCACTGAGCATATTATTAAATTTCATGTGGACGTCTGTTGTATACAAGGGAACGTCGATAACAATGGTAGAGGCAGAATCTAGACTCATCTGTGAAGAGAACTCTTTCCCAATCGGCTTCTTCCCAATGGATATGCTCTCTCGCAAAATCCAAACGCGCCTTTTGATGGGCTGGGGTAAGAGCCGCGACACGAGGCCTTAAATCATATTTTCTGAGGCGATTTCTTATTGTCTGAGTGCTAATTTGAACCCCATGAGTTTGCTCAAGCTGATTTTGAAGGAGGCGAGCGGTTGCAAACCGTTATCTCAACGAAGAGACTCTCAAGTAACAAGTTGTTACCCGTGGCCTACCCTGTCCTGGTCTTCGGACATTCATACCTGTCTCCCTGACTCGCTGCAACATTCTGGACTCACTTGTATGGGAAACTCCAAACCTTTCTGCAATTCTTGGGTATGTCCACCCTTCTTCTCGCAAAACTACCACTTCGGCACATAGCGATCGAGTGTAGAAAATCAAACGAAAGAAAAACTATTGATCACTATGATTGATCGAGAACAACTGATTTTAGAATGGAGCCAATACATTCAAAATCTGATAATATCATCATTTTTCATTCCTGCTGGGAAAAAACATCTGTATTGAAAAAAAAAACGTTGAAAGTGGATAACATACGCATGCATAATTTTTATAAAAATAATTATCATTGAGAACACCTTCAGTTGTAGAATAAATTTGAGCTTTACATAATGTGCGTTAATTTTTTTGCGCAGTGTATTTCAATCTTCGATGGACAAGCAGAAATTTTTAGGAACTTTTTGTAACTAGAAATAAAGCTTAGGCTGAAATTCCATGGCTTGATCTGCTAAATTTCAAATATCACCTTATTATCTGACGTTAAAAGCCAGCTGTCACTATGTATGGATCAAGGAGTCTCTCCATTCGTACTCCTGTTGAATTTCATTCATCTCTCACCGCTCAATTCTCCTGTACCATCTCCTGGAATTGGTGCCCACCACCTACTCTCTTGTCCCAAGCTCATATCTTATCGATAACGTAGATTTAATGACCGTTCTGGTAACGATATTGCAGTTTAATGTAGGAAATAGATCGGCCCTTAAGCTCTAGTTATTGACCAACTAATTCCACCTGATCCTAGACGCAGATAATAAAGGGCATGCATGATTAATTGGTAAGGATATTGTTGGGCTTTCGCTTCAGGTGACGTCAATACTACCAATTTTCTGATATTAGTCGCCACGTTGATAAGATTCAATTATTCACCCGTCGATAACGGTATTCTGCCGAAGGGTTTCCCGATGGAATTCTGGGCCTAGAGTATTCAGGGGTATGTTTGAGGTTTGCAGCTGTTATACAAGGGGACTGGGAAAGTTGTACTGAATATTGGATTCAGGTAATTTCTGATGGATATGATTCTGTGATATGGTGTCCAAAACTCAACCGTTATGGAGATTTTGAACTGAAAGATTTTTTCTAAGACCCTGATCGAAACAGTTATACTATGATGAGGGATGTAAGTTACATTTACCACTCGAGGACGAGATTGCGCCTGAGCAATAGCGAGGGCTGGCGAACCATTTCTAAACTCGTTAATGTACTTACATCCCAAATAGTATATAAAAAATTTTTCTTTCGCTGTATTGTATGTTAACAAGAAAATGCTGGATATATTTCTGGATTTTCATTATCATTACATTCGATTGCAATCTCATTAATTTATGGCATCAGTGGCAGCCGTGATCCGTTGCTAGAGTTACTGAATAGTATATTCTAAAACAAGTTGCAGAATGAGCTCTTATTCCAACACGAATGCAAAGTTCAAAAACGAGCAACGAAGGAGCGAGTATTCAATAGCATGAGTGTTGGAATTGCCTTCTGCAACGAGTATTAGACGCTATTTTCTCTATTTCAGTCAATTTTTGTGAAATCCTCTCGAAATTCGGATAAAAATTCAGGTTAGTAACTTTTATATTTCATCTTGGCAGTTGGTGTGACTTACGGAATTTGACAGATTACGGAATTTGAATTGATTCGATCGGAGGTCAGTACTGACAACTACAAAACGAAAAATATAACTGAAACAATGCTGTAATGGGTTTCATTACAGCACTACTTTTAGTACTGTAATGAACTCATTACGATACTGAAATAGAGAATAGTATATTCTAATACAAGTTGCAGAATGAGCTCCTATTCCAACACGAATGCGAAGTTCGAAAACGAGCGATGAAGGAGCGAGTTTTCAATAGCATGAGTGTTGGAATTGCCTTCTGCAACGAGTATTAGACGCTATTTTCTCTATTTCAGTCAATTTTTGTGAAAACCTCTCGAAATTCAAATGAAAATTCAGATTAGTGACTTTTGTTTTGTATCTTGGCAGTTGGTGTGACATACGAAATTTGACAGATCACGGAATTTGAATTGATTTGATTCGAAACTTGATTCGATCGGAGGTCAATACTGACAACCATAAAACGAAAAATATAACTGAAAACAATGCTGTAATGAGTTTCATTACAGCACAACTTTTAGTACTGTAATGAACTCATTACGATACTGAAATTGAGAAAAAGTTTTTATTTTATCAACAACGTCAAGTTGAGAATGTGTACCGGAAAGTTTGAAGGAGTGCAATTGTTTGATGTTGTGTGTACAAAATGGATGTTTCAGATATAGAAGAATCAGCGAAAATTGCTTGTTCATCTCTACTAACGGAAAAGTCGAAAAAAAGGTATGATGCAGCATATAAATCCTCTAAGAATTGGTGCCGAAGCAAAACTGCTACTACAGTCTTAGAAATCTTATTTTTGAAGATTTTATTCGAGAAAAGTGCTTGATTGAAGCCCCCATCAAGCTTCGATGTTTAACTCCACCCGAGGTATTCCTAAGTATCCAAAACTTCGAGTATTTTTGAAGAGAAAAAATTATGGAATTGGATCCTAAAAATCAAATGTGTTTGATAGGGAGGATGTGAATGAGTTCAAGCTTAAATCCCCCGATGTTATATATTTATTGATAAAGGTAGTAATGAGAGATGCTGAGGCGTGCCTTTTAAATGAACTCTGTGAAATGAAAATGGACAAGTTTGAATGTGTCAAGAAGACATAATTAATGTGTCCATTCCTGACTCAAAAAATGAAATGTCACGAGCATTCACATTGATAAAAAGTGACGAAATTGAGGTTTGTTATCTCAAAATATACTGCTCGTTTCGAAAATAATGTGATCTTCGAGAAAATCGTTGTGAAATCATTTAAAACTCAAGAACAACTTGGATCGATCTGATTAAAATCAGTATGAGACATTTCGTCAATCTAGTGGCCTTTTTTCTGAAGTTTGGTTCTTTGCATATGCTTCATGAATGTTCTTATTTTGAAATGGAGTCAGTTTCTCAACGGCTTCGATTTGAAACAAATTTTCTGAAAATGCCAACACGTAAATTAACAAACGCTGGCGCTAATAGGAATGCTACAGGGTGGCCTAACTCAGACTGTTGTAGCGGCAAGGCTCCAAGTCATCCAAAGTGTGATATCTCTACTTTGGAATAGGTTCAGGCAGACAGGTTTCGTGTTGGAAAGACGAAGGATTGGTGAGTCACGAAAAACAACACCTGCTCAGGATCGTTTCATCACCGTTTCGGCGAGAAGAAAGCCTACATCTACGTGTAGAATACTACGGAGTACTCTTCGAAATGCAGATGGGGTCCAAGTTTCCATCGAAACCATCAGAAGACGTTTGAGGGAAGTGAATCTAGGTTCTAGACGTCCATTAACAATAGTTTCATTAACAAGTAACCATAAGCGTCAAAGACTGGAATGGGCAAGGCAACATATCAATTGGAACGATCACTGGCGTAGGGTAATTTTCACTGATGAATCCAGATATGGACGATTTTCAGATTCTCGAAGAATAAGAGTATAAACAATCTCACGCATACCCCGTAATCTTCGCTATGTCCAATCCATTCCGAGGGGGTAGTGTTATGGTATGGGCCAGGATATGTTTAAACCGGCGCACAGATCTACACATTTGTCCTGGGAATATGACCGCCTTACACTATAGGAAATATGTCAAATTTTCACGCTGATATTGGTGAACCCTTTCAATTTCTAGACGATAACGCTGGACCGCACCGTGCAGCCATAATTGAGAATGCGCGCAAGGAGCTTGGTATTCCACATTTACCAATACCTCCGCACTCACCAGATTTAAATTGCATAGAACATGCATGGGATATGCTCCAAAGAATATTAGATAATCATCAACTTACCCCAGAATCCTTAAATGATCTGAGAAAGCTTCTGCCCCGTTCATGGAACCAAATTCCTCAAGAAATGCTCAACAACTTCGTATGTAGTATGCAAGGAAGATATCAAGCTGTTATTGATGCCCGTGAAGGCGATACATTGTATTGATAGTCTTGAAATGCTTGAATTCTCTGGGAATAATACTTTGTTTTTTAACTCGATTTTTCTTAACCACCCTGTATACGATACGCGGCGGACCTACAGAATGAAATTAATTTTATTTCCTGCAACTTGAAATCATGTTTATTTGAATTTCCACCACAAAATCTCATTCAAACTATATTTTTCTGCAATTTTAGTCAATATCACTCATATGGAGCAGTTTAATTCAAAGGCACATTGATATTAGATCTTACATCATGACTATCATGACTTTATGCGATATCAAAATACGATTCCGACAATTCCAAGTAAAATTGCTAAATTCCTAAAGTTTGAAAACTTTAAAATGTATACTGGACACTCTTTCAGAAGAACGTCGGCAACTTTATCATTTGTAATTCAGTTTTTTGAAGTAACGTGTCTTGTCAACTAGGCAATTGACACATGGTACATTTATTCTAGGTTTTACTTTTGTATTGTGTTGTGGATTTCAAAGAAAAGAGCACATAAAGGAGTTGATGTATAAGCCATCAAGCGATATAGGGCCGGTTTCACAAAACTTAAATTGTGCGATTAAAAAACCTTACGTAAATTCGAACCAATCGAATCATTCGTTTTGACATTTCAACGAATCGCAGTAGCTCCAATTAATTTAACGGTACAAACAAAGTTTTGTGAAACCGACCCATAGTGAATGAAAATCCTCTAAAATTGCGGAATGTTAGGTACCGGGGAGTCTCAACAATAAAAAGGAAGTAGCGAATTAAATTTGATACAATAAGAAACAGCCAGTAGTCTCTTCCACTGCTTCAACATTGACAGAAACATCGCTCAGAAATCAAAGACATTTGGGTTAAGAAAATGTAATACACATCGAGAAGAAACGTGTTTTCAAATAATGTGAGTGATTGTAAGAATTGTTCGATTAATATTCACTTTAATCAATATCACTGGATACTACTGGATTTTTGTGGATCACTTTGGAGGATATTTTTTATCGGTATTCATTTTCCAACCTCAATTCAATACGTTCGTAAATTCTGTAACGGCCTATACAATCAAACATTTATTTCAAAAACGAATGCATTCTGGATGTCACAGAGAATTAATTATATCTCGTTTGAGGTCCTTGTAAACTGTAACGCCATGTCCTGTTGTTAACATCAGCAGCAACCGCGTTTGATTGCCTCTACTGAATTGATTGTATCTTATATTTGTTAATGCGTATATTCAAATATCTGATAATTGTCATCCATTAATTTGCAGTCCTGGTTATCGAGAGGAGAACGCATATTGGATTGGTGCTTCAGACAAGACGTACGAAGGAGATTTCCGATGGTCGGATGGTTTACCTTTCTCCTATTCCAGTAAGTGGAGATTTCAATATTTTTATTTAATCCTAATGTACCAAGAGGCACAACGCAGTTAAAAAAACTGAAGCGAAAATATTGTTTCAAGTTTTTGTTGTGCTGTTGAATTTTTTTCTCAATTCCATGTAGGCCAAGCAAATTATCAGGAAACTATTTAAATCATTCTTTTAGGCCTCTAATGAGAGTAGTTTGAGCTTTGCCCTAATTTTCCAGTGGAGCGTATGTCGCGACGTTAATAAAACCTCGAAATTTTCGGACTATTTCAGGTTTCTCTCGAATAGCTCCTAAATTAGCACTTCATCAAAAACATCATGATATTCAAAAGTGTGCTCAATCGGATTGAGATCTGGATTTCTTGCTGGCCATTCCATTCGAGAGACTTCAACCTCTTCAAGGTACTCTTGAACGATGCGCGCACGATGGGATCTGGCATTATCGTCCATAAAAATGAAATTTTCACCAATGTATGAGGCAAATGGCACTACATGTTCCTTAAATACTTATCAGCATTCATAGCTCCATTATCAACGACCACTAGGTCTGTGTGAGCAGTCAAAGATAATCCACCCCATACCATAATCGATCCTCCCCCAAAACCAGTAGTATTCAGGGAATTGCACGGAGCAAATCTTTCATGTGGACGTCTGTATACAAGGAAACGTCGATCACAATGGTAGAGGCAGAATCTATACTCATCTGTGAGGAGAACTCTTTCCCAATCGGCCTCTTCCCAATGGATATGCTCTCTCGCAAAATCCAAACGCGCCCTTCGATGGGCTGGGAAAAGAGCTGGACCTCTTACCGCAACACGAGGCCTCAAATCATATTCTTTGAAGCGATTCCTTATTGTCTGAGTGCTAATTTGCACCGCATGAGTTTGCTCAAGCTGATTTTGAAGGAGGCGAGCGGTTGCAAACCGTTGTCTCAATGAAGATAATCTCAAGTAACGTTCTTGAAAAGCAGTTGTTATCCATGGTCTACTCCGTCCTGGTCTTCGGACATTCATACCTGTCTCCCTGAATCGCTGCAACATTCTTGTGTATGTCCACACTTCTTCTCGCAAAACTACCGCTTGGGCACATTCATCTTGGGTCAAATTGCGTGTTTCGCGTTGCATAGCGATCGAGTGAAGAAAATCAAACGAAAGAAAAACTATTGATCGCTAGAATTTATCGAGAACAACTGATTTTAGAATGGAGCCAATACATTCAAAATCTGATAATATCATCTTTGGGAAAAAAACATCTGTATTAAAGAAAAACGTTGAAAGTGGATAACATAATAATATGCATGCATAGTTCTGATAAAACTTATTATCATTGAGAACACCTTCAGTTGTATGATAAATTTGAGATTTCCATAATGTGCGTTGATTTTTTTTACGCAGTATGAAAGAAAAACTGTTTAAGATGCACGTGACGTCTGATGAAATTTAAGGTACAAATCAAAATACTCCAGATACCTTGAATCAACTATAATAATAAAATCTCGCTTCATTATGAAAGGAATAACCTCCATGAAAATATTCTCTGTTCAAAGGAAATTCATTTCTCCGAGAAGCACAATGATAACCCTAATTTCGTTCACCAAATTTCTCCTTTGGGAGAACGAGTATACAAGCATAAAATTAAATTCCATCGAAGGAATGGAATTGTCTAAGTACCAACATATTTCTTTTTCTGGATAAAATACGCAACTGGCTCATTGTGTTCAGGCAGCTGGAGTTGATCCAAGAATTATCCGAATAGATTGGATGTTCTCACTGCCTGAAGCGTAATGGCAGCCATGAGCTTTATGATTTATCATTCCTTCTGCGTGGAAAAAAAAACGTTGTGCAAAAAATTAATTCTGTAACTTTCAATCAAGGAGAAACTCCCATTTTTCATGGGCCGGAGTTATGGCCGAATTGGAAAGACAAATGAAATGAGTTTATGAAGATTAATGTTAATAAATGAGGTGAACCTGCATCATATCCGCGATATCACAATAAAGTTGGAAAACAAACAATTTTTCTTCATTAATGGAAGTTTCAGTTCGTAAATAAATAGGGAACAAAAATTTTGGCTCGAATTCCGGGGAAATTTTATTTGTTGCATTCACCAAACGTTTCTTGTATTTATTTTCATCATTTAATATACATCGTATAAATTTGGAAATGTGCCAGGTTTGTTACCCCAGCATGTTAAGAAAATACTACCTATTTGATTTATAGCAGGACGAGTCTGTTCTCTAATTTTTTAACTTCATACTTGTACATTTTCTTTTGACTATCAACATCAATTACTCAGAGTTTGATTATGAGATATTTGGAAAAAGGGGTTGAGATGCTAAGATCAACAGTCACTATTACTTAATCTGCTGTACATGTGAAAAGATGTTGACCACTACAAGAAATATAGACCTAGGCTTTGAAACATTCGAAATCGGAAAAAATATTTTTTTATTTTCCGTTTTATCTTTTTCTTAGTTAAAAATGTGGTTGCAGAAAACATGATTCAAAGTTGACGAATGTTTACTTAAATTATTATGATTCTCATAACTACTCCAATGTAAAAAAAAATCACGAAGAAGGTCATCATGCTTCAGATTGAATTTTGATTGAAAAAATACCATGAAAAGTGGAAAAACTGAAAGATAAGCGAGAGTTCGAAAGAAATGAAAGTGATAAAATTCAGTTAATAAATTTTTGAATTAAAAGAAATTGCAGCCTTCTCAATTTTGAGATATAATCTAACTTCAACCTACTATTTCCGCAACCACATTTTCAACTGTTGCAAATAGTTTCAGACCTGCATGAGAATTCATAGCATTTTCCGAGAATATTCAGATTGAATTTTTTATAATACCAGGAAATAGAGACTTCAACGAAGAAAAAATACATTGACTTTTTTGGAAAAAGCATATTTTGTCGTTGGAATTTTCGAAAGTTAGCCTGCTTTGAGGATATTGAGACAAAATAAGGTGAAGAAATTATTATTTGAATACAAAAAAAAATTCAGTGTGTTTGGGACAAAAAAAATTGCACCAAGTCTGGTGAAGAAAATTTTTTTTTAAGGTGGAGACAAAAATCAAAAACTATGTTATCCGAATTTTTTATATAAATTCTGAGGTAATGTGGAGAAAATAAACCACAAAAAGTGTAGATCTTTTCATTACCTACAACTATGTAATTGAGCTATTTTCCAAGAGACTCTCAGTTTTTTATCCTTCAAATATCCCCCACACATTCCCTTTTTCTGTGTCAAATCCCTTCATTCTGCTGTTGTATAACAAAATCATGTGAGAATATCACAGATTTCATGGTAATATTTATTTATTATAATGGTGATAACCTGCCACGAATTTATTAATTATCCGTCAAATTTGCAAGAGACAAAAAATTCCTGCCAATCGATATATCTTTCAATTCAAAAATCACACTCCATTCATGGAAGTATTCCACCAATATCAAAAAAATTCGATTAATTAGAGAAAATCACATGGTATGTATATTTGTATGTAAAGACGGCTCATTCTAACCCTCGTTTATTCAAAAATCCGCCACTTTGTGGCTCTTTTTTTAATTTCAAGCTCGTGAAAGATTATCAGTGAACATGAACTTGTATTAAAATGATCTCATTTTCCCAGTAAGTGTCATAGCAGTTTCATGTTTTTTCTTTCGCTATTGTCAAAGGCTGATGTTGCAATAACAGCACATTTTTGTGTATTTCATCAAGTATTGCTTTAATCAAAATAACGAGAAAAATATAGATTTTACATAAAAAAATTGTCTGACCTTTGCCTAATACTCAAGATCCGACCCAGGTATTAGGTATTCAATATCTTCCAAGCATTTAACACGACAAGGCCGTCAAAGAGAGACACCTCGTTAAAAGACAATTTAATTCATTATCACCATCCATTAATTCATCCGTCTCGTCTCTGTTGTACACGAAGACAAAAACCCTTTGATGGGGTAAATTCGAAAGGCCGAAGACCCTACACGTGTCTCACATCTGTTTCGGTATTCAAAGCGGGTAGGTACCAGATTTATGTTCTGCCGCATTCAATATATTCCGACTAAAGGACACCGGTCCCGTGGAAAATATAAAAATCCATACGGCATTCGCCTACCTAGAACATTGTACGTGTATTTCGTCCAATTTGCTCAATCTGAATAAGGGACCGATTGTTTTCCATGCAGGATCTCGATCAGCATAATCGGAATAGGCAGGCTACCTGTGGATTATTTATGTCTTGGGGGGATTCTTGAAGAGACTGCGTATATTTCTGGCAAGATATGAATATTTGCTTTTTTGTTGTTTTCAACTTTATACAAGGTTGGTTGGAAGTTTTACCAGCCAAAAGGTCTCAACGTATAATAGAGGGAATAAAATATACTGTTCCACAAGAGTTAGGGATATCGTATTCAATCGTTTTGAAAAGTAATCTTCGAGAAAATCGCTGCAAAATCATTTGAAACTCAATAACAACTTGAATCAATCCAATAAAAATCTGTATAAGACATTTCGTCAATCTGGTCGCCTTTTTTCTGAAGTTTGGTTCTTTGCACATGCTTCATGAATGTTCTTATTCTGAAATGGAGTCAGTTCATCAACGGCTTCAATTTGAAATGAGTTTACTGAAAATGCCAACACGTAAATTAACAAACGCTGAGGCTAATAGGGCTATCGGAATGCTACAGGGTGGCCCAACTCAGGTTATTGTAGCGGAAAGGTTCCAAGTCAACCAAAGTGTGATATCTCAACTTTGGAATAGGTTCAGGGAGACAAGTTCTGAGTTGGAAAGACCAAGGCTTGGTGGGCGTCGAAAAATAACACCTGCTCAGGCGAGAAGAAAGCCAACATCTACGTGTAGAATGCTACGGAAAACTCTTCAAAATGCAGATGGGTTTCAAGTTTCCATCGAAACCATCAGACGACGTTTGAGAGAGGTGAATCTAGGTTCTAGACGTCCATAAAGAGGAGTTCCATTAACACGTGACCATAAGCGTCAAAGACTGGAATGGGCAAGGCAGCATATCAATTGAAACGATCAATGGCGTGATGCCCTTTTCACTGATGAATCCAGATATGGACGATTTTCAGATTCTCGAAGAATAAGGGTATGGACAATCCCACGCATACTTCGTAATCGTCGCTATGTCCAAGAAGTCCATCCATTCCGAGGGGGTAGTGTTATGGTATGGGACCGGGATGTTTCAACGGGCGCACAGATCTACACATTTGTCCTGGGAATATGACCGTCTTCACTATAGAGAGTATGTCATTGATAATATTTTGCCAAATTTTCACGCTGCTATTGGTGAAACTTTTCAATTTCTAGACGATAACGGCAGACCGCACCGTGCAGCCACAGTTGAGAATGCGGGCGAGGAGCTTAGTATTCCACATTTACCCATACCTCCGCATTCACCAAATTTGAATTGCATAGAACATGCATGGGATATGCTCCAAAGAATATCAGATAATCATCAACCTACCACAGAATGCTTAAATGATCTAAGAGAGTTTCTGCCCCGTTCATGGAACCAAATTCTTCAAGAAATGTTCAACAACCTCGTGTATATGAGTATGCAAAGAAGATGTCAAGCTGTTATTGATGCCCGTGGAGGCGATACATTGTATTTTTACTCTTAAAATGCTTGCATTCTCTAGGAATATCATTTCGTTATTTTACCCGATTTTTCCTAACTATCCTGTTTATTATTATTATTATTGGATCGATTCAAGTTGTTATTGAGTTTTAAATGATTTTACAGTGATTTTCTCGAAGATTACATACTTTTCAAAAAAAATAGAATATGATATGCCTTACTCTTGTGGAGCAGTATATTTCGTGATCTTTGAAAACAGATTTTGGCGATTCTGTCATAGTTTCGCGCTGATTTTCGATATTTATATCTTTGAAGAGTTGAAGCTTTCAAAAATATGCATCTCAGCCCTCATTGAACTAGTCACGTCACACAGAAAATATATCAAAATATTTTTGAACCTAAAGGGTGTTCATTTGCGTGATACAACTTTGAGTTGACAGTTCTGCTTCATTTTACAACCTACCCAACAATTGATTGTTTTGTTAGGTTGGTTTGAAATTTCATTATGATTGGACTCACACTTGAAGAAACGACTGAAAATTGTTGAAATTTTCATCAAAATAATGATTCTGTTCGTCAAACTTATCGTGCTTTACGTACATTTTATGGTGTACATAATCACCCTTTGGAGAGGGTAATATGAATCTTTTTGGAACTTTAGTGTCACTGATAAGGGGAACTCTGTGACACTGAAGTTGTTCAAGAAGATTCCACGTTTCTTCGAATTGCCCTCTCCGAAGGGCTATTATGTACAAAATAAAATGTACGGAAATAACTGTAACTTTGACTAACAAAACCATTATTTTGATGAGAAATTTCAACAATTTGTAGGAGATTTTTCTATTCATAATGAAAGGTCAAACCCTACTTAACGAAGCAACAATCAAATGTTGAATATGTTATAAAATAGAGCAATTCTTTCAACACAAAGTTGTATCTCTCTAAAAAAACACCCGATAGTTTCAACGCCGAAATACAGCTTCAATTTGATGTAGATTTTTCGAAGACGCTATTAATCTAACATCTAACTTTTAGGCTCTCATGAGTTCTGAACTGTGTATCTGGAGCTATAGTTAAGAATCCATTTGTGTGTTCCGATTTAAAAAGCTCGCCATTCATATTTTCAACTTCAAATTTCGTTAATCTGGTCGCGGCAACTTCAGGGAAATAACATTCTCCCATTACCAGCTTTGTACATCTACATGTTTGCAGGTCATTATGAAGCTGCCGAAATAAATCTAGAGGTTCAACATTTCCAGGTTATAGCTTCATGAAGAACCTTATAATATTTCAGAGTTCTTCTAAGGATTGAGCTCACCAGTTTTCATAGTATTTCGATCTCTTTTTCATATTTCTCAATTTCATTGTATTTAAGTGAAGAATATGTAATGATTTTGGGAGAATAGAACGTTTATGATGATCATTATTATCAAAGACAGAATGCAATATACTGAAACAACTAAAACTTCACACATAAACCTACTTAATCTGAAACGAATTGATGTTTCCATGAAGACATGATGGTAAAGAAATTTGGAATCTCATACTGGCTTCAGAGAGTAATCGGGAATAAAAAGGACCATCCTGTATCTAAATCCGGAGTCGAATCATATTTGCTGGTTCGAATGGCTGTTTTATTGACACGTGCCAACACAACAATGAAAATGTACGTGCGTAAACATTTCCGCACGGAGTTGCTCTGAATATTCAATATTTGATTTACGATTAGGGAAATTGTGCTTCTGTTTGGTTCTGAAGAGAAATTGGTTTTGGCTTTTGTTTGCAAACATGAAACTTCGGAATGAGGGGGATTCTTACCTGTGTAAAATTTGGGAGGTTTCGAGAGGGATTGCTTTACTTCCGTTAGTTTAGGGGGGCACAAAGGGAGAAAGTTGTCTTGAAAGTACACACATAATTTGCTTTCATACAAGTCAGAATGATATAATATTCTGTATTTCAAAGTTAAATGAATATTTTACTGGTACAGCTATATATGGACCCACTCAAATACATACTGAGAAATTACTTGAATCCTTGAACGTGAATGTTATTTATGTTAGTCATGGATATTCTTACACGGGATGAAAATTACGCTTACATCGTGAATAAGTTGTTATAAAAAAATGTTCACTACCGTGAGGGATCGACTGCCATATTTACCAGTATTAAAGTATGGGGACACCTTTGATGATACTACATTTCTTGATATTTTCCTTGTTTACGGTTGCATATTCCTTTGATGCTATGAAGTTTTATACACCCGAAATTTTTTCGTCTCCTCTAAATGCCACAAGTGTTTGGTTTTTGCCAAATGGAGTTCACTCACTGAGAAGAGTGCATCAAGCGACTGAGCTTTCCAAATAGATTTCACATACAGCAAATCGTTGTTATACAAGTAGAGTATACACTGTGTTTTCATCCCTATCAAATTAGTGAATTGAATATTTTCTAATAATCGATCAAGGTGAGTTATAGATTCATTATTTATGAATGATTTCAGATTCCGATGTTCTAGTACTACATCTCCTAAATTAAGCGAAATAAAAAAAAAACATACATGTCATGTTCTTTTTTTCGAGAAACTCAAATTGCTGAAAACCGCTAATGTGTCTAGTTTCCATGCCACAGGTGATTTTGAAATTTGGCCAATTATTATAATTGGTTATAACTTTCCTAGTGCTGCTGCTACGCTCTAGAAATAAATACATCTTTATTGAAGTTTTTTCAATACTTTTTACTAGTGCTATCAAAATTCCAGTGCCCCTCCGAATTTTAGAGAAATTAAAAAAATTAAAATGGAAAAATGATGGTTGACAGCCTCTCGTCCTTGTTTCACATTGGAGGCTCTCCTTTGATAGTGGTGAACTCAATCAATCGGTGTGATCTTTTCATTATGAACCTTAATTCTAAAGTTCGTTCATCTTATTTTACTCACAAGTAACTTTTCTATTCTTTTGTTCTTCTCAAAACCAAAGGATTAGTGGTTTCATTCACTCATAGTACTCTTTTCTTGTAGCTCTCATAATTTCTAAATTGTATCTTCTATTTTGCTCCACAAGAGTTAGGGATATTGTACTCAATCGTTTTGAAAAGTATGTAATCTTGGAGAAAATCGCTGTAAGATCATTCAAAACTCAATAACAACTGATATCTGATATCTCGACTTTGGAATAGGTTCAGGGAGACAGGTCCCTTGTTGGAAAGACCAAGGCTTGGTGGGCGACGATGATTTTCAATAGATTTTTCTTAGACAATTTCAAAAATAAATCATGAGGTTAAATAATAAAAATTTCAAAAGTTTTAGATTAACATAATCAAAAGGGTTTTGATTTTGATTCATTTCTATTCACCTGAAGAAGTCATAAAACTTGAGCCTGAGTAAATTATGTTGACCGAAAAGTGGTTCTTTCAGAATTTTTATATTAAAGTATATCATGACATATATTTTTGAAATTTTCTAAGAAAAGTCTATTGAAAATCATCATAGCACACTACGGTCCCATTTGAAAATGATAAATTTTTTTCATTTCTCTAAAATCTAAAGATCCACTGAAATTCCGATAACACTGGTAGAAAGTATTGAATGGGAGCGGGAATACACCGACCAAAATTTCAAAGAAAATACTGTTAAATGGTATACAGATGGTTCTAAAACCAACACGGGAACTTGCGCTGGGGTTCATGGGGCCAAAGCCAAGTGTTAGGCTCCTGTGTGAGTGTTCTGCAAGCAGAAATATTAGTAATCAAAAGATGTCTAGACATTAATCTAGAGAGAAACTATCAGAATTGCGACATAGCTATTCACTCAGATAGTCAAGCTGCTATTAAAGCACTGAACTCCTATGTCATGGACTCAAAGTCGATATGAGAATGCCGGATCAAACTCAATGAGGTAGGCAAGAAAAATAAGGTCTCTTTGATATGAGTTCCTGGTCATTCGGGAGTCACAGGTAACGAAGAGGCCAATAAAATTGCCAGAGAGGGTGCTCGGAAACCACTCACTGACCCAGAACCTTTCTGTTGTATAGCAAAATGTACATATAAGAAGCAGCCTCTGGAGAAGGAGAAAACTGAAAAAGAAACACTCTGGCAGAATCTCCCAGTGTTAGATCACTGCAAAAAGTTTCGAAACTGCAAGATCCAAAAAATATTTGGATCTCAGTAAGAACCAACTACACCTCCTCACTGGCTTTCTTACAGGGCATTGTCGCCTCAGAAAGCACTTGCTAAGAATGGGCGTATCGGCCACTGACTAGTGTAGATTCTGTGGGGAGGAGGAAGAAACTCCTATTCACCTAGTCACAGAATTCTTTGGCATTGTAAGCCAAAGGAAACAATGCTTTGGTCAAGAGACCTGTAGGAGTGAGGAATTGACCTCACTGAAGCCTTCCGAGATACGGAATTTCATAAGATCTCTGGGACTGGAAGGCGAGCTGTAAAGCTTTGTCTGGGGGCACAATAAACCATCAGATGGCAGTGGACTGTAACCTCATTCAAACTATTAACTAAGTATTGAAAAAACTGCCCTGAGGATGTTTTTATTTGAAGAGCGTAGCGGCAGTACTGCGGAAGTTATAACCAATTATAATAATTGGCCAAATTCCAAAATCAAACTGTAGCATGGAAACTAGACACCTTGGCGACTTGCGGTTTTCAGCAATATACGTTTCTCGAAAAAAGACACCATGACATGTATATTACTTTTCTTCTATCTAGCTAAATTTAGAAGATGTAGTACTAAAACATCGAAATCTGTCCGCCTTGTACAAGAAAAAAAATGTTTTCAGAAATGAAAACTGCCTGAGGTTTCTATTTTTAGCTTGAAATGTGTAGCAAAATTTTGAGGAGGGAATCTATTGTTCTGAATGTAACCAGGAATCGCGTATTTTTCGTAAGCCATGTTCCAGTTTGCTGCGAGAAGCTGCGATAAACAATTCTTCGAAAGGTATTCCTGATGGACGAAAAGGAAAAATTCGAGGCAGAACACGATACAGCTCAATATCGCCCCTGTTAGCGCCTTCGGTATTATATTCCATAGAAAGGTCAAAAGGGACCAAGTTTCCTTTGGTAATGGATAGCCTGCGGTCCGAATTAAACGGCCAGAGGCTCTAAAGCGAAGAGGAAATGTTGCAGATGTGCGAGCAGACCAAGCATGAAAAACTTTTTTTGTTGCTTCGGTCCGAGATCCGATATCAAACCTTTGACATCGCGAGACAAAAAACTGAACGTTTCCTGGGGAACATAAAGTGCACCTACAACTCAAAGGAATATTGGACGTTTATTCGGAGTTTCAATTCATTCTCTTCTTTCCGAATTATTACGAAACGATTGAATCGCTGATGTTTGAAATCAATGAAGCGCTGAGCTAAGAATGAATTAGAAGATTGGGGAATTAGATTTCGATATTATCGGCATTTTTGACCCAAATTCAACTGGAATCTTGAAAGATAAACGTCCAGTAGTTATCCTTTTATAAGGCTCGGATAGAAACAAATATAAACAGGGTTAACACACTCCTTCGATATTCACATAATATTGAGAGCTAGAAGTCTCCTGAAGTACTTCAAGAGTAACAGAAAAATTGTAAGACGTGGAGAAATTACGGAAACAGAACAATTCATACAAACTCAGAAAAATTTTGTCAATTAACTGAAGATTAACAAAATCTAGATATATTTCAGGTTTCACAAAAACGTTCTCAAATGGAAAATTCTGATGTTTGACATATTTTGGGAAAAATCTTTGATGATATTCTCCTGAAAGATGTTCAGAAAATGAAATCATTCGAAATCGATGAAGGAGCTACGAGAAAAATGTGGAATGGTGTTGAATGAAAATGAGAATAAGTCACTCTGGCAGTTATTTTGGAAGCCTCAAAAAACACCATCAATCTATGTACTGTTCTAAAATGAATTGCAAACTGTCTCAAAATATGAG
Organism: Hippodamia convergens; assembly: GCA_038502775.1. Taxonomy (NCBI): domain Eukaryota; kingdom Metazoa; phylum Arthropoda; class Insecta; order Coleoptera; family Coccinellidae; genus Hippodamia; species Hippodamia convergens. The sequence continues at coordinate 23,941,612 of CM076608.1, forward strand.
AAACCTCATTTACAACGACATTGAGCTGGAAGGAAGTAAGACTTGTGTCGGTTCTGAATAAATAGATCTCGGGAAATTAACATTTGAAGAATCTGTTAATAAATCTAACTTTTAATAAAAATAATAAATTGATGGTATCTGAATAGATCGGTTGAGAAACAAATCTAGATGTATCAAATCCAAATATCCTGTGTTCTAGTGAGATCCGAAAAAATTCATCAGATAGATGTTGTTGGTGAAGCTGTTCCAAAATTATCAATCTTGATTGGAATTCAGCTTCGTTGGAAAAAAAATTTTGCAAATTTTTTTTCTTGCGTCATTTATTGACGGTGAACTCGAAAACTGATACGTATAGATAGTATTATTATTATTATTATCACAAACAGGGATCGTTGTGACTTGGTTCAACCTTCGGGGATAGTATAGTAGTATTAGGCGAGATTCGAATCTATGTTAGCATTCAGCATTAATCATCTGTGGGACTCAAATGTCTCTTTCATTATACAGAGTTTGTAAAAAAATGTGAACCTAGTTTTCTGGGGTGATAGTAGTACAAGTTTGATAAATATACTCATTGCTGAAAATTCAGGGGACCCAAGGAAGATATAGGTATTTTTTAAAAGTTGACGAAATTAAAAAAATTATCCACATAACTGGTCGTGATTGATTGTGAAGATTGATAATTCTTCCATAAATTATTAAAATACACTTTTTCATTTCACTTCGACATTTGTGAAATTGTAATAAGGGTTGTTTTTAGTAAAGGGTGAGTCATGATCCATTTGGGATAACTAATTTCGTTGTATTTATTTTTGAGAAAAAATAGCAAAAGTATTTGATGGAGCGAAGAAAATTACTTGAAAAAGGTACTTTCCAAATAAAAAAAATGAAACCGTATTTGAGTAGTGAGCAGATTCATTCATTCTTATAATGTGACTACAATTAAAATATCTCGAAAAGGTTCAATTCTTCGTATTTGGAAAGGAGTCCTTTTTTCATGTCATTTTCTTCGCTTCATAAAAAACGAATACAACGAAAAAAGTTGTCCCAAATATATCACTCACCCTCTAAAAACACTCCTAATAACAATGTCAGAAAGGTAGAGGTGGGCAAAATTTGTGATACTCGAATTACAACTTTTTAACACTGAGAGATAGAGGAAAATGACTGACACGTTACGTTGAGCTCTTATAGAGAAACAAGAAGCCATCAATTGCATTCCTCTATCTTCTTTCGTTTTCGAGTTATAGGCCAAAATTGCAATTTCGGCGATTTCAACTGTGGTCATTATTTCCGTTTCTGTTTGTTGAAATGAAAACATTATACAGGCACTTTTTTATAGTAATCCAGTAGCGTTCTCTGTTTTCGATGAAAGGTTTTCTTGCTGAGCTATAACATACAGATACAGGAATGCAGTTTATGGCATTATCATTTTCTCTAAAAAAGACCACCGTAACGTGTCATTCATTTTCCTCTATCTCTCTCACGATTAAAAAGTTGTAGTTCAACCCTGTACATTTATGCACGAAATTTCAATGTAGTGGCATTCACCCTTCAGAAGTAATGTGGAGAAATTTTTCCAATTTCATCAACTTTGAATATATCTTTCTTGATATGCATTTTGGGCCATGAGTTAATTTACAGAACTATAGTTATTTTTCAATGTACGGGGTATGTAAAATTGGTGATACCTGAACTAAAACTTTTAACTCAAAAGAGATAGAGGAAAGTGACACATTATGGTCTTTTTTTAGAGAAACTGATAATGCCATCAACTGCTTTCCTCTTTCCTCTTTCGTTTTAAAGTTATAGGCTCAATTGAAATTTGGGCGATTTCATCTTTGGTCACTATCTCTGTTTCTATTTATAATGAAATCAAATGAAATGAAAACATCACACAAACACTCTTTTCATAGTAATCTCTCTAGAGAAAAAAGACGACTTTATGTTATAGTTATAGCTCAGCAAGAAAACATTTTTGGAAAACATGGTACGCTATTGGATTGCTATGAATAAATTTAGTGTCTGTCTTATGTTTTTCTTTCAACGTCCTAGCACAAACAGTAACGGAGATAATGAACGAAGTTGAAATCTCCCAAATTTCAATTTTGCCCTTTAACTCGAGAACAAAAGAAGATGAAAGAATGCAGTCGATGGCATTATCAGTTTCCCTAAAAAGACGGCCTCTATCTCTTTCTGTTAAAAAGTCGTCATTCAGATATCAGCAATTTTTCTCATCCTATACTATCATCCCCAGAAAGCTCAGTTCACATTTTCGACTCACCCTGTATATATTGATAATACAAAAGAGTAAAATTACATGTCGCACCCTGTATATTTAAAAAAAAAATCAGCGGGACTCAAGGTACAAAAACCGCGTTAGACCAAAACCTCACTTTCTGTTTCTCCGCAGAGCAACAAAATGAAATATCAAAGTTGCCGTGTGTTCCCGCTCTCATAGCGTCCCGACGATCGGCGTCGGCTGACGAAGCCAATGTTTTCGGAAGAAAGCCCACTATCCATACATGGAGCGCTCGGCGTCGAGACGCAGTCGCGTGGCGTCTCCCAAAAAAGCCAGAGGCCGTTGGCGTCGGGAGGAGAAGGGAAGCCAGGCGTCGTTCTCACGAGCAAGGTGTATTTATGCTTCTGGGACACCATAATAGTCCGGGTTGCCATAAATGCATCGGGTTTTTGGGTCCGAGCCCTGATGCAGGGCATTCTCGTCCCTTCGTTGTGGGTAAATGGGCATTTTAGCTGAGGTGGTAATAGACCCCTTATTTCCTGGCTGTTGACCCTTTTTATTTCATTTCCTTCACACTTCACGAACTTTCTCATTGTTTGAAAAAAAATTCTAACCCTTCTTGAAAAATTACAAATGAATTTTCAGATATCCAGCGAATTTAATAGAAAAACCATTTCAAATTGAAACAGGAAAATTTTGACACGAAATTATAAAGATAATCAGGGACCAACAAGAAAACGTCAAGAACAATAAATCTCATTGAATTTTCTTGGTTTGCGATTTCGAGTATACTCTATTAATAATATTCATTCATTTATCTTAACGGGACAAACTAAAAACTTCCTACTCAAAATACGAACTTTCCTAAAATAATTCCAAATCAGATATTGGTTTTCATTTCTCCTGTGTTGTATTTCACCATTGAATTGCCATTCTTTCATGATTGAAATGATTTACAACACTTGGTGTCCAGAAATAATTTTCACAATTAAAATTCGAATCTTATACTTCTATATCAGCACCTCAGAGGTAAAGTGTGTTAAGTCACATTTTTTCAGACACGAACTATCTACAATATTGGATTCACATTAGTAAATTCTAGCTAGTGGAACACATTTTTGACCCCCTAAGTACATCAAGTCGCCAAATAATGGCAGTAAACATTCTTTGAAACAATAATGGAACTGAAAAATCTCTCTTTTGTCTAATTCTGATATTGTGACTTAACACTTTACCTCTGGGGTGCTGCTATTGATTGTTCTTTTGTTTGGAATTTGATAGTTGTATTCCCTGTAAACGAAGAAGGTCTAGATGGCAGAAGATATTCAGAGATCATTAGAAATCTAGAAGCTTTCAACATAGAAACATCACAGTTATAGGTGAAAAAAGAATTTTTTCTTAATTGAACATGAGAGATTCTTGTAGAAAATTTTCTGCAGAAAAAGAAACCGGCTGTCGGTTTGATAGACCTTCAGTAGTTCCGGAGATATCGGCTGTTGAGTAAGAAAGGGTCCTTTCGCATTCAAAATGGGATATCTCGAAGACAAATGGTCATTTCCGAGGGTGGTGAAAAATAAATTAGACCTGAATGAGCAGGCTATGTGGGCATTGCATCGGTCTATCTCGAAAAAAATTTTCCATGAGCGTAGGGCAAAATAAAAATTTGAAAAATTAAAAATAAATTTTTCTTCGTGCTTTATCTGAGGATTGCATGGCTACCGGTACTCTGAAAGATTGTTAACCAATAAATTCAGAAACCAGAGTCTGCAAGCTTCAAAAGTTGATTCTTCTATTTCTCATACAACCATTTTTCACTGAGATACAGCCTATTGAAAAACACCAAAAAATTTGGAAAATTTTTCTGTTCCTTTAATTGTTTCGAGAAGTGTATAACAGCAAAACTATAACACGGTTAGTGAATTACTAGGTGTAGCATTTTGCAAAATTAGAGCTGCGTATATTCAAAATAACATTAATCATTTCAAATGAATATGCGAATTATGTTCAGAACATGACGAACAAATTTTTTTTGAATCTTTAGATAACAATATTTGTTTTTAAGGATGGTTAGAATTATTATCGTAGTTTTTTATTTCTGGTAGTTGACATAAAATGAAATTTCATTTGAAATTGAAATTCAAATTATGACAGTTATTATTAAAGAACAAGTGTCAGAAACGTATTATTCCAGTCAGAAAAAAGATGCAATTTGATGTTGAAATAAAATTTAGTACGTCTCCTTGGAAAAAGAACTATAAGTTGAATTTATAACTCGACAAAGATAACCCAGAAAGATTTTCAATGACACCAATAAAAATGAACGTAAAAATAACTGTCATCTTGAATATATCGGCATATGTCGTAATTTTTGGTCCCGAAAAATATTCCGTTTTCTTCTGTTATGAGATGTTTGGTCTATCGATGGGAGATGATTTCCTTTCATCAAGGTCCTGTTGAGGTCTTCGAACATCTGAAGTTCCGAAAAATCATTACTTGGATGGTCGTCCCTTGTTCAAAAAAACCTTTGCGATCAGAGAGCAAGGCTGAGAATTCAAATTTGAATATTGAAGGTATTCGAAGGACAAAAGTGATTACGTTCCGAAATTAGCCACTTAACCAGGTGTTGAAGGTCTCTATGTAAAAAACCCACACGCAACAGAGAAACTTCTCAGTGAAAGAGGACTATCGAAAGTTATGTAGTCATTTATTTTTAACTTAGTCCATTTTATGGTTTAGCTTGTGTCATTAGTTTTTCTAATGTTTAGCGATTCAAAAAAGGGAAATTGATTGGGTTTTTTCATTTCTTCAAATTTTGTGACATTTCTGTCAAATATAATTTATGAAGAATCAATTTCTGCGATAGGTGGTTAATTAAAAAACAATTTAATTCATTTTAAATAACTAGTTTTTTCCGCTTCCGTCTCTTTTTATTTCAGATTTAGAATTTCTGATAGATTGGTGAAGCGTCTGTTTTTCTCTGCTGCCCATAAAAGAACTAAATGAAGATGTTTTCATGATCACGTAGATGTCCTCCAAGATCTTCTGATATATAAAATTTTTAGTGAATTTTTTTTTTAAGATGAACGAGGGGTTTTGTTTCTGCTTGGGCTTTTTCCCTGACCTCATTTTATCATACTACAGACCTGTATGGCTTTTCTGCGTTGCGCTAACCTCCACTAGGTACTTTTTGTCAATATGTGTTGTATTATTTTAGCTCGCTCAATCAAGAGAATAGGTTTCTTATGGAAACAAAGGAATGTGAATGTTAAATTCGAATGACCTCCGAGTCTAGTAGAACTGTCGAAGAATCGAAATCTCATTGTGATTCGATAACAAATAAAGGACTGGACTGTTGAAATGATAAGTCTCGGCTGCCGCGAATTGCAATGCTCATTAGTCGTATCCGAACGTCAGACGTGAAAGCTAGACGGTTTGAAAATCAATTGTATACTCGTAAATCAAAGTGTTTACTGTTGAAGAAAAAATTCGAATCAAAAAATGTTACTTCGGTGGTCAATCTATTGCGGAGACAATAACTTCTTTCATTGTTGCCTTTGGAGATAGGCCGATATCTTCACGTTCGGCTCTCCAACTTTGTGCCAAAATAGAAAGTATGCCTGATCTTCTCATAGATATGAGATTTTCTCTTTATGATAGATTTGGCTACTGTTTGGCACAACAAGGTGGTTTTCCTTCTTTTATTTTCATAGAATTAGTTTTTGTTTGTCAATTTCTTTTCGTAGAATGTATTTTTTGTTTTTCAATTTTTTTTCTAGAATTCATTTTGTTTTCGAATCACTTTTGGCGAAAACAACCTGAATACTAATTTTCACAGGATATTGTTTGTGTCATTCATTGGGGCAAATAAATTCCTCGCTTCAGACTGTAATGGAATTGTCGTATTCCTTCACAACAGACATGAAATCACCCATATCGCATGTGGAGTGTTACTGATTCGATTCGGCACTTCACGTACCATATGTTGTGCTCCATATCCCCACCCAACCAAATCTGTTCCCCCAGCCATTTATTCGATATCACTTCTCTCTGAGGTTTTGTTTCTGCCACTGTTCCACTAGAATATGGCCCTGTTCGAATTTACTATAGAAACTGTGATATTTCCTACTGTATTTTCCCGATCTGTAACTTTCAAATTTTTAAATACATCAACGAACTGCAACCATCTTTGAATCTGTCATGAAAAAGCATCCCATAAATTTTCAACTCAACCGTTCGGAGAAATACTTCAAGTTTACCGAATTCGGGATGGTAGATCACCCTGTATAAATGTGTGTTTCACTCCTCATGAACCAAACTATCTTATCAAGTAACGAGTAACTCGAATCTGTTATTCCCCAATTTTCTATATTCTCTCAGACCGTGGAGCACTCAACAGTTCTGCCCAAAGCACGAGAGGCTTTGAATATAATGATAAAAGGGACCTGGGTAAATGTAAAACTCCCACCATTTTTCCCACCCAAACAGCGCCGAATAAAAGATGACTCTGTAGAATAACTGAACGAAATTCTGAAAAAAAAAGAGGATCCTCCTGAATATTCATGCTGGAAATTCTCGAGCAAATTTCATCATCAGTCGGAATTTGTAAAAGCAAAGCATGAAATTATTTTCCTTTTCCGGTTTTATCTACAGGAGACAAAATTATATTAATTAATGAATTAGGTACAACGTGAAGGTAAGAAGGGGGACGATAGTCCCCTTCTCCTTTGAATTCCGTTGGGAATTTAAATCGATTAAACACACGGCAGACTTCATCAAAATGTAAATCATTTCAGTTCGTACACAGAGAAATTACTGAAGAAAAATTGTAATTTTTTTCGAACCTACTCAAGCTTTCCTTATCGATGTGCCGTACTACTTCATTTTATGAAAAATTCATAATATGAATTAAGCATAATCTTTCCAAGTTGACGGCAAACATCAATTAATGGAAAATACAGAAATAATCTATAAAAAGCCTCAATTATAATAGTATTTACCTCAGAATGAAAAGAAATTATGAATATATCGAGTGATGCATAATAATAATTACGCACTTTGTTCAAATGAGTAAAAAGCCCATTAGGAGTAAACCGAGCATATTGTATGACATAACATCAAAGCCATGTGATTCCGTTTTGATAAATACCATTAATATCGTGAATAACCGATAGCTTGGAAACATACATTATTCGATTTTTTTTTTAAAAATTCTTCCTTTCTTCCATATTCCTATTTCGTTAGTTTTTTCATGTCCATTCAATATTAGACAGATAACCTGTTTTGTATCTGTCGTATTTTGTCATTTCCTTCATGGAATTTCATTTTTAACCAATGCAGTAATTTTATCTGGATGAAATCTCAGGTGCAGGAGCTCCGATTCATATAACTCCTCAATCATGCGATGTCAATCCCTTGGAGAACACTGGTTGTTCATATCCTGAAGAAAAAAATTCAGGCAAGAAAGTAAATTCACCTCAAAACTCGACGAAAGTCAACGTCACTTCAATGACTCCCAAGCATTGAGAAGATTAATGAATTTCTCAGAAAAAAAGGATAGAATTGTGTATTTGTGAAAACGGGGGACATTTTGAAACCCTATTCCAAATGAATCCTTTAAAATGTTATTAGTCTTTTTTTCTATTTTCTTGTGATTTTTTGTTCAATCATTACATTTTTCATTAGTTCATTACCATCATCGATCATAACTGGTGCACAGTATCTAGTTTTATCAATAATACCTTCTGGTGTAAAATTCAATGATGTTCAAGTTCGCTCAAAATTTAACTCAATAAATCTAATATCAAAAAAGTTATGTTTAATACTACTTAGTACAAACCATGTAACTGTCTGGAGAGTCAGACAAAAAACAAATCCAATGGATGCATCAGATTCCAAAACACATTCGTATGAAATCTCATTACAATGTTGCCAGTAGTTTCGGCAAAATCGTAAAAAATGTGTTTATTTTTTTCTTCTTCAATATCTTGAATACGGATGGCTTTACGAAGATTTTTTACTGAGCAAACCTGAATGAAATTCTATACGAATATGTTTTGGGAGCTGATACATCTAATGAATGTGTTTTGATGTCTGGCCCGCATAGAGGGCGCTAGTTTCACGGTTCGTACCAGGTTGTTTTGAACAAAACTTTTTTATATTAGATTTATTAAGGTGAATTTTAAGCGATCTTAAACATCATTCAATTCGACACCGAAAAGATACTTTTGAATCAACTCGATAATGTGCACCGTTTTCGGAATAGTTTGATTTGAAAATTATGAGGTAATAAACGAGGCTGATATAAAGGAATGATGAATATATTTATTGTAGAGAAAATCACAAGAAAATTTTAAAAAAGGGTATAAACATAAAAAAATTCAATTAGAGTAGGTGTACGAAATGTCCTCCGTTTTCACAAATACACTAATCTATCCTTTTTTTTTAATCCATTGATCTTGTTAACGCTTGGGAGTCGGCTATGAGGTCATTGAAGTGACGTTGAATTCTGCCCTTCAATTCATGACATGAATTTAACCCTGTTACATAAATTTCTTTTTCAAGTTACGTTCAAACTGTGTAATCCAAAGGATTGGAATGAAATTAATGAATTGAATGAAATTACCGGGAAGGCCAATGAATCGGAGCTTCTACACCTCTACCAATCCATTGATTCGTAAAATGTTTACTCAACCGATAACGACATCTACTATCAATAAGAGGTGGAGCACCATCGTGCTTAATAATTTAAAAAAATAATAATGAATTATTTTATCAAGACTTTTTAGCAGCATCGATTATTGCTTCATAATTTTCAAATCAAAATATTCCTAGAACGGAACACCGTATCAAGTTTCATTAAGAGAACCTTTTCGGTGTAAAATTGAATTGTGTACATGATCGCTCAAAATTTAGATTAATAAATCTAATATCAAAAAAGTTATGTTCGATACAACTTAGTGCTAACCGTGATACTCTATGACAGTCATAGCAACACTCATTAGATGTATCAGCTTTCAAAACATATTCGTATGAAATTTCATCACAAAGTTGCCAGTAGTTCGGAAAAATCGTAAAAAATGTGTATATTTTTTTCTGTTTCAACGCCCTATATCTTGAATACGTATGGCGATACGAAAATTTTTTACTGAACAAACTCCTATTATTTTTCGGTTTTCTATCTATCCTAGAGAGGGGGTCACCTTTTTTGAAACACCCTGTATTTGAACGAGACGACCGACATAGTAAAACACTGCGCGCTCCCTGCCCTCTATCTCAAAAACAGTTTTGAGTACAAAAAAACTTCTGAAACAAAAATTGTAGAGACTTCATTCCTCTACAATATTTGTGATGAGTAAAAATAGCAAAATATGATAGGAACTGAGATATTTCAGAAAAACTTGCAATAAATAAATTTTTTTACCTTTGACCTGAAGAATTTTATAAACCGGACACCCCACAAAAAAACTTTCGAATCAAAAATTGTAGAATATTTATTCCTCTACAATAATTATGAAAATTCCTATAAGGAACTGAGATATTTCAGAAAAACTTGCAAAAAGTCAATTTTTTTACATTTGACCCGAAAAATTTCATAGACTCTGACACCCTACAGTCCGTATGGTTTGAGACAAGTTTTGAAAGGTGAAAATGAAGGATTTTCTTATTTTTTATGTTCTCTCGGGAAAATTTCGAACGACAAGACACATTAAATGGAAGAAAAATTCAGGATTTCACCGAATCTTATAAAGAGGAGAAATGAACAATTTAAAGAATACTGAAATGCTGATAAGTGATTTAATACTTGGTATTTCTACCCCTTGCGTTAATTACAGCTCGGCAACGACGGTTTATACTCAAAACGAGTGATCTTAAAATGTTCTGATCTAATCCTGCCCAGATTTTTCCGAGTTGCATTCCTAAGTCATTAAGAGTAGCTGGATTATTTTCTGATTTTCTCAGCCTTCTATTGAGCTTGTCCCAAACCTGCTCAATCAGATTGTGATCTGGACTTCTTGCTGGCCATTCCATTCGAGAGACTTCATCCTCTTCAAGGTAGTCCTGAACGATGAGCGCACGATGGCGTCTGGCATTATCGTCCATAAAAATGAAATTTTCACCAATGTATGGGGCAAATGGCACAACATGCTCTTCAAGAATGTTCCATATATACTTATCAGCATTCATAGCTCCATTATCAATGACCACTAGGTCTGTGCGAACAGTCAAAGATATTCCACCCCATACCATAATCGATCCTCCTCCGAAACCAGTAGTATTCAGGAAATTGCACTGATCGTATCTTTCATGTGGACGTCTGAATACAAGGAAACGTCGATCACAATGGTAGAGGCAGAATCTAGACTCATCTGTGAAGAGAAAGCTTTCCCAATCGGCTTCTTCCCAATGGATATGCTCTCTCGCAAAATCCAAACGCGCCCTTCGATGGGCTGGGGTAAGAGCTGGGCCTCTTGTCGCGACACGAGGCCTTAAATCATATTCTCTGACGCGATTTCTTATTGTCTGAGTGCTAATTTGCACCCCATGAGTTTGCTCCAGCTGATTTTGAAGGAGGCGAGCGGTTGCAAACAGTCTCAACGAAGAAACTCTCAGGTAACGTTCTTGAATGGCAGTTAGTATTCGTGGTCTACCCTGTCCTGGTCTTCGGACTTTCATACTTGTCTTCCTGAATCGCTGCAAAATTCTGGACACACTTGTATGGGAAACTCCAAACCTTTCTGCAAATCTTGTGTATGTCCACCCTTCTTCTCGCAAAATTACCGCTTGGGCACATTCCTCTTGGCTCAAATTGCGTGTAGAAAATCAAAAGAAAGAAAAACTATTGATCACTAGAATTGATCGAGAACAACTGATTCTAGAATGGAGCCAATACATTCAAAATCTGATATCATCTTTTTTTATTCCTGCTGGGAAAAAACATCTGTATTGAAGAAAAACGTTGATAGTGGATAACATATGCATGCTCAATTCTGATGAAAATAATTATCATTTTTTTGCTTAGTGCATTTAGAATTCCGACATTTCGACTCAATTTCAACAAAAATCACTGGACTATTGATTGATAGCTCAAGACAAAAGTAACTTCTAGGACTGGCAATGAAATGAAATTCTCCATTCATATGATCCTGAATGAAATTCAAAATATGGAAAATACAAATAAATGCAATTTTGGCCACACCACAAATTATTATCGAAAAACAACTGCATATTGGCTGTGTTACTGCACACAATCAATCAATTATTCCAAATTACGCACTGACATGTACCGCAAAATTCCCTAAATCATGAAAACCAACACCTACCCATCCATTTAATTCACTCCATTTTATACGAGCCCAAGGAATTTCCGCTCAACCGTTACCTACCTCTGAGAAAATCGAAAAAAATTAAGTATTCATTAGTTAGGAAAAACCCCGACGACATGTTGAGACCATAATATAAATCCGGAAAATAAAGGCGCAGGAGAAAGATCGTTACCCGGAATTTTCTGGGGAACTGGAGTAAACCGAGTTCGGAATTCTTTTCAGATCTAAAGAGACTCGTAAAAACCCAAACTCGCTTTTAATGAAACAATAAAACAACTAGCCCTTCTCCTTTCTGTTTTCGAGCGTGAATCTGGGGGTCTAAGTGCGTTGAATTTGAATCGTTTTAGGGTAGGCTTGGAGCTTAGCAAGACCATTTTCTATTATTCATGTCTCCTGAGGCCTTAATTCTCTCGGATAGTTAGATAAATTCCGGATTTTTATCAACACGTGGAGAACTTCGACAAAATGAGAGCTGAGTCAGAAAATGATGGGAATGTTATTAATTAATCTCGTGATACAGGATGCTCCCGTCTTCTCTAGGATAGACAAAAAACTGAAAAACAAATGGTGTTTGTTCATCAAAAAATTATCGTAATGCCATCCGTTTTCAAGGAAAAGGGAGCTGAAAAACAAAATTTAAACACATTTTTTACAATTATTTTGAAACTAACGCCAACATTGTAATGAAATTTTTTACGAATATATTCTGGAAGCTGGTACATCCAATGAATTTGTTTTTATGCCTGACTCTCTCTTTTTTAACATTAGATTTATCAAATTTTGCTTGATAAATCTAATGTTAAAAAAGTAAGTTCCAATACTACTTTTTTACGAATATTTTCTGGAAGCTGGTTCATTCGATGAATTTGTTTTTATGTCTGACTCTCATAGAGGGCGCTAGCTACACCCTCCGTACCAAGTAGTATCGAAACTTACTTTTTTAACATTAAATTCATTAAGCAAAATTTGAAGTGAAATAAAACATCATTTAATTTCATACAGTTTTCATTGTGTATTTTCCCGTTGTGATCATGATTCAATGATAGGATTCTTTATACCATTGTTGTGATGGCACCTCCCAATTACATCACTATTGTAGCTTGAACCTGAGTAGGTATAAAATATAACATTACTAGCAAGGTGAGAGAGTTTTTACTGGCGCCTGCGGCTCGTCAGTTACCTCTTTGAGCCAGTAAAACCCGTTAATTTGCGTGTATTGTTTTACATTTTATTTGTATCTCATTTGTAAAAAGGTTAGATGAATTCCAAAAAAATCGCAAATGTCGTAAGCTATATAAGAGTAGCCATGAACATGTCTGTTTATTTTTCTCTACATTTGTTTTGGCGAAAGCGAGAATGAATGTACCAAAAGAAATTATTGAGGCAACTAGCAGTGTAGCATAAAGTTTATCACCTGCAAAATCAGCGAGAATACGACGACTTCAAAAAGTGGCAAAACAAAAATAGTGTGATTGGGGTAACTGAAGATGTTTTGTTGGTCTACATGAATCAACAATCAGCCAGATTTATCCCTAATACTTTATGGGCAAAATGGTCTATGCTGAAAAGCTGCTTGGAAATGAAAGAAAATGCCCCTGTTCGCAGGTTTGTTTTCCTTAAAAAAATTATTGAAAAATATGACGTTTAGTTGTCACTTGCAGATTTCAAAAGGTAATAGCGTTTGGGCATTATACGCCAAAAGAGGCCAAGGTATTGAGTAAAAAAGAGGCTGAACAATTTCTTTTACATGCTCCTGATGACCAGTGGTTGCTGGCGAAAATTGTAACAATATTTGGAATCTTTGGATGATGTCGATGTGACGAAATTCTCTCCTTAAACATGAATGATGTAGAAGATATGGAAAAATACGTTATTGTGACATTGCGGCAAACAAAAAATTTAACAACAAGAAGATTCACCATAACCGATGATGGAGATATTTTAGCACTAAAGCGTGCAGGAGGGTGGAAGAGCACCGAAATTGCGATGAGTTATGTCGATGATTCGGTCAACAAAAAAATCGAAATGTCTAGCAATTATTTGGTGGTAAGGAGAGTACAAATGTTCTGCAGTCCTCGAGTTCAGCAGTTTCTGAGTCAACAGATGGTTGATCATCATCAGTATCAACTCTTTCATCATCAAAAATCTGTGTTACTGGAAATAACAATTGTACGATGATTTTCAACATATATGACGATAAAACAAAATTTTCTTATGTAAATAATACTACTAGCTTGTAAAAATTTTGCAAGTTAACTGTCAGTTTTACAAGTTAGTGACTTGATAAAATAAACTTTTTTGAATAATATTGTGTTTTTGGAAACTGACGTTTACAAATGAGAAACAAATCAAAGGTATATCTCTACAACGTACAAAACTAATTGAAATCCAACTAAAAGTATTTTCATGTAAAATATTGCCAAGACGAGGTCGTATTCCTAACATTGTCAAAAAGTTATCAGATCTCATGTGGAGCCAAGCTGCTAACTCTGAACTCTTCATCTCCAAAAGTCATTATTTACAAACTCTACGGCTTGGTAAGAATAAGTAGGTAACTTGGCCTCTCCGTAACTATAAGAACTATTGTATAACAGAAAAGTTATGACCAGCGAATGAATTTTTCACCTTACGCTCACATGGCGAAAAAGAAACGGCCAAGTCACTTATTTCGACCAAGGCATAGAGTTTGTGAAATAAAAACTTGCGAAGATGAAGAGTGTAGAGTTAGCAGCTTGGCTCTACATGAGATCTAAGAACTTTTTGACAATGTTAGAAATACGGGCTCGTCTTGCCAATATTTTACGTGAAAATGTTTTTGGTTGGATTTTAATATTCGAATAATCATAAGGTTGTTGTGATTAGCAAACATTACAAAATCGCACTTATATCTATAATCATCTGAATTTGGAGATATCCAAATTATTTTCTCTGTCAGTTTAGGTGATTCCTGGAACGAACATTCTAGTATTCGAAATACAAAAGAGGATAATAAGCCATTGAAACCGATATCAAGATGAGATCATCAGTACCATTGCCGCAACCTACCAGAAGTTCGTAACAATTACTACTCGAAAATGATATAGATATCAATGCATTGCGGAGATAAAAAAAAATTGCGTGAATCATTGATATGATGCATTCGAAGCGGATACCCAATTCTCCAAAACACAAGATAGTCTGATAACCAGATCTGAAAATCTTTTCATCCATAGTCAATAATATATTGATCTTCATTTATTCAAATTCTTCAACCTTGAATTAGCACGGACAATTTAATCAGATCTATATATACTCTGCTCGAGTTATAAACGGAATCAAACATAATTTTTCAGTCATAATTGATTAATCGGAAAATGCTGATAGTGAACAGAAGGAATGTAAAAGTCTATGAAAGAAGAAAGGTTAAAAAATTCTCAACATAAACAAATAATAATAAGAAGATAGTAAAAAACCAAACTTTCGAAAAAACCAACAAAAATTTATATTCTTGAGCCTTAAATGAAAATCATAAAAAAATTATAGCCATGACATAATTCTTCACAAATTAAGACCTATTGCCTAAATTAGGGTACATGAGGACATTAAGAGTGAATATTTGTCTCAGAATGAATTGAAGTAGTGATAACATGAAATGACGCATAACATTCATTACATTATTACACGAAAATTCTCTGATCTCAACGCAACATCCGTCATGTAGAATGATAAGAAATCAATTTCTTCACTTTGAGTAAAAGCACGACTTTTTCTTGCTTTTGTGTCAGGAATTACTACTATCAATAATCATCTTGTCTTTTATGATCATTTTCTCAAGTTCATCTCGCCTACATGCACTGATAACTCCCATAGTTGATACTACCTCTCAATGCAATAACTTATTAATATTTACACAGTGATGAATAAAGTTATTTACCTGTTTCATTCATTCATTTCAGCTAGCACAGAACAATTTGAATAATTCTTCTTTTGTAAAAGTTCTTGATCTTTTAGGCATTTTAAATGTGCGATTAACTTAGTTTATTGGCTGATATCATTTCAATCATATTGAAATTATTACAAAAATTTGACATCTGAAAAGATCATATGAGGGATAAATATTGCTGATGGTTCTTCAGCTGAAAAGAATTCAGAATAAAATGTTTCTGTTTTTCCGCTTGATTTCCAATTCATTTCGCCAAATATAATATTTCCAATAATTGTGGTGATTTTTATGATTTGTTCTATCCTCAAATGATTTTATGGGAAGATATCAAGTAGATTTGATTAATATAAATCCACTTGAAACTGTGAACGTGGAAAGTATACTAGTGATCTCCGTAAAAACATGGCCTATCTATTCGTATTATTCGTGTCAGGCAGAAATTTTGTTCAAATGCTTTCAAAGAAATTTTTCAAAGAACATTTTTTTAACTGTCATTCGTACCACCTAGAGGTGCAGATTTGAAAACTTTTCGTAAATTCAATAAAAAAATTGTACAATCATCTTGAAAAATTTTCAAGATATGATCTCCACTTTTAAGAAGTATAACCATGGAATTCGTCAGAAAAAATTGGCTTACTCAAAAAGTATCAAAGAAATATCAAAATTCAGGGTGTTATTTTGTTTTGTCACTTTCGGAACAGTCTCTAGAATGAAAAATACTTGAAACTGAGTAGTGTCAATTCCGCAGATATTTGCATTTATGTTATATACAATCTTGACTTGTACACTGTATCTCATTTTGGTTGAGACTGTATCCCAGCTATTTTTGAAGATAGTGACATGTGGTTTTCGCGACCCTGTATCACTTTTTTTTGTAAAACTTTCAAATCTACAAACAGAAATATTCCAACTACTTTTGTTCTTGAAGCGAAGGGCGAAAACGCCACTTTGGGAGATGTTATTATTCCTCAGACCCTGTATAAGATAAAAAAATTCAAACTGCTCATAATATGTATTTTTATATAAAATTGAGTGGCGAAGTTTCTCTGAGCACTGTTTTCAATATCGGAAAAAACTTGTTAATCTTCAAGGTAAACACCCTGTATATTTTGACGTGAAACTTTCGCAATTATTTTTCTGAATACATTGATGTATCATGAATAATTTTAGCTTTAAAATTCATAAAACTCCTTATTTATGTTTGTTTTTTTTAATAGTGGGCCATGATTTCACATATGCAATCAATATTAATTTTATAAAACATCATGTGACTGAAACCTTTTTATTTTATTGTATTTCGAACATAAACTCAAAAATGTTGAAAACAAAAAACTATTATCTGTATATATAGAAATGAATTGCAGTGCATTAAGTGCGATGAAAATTGTAAACCGCTCGACCAATTTGGCTAATTTTGGTCTTGACTTATTCGTGGAATTCCTGGGAAGGTTTGAAAGGTGAGAAAATATAAAAATGTGAGATATTTAATATTGTTTTTCCTTATTAATAGAGGCGATCGATTATCATTGATTTTCGATGATCATCGATGTCTGACGATTAAACATCGATGTTTTAAAATCGATTTTACATCATTTATAACATCGTTACGTCTATTTCCCGATTTCAATAATTTTTTCAAGTGAGGACGACGCAAAGTTTGCACAAAACAAAAATGTTCCCAATTAATAATACATAAATAAGTAAATAATATTTCGATAAACATCGGGTATCATGTTCGGTTATCTATTTCAATAGTGGCTTCGGTGATCATTTGTGAAAGTGATATTCGAAGTGTCTAAATGCAAAACCAGACATTTGATGTAAGAGCCTTTCCGAGCAAAACGAGAAAAACCTGCCAAAGTCATGGTTTTGAATTGAAAAACTCCCAGTTCTGACAATTTGAATTACGAATAGATGCTTTCAAAAGTCTACTTATGAATATGAGGGTATAAGAATCAGATTGCCAGCAACTTTCTCTATTGTAATCCTCCCTTAACTCATTTTGTCGGAAAATGTCAAATATCTGGTTTTGCATTTGTTCGCTTCATTGCTTCATTTCAAGTTACGTCCTTTTTTTGCAGTTGATCTTTTGTGATAGATACAACTCACCTCAAAGTGTGCGAGAACTTTTTTGTCAACTTGGTTATTTTCAATTTGCGATGCCGAGAATAAGAAGACCTGAAGTAAGAAACCGCTTCACGGGAGGGCCCATGCATTGAGGGGGTTGACTGATTATTTGATTATAAGAACATAATTTTAGTTATTTAGGTATAGGACGTATACATACGAAAAGATAGGGAAATACAATTAGAACTCTGGTAGGCGGTGTGGCAATCAGGATCTAGGCTTCTTCAAAATTATTAGTGTTTGAAGATAATATTGGACTAATAATAATAACAATAATTTCAATAGCCGATTTGAGCAGACGATGTTGCGAGGGTCAGCTAGTTATTAATATTTTTTTATGTTAAACCTTTATGCATGTGTGAAAGAATTCATGGCCCACTCTTGAAAAAACAAACATAAATAATGATATTCATGATGTTTGAATCTAAAATTTGAGATCACGTTGTGATACATTAATGTATTCAGAAAAATAGTAGCAAAAATTTGACATTAATTTGATTTGAGTAAGAAGATGTACTACTGAATCATCGAAATCTGACTCGTCCTGTATTCTGATCTCTATTATAATTTTTCCATGATTTTTTCAAATCAAGTTGTTAATCGCTCATAGTTCAAGTTTTCTGTCATAATACATTTTGCATTCGGTTATTCTTTAATTATCTGATTATTCATTTAATCGGTTGAGTTGTATTTCTTGCCATATTGTTAATGAACGAATTAAATCATTCGCTCTTGTTTTTCACGCTCAATGAGGACATCTTCACGTAGAGAATTTTCTAATAATCACCATAATATAACCATTTGACTGATACAAAAGACTTAACAGTATAGTTAGCGAGAAAAGCAACGTACGAGCTCGACTGAACATCTGTATCAACGTTCGAATTTCGACTCAGGGAAATGATACATTTCTTAATTAACGCATTAAGCATCTCTCGTTCGGATTACAGCCTATCGAATTATGGATATTGTATGGAAATCTCGAAGAATGGACGATTTCGTAAGATGAACATTTCACCGTCCAAGTATGCGAGATGCGAGCTTCTTTAATAGTAAAAACCGAAAATAGTTCCTACGGCCCGCCTCTAAACCGATACGCGAAGCTGCCGGGAGGTAAAGCTATAAAACCACGTCCTCCGATCAAACTCAGTCAGTCGCTAAGCTATTCAGCTCTGAGTTCTTTCTGTCTGTGCATCAGTGTAAATCAGACAACATGTGTGACGACGATGTTGCGGCTCTTGTCGTTGACAATGGTTCAGGAATGTGCAAGGCCGGTTTCGCCGGGGATGATGCCCCACGTGCCGTATTCCCATCCATCGTAGGTCGCCCCAGGCACCAGGGTGTCATGGTGGGTATGGGACAGAAGGACTCCTACGTAGGAGATGAGGCCCAGAGCAAGAGAGGTATCCTCACCTTGAAATACCCCATCGAGCACGGTATCATCACCAACTGGGACGATATGGAGAAGATCTGGCATCACACCTTCTACAACGAACTTCGTGTAGCTCCAGAAGAACACCCAGTCCTCTTGACTGAAGCCCCATTGAACCCTAAAGCCAACAGGGAGAAGATGACCCAAATCATGTTTGAAACCTTCAACACCCCAGCTATGTACGTCGCTATCCAAGCTGTACTTTCATTGTACGCTTCCGGTCGTACCACTGGTATCGTGTTGGACTCTGGAGATGGTGTGTCCCACACTGTACCAATCTACGAAGGTTACGCTCTTCCCCACGCCATCCTCCGTTTGGACTTGGCTGGACGTGACTTGACCGACTACCTCATGAAGATCCTCACCGAAAGGGGTTACTCTTTCACCACCACAGCTGAAAGGGAAATCGTGCGTGACATCAAGGAGAAACTCTGCTATGTCGCTCTTGACTTCGAGCAAGAAATGGCCACCGCTGCTGCCTCTACCTCTTTGGAGAAGTCCTACGAACTTCCCGACGGTCAGGTCATCACCATCGGTAACGAAAGGTTCCGTTGCCCTGAAGCCCTCTTCCAACCCTCATTCTTGGGTATGGAATCTTGCGGAATCCACGAAACCGTCTACAACTCAATCATGAAGTGCGACGTAGACATCCGTAAGGACTTGTACGCCAACACTGTACTCTCAGGAGGTACCACCATGTACCCAGGTATCGCCGATAGGATGCAGAAGGAAATCACCGCTCTTGCCCCATCAACCATCAAGATCAAGATCATCGCTCCCCCAGAAAGGAAATACTCCGTATGGATCGGAGGATCTATCTTGGCCTCCTTGTCCACCTTCCAACAGATGTGGATCTCCAAACAGGAATACGACGAGTCCGGCCCTGGAATCGTCCACCGCAAATGTTTCTAAGCCAATCAATCTCACACCTTATGTCATCATGTTGTTATATTGTATTGTACTTAAAACTTTTTGTATCGATGCGACTTTTGGTGCGCTGCCATCAGAATTAATACAGACAAGAAACGCATAACTTGAAGAACTCACCTGCAGGCCGATGAAGAGCTTCGTGAAATAGCCTGACTCAATTATTTCGAAGAATTGCCCGTTTATTTAAAAACCATCTGAGTTATTTATTTTATTGTATTTATTATCAATGTATTTTTTTAAATAAATCTCGGCAATATTTATAAGTTATATTTGATTAAATGAGTTTCAGAAAAAATATGTCGATTTCATTGCCCCCCCAATTTCTAAAAATAGCTCGGATTCAAAGCCGAACTCATGACCATATTTGGCCATCTGTTCTATATTTAACTGGTGCTCTATTTATAAATCGAGAATAAACATTATTCAGCTTTTCATAACACCCCGAACCTGCTGTGTGATATTTATACTTACTATTTTTTCGATTGAGCCTAAGCATCCTCCTCTTATTTCTCTGCACTTTCAGGTCAACTAGAAATTCCACATTATGAAAGCAACGAAATTAGATCCGTTAAAAATAGATTGGCACATGAGGTTTCCAGTTAACTTGAGAACCCCTAAAAATATCTTCGAGATCCATTCAAACGTTGTATACAGGGCCATTCACGAAGTCCCATAGTTGAAATATTTAAGAGAAACTCTGTAGATAAACACTAGAAATTCGATAGTTTTGCTTTCTTAGGATACTCAGGATATATGTATTCTTGGAAAAAATTTCAGATTCGTTGACTTTCGGTTTTATTGGAAATGATAGTAACTTTTGTTTGAGGTAATAACCAATGTTTTCATTACTATTCAGGTCACCCATTGAATTCAACATTATTTTAATGTATCAATTGCATATAATTCTCAGAAAATTCGTCTTGAATTTGAAAAGATTAATAAAATTTTCTCAAATAGGGATTCATTACAAATTTAATAATTTGAAGATTTCTGCTTGAAAATATCTAATTTCTGAACATACCAGTGCTCCTCCTTCGTTAATCAAAAGATTTAAATGAACATACTATATGTTTCAATTTCAATGACAAAGTCAAACCTGACGAAAACCTCAAAACTGTTTTCCAATTTGAAACCTAGTTTTATATTTACCTAGGTACTGGAATGAGCTCGCGCTCCATGCATATAAAATTAACGAAATTAATAAAATCAAGTCATCAAGACATTTTTTTACTTCTTCTGTTGGAATTCTCACAAAAGCTACACTATTCAAGTTTTCATCGTACTTGTCCTTTAATTAGACCTACAAACTTCTAGTGGACTCTTTCGACCAAAATGGTTTAGTACAAACATGCTCCGTTAACGTTCTAGGGCCCTCTGAAGATGACTTACAGGCAACTTTTTTGTCACATATCTCCAAAACTGTGTTGAAATTTCACACATTGAATACGCATCGAGTGATTCGAGTGAATTTTTTTCATCTCAATCATAAACGTATCATTCTAGAAGGGCGAGGGGTATTTTAAGTGACAACTTATTTACCTTTCATTATTTTACAACTTTTACATGAAGGTCATTAGCTTTGATATTTTTTCTTGAAAAAAGGTGCTCTTGCTTGACATCGCCTAGTTGCACCGGTTCTGAGAAAAATAGATTTTGAATTTTCATTTCGTTCTCTACCCAATGGTCTTTATGTGAAGAATGATAATGAAGTGAGTTGAATATCAATTCATTGTACTTGATTTCAATAATTTTATAAGAGCTTTGCCTCATGAAACGATCATAATGCGGAATCATTTTTCCCTTGAAATTCATTTCTTGAAGAGCTACTGAGAGTTCTTTGTACTTAACCCAATGACGAAAAAAAATTTCGAATCCATTTTTCCCAAATTGGTGCAACTGGGCGATGCCACACAGGAGCATCTTTTGTCACGAAAAAATATTGGAGTTTATGAATTTGATGTCAAACTTGTAAACTAATGGAAGGTAAAAAAGTTGACACTAAAAATACCCCTCGCCCCCCAGAATGATACTCTTATGATTGAGATAAAAAAAATACACTTGAACCATTCGATGAGTATTCTTTATAGTAGCCAATGTGTGAAATTTCAACACTTTGGGTGACGCAGTTTTGGAGATATGTGACAAAAAAAGTTACCTGTAAGTCATCATCAGAGGGCACATTAACAAAGCATTTTTGTACGAAAGTGTCTCGAATAATGTCTATAACATCCATTAGAAGTTTGTCGGTCTGATTATGGGACTCTCTGGATGTAATAAAGACACTGATTGTCCAATAGTAAACTTCAACACTTCAATTCTGAATTGAAATTGGTCCTCAACATCCATTTCAGCTCGAAGACTTTGTTGTGCAAAAAAATGCCGATTTCATCCTGAATTAGCAGAAACTGATTTGATAGACGTACGTGGATGAGTGTGGAAATATCTTAGAGCATTAATTTCATTCCTTCATTTTCAAAATTCGGTTTTGCTCTTACATAAGATCCTACTACGTTTCCATCTAAAAAATTAGGAATTGAATTTGTTTCAAAATTCAAATTCCTTGTGTCTCTGCGAATATGGGGAAATTTGAGAGGACTGGTAGGTAACCAAGGAGTAGATGGAGATCGGATAGTAGCAGTAATAATTCTTTTAGAACAAGTCAATAATAACATTTATTTCAAAACTGACACCAATATTTGAATAAAACATAAATAAAATATTGAAAAAGTAGGGATTCATTGAACCTATTCCGAGCGCTGATAATTTTAAATTCAGTACTTAAGATCATGGGAGCCAGGGATCCTCCTACTATTTTTGAGCATAACGAAATACTGATGTCGCCTGTGCCTCAACATTTTTATGAAATTTTCATATTGCCCCCTTTGCTAAAAAATTCTGCGGGCTCCGTAGTGAAAGGTTCGTCAACTCGACGAAACATACAATCCAAATCTCCATGATTCGTTAGTTTGCACCTTTTGCAATAGTCCGTTATTTTTAGGAAAACTCTGGAAAAATTACCCCCCTCATTTATTAATAAGGATTCTGGGATGTTTTCGGTCGGAGCAATCTCCATAATTCTCTGTAAATTCAATATGTGCTTGAACTCTGGTTCTGTGAAGCCAAAGCTGAGATTATTCATGCTTGAGAGCAGTATGATCCCGTTTTTTTCAAGTTCTCTTTTGATGCTCTCGTCTGTTATCGATGGAGGAATGTCTGTCACAAGTAAAAACTGTCGCTCAAATTTCCTTACTTCAACTGTTTCCCTTTGGACTCGGATAAATGTGCTAGAAAAGTCACTCCTTAAATACATGCAAATACTCTTATTCCTTATTCTCGATGCTGATATTATATTACTTGGACCAACTAGTTCACCAACTGATTCAACATAATTCTGCAATGGACACCCTTCAATGTCGTCCAAAAATATAGCCTGATTCGCCGATATTTCATCTATGTTAAATCTTGGTTCATATATAACAGAGTTAGATAAATCTTTGTCATACCAACTCAAAAAAATTCTGTAAGAATCGTTTCCTTCCTTTATGATTATAGATTCTGGAATCTCTTCGACAGGGGATATTTCGACTGCTCTTTGGAAACTCAAAATGTGCTGATATCTTGGTTCAGTCAAACCTAAGAGGATATGCTTGATTTCTGAATGAAGATTTAGGCCAAGAGACTCGAGTTCTGTCTCAATGATGTCATCGCTAATTGAAGAATAAACATTCGATAACAGTAAAATTCGTCGTTCATCTCCACTTATATTATATATTTCACCATTAATACGAACGAAGGGGACCATGGAGACAAAGTTTTTTGCAGTTTCTGGTCTATTGAAGTAAATACATAAACTTTTATTTCCAGTTTCTGATGCTGCATATATTTTTTCCGGTCCAATTAGTTCACCAATGGATTTTACGCATATCTTCGAATCAATTTCGGAGTATGAAGTAAGGTATATAGGTGTTTTCTTCGAATGTGATTTCGCTGTAAAAAAAATTAACGTTAAGAGGTATGTACCAATACTTTAAAGTAAAGGGCGGGCTATATCTGTTATTCTAATACGATTTAGAACAGACCATATTTCCTGGCAAGGTCAAATTCAGGAAGTCTAAAGGATCAGTAATATTTTTCTGGTCGCTTCTATTCATATTGATCGAAAATTTTGACCAAAATTGTTTACGCGACTTTTGGGGACTTTATTCTCTAGAATATAGGAGAGTATGGAAAATGAATTCGGAAAAGAATTAAATTTGTTCCAAAAATTTAAAGCTGTTTTTTCCCTGCAAATATGGGTAGGTACAATATTGGAGAGAACTGGTGAACAAGAAAATATTATAGCAGCAGTGATATTCCTCATAGAAAAAATTTAATGGGCATCACTCTTACTTGAATGAACACTGTACAACCAAACAGGGCGAAAATATGCAGAGGAAGAAAAAACTAAGGCTTGCGCTTCCGTACGAAATGTTGTTGCATCAAAACTCTATGGAGTACAAGCTAGTTTCAGAGAAATGTTATTTCGAGTTTTGAGTTTCAAGTTTGACTCCGAGATATCTAGAATTCAAATTATGTTTTGAGGAAGAAGAACCGAAAGTGACACTCAATTTTCTATAAATCTGTTGATGACTATTGAAGTAGATACATAACCTTTTTATATCAGTTTCTGATGCTGCATATATATTTTCTCTAATTATGTGTCGAATTCAATCATTCAGCCACATCTCGAAGAACAAAACAATGTTAGAATATTTTATCTCTCTTTCAGTATCGTAATGAGTTCATTACAGCAATCTTTTCAGTTATATTTTTTGTTTTGTGGTTGTCAGTACTGACCACCGATTCCCCCATGTACAATAAAAAAGTCCCTAATCTGAATTTTTATCTGAATTTCGAGAGTATTTCGGAAAACTTGAAATAGAGAAAATATCCTCTAACACTCATGCTTTCGAAAACACGCTCGAATTTCGCATTCGTAATGGAATAAGAGCTCCTTCTGCTACTTGTTTTAGAAAATACTTTTCATTCTAGCACTGTTTTCAGTAATTTCTATTGATGACTTGTTGGCCTCTTGACACGGATTTATTTAACATCTGTCAAATTTATGAGGTAGAAATAGTTATGCCGATCAATATTTTTCAATGCAAAAATCACTGAATTATACTCAAGGCAATATCTTATAAATTTCGATAAAAATTCAAAGAATTAGAGAAAATAATGTATGATACTCGTACAGAAGACTCATTCTACATTTCGAATTCGTGTAAGAATATCAATGCCTTCTGCACTTGAATCATAAATAACTGGTCCAAGTAGTTCAAATTGATTTTATGCATATCTTCGTTTCGATTTATACAATTATAAAAATCATAAAATATTTTTACGTCTGGCTGCAGGACTGAAAGTTTTCGATCGAGAATTGGCCTTTAGGTCATCATCATCAAAAGAAAAACATGTTAAAATAGTACTTCTTAAAATTATTATTATTATTTCCAGCATGATAAGGGCATGTCCTCTACGACATGCTCATATTCAAGGGGGATATTAGGAAAAAACTTTTTATGAACGTATGTCGCAACTTTCGAGATCCGAAGTGATAAGATTTCGGACAAAAATCAGATTTTTAATGATAACTGCGATTATATTGTAGATAGATATCTTCCTGAAATATGATGCATGTATTCAATGAATTTACGAACGACTTTTCATTTTCTCAACCAGGTGATAGGGAATTCTCATTGAATATTTATAGGACAGGACAAAGAAATGCTATGACACTGCTTTCTCAAAATGAAAATTACTTTTGAGATCACCAAAAATATTTGGGCAAATGCTTTTCACTTAAAAAAATTGATAGATCAGATTTGTTCCGAATGAGAATCCAGAAAATATATATTTTGTCGAAAATCCTGATGTCCCTGATGAAAATAATTGAGTTAAAATTGCTTCATTTTTTTTTATTTTATCACCCCATATCTGAGATTTAAAATCTTTTTGACAAACGATCATGTACAGTTTTATCTCGAAATGTGCCAAAGAATCAATGCCTCACATATTAGCAAGGAACACCTTGTGTGTATCCATCAAACAATCAAAAGTATTAATACGTTGAGAACGATTGCAATCGATGAGACAATCTGATTGAATGTTGAAGATTGGGCCGAGAGAATGGAATGAATTTTTACTATTCGGAAAACGGTTTGTTTGATAATTTTTATTTAAATATTAAAAGAGAAGAATTGAAATAAGATGAGTGAAACGTACCTTTCTGTAATTTCAGGGGCAGGATTTTGTATTTATTAGACATAACCTATTGTTCAGTGCGGTCTGCTCTCCGAAATTAAGAAAGTGTGAATTCTTAATTTTTTGAAAAACCAAAACTGATTTTTATAACAAAAAAACCCAGAAATAATTTTTGGTAATTTCTTTCACTCATTTACTCATAACCTGTATATACTTTTCATGATTATTCATTTGTTTTACTTACAAGAATCTGTATTCATAACCCCAAATGAAAATGAATTTTTCGGCTGTTGAGACATCCTTATTGATTACTGATACCTGTCAATAAACGGAACAGACTCACACTGATCGAAAGTCACATTAATTTCTTATTATATCCTTGATAATGATTACATCTGCATTCAATAATCTCAGTATCTTATCAGAATATCATTCTGCATCTATTAAATATATATTATTCTTTATCTGGAAGTAGAAATAGAAATCCAGATTTCCCAGAACTTCGAAGGACTCATTGTATCATATAATCTGAGAGGGAAAAGAACAGCACAGACTCGATAAGGATGCATCCTTAAGAAAAATTATTTCAACTCTAACAAAGTCAAGTACTGGAACAATCAATGTGGTACTGAAAGTTTTTACCTAACATGAGATACATCACCTTTCTCCCGTTTATTGGTTTAACATAATTTTTCGGAAATAGTACTAATTTTCGCAACCTGGTGATAAAATTCGATATCATTTATCTGGCAACACTGTATTGACCACAAAAGGACATCACCGTACATGACTTAAATATCCGTGGATATATGAATGACTCAAAATGCATCTGCTAAGTTTCATGAATATGGTCTCTTTGTTTTGTAGATACAAATGACACAAAACCATTCTAGTTTGAAAGATTTCTGTTGGAATTTTATACAGATAATAATTTATATCATATTCACGAATTTTTTCGTATTTCGTTCTTTTCATAAACGCGATTTTCGAATATGATAGTACTCATGAATTTCCGCCTATTTCCAGATACTTTTAGTCGAAAAAAAAATTCTAATCAATAGCTCATTGTAGACTTATTATATCATAGGTACGGTAAATAGAACGATGCCTCGATTTGTGAACATCGGTCGGAATACCTCGATTGCTTTCGTTTGTTCTGCAGGGTTGCGTTCATAAACTTACTCAGAGTAAGCTCCCCTTACTCTGAAGCGTTCACAAACTTGCTTTGTCTTCCTCGGAGTATACTCTGTGAGCGTTCATAAACTTCCTCTGAGTAAGCTCTGCATACTCTGCTATTTGGGAGAGTAAACACATACTCTGACAGCTGTGACGTACGATTTTCATTCTGTCTTGCTCCCGCAGACTTTTTGAAACTTGAATATTATTCGAATAAGTATTTATTTCTGGTTATGTTTCATTTCAATAACGAAATACGAAAAAATTATTTTTTCACGTGAAATAAAGAAATATAGGAAAGAATTACTTTAATGATTAATAAATTTAATGAAATTGCTAGCAGTGATTTAACGAAGCTCAAAGTGAACTCCACCAAGAGATAATGGTAAAGAAAAAATGAGTTTCTCAATGTATTGCAGAACCTAGAGTGGTCCGTTCAAGTTCAAATAAATCAAGAATGAAAAGTCCCACAATAACTGTTTTTTGTACCTGATTTGAAATCTACGTTGATATTTTGTTATATTCGAGAGTTTAGATCTTTCAAGATTCATTCATATTTTGCTTTATCTTTCATACAATATTTTTTTAACGTCCTTTTGTTAGCTTCCTCAAATGAAACTATTTCTTGTTACGAATTTTTTAATTTTTTTCTGGCGTAGAGTCAATAAAACAACAAAACATGTAATAACATTTTTAATTTTCTGCTTGCAAGAGAAGATTATGGACAATATCCTTTTTAATTGTTTCTCATTAAAAGTAATTCAAAGTCCTGAGAACATTTATCAAATTCCTCGAAATCACCAAAAAAACACGGTTGTGCTCTGCTTTTCAAATAAAAGAAAAATGCACTATACTGCGAAGACACAACTGAAAATGTACGACTAGAGAGAATTTTTTTCTTAAACTTCTATTATTCATTCATGATAGCAACAATTCAATATAAAAATGATATATAAAAAATGTATATGATGCAAAAGTATTATTCATAACCTATACACATGTTTGAATTTTGAATGACATTAGTCAGAGTAAGTTTGTGAACGACGAGTGTGGAGTAAAGACCGATATTTATTTCTGATCATATGGCTATACTCTTACTCTACTCTCTGAGTAAGTTTGTGAACCCAGCCCAGGAGATGCCGCTTCAGTGGTTTTGATATTCCGCGATTCGCAACCTTATTTAGTACCAACTAGCTGACCCGGCAGACTTCATACTGCCTCAATCGATAAATAAAGAAGCAACTTCAATACTATAATAAACTATCATGTTATAATACCTTGAAAGTGGACATAAAATTGTGCTGTACAATATGTGTTGCGCCAAACGATGTCGTCTGGAAACAGCTGTTATATTTTTGAATGTTGGCCAAGAAGTGTGTAGAATCATTTTCTCTCCCAGAAATTAAAGAGCGTAAGGGATCTGGTGGTGGGACAAATTATTGCAATTAGCAATTAGACAAGCTAGCTGACCCGGCGAACTTTGTTTCACCTTCGAGTTGAATAAAGTTGTACTAACCATTGGTTTTTATTAAAAAAGGAAGTATATTAGGTGAAATACAACAGTACAAGATATCCAAAAAATTTTATTGTATTGAAATAGGTGCATTCCTCTATCTTCTTTTGTTTTCGAGTTGTAGGTCAAAATTGAAATTTGGCGATCTCATTATCAGCCATTATCTCCGTTTCTGTTTCTGCTAAGATGTCGAAAAGAAAACATTATACAGGCACTTTTTTCATAGCAATCCAGTAGTAAAATAATGGAAGGTAAAAAAGGTGTGACTAAAAATACCCCTCTCCCCCCAGAAAAATACGCTTATGATTGAGATGAATGAAATACACTCGAACCATTCTATGCGTATTCTTGATAATAGCCATTGTGTGAAATTTGAACACTTTAGTTGTAGCCGCTTCTTAGATATGTGACAGAAAGTTTTGCGTGGAAGTCATCTTCAGAGGTCCCTAGCATCTTAACGAAGCATTTTTGTACGAAGGTGTCTCAAATAATGTGTACAGGGTGTCTGGGAAATAACTGTTCATACTTTCACCAGAGATAGACTGATTGACTATAAAAAAATAATTTCTGGATTTCCCTAGAAAGGTACAGGGTGATTTTCCAACTTCATGGAAATACTCAGACCATCATAAAATTCAAACTCAGTGACGGATATTATTGAAACTTGGGAGGTTATAGACACATGCTAAGGTCGAGACAGAAAGATACCAATTATTTCATTATTCCAGGGCTGGACTCACCAATATTCATTCAAAGTGTTCAGGGTAAAACAAACACTTTGTATTTCGAATCACAAATAATTGATTCGCTTTTCAGAAAGAACCTTTTGAAGAAAATTTATTATTTATTTTCGACCTTCACAAGATGACTAGGTCCTATTCGGGTAAATGAAATCAATTTTCCGAACTTCATCCATATTCATAAAAAAAAGTTGTTGATGTGTCAACTTCAAGCGATATAACAAATTGAAGCATTATTAAGCTTCTTCCTGAAAAGCGAATCAATTATTCGTAATTCGAAATACAAAGTGTTTGTTTTACCCTGAACACTTTGAATGAAGATTGATGAGTCCGGCCCTGGAATAATGAAATAATTGATATCTTTCTGACTCGACCTTAGAATGTGCCAATAACCTTCCAAATTTCAATAATATCCGTCAATAAGTTTGGATTTTATGATGGTCTAAGTATTTCCATGGAGTTGGAAAATCACCCTGTAGCTTTCTAGGGAAATCCAGAAATTATTTTTTTTTAGTCAATCAGTAATCACCTAGTCCAACTCTATCTCTGTTAAGAGTATGTACAGTTATTCCCCGGACACCCTGTATAACATCCACTAGAAGTTTTGTCGGTCTAATTATGGGACACCTGGACGTAATAATGAGCCTGATTGTCAATTAGTAAACTTCAACATTTGGTTCTCAATATCCATTTCAGCTCGAAGACTCTGTTGTACCAAAAAATTCCGATTTCATCCTGAATTTGCTGAAAGTGATGTTCAAAATTTGGTTTTTCTCTCACATAAGATCCTACTACGTTTCCATCTAGAAAAATTGGGAATTAAATTTTTTTCTAAAATTCAAATTTTTCGTCTCTCTGCGAATATGGGGATATTTGAGAGGACTGGTAACCAAGAAGTAGGTGAAGATCGGATAGTAACAGTGATATTCCTCTCAGAACAAGTCAATAATAACATTAATTTCAAAACTGACATCAATATTTGATAATAACATAAGTAAAATATTGAAAAAGTAGGGATTCGTTGAAACTATTCCGAGCGCTGATAATTTCAAATTAAGTACTTAAGTTGGTACATTATTTGGGCTATTTCCATTATCTATACTGTTGGAATTTACCGACGTTTCGGCAAGCATTCGCCTGCCGTCATCAGGGTAGTGTTGGTCCTGAGAAGGACCCGTCTTTGCCAAACTTGTTCCGTTTGGACTTTTGCGCTCCATATTATCCAACTGAGTTGGGGGAATGCAAACGCGAGCTGTCAGAGGTGCAAACTCCGCAACTCAACCCACTCTGACTAACAGTCTACTGAAGTAGGAAATTCTCATTTAACTCGAGTTGTTCTAACACTTGGACATAAATGTCATGAATAAATAATAAACATCAATGTCACAAGAAGGCTGATGACAGAATTGACAAGACTCAGTCTCACTTCAAGAAGAAGAAGAAGAAGTCATAAATCAACTGTACTTATCTCTTGTGTAGTTGGTTTGCACAGTAGGTTAGGCTACGTCAGGACTGGCTCATGTCAGGACTAATTGCTTCTTTGGGCCGCGTTCGTCCTCCTTAACTCAGATCTCAGTACGGGCATCCAGATATTCTTCATTTCCAGAGAAGGCGCGCTGATTGGGTTGGGAGTTATCGCCATGAAAGCCGCTTCTTTCAATTTCCTTCTCCTCCATCCTTCTTTCTTTGATA
The DNA here is from genome assembly GCA_038502775.1 of Hippodamia convergens. NCBI lineage: Eukaryota > Metazoa > Arthropoda > Insecta > Coleoptera > Coccinellidae > Hippodamia > Hippodamia convergens. The sequence continues at coordinate 23,972,952 of CM076608.1, forward strand.
TTATGGAAGCTTCGTCCCATTTGACGTTGTGGGCCTCGTTCCAAGCATGTTGGGCTAGCCTGGATTTTTCTGTTTCTCCTAGTTGAGCTAGTCTTTGGTGCTCTTTGATTCTTACTTTCAGAGGGCGTTTAGTTTCTCCAATGTAGGATCTGCCACATTCGCATGGTATTTCATAGATGCAATTTTTGGTATTTTGATTCTCGTTGTCAGGTTTCACCTTCGTGAGTTTTTCCCTGACAGTATCATTGGTCTTGAATGCTGTTCTAACGTTGTATCTGTTACCAATTCTTCTTATTTTCTTTGGCAACATGGAAGTGAAAACCTGGACAGTTTCCTAGAACATTTGAACAACATAGAAGAATCGATTAAATTTACCATGGAAATCGAAACAAATAACCAACTACCTTTTCTCGATGTACTTGTTCACAAACAGAATGGAACTCCCAGGACTACAGTCTACAAGAAACCAACCAATACGGACCAATATCTCCACTTCGAATCGAACCATAATTTGAACACCAAAATGGGTGTAGCCAGATGCTTATATAACAGAGCAACCAGGATATGCCCTAATCCAGAAGATCGTGATGAGGAGTTCCACAATATAACAGAAACCCTCAAGAGAAACGGTTACCCCAAGAAGATACTTCAAAAAGCCAGAGAACCAAGAGAAACACCAACAGAGCAACAACCAACAGACAATGAACCGACCGAAACGATAACTTGTGTCATACCATATGTGAAGGGGTTATCCGAGAAAATAAGAAGAATTGGTAACAGATACAACGTTAGAACAGCATTCAAGACCAAAGATACTGTCAGGGAAAAACTCACGAAGGTGAAACCTGACAACGAGAATCAAAATATCAAAAATTGCATCTATGAAATACCATGCCAATGTGGCAGATCCTACATTGGAGAAACTAAACGCCCTCTGAAAGTAAGAATCAAAGAGCACAAAAGACTAGCTCAACTAGGAGAAACAGAAAAATCCAGGCTAGCCCAACATGCTTGGAACGAAGACCACAACGTCAAATGGGACGAAGCTTCCATAATATCAAAGGAAGAAGGATGGAGGAGAAGGAAATTGAAAGAAGCGGCTTTCATGGCGATAACTCCCAACCTAATCAGCGCGCCTTCTCTGGAAATGAAGAATATCTGGATGCCCGTACTGAGATCTGAATTAAGGAGGACGAACGCGGCCCAAAGAAGCAATTAGTCCTGACATGAACCAGTCTTGACGTAGCCTAACCTACTGTGCAAACCAACTACACAAGAGATAAGTACAGTTGATTTATGACTTCTTCTTCTTCTTCTTGAAGTGAGACTGAGTCTTGTCAATTCTGTCATCAGCCTTCTTGTGACATTGATGTTTATTATTTATTCATGACATTTATGTCCAAGTGTCAGAACAACTCGAGTTAAATGAGAATTTCCTACTTCAGTAGACTGTTAGTCAGAGTGGGTTGAGTTGCGGAGTTTGCACCTCTGACAGCTCGCGTTTGCATTCCCACAACTCAGTTGGATAATATGGAGCGCAAAAGTCCAAACGGAACAAGTTTGGCAAAGACCGGTCCTTCTCAGGACCAACACTACCCTGATGACGGCAGGCGAATGCTTGCCGAAACGTCGGTAAATTCCAACAGTATAGATAATGGAAATAGCCCAAATAATGTAACAACAAATGTCCCATTATCAAGAATATCTCGTTCACAATAAGTACTTAAGATCATGGCAGTCAGGGATCCTTCTACTATTTTTGAGCATAACGAAATACTGATGTCATCTTTGCCTCAACATTTTCATGAAATTTTCATATATCTCCCCTTGCTAAAAAAATTCTGTGGGCTCCTTAGTGAAAGATTCGTCAATTCGACGAAATTTACAATCCAAATCTCCATGATCTGTTAGTTTACAGCTTTTGCAATAGTCTGTTATTTTCAGGAAAACTCTTGAAGAATGACCCCCCTCATTTATTTATAAGGATTCTAGGATGTTTTCGGTCGGAGCAATCTTAATTATTCTCTGTAGACTCAATATGTGCTTGAACTCTGGTTCTGTGAAGCCAAAGCTGAGATTATTCACGCTTGAGAGCGGTTTGATGCCGTTTTTTTCAAGTTCTCTTTTGATACTCTCGTCTTTAATCGATGGTCGAATGTCTGTCACAAGTGAAAACTGTCTCTGATATTTTCTTACTTCAACTTTTTCCGTTTGGACGCGGAGAAATGTGCTAGAAAAGTCACTCCTTATAATAATGCTCTTAAACGTATCATTCTAGGGGAGCGAGGGGTATTTTAAGTGACAACTTATGTACGTTTCATTATTTTACAACTTTTACATGAAATTCATGAACCTTGATATTTTTTCTTGAAAAAAGGTGCTCTTGTTTGACATCGCCTAGTTGCATCAGTTTTGAGAAAAATAGATTTTGAATTTTCATTTCGTTCTCTACCCAATGGTCGTTATGTGAAGAATGATAATGAAGTGAGTTAAATATCAATTTATCGTACTTGATTTCAATAATTTTATAAGAGGCTCGCCTCATGAAACGATCATAATGCGGAATCATTTTTTTCCCTTGCAATTTATTTCTTGAAGAGCTACTGAGAGTTCTTTGTACTTAACCTAATGACGAAAAAAAAATTTCAAATCCATTTTTCCCAAATTCGTGCAACTGGGCGATGCCACACATGAGTATCTTTTGTCACGAAAAATATTGGAGTTTATAAATTTGATGTTAAACTTGTTAAATAATGGAAAGTAAAAAAGTTGTCACTAAAAATACCCCCCGCCCCCAGAATGATACTTACATGATTGAGATTCTTGATAGTAGCCAATGTGTGAAATTTCAACACTTTAGGTGATCAGTTTTGGAGATATGTATGTGACAAAAAAGTTACCTGTAAGTCATCTTAAGATTGCCCTAGCACCTTAACGAAGCATTTTTGTGTCTCGAATTATCCACTAGAAGTTTGTCGGTCTAATTATGGGACTCTCTAGATGTAATTATGAGCCTGATTGTCCATTAGTAAATTTCAGTACTTCAATTCTTAATTGAAATTGATTCTCAACATCCATTTCAGCTCGAAGACTTTGTTGTGCCAAAAAATGCCGATTTCATCCTGAATTAGCAGAAACTGATTTGATAGACGTACGTGGATGAGTGTGGGAATATCTTAGAGCATTAATTTCATTCCCTACATTTTCAAAATTCAGTTTTGATCTTACATAAGATCTTACTACGTTTCCATCTAGAAAATTAGGAATTAAATTTGTTTCAAAATTCAAATTCCTTGTGTCTCTGCGAATATGGGGATATTTGAGAGGACTGGTAACTAAGGAGTAGGTGAAGATCGGATAGTAGCAGTAATAATCCTCTTAGAACAAGTCAATAATAACATTTATTTCAAAACTGACACCAATATTTGAATAAAACATAAATAAAATATTGAAAAAGTAGGGATTCATTGAACCTATTCCGAGCGCTGATAATTTTAAATTCAGTACTTAAGATCATGGGTGCCAGGGATCCTCCTACTATTTTTGAGCATAACGAAATACTGATGTCGCCTGTGCCTCAACATTTTTATGAAATTTTCATATTGCCCCCTTTGCTAAAAAATTCTGCGGGCTCCGTAGTGAAAGGTTCGTCAACTCGACGAAACTTACAATCCAAATCTCCATGATCTGTTAGCTTGCAGCTTTTGCAATAGTCCGTTATTTTCAGGAAAACTTTGGAAGAATGACCCCCCTCATTTATTTATAAGGATTCTGGGATGTTTTCGGTCGGAGCAATCTCCATTATTCTCTGTAAATTCAATATGTGCTTGAATTCTGGTTCTGTGAAGCCAAAGCTGAGATTATTCTCGCTTGAGAGCGGTTTGATGCCGTTTTTTTCAAGTTCTCTTTGGATACTCTCGTCTTTAATCGATGGTCGAATGTCTGTCACAAGTGAAAACTGTCGCTGATATTTTCTTACTTCAACTTTTTCCGTTTGGACGCGGAGAAATGTGCTAGAAAAGTCACTCCTTATAATAATGCAAATACTCTTAAACGTATCATTCTAGGGGAGCGAGGGGTATTTTTAGTGACAACTTATGTACCTTTCATTATTTTACAACTTTTACATGAAATTCATGAACCTTGATATTTTTTCTTGAAAAAAGGTGCTCTTGTTTGACATCGCCTAGTTGCACCAGTTTTGAGAAAAATAGATTTTGAATTTTCATTTCGTTCTCTACCCAATGGTCGTTATGTGAAGAATGATAATGAAGTGAGTTAAATATCAATTTATCATACTTGATTTCAATAATTTTATAAGAGGCTCGCCTCATGAAACGATCATTATAAGGAATCATTTTTTTCCCTTGAAATTTATTTCTTAAAGAGCTATTGAGAGTTCTTTGTACTTAACCCAATGACGAAAAAAAAATTTCAAATCCATTTTTTCCCAAATTGGTGCAACTGGGTGATGCCACACATGAGCATCTCTTGTCACGAAAAATTATTGAAGTTTATGAATTTGATGTAAAACTTATAGAATAATGGAAGGTAAAAAAGTTGTCACTAAAAATAACCCTCGTCCCCCAGAATGATACTCTTATGATTGAGATAAAAAAATACACTTGAACCATTCGATGAGTATTCTTGATAGTAGCCTATGTGTGAAATTTCAACACTTGAGGTGACGCAGTTTTGGAGATATGTGACAAAAAAGTTACCTGTAAGTCATCTTCATAGGAGCCTAGCACCTTAACGAAGCGATTTTGTACGAAAGTGTCTCGAATAATGTCTATAACATCCACTAGAAGTTTGTCGGTCTAATTATGGGACTCTCTGGATGTAATAAAGACACTGATTGTCCAATAGTAAACTTCAACACTTCAATTCTGAATTGAAATTGGTTCTCAACATCCATTTCAGCTCGAAGACTTTGTTGTGCCTAAAAATGGCGATTTTCATCCTGAATTTGCAGAAAATGATTTGATAACGTACGTGGATAAGTGTGGAAATATCCTAGAGCATTAATTTCATTTCCTTCATTTTCAAAATAAGGTTTTGCTCTTACAATTACAAAATTGGGAATCAAATTTGTTCCAAAGTTCAAATTTCTCGTCTCTCTGCGAATATGGGGATATTTGAGAGGACTGGTAACCATGGAGTAGATGGAGATCGGATAGTAGCAGTGATAATCCTCTTAGAACAAGTCAATAATAACATTTATTTCAAAACTGACATCAATATTTCAATGAAACATAAATAAAATATTGAAAAAGTAGGGATTCATTGAACCTATTCTGAGCACTGATAATTTTGAATTCGGTAGGAAGATCATAGGAGCTAGGGATTCCCCTACTGTTTTGTGCTCAATGAAATACTGATGGCAGCCTGTACCTCAACATTTTTATGAAATTTTTATATTGCCCCCTTTGTAAAAAAATTCTGCGGGCTCCGTAGTGATAGGTTCGTCAATTTCACTAAACTTACAATCCAAATATCGAAGATGCATTAGGTTGCAGGTTTTGCAATAGTCCGTTATTTCCAGGTAAACTCTGGAAGAATCACCCCTCTCTGCTATTAATAAGAATTCTGGGATGTTTTCGGTCGGAGCAATCTCCATTATTGTCTGATCAACCCCTATGTCCCCTGGTTGTGTGATTTTAAAGATGGGATGATACATGCTTGAAAGCAGTTTGATTCCGTTTTTTTCTAGTTCTCTTCTGATACTCTCGAGTGTAGTCAATAGAGGAATGTATGACACAAGTAAAAACTGTCGCTCATATTTCCTTACTTCAACTTTTTCCGTTTGGACGCGGAGAAATGTACTAGAAAATTCACTCCTTAAATAAATGCAAATACTCTTATTCCTTATTCTCGATGCTGATATTATATTACTTGGACCAACTAGTTCACCAACTGATTCAACATAACTCTGCAATGGACACCCTGCAATCTCGTCCAAAAATATAGCCTGATTCGCATATATTACAGAGTCAGATGGATCTTTGTTGAACCAACTCAAAAAAATTCTGTAAGAATTGTTTCCTTCCTTTATGATTATAGATTCTGGAATCTTTTCGACAGGGGATATTTCGACTGCTCTTTGGAAACTCAAAATGTGCTGATATCTTCGTTCAGTCAAACCTAAGAAGATATGCTTGATTCCTGAAAAAAGATTAAGGCCAAGAGACTTGAGTTCTGTCTCAATGATATCATCGCTAATTGAAGAATAAACATTCGACAAAAGTAAAATTCGTCGTTCATTCCCACTTATATTATTTATTTTACCATTAATATGAACTGAGGGGACCATGGAGACTAGATTTTTTGCAGTTCCCTTCTGTTTTTCAGAGAATTCCCTGACGAGGGCCACTAATCTCCTGATTTGTTTCTGAAGATCTTGAATATCGTTGAACGTTACCAATTTCTTGGTGATGATGTCGGCTGAACTGAAACTATCGACAGAGTCCATTTCGGGAGAAGTTCGGCACTGTTCAACTTCTTGGAGCAAGTGACAGACCTGTCGACTGAGATCGGCGATGTCTTTCTTTAATCTCTCGTTTTCTCCACCAGTTGCGCGCTCTAGCCTTCTACATTCAGCGTTGCTCTTCCTCAACTGCTGGACTTCCATCAAGAGTGAATCGTTGTTGAGTTTCAACTCATCGTGGGCGACCATGAGTTTAGTGTATTTCCAATAGAGCTCAGTGAACGTCATTCCTGACTTGAGAATACTAGAGGTCTGCGACAATACTGAAAATTCAATTTTTTTTATTAATTCTTTGTTCCGAGCAAGGGTTATATGATTCACCTTCCATATCCTCCTGTAATTTGTATTGATTCGTATTCTTCAAAAGTTCATTGGCTCTTTCCAATCGAGCTTTGAGGATATTGATGTACTCATTCTTTTTGTTGATAATTTTTTCATTCGCTAGTTCACTTTCCTTATACTTGGTTTCTAATTCTTCATATTTATTGGTTGCGTTTGTTAATAATTTTTGTGCCTTAAATCATTAAGAGTAAAATATCAAATTGAATTAAAATAAAAACTCAAGTTTTAGGTTTTAACCCGAAAAAAATCATATAAAAGTTACTGGATCATCTGCAAATTGTCAATTAAGATTGGTCGTTTATATAACATGCCAACAATTAAAAGGGTGTGAACATCTTAAAATCGCAATACCGGCAGAAAATCTCTGAAAATATTGGCTTGACTTCAAATGAAGAGTGTCTCAAACTTAGAATCTCCGGCACTTTTGCAATATAGGGTTGGCAACCCTGAAAAACAATTTGAGAGCTGACAGCTCGAGGGGAGTAAAATGGAGGATCAATGGAACGTCATGAACAAGAATTTCAATAGCTTCATACAACCTCTCTCCATAGTGCTTACAATATTTAAATGTGTCCCATTTTGGTTGAGACTGCACTGTATCCCAGCTATTATTGAATATAGAGACAAGCGCTTTTCTCGATCCTATGTCATTTTCTTGTAAAACTTTTAAATCCACCAACAGAAATATCCCCACAACTTTTGTTTCTGAAAACCAGTCCGAAAACTAAAAATGAGAACTGCTCATAATAGATCTTTTTACAAATAAGTCAGTGACGTAGTTGAATAAAATCTTTCTGATATTGAGCACAAACTTGGTATATTTCAAATTTTTGCATTATTTTTCTGAATACATTGATGTATCACAACGCAACCTTTAATAAATTTTATCTTCAAAAAATCGAAAATTCATATTTGTTTGTTTTTTTTTTGTAACAGTAAGACATTAATTTTTCTACCCATGTATGAAAGTTGAACATGCATGAAAAATTCCAATATTTATATCAAATTTATTTCTTTTTCACCATTTTCAAGTTTATGTTGAAAAGAGATATTTTGAGTTTATGTTCTAAATATAATAAAATGAAGAGGTTTAAGTCAATAGCGTTTTTGAAGAGTAATGATTAAATGAATGTGTGAAAAAATTCACGGTCTACTAATAAAAAACAAACATAAATATGGATTTTTTGTAAAGCGCCCAATAAATAATGACATCTCCAAAAGTGCACATTTCAGTTTTCGCCCTGTATTTCAGAAACAAAAGTAGTTGGAATATTTATGTTTGTGGATTTAAAAGTTTTACAAAAAAGTCACAAAGGGTCGCGAAAACAGCATGTCTCCACCTTCAATAATAGTAGAGATACAGTGCAGTCTCAACCAATTTGGGACACAGTGAACATAAACACATTTCATATCTCAATGCATGCGTTGAGGGACACACAAAGCAAATGGATAGCAGTGATTTTGACAGAATTTTCTGTATTTTTGTACTCTATTCCGTGTGACTTGTGATTTCTCACCTAGTATGAGTATTTTGCTCAAAAAGAAGGTGGCTTTAACACTTTAACTGGTTTCTAAAGTCTTTCTGTCAAAATCAGCTGACTGGAAATGCCTAATTGTATTGTTTAACACAACTGACAAGTGTTGAATTCTTGATATAATTTTAAAGAACGGAGGCAGACATATAAAACCCATTCTAACCTAAAAATAATGTGAACTATTGTAAATAGAATCCTACCTTATCAAGAGCTTTCTTTAATTCTTTCGTTTCAGCATCAACTTTCGGTAGGTATGATTCCCAGGTATAATTACGTTTCGACTCACGTTGATATGACAGTTGTTTCACTAGTTTTTCATTCCTCTCACTCAAACTATTGTTCAATTCGGTCAGGGACTTTACTTGTCCAAGAGCAAACTCTAATTTTTGTGTTTTTTCAGAAAGTTGAGCTTCCAATTGGATACATATTGTTTTTTTGTCTTGTATATAAACAGTTTTCGAATGCAATTCCTTTATTATACTATCCACTTGACTTTTAAGCAGTGATCTTTCCTGTTTCATATTTTCTTCTTTTAATTCTAGAGTTGATATCATCAACTCAACACTAGCTTTGAGACTGTCATTGTCTTTGGTTAGTTTTTCATATTTTTGGCTAACTTCTAACAAGCGTTGTTCTAAATTGAGGAATACACAAAAAGTTTATATTGAAGCTTGGATGGTCATTCCAGAAAAACATTGTCCTACCTGCATTCAATCGTTTCGTTTCCAATAAAGGTTTTGATGTTGTGAAGTCCTGAACTAAGTTCTCGATTGTTTTCGCAATTTCTACAGGAATCCTGGCCCATTCTTCCGCAGTTACCTTCTGGGAAAGAACGTCTGGAACTTATTGTGACAATTTGAGAAGTGAGAATAACACACACATTTCAATTCGCAATTAGCACTGCTTTGATAACTTAAGAACTAAATCATAATCATTATGCTTGGCTTTCACTGATCTAAGGAAAAAGTGCCGGGTTGTGAACTTCCACGGATTTATTTAACATCTGTCAAATTTATGAGGTAGAAAATAGTTATGCCGAACAATATTTTTCAATGCAAAAATCACCGAAGGATACTGAAGGCAATATCCCATTTAATTCAGCGAATTAGAGAAAATAATGTATGATACTCGTACAGAGGGCTCGTTCATTCAAAAAATCGCCACTTCGTAGCTCGTTTTTGAATTTTGGACTCTTGTAAGAATATCAATGCCTTCTGCACCTGTATCATAAAAAATAACTGGTCAAAGTAATTCACCAAGAATTGATCTTATGCATATCTTCGTTTCGATTTATACAATTATAAAAATCATAAAAAATGTTTACCTCTGACTGCAGATCGAAATGTTGTCGATGGTGAATAGGTCTTTTGGTCAAAAATTAATTGCGTTTTTTGTTCTTGTTGTTTCACCACACCAAAAGTAGGCACTAGATAAAAATTCAGCGAATTAGAAAAAATAATATATGATACAGGAGGCTCATTCTAACACTCGTTCATTCAAACTCTTACTCGTGTAAGAATATCAATGCCTTCTGCACTTGTATCATAAATAACTGATCCAAGTAGTTCACCAAGAATTGATCTTATGCATTTTTTGGTTTTATTTATACAATTAAAAAAATCATAAAATATTTTTACCTGTGGCTGCAGATCCAAATGGTGACGATAGCGAATTGGTCAATAGCGTTTCTTGTTCTTGTTGTTTTACCTGACCAAATATGGGCACTAGATAAAAATTCAGCAAATTAGAAAAAATAATGTATGATACAGGAGGCTCATTCTAACACTCGTTCATTCAAACTCTTACTCGTGTAAGAATATCAATGCTTTCTGCAATTGTATCATAAATAACTAGTCCAAGTAGTTCACCAAGAATTGATCTTGAGCATATCTTCGTTTCGATTTATACAATTATAAAAATCATAAAATATTTTTACCTGTGGCTGCAGGACCAGATGATTTTACCTCACCAAAAGAAGACCCTAGATAAAAATTCAGTGAATTAGAGAAAATAATGTTTGATACAGAAGACTTATTCTAACACTCGTTCATGCAAACTCTTACTCAAGCAAGAATATCAATGCCTTCTGCACTTGTATCATAAATTACAGGTCCAAGTAGTTCACCAAGAACTGATCTTATGCATATCTTCGTTTCGATCAAAAATCAGCGAATTAAGAAAATAATTCATGACACAGAAGGCTCATTCTAACATTCGTTCATTCAAACTCTCACTCGTGCAAGAATATCAATGCCTTCTGCACTTGTATCATAAATAACTGGTCCAAGTAGCTCACCAAGAATTGATCTTATGCATATCTTCGTTTCAATAAAAATTCAGCGAATCAGAAAAAATAATTTACGATACAGAAGGCTCATTCAAACACTCGTTCATTCAAACTCTTACTCGTGCAAGAATATCAATGCCTTCTGCACTCGTATCATAAATAACTGGTACAAGAAGTTCACCAAGAATTGATCTTATGCATATCTTCGTTTCGATAAAAATTCATCGAATTAGAAAAAATAATTCATGACACAGAAGGCTCATTCTAACATTCGTTCATTCAAACTCTCACTCGTGGAAGAATATCAATGCCTTCTGCAATTGTATTATAAATAACTAGTCCAAGTAGTTCACCAAGAATTGATCTTGAGGATATCTTCGTTTCGATTTATACAATTATAAAAAACATAAAATATTTTTACCTGTGGCTGCAGGACCAAATGATTTTGCCTCACCAAAAGAAGACCCTAGATAAAAATTCAGTGAATTAGAAAAAATAATGTATGATACAGGAGGCTCATTCAAACACTCGTTCATTCAAACTCTTACTCGTGCAAGAATATCATTGCCTTCTGCACTTGTATCATAAATAACTGGTACAAAAAGTTCACCAAGAATTGATCTTATGCATATCTTCGTTTCGATAAAAATTCATCGAATTAGAAAAAATAATTTACGATACAGAAGGCTCATTCAAACACTCGTTCATTCAAACTCTTACTAGTGGAAGAATATCAATGCCTTCTGCAATTGTATTATAAATAACTAGTCCAAGTAGTTCACCAAGAATTGATCTTGAGGATATCTTCGTTTCGATTTATACAATTATAAAAAACATAAAATATTTTTACCTGTGGCTGCAGGACCAAATGATTTTGCCTCACCAGAAGAAGACCCTAGATAAAAATTCAGCGAATCAGAAAAAATAATTTACGATACAGAAGGCTCATTCAAACACTCGTTCATTCAAACTCTTAATCGTGCAAGAATATCATTGCCTTCTGCACTTGTATCATAAATAACTGGTACAAGAAGTTCACCAAGAATTGATCTTATGCATATCTTCGTTTCGATAAAAATTCATCGAATTAGAAAAAATAATTCATGACACAGAAGCCTCATTCTAACATTCGTTCATTCAAACTCTCACTCGTGCAAGAATATCAATGCCTTCTGCACTTGTATCATAAATAACTGGTCCAAGTAGCTCACCAAGAATTGATCTTATGCATATCTTCGTTTCAATAAAAATTCATCGAATTAGAAAAAATAATTTACGATACAGAAGGCTCATTCAAACACTCGTTCATTCAAACTCTTAATCGTGCAAGAATATCATTGCCTTCTGCACTTGTATCATAAATAACTGGTACAAGAAGTTCACCAAGAATTGATCTTATGCATATCTTCGTTTCGATAAAAATTCATCGAATTAGAAAAAATAATTCATGACACAGAAGGCTCATTCTAACATTCGTCCATTCAAACTCTCACTCGTGCAAGAATATCAATGCCTTCTGCACTTGTATCATAAATAACTGGTCCAAGTAGCTCACCAAGAATTGATTTTATGCATATCTTCGTTTCAATAAAAATTCAGCGAATCAGAAAAAATAATTTACGATACAGAAGGCTCATTCAAACACTCGTTCATTCAAACTCTTACTAGTGGAAGAATATCAATGCCTTCTGCAATTGTATTATAAATAACTAGTCCAAGTAGTTCACCAAGAATTGATCTTGAGGATATCTTCGTTTCGATTTATACAATTATAAAATACATAAAATATTTTTACCTGTGGCTGCAGGACCAAATGATTTTACCTCACCAAAAGAAGACCCTAGATAAAAATTCAGTGAATTAGAGAAAATAATGTTTGATAAAGAAGACTTATTCTAACACTCGTTCATGCAAACTCTTACTCGTGCAAGAATATCAATGCCTTCTGCACTTGTATCATAAATTACTGGTCCAAGTAGTTCACCAAGAACTGATCTTATGCATATCTTCGTTTCGATCAAAAATCAGCGAATTAAGAAAATAATGTATGATACAGGAGGCTCATTCAAACACTCGTTCATTCAAACTCTTACTCGTGCAAGAATATGATTGCCTTCTGCACTTGTATCATAAATAACTGGTACAAGAAGTTCACCAAAAATTGATCTTAAACATATCTTCGTTTCGATAAAAATTCAGCGAATAAGAAAAAATAATTCATGACACAGAAGGCTCATTCTAACACCCGTTCATTCAAACTCTCACTCGTGCAATGACTTCTGCACTTGTATCATAAATAACTGGTCCGAGTAGCTCACCAAGAATTGATCTTATGCATATCTTCGTTTCGATAAAAATTCAGCGAATCAGAAAAAATAATTTACGATACAGAAGGCTCATTCAAACACTCGTTCATTCAAACTCTTACTCGTGCAAGAATATCAATGCCTTCTGCACTTGTATCATGAATTACTGGTCCAAGTAGTTCACCAAGAACTGATCTTATGCATATCTTCGTTTCGATCAAAAATCAGCGAATTAAGAAAATAATGTATGATACAGGAGGCTCATTCAAACACTCGTTCATTCAAACTCTTACTCGTGCAAGAATATCATTGCCTTCTGCACTTGTATCATAAATAAATGGTACAAGAAGTTTACCAAGAATTGATCTTATGCATATCTTCGTTTCGATAAAAATTCAGCGAATCAGAAAAAATAATTTACGATACAGAAGGCCCATTCAAACACTCGTTCATTCAGACTCTTACTCGTGGAAGAATATCAATGCCTTCTGCAATTGTATTATAAATAACTAGTCCAAGTAGTTCACCAAGAATTGATCTTGAGGATATCTTCGTATCGATTTATACAATTATAAAATACATAAAATATTTTTACCTGTGGCTGCAGGACCAAATGATTTTGGTGAGGCAAAAGAAGACCCTAGATTAAAATTCAGTGAATTAGAAAAAATAATGTATGATACAGGAGGCTCATTCAAACACTCGTTCATTCAAACTCTTACTCGTGCAAGAATATCATTGCCTTCTGCACTCGTATCATAAATAACTGGTCCAAGTAGCTCACCAAGAATTGATCTTATGCATATCTTCGTTTCGATCAAAAATCAGCGAATTAAGAAAATAATTCATGACACAGAAGGCTCATTCTAACATTCGTTCATTCAAACTCTCACTCGTGCGAGAATATCAATGCCTTCTGCACTTGTATCATAAATAACTGGTCCAAGTAGCTCACCAAGAATTGATCTTATGCATATCTTCGTTTCGATAAAATTTCAGCGAATCAGAAAAAATAATTTACGATACAGAAGGCTCATTCAAACACTCGTTCATTCAAACTCTTACTCGTGCAAGAATATCAATGCCTTCTGCACTTGTATCATGAATTACTGGTCCAAGTAGTTCACCAAGAACTGATCTTATGCATATCTTCGTTTCGATCAAAAATCAGCGAATTAAGAAAATAATGTATGATACAGGAGGCTCATTCAAACACTCGTTCATTCAAACTCTTACTCGTGCAAGAATATGATTGCCTTCTGCACTTGTATCATAAATAACTGGTACAAGAAGTTCACCAAAAATTGATCTTAAACATATCTTCGTTTCGATAAAAATTCAGCGAATAAGAAAAAATAATTCATGACACAGAAGGCTCATTCTAACACCCGTTCATTCAAACTCTCACTCGTGCAATGACTTCTGCACTTGTATCATAAATAACTGGTCCGAGTAGCTCACCAAGAATTGATCTTATGCATATCTTCGTTTCGATAAAAATTCAGCGAATCAGAAAAAATAATTTACGATACAGAAGGCTCATTCAAACACTCGTTCATTCAAACTCTTACTCGTGCAAGAATATCAATGCCTTCTGCACTTGTATCATGAATTACTGGTCCAAGTAGTTCACCAAGAACTGATCTTATGCATATCTTCGTTTCGATCAAAAATCAGCGAATTAAGAAAATAATGTATGATACAGGAGGCTCATTCAAACACTCGTTCATTCAAACTCTTACTCGTGCAAGAATATCATTGCCTTCTGCACTTGTATCATAAATAACTGGTACAAGAAGTTCACCAAGAATTGATCTTATGCATATCTTCGTTTCGATAAAAATTCAGCGAATCAGAAAAAATAATTTACGATACAGAAGGCCCATTCAAACACTCGTTCATTCAGACTCTTACTCGTGGAAGAATATCAATGCCTTCTGCAATTGTATTATAAATAACTAGTCCAAGTAGTTCACCAAGAATTGATCTTGAGGATATCTTCGTTTCGATTTATACAATTATAAAATACATAAAATATTTTTACCTGTGGCTGCAGGACCAAATGATTTTGCCTCACCAAAAGAAGACCCTAGATAAAAATTCAGTGAATTAGAAAAAATAATGTATTGTACAGGAGGCTCATTCAAACACTCGTTCATTCAAACTCTTACTCGTGCAAGAATATCATTGCCTTCTGCACTCGTATCATAAATAACTGGTCCAAGTAGCTCACCAAGAATTGATCTTATGCATATCTTCGTTTCGATCAAAAATCAGCGAATTAAGAAAATAATTCATGACACAGAAGGCTCATTCTAACATTCGTTCATTCAAACTCTCACTCGTGCAAGAATATCAATGCCTTCTGCACTTGTATCATAAATAACTGGTCCAAGTAGCTCACCAAGAATTGATCTTATGCATATCTTCGTTTCAATAAAAATTCAGCGAATCAGAAAAAATAATTTACGATACAGAAGGCTCATTCAAACACTCGTTCATTCTGCAATTGTATTATAAATAACTAGTCCAAGTAGTTCACCAAATATTGATCTTGAGGATATCTTCGTTTCGATTTATACAATTATAAAATACATAAAATATTTTTACCTGTGGCTGCAGGACCAAATGATTTTGCCTCACCAAAAGAAGACCCTAGATAAAAATTCAGTGAATTAGAGAAAATAATATTTGATACAGAATACTTATTCTAACACTCGTTCATACAAACTCTTACTCGTGCAAGAATATCAATGCCTTCTGCACTTGTATCATAAATAACTGGTCCAAGTAGCTCACCAAGAATTGATCTTATGCATATCTTCGTTTCAATAAAAATTCAGCGAATCAGAAAAAATAATTTACGATACAGAAGGCTCATTCAAACACTCGTTCATTCAAACTCTTACTAGTGGAAGAATATCAATGCCTTCTGCAATTGTATTATAAATAACTAGTCCAAGTAGTTCACCAAGAATTGATCTTGAGGATATCTTCGTTTCGATTTATACAATTATAAAAAACATAAAATATTTTTACCTGTGGCTGCAGGACCAAATAATTTTGCCTCACCAAAAGAAGACCCTAGATAAAAATTCAGCGAATCAGAAAAAATAATTTACGATACAGAAGGCTCATTCAAACACTCGTTCATTCAAACTCTTAATCGTGCAAGAATATCATTGCCTTCTGCACTTGTATCATAAATAACTGGTACAAGAAGTTCACCAAGAATTGATCTTATGCATATCTTCGTTTCGATAAAAATTCATCGAATGAGAAAAAATAATTTACGATACAGAAGGCTCATTCAAACACTCGTTCATTCAAACTCTTACTAGTGGAAGAATATCAATGCCTTCTGCAATTGTATTATAAATAACTAGTCCAAGTAGTTCACCAAGAATTGATCTTGAGGATATCTTCGTTTCGATTTATACAATTATAAAAAACATAAAATATTTTTACCTGTGACTGCAGGACCAAATGATTTTGCCTCACCAAAAGAAGACCCTAGATAAAAATTCAGCGAATCAGAAAAAATAATTTACGATACAGAAGGCTCATTCAAACACTCGTTCATTCAAACTCTTAATCGTGCAAGAATATCATTGCCTTCTGCACTTGTATCATAAATAACTGGTACAAGAAGTTCACCAAGAATTGATCTTATGCATATCTTCGTTTCGATAAAAATTCATCGAATTAGAAAAAATAATTTACGATACAGAAGGCTCATTCAAACACTCGTTCATTCAAACTCTTACTAGTGGAAGAATATCAATGCCTTCTGCAATTGTTTTATAAATAACTAGTCCAAGTAGTTCACCAAGAATTGATCTTGAGGATATCTTCGTTTCGATTTATACAATTATAAAATACATAAAATATTTTTACCTGTGGCTGCAGGACCAAATGATTTTGCCTCACCAAAAGAAGACCCTAGATAAAAATTCAGTGAATTAGAGAAAATAATATTTGATACAGAAGACTTATTCTAACACTCGTTCATACAAACTCTTACTCGTGCAAGAATATCAATGCCTTCTGCACTTGTATCATAAATAACTGATCCAAGTAGCTCACCAAGAATTGATCTTATGCATATCTTCGTTTCAATGAAAATTCATCGAATTAGAAAAAATAATTCATGACACAGAAGGCTCATTCTAACATTCGTTCATTCAAACTCTCACTCGTGCAAGAATATCAATGCCTTCTGCACTTGTATCATAAATAACTGGTCCAAGTAGCTCACCAAGAATTGATCTTATGCATATCTTCGTTTCGATAAAAATTCATCGAATTAGAAAAAATAATTTACGATACAGAAGGCCCATTCAAACACTCGTTCATTCAGACTCTTACTCGTGGAAGAATATCAATGCCTTCTGCAATTGTATTATAAATAACTAGTCCAAGTAGTTCACCAAGAATTGATCTTGAGGATATCTTCGTTTCGATTTATACAATTATAAAATACATAAAATATTTTTACCTGTGGCTGCAGGACCAAATGATTTTGCCTCACCAAAAGAAGACCCTAGATAAAAATTCAGTGAATTAGAGAAAATAATATTTGATACAGAAGACTTATTCTAACACTCGTTCATACAAACTCTTACTCGTGCAAGAATATCAATGCCTTCTGCACTTGTATCATAAATAACTGGTCCAAGTAGCTCACCAAGAATTGATCTTATGCATATCTTCGTTTCAATAAAAATTCATCGAATTAGAAAAAATAATTCATGACACAGAAGGCTCATTCTAACATTCGTTCATTCAAACTCTCACTCGTGCAAGAATATCAATGCCTTCTGCACTTGTATCATAAATAACTGGTCCAAGTAGCTCACCAAGAATTGATCTTATGCATATCTTAGTTTCGATAAAAATTCATCGAATTAGAAAAAATAATTTACGATACAGAAGGCCCATTCAAACACTCGTTCATTCAGACTCTTACTCGTGGAAGAATATCAATGCCTTCTGCAATTGTATTATAAATAACTAGTCCAAGTAGTTCACCAAGAATTGATCTTGAGGATATCTTCGTTTCGATTTATACAATTATAAAATACATAAAATATTTTTACCTGTGGCTGCAGGACCAAATGATTTTACCTCACCAAAAGAAGACCCTAGATAAAAATTCAGTGAATTAGAGAAAATAATGTTTGATACAGAAGACTTATTCTAACACTCGTTCATGCAAACTCTTACTCGTGCAAGAATATCAATGCCTTCTGCACTTGTATCATAAATTACTGGTCCAAGTAGTTCACCAAGAACTGATCTTATGCATATCTTCGTTTCGATCAAAAATCAGCGAATTAAGAAAATAATGTATGATACAGGAGGCTCATGCAAACACTCGTTCATTCAAACTCTTACTCGTGCAAGAATATCATTGCCTTCTGCACTTGTATCATAAATAACTGGTACAAGAAGTTCACCAAGAATTGATCTTATGCATATCTTCGTTTCGATAAAAATTGATATTATGCATATCTTCGTTCCGATTTATTCAATTAGCAGCCTCTGGCTGCAGAACCAAATAGTGTCGATGGCGAATTGGTCTTTCGGCCAATAAAACGCGTTTTTTGTTCTTGTTTTCATATATATTCATATATGCTTTTCTCTTATCACTGTTTCATCAGGTTACTGAATGTCCGTATACATTTTTGTGTTTCTGTTTTTTATTTCAGTCTACAGCCAATCATATATATTTTTTAATATGTTCTGAAGGAATTCTTATATCTATATGTGTCGTTTATTGTAACCCTGATGGAGATTTAAAATAAATCGAAACGTCTGCATTTTGTCTGAATCTCTGTAATCAAGACCTAGAAGGACCCTCTCATTGCTAAGCCATAAATTAATATAATTAGTATTAATACGTCGAGAACGATTGCAATCGATAAGACAATCTGATTGAGTTTTGAATATTGAGCCGGGAAAATGGAATTAATTTTAACTATTCGGAAAACGGTTTGTTTGATAATTTTCATTATGATATTGAAAGAGAAGAATTGAAATAAAATAACTGAAGCGTACTTTTTTGTTATTTCAGGTGCAGGATTTTGTATTTATTAGTCAGTGTGAATTCTATATTGTTTGAAAAACCAGGATTGATTGTTTAAAAAAAAAAATTTTCTCGCACTTTTTTAGTCATAACCCGTATATACGTTACATGATTATTCATTTGTTTTACTTACTAAAACTTTCTTTCGAAAACTCAAGCCGCCCAAATGTAGGTATTGTTTTCGTCGGTTGAAACATCCTTATTGATTGCTGATACCTGCCAATACACGGAATAGACTCACACTAATCGAAAGTCTCATTCATTTCTTATTTTATGCTTGATAATGATTACATCTGCATTCAATAATCTCAGTATCTTATCAGAATATAATTCTGCATCTATTAAATATATATTATTTTTAATCTGGAAGTAGAAAATAAAAATCTAGATTTCCCAGAACTTCGAAGAACTCATTGTATCATATAATCTGAGAGGAAAAAGAACAGCACAGTCTCGATAAGGATGCATCCTTGAAAAAAATCATTTCCACGACGATAAAGTCAAGTACTAGAACAATCAATGTGGTACTGAAAGTATTTTCCCAACATGAGATAGATCACCTTTCTCCCATTCATTGGTTTAACATAATTTTTCGGAAATAGTACGAATTTTCGCAACCTGGTGATAAAATTTCATTTCATTCATCTGGCAACACTGTATTTACCACAAAAGGACGTCACCGTGGGTGACTCAAATATCCGTGGATATATGAATGACACAAAATGCATCTGCAAAATTTCATAAATATGGTCTCTTTGTTCTCTAGATACGAATGAGACAAAACCATTCTAGTTTGAAAGATTTTTGTTGGAATTTTATACAGATAATAATTAGTATCATATTTACGAATTGTTTTCGTATTTCGTTGTTTTCATGGACGCGATTGCTGAATATAATAGAACTTATGAATTTCCGCCTATTTCCAGACACTTTTAGTCGAGGAAAATAATCAATAGCTCATTTATCAACATCAGGAAATGAAATGATACGTTCGAACTATCGTATCTCTCATGCTAAGCATCGCAAGCAGTATACCTCTACATTCTACAGAAACGTCATGGGGTGCTGACCCGACTACTCTTTGCACAGCCCTTGCCCTGGTTTTTTTCACCTCTGAATATTGTTGCCCTGTTTGGCTCAATAGTGTTCATGTTCAAAACATCGTCGCACAGCTCAATTTATCAATGAGAATAATTACTGGAACCATCCGATCTACACCTATCCAATGGCTACCAGTGCTATCAAATATAGTTCCTCCCCATAGTCGAAGACAGTCTGCAACTTGGAATTCTTGGAATAAACTCAAATTATTTCCGGATTCTTTTCCGATACTTTCCTACGTTCCAGAAAATAGAATTCCAAGACTGAAATCCCGTAAACCTATTTGGTCGAATAACTTTGTGAATTCGAACTTTAGCTACAAGAAAATCTGGAAATCCGAATGGGATGCATGTTCTTTATCCAATAAAGATCTAATATTTGATAAATAGAATAAAGTTCCTGGTTTTCACCTTGCCAGGAGAATATGGTTCCTACTTAATAAGAACAGGTCATGGTCGTACCAATGCATGCTTTTCATAGGGCCAGGGGAAAAAACCTCAGCCGAAAAAACCTGTCTCCCAGTAAAAAATAATAAAATAAAATTGTTGTATCTGAATATTTTATATTGAAGGACATCACGATTATCGGAACGGCTCTTCGGAGGAAGGACTCCAAACACAAACTCCTATACCTGAATATAAAAAAAGATTGAACAGCAAGAGAATACGATTTCTACTTCATCAAATTGATCTAAAATTTTCAACCCATCGATAGGACACATTGTGTATGGCCCTAATACCATCTTGAAATTTATAAATCTAACAATTATTAATTAGGTGTTCAACTGTTTCGTCTGATTCACCACTTTCACAATTAGGACTATCAACTGAATTCCACTTGAAAAGCATGCTATTGGTACGACCATGACCTCTTCTTATTCGAATAAGAAGGGACCATATTCTCCTGGGAAGGTTAAAACCAGGAACTTTATTTGATGGATCAGATATTAGATCTTTATTAGATAAAGAACATGCATCGCATTCTGATTTCCAGATTTCTTTGTAGCTGAAAGTTGAATTCAGAAAGTTATTCGACCAAATAGGTTCACGGGATTTCAGTCTTGGAATTCCATTTTCTGGAACGTAGGATAGTATCGGAAAAGAATCCGGGAATAAATTGAATTTATGCCAAAAATTCCAAGTTGCAGACTGTCTTCGAATATGGGGAGGAACTATATTTGGTAGCACTGGTAGCCATTAGATAGGTGTAGATCGGATGGTTCCAGTAATCATTCTCATTGAAAAATTGAGCTATGCGTCGATTTTCTGAACATGAACACTATTGAGCCAAACAGGGCAACAATATTCAGCGGTGGAAAAAAACAGGGTAAGGGCTGCTGTGCGAAGAGCAGTCGGGTCAGCACCCCATGACGTACCAACAAGTTTCTGTAGAATGTTATTTTTCGTTTTCCGCTTCATCCGTAAGTCATCCAAATGTGCTTTGTAATTCAAAGAGGAATCTAATTTAACACCTGAGTATTTAGGAGTAATATTATGTTTCAAAGGGAAGTTCCCGAAAAGGACATTTAGTTTTCTAAATTTTTTATGGTTATTCAAATGAAATAACGAAACGTCGGTTTCGTCGAATTCTAGTATGATGGATTCCGCTTAAACTATTTTCCTATTTGTGTCGTTTTTCTTCTTCATCATTTCCTATAAGGATTTTTCATGTTATATTTGAAAGCGACATGAACAAACTTAGCTCATATGTACATTTATTTATGTCAGACTACATTTTTTATTTGTTTTATTAGGGCTTTTCCGGTTATGTGAGTCTATTTTTTGCATTTGCTCAGGCACCCATGATTATTTCGAATGTGCCATCTAATCCGGTGTTCTCTTGACGTTATAGTTTACCTAAACGCCTCAATTTCTTGCAGATTGGTTTCCCGGATGGTCTCAGCACGGACAGTACAATCGCCAGCCCAACGATGACGGCATGAGTGATCAAGATTGCGTTGAAGTGAGAAGGATCTATTCGCTTCCGACATCTGTAACCGGGACAGCCAACAATTTCATGTGGAATGACCGGGACTGCTCCACTCCCAACTACTTCATCTGCGAAAAACTCCAAAACGACGGTAAGATCTGTTCTTATTCTTCATTTTATAATAGTAAGTGATCCGAACAGGAATAGTTTTTACTTGCGAATGGAGGATATTAGGATATAACTGAGGAGCCGCAAGCGAGTCAGTTACCTCCTTGAGCCAGTAAAACCCGTTACCTTGCGTGTATTGTTTTATATTTTATTTGTAGCTCATTTGGAAAAAGGTTAGATAAATTCCAAAAAAATCTCAATAATTTGTCGCAAATGTCGTAAGCTATATAAGCGTTGCCATGAACATGTCTGTTTTTTTCTTTACATTTGTTTTGACGAAAGCGAAAATGAATGTACCAAAAGAAATTATTGAGGCAGCCAGCAGTGTAGCATCAAGTTTATTACCTGCAAAATCAGCTTCAAGGTACGAGCGAGAATAGGACGACTTCAAATGGTGACAAAACAAAAAAAAAATGTGATTGGGGTAACTGAAGATGTTTTGTTGGTCTACTTGAATCAACTTTCAGCTAGATTCAGCCCAAATACTTTATGGGCAAAATGGTCTATGTTGAAAAGCTGCTTGGAAATGAAAGAAAATGCTCCTGTTCACAGGTTTGTTTTCCTTAAAAAATTTATTGGAAAATATGACGTTTAGTTGTCATTTGCAGATTTCCAAAGGTAATAGCGTTTCTGAAACGAAAAAATGAGCGTTAAACGCCAAAAAAGGCCAAGGTATTGAGTAAAGGAGAGGCTTAACAATATCTTTCACATGCTCCTGATGACCAGTGGTTGCTGCCGAAAATTGTAACAATATTTAGGATTTTTGGATGTTGTCGATGTGACGAAATTCTCTCCTTAAACATTAATGAGATAGAAGATATGGAAAAATACGTTATTGTGACATTGCGGCGAACAAAAAATTTAACAACAAAAAGATTCACCATAACCGATGATGTCTGCAGCTTCAAGCCCTGCATGTTATACAGAAAATATGTAAATCTTCGGCCTCCTGGAACAGAAAGCCTGAGATTTTTTTTGACATACCGAGATGGAAAGTGCATTTCCCTTAATGCTGGCCAGCACAGTATTAGTGGTGTCCCAAAGCAACTACCGAAATATTTAGGTTAAAAAGACCCAGAGTTATACATCGACCACTCTTTTCGCAGAACTGGAGCCACTATGGTTGCGGATTCGGGTGGAGATATTTCAACACTGAAGCGTGCTAAGAGGAGTGGAAGAGCACCGAAATTGCGAGGAGTTATGTAGATGATTCGGTCTAGCAAATTATTTGGTAGTCCTCGAGTTCAGCAGTTTCTGAGTCAACAGATGGTTCATCATCATCCGTATCAACTCTTTCAAGTCACATTTCAGTGACTTGATAAAATGAACTTTCTTGATTAATATTGTGTTTTTGGAAACTGACGTTTACAAATGAAAAATAAATCAAAAATATACCTATTTGTTTTATATTTGAAACTTATTTTATATGAAATTTTGATGGAGAAGAATATACCGCGATGGCCTTGCGTAATAGTTTTTTTATACTATGGAAGGGATGTGAGTAACATTTACAAGTAAAGGACACGAATTATTTGTTTATTTTCTACTTTTTTGTATTCCACCTAATATATTTCGTTCAAAAAAAAAACAATGTTTAGTACAATTTTATTCATATTTAAGGCGAAACAAAGTTCGCCGGATCGGCTACATTATCTGATTGCCAATTGCCACAATTTGTTACACCACCAGATCCCCTACGCTCTTTAGTTTCTGCAATAGGAAATGATTCTAAACACTTCTTGGCCAACATTTTACCATAACAGTGTATTATAAAATCGAATTTGTTTTTTTTTTATTTATCGATTGAGGCAGTACGAAGTCTGCCAGGTCAGCTAGTTTCACAATACATGTCCACACAATACTGCTGCAACAATCGAGGAAATCTCAGCAAATAGTTTTCAGCATTTTATCGAACCATTGAACGAAATGAATTATTAATTAATCGAACTCACTTTCTTGGTGGTTCCTTGGTCTAAAATCAAATAATTCAAATTTTTATTAACTGGACATTTTAAGTTTTCATAAAGTTACCCACCGAAGAGGCCACTTCTTGCAAAAAGCTGCTAAAATTGCAGCGATTAGCTTGTGTTGGGGCCACCGGAGCTATGTGCACAACTCCGACAGCAGCGCTCGAAGTGATACTCGATTTGCCTCCCTTACACTTGTATGTAAGGAAATGTAGCCTGCTGGAAGCCATCAAAATTTCCCTAAAGGGAAAACCTCCTACCCGGAAACTGGGTTGGACATATGAGGATACTGAACCAACTGGACTCAAGCCTCTTGGCAAAACCCTCAGATGTGATGCCAATCACATACGATTTCGAAATGCCATTCGAAACGATCATTGGTGATCGTCATAGTGCAATGAACTTCGTAAATCGTATAGACAAGAAGTCATCCATATGGTATACTGATGGATCGAAAACAGAAAGGGGTACAGGCATTGGGATATGGGGACCCAAAACAAGGATATCCAAGTCCCTCGGAAGTGAACCTTCGGTTTCACAGGCTGAAACACTAGCAGTCTATACCTGCGCTCAAGAGTGCCTTCAAAGGAATCTTGAAGGAGCGCATATATATATCACCACGGACAGTCAGGCCACTTTGAGATCACTGGAATCATACAGCCAGAAATCTCGGCTGACATATGAATGCCGTAATACCATAAAGCAACTGGCCAGAGGCAACAAAGTGACTCTACTATGGATACCAGGACATTGTGGTATTGAGGGAAATGAAACAGCCGACGAACTGGCGAAGAAGGCTTCAAGGCTGAAGCCTGTTGGACCTGAACCTTTCTATGGGCTTGGAATAGACCAATACAAGAAAGCGGTCCAACAATGGGAAGCGGCAAACAAAATAACGCTTTGGAGAAATACTCCCAGACTTGCGCAAGCCAAGAGATTTGTGGAATTCTCGTCGACCTACACCAGGAAGCTCATAAAGCTGCCACGAGCTGAGCTTCGAGTAATGGTGGGTCTGCTGACGGGACACTGTCGATATAAATATCATTTGTATCGCATGGGAAAGTCAGCAGATGAAACCTGCAGGCTATGTGGATCAGAGAAGGAAACGGCTGAACACATGGTATGCAAGTGTCCAGAACTGGCGGAACTAAGAACCATTCACATGGGGAAGTCGGTTCTGGATCCACATGACCTTGAATGTTGGATTGAATCCACGTCCTTTAATTATATCTGCTCCAAATTAAGTCATTTGGAAACACCCATTGTATTTCTGTGTGTTCGATAGCAAATGTCAATGTCTTGATTCGGACGTTCAGGCAACTCAAAATACACAGTAATTGTTCACATTGTTTACATCATAGATATAGATAACTATCTATATCTGTGATTGCCATCTAATGGCGATAATTAATTGTAGAATAGGGATTAGTTCAGAACCTTTCGTTATAAAATTTTCCGTAGTGTTCGGGAGAAAGATAGATGTAAACAGATGCCTTAATTTTATTAGAAAATGTACCGTAGGGACACCTATCGGCGTTATTCGCAAGAGTTAAAATTATTTCCTATTTTTTTCCATTTCATCAAATTTTTCAGAGTTTCAATTTATAATAAGTTAACCCCGCGTAGAAGAATCCTACAAAAAATCTTTCATAACAAACAGTTCATCCAATCTTGAGTTATAAATGGTGTAACCAACAAAATGGCCGACTTAGTTTTATATATTGAGATATATTATAAAATATAATGAATAGACAGAGATGGAGACTGGGCACCGCAAGGCGTATAACGCTGTAGAGCGGATATATACAGGGTGTTTCAAAAAAAGGTGATCATCTCTCTAGGATAGAAAAAAAATTGAAAAATAATAGGAATTTGTTCAGTAAAAATTTTTCGTAACTCCATCAAGATACAGGGAAAGAATATACACATTTTTTACGATTTTGCCGAATCTACTGGCAACATTGTAATGAAATTTCACATGAATATGTTTTGAAAGCTGATATATCTGATGAATGTGTTTTGATGTTTGACTCTCATAGAGGGCGCTAGTTACACGGTTTATACCAAGTTGTTTCGAACATAACTGACTCGAACCTCCTTTACTTTACTTTGGACCACTGACCTCGAAGTCTAACTCTTCTAATCATTTTCTATAACTTAGGAACGGAAATATTGGTCAGAGTGTATTTTTTTGTGGGCCACTCTGATAAGAAATATATTTTTCAAACCTAGAAACGTGATGATTCACGTCATAATAAACTATTATTTCCATAAGAAGAAACACAACTTTACATTATACCTCAGCAGAAATACCTCTCATTAAAAAACGTGGTTTCAATTTCAACATTCTAGCACAAACAGAAACGGAGATAATGACCGAAGTTGAAATCGCCAAAATTTCAATTTTGGCCTATAAGTCGAAAACAAATGAAGATAGAGGAATGCAGTTAATGGCATCATTAATTTCTGTGGAAAAGGCGACCTAAAGACCTTTTATGATGAGTCCATCAATTTTCCTCTATCCCGTTGGGTCAAAAAATTGTATTTAATGTATCACCAATTTTACCCACCCTGTACAGGTTCATTTCTCGAAATCTCACACCTTTAACATCTCGGAGATATTTTTGTTCTATCTGGGTTATAGCATTGTTATGAATCCAATTAGGAACAGTATAACGACAAAAAGTGCAACAAAGTTATTAAATATTTTATTAAATACAAAAAGTTTAAATAAATAGCAGAGACATACGTCTCTCTCCCAAAATTCATTAATTGCTAGTTATCATCTGTTGCCATTGTTCATTTAAGGGGAGAGGTACAGTCTGTGTATATACATATGGTTACAATTACAAATAATCTTGTCGAATAATGTTTCCTAATGACGAATAGCTTCAACCTAAATGTTTCCTTATGGAATCAATACCATAGGAATTGAGGCGTTTCGATTTAAACTGACTATAGGTGTATTTAAGATCCCTGAAGGCGATGTCATTCATTTGTCCGACGTCTACCATATTTTCTTCGACGGTCTTTCTACTCATACATTTCATAACACCTGGTCTCCTCCTAAAAGCGGATTGCATATTTTTTTCCATTCGCTCCATAAATTCATAGGCGGAATTATTTGTATTTTGGGGCTGAAGTAACTCAGTTGCTGCGCTTTTCTCAGAACTCGTCGTACTTTCCATGCAACTCTGTAAAAAATAAAGTTTTCATTAATTAATTTTTATCTACTAATTTTCGTATTCAAAATTAAAAATGGAATTTTCCATGATAAAACAAATTAAATATAGTTTCTCATTTCCGGTAAAAAAGCTAGAAAGTTTAAATCGTTCTCAAATATTTTCATTAATAAAAAAGTTGTGGCACAATTTCGAGATCGATAATTTTTCAGAATTAAAAAAAAAATCAAGATATTGTGAAACGGTTTTCACTAATGGTGTTTTCACGAAAATCGAACCCAGGACATTTTTCGAAGTTTTTACCTATCTGCTCCAGAAGTACCTATAACAGCCAAAATCAAACAATTTGTGTCACCTTGTACACTGTGTCCCATTTTGGCTGAGACTACACTGTCTTAGCTATCATAAAAGATAGAAAAAAGGAATAAAACGGTAAACAAAAAAATTCTTTGCCTTTACGGAGGCCACACCGAAAACATTTTCAAAACATAGATGAATTCCAAATAATAATCATCGAAATGAATACCATTTTCAATTCACAGGCTCAGAGATATTTTATCATATGGTTGGTAAAATTATATTAGATTTTGTCACTGAGATGGGATATATACCGGTTCCACCCTTGTTTGGCATCATCAGTATCTCATACACCTCAGAGACAAAATATTCATAAAAAACTTCGATATTTAGAGCAATTACGTGCGATGTACTGAGCATAAATTACAAAGTTGTGACATCCAATTGCGTCAAAATGAAGTTTCATATATCTTATGACATTCGAAAAAAGAACTGCACATCCTCTTTCACTCAATGAGATTTCAGCAGTGGCCAAGTGTTTTAAAGAAAAGGAATAATAATAATCATTTCTTTTGTAAAACTTTCAAATCGATCAACAGAAATATTCCAACTAATTTTGTTATTATTTCTCATGCCCTATATAAGAAAAAATGAAAACTGCTGTATTTTTACATGACAGTCAGTGGCTTATATAAAAAAAATTTCAATGCATTGTTTTAAGATTAAAAACAACTTTTGTATTTATCGAATGGAATACCCTATGTATTTTAACGTCAAACTATTTTTCTGACCTAAATTGATACATCATCACCATCACATACGTCAGATAGACAATAAAAAATCAATTACCTCTGAACTCTCCTCATTGTCCTCGACTAGGAAAAAGTTTTTTATTGGATGATATTCAGGATATTCTTGACACTGGAGATCTTGAGTTATCTCAGGGCAATTCTCTTCATTGACTATGGTCCTATCATCGTCATCCGACGAAAAACACGAATTGTGTTTTGCTCCAGAATCCGGGATGCAATCATAGTTGTTGCAGTCTTTTATTACTGTATTATTTTCACTAATCGAAACTCTTTTCTTGTTGAAATTTGAATTGATTTCTTCGTTGTGCGATGACTTTTCGATGCAACTCTGTAAAATAAAAATGAGCTTTTAAAGTAACTGTCAAATATTCAAAATTATCTGATAAATTGCCTGATACCATAAAATACTGAATGAACAAAACTTTAACAAAAAAGTTACAGAACTGTTATTGCAGAGCACAATATACAGCTTCAATGAATTGTAAAGCGATGGTTTATTCGTCTGAAGTTTATTTTTGTGATAATGACTCGTAATTGTGTTTTTATTGAAGTGAATGTACATGAGTGACAAAATTGCTGATGATACATTTTGGATCGCTTTTTTCAAAAAAATCATAATGACATCAACTGCGTTGCTCGATCTTTTCTTGCCAGAAATCGTCCAAACGTTTTTTGGTTTCAAGTAATATCAAACTTGAGCATTTATCATTTATTATCATTACCATTGCAACTTACCTCGATTGTATGTTCACTGTCTTCACCTATGAAGAAGTTCCTTATCGGATGCACTGGAATCTCTATCACGTCATTATTTTTTTCCAATGTATTCTCTTCATCGATGATGGTAACTTGGTCGTCATCCGATGAAGAAGACTGATCTTGATCTTGCTCAATACTCGAGGTGAAACGGTGTATTTTGGTTTTGCTTATTCCAGTACAATTTTCATTCAAAGAAACTTTTTTTGTTCTGTCACATCCATCAGAATATTGTGGACGAATGAAATGACTTGTATCGGCTTTCTTGAAATCCAATGGCCTTTCAATGCAATTCTGTGAAATTATAAAAGGATATGATAATTGTTTTAATTTTAATTATTGATGTTCTTTCTATCTTCACAATATACACAAAAGATTTTTATTGAGTAGGATATAATCAACATAGTCCCTCATCGAAAGCACTATTTGTCTTTATATTTTATTCCAGTTCTTCACTTCCGGAGAAGCTGAAATATTATTATACCGGGTGTTTCAAAAAAAGGTAAAAATATGTACATTTTTTTCGTTTTCAACGCCCTGTATCTAGAATAAGGATGGCGTTACGAAAATTTTTTACTGAAGAAACCCCTATTATTTTTTAGTCTTCTATCTATCCTAGAGAGATGGTCACCTTTTTCTGAAAACCCCGGTATCTTCACGTGTGATGTGATAATTTTTACAGATCATGGACAGATGTCGCAATATGGCGACTTCACCACAACAAACTGTTAAAATATTCGAAATCGTTTAATAAATTGAGTAATACCACCAAAATACTGAATGAACAAAACTTGAACAAAACAATTAAAGAACTGTTGTTGTCGAACACAATCTACAGTTTCGATTGATTGTAAAGCGATAGTTTATTCGTCTAAAATTTTCTTGTGTGATAATGACTCGTAACTGAAAATTTTTTATTGGAGAAAATGTACATAGTGGACAAAATTGCTGATGATACATCTCCCTCTCTCTTTTCAAGATAATCATATTGACATCAACTGCGTTGCTCGATCTTTTCTGGACAAAAATCGTCCAACGTTTTTTGGTTTGCAGTAATACCAAACTTGAACATTTATTATCATCACAATTGCAACTTACCTCGATTGTATGTTCACTGTCTTCACCTAAAAAGAAGTTTCTTATTGGATGCACTGGAATCTCTATCACTTCATCATTTTTTTCGAATGTATTCTCTTCGTCGATGATGGTAACTTGGTCGTCATCCGATGAAGAAGACTGATTTTGACCTTGTTCAATACCAGAATTGAAACGGTATATTTTCGTGTTGCTTGTCCCAGTACAATTTTCATTCATAGAAACTTCTTCTGTTCTGTTACATCTATCAGAATATTGTGGACGAAGAAAATGACTAGTATCGGCTTTCCTGGATTCCAATGGCCTTTCAATGCAATTCTGTGGAATAATAAACGGATATTATATTCTGATAATTGTTTTAATTTCAATTATTGATGCTCTTCCTATATTTACAATTTACACAATAGTATATTCTGAAAAAAGTTGCAGAATGAGCTTCTATTTCAACACGAATGCGAAATTCGAAAACGAGCGAACGAGCGAGTTTTCGAAAGCATGAGTGTTTGAATTGCCTTCTGCAACGAGTATTAGACGATATTTTCTCTATTTCAGAAAGTTTTGTGGAAAACTCTCGAAATTTAAATAAAAATTCACATTAGTGACTTTTTATTGTATCTTGTCACTAACGAAATTTGACAGATTGCGGAATTTGAATTGATTTGATTCGAAAATTGAGTGGATCGGAGGTCAGTACTGACAACCACAAAACGAAAAATATAACTGAAAACAATGCTGTAATGAGTTTCATTACAGCACTACTTTCAGTACTGTAATGAACTCATTACGATACTGAAATAGAGAAAAGATTTTTATTGAGTCGAATATAATCAACAGAGTCCTTCATCGTTAGCACATTTTGTCAATTTCTTTTATTCCAGTCCTTCACTTCCGGAGAAGCTGAAATATTATTATAGAAGGTGTTTCAAGAGAAGGTGATCTCCCTAGGTTAGATAGGAAACTAAAGAATAATAGGGGTTTGTTCTGTAAAAAAATGTCTCAACGCCATCCGAATTCAAGATCCAGGCCGTTGAAAAAGAGAAAATATACAAATTATTTACGATTTTGACGAAATTACTGGCAAACAATGTAATAAAATTTTACACGAATATGTTTCGGAAGCTGATACATCTAATGAATGTGTTTTGATGTCTGACTCTCTAGAGGTCGCTAGTTACACGGTTCGTACAAAGTTTTTTTGGTTTCAACTTTTTTGATATTAGATTTATTAAGCTAAATTTTGAGCGATTCCGAACATCATTCAATTTCACCCCAAAAGACTTTTCTACCAGAATGAATATTTTTCGAGATATTCAGGAAAAACGATTTCGTCTTCAATTTTCAATCTCATTCCAAATCTGTTTAACTGGAAAATAATTAGCGGTCAAGTGAAATTTTTGGAAATCCCTGTTATCGAGAAAATATTTTCTATAGTTCAGACGAGTTGAGTTCTTGAATTATCATCTGTAATGCGAGAGCAACAATTGGTTTAAAGTTGAGTATTAGTGAAGTCAACGTAAAAAATTCTCAGGAATGCTTTTGACAGAATAATTAACAGAACATGTAACAATTTCATTACTGAAAATTCAAATTTCCCAACCATGACAAAAAAGATATTCTTCAGAATTAAGAATGCAGAAATTGTCCTTAGCTTTAAGAAATGAAAAAAACTTGAACTCGTCTGAACTATAAGAAAATATTTTCTCGATAACAGAGATTTCCAAAAGTTTCACTTCACCGCTAATTATTTTTCATTCGTTTTTCTCGAATATCTCGAAAAATATTCATTTTGGGATAAAAGTCTTGGACGTATGCTCCTATTATTTTTTGACGAAGATTTCGAAAAAATGGGGTTCCAATTTGAAAAACAAACGATATTTGATGTTTCGTCAGTTCAACTTTGACAAGGAATTTGTGATCTCCTGTATCATATTCTGAAATTCACGCTATGGGAAAAGAAGCATCAGCCTTTCGTGTCGGACAATATTTTCTCGATAACAGATATTTTCAAAAATTTCACGCGACCGCTAATTATGAGAATTTTTAATGAAAAAACCTCGAAATTGTCTGTATTTCAACAGAGTTCAATTTGAGATTTTTTTTCGTATTTCCTCATTCGAAGAGAATTTTCTCGGAAAATTCAATTTTTTGGAATCAAAAGGACTCAGAATTCAATGAAGAATCTATTTATCCAATAAAAAATGGGTCTTTCCATTTGAAAAACGAAAGTTTATGTCCTGAATCTTGTGTCTTTCCTAAAAATATTAGTAGATTAGTCGAGAGTTTTCATTTCTTGTATATCAGTGTTCTGTGATTATACTCGTCCAATGTTGCTTGACTTCAAGTGAAACTTACCACAATTCCATATCTTCTATCTTCAGCCACAGACAAGTTTTTCATTGGAGAATCCAGATACTCAACCATTCGTACATTTCCTTCACAAGTATTCTCTTCATCGATGACAGTACGATCGTCGTCATTCGATGAAGAGGAAGAATCTTGGTTTTTACACTCAGACTCCATGGTGAAGTCATCTGTTTCGCTATCGTTCGATCCACAGCTATATATGCTACTGGCAGGAGATAGTTGATAAAATCCACCGTTTTTTCCGGTCCTTGATATCCCCGATATAGACGAGAAGTATCGCCTCAGCTTTTCTTCGACTGCGTCGCTAGCCACGTGGTTGGGTGATATTTCAACATCCTGAAGTCCTTCGAAACTGCATTTCTCCCCGAACTCGCAGAATTCATTTTTCCCTCTTGAAAGAGGTTCTGGATAACTGAAAAATAAATAATCACTATTATACAACGAATGGATGCGTTTGGCCCATATATAAAATATAAGATTAAATAACGATAAACAGAAAAATTCATGAATAGAAGAATGCAGAAAGGAAAAAAACTAATAATTCATAAAATAAAAAATTTATGAATCTCATAGGAACAAAATAAGAAATTATCGCAGTTGAATACATCATAAAATCAAAGGAAGGGATAAATGTAATTTCATAGAGTAACTAGGCATAAAATATTCATTTCGTTAAACAAAAAAAAAAAAAGTATATTGGTTAACAGTCACAGAACGCACTTCTACTGTTATGATTTGATAAGTTCTCGTCTAAAAAACGCTCCTGTAGCTTACTTCTACTATTATTTCTTGAGAAGAGTGCACACCAAATGCATTGACCAAACAGAAAAAGTTAAAAAAAACAAATTCGAAATGGAAGTGATAATAAAGAACAAGGACAAAATGGGCCAATACGAAAGAGATCAAAACAAATGAGCATATATCAACATAAGAGAAAGCTCCCAAATAATTGCATAGTAGAATAAAATACCTTCATTCTCCAATACTAATTGATTACTCAGTGAAAATGGGAAATATCACACATGAAATCAAAAATACTCTCAGACAATTATCTCTCCCATACATTTAATAAACAAATCCAACCAAAAACATTTTCATGTAAAATATTGCCAAGACAAGGCCGTATTTCTAACACTGTCAAAAAGTTATAAGATCTCGTGTAGAGCCAAGCTGCTAACTCTACATTCTTCATCTTCACAAGTCCGTATTTCACAAACTTTATGCCTTGGTCGAAATAAGTGACTCTTTCGCCACGTGAGCGTGAGGTGAAAAATCACGAAACGGCCAAGTCACTTATTTTTAGCAAGGCATAGAGTTTGTGAAATAAGGACTTGTGAAGATGAAGAGTGTAAAATTAGCAGCTTAGCTCTACATAAGATCTGATAACTTTTTGTCAATGTTACAAATATGGCCTCGACTTGGCAATATTTACAAACATGAAAATGTTTTTGGTTGACTGAAAACCGTCTGTAAAGTGTTTCAGCATGAGCTTGAGGAGTTATTAGACGACACTCATTTACAATTGGTTGACGTATAGTTCATCCAAATGTTCAGGCTGTCAAAAAATTTTAGTTGAAAAACTGAATTTTGGCGAAAATGGTTCATCAGTATTACGTTTTTCATACACCGTTTTGATTAAAGAGTAATACGTGATCTACCACTTTTTAACTGGAAGAGATAGAAGAAAATAAATGACACATTACGGTCGTTTATTCGAGGGAAACTGATTATGCCATTAACTGCATTCTTCATTCATCATTTCTTTCTGAATATAGGCCAGAATTGGACTTGCTTTTTCTATACTTCTGCAGATTTCAAATTTGTCTAGACACCAAACGGAAATAGGATATTATATGATGTGTTTGATTCACCCAATATTAAATTTCGTTATTTAATATAACCACTGTGTCTAATGGAAAGCATAATAAATTTGAAAATGAAGTGTACATTTCAAATTGGACTCTTTACTTATGAATGCAACTCACAATAAATAGTTTCAGGCTTTCACGACCGGATATATTGACATTAAGAGAGTCTTCCGGGCTTATTGGCCGTGGTCTATTAGGAATTATTTCACCTCAATTCACGCTCAATATACTTTTTTTCTCGTAGATTCATTGTTATTATTAATAGGTGAAATAATTCCTAATAGACCACGGCCAATAAGCCCGGAAGACTCTCTTAATGTCAACTCACAATAAATTCTAGTCTATCCTTTCATCTAGTTTTTTTCCTTCACTGCGATCAGAAATATTCAGATCTGTTTGAAAACTTGTTATCTCTATATTTCAAGTATGTGAGTGGTTCTGGATTTTTCCAATTAATTTTTTAAGATTTTAGTAGTCAACTCTCCCCTTCCTTCCCTTTTTTATGAGGTACTATCCTAGTTTTCTCATTAAAACCTTCCTGAATTAGTGAGAGTGGCATTTACTCCGTCATCATTGAATATATTCATAAATCAATGTAGGATTTAAATTTTGAAGAACCATCAAATCATAATGGACCTTCTGAGAACTATCGTTCATACAAAAATTCGAAAAATCCCTTTTTACAGAAGTTAGGGGCAGAAGTTAAGGGTTTAGAGAATAAGTTACGAGCCATCATAAATAATCCCTTGGGGAACTAACAACTGTCATATTTCTAAATGGTTCCATATTGACGATATAGAATTCCTCCATCAGTTAACGTTCATAGAAGAAAGATTTGCTTATTCGATAGGTACCTAATGTCTCCTCAACTCAATTTAGAAAGTGTTGAAAAGCGAAAATATAACGAAACTTTGATTGTGCGATCGAAAAAACTTAAGTAAATTCGAACCAATTGAATCACTCGATTTAAAATTTCAACGACTGTCTGAAGCTTTAATCAATTTGACAGTTCTTGATCGCGCAATCAATGTTTTGTGAAACCCGCCTTTAGAGGTTTATTTCTACAAGGTCGATCTAGGGTCGAATATGGATCTCCCAGGCTATTAATATATTCAAATTATGAAAACGAGAGTGGGTAGGACTTTATTATATTTCCCATTTCTTATTATTTTTTTGTGAACGCTGAACGAATAATTATGTTCATTTTTCTTTTAATTTCTTGTTCAAATCTGAATTCACCTACATGAAAAAGACCTCAATGAGGAGACTTAATATAAAACAGTACGTAGCTTGATTCTTACTTCAAGGTTTAGTTTATTTATCGACTTCATTGCTCAACTTTTTTGTGCTATATTTTAGGATATCCCTAATACCGTGTTGAAAATGTTTCTCCGATAGCTAGTATTTGAATCTGAGATGCGTTCGGTTCCGCACGTATAAACTCGTCTTAAGTATGTTAAATTATAATGGTCCTAGATGTTATGGAAAATCATTTTCAATGAAAAAATATTAATTGAAGAATAGGTACAGATCCATCCTCAAACTCTAGCGGGCATAGAAATCTGTGGAAAGATTTTGTTGGATAACACGCACTTTACCATTAGAAACAAGTCGCGACATGTTGATGTCCTAAGAATCTGATTTCCGTCGGAAGAAATTAAAGGTAACGTATTTATTTTTTCAAGGAAAAATAAATAGTTACTCACCTCCTTCTGATTATTCTCGGTTTAAAATTTATAGCAGTACTCAGGGCCATCCTTTGTCTTTCCGCCTGCATTCTACTAGATGAATTCCAATTTTTCATGTTGCCAACACCACAGACACCAGAACACAACCCAACACAACACGACACTCAGAACTTTCTGACTATTTAACCTGCAAACCAAAGGTACTCACTCTACCCATTGACTTCGCAGAAGTATAGTGCTCCGTGTTCTTCTTTTTTGAAATAAAGACTGTTTTGGATCTTCCCCAGAGGTAGCTAAGCCCTTGTGATATGCACCCAAGCAGGTATTCCTCAAAGAATTTCCTTTGTGCTTCATTTCGAGAATCATTAAGAAGGGTAGACTATGGTAATTAACATTACATTAGGAAAAGATAAGGCCGTTCTGGTAGAGAATTTCACATCTGCGCAGACGATGGAACTGTTTTTCGGTACCACGCTTGCTTTCTTAAGGTCAGTTCAAAACTGCACCAAATTCAAAACTGAAAATTTTAGAGCCTAGATCAGATACTCAGGCAGACTCTATGCGAGAAATTAAAACATGTTCTTTCTCATTGTCCTAAATACGTAATATGCAAACACTAAGAACTTTTCTATGCGAGTTAGATTCTATACGTTATACATCCCAGGTATTTTTAATTTGAGCGCATGCCTTAAAACAATGATTTACACTCAATTAAATTTATTAGGTGCGCATACAGCTTATATATCGTGCTCTGAATTTTGCGCACATCTGATTTGTAATGTTTTAAATATTCATTGTAGTATCAAACGGCTCATAGGTAGGTATATGCAATTTATTAAATATAAAAATGATATGATAGAAGATTCTGAAAAACTAAAAGAAATTGGATTTTTTCTACAAAATTCTCTTTCAGGCAGAAAAATTGTTTTTGTGCGACTTCCGGTTATACCTGAAATGGGACATCTCTTTATTCTTTCAAATGAAACACCCTATAAATTTTTTCTTGGATTTCATTCGAAAATTGTTTTCATATTTTTGATAGTTTTCAGGTCGATTAGCATTCTCACAACATTTTTTAATGGAGGAATATCAAGTTGAAGAAAATTTCCGTTGAACCATTGAGTATAAATTAACTTTGAATATTAAATGTAATCTCAATAACGAATATAATGGATATTGTTCAAGTTATTTGAAAAAATAATCAATTTTATCAAGACTTTCAGGAACTTTTTGAGTGAGAAAGTATATTCCCTTCGAAAAAAGATTTAATTCAGAATATGAATTGAATAAAAAGTTTACTTTTATGTCAACACTGAAAATTTTAAAATTTCAAACTTTTTTTCTTTAGAATTCGATAGTTTGTAGGGTGGAATGATTAACATGAAACAAATTTCAGACCTGTTGATAATAATTTGTTTTTAATGAGGTAGTGGCTATTTTCATTGTTACTATCAGTAGAACCATAGATATTTCGTTTCCATAGTAACGAGGATTAATTTAGACAAGACACGATATTTCTTAATAGTCCAGATGAAATATTGTTCCTCATAAAAACTATCTTCATTGCTCAATATACTTTTTTTCTCGTAGATTCATTGTTATTATTAATAATAATTAATAGCGATAGTATGAAGGTCGGTCGAATTGAAAAAATTAACAACATTTTTTTCCGATCTCCTTGTATATTCAATCCTTGATTGGAACCATATACACGGACTTATAAATGTGATGCGATCGATTATTGTCTGAATTACATTTTTTTCAAATTTTTTCTAGGGTATCTCTCGCAGACTCTCCAACAAACAGCCGTTAGAAGTGATTTTTAAATAATATTGTCAATAATAATAATAATTATGATCTAAAGAAATTGCAATTGATATTTGATTAAGAGACTGCTAAAGAAAACCCTGAAAAAAATTTCAGAAAAATGTTGAATTACATATCGGAAATTATCGAATAAACTACAATCAGTAAAATGCAAAAACTTTTCGAAAGTCGTGAAATGTATTGTGGCCATTTCATTCCGTCCCTGAAAATTCAATCCTCAATTTTTCCACTCCTATCCGGTATTTTCCAATATTTTTTCTGCGCTCACCAGCACTCAGCTAGCATTAACTTTTTGAGGATTACCCTAAAGGGTGCTGGGTTTTCCAGGCTGCATATAAGTTTGCACGGAAAATTTGATCGTCAATTTTTCTACCCCTATCTGAAATTTTTTCCGCATCACTTACCAGCACTTTGCTAGCTCGAATTTTCGATGAAAAATTATGGTTTTTCCGGACTCGATATATGTTGGCCGGAAAATTGAAATTCCAATTCTTCCAGTTTTATCGATGATTTTCAATTTTTTTCAAACACTCGCAACCGCTTAAATGTCATCGAGAAATACCGGGCTACTTTGATAGTGCCATGAAATCTAAAAAGAATCTTTTATTTTACACAACTCAGAAGCGTATCCTTTTATTCATTGAAAAAATTCAAATGATGAGTGGTATGCACGCCAGTGATGGAACTAAATTGCTTCAT
Source organism: Hippodamia convergens (assembly GCA_038502775.1). Lineage (NCBI taxonomy): Eukaryota > Metazoa > Arthropoda > Insecta > Coleoptera > Coccinellidae > Hippodamia > Hippodamia convergens. The sequence continues at coordinate 24,011,750 of CM076608.1, forward strand.
TGCCTGTCAAAAAATGCCTCATTAAGTACCTCTTAAGACTTCAAATTTCCTCTGGTACGAAATCAATTAGAATTTTTTGTAATAATGGAAAGACGTCTACGTAAACTATTGAACTTTATCATTTCAATCAGAATCTTTCATCAGGCAAATTGTTAAAATCAATGAGAAATGTGAGTTTTAAATTTTTTTTCTTAATTTCCTGATGTCAGTTCTTTCTGTAATAAAATTAATTCAAATTCGACAATTGTCCAGATTATCGTTTTCATCTAAAGCATACATGTGCACCCGTTATTTTTTTTATAATAATCAGCTTCCGTTGTTGTTTTGTGTTATTCCAATACATCATTCTGTGGTCTAGGTTATCAGAACACACATGATCTGCAATTTCTGACCTACCAATTTCTTCATTCTTGATGTTTCTTTTATTTTAACTGTCTGAAAGTCTTGATATCTCTCTAACAGTCAATATTTTAAACACAATTTGTCCACTATTTCGGATGAAATTAATAACCCGGTCAGTTGTCCAGTGGGTGCGGATAGTATTCGTTTTAATTCATTGAAGAAAGAACTGACATCAGAAAAAATTATGATTATTTTATCCATTTTTACGAATTTGTTTGATATAGACCTCGAAACGTAACAAAGTTTTTTAGTTCAAATTGTTACTTTTTGTTTCATTGTTTGGCAACAATTTTTTCGAAAGGAATGATCCCCTGACAAACTAGTGCAAAGGTTTACGCATAGGCTCTTGCAGTATTAAAAAAAAATTGAGTCAAAATAAACTTCAACACTCCGTATCTTGCAAAACGAAGCATTGGCAGACTAAATGTAATACTTTTAGCAAAGAGTCTTTATTTATCATGCATAATAAGCTCAATGATCTCTTGCATATCTACCAACATTTTTAAAGCTGATTAGGCCAAGGCGTTTTATTTATGATATTTTTATATTATATCTGTATATGGAAGCCATCGCTTAGAATAAAACAGTTTGCGACGTAAAAATAACTTCGCACTAATCTAGGATGGATAATGAAATATGGAAAACAACAATTCCTTGGGCTGTAAAATATATTTTTATGACCAAGTTACTTTTCTTAAAATGAACGATAATACACTGAGTGATAACCATCGTAGAAATATCAAAGGGAGATCGATAACCACAGGTACGGACTATTCGGTTCACTGAAAAAATCTTTCGAAAATAATGGGATACTTCTAGAAACACATTATCCCTTATCTTAAATCCATCAATAGTATATTCTGAAATAAGTTGCAGAATGAGCTCCTATTCCAACACGAATGCGAAATTGTTGGAATTGCCTTCTGCAACGAGTATTAGACGATATTTTCTCTATTTCAGTAAAATTTTGTGGAAAACTCTCGAAATTCAAATAAAAATTCTGATTAGTGACTTTTGTATTGAATCTTGGCAGTTGGTGTCACTCATCAAATTTGACAGATTGCGAAATATGAAATAATTTGATTCGAAAATTGAGTGGATCGGAGGTCAGTACTGACAACCACAAAACGAAAAATATAACTAAAAACAATGCTGTAATCAGTTTCACTACTGAAATAGAGAATAGTATATTCTAAAACAAGTTGCAGAATGAGCTCATGTTCCAACATGAATGCGAAATTCGAAAGCATGAGTGTTGGAATTGCCTTCTGCAACGAGTATTAGACAATATTTTTTCTATTTCAGTCAAATTTTGTGAAATACTCTCGAAATTCAAATGAAAATTCAGATTAGTGACTTTTGTATTTTATCTTGGCAGTTGGTGTGACTTGACAGATCACGGAATTTGAATTGATTTGATTTGAAAATTGAGAGGATCGGAGGTCAGTACTGACAACCACAAAACGAAAAATATAACTGAAAACAAGGACACTGAAATGGAGAAAAGTCTTTTTACAGCTGGACTGTTCGCTTCACGACCTTCCATTCAAATTTAATGATTTACTTACATTTTAATCATAAAAACGAAAGTTTGTATGGATGTTTGTTACTCTCTCAAGTAAAATCTACCTATCGGATTCATATGAAACTTGACATCAATTTAGTTTATCGATCAGAATAACATATAAGCCACAATTTATAAAGATTTCGTATAATTTGATCACAATCTCACGAAAAATTCCCGCTCTTCGTGAGCAATTCAAGCGTACATTGGTCGGTTCCTCAGTACCAATACGTCGCAAAGTCGCCAGTCGCCCTTATAATTCTTACGGTGATATGGAAAATTGAACCTTATGGTCACTACTACTGTTCTTCCCCATATACGGAAAGTTTAGAAATACTATTGGATCTGTTAGGTGATGTTGCAGGGAGGATCTATACTAGGTTTTTTCAAGATTTGTTGTATTTGTAAATAATTTGTAATGAGGCAGCTATTCCTTCATACATATCCATGAAATATTCTGTTTAATATGCTCCCACTTTCTGATACCAACTCGTCTCTTGGAAAAAATTCAATTAGCAGAAATGACTTTCAAGTGAGGGAAATCGAACCAACGCAAACATTGTTGCGGTTGGATGTTTTCGTTACAAACGAATCTGCAATTATCCTACGACTAGTGGGTAGAGAAGATGAAAAATTTAGGTCAGGGGTGAATCTATCCCGTTAGGAATCTGAGGCGCCGAAACAGTCAATGGAAATTCTATTACTTCACGAACGTGGGCGGTAATAAAAAATATATTAACCTCAAGAGTGCTGCTAGTTTCTTTATGCTTTCGGAGACTTGGCTTATAAATTTACGCGCGAGGCGTTGGTATGCTTTCCTTAGAGAATTGGGAAAGTGAAAAGTCTTTTTCCTGTCACTCGTAGCTGGGAATTCGTTTAGGTGACATTCACATTTGATGGGGTTTTGTTGGGAGCTAACATCTTTTTCTGGTTTATTATTTTTGGATGGGATCTCACAGATGCTCATATAATAAACAATAATAATAAATTTTCATAGAATCTCGTAGAAAATTCGAAAACTTCATCAACAAAATCTTCCATAATTTTTTCATCATAATGGAATATATCAAAAAATTTGAAAAGAGAAAAGAAGAAAAAGACTAAATGAAATAATCAAAAGGAAAAAAGCATGAGATACTTCCCAACGTAAATAACAAATATAAAAGTAAGAAAACAGCTAAAATTAAATCCGTTTGGATTTTCCTTCAAACTAACTTTATATTGGTGTGGCAGTCAACTCAATTGACGTCACTATAAACTTTGTGGTAAGTTATGGCTGATATAAGTGACACCGAATTAAAAAAGGGGTTGTGCTCAATTCCATTGTTCTTTTTTTTTGGTTACCAAAGAACTTTCTACTTTGTGAATCGATTTTGATTATTCTTTTTTTTTCAATCTTGTGCTTGCATTTTGTTCCCATTTCAATTTGGTTCAGTTCTTACAATGGTATCTCATGCAGATCAGCACCTCAGAGGTAAAGTGTGTTTAGTCACATTTTTTCATACACGAACTATCTACAATATTGGATTCACATCAGTAAATTCTAGCTAGTGAAACACATTTTTGACTCCCTAGGTATATTAAGTCTCCAAATAATGGCCGAAAACATTCTTTAAAACAATAATCGAACTGAAAAATCTGTCTTTTGTCTAATTTTCATATTATCACTTAACACACTTCACCTCTGGGGTGCTGAGATGATTTGTTATGTATTTGTCCATTTTGTCGTAATGGATTTCAAAATCACGCTTACCGTCTTCGATAATTTTTCTTAAATTGGAAAGGTTTACTTCATTTCTCTTATTCTTCATTTCCTTTTACATCGATATATTCTTATGCATTGCAGACGACTTATTCTGTATCATTTTCTTAAATCGCTATTAACGTTATGGATGTCAATATCATGGCAGCCCTTTCCGATTTTTTTATTGGATAGTGTGTACCACATTTCTCTAATTCTCAATTTCCTTTTATATCGATATTCTTATGCAGTTGACTTTCATTACCTCACAATTTTTGGAACTGTAATGAACTCATTACCATACTGAAATAGAGAATGATTGTTTACTGTTTGTCCCCGGCGGCCATATTTATTTGTTTTGTCTGAGTCGGCTTTTTGCCCGGTATTGTAAACGTTAGTTGGTCGGAGTTCGAAATTCAATACCGATTGAAGGTAATTCTCAGTAGTAAAAGGTAGTTGAGAAAATTTCATGACAATCGAAAGTACCGTCAGCCTTCGGCTTATGGTCATTGCCAAACGAGCTTGAGAAACTTGCCATAAAATTATGAGGCATCGGTCAACGAGTTTGTCAATAACGGAGGTAAAAAGGGCAGAAATTGTTCGACAAAAAATTTATTACCCAACTCATCGAAACATTCATTCACTCATTAAAAGTAGAGATACTGAAGGATCATTGAAAAAAAACATTGAACATGAGATTCGTGTCTGTTCTCTACTATAAAATATCTTTTCTCTATTTCAGTATCGTAATGAGTTCATTACAGTACTAAAAGTAGTGCTGTAATGAAACTCATTACAGCATTGTTTTCAGTTATATTTTTCGTTTTGTGGTTTTCAGTACTGACCTCCGATCCAACCAATTTTCGAATCAAATCAATTCAAAATCCGCAATCTGTCAAATTTCGTTAGTGACACCAACTGCCAAGATACAATACAAAAGTCCCTAATCTGAATTTTTATTTTTATTTCGAGAGTTTTCCACAAAACTTAACTGAAATAGAGAAAATATCGTCTAATACTCGTTGCAGAAGGCAATTCCAACACTCATGATTTCGAAAACTCGCTCCTTCGTCGCTCGTTTTCGAATTTCGCATTCATGTTGGAATAGGAGCTCATTCTGCAACTTGTTTTAGAATATACTATTACCATGCATAATATTTATGGTATGGTTTTATATATAGAATTTTTATTGCTATGTCCAGTAGTTTTGAGCAATTGTTGTTCTTATACAACAATTTTCGCCAATTCGCTTACAGCACTTTATCTTGAATGATTTGTTATCTTCTTGTCCTTCACATTCAATCCTCAGTAGGAAGTTACATGATACCTACAGATTGAATTTAGGTTAATGGCTAATGTAGGTAGTTGAAGAAATAACACAAATGCCCTAAAATTCATTTTATCTGAGATATTTCGAATTTCGTTTTCATCAGAAAAAAATTATTATCAAATTAAACAATTCACTCCTATGAATGATATGATATTACTAACTATTTTTCTGAGACAAACAAAATTCGAAATAAATTTCATTTGTTTTTTTACATAAGGAAAGTCCTTGTAACTTTTTCTTTATATCTTTTTCACTGTTTCAAGATAGTGCACACACTTGGAATAATAATAAATGGATACATTGATGTATCACAACCTAATCTTTAAAAAATCTCAGCTTCAAAAATCAGAAAAATCCATATTAACCTATGTTTGTTCATTAAATAGTAAGCCATGAATTCTTTGACACGTGCATGAAAGTTGAACATGCATAATAAAATAATATTGACTTTTTTTTTCAACATTTTTAATGGTATGTTAAAGAGTGATATTTTGAGTTCATGTTTCAAATATAATCGAATGAATAGATTTAAATCACATGATATTTCGAAAAAGTAATAATTAAATGCATAATTAGGTCATATCATGATTGTCTCAAGGTGAAACTAAGTTCCTTTTAATCTATTTCGTATTTATTATTCGTCTGTGTACATTTACCAATTATATTTCTTACATTTTCTGTTTTGTGCATCTAATAATATTTCTCAACTCTTTCTGGTTTTTAGTTTCTAAAGCTGAGAATATATTCTCATCTTCTAAATTATGGTTTGATCAAAATAAATTAATTTTAAACAATACCAAAACAAAAATAGTTATATTTAATACAAATAGGTCTAAAAAAGAAAAAGCTGAAAATGTCAACTTGGCTCATTTTGATTTTGATGTATCTGAGTCGGTTAAATGTCTTGGTGTTTGTATGGATCAATTTTTGAATTGGAGACAACATACTGAAAATTTGTCCAAAAAATTGAGTCAAACTTGCTTTGCCCTAAGATCATTATCAAGTTGTATGAATGAAAGTACAATGAGAGCAATGTATTTTGGTGTCTTTGAATCGAATATAAGATACGGTATTATTTTTTGGGGAAATAGGGAAAATTTAGAAAAAATATTTTTAATTCAGAAGAGGGCAATGCGCATTGTTTACAAGTTGGGATATAGGGAATCTTGTAGGGGTCTTTTCAGAAACCGAAACAGTCTTTGGTCTTTATTTGTATGAGTGTCTCATGTTTTTTCACAAAAATAAAGAAAAATTTACAAACGACAATGTAAACACAATTTATAATACACGTACATTGAATTACAACTTTCCTATACATAGACTAACATTAACTGAGAGAACCCCTGCTTATATGTGTATTAGAATTTTTAATAAACTCCCTAATGAAATTAAATGTGTTAGTGTATATAATATGTTTAGAGTTGAGGTAAAAAATTTATTAGTTGGCATGGAACCATATAATTTGGCTGATTACTTTTTGTAATCTTGTGACGTCATTTCATTTAATTTGTAGTTTTTTGCTTTATTGTGAAAACTGTAATTATTTGAAATAAAAGATATTATTATTATTATTAGTTTCCTTTTTTTGGATTTTATTCATTTTTTTGTTTAGGTATTCACCATAGATCTTGCCTAAAAAATGACGTTAAGTTTCAACATTTCAAGAATTGACATAAGAAAATAAATGCAGAATGAACTTCATTGCAGTGATTCAATTGGTTAATACCATCCATTATTCATCTTATCCTTTGTATAAACCCTCCAAGGGATTTCCCGATACAACCAATCGAAAAACATAAGTTGAGCAAACATCGAACCAATCGGAAATACCACACGCAAAACGGATAAACACAAAATTGAATCGGTCTAGCAATATCCCCTGGATAAAATCGCCCACGCAATTCTATCATCTTTTTTCTGTTCGCTTTCAGAACCGCTGGAAGATACGTGGCCTCTGGATTGCAACAAGACGATCACCCTCACCCGGCAGCATCCACGTGCTCTGGTCTCGAGTCCTGGATTTCCGAGACACTATCCTGATAATGTTGATTGTAACACCTACATTGTATCTCCCCCTGGGTATCAGATTCTTCTCGATTTCGAGGAGCTCGTGTTGGAGAACGAACCTACGTGAGTATTTTTCCTTAGCGCATATTCTTATACGTTTTGGATGCGTTCACAAAGTTAGAAGTAGAAATATACTTCGGTCTTTACTCCACACTCGTTGTTCACAATCTTACTCTGACAAATGTCATTGAAACATGTGAACAATATGAATAATACTTTTGTATATAAATTTTTTATATTTCATTTTAATATTGAGTTGTTGCTATCGTGAATGAATGATAGAGAAGTTTAAGAAAGGAATTCTCTCTAGTCGTACATTTTGAGTTGTGTCTTCGAAGTATAGCCTATTTTTCTTTTATTTTGAAAGCAGAGCACAACCGTGTTTTTTTGATGATTGTGAAGGAACTGATAAATGTTCCCAGGAAGTTGAAATACTTCTTATTAGACAGAAATAATGAAAAAGGATATTATTGTCTGTAATTTTTTCTTGCAAGCAGAAAATTAGAAATGATATAACATGTTTTGTTGTTTAAGTGACTTTACGACAGATGAAATCAAATACTTCTTAACAAGAAATAGTTTCATTCAAGGAAGGTAACAAAAAAAAGCTCAAAAATACTGTATAAAGTATAAAAGATAAGGCAAGATAGGAATGAACCTTGGCAGATCTAAACTCTTGACTATAACAAACTTTCAACGTAGATTTCTAATCAGGTACGAAAAACATTTATTGTGGGACTTTTTATGTCTCTATTTATTTGAACTTGAACGGACTATTCTTGGTTCTGCAATACAGTGAGAAACTTTTTTCGAAACTTCATTATGTTCACTTTGAGCTTCTTTTATTCAGTGCTAGCAATTTACAATTTTATCAAATTTATTAATCATTGAAGTAATTCTTTCCTATAAATATTTCTTTATTTCACAGAATAGTTGTTTCACGTGGAAAATTAATTGTTTCGTATTTCGTTAGTGAAACACAACAAAACTATAAATAAATACTTATTCGAATAATATTCAAGTTTCAAAAAGTCTGCGGGAGCAAGACAGAATGAAAATCGTACGTCATAGCTGTCAGAGTACTTATGTGTTTACTCTCCCAAATAGCAGAGTATGCAGAGCTTACTCAGAGGAAGTTTATGAACGCTCACAGAGTATACTCCGAGGAAGGCAAAGTAAGTTTGTGAACGCTCCAGAGTAAGGAGAGCTTACTCTGAGTGAGTTTATGAACCCAACCTTTACAGGGTGGATCACGTGAAAGAGACTTCTGTTAAAAGTCTAAAGGTGGGTTTCATAAAACTTTAATTCTGCGATTAAAATACCTTACGTAAATTCGAACCAATCGAATGACTTGTTTTGGAATTTCAACAAATCTTTGTGACTTCAATTAATTTGACGGTGCAATCAAAGTTTTGTGAAACCGATCCTACACCTAGCAATGGACAATGGTTATTTATAATTCAAGTTCAGAAAGAACTGATATTCTTCCACGAATTCAAAATTTAAACGAATGAACTAGTTTTAGAATGCTTCTTCTGTACGAATATTATTATTATTTCCTCCAATTCGTTGAATTTTTATCGAAATTGATTAAATATTCAGTGATTTTTGCATTGGAAAATATTGATTGGCTGAACTGATTCATCTCTCATGAATTTGACAGATAATGAATAAATCCGTAGCAGAAGAAAAACTTGTAATAAATTAATATTACTATGAGAACTGAGCAAGAATGATGATATATTCTCGCCCATAAAATGAGGCAGAATGAACGGACTTAACACGGAATTAGAGAAAGTGAGTTTCACTCCTTAACGTCAATCTTATTTTCAAAGCATCCCAAAATCAAATTCATGTGTTAGTTTATCAACCTCAATGAGGTAGGCAAGAAAAATAAAGTCTCTATGATCTGGGTTCCTGGTCATTCGGGCATCACAGGTAACGAAGAGGCCAATAAACTTGCCAGAGAGGGTGCTCGGAAACCACTCACTGGCCCAGAACTTTTTTGTGGTATAGGAAAATGTATACAGGGTGTACCAAGTTCGACGGCCTATTAGGCGTTTCTGGAGAACTAGACTTATTTGAAATATGAAAATTGGGATTATGATATTGTTTGACATTATCTACCGAGCTAAAATATTCTTAGAGCCTGACCACTTTCAGTTATACAGGGAGCGAAAAAAAAAAATTTCAAAAATATTTTTTTCTGTTTTTTTGTTATCGAATTTGACAGAGTATGCAATTCTGAATTCATTCGTACTCAAACCGTTGCATTCTTCGGAATACTTTCCAAAATTTCGAGAAAAACCTGAAGAAAAGTAGAAAAAAGAGTATTCGGTATTATGTTTGTTATTCTTAATCTAGATACCTCAAGCACAAACCGTTTTCACATTTTTGAAGTCGAAGACTGTGGAAATATTGTACATTTCAAGAATTTTGAAAAACTCATCACAGGGTGTTCCAAATGTTGGGTCAAAAATTGGGATCAAGATTGTCCCATAATTTCGTTTTTCAAATTAGAGCCCTATTTTTTCATGATTGACGAAATGTCTCGTACTGATTTCTATTGGATCGATCCAAGTTGTTATTGAGTTTTAAATTATTTTCTCGAAGATAACATAATTTTCAAAACGATAGAATACGATATCCCTAACTCTTGTGGAGCAGTATATTTATAATAACCCAACTTCCAACTGTCTTTGACAGAACGTCGACTTTTCAATAAACAGTAGGATCAAACTAAACATCACTTTGCAAACTTTTGGGTATTTACCAACTATATATCACCAAATATCTGGTAACTTTATTGCACTTTTAACACCATTATGCTATTCATTCTTTATTCACCTGCTTTTTATGCTCTACTTTATTATCTGACAAGCTTTGTTTCATACTCAGTTCCCAGTTTTGTCTTTCTACTAGCACCTTTATCGATCTATAACTACCCTCTCCTATATGATGATTTTTTGTGTATTCTGAGTCTTCAGCAATCACAATATTATCTATTTCCACAGAGTTTTCGGTTCTTTTTCTCTAGAAACATTTTTCTTCAGAGCCTCATCTTTACCTGTTTTTGATTTCAGTCACTTAACGATATTCATTGAAATATTTCAATAATTTCAATCAAAATTCAATGAATAACAGATAATAACGTATAAAACTTGTTGAGAGAACTTATTCGAACATTCGTTCATTCAAAAACTTGCCACCTCGTGGGTCGTTTTTGAATTTTGAACACGTGGTAGAATATCAGTGCCTCCTGCTGCACTTGTATCATAAATAACTACTCAAGTTTCTAGTTGCACCGTGAAAGTGTTGAAAAATCACTACCAAAGAAAGTTACCAGTAATATTCATGAGGAAATGTTCCCTAATAATTCCTGTTCAGAACTGTTTTCCCCATGTACGGCGAAATAAGAAATGGTAATAGCCTTTGGAGCGTGCTAACAAGCTCCAGCTTTAACGATGTTCATTCTACAAGTCGCGAACTTCTAGGCCGCTAAGTCGTAACTACCTCGATAAGTGCAAATGTAATTAAGTATTAAATTTCAAACTTGGGGGCACCGGAAAATAGACCCAATGGCGAAGACGTGACGGAGATTTCATCCGGTTCCGAAACAGCCGGGCACATTGTCTGGGAAAATCTACATTAGGCGGTCATTAAGACCCCAATTATCAAGGCTGGCATTGATCGAATTTTTCGATTGTTCGGTTAATGGGTGTTGGAATCCTAATGCCCCGTCTGCATACCCTCTGAGGACATTCTAACAAGAAAAATTGGCGTGATTATGAACATCTTCAACTGTCTTTCTTCTGGGAAATATAATATACAAGATATCTAAAAAAAAAAGTTTCAATTTGTTTTGCTTAGTTTCGTGACAGCTACAACTAGAAATCCCACGATTGATAAGTCACTCAATAGGCTGACTCTCCATCTTTTTGATATTTAATCGTCATGGAACATTTCTCAGGAGCCTTGTCTGAAAGGAAATTTAACGAAAATGGTCGAAGTTTTCGTCACTTGAATGATGCACCAAGCATTCTTTCCTTTCGAAAATGGTTCGAAAAATTGAGGAGGCCAGTGCAACACTAGAAAAACCAAAACCCAGGTTAGTGAGAATGGAGGCTATTCTTTTTGTTGCGGCACCCCTATAAAAGTCAATTGGTGCAAGAATCAGTACCCGAAGGAGCCATACACAGGTAAAAATGCGTAAAACCAGGCAATGGAGCGCTCACAAGCAATTGCCAACATCTTGTTTTCGTACGAAGATAATTTTGAAAATGATGGCAATGTAAATAAGAAGAACTGAATCACGGCAAGGTATAGCGGAAGAATTTCTTCAAATTACAGTTTTGCATTATGCTAAATGCCGCTAATTATTTAAGGAGAAGGTGTGAATTATGTTCAGAAAAGAATGGATATAATTTTGATCAATTTGCTTAAATATTCAGATCACAATCTCTGTTGTTGAAAATTGTCGGTTTTATTTTTGTTGGTATTGTTCTTTTTTTTTGTAGTTGAAGTGAAATTAATTAAAATATAAAATTAGGATTTTAATTTTGAAAATTATTTTCAGGTAACAAATTTAAATATCATCACAATCAGAACAAAATATGCAATTGTAATGTGAATTAAGATATATGGTGCACAATCTATACTTGTCTATACTAATATTATAAATGTGAATGCCTATGTGTTTATCCTCTATGGCATTACCTCCGCATTCTGTCAAGATGCTTCAATTTTGATAAAATTTTGAATATAAGCTATAGTTGTCTCCTACTCCTACCCTATGCCGATTTATGATAATTATTTTTGAGGGGTGGAAACGACCCCTTTATCCAAAATTAAAAGAAAGTTGTTCTAACGTGAATCAAAGAAATTTTTGGGCCTCAGTAGCGTTTTATGAAGTTTAATGAAGGTCTTCATATATGTCAAGACCGTATAAACCATCCCCTTTCAGCATGAAATGTGTAAAAATGGGTCTTTATCAATATAATTAATTAATTTGAATTAATTTTATAATAGTATTTTGGATCGATGTAAGTTTTAGTTATTTTCTATTTTTCAACCCCTGAAAGCAACCCCTATCTGTTCAAAATAACAAAATGAAAATTTCATTTATTCATCACTTTATTCACGTGAAATCAATACTTTTTGTATCAAAAAATTATTCTGATTATGAGTGGCTGTCGCCACTGTCAATTATTTCTTCATCTTTGCCAAACATTGGACAACTGTTCTGACAGTTAATACCTGCACATTGCATCTTTTTTTGCAGTTACAAAAAATCTTTTTCAACAATTTTTGTGGTGCGTGTGTGTTTTGAAATTTCGTGGGCTGCAAATATCTATTGGTACTATTCCAACCGCAATCAACTCAATTGAGAGCTTTATTATCAAGACAAATTTGAAGTTGATGATTGTAGGCAAGCATTTATTTCATCGGCAGCCGTCGATTTTGGAATTACCGGCAATGGTTGTCGGAAGTCACCAGACGAAAGAATGAATGCGCCCCCAAAATATCCGTTTAGGCAACTCAAAATGCACAGTAATTGTTTACATATATAATGGTAGAATGGAGATTTGGTCAAAACATTTCGTCATGAAATTTTTCGTAGTGTTCGGAAGAAAAATAGGTGTAATAACACATGGACTCAGATGCGTTAATATTATTAGAAAATGTAGTTCACCGAATTAATATCAAATATACATATTAGTTTCACGGAAATTTTTCACAGTTTTAATGTATTGTATGGTAATCCCGTCGTAAAAGAATCCCAAAAAAACTTTCATAACAAATATTTCATTTAATTTTGAGTTATAAATGATGTAACCAACAAAATGGCTTAGTTTTTTATATTAAGATGGTATCAGATTCCATAATACGAAGATGAGCGAGAAAAAAAAAGAAACACAAACTGGCCAATCATTTGAACAATTCAAATAATTCGATTGTTCATGTTTTGTGGGCCAGTTTGTGTTTCCTCATCTTAATAATGTTGAATTATATTAACAAACTTTTCAACTTGTGTACATTCCGAACCAGGGGACCTATTCTTGACCATTCGCAATTTATACGATCGTTCGCATCTATTACCTTTGAAAATGACAGATGAATCTGTATTTTTGACCGTCCGCATGACATACGACGTACATTTTTATGTTCTGTGCTTAGGACCGTTCGTATTTCACTGCGAGTGGTTTTGAGAACTCGCAAATATTTGACAGTTCAAATGATATCATTGACATTGAATTTGAAAGTAAGCTGTTGGATTTCACCGATATTTACCTATATTGTCCGCATAGCTCGAAATTTGAGCTCACAGTACTGCTGATATGTAAATCTATGCCATAAACCTTCCGAAGTTGTCAAGAATGCCGCTTTTGAAACGCAAATCGCCATTCGTAAAAATGCGTATGCGTGGAGTTGCGAATGATTTCAAGAATAGGTCCCCAGGTGATGATTCTATTCTAGAATTTTCGTGCAACCCTTAAATTCAAAATTTCTTCCAAAATAGAATAACTGAAATTCAGAACGAAGAACTTTTAATTCAATCTTGTAATTTCTTTCTTATTTCAGTTGCAGTTACGACTACCTGGAGATATTAGAGAATGGAATTGACCAACACCAATCCTCGCCAAAAAACCAGACTGTTTCAAGAAGACTTTGCGGCGATTGGAGTGCAAAACTCAAGTTACTGCGTTATGTCAGCACCACTTCCAGATTAATACTAAAATTCAGCTCTGATTATTCCCATCATTTCGGGGGTTACAAAGCGAGAGTTTCAATGGAGAATGGTGAGTTTGAAGAATGCATCCAGTCACGTCCTACTAAATCTAACAGGCCGGAAGGTTAGACGTTGCCGTTGTTACCAGCAACGGGTCTAGTGGCAAGCATAGATATAGAAAGTATACGGTTTTCTTGTGCAATTCGCACTGTTCTCGATATAATTTCGAATTTATTTCAATTCACAATTAAATGAAGAACTGTAGGGAGCAAAACAAAACAGCGTTTCGTTTATCTGAGGATAATTCTTGATATTTTATCGCAAATAATCCCGATCTCACCATGAGGAGGTAGCTGTTGTATTGAGTTCCAAAAGATTAAAATCAGAATGAAAATTATTTTACTTTCTGAAGCGAATAAAGTATTTGAATGAACTTCAAAAGATGAAAAAAAGTCACAAATATACCTGTCACCTAATAACCACTTGAAATTAGAAATGGGTACGTTTACTTCGTCTCTAAATACGACTTCGATTCTCAAATTACTCAAGATCTTAAACCCCGATGATATTTTCGGAAATGTCCCCTCAAAATTTTTATTGTGGAACTGGACAAAGTCATTTTCTTTAACATTGGAAAAGAAGTTGAAAATTGTCTGGTCTTTGAAATGACAACAATATTCGGAAAATTGATCTGATCTTGTTTGTCCAAAGCGGTGTTAACATTATCATAATGGACAACTAATTTTTGTCTTCGTTCCTCAGGATCAGATCTTTTCGGAGTAACTGAAGACGACATGTAACTCGGTCGATTTGGAAAAATTGCAGGAAATTCATCATCAGTTGATTCAGGAATTTTTCGGGGTATATTAATAACGTAAACTTCGGCGGATGAATGAGAGTTATTTCTCAAAATAACAAAATAACAAACTACACTGTCACCGTTGACTTTAAAACTACTTTCTTTATGAATTGCGTTAAGCCATTTTCATCTCATTTTCTGATTAGTAGATTTATATGGTTGCTATGGGCACGAGGCATAGTACTCAAATCGAAGATTTCCAAATGAAATTTTAATAAACATTAAAATGAGAAACCTTCCTGTTGATAATCATTCCAGTTGAAAAATTCACAACACTTATTTTCACTTTATTTATTTATTGAAAAACCGATCGCACGAACACGAAAATGACACAAACCTTTTCACACGTTTGCCGGTCGAACATGTTTGGAAGAATTGAATTATAATGAATAATATTAAACAGATTCTTTCTGAGGCAACAATTAGGTACCCGTGAGGAAGCCGCTGGGGAGGTGTATTTCGTTTTTACTAAGATCTAGATACTTTTTAGACCTTGTAAAATTGACGATATTTCATTCATTTGTAGATTTTTCATGAGAAAAACTTTGAAATAATAGTTATTCATGATAGGACTGTTGAAAGTGACGATTTATTTTGTGGGTGTAAAAGTTTGTGAAATGAGCGGAGCGAATTGAACAATTTCACGAACCAAATAAAATCACTCTCGACACAAATACCATACAATGTTTTTTGTACAACTGCCATATTTTGATGATGAAATGGGCGAATTTGCAATAACAATAAACTTCAAAATGCGTTTTGATATCCAGATAATCAAAAGGTTGGTTTGAATGGAAAACGTTGCCAACGTTATGATTAATAACAAATGAGAAAAGACGCTGTCATTTGAATTTTGTTCCTGTCCAATTTTCGTCTTGGGTTTTTAACTGCTTGATACATTTGTCGAGAGTCCAATTATTAATGAAAGTGACGATTTGGTTGTTCCTCTGGATATTGATGAGTCTGCAAGAAGAACAAATCTTGAACTACTACCTAAAAATCTGTTCAGCAGTACGATATTGCATATAAAAATTTCCTGGCCTGGTGTAAATTGAAAAAAGTAGAACGGAACTGTTTTCCTGACATACTTAGAAGAAAAATCAAAAATATAAAGTTCATCAACTTTGTGGAGCAAATTTTCAATGATAAAGTCAAGCGCCCTTGTTAAAAATGGTTAGGATGTTAGTAAATATTTTAAGGAAATAGCATATTTAAAACGGAAAAGTGAAGGATATCGTGCCAAAAACTCGAAGATTCTCACTCGTGAACAAGTTGAAAATTATATAAAGGAGGCACCAGATGAGAAATACTTGATGGTTGAGATTGCAACTATTTTCGAATTTTTTGGGGCCTGTCGGCGTGAAGAATTGTAATTTATCAGTGGAGGTGGAAGACATCGAAATAACAAATAAAACATTGGTTATACAACTTCCAAATACAAAAACGAAACGCATTCGTTTTTTCAATATTATTTGGAAGACTATTTTCATAAGTATTTTGCACTACGCCCTTCTGTCATCGAACATCGTCTTTTGTTTCTGAAATACATGAAAAAAAATGCACTGCCAATCCAGTTGGTATGAATGCATTTCGGAAACTCCATCTATTGTTGCCGAATTCCTCAAACTGTCAGAACCAAAGCAATATACAGGACACTGTTTTCGAAGATCCACCGCTTCTTTGCTAGCAAAATCAGGAGCTAATATTACGGATATAAAAAAACATGGTGGATGGAAGTCTACGACGGTAGCCGAGGGCTATGTTGATCATTCCATTGCATATAGAAATGTCATTGCTGAAAAAATTCCCCCAACCTCAACAGATTTTGGATCGTCATCATCCAATATTGAACTTCCGGTTTCTACAAGTACTGATGGTGCTGAGAATTCTAATAATGTGTTGCGAAGCTCCCGAACGTCACAGGGCATTAATGTTAGTAATTGTTCTAGTTTTACGATTAATATTAATGTTCATACGTAATGATTGTTGAATATTGATAATAAAAATTTTGCAATTGCTGAATTTTTCTCATCTGATTTCATCATAAGAAAATGGAGTGCTAAAAATATTTTTAACACGCTTCCACGTAAACAATCAATTTTAACATTGTTTGCTGTCATTAAAAGTGTCACTTTTAGTGGCAGTTGTACAAAAATGTTATTATCATCATTAAATCGAAGGTACCGCTTCCTTGAACTTCCCAGGATGAATCCTGTATCGGATTGACCCTGAATATGATTGCTTTTCCAGGGGATTACCTTCACCGCCCAGTTCGGATGATCGCATTACGCATTGTCGAGCGTCTTCGGCGGTTGAACACGAAAGAGGTGTTCCAACCTCTCCATGATGCAACCGCTTGCCGTCCTCCTCATTATCAAACATGGCGGGAAATTAAGCTGCTAGTTCAAGCAGTAAGAATAAAAGCTGCCCCAGTTCTGAAACGCAAATTTACCGGGCTCCTGAATACGTTCCCGCAATTCGAATCGGCCATAATTGGATTAATAACCGTGGGCTGAAATCGGTAGTTTTCGAAAGAAGGAATCGATAGATGCCTAAATAAACAGTTTCCATTCATGCTAAGCTCGGCGCGCAATGCTTCTGGTCGATAAAATTAATTTTACACTCGATGATGTCCTGAATGGTACCTATATTACATTAAAAAAGTTGTATAAGAAGCATATTACGCACGACTATAAAAAGTTACGTAGGAGTTATTCTAATAGTGCGTAATTGCCTCTCAACTCGAGTTGTGTACAGGATGATCGACTTATCTTGGTAACCCCAATTTTCTCAAAAACGTCAAAATAATGTCTCATTCTGTGAGTGGCGTTTTGAACAAGTCAATGTTGTCTTGAAATGAGCTTAAAAATCTTTGTTATCATGTAATTCGAAAGATAATTTCATTCTAAGTTTTTTTCCCCAAGACAATGTTTTTCCATCAGCGATCTGCAGCGTGTTTTATGGTAATTCTTTTCCATTTATTTTTTTCTGTATTTTGATAGTAGACCTTCATTTGGAGAAATATGATCGTTTTTTCAAATAGGAACCCCATTTTTTTAAGCATTTTCGAACAAACCTCCAAGACTTTAATCCCAGAATGAATATTTTTCGAGATATTCAGGAAAAATGATTTTTTCTTCAATTTTCAATCTCATTCCGAATATGTTTTTCTACTAGAAAATAATTAGCGCTGAAGTGAAATTTTTGGAAATCTCTGTTATCTTGGAAGTATTTTCTATAGTTCAGACTAGTAAAGTTCTTGAATTATTATTTGTAATGCCAGAACAATAATTGGTTTAAAATTCTCAACGTGAGTATTAGTGAAGTCAACGTGAAAAAATCTCAGGAATGCAGAAAAAAATATTTTGTAATAATTCTTAATGTTTTTGAAAGAATAATTAACAGAACATGTAGCAATTTCAATACTGAAAATTCAAATTTCCCTACCATGACAAAAAAGAAATTATCCAGAATTAAGTATTTGCTGAAATTATCTTAAGCTTTAAAAAATAATGAAAAACGGAACTCGTCTGAACTATGGGAAAAAATTTTCTCCATAACAGAAATTTCCAAAACTTTCACTTGACCGCTAATTATTTTCCAGGAAAAAAACCTATTTTGGGTGAAAGTCTTGGACGGTCCTATTATTTTTTGACAAAGATTTCGAAAATGTTTTGACATTATGGGGTTCCAATTTGAAAAAAAAACGATTTTCTGATGTTTCGTCACTTCTAACTTTGACAAAGAATTTGTGACCTCCTGTACCATACTCTGAAAATCACCCTATCGAAAAAGAAGCATCAGCCTTTCTTCTCGGGGATACTCAAAAATGAGAATTTTTAATGAAAAACCTCGAAGTTGTCTGTATTTCAACAGAGTTCAATTTTGAGTTTTTTTTGTATTTCCTCATTCAAAGGGAATTTTCTCGTTAAAATTCTGACTTTTGCAATCAAACAGACTTAGAATTCAATGGAGAATCTATTTATGCAATTAAAAATGGGTCTTCAAAGGAAATTCGAGAAGTCGTCTTCTTAATGAAGCTCACCTTTAGAATTTCAATACCTACTGAATCTTGAGTTTTTCCTAAAAATATTCCATAGAGCCATATTCGTGAATATCCTTATATATGATTTGATTTTGTTTTGTAAAATGAAAGGGGCCTTGTAATAAACTATTACCCTATTATTATATATTCATTTAATATTATATTTTGTAACAATAACCATTTTTTTAATGGCAAACGAAATATCTCGAATCATATCACTTTTCAGCTCGTTAATTTGTAGTGAACATTTACTATCATTTTCTTTTGTTACCCTTTTGAATTTTTATGTACTTATATTTAATTTTTTGTTTTGTGAGTTTATAGGCATTTCCTAAACTCTTCTCTTCAAAAAATAATAATAATCATAATATGTTTTATATACCGGCCATTATAATCCATACAAAAATCATATCATTTCCCTATTTCAATATAAATTATTTTGCTCAAAATATAAAGGTATACTTGGTCACATGCGTATCTTATCTTTATTTTCAGATAGTCCAAGTTATTAGAATCAGTTTGATGTGCCATATTTTTCAGGGTACCCCTCAAAAATTATTCCATGGGCATTAGGTCTGAAGATATCTGATAGGTCCATTGGTTGCTATCCAATTTTCTACACATCCCTTCACAATGTTAAGGTTGTGGCATGGAGCCCAATCCTGCTGTATCCACATATTTCGTCTCATTTGAAGAGGCACATTTTCTAAAAATCTAGCTCTCCTAAATTCAAGACACAAAATCATATATATCCCTCCAAATGAAGGCATTCTATCACAATACAGAAAAAAAAATGGAATAGAATTAACATAAAATACGCTGCAGATCGCTGACGTTTAGAAATGGAAAAAAAAATTGTATTCGGGAGAAAAGTCAGAATGAAATTATCTTTCGAATGATACAATAAAGAAGGTATGTTCCTCGAAAAATAAATTTTGATAGTGCCGCGACGCCTGGCGTCTTTATATTTTACGCAGATCTCAAGACAACATTGACTTGCCCAAAACGATATTCACAGAATGAAAAAATATTTGGACTTTTTCGAGAAAATTGGGGTTACCAAGATAAGTGAATGTCTACTCATTCTGCGACTGCATTAATTCCCATGAAACTCTATTTCATGGAGTGAATATATTTTAATCAATCAATTGAATGACTACAAAGATCATATACATATACATAGTTCACATTTTGATTGTAGTCGAAATCGAATTCAAAATGATCAATAGAGCTAGGCCGTAGCATTGACCAAACAACTGTAAAAATCACATATCGCTACTTGATTCTTGCCTTTCAAATATAACGTTTTTTTTTCCAGTCGTCCAATGTGCCGACGACCGTCACCACATCTTCAACAACTCCTGTTACCTCTTCGTGACCTACCCAGAGGTCACCTGGGGCACCGCTCAACACATATGCAACGGCATCAAGGCCAATCTCGCTTCAGTCCTATCAGCCGATGAAGAACGTTTCGTCATCAGCAATCTCCGAAAAACCCCGGAATACCGCACCAGCTCCCTCTATTGGCTCGGCGGAAAACTCGAAAAATCTTCTGGATTTCGCTGGATCGACGATAGTCCTGTAGAATACCTCGGATGGTTGCCCAGCGAGAAACCATTAGAGAATCTGAAGAAAGGAAACGAAACGGCCAAATGCCTGGGTGTTCAATGGACGCCATCACCAACACCCATGCTCCCTAGTGGTCTTTACTGGAAGTCCAAGAGATGCAACTCCATCGGTGGGTACATTTGCAAGCGTGCCAACTCAGAACCAGGACTTGGAATCAACTTCAATAGGACTGTGAACGGTTCAGAAGGGACTATATCATCCCCAAACTACCCTGGAAACTACTACAACAATTTGGACATAACCGTGCATATTATCGGACCTAAAAGAACCCGTTTGGTGTTCAAATTCGAAAGAATAGACGTTGAAGCTCAAATGGAGTGTCTATACGATTACATCGACCTCCACAGTTTGAACGAGCAAGGGAAAAGAATAAATATTGTGAAACTCTGCGGGAGTCATGATGTGGATATGCATCGATTTGATTACGTTTCTGAGTCAAACCAGGCGATCTTGAGGTTCCATTCGGATTATTCTATATCTGGTGCAGGGTTTTCTTTACGTTGGCACTCTGTAGACGTTTCGTTTTGTCCCATCCAGACTTTAACAGCCGCTGAAGGCTTCGTAGCAAGTCCAAACTATCCAGATTTTTTATTGCCCCACCTCAACTGCACCCTCATCATGCAAGCACCTTTCGGACACAAGGTATGGTTCGAGTTCCTCAAGGTTGATTTGGGGCAGGAATTCGATGAGAACTCAAAACCAGACGATCGTAATTTTTTAGAGATACGTCTGGGCGAAGAATCTGATTTTTTTCGCCCATTCACCATACCTTCTCTTCTCACTGAAGGCAGTTTTCTTTCGTACGGTGAAACAATGCAGATAAGGCTACATTCAGGTGTAAAAACGGACGCCGTGGGCTTCAAGGCTCACTACAAGATGGTGAACGTTGTGCAGGAGGAAAAACACGTTTTTTTACGTAACGATACTTCGGGAATCTTGCTGCATTTGAACTACCCTAAAGGTCCCCAGACCAAGGTGGATTTCATGCAGCACTTCATCGCACCCTTGGGTTCGGTTATATCGTTGGAGCTTTATCATCTTAAGCTCACCAATACCGACTGTTACGAGGATAATGGTCTGTTGGAAATTTACGACAACTACGCCGATAGGAATGGGACTGTCTGGAAGCTCTGCTACGATCCTCCGATGCCGAATGCTATTCTGTCCGATAACAGGATAGAGATCACTTCTTTTTTTAACACGTTACATCTGAGGCAGATCAGTGGGAGGGAGACAGGTATCAGTTTGAACGGAAGTATCAAAGTGTTGCCTGATGAGGAGTTTAAGACGAAAATCCTGAAGTTTAAGAACGAGGTGGAGTCTTGCAACCCGAATCCTTGCAGACAAGGGGGAAAGTGCATCACTAAAGAAGATAGGAGGTTTTGCGAGTGTGCTGGACATTTTACAGGTGAGTGGAAATGGTTTGACAAAATTTCTATAACGCATAAATAGAATCTGTACTAGGCCAAGCAAATTAGCTTCAAAAAATGGTGTGCCTGGAAATAATTGATGGAGTTCGAGAAACTTTTCCAATCATATCGTTAAGCCTCTAATAAGAGTACTTCGAGTTTTGCCCCAATTTCCCAGTGGACTATTTTACGATTTTCTCGAATAGTTCCTAAACGAAGCACTTTATCAAAAACATTGTTATATTCAAAAGTGTTCAGCATTGAATTCCGATTCTAAAACATATAACGACATTATATTTTGAACAAGTAGTTTCATAGAAATCATACGTCGAATTATGGAAAATTTTTACACTTTTTGAGAAAACACATTTTTTTACTATATCTAAAACGTAAAATATTTATGGAACTAGGAGCTTTAAAACAAAATGTCATAGAATGAGAGTTTAAAAGCATCCTTTTGTGGTAAAAACGTTACCCCAACCCTCCAAACAATGTTTAATCTCGAAGTAGCTCATCCTGCTGAGGATGCTGATCATTTAATCGTAACTAGTGCTGTTGCTCAGCAGTCCCATAAGTGGGTGGTTATTGTTGGGGACGACACTGACCTTCTTATTATTATAACAGCTCAAGCCCTTGTGTATCAAAACTTTTTTACTAAAGCCAAGCAAGACATTGTTGTCTATTCTCCCTTGGACTACAAGTTTTCCCCTGTTTCGAAAAACAACATATTATTCCTTCATTTTTCAATGGCTGCGACACTGAGTGATCATTTTTCGGTAAAGGACAACTGAAATTCCTAAAGACGTTGAAAATCAACTCAAATCTGCTAAAAGCAGCAGAATCTACTGCTTTTGCCATTTAATCTTGCATTTTTGCCACCAATTAAAGCAGCGCTAAGGACGTATTTACAGGTTATAACAAGATGTAATATATTGTTCTCAGGTAATAATGAATCGTATTGTTATTAGTTCATGAGTCTCACGTTTGATATATTATAATTGACTAGCTCACCTGGCAGACTTCGTACTGTCTCAATCGATAAATAAAAAAGCAACTTTAATATTATAATAAACTATTATGGTATAATACCTTGAAAGTGGATATTAAATTGTCCAGTACAATTAGTCCAGTCAATTAGGGCGAAAATTAGGCATTACCTCCGGATTCTATCAAGATGCTTTGATTCTGATAAAATTTTGGATATAAGCTATATTTGTCACCTACTCCTACCCTATACCGATTTATGCTTATTATTTTTAAAGGGTGAAAACAACCTCTTTATCCAAAATTGAAAGAAACTTGTTCTAACGTAGAACAAAGTAATTTTTGGGCCTAAGTTGGGTTTTATGAAGTTTAATGAAGGTCTTCATATACTTCGAGGCCTTATGAACCACGCCCTTTCAGCATAAAATGTGTAAAAATGGGTCTTTTTTAATATAATTAATTAATTTCAATCAATTTTGTAACAGTATTATGGATCAATGTTAGTTTTAGTTATTTATATTTTTCAACCCCTATCTGTTCAAAATAACAGAATGAAAATATCATTTAAAAATTTCATTTATTCATCACTTTATTCACGTGAAATTAATACTTTTTGTGTCAAAAATGAATCTGATTCTGAGTGACTGTCGCCACTGTCAATTATTTCTTCATCTTTGCCAAAGATTGATCAACTGTTTTAGCGGTACACCTGCACATTCCACACATGTATCGTTACAAAAAAAAATCAATTTTCTGCAGGTGCATGACGCATTGCATTCCTTTTTGCATTACAAACAATCGTTTTCAACAATTTTTGTGGTGCAGGTGTTTTTTGCTTTTTTGTGGGCTTCAAATATCTATTGGTACTATTCCAACCGCAAACAACTGATTTGAGAGATTTATTACCTAGCCAAATTTGGAGTTAATGATTTTAGGCAAGAATTTATTTCATCGGCAGCCGTCGATTTTGGAATTACCGGTAATGGTTGTCGGAAGTCACCAGACAAAAGAATCAATGAGCCCCCAAAACATCCGTTAGGCAACTCAAAATACACAGTAACTGTTTACATATATAATAGTAGAATGGAGATTTGTTGAGAACATTTCGCCATAAAATTTTCCGTAGCGTTCGGAAGAAGGATAGGACTCAGATACGTTAATATTATTAGAAAATGTAGTTCACCGAATTAATATCAAATATAATATTTCACGAAACGCTATTAACCGAAGCGACACCTTTTGGCGTTATTCGCCTCCTATTTTTTTTTTCATTTCATCAAATTTTCCAAAAAAAAATCTTTCATAACAAACAGTTCATCCAATCTTGAGTTATAAATGGTGTATTCAACAAAATGGCCGACTTAGTGTTATATATTAAGATTTAGTTGATTTCCAACGTCTTTAGGAATTTCAGTTGATCAGCATCCTCCCATGAGCTACTGCTAGATTCAACATTGTTGAAACATAGATGAATTCAAAATAGTAATCATCGAAATGAATACCATTTTCAATTCCCAGGTTCAGAGATCTTTTATCATGAGTTTGGAGAAAAGATATTAGATTTTGTCACTGAGACAAAGTTGGGATAGTATCCTTCAACATGAAATAGACCAGCTTCTTGCGTATTTAGGATTGTATAGATAACCGTGGTGGACGAAAACATTTTAAACAAATTTGATAGAAACAATTATAATAATATCCATGTATCTTTGAACGTATATACATAATATCTATGTTTCACCAAAAACAATTTTAAATTCAAACAGCTCCTTCTTGTTGTTGCAAATTATTTGTGAATCAGTAAATTTCCAATGCTCAAGAGGTCTGTAGATTCCTGATCGACCTCATCCTGAGCATCTTATAACTTCAACAGTGGGCGAATGTCTGAACACTCTGATCATGTTTGCTTAAAAATTCTCCAGGTTTTATTTTATCATTCCTGCCAGGATCGTTAAAAAATTTCCATTTTCCCGTCACCTCAGATATTCCAAGTGGGCGGAAGAATGGTACCCAGAAAAGCGGCGGCCCTTATGACAACACTCTATGCACATCCATAATTCATACCTCGTCTATTCGCAGGGATATTCTGCGCCCTAACGAAGTGCGACCTCGATCCGTGCGTGTTCGGAACCTGCGATCTGACCCCGAACGCTTATAAATGTCACTGTCAAGAGGGCTACTCCGGTCCCACCTGCGAGCAGAAGAGGAGACCGTGCGAGGGCAATCCTTGCGAGAGCAGAGGGCTGTGCATGGAGAGAGGCGAAGGATTCATATGCAGGTAAGATTGCCCTTTGGAGTCGAAAGATCGTGGGCTGGAATTGACTTCAGCAATTTTTTTTTTGGAATCGGTCTATCTCGAGTACCAATAACTTTTTCTTTGACGATGTGATAAAAAAGGTCCTGGTTAGATTTAGATGCAAACATACAGGGCGAATCTTTCACTTGTACATATGTTTCAACAGAAGATTCCCGAGGACCTATTCATATGTATGCAGTTGTTTATGGTGAAAAACGTTAGACGTTTACGGAGAACTGAAAGCAATAATTCATTGAAAAATTGGTTTCTTAGACAAGAACAGAGGCTCTATCGAGCATTTTCAGTGCTGCAGTGGTGCCGCTTATGTCAAACAGTAGTAACTACTTTGTTATTTCAAATGACACACACTATTTATTATTGCGTATGTCTATTCCTCGTAGTAACACGATTATTTTGGTATCACTTTCTCATACTTACCTTCAGTGGTTTTTGAGTAGTTGAATGGTTTCCACTTTTTTGTGCAAAACATACCTTCGGTCAAACATCCATAACATCCATACTATAAATGTAAGAAAGCTGAAATTTCGTATAAACAATGCCAAGATCCTGTGCATCATGCACGTGTTACGAAGTACGTTTTTCATTATACAGAGTCATGTAAAATAAGATAGCTTTTCGAGAGATACAGAAGAGGTTGAAATGGCATTTTTTTGAATGAAATGCCATGTTTATTTTGGGAGTTACTGAAAGAAAATTGAATTTTCTTCCAAATGTAGCATATCCTATACCTTTATTGTAAGATTCAGCGTTAAACTGAATTTTATAGTTGAGCACGTTTTATTGTTACGAACCTCCTGAAACTGCTAATCAAAACAAGCTGAAATTGGGCGGTTCAAACATAAGAACTTCAGCTAAAAATTACCGAATAATAAATGAATTCTAATAATTTACATTATTCGAACGATTCGGTGGTTCCAGCCAAACATTTTTTAATTACTTAACAGGTGAAATATATGTATATATGGTATATGAAATACCACAAGGGGGGCTCTATCCACATGCAACTTTGACGCATGATCGAGAATCAAAAGTCCCATTTTCGTTTA
Source organism: Hippodamia convergens (assembly GCA_038502775.1). Classification (NCBI taxonomy): domain Eukaryota; kingdom Metazoa; phylum Arthropoda; class Insecta; order Coleoptera; family Coccinellidae; genus Hippodamia; species Hippodamia convergens. The sequence continues at coordinate 24,037,873 of CM076608.1, forward strand.
AACAAAAATGAATCTAGGGGGGAGGGGCTGCAGCCCCATGACTCCCCTCCTGAATGCGCTACTGAAATACCATAACATGATGAAAATTGACATGCAGATTTGACAATTAGTTTATCGATAATAATACAATATCTCATTCTTCATAGTATAAAAAAACTAATATGTGAAATTTAAAGAAAAACCCTTTCAAATGAAATTTTGATGAATTTGTTCATTCACCATGGACAATGTGACCAAATGACAGCAAGAACATGCAGAAGGTTCAATAAATTGTTTCCCGATGAACAGGTTCGCACTTGCACAACTATAAAATTTCAGTCAACGCAGAATCTTACAACCTAGGTTTGGATTTCATTTGGAAGAAAATTAAATTTTCTTTCAGTAATTCTCAAAATATACAGGGCATCCCATTTGAAAAAATGCACTTTCAACCGTTTTTGAATGTCTCGATAAAGCATCGAATTTTGAATGAGCCTGTTTAAAAAGAAGCGTATTTCGCTTCCTGCATTATTCTTAGCAAGATCTTAGCATTCTGCATACAAGATTTCAGCTTCCAAAGATGTATAGTATGAATGTTCAATCAAAGCTATGTTTTGAACAAAAAAAAAGAAATCATGTAATTACTCAGAAACCGCTTGAGGTAAGTATGAGACAGTGACACCAAAATAATCGTGTTACTAGGATTAATAGAAAAAAGTAAAAATATATAGAGTGTGCCACTTTAAATAACAAAGTAGTTACTACTTTCTGACATAAGCACTGCAACACTGAAAATATGTCAGATCGATAGAGCCTCTGTTCATGTCTAAGAAACCAAATTTCAATGAATTCCTGAGTTCCGTTCTCCGTAAACGTCTAACATACCATCGAACGTGGATCATCCTGTATATATACATTTCTCAAAGTGTTTTGGAAGTAAGTATACGGAGTAATTTTAGCAAACTTATTCATGTCGTTATATACAGAGAGTTTATAAAGCTGCGGCCTTTCTTAACAGGTGAATGAATTTACCAAAAATCGTTCCTATGAAATATCAACCTGTCGCTAGAATATGAACCCCAAAATTACCGAATGTCGACAGATGTGCATAAGCCACAGACTAAATAGAAAACTTATAAAAGAACGAATGCAAATTGGGCAAAATTGTTGAACTACAACCTTTTAACCGAAAGTTATAGAGGAAAATGAATGACACATTACGCCTTTTTAAGAGAAACTGACAATGCCATCAACTTCATTTCTCTATCTTCTTTTGTTTTCGAATTATAGGCCAAAATTAAGGCGATCTCAACTTTGGTTATCACCTCCGTTCCTGTTTGTTCCAGGATATTGAAATGAAAGCATTCTTGAGATACTTTTTTTATAGCAATTTAGTAACATACTATGTTTTTTCTCAAGTGGAAAAAAACATAACTTCATGTAATAGTTATAGCTCGGCCAGGAAACCTCTTGGGGAAAACCTTGAATGCTACTGGATCGCTATAAAAAGGTGTCTCTATAATATCAATCAGAAACGGAGATAATGACGAAAGTTGAAGTTAGGTACTTCAGTAAACCTAGAAATTCTTTTACGTTTTTAAGGTGTCACGCCTGGTGGGAAGGACCAAGATGTGAGAGGAGAATGCTGCATATCCCTTATAAACCACTCAGCGAAAGGATGCTTCATGAGCCCTTCTGGTTGGGTTTGATGACGGTTTTTGTCGTTATGGCTGTCATAGGACTGGTCTGGTGCGCCAAACGTCATTTTCCCGAAAAAATTGAGAAGCTCCTGGCTGAAGAAAATGAGCGAAATCGAAGTACGAGTAAGTATACTTGTACAATATTAAAATTTTTTATTATACAGGCTGTTTCAAAAAAAGGATAGATAGAGAACTGAAAAATATTAAGGGTTTGTTCACATAAAAGTTTTCGTAACGCCATCGGTATTCAAAATACAAGGCGTTGAAAAAAATATACACATTTGTTTACGATTTTACCAAAACTACTGGTAACATTGTAATGAAATTTTATACGAATATGTTTAAGGAGCTTATATATCTGATGAATGTATTTTGATGTCTGACTCTTAGAGGACGATAGGTACAAGGTTCGTACTAAGTTGTTTTGAACATAACTTTTTTGATATTAGATTCATTGAGCTGAATTTTGTTTTGAGCGATATTAAACGATTAAACGATACTATGCACCGTTTCCGGAATATTTTGATTTGGGAATTAGGAAGTTATAATCGATGCTGGTATAAAGTAATGATGAATGTATTAATTGAACAAAAAATCACAAGAAAATAAAAAAAAGGTAATAACATAAAAAAGAATCAAAGTAGAGTAGGTGTTCAAAATGTCCTCCGTTTTCACGAATACACAATTCTATGCTTTTTTCTAAGGATCTTGTTAATTTTTTCACCGGTTGGGAGTCAACCATTAGGTCATTGAAGTGACAGAGAATTCTGTCCTTCCATTCTTGAGGTTTATTTACCTCGAATGGATAATTTTTTTCTTCAAGGTACGACCAAACTGTTTAATCCAAAGGATCGATATCTCATGACCGAGGAGGCCGAAGAATCCGATCTTCTGTATCTCTACAAACTCATCTATTCGAAAAATGGTTACTCAACCGATTACGACATCTTCTATCAATGTGTAGTAGAGCTCCATCGTGCATACTAATTAATAATAATAATAATAATTAATGATTTTATCAATACTTTATACCAGCATCGGTTAATATTCCATAATTTTCATATCAAAATATTTCGAAAACGATGTGCAGTATCGAGTTTCATTAAGGGTACCTTTTTGGTGAAAAATTGAATGATGTTTATTAACGCTCGGAATTCAGCTCAATAAATCTAATATAAAAAAAATATGTTCAAAACAACTTGGTACGAACCGTGTAACTAGCGCCCTCTATGACACATTCTTTAGATGTATCAGCTTCCAAAACATAATCGTATAAAATTTCATCACAATGTTGCCAGTCGTTTCGGCAAAATCGTAAAAAATTTGTATATTTTTTTCTTTTTCAACGCCCTGAATCTTGAATACGGATGGCGATACCAAATTTTTTTACTGAACAAACCCCTATTATTTTTCAGTTTCCTCTCTATCCAAGAGAGGGGCTCACCATTTTTCGAAACATCCTGTAGATGTCCGAAATCGGTTTTCACGTATTGCGTATTTCCAAACGCAAAATATCGCGAAAAAACCTAGAACTACATTGAAGCGCTATTTACAGGGCCCAATATTATTTCCTTTCTATCTAGGAATCCACTTTACACATGACATTATCGTTATAAACATCAGAATGATGTTCCTTAACAACCTTCTTATTTCAGTGAAATAATCCATATATGCATCCGTTGAAAACCTCAATAACTTTCTTGAAAACTATCAAATTTTCCCGAGCCATACCATGAATCATTCAGAAAGTTGTTGAATTGTTTTTCAAGTTTTTTTCTTCGTTTTTGATAATTTAATTTTTCTATCGTAACATTTCACTGTCTTAGCACCTATAGTCTCTGCCTTCGCTCTTAATCATAATAAATAACAAGAATAATAATGAAGTCGTTGTTCGAATTGTGATGTTATACGGGGTAAAAAAAAAAGTGTGAACAACTTTATTTCGTTAGAGATAAGTTAGTTGATTGCTTTAATGTTGATAGAAGGTACTTCCATCTTCCCTTTTTACTATTGTGTCTTGTCATAAATCACCGGATTTGTGATCTGATCATTCCTCATAACAAAATTAGAGGTGTTTTTTAGAGGTTGCTTCTTTGACCGTTCAAACCGACCGAATATGCAGGAAGTTTGTACTACAATGAGCGCTTCAACTCTAACGTCTCATGTAACGTCTATCGTAACGACAATAGAGAGTTGAAGTGCTGCCACCGACGTAGACGTTAACGTTATAATTGAGATGTACACATGCGCACATGTCAGTTTTTAACGTCAACGTTAGCGTCAGCTTACCTTAAACGCCAACGTACGTTACCCGAACGTTTAACGAATATGCCCGATGTGTTGCGAACGTTGAATTTTGATATAACTTTCTCCTTACCTTGAAAATAACCTGATAGCTCTGCTTGTTAGTAGCCTAGCGTATACATGGCAGCCCTTCAACCCCCTTTTCACTGCAGCACGTACACGTTATATTCGACGTTATTTCTCACGATAACGTTCACGTTCGGGCCTACGTGCTGTGCGCACTTCAACTCTCTATTATCCCCTTTTTTATCGGTCCAGCTGCGCGCGACACAGTATGTAGTGGGACAAATTTTGTCTCGATTGTCTATCTCGTCATGCACGCCCGGAATGCCTCGCCTCATTGGAAGTGGTACACTGTACCGCTCAAATACAAAAGTGAGGCTCCTCTTACAAACTCAATTTCAAAACGTATATGTTCCGGTGAATCAGCTAATTTTTCTTTCATTTCCAGTGTCGTCTCTGAGGAGCGCTTCAGTGAGAGAACAGCTAGCGGCCGCATCTACAGCCGCCACTGGCCAAGGCTCCGTGACGGTGACTCCAAGTCCAGGTCCTGGTGCCCCTCGTTCGCTATTCGGCCGCCTCGGTATTCGCAAGCCATCAATCCTCAGCCTGACCAGTCCACACGCCAGTTCAGGCTACTCGCCAGCTACAGCTAGAACCTTTAGTTTGGACGATTTGCTAAAACCTCCCCCCAGACGTAAGGCGCACTACGTGCCTGTCGGTTTGAAGTGCCTCCCTAATTACTTGTGTCTGTTGTATATTGCCTCTCTTTCTCTCTTCGTGCAGTCCTTGTGTGTTCTGTGTGGTAAATCCACGAATCTTTCACTACCTTGAGTCTAGAGCATCTGATCAAGGTTGAAGATACACTAAAATTAACATGCTGGACTTCCGATATCGTTTCATCGTAAGAAGAAAAAATTATAACAATTACTCCTATCAAATCCCCCCAATGTTGAACGAAGTTGACAAATTTTCAAAGCAGTCGGAAAATTTTCAAAGGAGTTGGTAAAATTTCAAAGCAGTTGAAATACATACTTCCGAGAGAGTTTTGAAATACGAAGGAATTTTAATTAGAAAAAACTAGTTTGCAATCAGTATTTGACAATATATGTATGTATCGCCGGCAATAAATGGTATTTTACCCGAAATTTTTACCATCGAGCGTTTGGAGAGATGCTGCCTCAAGAAGTAGGTACCTAGTTGTAAATTTTTCAGCTACGTCGCATGGACTTTGTCAAGAAAAAACCATCTGGTATCTGGTATCAAAAATTTAAGCTGTTACTATCAGATAAGCAGAATCATCATAAGGTATCCTCTTCGTACATTGTGTTATAGTTTTGGGAATAAACAATATGTGTAAATAAAGTAGAATCAGCTTAAATTGACATCGAGGGAAAATGAAAAATACGTCATCATAACCGGAAGTCACATAAAGCAGAATTTTAGCAAAATTGATGGAATTTTTCTTGGATTCAGTTTAAGAAGAGAACGACAAATTCAGATTTTGGTTTATTGAAGGAATAAAAAATAGCTTCTCTTACAAAAAAAAACTAAATATAAAGAACAATTTTTAGGAAAATAATCTAAATTTTTTTTTGCGTTTGTTTTTTTTTCGATTTGAAATAATAGCTTCTTACACCATTGTACAACTTAGAAATGGCTTCAATGGATTTCATTTTGTTCACAAAACACCAATAATCTCTTCAAGGATCTGGATTATACTAAAAAGCATGTCGGCACGCGTATGTCTCGTATTGTATCAAACCTCATCGCATTAAAAAGGGTAGGGTGGCTTGAGAAAACAATCGAGCGGTCACTATAACCGGAAAAATTTTTGAAAAATCATGTTGTTGTATCTGAAATCATGTCAATGTAAGCGACATGTCATTATAAGCGAAGTCATTAAATCCGGACCTTATTGTAAGGAGTTTTGAATTGAACCAAAGTTAACACTGCATATGCGTCATTATAAGCGATTGGTCAGTATAGCCGGCGTCATAATAAACGGATTCTACTGTAAATTCAAATAATGAACCGAAAAAGGTTAAAACATTGAGTTATGTGGGCCCTATACAAAATTATAAAAAAAAATTTATGAACAGAAAATGCACGAAGGACAACAACTGTGAAAGAAAATTATGTATAGTGACCACAGAATATCGCAAAGCAATTTGTTAATTTTTTTTTAACAATAATAACAGGAATAAGCTACGAAACACAAACAAAAATCATTCAAAACACTAAATATATCCTCAATTCCAAACACTAATTGCAATAAACGCTGCAAAGAGTTCGAAATCGCCAACTCAAATTAGAAAATTATGTTCAAAATTGTTTCTTCAATATAACTGATTTAGGTTAAAACCGTTACAATACTGAATTGGAAATTTGCTTTTTTCAGAAATATCTTGAATTATGACACACACTTTGACACACATTTTCTGTTTTATTCCTTAGTTATATTGCTTTTCTTTATTTAATGGAATCTGTTAGCAAAAATGGAGCTCATTTTTCATCGAACGAAAAATATTTTCTGAAACTTTTGTTAATATTATTCTGTGAAACGGACCCATGTTAGGGATGAGCAGTTTCAATATCATGAATCTCCTCAAAGTAGGTAAGTAATTATCTTTGATTTTTCATCTACCCAACATTCAATCATGTATATTTCTTTATTTATGGAATCTGCTTTTCTTGTGAAAAATATATTGTTTTATGATGCTTGAAATTTTGAAATACACCAAAGAATGAAACTGAACGTAATTAAAGAATGAAATAAAAAGTCTGTCTCAAAGTTACAAACATAGTTGACGGTACTCCCCACAAAAAAAACGATTCCATGAAATAAAAAAACTCATATTATTGGATATTGGGTAATTAGAAAATCAATGTTGATTTCTCATCACTTTGATTCCCAATATTTACTCCTTTCACACAGTAAAAAGAATAGATTTTTCAGAAAAAATATTTTCTCTGATGAAAATGAGCCGTGCCTCCGCTCCCAGATTCCATGAAATAAAGAAAAAGTACAAAAATGAAGAAACAAACAAGTAGGGTTACTCAAAGTTTCAAGCAACATCAAGATACTCTTCATGAAAAAAACAGACACTATAAAATCCACTCAATTGAATGTTCGGTAGATAGAAAAAAGTGAATTACCCATCACTCCGTTTAAATTCATCATTTCCAATTTTTTTTTTACCTAAACAAATATTATACCATAATATGTATAACAGTTGCCTTATAATCCAATGTATAGTTGTGAAATTTTCGATAGGACCAGGAAAAAAAAAGATGTTAAAGGCTTCTCATATATTTGACTACGTTTCGCACAAGATACTTCTTGCTTCTTCAGGCCTACAATTCATTTCGGCTATAGTAGTTCATAAAGAAACTAGGATATAGACACCAACATTCCAGTTTTCTGAATGTGAAAACACCTCCTGCTGTTATCAATTTCCTCAATTAATAGATTTATTAACCTTGATCAGATGTCTAGCTTACTATTCTTCTAATACACAACCATAACCTCCTTTTGTAGCCAGATGACTCTGTCCTCTTCACTCTTGCGTGTGGCTGGTAGGTTGCACAAATAAATGTTAAGTAGTTTATGTTTCACGTACAGCAGCTATTGTAAATACACTTGAATAGATGTCGTCTGCTACTAAAATTCATTGCCATTCGAAAAAAAATATTTTAAGATTTGGTTAATATTTAAATCGTTAATTCTTCAAAATATTTATGTTATTGTTCATGATGTGGTGAGTTATTTTGATCATCTGAACTAATATGTGTTATTCTTCTTGGATTTCCTTTTGATTTTCATTTTTTGTTCCTGAAATACTTTGGTTAACCATTGCTATAATCTCAAAGAATATGTAGCAGTTCATTTCAGCGTATGGACTGGAGAGATAAAACTTCTCTTTGTCGCCACTAGACACTAGATGTCCCTATTTGTATTATGTCACGCAAATGACACCACTGGCAGGCTTAAAGATAGAAGTTTTCATGAAGATTTCGTTTCTGTGAGATTTGGTTTACTGATGATGCGAAATAAAGCCGAACCGGTCAAGAGAGACCACTCAGTGACAAAATCAGATTGCATCTCTCCAATCCCCATAATGAAAGATCTGTGAGACTATAAATTGAAGATGGTAGTCATTTTCATGATAGCTATTTTCAATTTAGCTATGTTTCAAAAATATTTGTTAATAGACCAGGGTCGATTAGTTTTTGAAAACAAACAAAAATTATAAAAGATGAAATCCATTGAGAAAGGACAATTGAGAAGATGACAAAAATGAAAGGAAGAATAAATTATTGGCGATCTGTAGTGGTGAAGTGGACGGTTATAGGACTTCAAATGTAAAAAACGGTTCATTTCGATTTTCAGAAAAATTGTAAACCCATGAAAAAAATTAGACTGCAGTTGTTGGGGATAAAGATATTTACAATTCTTGTTTTGAATATTCTCCACATCCAAAGAATCTATGAGAAAATTTCAAAAAAATTAATTTTTAGTTTTAATTTCTCAAAAAAGTTTTAACGGAAATTCTCACCTCTTATTTAACAAACACACTGTAATATTTCTGTTTCAAATTTTTTTTCTTTTTTTTTTACTCAATATCGAAAAGTAACATAATTTTCGATCTGAAATTCTCAAGATCTTCTTTTTCAAAACAATCAGTGTGTTTTTCATTCGTGAAAATGTCTACTTACTTACATAAAAACGAGATTTCATCGAATGAATAGCAAACGGAGTTTTTTGAAAAACAGGTTTTTATGAGAATTTTCTATTCAAAATTACGCTGCTTTTTAGATATTAAATAAGTTGAAAAAAATTAATATTCTGGATCAAAACAAGTAGAGCGTGTTCGGGACATAAAAATCTGAGTGTACACTAACTTTTGTGAAATTTTGTAAAAGAAAACAAACCAAAAGTTATGCTCTCACAATAATTTTGAAATTATGTGAAGAAAATGTATTACCCACAACCTAACCGCTTACATTTTCCATACGATTTGCAGATTGCATGTAATTTATTTTTCACTTTGGTTTATCATATATGTTTTTCAATGGGTTTCATCCTACCTTCAAATTTTCTTCACTTTTTACCATTTTCTCAGGTACAGGGTGGTCAGATTTCGATGTTTTAGTACTACATCTCCTAAATTGAGCGAGATAGTAAATAAGTCATATACATGTCATGTTCTCCTTCCCCGAGAAACATTAATTGCTGAAAACGCAAGTCGATAAGGTGTCTAGTTTCCATGCTACAGGGTGATTTTGAAATTTAGCCAATTATTATCATTGGATTTAACTTCCACAGTATTGTAGGTACACTCTCGAAATAAAAACATCTTTAGGGCAGTTTTTTCAGTACTTTTTACCAGTGCAATCGAAATTTCAGAGAAATAAAAAAAAATTCAAATGGAAACCGCAGTGTGCTATGATTATTTTCGATAGATAATTCCAAAAATATATATAATGATATACTTCCGAGCTTGAATATGAAAATTCTGAAAAAAACGGTCAACATAATTTGAGCAGGATCAAATTGTATGACTTCCTCAGGTGAAAAGAAATTAATCAAAATCAAAACCCTCTTTGATTCTGTTTTTTTTTTGGAATTTTCGATATTTAAGCTCAGAAGTATATCATGATTAATTTCTCTAAAATTTGAAGGGGCACTTAAATTCTGATAGCAATGGTAAAAAGTACTGAAAAAACTCCACTAGAGATGTTTTTATTTCGAGATCGTACAGCCACACTGGGGAAATTATAGACAATTATAATAATTAGCCAAATTTCAAAATCACCCTGTAACATAGAAACTAGCAATTTGAGTTTCTCGAAAAAAAGAAGACATGACATGTATATTACATTTTCTCTATCTGGCTTAATTAAGGAGATGTGGTACTAAAACATCGAAATCTGACCACCCTGTACAATTTAATGTATGAATGTGTAATCAAGAATTTTTTATCAGTGGACGAATCGGTGACAAATAGTTTAAGTTCTCTTTATTTTTTTTCTCAGTTCTCAGACCACACAAAATGCAATATCCCATGACCTATCTGAATGATGTAGATTCAAAACAATAGTCTGCAATTTGCGTGATTTCCAACTTTGACGGGATGAAAATTCTTACAACATTTTTCAATTCCCAACAGGAAGTCCCTCTCCTAAGAAGAAAAGAAACAATTCTACCCCAACAAAAAAGAACGCTGCTGAAAAGAAACAGATCTTGCAACAGCTTGTGTCGCCCAACAGCAAACACTTATCCCGAAAAGTAAGCCTGGGTGAACTCATGCAGATGAACGAGAGAAACCCCTCATTCAGAACTAACAATCTGGATGATGATAACCATTTAACAGTCGAAGAAACCAAGTTTATAGACGACAACACAACGCAAGCGGTATTGAGCGATCCAAAACTAGAGAAAAAGGTCCACTTCGCAAGATTGCTGAACAAGGTGTCAGCGGAGATGAGTTCAGGGTCTGAAATGGAACTGGGCATCATGCAGAATAACAGACTGGCCTTCATGAGGCCTTCAAGCACCCCTCCATCCCCGTGCATAGACACCAGGTCTCCCAACAGTACTTCGAGCAATCAAGGTAGTGATTCCTTCAGCTCTGACTTAGCTATTCCCAGTGCTCTGAGCTCCAGTATTTCAGATCTGCTCGTCAGAAGGCACTGCAGCAAGCTGCCGAACTGTAGACAAAAGCCAACTAGCGCTGATTCCATTCTAGCAATGTTTAGAAACTTTTCGTCAAGCTCGGCTGGTGCTAATCTCCCTCCTTCGTTGAAGGTTTCCCCCTCCACCACACCGACTGCTTCTAGCCCCCAAGACGACATAGTTGGGGACGATGAGTCCTCTTCTTCCTCCATCCATACCCCAGTGTCCTTTTCCAGTGGCGCGCCGGAAAGTCCGGTTCCTTACACGCACAACCCTCAGAGCACCATCGAAATTCCCGTATTAGACACTTTGAGCGCTCACAAGTTCCCGAGTAGCGGAAGCAATCTGCTGCATCCCCCCACTATTTTGTTGGAAATACCTAGCACAATCAACAAGTGCCTTTCTCCGATAAGGGAGTTACCGACCCCTCTTCCATCGCCTGCCTTGACTCCCATCATGAGGAGAAGTGCGGCCAATTCTTCTGCAGAAGACAACGATTTGAGCGACGATAAGATTAGCGTCGAACTGCCAAATATTTCAATTAGCTGTAGCGACATCGATGAAGACGATATGCACTGCATCCCGGACATAAACGTGGACCTTCAGGCGGAGGACGGGCTTATAGTTGAAGAGGTTGCGGCGATGCAACAGAACATGTACAAAACAAAGGTAAGGTTATCTAGGATTGTACAAAGTTATATCAAACATACTATGTATTCAGGCTCGCGGCCTACGATATATAACAGGCCAGAATGTTGCTTTAAAATGCGACGTTGCCGGAACCCCCATATGGGGTTGTACCAGGCTCAGAGGGTTACGACTTTGCACTTGCAGTTCTGTTTTGAAGCGTAACATGTGATAGGTCGCATCAGAAATTCGACCCGGAAACGTGTGAAAAGGTTTTTGTTTTTTTCGTGTTCGTGTGATCGGTTTTTGAATCAATAAATAAAGTGAAAATAAGAGTTGCAATTGCGAGAACAGTGTGTATTGGGTTTGTGATTGAAGTTTTCTACTTCATGTCTGGAAGGTTTCTCATTTTACATAATATTTATCAAAATTTCATTTGGAAATCTTCGATTTGAGTACTTGCCTCATGCTGCCCGGTTGCAAAATCAACTATATAAATCTACTAATCAGAAAGTTTTGGTATTTAGATTTCCGAAAGATCCCGCGAGGAGAAGAAAATGGCTTAACCCTTAAATGCACGATTTTTTATTTTTGAGTTCCGAATAGCTCATTCTCCTCGTGAATCAGTGGGAAATAACAGAAAAATAATAAAAAAATTCCAACCATAAAATTTCATTTACTATGTGAAGAAGTTCGGTTTGATGCCAGATGGCTACATTGCACAAATTTGGTTTGAATAAAACATGAACATGAAAACATAGGGATCAGTGGTTATGGAAATTTTTGAAACAATTATTGTTTTTACTCAGGCAAAGAGCAACACCACATTTTTCTCACTTTCAAATGATTCACGAATCACTCAAACTTCAACGCATGCGTGAATGTCTTCACAGTTTTCGCGATTTTCAAGTTGCAGAACACTAGAGACAAGCCGCGGCTATAATTACAGGTCAGCACTGTGTTGCCAAACGACAACATAGCGAAAAAACGAATAAATAGTTTTCTGTATTGAAGGTACAAACTGAAAATTGGTATGTTGCCAAATGGCAACATAGTGCATTTAAGGGTTAACGCAATACATAGAGAAATTAGTTTTAAAGTCAACGATGACAGTGTAGTTTGTATGAAACGTTTTGTAGATTCCCATATTTTGAGAAATAACTCTTATCCAACCGCCTGAGGTTCCGTTATTAATATACCCCGAAATATTCCCAAATTAACTGATGATGCATTTCCTTCAATTTTCCCAAATCGACCGAGTTACATGGCGTCTTCAGCTATTCCGAAAAGAACTGATCCTAATTAACGGAGACAAAAATTAGTTATCCATTATGATAATGTTTCTACTGATTTGGACAAACAAGATCAGATCGATTTCCCGACTTTTGTTGTCATTTCAAAGATGAGGCAATTTTAAACTTTTTTTCAACGTTGAAGAAAATGACTTTGTTAAGTTCCACAATATAAATTTTGAGGGGGCATTTTCGAAAACATCATCGGGGTTTAAGATTTTAGGTAATTTGAGTATCGAAGTCATGTTTTGAGACGAAGTAAACGTATACCCATTTCTAATTTCAAGTGGTTATTAGATGACAGCTGTATTTATGACTTTTTTTTTCTCTTTTGATTTTCATTCACCTACTTTATTCGCTTCAGAAAGTAAAATAATTTTCATTCTGATTGTGATCTTGCGGAACTTAATACAACAGCTACCTCCTCGTGAAATATTAAGGAATTATCCGCAGATAAATGGAATGCTGTTTTGTTTTCCTCCCTACAGTTCTTTATTCAATTGTGAATTGAAATGAATTCGAAATTATATCGAAAACAGAATTGCACAAGAAAACCGTATACTTTCTATTCACACGCGAGCCACTAGACACGTTGCTGGTCACAACGGCAACGTCTAACCTTCCGGCCTGTTAGATTAAGTAGGCCGTGTACATATATGTACAGATCTGGAATAAAATAATGGAAACATAGGAATTTCAATGTTAAATTCGAATAAGCTCCGAGTCTAGTAGTACAGTGGAATAACCGAAACCTCATTGCATTTCTAATTGTGAACGAGATATTCTTGATAATGGTGTATTTGTTGAAACATTATTTGAGCTGTTTCCATTATCTATGTTGTTGGTTATTACCGACGTTTCGGCAAGCATTCGCCTGCCGTCTTCAGGGTGTTGTTGGTCCTGAGAAGGACCGGTTGTTGCCAAACTTGTTCTGTCTGGACTTGTGCGCTCCATACTTTTTTCAATTTCGCAATTACAGTGTGGGGATTCGAACGCGAGTTATCCGAGGTGCAATTTCCGAAATCCCACTCACTCTAACCACTAGTCTACCAAAGCAGGTAATTATTATACGATTTAAGTTATATATTAATTATACTTTTTGTGTTAGAGGTCACCTTGACTTTTTACTACCTGCGCAATTGGTATGCGCAGTAGGTTATTTTTTAGGTCAGGTCTGGTTCATGTTAGGATTCGAAGTGGAGATATTGGCCCGTGTTTGTTGGTTTTTTGTAGACTGTGGTCTTAGGAATTCCATTCTGTTTATGAACAAGTACATCGAGGAAAGGTAGTCGGTTATTTTCTTCGATTTCCATTGTGAATTTTATTGATTCCTCTATGCTGTTCAGATGTACCAGGAAACTGTCTAGGTTTTCCCTCCCATGTTGCCAGATTACGAAGGTATCGTCTACATATCTGCGCCATAGTTTCGGCTTGAACACGAATTGTTCCAATGCTTTCCTCTCGAAATCCTCCATGTATATATCAGCCAGAGGTGGAGATAACGGTGAGCCCATTGCATTTCGATTCGATAACAACTAAGAGTCTGGACTGTTGGAATGGAAAATCTCGCCAGGAGTGAGGGATCTCTCCAGGTACCGCAAGTTGCAATTTGCAATCCACACATTAGTCATTAGTCGCATCCGAACGAGAAATGCGATCGCTTGACTGTTTGAAAATTCAGTTTTTTTGAAATGGTCTTCTGGAAAAATATCTTGAGATGTTAGCACCTTATAACATTGGTAACCATTTCTTTTCGAAATATTCCGAACAGTTCTAGCGGCCAAATCGACTTTCCATATAATAGAAGAAAGGCCCCTGCGTGAAAATTCGAGCACAAATTTATCAGAGGCCAAAACTTTACAATAAGAAATTGTTGCCTAACAATCAACAAAAAGAAAACACTTTGAACTCTGAAGCGTAACGTTTCAGAGTCTAAATCAGACTCCTTCGTCAGACAATTTCTAGTTTTCATACAACTTCGTAGAATCGTGACAATATTTTGATTTTTTGATTGACATTTTTCAATATATGATGAACATAGATTAATATCGATTACTAGATGTTGATATCGTTATTTTATTTCAAAATTCCCTGAAACCAGTTCTTTCTTCAATAAATCCATCCAAATTCGATCTATTCCAAATGAACAATTGGCGAGATTATTAGCCTCATCCAACAAAATACATGCTGACACCTTTATTTTTCTTTTATAATTATCAGGTCCGGTCATTAGAACTTTTGTTTCATTCCAATCCATCATGTGATTGCCGGTATTGGAACACACATGATCTGCTATCTGCGATCTACCAATATCTCTATTTTTTATGTTTTTCTTATGTTCACGTTTTCTAATTTCTAATGGTCTTGATGTTTCTTCTGTATAAGATTTTCCACAAATACAGGAAATATCGGAAATACAATTTCTTGATTTTTGATTCTCATTCAAAGGTTTAGTTTCTGTTAATAAAGATCGTAAATCATTTTTTGTTTCAAAAACAGTTCTTATGTTGAATTTAGAACCAATTCTATTAATTTTTTCTGAAAGTCCACGAACATAAGGAATCAAATTTATTAAAATTGGTTGTTCTTGACGGTTTGTTGTTGGTTCCTGACCATCTACTTCAAGAATTCCCAAACTTTCAAGAACTATAACGGATGCACCTGGAGTGAAACTTCCTCATTAACAATAATTTCTCGATATTTCCAGGTCCGACCACCACCTCTCGGACAACCTTCCGACTCCAACCCAGCACCCCCCGAAATAATCATCCCCACCCTAATGGTCGAAACCCCCTCCCCTACATACCCCCACTCCCCCTCCATATCTTTCCCAGGCTCCCCACCCCCTCACAAATCAGACGGAGGCAACTGCTTCCAGTTTCCCCCTCCATCCAAACAACAGCGAAGGATGCTCAAGGAATTCGACAAACCAACATCCCTAGACCTCCCCTGCGGCCCGCCACTGATCACCATCACCTACAACATGAGCGAGGCCGAGTCAGACGCCGAGTCCATATCCCCAGCCGTGAAGAATTCGATGCATTTGGGAGCCAGCACGTCGGGGATGACGTATCTGAGTCCTTTCTCCATGGGGACTAGAGGGGAGCAACATGCTTCAGAATCAAACCTGAGTTCGTCTGGATACAGCTCCATGGCGAGCCCTGGGCCTTCCAGATGCGGGTCTAGCAACCCCTTGTGTCCATCAGAGATGGAGGACCAAGGGCCTCCTGGATCTGGCCACGCACATCGCAGACCTTCCCCTATCCTAAAAAGCAACCCACACCACTCAGAGTGCGGTGGTGAAGACCTGGACAAGGGCGGAAGCGAAGATCAGCAAAGGAGAGGTAGATCAGACTCTGAAACCCTATCCGACGACCCGCTAATGGAGTCCAATGACGAAGGCATCAGCACAGACCATCTCGAGGAAAAAATCGAGGAAGGAAAGGTGAAGAGTGCAAAAGATTTGGAAATGTTGATGACAGGAAGCAGCGACGTAACCCAAGTCTTAATAGACCTCTCCGACATAGTTATCCCAATCCCTACTCTACCAAGAAGTAAAAGTGTAGAAAGCACGAAAGAAAGAGTAATTCCCAACACCTCCATCACCAAAAACTTACTCCAACTACCATCCATAGTGGTGCAGTGCGAAGAGCAACATTTGAGTCCGATGAGTTCGCGTAGTGAAAGCCCACTAAGTGATAGGACCGGCAAGTTTTCCCCAGATATCTCCAGTAAACGTAGGGACCTACTTTTGTTCACGGATTCCGACGGGTTGTACGACTTCCAAAGCAGCGGAAACAGCACCTCCTCCACCATTATTCCGCTGAAGAAGACTGGGAAAAGAAGAGAGAAGAAAGTGTTGAGGAACTGCAAAACGCCGAGTCCTACGAGATCTGTTCATACCTCGCCTTCGCTGCAGCATCGTTTGGACATCCCTAGCAAGGAAACGAAGATGCCTCCTCCGAGGAAGTTGAGTCCCAAACGTAGAATAGCTAGGAATCCGGTGATATCTTCTTCGTCTAGCTCGGATAGCGTCACGTCGACTAAAGAAGTTAAATTGTCCTCTTCGAGTCCTAGTCCAGATACCATTAGGTGGTCGTCTTCGACAGACTGGATGGATTACAAAAAATCCAAATGTGTAGATGTAGTTAACACCCCTGAAGTAAGTATTCCTTCATTGCTCGTGATTGGAAATTATGAATGTTTGTAATTTTTAGCCTTTTCTTCGATTTATTAACATCAGGTACAGATACGTTTTTGGTGTAGGGCTAGTTTGAATCATCTGGCATTTGATCTTCATTGAATTCATTTCATTGTATCTGTATTCGGAGGCTATTTAGAATTCCCTACATTTATTGCTTTCAAATCTTTGTAATTTTCACTACCTTTGTCAGATATGATTCCAAGAACCATACCCATAAAAAAAGGGTCATCCAAAAGCAATTTTTCTTCTCATGAGACAGAATTTTCAATTATCTTATTCTGTTTTCTCTTTAATTCTATTTCTGTGCAAATTTAATGAACTGGGTGAGTCTTTGTTTCAATATATTCTCAAAAATTTTCATCGGAAAAAGCTGCAATTAATTCAAAAGTTAACGTCCTGTTTTTTCAACAATCTTTATTCTTTCCAGGGATAGAAATAATAAAATTTAGATATTTTCCATGAATAATCTTACAGAAGATCCAAGATGGGAAAGATGGTACAATATTTTTGATTTTCCTCGGTTTTTGGCTTATTTTAACTTATTAACAATGCCTAGAGTCATCTCAGAACTCAGTCCATCGATTACTTTTGCATACTTGATGATCTGATTTGTTAAATACAGGGTGTACCAAGTTCGACGGCCTATTAGACGTTTCAGGAGAATAGGACCGATTTGAAATATGGAAATTTGGATTATGTTATTGTTCGACATTGTCTATCGAGATAAAATATTCTTGAAGCTTGACCACCTAAATACAGGGAATGAATTTTTCGTTTCCAATTTTGATAGAATATTTCATTCTGAATACATTTTCGAAGTAATTCTCAAAATATCGAAAATGACTGAGGAAAAAATGGATGTTAGAGTATTCGTTATTATGTTTGTTATTCCTACACTAAATATCTTAAGCAAAAACCGTTTTCACATTTTTGGAGGCGAAGACTGTGGAAAAATTGTACATTTTCAGAATTTCGAAAAACTCATCAGAGATGTTCTGAATGTTGGCTCACATATTGGGATTAAGATTGGCCCTTAACTTTCGTTTTTCAAATTATTTTTTCATGATTGCGTTGGATTCAGCAAAGAAAAATAATGATAGTGTTTCAACATGTTTATGCCGCTAAAATGAATAATTCTTTAGTTATTCATGATTTTCTGATTTTATGTCGTATGTAGAGTCAAATTCATAAAATCTGTTCTACATAAACAATGACAAGACAAATCATCCCAATAATTCACTACTGACAGATCAATTTTCTAAATTTATTCATCATTGTTGATATGAACCAGATTTTATGAATTTGACTCTACATACAACATAAAATCAGAAAATTAAAATAACTGAAGAATTAATTATTCATTTGAGCAGCATAAATATGTTAATATTTCCACACTCTTCTACTTCGAAAATGTGGTTTGTGCATTAGAAATTTAGAATGGGAATAACAAACATAATACCGAATAATTTTCTCTCTTTTTTCTTCTGTTTTTTCTGCATATCTTGAAAAGTATTTCGACGAAAGCAACGATTTCGATAGGAATATTTTCAGAATTGTATACTTTATCAAAATTTCAAACGAAAAAACAGAAAAAATTTTTTTTTTTCTTACCCCGTATAAGTGAAAGTGCTCAGGCTCCAAGAATATTTTAGCACGGTAGATAATGTCGAACAATATCATAATCCAAATTATCAGATTTCTAATAGGCCGTCGAACTTGGTACACCTATGGAAACAGCATGTAATGTAATGTATTTTCCATGCATTCTAGGTTTCAGTGAAACCCCTCAGAAGCTACTTAAAGCTTGTGCGAGTTAGAATGATGGGTGTGTTCTGTGTAGGCTTTGTTACCGTGTCCCGACGCCACCTTAGGCACAGCACTGTTAATTGTTTACCCAACAGTGAATGGTTCGGCGCGTTCTCCATACCAGAAAATTTCTTCCCTGGCGGAGACTCGAACCCCGACTTGCCGGGTTGCCGGGTCGGAGTCCAGAGCCCTATCCACTAGGCTACACGCACACGTGTATACTGGTAGCTTACATTTTGGATGACCCTACATAATATCTCCAGTTGACTTAACCTTCGAATATTTTCTAGGACACATCTGAAGAAATGCTGCCAAAAACTCAAGAACTGAAGAAGAGTCAGAAGCTTAGTAAACTTAGGGCTATCAGTCATCAAATAAGGTACCAGAAGCATAGAACTTTACAGTGTCATAATCATATACAGTGTAGAAAAGCCAAATGGAAAAAATTCTTAATACTGTATTTGGTAATTTGAATCAGAGATTACTACTATTCCATTTGTCTTTTCCAAACTGTATAGGTATTTTAAAAAGACCCCAGTGTTCTAATTCGATCTCTCTAATTAATGTTTCTTCCCATTAGTTCATCAATCATGTCATATTACTTCACATAGTGTTTAGACTCTTGTCATCCTCCTTTGACTAATCCATCGCATTTTTGTATACTATTGGCAATCTCTCAAAATCTTGATTTATCTATCTATCTATCTCAGAATCATATTTATTCATGTTCAAACCAAGGTATCTTCTTAAATTTGTCTCATTTTCAGATAAATTCTATCTAGAAGTATTTAACTTTTTTATTTTTTCCGGTTCAAACTTCATTCATAATATTTTTGCATTTCATTCATTTTATTTTTCAACAATCCAAGTGTTTTTCAAATTCATATCCATCTTTACCACAAGGAAAAATACTAATAGACCTTTCTTCTTGTAAGCAACATTTCTATGATCATATTGTATCGTTTTCAAGGTAATCAAATTGTGATTGTGTTGAAAGTCTAATTTTTTCACAAAATATACACCAATTCACGACTCTAATTGATTTATACAATTATTTATCTACTTTCACCACAATTCACTTCGATAGTTATATCTGTATGCGATTCTGTTCGGATACTCCTTGTCCCATCCTCGCTGGGCGGTCGCTTCAATTTTCTGTTCGCCACTGTTCTAAAAATGAGTAGATATCAAGTTAGGTCCATTTAGTTTAAAATTTCAAATTTTATTCGTTCTCACAAGAATTTTTGATGCTTTCAGATTCCTTAGAAGATTAGAGACTAGTTTGAAACTTAGAGATCGTTCGGTCAGCCCGTCTGACAGCTTCGATAGCGACGGTGAAGATTCCCCTAAGGCCACGTCGCCACTTCTACAACACAAGAATGTCAGACACGAAATACGAAAGAGTAGTAGTATAGGTAAGTTGTCGAGCCAAGGGAGTAGTCGCAGCAGAAAAGCGAAATACAAAAGGGGAGAACTGTTGTCACCAAGACACGAATCGTGGAAAATGGTCCTAACTGCTGGAAATGGACATTCTGATTAAGCGTAATAGGCGTAGAGGCAGGTTGAAATTCTTCATTGAAACCTAAAGAACTTCTTTATCTTAAATTCTCAATAACGAATGAAGAAATCCATTTTTCTGAGATACCAAGGTTAAACCCCAAAATAAGCAATATTTCAAAACCTTTAATCAAAATTCTTCTTGGATTTCAACCTGAGTCTCATCAGCTACCAAGATTGCAAACCCTTCATGTTAAGTATTGGGGTAAGGTGCTATTTCGCTGTCAAAACTTAGATTAAACCAAAGATTAACCTCTTATGAAGACATTCGAAGCTTTCAGTATTCAGCCATTTAGAAAACCATTACTTGTATATTCTGAGCATCGAACAATCTTGGGTATTAGGTGTTTTTTGTATCTGATTTCAGTTATAACAGGGCCGGACTCAAGGTTTGGAGCTACGAAACAGTTACGTCTATATTACAATTGAAAGAAAAGGAGAATCTCACGTGAAAATCAAAAATTTGGAATGTTGGAAATTATGAAATCATAATAGTTTTTTTTCTCATAATTGCCAGGTCCGGTCCCGAATTTTGATGTCGCATGCTGCAATTCGCAATCGTGTAATCATATTTTCTATATTTGTAGCACATCGATCAGTAGCTTGAAATTGATATTAAATATGATTGCCGAATATTTTCTTCTGGAAATGCAATTAAACTTATTTCTCAGATAACACACTATGTTAATTTTGTTCACTCAGGTATATTCTTCAAAAAGTTAAAGGGTGAACAAGCAAAAACTGTAGAAGGTGTTCCAAATTTTTTAGAGTGAGATAAAAATTGTTATTATTCGGTGTCTTCATTATGAAAGTTTCGGAGTTTAAACTTTTTATTGTTTACATAATCATCATATTTCATAATTTTTTCTTTGTAAAATACTAAAATTTGAGAAATTCAAAATCACAGCTCATATATTTAAGAGTAGGAACTATTTATAATTTCGAAGAACTTAATATACACGCATACACTTACAGATATCTATTTGTAAGGTTTATTTTGAATTCAACTGTTTTCTGTCGCTATGTAAGTTCTGAAACTCTTGACTTTTATTGAAATTGGAATCAAATGAAAAAAACAACTACGCACACCTGAATTAAATTGATACAACTGCAGTTCATTGATTTGTTTCATAATCTAAATTTTTTCTAGCTTAACCCACTTATAGTGGGTAAAAATAAAAATGAAAACAGAAGAAAATGTGGGGCAATCAAGGTAACAACAAATGTAAATATGTATTTCGAACACAAAACGTCCAACATAAAGGTTTAGATAATTTGGATTGTAATATAACTATCATAGGCTATCATAGTAAATAAGACTGATTTTCTACTATTTCATAAATAAGTTCTTCATGTTGAAGTATTTTCTGACGTTGCACCATATTCATGATACTTTGAGTTCCTCAGGCCCAACAGTTCTATGTTTTATTTCATTCGATGGAGTTTTTGGCCGGTTAGGCACAACAAGAGCAATATGAAAAAAAAGGCGAGCAATAAGATAACGAGAAAGATTTCATTCTAAGTACATGTGCCTTAAGTAGATCATACCTTTTACTATTTCTGATTGACAGCAATATGGGAGAACGTTTTCTACTCTTACGAAATATTATGTGATTACGAAATTTTAATTTTCAAGAATCTTATGAAGCATAAATGATAATGGAATATACGCAAATGTGAATATTTTCCATCAGTGATTTTTTAAATTTTCATTTATTGAAACGAAATCATTCAATTCTAATTTAAATTATTCATATCTTGAATATGAAAAGAAGAGTCTTATGTTTATGCCAGGTATATATTAATATATAAAAAACTCAATATGAAGAAATATCAGAAAAATAATTTAAAAGTTGAAAATCAAAACAAAATATTGAATATCATCATTTCGAGATATTGCAAGTGTTGATGTGAATATGACTGAAACACGAGTTTAAAGTTTTCTTCTGAAACATGAAAACACCCATCAAGCTATTGCAAATATATTTCAATCTACTTCTCAGTTACTTTTTAATTTTTGTTGCGTCTGAGGAGCTCAAGAATTTTATATACATCTGTTCCAAGTGTGTAAATTAAAATAAGATCACCACTTTTCCTTCTACAATTGTGAATTATTGGCAATTTTTATCCACCTATATAAAATGTGAATAGATATGAGGTAACTATAGTATTTCTCGCCTTAGTGAGCTAAGCTAAAAAAAAGAAAAAATCTTTTTTACGAATCTTTTTCAATAAGCTCAGTTCTGATGTTGATCTTTCTTGGTGCTGGAAACAATGATGCTCTTTTATTATTGATTTATTTTAGATTTGGCAATGAGAAAACGGGTAAACAAAAAAAATCTGCGAAAAATTTATTATCTGAGGAATTGATATTTTTATATAAGATCAAAAGTTTATTGAATGTAATGCAATCTTCAACCACTAATTTCCTCTATTATAAGACAAGAGTATTCGATTTTTCTACAAGTACATTTCATCATTGTTGTAAATATTTGACAATCTCCCAATATATACTGCCTTAAAGACATACGGCAAGATTATTGAATATAATGTATCAATGTGCCTCTATATATTAAATATGGACGAATTGACTGAACTTAACAATGGAGTCACGAAATTTTCATTTTGCATCCAACGTTTAATAAATTTTCAAACTTGTTTTCTGAATACCGACTAAATTTACTTTTCTCTTTGTTGCTGCGATTAGTGGAAATTAATTTTTTTAACGTTTCAATCCTAGCCTTGCAGGTCCACCAAAAATATAATATATTGGATTACTTACTCGAATAGGTATCAATTCTAAAAAACCCATATTATTTGATTGATAACTCGCCTCTGCAACTGTTTGATCATATTGTTGAAAAATGGGTAGAGCCACATTTCTAACATTTCATTCTTAGTGTTTGTGTTGGTAGGTACTATGCTTACAAATTCTTTATCTCATAAGGGTATTTCTCCAGTAAATTGAGTTTAAACTCAATATAAGAGTACCTCCAGTACCTATCAAAATGAATTTTTTCATTGTTCAGATATATGTACTTACTTGCAAAATAATTTTATAGTTGTGCCAAATTTCGAAATAATAATTATTGTGAAGTTGTGAATATCTGTTCGATCAATGGGTCCTTTCAATTTATGGAAACATTCATTATTGTTTTCAGTACTGAACTAGAATAAATTGTTGTGAAGCACAGTATTTAAGCCTTGTGGCTGTTTAGCAACTACAACATATTGTGATAAATGTACATAATAATATGAGAAGTGCATAGGTATATGTTTCGCCTTAGTTTTTCTGCTTCTATTCTATTTGCCGCACTAATATATATTATGTTATGACGATTTTTAGGCTGTGTTTCTGATACTCATCCTAAAAACCAATGTGATAGCTTTGTGACTTCGGCATCTAACCTGATTTCAGCAATACTTTCGGAGGGAACAACACATTTGAGCACAAATGAGCAATTATATCGTCTTAAGTATAACACATCCTCTAATTTCATCTAGTAGTCATTTAATTACCTACATAAGGTCATTCTTAATAGCAGTAATCTAATATATTTTAGGTTCATGAACATTTTTCTGTGAATGGAAACGTCTTTCAGAAAATTATGTATTTACAATAAACGATAACACACGAGAGGCTTCTTCATTGAAAACCATTCATCGTTCATTTTCAACTTTCATCTGAAAGTGCCCCTCACTATAGTATCTGTTGGATACAAACCAAAAAAATCAGGGACTTTTACCAAAGAAAATTTTTATTGGTAGTATTCGGTGCATGTAGATGGGGTGAACTTATGAAAATCACCATAGAAGACATTGAAGATAAAGATTCTCTGTTAATCGTAAAAATTCCCGACTCAAAAACAAGAAAAGTCATGTTTCTACTGTTACAACTAGTGAAGAACTAAATTCTACAGAAGACTTATGGCAACTAGGTTCCCACCCAATGTTGAACGAAGTTGGCAAATTTTCAAAGCAGAAAAAAGATTTTCAAAGGAGTTGGGAAAATTTCAAAGCAGTTGGAAAAATTTCAAAGCGGTTGGAAAAATTTCAGAGCAGTTGGAAAAATTTTCCTGAGAACTTAATATGGGTTTTCTCTCCCAGTCTCTGAAATAAGAAAGAATAAGAAATTTTTTTTAATAATATAAGAAAGGCCCCTGCGTAAAAAATTTGAGCACTAATCTGTCAGGGGCCAGAACTTTACGAGAAAAAATTGTTGCTTAACAATGAACAGAAAGAAAATGAAAGCACTTTGAAATCTTAAGCTGGGAGAGAAAACCCATATTAAGTTTTCAGGAAAATGCAGAGACCTCCCAGAAAATATTTCAATAGATATCAGTTGGAAAAAATTTCAAAAGGGTTGAAAAAATTTCAAAGTAGTTGGCAAAATTTCAAAGCAGTTGGAAAAAATTCCTAAGCAGTTAGAAAAAGTTCAAAGCAGTTGGTAAAATTTCAAAGCAGTTGAAATACATAAATCCGAGAGAATTATGAAATACGAAGGAATCTGAATTAGAAAAAAACAAGTACTTGATGTATGTATCGCCGGCAATAAATGGTATTTTACCCAACATTTTTACCATCAAGAGATTAAAGAGATGTGGTCTCAAGATGAAGTAACCTAGTTGAAAATTTTTCAGTTACTTTGCATGGACTTTGTCATAAAAAAAAAACCATCTGGTATCATAAATTCAAGCTGTTACTCTCACATAAGCAGAATCATCATTTTGTACGCTCTTCGTATATTGTGTTAAAGTTTTGCGAATAAACAATATGTGTAAATAAATTCAAATAATGAACCGAAAAAAATTAAAAGTTTAAGTTATGTGGGGCCTTATAAAAAATTATATAATAATTTATGAACAGAAAATGCTCGAAGGACAACAAGTGTGAAAGAAAATTATGGACAGAGACCACAAAATATCCGAAGGTAATTTGTTTCAGATTTTTTTTTCAACAATAAAAACTGAAATTAGCTACGAAACACAAATCTAAGACAACAAAAAATCATTCAAAACACTAAATATATCCTCAATTCCAAACATTAATTGCAATAAACGATGCAAGACTTCGAAATCGCCAACAATTTTGTTCAAAATTGTTTCTTCAATGTGACTGATTTAGGGCAAAACCGTTTACCTACTAGATTAGAAATCTTGACTTATGACACACACTTTGGCCCACATTTTCTGTTTTATTCCTTAGTTATGTTGCTTTTCTTTATTTCATGAATCTGTAAGCAAAAGTAAGGCTCATTTTTTATCAAAAGAAATATATTTTCTGAAAATTTTGTTTTTATTATTCTGTGAAATGGACCCATTAGCAATATCAAGATACTCTTCATGAAAAAACCCAGACTCCATAAAATCTACTTGATTGAATGTTCGGTAGATGGAAAAAAAATTAATAACTCCTCACTCTATTGAAATTCATCATTTTGATTTTTTTTACCGAAACAAATATAATACCATAATATTTATAACGGTTTCCTCTTAATTCAATGTACAGTTGGAAAATTTTCGATGGATTTACCACCTCCCCTCCCCAAAAAAATTTGGCATCGGCCTGTCCCTGACCTTAACTATTCTTTTTATTAATCATATAGTGAATATAAAGAATTCAAACTTTTAATTTTCACTTCATGGGTACTGACGATAAACAAAATGAAAGAATATTGTCACAACAATATGTTTATTCGACATTATAACAGACATAAATAGGATGAATAAATAATATTGACATTATTTTGATTGAATGATTGCACATCGTTTTTGGTAGGTAATATTGCAACATTTATGGAAAGAAATTCCAAAACAATAATAGTTTAAAACGAATACCTATATTGAAACTCATCTTTGGTTAAATCTCTCTTTCCAATGTACATTAATTTCCTAATAATAAAGGTTAGATTTTTCCCTAGATATCTTCATTTCAACCACATTCCCAATATGAAATATTGTGATTCAAATCAAATATTCATTGCACTAAGCAAGCAAGCTCTGCTGTAGTGAATGAATATCGTAGGAATATAAAACTATATCTTACATTCATATCATGAACTATAACTATAATAATACAAATGAAAGTACCGCTCGATTGATGCAATATAATAAGTACAAAAATATTTCTTCTCAATAGAAACTAAAAAAGCTATTCATAGATAGCATCCTTGATATCATTCACAGAATTGTGTTCACTATAATTTCAGAAAGCTTTGATCAAACCGGCGAGAAAATAAGGCTTCATCATGTTTAGGTACTTTCTGTTGGTTTAAGTTAAAAATCCCCAATATAAGCATCTTATTTCTTCAAGGTACTTCCTAATGAAGTCTATGGAAAAATGGACAAGTTTTGAGCGAGTAGTTTACAACCCTTCGATTGAATCCAAATTCCTAATTTTCCAAAATTATAGCAGAATTTAACAAAGGAATGAAAAAAACTGAAAATTTATCCGACTTCACAAAGTTGAGTGCATGAGTAACATTTATATACCTATGTCTTTCAGTTATTACAACAACCATATGGGTGAATTTTAGGGTTGTCAAAGGAATTTCCTAGTTTTCTTCATCCGAACTTAAAAGCATAGTTTTTTCCGTATAGTTCAAATTCATGGGTTTATGGGAAGCTGATGACATTGGTGGTATCCTTGGATTGTCTATGCTGTTGTAGAATTGTGGTACGGTTCCTCCGCTGGGGCTCATTGGGTCATCAGGGTCATAAGTCGATATCCTTTGTCCCCGTTGATTTTTACCAGCAGCTTGAAACGGAAAAGTGGATCAGATTCTTCAAAATTATTTGGAAAGAATTGACGGAAAGAATTAAGAATTCAGACTTTGCTATGGCCAGCTGAGTCACTTGATTCAAATTCCATTGAGCATGCATCGAATATGCTACAAAGAAAAGTTACTCATGGTCAAAATCAACTTGAGAAAATGAAATCTTTGCTGCTGTAGGCTCTACAAAGAGCCTGACACTATATAATAATATACCGAGTGAATCAAAAGTCTGGAAACGGTGAAGTTATTTCGCGCTCAGGTGGAAAATCGGATTTCTGATACTGGGGTCTTCAGTATTTTGGCCCGAGGAAAAGAATGGAGCCATAAAATAATGGCCCAGAAGAGCCTTATCGTGATGTAAGGCCCAAAACTTTGAAATTTCAAATGCAAACCCACTTTTTCATTGCAGATTCAGATTAAGCGTGAAATTTTTCATCCGAATTTAGAGTTTTCTGTTCAAAATCCTGTGAGCGTTCATTTAGATCAGGATGCAAAAATTCATATTCTGATACTGAGGTCCTTAAAGTAATTTTTCTCATGAAATATTATTCATCTAAATAGTTTTTGTGTTTAGGGAATGTTTAGACACTACATAGTTACCTCAATACCATATTCAAAAATCAGAAATGAGCAACTAAGTTCATTCATTTTTTTGGACTTTAAAGCGTCTGACAAAAGTTTTGGCCCATGGAAAATGTCTGGCACTTATGATACATAAAAAAAATTAGCCATGTGAAAAAATAAGTTACATCAGACAGCACTGGGATCTTGGACTATTAGAGGAACTTAAGCATGATAGAGAGTTGAAGTGCGCACAGCACATAAGCCCGAACGTTAACGTGAGAAATAACGTCAAATATAACGTTCACGTGCTGCGGTGAAAACAGAATGTTGCTTTAAAATGCGACGTTGCCGCACATGGGGTGGTACCAGGGTCAGAGTGTTACGACTTTGCACTTGCAGTTCTGTTTTGAAGCGTAACATGTAATAATTCGCTCGCATCAGAAATTCGACCAGGAAACGTGTAAAAAGCTTTGTGTTTTTTTCGTGTTCGTGTGATCGGTTTTTCAATCAATAAATAAAGTGAAAATAAGTGTTGCATTTGCAAGAACAGTGTGTATCGGGTTTGTGATTGAATGTTTCGACTTTTAGTGTTCATATCTTTAAGGAAGGTTTCACATTTTAACATTTATTAAAATTTCATTTGGAAATCTTCGATTTGAGTAATATGCCTCATGCCCGGTTGCAAAAGCAACTATATAAATCTACCAATCAGAAAGTTTTGATATTCAGATTTCCGAAAAAGATGAAAATGGCTCTAATTCATAAAGAAAGTCAACGATGACGGTGTAGTTTGTATGAAACATTTTGTAGATTACCATATTTTGAGAAATAACTCATATCCAACCGCAGAAGGTTGAGTTATTAATATACCCCGAAAAATTCCCAAATTAACTCATGATGCATTTTCTTCAATTTTCCCAAATCGACCGAGTTACATGGGGCCTTCAGTTACTACTCCGAAAAGAACTGATCCTGAGGAACGGAGACAAAAATTAGTTGTCCATTATGATAATGTTTACACCGATTTGGACAAACAAGATCAGATCGATTTTCCGACTTTTGTTGTCATTTCAAAGACAAGGCAATTTTCAACTTCTTTTCCAACGTTAGAGAAAATGACTTTGTTCAGTTCTCTAATATACCTTGATTTTGAGGGGGCATTTCCGAAAATATCATCGGGGTTTAAGATCATGAGTAATTTGAGAATCGAAGTCGAATTTAGAGACGAAATAAACGTACCCATTTCTAATTTCAAGTGGTTACTAGGTGACAGTTATATGAGTGACTTTTTTTCCTCTTTTGATGTTCATTCACCTACTTTATTCGCTTCGGAAAGTAAAATAATTTTCATTCTGATTGTGATCTTGTGGAACTCAATACAACAGCTACCTTCTCGTGGGAAGTTCTGGATCATTTGCGATAAAATATTAAGAAGTTATCCGCAGATAAACGAAATGGTGTTTTGTTTTCCTCCCTACAGTTCTTCATTTGATTGTGAATTGAAATAAATTCGAAATTATATCGAAAATTGCACAAGAAAACCGTATACTTTCTATATATACGCGTGCCACTAGACACGTTGCTGGTAACAATTTAGTAGGCCATGGTTTAACGTTCGGGTAACGTACGTTGGCGTTTAAGGTATACGTTGACGTTAAAAACTGACGAATGCGCATGTGTATATGTCAATTATAACGTCTACGTCTACGTTCGTGGAAGCAATTCAACTCTCTAATATCCTCACTGAAATAGCCGCTATCACCCCAGAGATGTGAAGAAAAGTGATGGCGAATTTCCGTGTTCGATTAAAAGAGTGCCAGCAGCGCGAGTGTAAACATTTGGACAACATAATCTTCGCCACTCAATTTTCCAAAATCTTGTCTAAATTTTAATTAAGACAAACCTTCAATCTAATTCATTGTTTTCTATTTATTAAATATACAAATACCACACACCCTCTTTGGACACCCTGTTTATATAGGTACAATAGTTGCTGTGTTAACAAATGTGGGTCATTGATTGACCTAAATAGGTTGTCAGATTTTATAACCTAATTCACATGTCACATGCAACAAACTCACCTATTTTGACATTCATTTTTTATATAGCCTACGTTCAGAAGCACTCAACTGTTAAGAAGTCAAGAAATCGATAGCGTTTAGCAAATTCGCTTACAGATCGATATTTCCCAGTAGCTTTCGATTCGTTTAAGCACTAAAAACTTGCACTTAGCATCTCATCTAGACTCTGAGACATGAGCATTAGCCTATTCTTGTAGTACAATTAAACGTTTAAAAACCGTGTATCGAAAAATAAGGTTATGTATCATATTATTATGTCAGATTTGTCAAGCACTTAACGTAGCGTTCGGAAAAGTTTAACCGCTGGAACACAACTGTACTCGACTGCTTTTTGCAGTATTTTAATAATTGAATGCTTCTGAATGTAACTGTTGATTCCTACATTCTTTGCAAGACTTTTTCAATACCAGGGATGCACATAATCATTCAAGTATTTCATGAATAAAATCATCCAGAAATAGTACAATTAAAAAGATAACAAGAAACTTCGAAAATCTATAAAGTTTACCATGTCAAAATCGATACATACAAGATAAACATTTCCAAATTCCCAACATTTATTTCAATCTTCACATAAAAACTCAACTCAAAACTTGAGACATTCTCGAATCAGCATGCAATAATGAAAATACATCAAGACCAAGCCATTTATTAAAAAAAAAAAAATTAACAAATTACATTATAAATAACGGTACTATGTCTACATTGATAAAAAAATATTTAATACAACTAAGTATATACAAGAAAATATAATAAGTACTCGAAAAGCTTTTGTATGTACAGTTTTCAGTGTGATGCAGTTACGAAGAAAAGGTGCAAGAAGTCAACTCCTACACAAATTTAGAGCAAATCAATGCTGCTGTAAAATGGGTTGAAATGAAAATCGACTTTTCAACCATTTCCACACTTAATGAGAAATGACCGCACATCAAAAGCTCTTTTTCATGCGCTAGTTACTATTGGGCCAACATGTATTTTAATGTATTACGTCTAGATGATGGATTAATTATTTTTAACTCCATTAGTATTATGCATCACATGTTTTTTCTTAATTTGTCATTTAATATACATAATTTAGTTCAGGCAATAAAAACTTAAACTTTTAATTCTTTTTTACAACATAAACACTGCAGTATGAATCTTTCATATAAATTCTTTGTAAATTATTTTGATCATTCAAAATCTTTGGGTGAAGGTTTCTAACAGAATTTTGTAGTTTATCGTTCAAATTAAAGCCATTTTTTGGAAATTGAAAACAACACCAAAATATTGTGAGATTATTGCCTGTTTATATTACTCCAAGCAAACAAAGATCTTAAGGCTGCGAGCTTACAACATGATGCCTGAGCTACTACTCATTCTGAAAGGGCCATGCATGAACATGAGAACATGCTTATGATGATGTTTGCATTCAATTTTCAACATCAAAGTCTCTCATAGGGCAAGTGTGAACCAACGTCTGTAAAAAGTTTTCCATTAAAAAAAAAGTTAAACAGTCGCATTTGCGATTTGCAACAAAGTTATGTTTTTGACCTGCATGAATCTGATCTGAGCAATTGAAGATGTGAAACCAAAACCTTTGTGCAATAATGAGAAAATTATAAGTCCCATTAATAAGTCGATAGTAAAAACCATCCATAAGGGGTTCACAAAAAAATATTTACTTCAACCAAACATACCCATTAATTAACCTGTATATGGAAAAATTAGATAACC
Source organism: Hippodamia convergens (assembly GCA_038502775.1). Classification (NCBI taxonomy): domain Eukaryota; kingdom Metazoa; phylum Arthropoda; class Insecta; order Coleoptera; family Coccinellidae; genus Hippodamia; species Hippodamia convergens. Next base: position 24,069,157 of record CM076608.1, read on the forward strand.
CCATTAAAAAGTGATGAGTTGAACCAAAGTAACATCAAGTGTAATGAATTTGAACTTACCGGAACTGTACTGTGTATACTGCTGATACTGAGGATGGAAATTATGAATAGCATCGGTCATAATATCTTTCGGATTCATGGTTTCCTATAAAAAAAAATATACTCCAGAAAAACGAATCTGTACTATAGGAAATTCTAAAGGTAAGCTTCAAGTAAAAAGACGATATCTGGTATACTTTTTGAAGGTTCTAGGACTTCTGGTTTTTCAGGAAGTGACATCAAATTTCGTTTTTCAAATGGGAAGACTCATTTTTTATTGCATAAATAGATTCTCCATTGAATTATGATTCTTTTTGATTCCAAAAGTTTGAATTTTTCCGAGAAAATTCTCTTTAAATGAGGAAATACGAAAAAAACATCTCAAAATTGAACTCTGTTGAAATACAGAGAACTTCGAGGTTTTTTCATTAAAAATTCTCATTTTTGAGAATATCCGAGAAGAAAGGCTGATGTTTTTTTTCCAATAGCGTTATTTTCAGAATATGATACCGGCGGTCAAAAATTATTTGTCGAAGTTAAAAGTGACGAAACATCAAAAAATCAAACATCAAATTGGAACCCCATTTTTTCGAAGCATTTTCGAAATCTTCGTCAAAAAATAATAGGAGTATAAGTCCAAGACTTTTATGCAAAAATGAATATTTTTCGATAAATTCAGGAAAAACGATTTTGTCTTCAATTTTCAATCTCATTCCGAATGTGTTTTTTTACTGGGAAATAATTAGCGGTCAAGTGAAATTTTTGGAAATCTTCGTTATCTAGAAAATATTTTCTATAGTTCAGACGAGTTAAGTTCTTGAATTATCATCTGTAATGCGAGAGTAACAATTGGTTTTAAGTTCTCGATGTGAGTATTAGTGAAATCAACGTAAAAAATTCTCAGGAACGCTGAAAAAATAATTTGCAATAATTTTAAATGCTTTTGAAAAGTAATTAATAGAACATGTAACAATTTCATTATGGAAAATTCAAATTTCCCCACCATGACAAAAAAGAAATTCTCCAGAATTAAGCATTTGCGGAGATTATCCTAAGCTTTAAAAAATAAAGAAAAACTGAACTCCTTTGAATTCTTAATTCTGCAGAATTTTTTTTTGTCATGGTAGGGAAATATGAATTTTCAGTAATGGAATTGTTACATGCTCTGTTAATTATTTTTTCGAAAGCATTGAAAATAATTTTTTTCTGCATTCCTGAGAATTTTTCAAGTTGATTTTACTAATACTCACATTGAGAACTGAAAACCAATAATTGTTGCTCTCGCATTACACATGATAATTCAAGAACTTAACTCATCTGAACTATAGAATATAGTTTCTGGATAATAGAGATTTCCAGAAATTTCACTTGACCGTTAAATATTTTCCTGTAAAAAACACATTCGGAATGAAATTGAAAATTGAAGACAATATCGTTTTTCCTGAATATCTCAAAAAATATTCATTTTGGAATAAAAGTCTTGGGCGTATGGTCCTATCATTTTTTGACGAAGATTTCGAAAATGCTTCGAAAAAATGGGGTTCCAATTAAAAAAAAAACGATTTTTTGATGATTCGTCACTTCTAACTTTGACAAAGAATTCGTGACCTTCTGTATCATATTCTGAAATTCACGCTATCGGAAAAGGCAATACGACGGATGCAATCTACAATGAATAATTTTTCATCGAAAAAAATTATTGTTTTTTCGCCACCGTAAAAGAAAATTTCCTATGTTTTAGTAGGAGTAGTTTTCATTTGATCGGGGTACTTGAAAGTTTCTTTCTTATTTATATTTCCAATATGTTACTCAAGTGCAGAAGGAGATACCACCTAATGACTCAATTTCACAAAATACAAATTTTTGCAGAGAGGTTTTCAGCATTTCTTTCAAGTTAAAGACACATGGAATTGTCAGTTTACAATATATTCTCACTTTGGCCGATATCCTTTTGTCACTCTTCAACATCATTCCCATCATGTTGTTTTCATGTTTTGCATTAATTCGGTTCGGAGGAAGTCTATGTGTTAATTACATGTTGCTTTTGTTTTTTCCGGACTTTTTCTGTTTTGGCAATGCCTTTTATGCATTTGTGAAGCCACTCAGATAGTTTATGAACTGTATAAAAAGATTTTTCATTATTCTCTTCATGGATAGAAGTAATTACCTAAACAAAAATATAAAGAGTTCTTTCTCACTCTCAAATATTAAAAAAAAAAAAACCAACTAACCTTCAAACTACTAGAAATACTCTGCATAGTGACAGATCGCCCCCTGGAGTCAGTTATATTGCCTTGAATATAAATACGATACGGGAACGCCGATCTCAGAGCAAGAGCCGCAAAGAACATCTCGATGCAGATGAGGAAGTTCTGATAGCCAGCAGAAACTGTACCTGTGCCTGTGCTGTCGTTGATTGGAGTTATCACCTCCGCTTTTTCCAAAATGGCCAGACCCACACCTGTGATGGATGAAAAAATGAAATGTGAGCAACAATAACATTGAAAATAATATTTAATTCCAATAATATCAGTAAAAGCAAAAGAAATATTAAATGAAATAACACCTGAAAAATTCTTGTAGTTTATGTTTCCTTCCTCATCAACAACATTTTCACCTTTGAATGCAATTATGTTAAATTATCAAATGATTTGTTAAGACTTTTAAAAATACAAATACTAAAACAGAAGTCAATTCTCACCTATAACCTATTTACCTATTAGTAGACTGTTTTAACAAATGAAAGAATATTGTGAATGAACACTCACCTTGCCAGAAAGACAAAAAGATCACAGACTTGACTGTGCAGAACTTAAGCACAGGCTCAAAGGGAATCAAAAGATCACGTGTTGCATAGTAAAACAAGAACAATCCATATAGAGCCAACGAGACAGAGATGTTATAGATAATGGTGATGTACAAGTAACCTCCATCTGGGCTGAAATCGAGAAGAATTGTTCAAATTAATTTCAAAAATAATTCATAGGGTTTGAGACATTAATAAAAATTAAAATCTCATAAATACTGAAACTCACCTCCAATCGCCGTCCCTGTAGTGACCAAAAGACTGCAATATGATAATTACGAAGGCCATAACTGGTTTGATCAGGCAGAATTGCAAGGTGGCTTGCTTGCAGAATCGCAGAAAGCCGATAGTGTATGTTTTGCCGTTCAGGCAACAAGTACCGTAGGTGCAACTGGACCTTATGGGTTTTCCCCTAATTTCTGACATAATGTTGCCCTCTCCGCCCAGGTACTCGTAGCAGAGAGATAAGAAGTTGTAGATCACAAAGGCTGAAACGAAATAAAACACTTTATAATGATGAAAAGTCAAAAATGGAAATTATGGATTTATGTAATTGCTGTTATCCACTATTGAGCAAAGTATCTATAAATGGATGTAAAGGGTTCTACAAACACTGAGTTATACCCTAAATAATATGAAGCACTGAATAAATGTGTTTTTCACACATTTTTTTTAAATCTCCTTACTTTATTGTAAGGAGTTGAAAATTAACCCCTTATGATTTTCCTTAAATAATTTTTTTCGAGGGAAAGATTTAGTATGAAGTTTTATGAGTTAGTGTTTTTAGAACTCGTAGAAAAATTTAAAACTATCTATACATCAATGCCTTCTAAAGGTCGTAAGTTCTAGGGGATTCCGATTTGTGAAAAAAATTTATATTATCATCCTGCTAATTTTCATCTCGAAATATCATATTCTGAATTCCTTGACCCTTATTCACAGGCATCCTGTATATTTTTATTCTACCTACTATAATACATAATTCTTTCTTATCAAAAATGTACTTTCTGTTTCCTAGATTTATTGTTATTAGCTTTTTTAGTTTTTCTTTTTTTTTTTGAAAAATGAGATTGTTCTGATAAAAATATGTGCTATTCTTCTGATATTTTCATTAACTTCAGTGGGATTCTCTGAATATTTATTTGAGAAAAGTACAGAAAATTAGCTCAATTCCAAAAATATATCTTGTTTGTTTCAATAAAATTTCGTTAGGTAATTTTAAAATAAAAAACATGCTACTCGATTCAAATGGAATTATTGGCTTGAATAGAGGGTTGATTATTATCCCAATGGGGCAAATATTGGATTTGAATGTAAGAAAAAAGGTAACCTTTGTTTGTGAAACTATAAAACTGTTGCAAATAATGAGTTTTGTTTTCACTTTTAAATATAAAATTTTGAATGATGACAATACGAGAATAGTATATTCTAAAACAAGTTGCAGAATGAGCTCCTATTCCAACACGAATGCGAAGTTCGAAAATGAGCGACGAAGGAGCAAGTTTTTGATAGCATGAGTGTTGGAATTTCCTTCTGCAACGAGTATTAGACTTTATTTTCTCTATTTCAGTCAATTTTTGTGAAATACTCTCGAAATTCAAATAAAAATTCTGATTAGTGACTTTTGTATTGTATCTTGGCAGTTGGTGTGACATACGAAATTTGACAGATCACGGAATTTGAATTGATTCGAAACTTGATTCGAAACTTGATTGTGAGTACTGACAACCATAAAACGAAAAATAGAACTGAAAACAATGCTGTAATGAGTTTCATTACAGAACTACTTTTAGTACTGTAATGAACTCATTACGATACTGAAATAGAGAAATATTTTTTCATAACTTTCATTAATATTTATATTTTATATAAACTTGTCTTATGCCGGAATATATAATATATGTTATATTATTATTAAAAATATAAAATCCATTGGTATTTTCGAAAACTAAGCTTGCAAAAACAAAAATTATCTTTGAAAGATGTCAAAAAGATCATACCTTCATAGCAATCGCGTACTGTGAAAAAATATATGTAGTAGCCTTCAGAGTTGAAAAATAGTAGGCTGATCCATGAGTAGGTTGCATAAATAGGTACAATAAATAGGATTCTCACTATCCATCTTTGTTCTGCTGGGTTTGTGTACCATCTAAGATGATGGTAGATCTGGAAAAGAAATGTTATTAAGTCAAGTAACTGCACACATTATTTGGGACATTGTCTCGCTGCCAATTATTAATTTTGAATGAACAACTGAATTATATTCCACTGGTGGCGTGCAAAAGTGATTGATGACTTGTTTTATTTTCCGCATGCATCTGAAAATTAATTGGTTCTTGAAATAGCAATATAAAAATTGTCAACAATGTAAAAAATATGAGGAAATTACTTTTGCTCTTCTATTCTCTACACTTCTCTACACCGAATGATATTTTTAAAAGAGTTTTTCAGGATTAATCTTCATGTAGAAGATCCCTAAGATCAAAAGAAACACTTTTTTTCAGATACAAGTCGGTTGAAAATACACAGTGATTTTCAGTTATATCTCTCAAAAGATTTCATTGCATGAAATGATTGCATGAAAATGGTTATCATAGTGCTGGATCTTCCCTGAACACAAAATCTTTCAATTCCTTCATTATGACCAACAATGAAACAAATACCAATTCAACTCTTGAAAGTAATTTGAACTTCGTGAATATTCGATTTTCTTAGAAAACAAGAGTATTCCTCCAATTATCTTATTAAATGTTCGATTCCCGAGTTATTCGATAACAAAAAAGAATATGTCTGCGAAAAAAATTGGGTACTTTGGATTGATGTACATCTGTTTGAAAAATTCACAAATAAATTTTTGCTACATCATTTCTAAGGTGCAATGTGCTACATCATAGCTTGCAAAGTTTCCAGGGTTGCGTTCATAAACTTACTCAGAGTAAGCTCTCCTTACTCTGAAGCGTTCACAAAGTTACTTTGTCTTCCTCGGAGTATACTCTGTGAGCGTTCATAAACTTCCTCTGAGTAAGCTCTGCATACTCTGCTATTTGGGAGAGTAAACACATACTCTGACAGTTGTGACGTACGATTTTCATTCTGTCCTGCTCCCGCGTACATTTTGAAACTTGAATATTATTCAAATAAGTATTTATTTCTGGTTTTGTTTCATTTCAACAACGAAATACGAAACAATTAATTTTTCAAATGAAACAACTATTCTGTGAAATAAAGAAATATTGGAAAGAATTACTTTAATGATTAATAAATTTAATGAAATTGCTAGCAGTGAATTAACGAAGCTCAAAGTGAACTTTACCAAGAGATAATAGAAAAAAAAGAGTTTTTCCCTGTATTGCAGAACCTAGAGTTCAAGTTCAAATAAATCGAGACATGAAAAGTCCCACAATAACTGTTTTTTGTACCTGATTTGGAATCTACGTTGATATTTTGTTATATTCGAGAGTTTAGATCTGTCAAGATTCATTCATATTTTGCTTTATCTTTCATACAATATTTTTTTAACTTCTTTTTGTTAGCTTCCTTAAATAAAACTATTTTTTGTTACGAAGTATTTAATTTTTTTCTGGCGTAGAGTCAATAAAACAACAAAACATGTAATAACATTTGTAATTTTCTGCTTGAAAGAGAAGATTATAGACAATAATATCCTTTTTCATTTTTCCTGTCTCATTAAAAGTAATTCAAAGTCCTGAGAACATTTATCAGTTTTCTCACAATCATCAAAAAACACGTTTGTGCTCTGCTTTTCAAATAAAAGAAAAATTGACTATACTGCGAAGACACAACTGAAAATGTACGACTAGAGAGAATTTTTTTCTTAAACTTCTATTATTCATTCATGATAGCAACAATTCAATATAAAAATGATAAATAAAAAATGTATATGATGCAAAAGTATTATTCATAACCTATACACATGTTTGAATTCTGAATGACATTTGTCAGAGTAAGTTTGTGAACGACGAGTGTGGAGTAAAGACCGAAGTATATTTCGGATCATATGGTCATACTCTTACTCTACTCTCTGAGTAAGTCTGTGAACGCTGCCCAAAGGTGGCAAATTTAAAATGGCTATATCCTTTCACCTAGCTGAATAGGAGAAAAATCATACACGAATTTCGAACGCAAAAATCTTTTAAAATATAGGTAAAAGTCAACGATTCATCATGTGTATATGAAAATGCTTCTTGTCAATGAATTGACAGCGAGTATCTTCTTCCTATATAGCGTGCTAATTTGAATAAATAACCATTTCCCAACTATAAAGTTTCCAACGCAGATTCGAGATTATTTTATCTAATCCAGAAGAAACACAGAACGAATAGAGTTGTTGGTTAAAGAGCCTTGGTGGAAAACGTTGCAACAGACAACTTGAAATAATTGACCAAAACCAATTTGATAGTATATATTTTTTTCAGGGGCAAGGTCAGGCAATTTAAATAATATTCATGTTCACTGATCCATTTCAGAAAGTGCTCACAATTCGAAAATTATAGGAAACTTGACAAGATAAAATGGCGCTTTTTAAAGGAACATTAACGAAAAAAGGGCTTACACAGGGTGAGCCAGAAAATACACTTTTGTAATGAGAATTGAAATGAAACGACTTAAGTAAATCAAACATGTCCTAAATTGGCGTTGAATGACTTCCTTGTTTTCGGTGTTTCAAAAATAAATTGAGAGGTCAACGTCCTTGTATTCGACACCTGAACAAGAGATTGATGTGTTCAGAATGCATATTTTCGAGATAATCAATCACAATAGCAAACGTGCTTCGACAATTGGTTCAAACTCATGCAGAAGTGTGTAGATCTTCATGGGGAATATTCTGAAGAACAATTCAGCGATTTCAAATGATTAATATACAACTCCACAAGAGTTAAGGATATCGTATTCAATCGTTTTGAAAAGTATGTAATCTTCGACAAAATCGTTTAAAACTAAACAACTGGAATCGGTCCAATACAAATCAGTATGAGACATTTCGTCAATCTGGTCGCCCATTTCTGAAGTTTGGTTCTTTGCATATACTTCATGATTGTTCTTATTTTGAAATGGGGTCAGTTTATCAACGGCTTCGATTTGAAACGAGTTCCCTGAAAATGCCAAGACATTAAAAAACGCTGAGGCTGATGGGGCTATCGTAATGCTACAGGGTGGCCTAACTCAGATTGTTGTAGCGGAAAGGCTCCAAGTCAGCCTAAGTGTGATATCTCCACTTTGAAATAGGTTTAGGGAGACAGGTTCCGAGTTGGAAAGACCAAGGTTCGGTGGGCGACGAAAAACAACACCTGCTCAGGATCGTTTCATTACCATTTCGGCGAGAAGAAAGCCTTCATCTACGTGTAGAATGCTACGGAATACTCTTCAAAATGCAGATGGGGTCAAAGTTTTCATGAAAACCATCAGACGACGTTTGAGAGAGGTGAATCTAGGTTCTAGACGTCCATTAAGACGAGTTCCAGTAACAGGTGACCATAAGCGTCAAAGACTGGAATGGGTAATGCAACATATCAATTGGAACGATCAATGGCGTAGTGTCCTTTTCACTGATGAATCCAGATGTGGACGATTTTCAGATTCTCTAAAAATAAGGGTATGGACAATCCTACGCATACCCCGTAATCGTCGCTATGTGCAAGAAGTCCATCCATTCCGAGGGGGTAGTGTTATGGTATGGGTCGGGGTATGTATCAACGGGCGCACAAATCTACACATTTGTCCTGGGAATATGACCGCCTTACACTATAGGGAGCATGTCATTGACAATGTTTCGCCAAATTCTCACGCTGCTATTGGTGAAACTTTTCAATTTCTAGACGATAACGCTAGACCGCACCGTGCAGACATAGTTGAGAATGCGTTCGTTGAGTTTGGTATTCCACATTTACCAATACCTCCGCACTCACCAGATTTAAATTGCATAGAACATGCATGTGATATCATCCAAAGAAGATTAGATAATCATCAACCTACTCCAGAATCCTTAAATGATCTGAGAGAGCTTCTGTCCCGTTTATGGAACCAAATTCCTCAAGAAATGTTCAACAACCTCGTGTGTAGTATGCAAAGAAGATGTCAAGCTGTTATTGATGCCCATGGAGGCCATACATTGTATTAATAGTCTTAAAATGCTTGAATGCTCTGGGAATAAAATTTCGTTATTTTACTCGATTTTTTTAACCACCCTGTATACGCTGCAGCCCTACAGGCTAAAATTATATTTATTTCCTGCAACTTGAAATCTTATCAAAATGAATTTTCATCACAAAATCTGATGAAAATTCTAATTTCCAGCCTGCGACTGCGGAGCTGATCAACAAACTGTAGAGCATATTGTCCGGGAATGCCCTTTAAGGAAGTACCTGGGACCATTCAGAGACATTATTGATGCGACACCTTCTGCACTGGACTGGCTACGTTCTCTGGATGTGGAGCTTTAATTTGAAGTTTTGATCCCATCTTTACCTACCTTTTTACTTATGAGTGTCTTTATTTTTTTTTATTTTTATGTTAGATATACTTTGTTTTATATTCATGGTGACTATCATTTATACTCGTTCAGTGCTGTTGCTTTGCCAAACGATAAATAAATAAATAATCACAAAATCTCATTTAAACTATATTTGTTTTTTCGCAATTTAAGTCAATATCCTTAACTTCAAAGTGTTTCCTTCAGCGAACTTGTACGTGTACAAAAAACACCTGAATGTTCATTATAATATCACAGTCGTAGTAGCATGCGTTTTTCGTCCAGTCTACAGAATTACACGAATTATAAACACATTTGACCACTTACAACCTCAATCGGACAGATGTCGAGGTCATTTAGTCAAGATTGTTTTAAACGAATTATAATATAGTCATGATTTCGTTCACTTCTCAAACGAGAAATGTCACCAGTTCATATATTCCAGGAAAGACCTCGCTCAAAAGTTCAGCACCTAACGAAATTCTTATGCACTTATTCAATGTTTGTTAATTTTTCTCGGTTCTCTAGAAACATTACACGAAAATTGAAAAAAAAATACATTTTGTTGGCAAGCTTTCAGAAAAAAAAAAAATTTGTCAAATGTCCCATTTCGTTTATATTCACCATCTCTTACAAATGTGAAAGAACTTATTGTCGCACCCTGTGTATAAACCTTGATTCAAGAACGAATGTTCTGGATATAAATCCTGAAAGCTCTTTAATAATTTTAAATTAATTAATTTCTATTTATTCTACCCATGAAAAATCAACAAGTTCATTATCTACTTGAAATAATGAACTAGAATGGAGAGTTTAAATATGAAAGGAAATCTCAAAGTGACAATCCGAAGTAAAATCCAACCTTTCACTTTTGCATCATTGAAGAAATCGCTTCTCATCCATTTCGAGAATGATTTGCAATTAAAATATTGCTCTAGAATGGTCAAGCTTCTTTTTAAGAGTCCATCGAAACTCTCAGTTGTAGTTTTCAAATTAACTACTAGGCGACCAATTATTCGATTTATTTTGATCTTTCAGATGTCCGAATTTGATGGAAATTTAACTATATTTAGTGTTGAGATTATTCAAGTAAGCTTTCGAGTGGAAAGATGAATTTTAATCGATACCCAAATCATATTTTTTTTTATATATTTTATGTATAGCGTTCTTTCAATTGAACAGATCAGTTTATAACGCCAATTAGTGAAACACAGCTGAGTTTCTCTGTGCAAAGAGATTTGATTTCATTATTTACAACTATATTAAACTCACGAATTCTCATGTGTGTGTAGTTTTGTACTAGGTTTGTGCTGCTTTGTGCAATTGAATTTTGTTTTATTACATTCAATTCTCAGGATATTTCACAAAATGTATTGTAAAAAGCACACAATGTCAGCTCTACAGGCTTTCAATTCCACCCTGTATACCATCAAATTCAATTGAAACTTTGCAGACGCGAGATCAGGTAATAAATAAGATTAAATATACTACTCCACAAGAGAGATATCGTACTCAATCGTTTTGAAAAGTATGTAAGTAGAAAATCGTTGTAAAACTCAATAACAACTTGAGTCGATCCAATAAAAATCAGTATAAGACATTTCGTCAATCTGGTCGCCTTTTTTCTGAAGTTTGGTTCTTTGCATATGCTTCATGAATGTTCCTATTTTGAAATGGAGTCAGTTTATCAACGGCTTCGATTTGTAACGAGTTTTCTGAAAATGCCAAGACATAAATTAACAAATGCTGAGGCTAATAGGGCTATCGGAATGCTACAGGGAGCCTAACTCAGGTTGTTGTAGCGGAAAGGCTCCAAGTCAGCCATAGTGTGATCTCGATTGTGGAATAGGTTCAGGGAGACATTTTCCGTGTTGGAAAGACCAAGGCTTGGTGTTCGACGAAAAACAACACCTGCTCAGGATCGTTTCATCACCTTCTCGGCGAGAAGAAAGCCTACATCTACGTGTTGAATGCTACGGAATACTCTTCAAAATGCAAGTGGGGTCCAAGTTTCTATCGAAACCATCAGACGACGTTTGAGAGAGGTGAATCTAGGTTCTAGACGTCCATTAAGAGGAGCTCCATTAACACGTGAACGTAAGCGTCAAAGACTGGAATGGGCAAGGCCACATATCAATTGGAACGATCAATGGCGTAATGTCCTTTTCACTGATGAATCCAGATATGGACGATTTTCAGATTCTCGAAGAAAAAGAGTATGGACAATCCCACGCATACCCCGTAATCCTCGCTATGTCCAAGAAGTCCATCCATTCCGAGGGGGTAGTGTTATGGTATGGGCCGTGATATGTATCAACCGGCGCACAGATCTACACATTCATCCTGGGAATATGATCGCCTTACACTAAAGGAAGCATGTCATTGACAAAGTTTTGCCAAATTTTCAAGCTGCTATTGGTGAAACTTTTTAATTTCTAGACGATAACACTAGACCGCACTGTGCAGCCATAGTTGAGAATGTGCACTCATCAGATTTGAAATGCATAGAACATGCATAGGATATGCTCCAAAGAAGATTAGATAATCATCAACCTACCCCAGAATCCTTAAATGATCTGAGAGAGCTTCTGCCCCGTTTATGGAACCAAATTCCTCAAGAAATGTTCAACAACCTCGTGTGTAGTATGCAAAGAAGATGTCAAGCTGTTATTGATGCCCTTGGAGGCCATACATTGTTTTGATAGTCTTTAAATGCTTAAATTCTCTGGGAATAACATTTCGTGATCTTAATCGATTTTTCTTTACCCTTGTATACGCTGCAGACCTACAGGCTGAAATTAATTTTATTTCCTGCAACTTGAAATCATATCAATAGGAATTTTCATCAGAAAATCTCATTTAAACTATATTTTTTTTGCAATTTAAGTAAATATCCCCAACTCATGTGGAGCAGTTTATTTCATCATCTCTACTTCTTGTTGAAGAAACACGATATGATACACATATTATAACTTTTTTGTCCACTCAACATCCTATAATCCTCGATGTGTTAAGTATAATCTACCAACTCCCCGCAGAGTTCAAGGACCTTCCCTATTGAGAATAAGCGGAAATTGCGAATGAAGCAATCGTTGATCCTCCAAAGACTTCGTAATGAACGTTTTACTACACGAATAATTAAATTCCTCAGAAAATACAGGTGCGCTGCTTGAAAATCGATGAAACCTCCGGAGAATTGAGATCATTTTATGATTACTTTCTGAATGGGTATTTACCATATTCCTATCCCTGGATAGATTTCATCAACTTTCCGGCATAAATTCGAAAATTTTGAAGACGGCACGCGTAGGCTTGCCGAAACGTCGGAGAAAACCAAACCAAGAATAAGGCCGAATAATTTGGGGAGTGCTCAATTTTCTTTATAAAACATTTCACGTTCTCACCTAAACTAGTTCACCAGAGAATAATATGGGTCTCCTTAGCGTGAGCAAATGTTAAGAGAAGATCAGGCTTGGAGAAATCATCAATCATCATAGCGTCATCAATTACCCCTACAGGTTTTCAGAAATTCAGTGCAAATTTCAAGTTTCAGTTCAACCCTGTATACCATCAAATTTATTTGAAATTCTTGCAGACTAGAGATGAGGTCATAAACGAGATGAGTTTGGCTACAAAAAGACGACAAAATGACCAAAATCGATGGACGTCTTGAAAAGTAATTTCACAATGAATACGGTGTACATTTTTTAAATTTCATTTCTGACATTTTCAGTGTGTTATTGTCCACCTGTAGAGTGATGCGTAAATTTGCAGAGGACACATTGAAAAAAATCATACAATTTTCTTAAATTCTTCAACGGTTTTCGAGATACATATGACCATGCAATTTGTCAAAAATTTCCACAAAAAAAAACCAACTGCAGAAAAATTCTCCAAAACAAATTAATGTGCACCAAAAAGTTAAAAAAAAAAATGGATACCAACAATTATACAAGTATACATACTTGGCTGACAACGACTCCAAGAATAACAATAATTGATAGTATTCTACCTTTTCGAGTGTTAAAAAAACAATGATTTCTTCACTTTTCGATGCATATTAATTTATTTTGAAGTTTTGGTATGAAGTCGGTTTTTTACTTTAAAATTCTCATTCACTTTTTGATTTTCAGTTAATCACCAACTAATTTCTCTGAATACAATTATTTACCAAACATGGGATAGATCGCTTTTCTCCCATCTACTTTTCTAACATAATTTTCAGGCAAATCTGATCATTTTGGAAGCCCGGTGCCATATTTTTATTTAATTCATCTGGCAACTGTATTCAAATATAGCAATCGCTGGCCACAACGACTTTACGGTCAGTGACTTAAATATCTTGATACCCTTTAAATTATTCAATAGAGTATCGTTAATTTGCTTCTAAATTGAAGAGTTCCGTTTTTTGTCAAGAATCCCATAGTCAGAAACTAACCAAACTCTCGAAGTACACCTTCTCAAATGAAAAAATAGTATAACCACTCTTTTTTGAGTTAGTTCAAAAGTGACCTACTTCAAAAAATACCACAGATAAATGATGATACGTGGGTGTATTTCGAAACCAGAAATTCAGGAAAATAATGAATAAGATTTAAAAATTCAGCATTCATTTGAAAAAAACAGGGTGATTCATATTTAACCACTTTTGGATCACCCTGTAGAGTCAAACATACTTCAAACTTATACTTTCGATTGCGTCAAAATTTGAAGCATTCTCCTATCACAAAAGAGATATCGACTGATCGAGCACCGGTGACTCACCCTGTATATTCCCTCTCGAATGGTAAATATACAAAAATATTTGTTCACCGTGATCTGGAATGTTGCAGAATAAAAAACTACAACTTTTTAACGGAAAGAGATAAAGGAAAATGAATGATACATTACGATCGTTTTTTTTATAGTAACTGATAATACCATCAACTGCATTCCTCTATATTTGCTTTCGAGTTATGGGATAGAATTTAAATTTGGGCAATTTCAACTTTGGTCATTATCTGTACGTGCTAGGATGTTGAAATGAAAGCATTATAGAGACACTTACAATCCAGAAGATCCTATGTTTTTTCCCAAGAGGAAGAAAACCCAACTTTATGTTATAGTTATAGCTCAGCAAAGAAACATCTTGGGAGAAAACATAGTACGCTACTGGAATGCTGTAAAAAAAGTGTCTGCATAATATTTTCATTTCAACTTCCCAGGACAAACAAAGAGATAATGACCAAAGTTGAAGTCGCCGAAACTTAAATGTCCTATAATTCGAAAACAGAAGAAGATAGAGGTATGCAGTTGATGGCATTATCAGTTTCTCTAGAAAATTTTCTGTATCTGTCGGCTAAATGTTGTAGTTCAGGCATCACCAATGTTGCCCACCCTGTACAGGGTGGGCATATTTCGATGTTTTAGCTCTACAACTTTTGAACCAGAGGAGATAGACAAAATCTGATACCCCATTCTCGATCTCTTCTTCGGAGAAACTAACAAGAAATTTATTCATTTTTGGCTACCTTCTTTTGTTTTCGAGTTATAGGCGAAAATTGGAAAAATGGCGATATCGAAAAAAATTTATATCTCCGCTAATACTTATGACAGAGCTCTGAAATTAAATCATTCTACATACACTTTTTCACGTAGAATCCAGTGGCATGCTCGTCTTTTCTGCACCATTTTCAATTACGAAGCTATCATCCAAAGTTATGTTTTTTTAAATGGAAACACTATATTTCTGTGACATTTTCTGAAAGCTTAATTTTTTCTGATTTCAAAATTATATAACATCGTAAAGTTTGTATCAATATGAGTATAGAAATTGGTCAAAAACCTATTTTCATGTGAGTCTCAATACTTTCTATGGTTTCAACTGTTGATGAGCACAGAAAAATGTAGCTTCCTATAACAATAGCCTAGAAATGAAAAGACTACTAGAAAGAAATTCTGGTAATCATACGATACTAAATTTTTCGTGCTTATCGACAATTGCAACCATAGAAAGTATTGAGACTCAGATGTTCTTGACCAATTTCTATACTCATATTGATTCATTGAAACGAACCATACGATGTTATATATTTTTGAAATCAGAAAAAATTAAGCTTTCAGAAAATGGCAAAAAATCTAGTGTTCCTCTTCAAAAAAACATAACTTTGTGTCATAGCTTCGTAATTGAAAATGCTGCAAAAAAGGCGAGCATGCCACTGGATTCTAAGTAGAAAAGTGCCTGTATAATGTTTTAATTTCAGAGCTCTATCATCAGTATTGGCGGAGATATAAATTTTCTTCGATATTTCCAATTTTCGCTTATAATTCGAAAAAAAAAGAAGGTAGCCAAAAATTAATAATACTCTTATCAGTTTCTCCGGAAAAGAGATCGGGGTATCAGATTTTGTCTATCTCCTCTGGTTCAAAAGTTGTAGTGCTAAAACATCGAAATATGCCCACCCTGTACAGTCTTCGTGAGCGTATTTCTTACGGAATATTATAGTCCGAATGACCCCATTTGCAATTACTGAAAGAGTCTTGACGAAGAACAAGTATAAATAGAACAAACTAGTTATGTATGTTGAAACATAATCTAGCAGTCGTACAAGAGCGACTCGGTATTTTCAGCATCGAAATTAACGACAAACGAGGAAGAAAACGAAAAATGAGTTAATAATTACATCACGAGAACCCAATGGCTCCGACTTTGCTCACGCGAAACGCAACATCGATTTTACGATGAATATTTCAGTTTTCCATAATTCGCAATGTTGAACTTTTCGGATTGCCAAGGAAAAAGATCGTCCATGCATGCATGTCAGACTTGCCGTTGTGTGTGTAGCCCCCTTTACAAGCTCAGCCCTACCTCTAGGAAAAGACGATGGAGTTTCTCCTGTCTCAAGCAAACTCAAAGGTTCAGAATAGATCTCAGCATACTGAATTTTTTTAAGAACTTTCTCAATACTATAATTATTACTATGAATCAATGTGAAAAACCGTGTGTTTGTTTGTTTGTCTTTACATAACCCCGGAAGCAGATGTCCGATTTTGATAGGAATTTATTAGAGTGTGGAATTTATTCATATGATATAATGCAAAAATCATATGCTCATACATCCAGTATTTAAATAAAATACTGGCCTCTAGGATGCCCTTCCATCGTTGCCGGCTGATAGGCACTGATGAGTCCTAAGAAGGACGAAACCGGTCTGTCCCCGTTTTGCTCCGATGACGGCATTTTCCCATGCGCTAGTCTATTCCCTACAATAATAATCACATTTTCGCTCACCTGTGAACACGTGATGAAGAGAGCTGCGAATACAAATACCCCTGCAATGCCTTGAGCTAGTTTTGTCTGGAGAAAAATTGGTTCTGAAGAGTGAAAATGCGTTTCCGTTGTGGGAGGGGCTTGAGACGTAGCATTGGCCACCATCGTTGTTATACTACTGATTGTACTCGACATTCTGAAAAAAAAAAATTGTTAATTTGACAAAAAAAATTGAGTTATATCACATCAGAATTTTCATGTGTAGAGATGGCCAGTAAGGGATTTTTCTAGTCTACCACATATCTCAATCAGAAACAAAATTGTTTTCAAGAACATATACCCCCATCTCAGAAATATTTTTTATGAACGACAATTGCTAAAGAGTCTGAATGATTAGTTTTTGTGTTTTTTCGAGTCATATCTGCAGCAAAAAAAATCAACTAAATACATAATTGAAATATCCTCTCGAAAACTTTTATTCTATTCGACAATGTAAAAATGCATTTCGGCAATGTAACTTGCGATTATCAGGCATTTAAAACTACACAACATCAATAACGGTGATGAAATATGAATTAAGAAAACATTAGTTTATCTAGAATTCAGTTCTGATCCCAACTGAGGTATAAAAAAAAAAGGTTTTGTAGAAGAATAAATTTGTGGTTCGAGATCCTTGTATGTGATATTCAGTCCCAGAAGTGCTTCTCATTCTTGTTTTGATGATGGACCTCAGGCAAACAAGACAGAGGTGAAAAATCATACAAATTACAAATATCATCAAAACAGAACTTTCCTCTCTTGTTAGATCAATAGTTTAATAATTGTTCAGAACTTGCAAAAAATCTTTACTTTCCACAGGTGTTTCTACCAAAATTATTTAAATATACATCAACAGTATCTAACAGACAATAATTTGGTTTAGTTCTCACAACTGCTTTGATCAAGCTTTGACACCCCTATTTTTTTCACACAAGAATTTTAAAATTTGAAGACAGTAATGTGAGAGTTGATGTAATCAGAAACAATTATATAAAAAACGTTCATTACTTGAAAAATGATGAACTTTTCACAAAATTATGGAGCTACCGAAACATTTATAAATTACAAAAATATGTTCTTTTTCGACTTCAATAAATTATTGATCAAATACTTAATTTGGATGTACCATTTTGGAATTATGAACTCACTTCTGTGGAATGTGAATGAAATGAAGTTAACAACAAATTTAATATTTTAATTCAAGATTTCAATAATTTCCCATTAATCAACATATTAAGATGGTAGAGCATCATCATCTGAAAATATTCCATTCGAACAAATCAAATCTTCTTTCTGATATGCTCACATCATTTTCATACATTATGAGACATGTATTTCAACAAAACGCCTCAAAAGTAATATGTATGTTATTTATATTTGGGTAATGGAAAGAATAGAAATTTTAGTTATGATAAGATTTCCGGAGATTTTATCTAAACTGATTTGCAAGTGATTAGAAAGAAATTGAGATCTTGATAAAATATTTCAAGCATTATCATTATTGAGTCAATAATTGGTACAATATGACAATGCTCTTTGAAATGTACAGCTACAACAGCACTGTGATTGGAGTGTTGAGGATTTTCACGAGTTAGCAATTGAAATACTGCATAAACAAATTACTAATAGCCACCAGAACACAAATTAAAAAGAACCTTCAGTTGTTGTTTTGTTGTTACTCCCAATAATATATCATTAGATCTGAATAATGAAACATTTTATGCCATATCAGAAATCTAGGATTCGATATCTCTAAAACATTGAGTTCAGAAATCTGAAACTCCTTTCAGATGACAACTTCCCAGATATTCGATATTTTGACTTCAATGACAAAGGAAGACGATTTATCTCAATTTCAGGTGAATCAAGGTGAAAATAAATCCCCCAAATCTTAATCTTTCAATACCGAATCCAACTGAGTTCAATGTGAAACAATTAACATTGAAAAATCAAACGCATTTAACATATGTTTACTCACCTCGATTTTTGCAATATCCTAGAGCAATTAGAAAATAACAACCACTCACTCACTAATGTCTAGAGCACGATATATTTGCGAATTACTTTATTTATCACAGTCACACAACAAATTCAGTGAGAAAACCCAGATCGGGAGATAAAAGGGAATCACTGGTCATTATAATATTCATCATTTTAGACAATTTTCAAGCAATCTTTTTAATATTCACTAATAGATTTCAGCACCGTTTCGTACTATCAAGATGACGTTAAACGTCAAAGTGACTGAAACGTCCTTGAGCCAATTACCACGGAAGAAAGAAATCTATGCTTTGGGGTGGGTTCGGAAAACCGGTCGTAAAATAAATCGAATATTTTTTTCTGAACAGAACGCAGTAATAAGCCTGAATATCAAAATATACTGCCAGTGTTCGAGGTAATAAAGATTTTAAATCTTTGTGTATTCCCGATCTCCTGAATTACAGTCGGGATAATTTCAAAATATTGCTCTTCAGTCTCTATGGTTAATTTTTGATAGCTAATGAAAATCAGTTCTGTCTCTGATGAAAATGTTTTTTTACATACATTGATATTTTTTTGTCATAGCCCGTGGAATAAACGCATTCTGCTCACTAATTTCACCAAACTGGGGTTTTATATTTATGTGGGAATTCGCCATATAAAATTTTCATACATTACACCTTTCTCAATTTGGGATTTTGGCACCATCGAAAATGGCACAGGTAATCATAAAAAATTTAAAAATATCAAGATCCCTTGCAAAATTGAAACAAAAATTGGTTATTACTTTCGAATTGTTTACAGAACGCAGTAGAACCAATGCAAGTGGACGCGCCACCTGAAGACAATGATAATATTGATGAAGAGGCATATAATGTTGAGAATCCAACACTTGATTTGGAAGTGTACGCAAACAGCTACACAGGATTAGCTAAACTCCATAGATTGTCTTTTATAATGGATCATTGTCCATCGTTGAGACTAGAAGCTTTAAAAATGGCAATACAGTATGTTATGACCACTTACAACGTAAGCTTATACCAACTTTTCCATCAAAAATTACAAGAAGTCATCTCTTCAGTCAACGTTCCAGATGTTGCTTCGTCCTCCACTTCTCAAGATATACCAGTCATTGACCATTCATGGATGGAAACTCGGGCAAAAAAGGCAGCTCTCAAATTGGAAAAACTAGACAACGACTTAAAAAATTACAAAGCAAATTCAATCAAAGAAAGTATTCGAAGGGGCCATGATGATCTTGGAGATCACTACTTGGATTGCGGAGATTTATCCAATGCCTTGAAGTGTTATTCAAGAGCTCGAGATTATTGCACTAGCGGAAAACATGTTGTCAATATGTGTTTGAATGTGATCAAAGTTTCGGTTTATCTACAGAATTGGTCTCATGTTCTCAGCTATGTATCGAAAGCGGAAAGTACCCCAGATTTCACCGAAGCCACCTCTCAAAACAAAGAGGTGCATCAACTCACAGTAACTAAATTAAAATGTGCGGCGGGTTTGGCTGAATTGGCCACAGGAAAATATAAATCGGCTGCTAAACATTTCCTTTTAGCGAATTTAGATCATTGCGACTTCACGGAAGTTTTATCAGCGAATAACGTAGCGATGTATGGTGGTTTGTGTGCGTTAGCGACCTTCGACCGACATGAATTACAAAAGAATGTAATATTCAGCAGCTCGTTTAAATTATTTCTGGAGTTGGAACCGCAACTGAGGGATATAATATTCAAATTTTACGAATCGAAATACGCTTCCTGCTTACAATCGCTGGAACAGATTAAGGATAATTTGTTGCTGGATCTGTACATAGCCCCGCATGTTAATAACCTGTATACGCGAATACGCAACAGAGCCCTGATACAATATTTCAGCCCCTATCTATCTGCCGATATGCATAAGATGGCTGTTGCTTTCAACAGGTCGGTTAGTGCCCTAGAAGACGAGTTGATGAGGCTTATTCTCGACGGACAGATTCAAGCGAGGATAGATTCGCACAACAAGATTTTATATGCTAAAGATATCGATCAAAGGAGTACCACGTTTGAGAAAAGCTTGGCGATGGGAAAAAAATATCAGAGGAGGACAAGAATGCTGATTCTGAGGGCGTCGGTTTTAAAATACAAAATTCATGTTAAGGTATTGTGAAATATTTTACTTTCATATTTAGTCAGGACTGAACAATCCATTGGATTATTATAAAGTTTATAGGCCCCGTCACCGATTTTGAAAATATTTTGCACAGTGGATCTATAGGACTTCCTTATACTACAGTCTCAATTACAGATCTGGGGAGGCAGTAGTTCTTGAGAAAAAAACTAAATGAAACTCAAAAATATATTCCATTTACCTCGAATACAGCTCTGATATAGTCTTATATAGTTTAGCATAACAAGGTTAGGTTAGATCCATTTTCCCTACCTAAAGTTGAAAAAAAAATTTGTAAAAAATTTTTAAGAAATCGTCGTTTTTTTGTATTTTTTTTGTGATCTTGAGGTAGGGAAAATGAACCTAACTTAACCTAACCTATAGAAGAGAGAAATAAAGACACACTTAATAAATAACCTAACCTGTTTATGCATGAATGCGGATAGATGTTTTCATTTTGTCCAATTTTTTTAAAATTTTTTAATTGCATTTGGTTCTCGAGATATTTGAAATACCAAAAATTGGTGGCATCACTTATCGAAAAATTGGATTCCAATGACTGAAAAAACGTGTGCTTCAGATGTACTGAGTTGTGCCATTCGAATTTTTTCCAAATGTAATTCAGAACCTGTCAATTGTATTTCAGATTAGTCACATCAATTTCAGAAAGTGTCAATTGAATTTCAGATTAGTCAATTTAATAACGGAAATCATCAAGTGTAATTCAGATTAGTCAATTGAATTTCAGAATATGTCAAATGAAATTCGCATTAGTCGATTGTATTTCATAAATCTTAATTTTTAATTCAGAAAGTCCTAATATTATTTGAATTCAGATTTTGAGTCATATATTACTCATTTTCCTAATGGTTATCAAATCGTCAACTATATATATCATCATATTCAATTAGGTACCTGGAAAATATTATTGAACGAGCTAAGATGCAATAACGATGGCAGACATGCCTGTATGGCTTCAAATTTTTTCAGTTTTGTGTTAAAGATTAAATGTTTCACGTGAAAATTAAAGTTCATTTATTATCATTGTTTTATTTCTGAATCACCTACAATTGATATTTTCTGAAATGCAATCTGATATGAATGTGCGTATGAAATGAATTTCAAATTGCCATTTCTGAAATATAATTGACCATATCCCAAATTCAATTGAGTATGTTATCTGAATTACATTCGATGTTTTCTGAAATACAATTGATTATTTTGGAAATTCAAATGACTAATCTGAAACACATCTGTGTTTTCTGAAATTCAATTGACTAATCTGAATTTCAAATGACTAATCTGAATTACATTCGATGTTTTCTGAATGTCAATTGACAATGTCTGAATTACAATTGGAAATGGTGAAGTTTCCCGAAAATTGAAATTGAAAAAAAAATTGCCTAGCACTCTCGTTTTTTCTCCTCACAAACGAATGGAAATATTTGTGCTGTCCTGTACTGTAACTATATTCTCCAAAATTCTTCGGATTTTCATGTCCGGATCTAACTTACATCTATTGTTCCTTTTTTTTTTCAGAGTCCCCAAAGGGATACAAGTGGGCACAGTGGAGAGACAACAGTTGCTCCTGGCACCAGCTCAATCCTTTTACCTTTACCTAAAAATTAAGTTCCTCTTCTGCAGTCCAACAAGAATCCTCAATTTATCTGAATAGAAAAGTGTGTTTCTGTTTTTTTTAATTGTGTATTAATATCTTTCAATATTAATGTATGTGATAAACTCTTCAACCATTTTTGAAATGCTGTTATGTTTATTATACAGTGTCTGAAAATCTGCGTAAAGTAAAATAAATGAATTCTTCATGTTTCTTTTATTTGAGTCCTTATACAGGGTGTTTCAAAAAAGGTGATCCCGTCTCTAGGACAGATCACAGACTACAAACCCTATGTATGTATACAAAATTGAAAAATAATTGGGGCTTCCTTAGTAAAAAAATTTCGTAACACCATCCATATTCAAGGGCCTTGAAGAAAAAAATAATATACATTTCTTACTATTCTGACATTAAGAGAGTCTTCCGGGCTTATTGGCCGTGGTCTATTAGGAATTATTTCACCTAACGTTTCGCCCACAACTGCGGTAGGCATCTTCAGAGGATTCTTGGTCTTAGATTGTAACTCGACCGCTGAATTTCCGAAAGTGATGCTGGATTCGATCCGTTGGCCCCACTTATACCCTGATCATTGGCGGGAGAAGGTAGCGGGTTTACGCGCGCGATGTTGATTGGTCCATCGCTTCCACTTCGTATTGGTTTGATTTTAGTCTTTTCCAACACCGGCAACCATGCGCTATGTACCAAAGGAGTTTCTTCCCTTCTGTTCTTATGTTTATATATCTCAATGGCTTCCATGTTCATCCTAGGGTAGAAACTTTTGATGTTTGAAATAGCTTCTGCCTTTGAGAAAACAATATTGTGTCCATCTGTCAGAGCATGTTCCGCTAGTGCGGATTTTTCTGTCTGATTGAGTCGACAGCATCGTTCATGCTCCTTAATTCTCGTATTGATACTTCGCTTCGTTGTACCAATGTAGACTTTGCCGCAGTCACAAGGTATCCTGTAAATACCGGGTTGAGAGAGTGGGTCGACTTTGTCTTTGGTAGTTCTGATCATTTGGCCAAGTTTTTGAGTTGGCTTATAGACAGTCTCTATATTGTGGCCCTTTAGTATTCTACCGATAGAATTGGTCAAATGATCAGAACTACCAAAGACAAAGTCGACCCACTCTCTCAACCCGGTATTTACAGGATACCTTGTGACTGCGGCAAAGTCTACATTGGTACAACGAAGCGAAGTATCAATACGAGAATTAAGGAGTATGAACGATGCTGTCGACTCAATCAGACAGAAAAATCCGCACTAGCGGAACATGCTCTGACAGATGGACACAATATTGTTTTCTCAAAGGCAGAAGCTATTTCAAACATCAAAAGTTTCTATCCTAGGATGAACATGGAAGCCATTGAGATATATAAACATAAGAACAATATGAACAGAAGGGAAGAAACTCCTTTGGTACATAGCGCATGGTTGCCGGTGTTGGAAAAGACTAAAATCAAACCAATACGAAGTGGAAGCGATGGACCAATCAACATCGCGCGCGTAAACCCACTACCTTCTCCCGCCAATGATCAGGGTATAAGTGGGGCCAACGGATCGAATCCAGCATCACTTTCGGAAATTCAGCGGTCGAGTTACAATCTAAGACCAAGAATCCTCTGAAGATGCCTACCGCAGTTGTGGGCGAAACGTTAGGTGAAATAATTCCTAATAGACCACGGCCAATAAGCCCGGAAGACTCTCTTAATGTCAATATATCCGGTCGTGAAAGCCTGAAACTATTCTTTCTGTACAAATCAGGATTCTGCATATTATTTGGAATATCAAAGTTGTCGCCCTTTTATGATATAATCAGAAGCTGCAAAAAACTCAAAATATTTCAGCTGGGAAGAAAACTCATCCCAATAGTTTTTTCAATGCATGGTCACTGTGATTCTTATGGAACATGCAGTACATGGTATAATATTGATGAGGATCTTCAAGAACTAATTAACTCAAAAGTTCATTAGCAACACAAATATAACAATAATAAACTAGTTTATTTCAATCAATTTTATCTTTTTAATAGTAGATAAATTTAATAAGAATAAAATACATATATACAAAATACAAAGATAGCAACTATAAATTATTGATTTATTTGGTTTTCATCACAGTGTCTAAAATTACCTGAATTGAATGTCAGTTTAATAAAGAAGGAATCTGTTTTTCTTGAATTAAAAATGAATCAAATAGATGTTCATGATGCATTTTAAGCTATATCTAAATTTAATATATACATAATCTGTATTCCTTTTACTTTTCAGTGTTTAAATCTAAATTTTTTCAAATAAATATGAATATTAATTATGTCAAAATACTTCACTGCAAAAAATTCAGGTAGATGATTGATAAATGTATGAATTATGCAATTTTCAGCTGATTGGAAAAAAAAATGAACCTGTAAAATATTTCTCATATTTGTTTGTAAATAACAAATATTCAATAATTAATTAAATTGAATTTGAATATGTTATTTTTCATGAATAAAACTTCATCTACTAAATTATAGAAACTAAAACTATCGATATGAATAATAAAATGATAACTATCCAATATCCACAGGTATTATCTTTACGATCTATAACACCGATATGTTGAGTTTCATTTCTAACTCTTGTATTTGTTCTCTCCATACGAGTGTCCAAATCGTCCAGGATATCTTCAAAATAAAATAAAAACTCAATTTATGCAAATGTGATGAAAACAATAGATATGTACACTGTTTTTTCTGATAAATTTCATGTATTTCAATCTTATTATAACACTTTGACTCTAAGATGTGGATACTAAAAAGGGGTTTATTTTGTTTTTTTAAATGATTAATTTTTTTTCTGAAAATAGTGAAATCCTATAATCTTCCCAAAAAAATTATCACAGATATAGATGGTTCATTTCAAACTCACCATTGTGTAGATCCACTTCATTTGATATAGTTTGTGCAATGTTTTTCTGTCTGGATATGATGTTGTATAAACTTTCTAAACCTTTGTCCTGCTCTGAAATTTATAAAAAAAAATTTAATAATTTCTTTCATAATTACAAATTGTATAGTTTGTCATTGTTGTTATATTAGTCAAGCTGAAAATACACCTACCACCTAACATTTGCTGTTGGGTACTTCGTATGTTTTCCACAGAGTCTGTTCTAAAATCATCACCAAAATTTGACGATGTAGCTCCAAATAAAGACTGTCTTTCTTCATTGTTTTTATAAGTTAATTGATCATCAAACAGTTTCTGCATCTGTAGGCCTTTTGACCGTAAAATTTCAACTTGTCTATTTCGCCTTTCTAATTCCGCTGAAGTTCTACATTTAATAAGGAATAAACAAAACTGAAAGAATGAGAAACAAAAGGACAAAAATAAAACTAATGATAGCAGTCGATAAATGTACAAATGAAAGGATACAAGTCAACACCAAACCCTATCTTCGCAAGCAACTGTTCGACCTCATTATTATATTGCTTCAACCGTAATCTGATAGTGGCTGATAACTGTGAAAATTTATCACTCGTTCTGGGTTGTCTTTGGCGAAGAGTGAGTTGTTCCATGATATCACGACATAATTTTTCACAAGTTTCATGTTCCAGTAACCTATAATTGCACCCAAATGAAAAGAGAATTTTTCATGAGCTCCAGGACATACCAAGGATCTTCTCCTATGTTTAGGAGAGCCATCTTGTTGGGAGGGACAAAGAGTTATTTCAAAAATACATGACAACATTGAAAAAAATATGTTTTAGGTTAGAGTTGGAGCGTCAAATTTAATGAACTCAAACAGAGATAACTCAAATTTGACAGTTTTATGACACATGTCTCTAGATTCAAATTGACATGAGTACTTGAATATTGGATATCAAGGCAATTTCATATTTCGAATACTCATTCAATAATATTTTCAATTTTTATATATCATAATATTTGGAATCAAATTAATCGTGTCTAGGATTTTCGATTCCAACACAGGAAAAAGAACTCGATATCGATGGTCGCATCTATGTCCGTTATGAAAATTTTCTGCACGTGCACGGATCACAAACGTTTTTTCATTGAGGTTAGCTTTATTGTCGTTTGAAGCCACTTGACTAGATTTTCACAGTCCAACAAGTTCGCATTTGTGTTCCTCAGTGAAGCAAAATATTGCAGAGAGGCTTATACATTCTAGTAATTGCAGCCAAAGAAATTCGATAAAATGGTGAGTTACATGTTAATATAATTTCAGATGTTTTTACATTGATCGTAGCTGTGTTTTGTAAAGCCAAAATACACAACGTTTGAATAAAAATAAGGTTTTCCTATGTAAATAATACCACATGTTGAATTTTACCGAAGTAATTAAAGTTAAGGTGTCTTCAGTGTAGAAACTAGATGATGGTTTTTTGGTTTCAGTAATGTTTTTTTCTGTTTATAGTATAATTTATCACTCCTAAATCTGTAGCGTAATATTGACTGAACGTTCCTTTTTCAGGCAGAAGAAGTGAACCCAAAAGCATACCCCCTAGCTGAGGCTCAGCTTACCATGAAGATTCTCAACCTGGTCCAGCAGGCCATGAACTACAAGCAGTTGAGGAAAGGGGCAAATGAAGTCACCAAAACTTTGAACAGAGGAATAGCAGAGTTTGTTGTTATGGCAGCTGATGCTCAACCACTGGACATCCTCCTCCATATTCCACTTTTGTGCGAAGACAAGAATGTGGCTTATGTATTTGTAAGATCCAAACAGGCCTTAGGGCGAGCTTGCGGTGTATCTCGTCCTGTTATTGCATGTTCAGTAACAATTAATGAGGGATCTCAGTTGAAACCCCAAATTCAAACCATTCAAAACGAAATTGAAAGACTTCTTGTATGAATTAATCAAGAATGCAGTTTGTATATATTTTTTTATCAATAAATATTAGTAAGTGAATGGGTAATATTTTTTTCATAGTTTGAAATGAATTTAAGTTGTTTTTAATACATTAAGTATTATCCTGATGTGTTCAATTTTATAAAATTAGTTATAAATTAAATTGACACTAGTATCTGTTAGTTTTTCTGGGTTTGAATATTCGATTTTTTCTGACAATTTCTACAGTTATTTTGTTCGCTACAGAGTTGGTGAATTATCATAACTCAGTCTCTTACTTCAGGAAACATGGTAAGTAATAATTTTTGAACTACATTTAGTATTTAATTTTTTTTATTTAATATCTACATGTATGTGCCTGATCAAAAAATCATCTGAAATGTGAGAAATCAGGTGAACAAGTGTTGACTATACAGGATGATCCAGGTCGATGGTACATTAAGTATTATCATGATGTGTTCAGTTTTATAAAAATATTTATAAATTAAATTGACACTAGTATCTGTTAGTTTTTCTTGGTTTAAATATTCGATTTTTTCTGACAATTTCTACAGTTATTTTGTTCACTATACAGTTGGTGAATTGTCATACCTGACTCTTCTTTGAGAAAACATGGTAAGTAATCATTTTTGAACTACATTTATTATTTTATTTATTCGATATCTACATGTATGTGCCTGATCAAAAAATCATCTGAAATGTGAGAAATCTGAAGAGATCAGGTGAATAAGTGTTGACTATACAAGGTGATTTACGGTTGATGGCACGTCAGATTTTCACAGGAAGCAAGAAATCATTGAAAATTTTGTTTCTTAGACAAAACAGATGCTCTATCGATCTAAAATATTTTCAGTGCTGCAGTGTTGCCTCTTATGTCAAAAAATAGTAACTGCTTTGTTATTTCAAATGTCACACCTTGTATATAATTGCATTTTTATATTCATCATAGTAACACAATTGTTTCAGTATCAGTTTCTCATACTTATCTACAGCGGTTTTTGAGAAGTTGAATGATTTCCTTTGTTTTTGTGCAAAACATAGCATTAGTTAAACATCCATAACTTCCATACTATAAATGTTAGGAAGCTGAAATTTCGTATGCTGAATGCCAAGATCCTATGCATTATGCACGTGTTATGAAATAAGCTTGTCATTATACAGAGTCATTCAAAATTCGATGGTTTTTCGAGAAATACAAAAACGATTGAAAGTGCATTTTTTCAGATGGGATGCCTGTATATTTCAAGAAATACTGAAAGAAAATTGAATTTTCTTTCAAATGATGTATCAAATTCCTATACATAGATTGTAAGATTCTGCGTTGAACTGAAATTTTATAGTTTGCGAAATTCCTGAAACTGCTAACCGAAACAAGCTTAAAATGAGCGGTTCATTCAAACTAACTTCAGTGGATTTTTAAGATTGGATGATGAGGATCATGAGCTAAAAACTACCAAACAATAAATGAATTCTAATGATGTTCATTCTCCGATTTATTCGGAGGTTCTAGCCAACAAATTTTAAAATATCTGATGCAAGTACATCTCAAATTGTCTGAATAAGTTTCATCGTTGATAGCAATGAAATATGTACCTTAACACGATAAAAATTGTCATAATGCTCATTTAGCAAATAATTTGTTGATAATAATAAGTGAAATGGAAAGAAGTACCTAATCCAAATGAAATTTTGATGAATTTGTTCATTCACCATGGGAATTGTAACCAAATAACAGATAACAGCAAGAAAATGCAGAAGGTAGGGATGGGCAAAAAATATCGATATATAAAAATATCGATATTTTTTTCGATAAATATCGTCGATATTTTCATTCTCTATATTATCGATTATCGATATTTATTTCACAATATCGAATTCGATATTTTTTGATATCACACAAACATCAAATTGGGAATTGGGGGTATGTGGAGAGATGGTGACGAGTGTTTTGTTCAAATGATTGATGGACTAGTTGAGGGAGGAAAAAATTCGATTTCCCCTTTTCCCCCAAATTTTGGACGGAGCTGATTTTTAGGAAAATATGTTTTTTTGGAAAAAGTTATTTGGAACGTTGGAAAAATTTCTTGTCAGCTGCAGAAAAAACAGGTCGCTGGTAAAGCACAGGAGTAACGAGTAACTTTTTGTTGAGATTTGGCAAATATATCGATATTTTTCACTCGATATATCGAATCGATATTCGATACTGTCGAAAAATATCGATACAATATATATCGATATATTTCTGCTCTTTGCCCATCCCTAGCAGAAGGTTCAATGAAATGTTTCCCGATGAACAGGTTCGCAAGTGCGCGACTATAAAATTCCAGTTCAACACAGAATATTATAATCTAGGTATAGGACTAAGATATTTCATTTGAATGGAAATTCAAGATTCTTTCAGTATTTCTTAAAATATACGAGGCATCCCATTTGAAAAAATGCACTCTCAACCTTTTTTGAATGTCTGGATAAACCATCGAATTTTTAATGACCCTGTTTGGAAAGAAGCGTATTTCGTAACACGTGCATGATGCATAGAATTTTAGCATTCTGCATACGAAATTTCAGTTTCCCAAGATTTATAGAATGGAGTTTATGAATGTTTAATCAAAGCTATGTTTTGCCCAAAATGAGAGGAAATCATTTAATTACTGAGAAACCGCTGAAGGTATGTATGAGAAAGTGATACCAGAATAATCGTGTTACTACGAAGAATGCAATAATATACAGGGTGCGCCATTTGAAATAACAAATTGACATAAGCGGCAACACCGCAGCACTAAAAATATTTTAGATAGATGGAGCATCTATTCCTATTCTCGTCTAAGAAACCAAGTTTTCAATGAATTTCTGCTTTCCATTCTCCGTAAACGTCTAACGTACCATCTACCGTGGATCACCCTTTAATATATTAAGATTTCAACAAAATTTTTCCACATAGGGTTTTATGTTATTTAAATTACTTAGTTGTCAAATTTTGTTGAAATTAATGAACTTTCTACTCACTACTCATTATATATTTTCCAATTATATACCTACATGAAATTTACAATTTGTTTTCGATCATAAAATGCCAGTTTTATGGTTCACTTTAGAGGAATGAACCAAAAGTACCTTTTTTATGTAAAACACATTGGCGCATCGGAATTTGATATGCAAATGCAAAAATTGTCCAGTAGTGGTGTAAAAGCTAGCGGTTAAAACCTTTGTGCAAATTCAATATCTCCGCCACTGGCACATATGTTAAAAGTTAAAACGAGGTCAAGTCCAAAAAAGTGGCTATTATGAGTTACAATGTGTACGAAAACTCAATTCTGTTTATTTTGTATAAGGCCGTTTTGAACATAAAATCTGATGGGCTCAGTATCAGAATATGAATTTTTGCATCCTGATCTGAATGAACGCCTCTGGATTTTTAAACAAAAAACGCTGATAAGGCCCTAAATATGGACCAAAAACTTTTGGTTCTAACCAATTCGAATGAAAAATTTCCCTCTTAATCCGAATCTGCAATAAAAAATGGGAAAGCCTTTGAAATTCCAAAGTTTGGGCCTCATATCTCGTATAACGTCATTTTGGGCCCAAAATCAGAAGGGCTCATTAGATTCCTCGGAGAAAAGTACCGAAGACTCCAGTAAATTCCCATTTTCCACCTGTGCGCGAAATAATTTCACCGTTTCCAGATTTTTGAACCACCCGGTATATACCCGATAGTAAAGATCAAGAAATTCTCAATTCATGAATATTATTTGAATATTCTTGTATAAAAAAAAAACCTTTTTAATTCTTCACGGTACAAAAATATAATTGATAAATTGAGTATGCACAAATGAATGCAAATATAGGTAACAAAATAAAGTTTAATAACCGAAGTCCAAGTAGTTTCAAGTCAAGGAACAGGTAAACTATCCACATTTTTCATGAAAGGCAGTGCTATTGAGGGATTCCTCAAACTTATTGAGGCATCAAAATGGTCCCAAGTCTTAATCTCATTGAAAAGGGCTTCACCAGGACTCTCACTCCCTATGCATTGACAATGTCCCAGTAAAGTATAGTCCTCGCTGATAGCCCCAATGGAAACTCCATGTTCTATGAGTTTTCTAGCATTTATCAAGGCAGTCTGGCATGGGGCATGAAGTATGAAGGTACCAATGAAACAGATACCTAGCGATATCATGTTATAGTTTCTCGTGTGGGCCCCAATCAAATTCCAGCCTCTTCCTTCGAATATCGACCCATCTTGCCCTATAAGGAAGTTGTAGCCGATGTCCGACCACTTCCTGCAGTCCATGTGAAAGCTCTGGATGAGTCTTACAAGAAGTATGTTATCTGCTATCGTGGAAGCCTCTTCTGTTGCTGAGTGGCCTGTAAAATAGTTATTTATGATATGAGCATTAAAAGTAACGTTTTATTTTGTGAGTGAAGTTTGTGAAATGAGCGGAGCGAATTGAACAAATTCACGAACAAAATAAAATCACTTTTAACACAAATACAATACAATGTTTTTTGTACAACTGCTCTATTTTGATAACGGAATGGGTGAATTTTCAATGACAATAAACTTCAAAATGCATTTTAATGTTCAAATAATCGAAAGGTTGTTGTGAATGGCAAGCGTTGCCAGCGTTATGATTACTAACAAATGAGAAAAGACGCTGTCATTTAAATTTCATTCCTGTCCAATTTTCGTCTTGGGTTTTTAACTGCTTAATATGTTTGTCGAGAGTCCAATCATTAATGAAAGTGACGATTTGGTTGTTCCTCTGGGTATTAAAGAGTCTGCAAGAAGAGCAAATCTGGAACTCCTACCTAAAAAATCTGTTCAGCTACGATATTGCATATAACAATTTCCTGGCCCGGTGTAAATTGAAAAATGTAGCAGGCAACTTCAGTGAAACTGTCTTTCTGGCATAACCAGAAGAAAAATCAAAAATATGGAGTTCATCAACTTTGTGGAGCAAAGTTTCAATGATAAAGTAAAGCGCCCTTGTTAAAAATGGTGTGGATGCTGGTAAATATTTTAAGGTAATAGCATATTTTAAACGGAAAAGTGAAGGACGATAGTCCAAAAAAATCGAAAATTCCCACTCGTGAACATGTTGAAAAGTTTATAAAAGTGGCACCAGATGAGAAATATTTGATATGGTTAAGGTTGCAACTATTTTCGGATTATTTGGAGCCTGCCGGCGTGAAGAATTGTGTAATTTAGCAGTGGAAGACATCGAAAGAACAAATAAATCATTGGTTATACAACTTCCAAATACAAAAACGAAAGTCTTTCTTTCAGTATTATTGGGAAGTATGTAGACTATTTTCATAAGTACTTTGCACTGCGCCCTTCTGTCATCAAACATCGTCGTTTTTTCCTGAAATACGTGAATAATAAATGCACTGCAGATCCAGTTGGTGTTAATACATTTGGGAAAATTCCATCTATTGTGGCCGAATTCCTCAAACTGCCAGAACCAAAGCAATATACAGGACATTATTTTCGAAGATCCTCCGCTTCATTGCTAGCAGAATCAGGAGCAAATATTACTGATATAAAAAAACATGGTGGATGGAAGTCTACGATGGTAGCCGAGGGCTATGTTGATCTTTCCATTGCATATAGAAATGTCATTGTTGAAAAAATTCTCCCAACCTCAACAGATTTTGGATCATCATCATCCAATATTGTACTTCTGGTTTCTACAAGTATTGATGGTGCTGAGGATTCTAATAATGTGTTGCGAAGCTCCCTAACGTCACAGGGCATTAATGTTAGTAATTGTTCCAGTTCTACGATTAATATTAATGTTCATACCCAGCAAACACGTTACATCGCCTGACACTTTTGTGGAGTTACATTTTCAACATGAAATAAAATTTTCATTGTGATGTCGCATATGCGTCCAAAACCTATTAATTTCGTGATATCGCTTTGTTAACGAAATGTGGAAGAAAAATTTTCAACATTTTGATGATGAATAAAGATATCTCAAATGTGATTCCCAAGCGATGCAAATATTCGTTCGTATTGTGACTCATAGCCAAAGGGCGTTGAGTAATATAATATAAGGATTTCTTCGATCTTTATCTGTAGAGAAACTACCGCATCTGGGTTTTATTGCCCCAAATTACATTCGGCCGGGATATTTTTCTCACGAGAACCCGGTTTTGAACTATGGAATTCGAAGTGGTGAGAAGAAAGGGGGGTGGTTTTGCGTCTGACAAATTCAACGAAAACAATTTTTACACTTGAGTTTTTTTTTTGGATCCATGATCCATCATCATTTTGTGACTGGTGTTCGCTTCGAGAAGTTCGCTGTTCGTTAGATCCCATATTTAAATTTTTTGGTGGTCTGCAATTTGAGTGTATTCATTGGTAAGTAAATTCTTTTAGTTATTGTTGTAAATCAAATATTTTGATATTTCATTTTAGCTGCATATAATAATCGTATAATGAAGTCTTATTATGGGTGTTGTTGGCGCAGAACTTTTTGATCTAAAAAAAAAGTTTTGTT
This sequence comes from Hippodamia convergens, assembly GCA_038502775.1. Taxonomy (NCBI): domain Eukaryota; kingdom Metazoa; phylum Arthropoda; class Insecta; order Coleoptera; family Coccinellidae; genus Hippodamia; species Hippodamia convergens. The sequence continues at coordinate 24,102,897 of CM076608.1, forward strand.
CTGAGATTCGTCTTGATTTTTGCAGTTGAAAATTTTTTATTTCATTGGTTTCTAGATATATTTCAAAAATCCGTAGAATAGGCAATCCTAGCACTTTTCAAAATATTGGGTTTTAATTAACGTGTCTGAAATAGTTTGTGTTGTACAGGGTTGGCAAAATTGGTGATGTTTTCTGCGAAATTCACAATAACACAGTTGGAGCATTCGAATGAAATTTAATTTTTGGTATTTAGAGAGTGTGTATAATTGAAATAAACAACTCCTTCTAGTGTTCATTTGGTCCAATTTTTGAGAAATTATCAAATAAAGGAACAGATTTCTTAGAAATTCATATCACCATATTTGGAAAGCTCATATTTGAACTAATTACATATTTCTTTAGTGAAACTGCATTCAAATTAGATCTCATTCAGAATTTTCATGTCTTATTATTTCAAAAACTGAATTTCTAACATTATATGAAATATACTTTTTCAGTAAAAACCATATGGAAATAAATTTTTCAATGATTTTGACACCTATAAGAACGTAGTAATCGTTCGCAGTAATCGCCGTTATATCTTTATCTTCTCATCAATTGAAATAAGTTGAACTAATGAATTGAATAGTTGAACAAAATTGATAAACTTACTCTAGTTAGAAATAACTGTTCCTTAATCACTCATCGAAGGATGGAGGAGTGAAATGTACAATACTCCTATAATCTAATATTATTTCTCAAATAATCGAACTTATTACGATCTTGCTGATAAAAAAAGAATCATTTTAACTTTTATTTTCATTCCTTCCAGATGTGAGGAAGAACAGTGGAATTTCCGAGAAGGACTTCGAAATCTATATGAAGGAATAGTTTCGACATGCCAGACAGAGAAAGGAAAGGTAGATTGAAAACCCAACTACATAATTAATTCTCACACTTATATTGTACATTTTTCTGTTTCGTTTTTTCCCTTTTTTTGTATTCTAATGTATTCTATCTTGACTTTACTAATTATAATATTTCTTGTTCGAATAAATTTTTTCAGTATCCTCCTGCAATCATTGAATTAATTACCAATCAAAAATTGTATAATATTCATGTACGCAATGAGTACAACAAAATATGTCTCAAATGCGATGAGAAATGGCTTCCTATTTGAAGATATCTTTTAGTATCACATCAAAATTCCTATGCGACGTCTGAAGGAAATAAAGAAAAGTTGTCTCAAAATAAACTCGCATGAGCGTCACAAATGCGACAAGAAATGGAGTATCATTTTTGACCAGTTTTACCATCGCATATTCAACTACTCATTTTTCCGAAATGCGTACTTGATGTGGAGGACATTTGGATGCAAATGCGAGCGCTTGGGGAGGTAAACAGTACATCGCATAACAGTTACATTTGCATCGCCGTGTTTGCTGGGTAAGTAATGATTGTTAAATATGGATAATAAAAATTTGCAATTGCTGAATTTTTCACATCTGATTTCATCATAAGAAAATGGAGTTAACACTAATGTTAAAAATATTTTTAACACGCTTCCACGTAAACAATCAATTTACACCTTTTTGCTGTCATTAAAAGTGTCACTTTCAATGGCAGTTGTACAAAAAATACATTTATCTTGAAAGTGAGGAAATATCCGACGAAAGAAACTCAATCACTTGCATAACTAATATCTCTGTCAATGACAATTCTGTTCATGTCGATATTGATTAATACTGGGCCCCGAACTGAACCTTTTGTGGTACCCTGCAGTGCGTATATCTTATTCATCACTTATTTTATCATCGATGTTATATCATCGTTCATCACTTCTTGCGATCTTATCTGTGTAAAACAATAATTATTCAGCAACTTACATATGATCACGTGTTTGGCTGGTTCCTTCATGTAGTTTTTCTCTAATGGCGGCTGGGCCAACCAACTTTTTCTTTCTGTTATGAAGAACGGAGCTGCAAAAACGTGGAACATTGTAGAAAGATTGTTCTGAATCCTTGTTCAAATAGAAGAAAAAGGGAGTTTTTATATTGATCATTAGGTCAAAACTTTTCCCTCCCTTTTAATTAAGCAAAGGTCCCAGTATCATAATTCATGCATTCCAGATCAAAGTGATACGATTACAATAATTGTTTACTAACCTGGTGCATTCGAGATTGTGTTCTCCTTCTCATCTTTCTCTTCAAACTCTTTCTGTTTGATATTATTAACATAAACTGGACCTTGAATATAGTTGACATCTCCAATATGTACCTTCCTTGACTTATAAATTTGAATTTTACTATTTTCCGGAATTTTGTTAGGTCCTATTAGAGATGGTAGATGAAGAAGTTGAGATTGTTCATCCTGAAATCAAGAAATAATATTCGACATGTGAGAAGAAGTTGGTCAAGTTAAGAAAGGTTGTTTTTGAAATATACAAGAAAATGGAATTGAAGATCTCGCAAGATAAAATACAGTCCTATCAGTTACAATTTATTTTTACTGAGCTAAGGGCCTCTAATAGAGGCCACAAAAAAGGTGAAAAAAAACGCTGTTCTAGGTCAGAAAGAAGGATGGTCAAGTAAAGAAAGACATTAGGTAATGTGAGGCAGGGTAAATCTTTGACTCGTACATATGTTTCAACAATAAATTCTTGAGGTCAAAAGAAATACTTTTTACGTATAAGTACAGATTTTCATAATGAGCTGAGGCTACCCTGGAAGCATGCAACAAAAGTTTTTAAGAGCTTTAGATCTACTGCCTAAATCTTAAAAAAATGAAGCAAAAATTTAATTCTGTGATTCGTTTGAACAGCATTGCATTCAACTAAATAAGAAATGGTTCCGCCGAAGACAGGTTATGTTAGGTTAGGTACTTTTGGAAAAGAGGTTACGTTCGAAACAAGTTGATACTGATCATCCAAAAATGAAAGAACAGCTTAAGCTTTCTCAAAAGAACGCGCCACAAGTTTTTCAAATCGAGAAAAATCCACAGATAAAACTCACGGTTCTGTCTATCAAAACATTTCCTAGTGTTGTTCCTTTGGCGAAAAACGCAAATCCACTCTGCAGAGCGGAATTATTCGTGGCATTCGAAGAGGACGTAAGATCAGAAGAACAAGAAACGTCACTACAGCACGAGCTCGTTTCTAAACTATCAATGGAGCAACCTTCCAGCCAGGCACTACATTTCCCTATCGCATCTTCGTTGTTCGATATTTGCTCTTCCATTTATCTTGATTTTACGCGGATAAGCGACATTCGCAAAAATGACACAACGATGAAGAATAAAAGCACTCTTGTTTCGTAGAGCCAATCGCGAATTGTGACTCATGATACGATAAAGTCGCAATCTTACATCCTTTCGTATAGTTCGGGAGGTATCGTTGAGTTTTAGGAATTCAAATCATAACTCAAGAGCCAGAAGCTGCAGATAGAGTAACGTTCGACAGATAACTTTTGAAAATAATATTAGTAATAATAATAATAATAATAATAGATTTATTGCCATAAAAAAATTACATGGTTTGTCAATTTACAGATATACTAAAAAGCTTTGAAACTCAGAAATTCTTCTATTGAATAAAAGGAATGACTCACTAACATTTCATGAATTCTTTTCTTAAATGCTTTTTCAGGTAACTCTTTTATTTCAGTCGGTAACTTATTAAACATTTTTATTCCCCAATAGGTCGAGAAGTTTTGGGTGCTTTTCTTTTTATGCAACGGTATTATCAGATCGTTCTTGTATCTGGTATCGAAAGGATGGTAAAATCTATTTCTGGTCATTTTGCTCTCGTTTCGGTAGGTGTACTTTAAACATTCCTTAATATACAGTGACGGTACAGTCAGTATCCTGTTCTTTACGTACTCAAGTCTGCATGATTCTCTCATTTTTAGCCCGTCCATGATGCGAATTGCCCTTTTTTGAAGTATGAAAATTCTGAAAGCATCTGATTCACCACCCCACAGTAAAATCCCATACAACAATATACTTTGGAAACTTGCGAAATATGCAGTTCTAGTCATTTCAGGAGTACCACATGTTACCAGCCTCCTCAAAAGATATATACATCTAGACAACTTACCGCAAACATGATCCACATGTGAAAACCAAGACAGTCTACTGTCTAAAATTACTCCCAAAAAGTTAGCACTAGTATAATTTTGTCTACTACCAAATCTCAATCTTACTGTTTTTTTCATATTCGGCTTCATGGAGTTTAATCGAAACCAGTCCGCAACCTCCATCATAGCATCATTTACCCTTTATTCATGATCTTCTGATCTCTTCGACTTAACAATTATTGAAGTGTCATCACAATATAAACACAAACCATCACAGTGTTGAAGATGTATGTCATTTAAATATATAATGAACAATATAGGTCCCAAGACCGACCCTTGAGGTACTCCACAACAGATCTCTTTTCCTTCAGATGTCCTACCATTCCACTTGACTATTTGTTGTCTTTTTTCTAGAAATGACTGTAGCAACTTGAAAACAGTTCCTCTGAAACCATACAGTTTCAGCTTCTCAAACAAAATCTGATGAGAAACTACATCAAAAGGCCTTGCTTAAGTCAAAATTTATCATTTCTACACACTCTCCATTATTCATAGCTTCCATGACATTATTTATCGCTTCCATTAAAGCAGTAGTGGTGTTTCTACCTTTTCTGTATCCATGCTGACTTTGGTTTAACATATCTTTCTTTTCCATCCATTTCAACATTCTCTTTTTAATTGCAGTCTCAAAAATCTTCGATATGCATGGTATTAGAAGTACAACTTTGCTTACACCGTCTTGAAATAACTGGCAGGGAAAAACGGCTGAAGCTAAGTTGTACAACTAATAAAACATTGGTAAATCTTGGTATTACATTTTTTCAAAGTCGACTGAGTTTTGCGTCTGTAGTTTCTAGTTTGGAATCCTCAATATAAAGGCACTGTATCGAGAGAATACAAATTTAATGTCTCAGGTTCCTTGCCTTGAAGAATAATGAGTGCACAGAATTTTATATTTTCACATATAATTTATGATCATTACATAAGATAACAACATTTGCATCGACTAGGATATTTTCAAGTCCCAGATATCCTCTCTCATAAAAATGTTTTTTTTACTTTCATTGATCTCAATCGATGTATTTGTAGTTTCTGAGATGTGAATACTGTATTGTCGGCCTCAGCTAAGCTAAGCCATTGTATTTCTTACCAGCTTGCCCGTGCAACTTCGTCTGCCCAAATCGGCTATTAAAATTATTGTTATTATTATTAGTTCAATGTTATCTTCAAACATGAAAAATTTTGAAGAAGCCTAGATCCTGATTGCCACACAGCCTACCAGATCCAATTGTACATCCCTAACTTTCCGTATATATACGTCCTATACCTAAATAATTGAAATTATCTTCTTTTAATCTAATAATCAGTCAACCCCCTCAATGTCAGGTCTTCTTGTTCTCGGCATCGCAAATTGAAATGAACCAAGTTGACAAAAAAGTTCTCGCTCACTTTGAGGTGAGTTGTATCTATTACAGAAGATCAACTGCAAAAAGAGGACGTAACTTGAAATGAAGCGTCTAAATACAAAACCAGACATTTGACATTTTCCGAAAAAATGAGTTAAGGAAGGATTACAATAGAGAAAGTTGCTGGCAATCTGATTCTTATACCCTCAAACTTTAGAAAGCCTCTATTTGTAATTCAAATGGTCAAAACTGGGAGTTTTTCAATTCAAAACTATGATTTTGGCAGGTTTTTCTCGTTTTGCTCGGAACGGCTCATACATCAAATGTCTGGTTTTGCATTTAGACGCTTCAACTTTCACTTTTACGAATGATCACCTAAGCCGATATTGACATAGATTACCGAACATGATACCCGATGTTTATCGAGATATTAATTAATTATTTATGTATTATTAATTGATAACATTGGTGTTTTGTGCAGAACGTGCTTCGTCCTCACTTGAACAAATTATTCAAATCTAGAAATGGATATAACGATGTTATAAGTAATGCAGATAATCGAAGATCAATGATAATCGATCACCTCCATTTCTAAGAAAACACCATATTGAATACCTTACATCTTCATATTTTCTCACCTTTTAAACCTTCCCTGGAATTCTACAAATAAATCAAGACCAAAATTAGCCAAATTGGTCCAGCCGGTTTCAAAGTTTAGCGTACCTAACGCACAGCAATTTATTTTCATATACAGGGTGGCCATTTGAAAACGAAACAGACGAGATTACAGACGAAATAAATTTTTTCGATAGAAATGCTCGGACAGGTCGATTTCTGTTTCGAGGGGGACAACTTAAGATGTAGGTTACGGACGCATAGCGCTTCAACCCTTGCTACTACAACCCTCACCTCCAATTTTTGAAATGGGGAAGACGGGGTGAGTGATACTTCATTTGAAAGGTTTTTCACAAAAAAACACTACAAGTGCCATGAAAACACCACTTCCTTTTCAAATGCTTAGTCAAGAATATTTCGAGAACTAATGCATAAAATGAAAAAACAATTACTGTGCTGAAATCAGTGTAAAAATACCTTTCAAATGAGGTATCACTCACCCCATTTTCCCTATTCAAAAATTGGGGGTGAGGGTTGTAGTTGCAAGGGTTGAAGCGCTATGCGTCCGTAACCTACATCTTAAGTTGTCGAAACAGAAATCGACCTGTCCGAGCATTTCTATCGAAAAAATTTATTTCGTCTGTAATCTCGTCTGTTTCGTTTTCAAATGGCCACCCTGTATTTCGAGAACTAATGCATAAAATGAAAAAACAATTACTGTGCTGAAATCAGTATAAAAATACCTTTCAAATGAGGTATCACTCACCCCATTTTCCTTATTCAAAAATTGGGGGTGAGGGTTGTAGTAGCAAGGGTTGAAGCGCTATGCGTCCGTAACCTACATCTTGAGTTGTCCCCTTCGAAACAGAAATCGACCTGTCCGAGCATTTCTATGGAAAAAATGTATTTCGTCTGTAATCTCGTCTGTTTCGTTTTCAAATGGCCACCCTGTATTTCGAGAACTAATGCATAAAATGAAAAAACAATTACTGTGCTGAAATCAGTATAAAAATACCTTTCAAATGAGGTATCACTCACCCCATCTTCCCTATTAAAAAATTGGGGGTGAGGGTTGTTGTAGCAAGGGTTGAAGCGCTATGCGTCCGTAACCTACATCTTAAGTTGTCCCCCTCGAAACAGAAATCGACCTGTCCGAGCATTTCTATCGAAAAAATTTATTTCGTCTGTAATCTCGTCTGTTTCGTTTTCAAATGGCCACCTGTATATACAGATAAGCATTAAACAAAAATTAATATAGAGGATATTTTATCATTTATAAAATTTGATGCGTCTTCAGGTATAGCTTCTGCTATTCTAATTCGAGAACCATTCTTTTCTTCATGGAGAATCAGTTTCAAATATTATAGAATTTTTATTATTGAATTTTATACTTTTGTCGAGCTCATCTCTCAAACCACTGTTCTATAAGATTTGCATATTGATCTCCCTTACTAACTTAAACAGAATAACCTTGTTCGCTCTATTTCCTTGTTTTAATCTATAGGTTAACATATGGGTTGGAGGAGCTAAATGTTGCGCAAGGTCATAGCCGGGGAAATACCACTCTAATATACTGCCCCACAAATTTTATGACTGTTTCAAAATAAAATCGAATATGAGAAATCTGAATAACTTGTTATCTCTATTTATTCATGAGTTTTAGGTACTGTTTTTGAAGTAGTCTTGACCAATTTCTATCCGAAATTGGTTCTAAAATCCGTCTTGAATTTTATGTGGAAGCAGTGGTTAATGACAATGCAAAGCTCTTTAATTGTAGAGATCTGGCAACCCAAGAAGCAGGTCCAAATACGAAATACCATAGATTTCCAGAGTTTCATGAACAATTAGGTTGATGTAATGTGACATTTCACCCTATTTATGAGTATTTTTTCCTGGAGAACAACATCGGAAATTCTTGTAATATCTTCCTCTTGCATTTTCAAAACTAATATCTTCAGATGGATTTATTTCCCTATTGAATTTATCATGAAACGTTTTCTCTAAGAGTTTAAGAGAAGAAATATTCCGAATGATTTTCACTTTACATTCTTTTGGTCTGCACGTTTCATGTTGAATACCCAACCTGTCTAATATATCTGTTACTTCCTCATTCGAAATATCAACAAAAAGTTTCTAAAAATACGGTAAACATAATTATTTCTTTTGGTGGTATTTTCTGGTGTTTCATTTTCAATTTCTTGATATATTTCATCACATGCACTGTAAGCAAAGAGTTGACCTGCGAGATCACCTTAGGGTTTTTTTTGTATAGGGACATTTCAAATAACAAGTTCACGCTGTGAAAAGTAATAATCAAGAAACATTATTTACTTATTCTGCGTTGCCGTATTCTTGAATATTTTATTCAATAATTTTTGTATTTTCATTATGTTTCGAAGTTAAGAATTGATGTCATTCAGAAATTTTGGAATCCAATCTAATAATGATAAGCCCTATAGCAAAAAAATTCTTTCGATTTCGATCTAATCAGAATCCACTAATTATTATGAGATGATGAAAAAGGAACTTATTGTGTTGACATTGTGAAAAAACTGGACACATCCTTGGTTCAAAATCATTTATTGCTACAATATTACCACATAAATACTGGGTAAATTCATTACAAAGATAAATCTATTCATTACCTACTAATTCACTTATATAATAATTACAATTAAATTTTACTGTACACAGCGTTTCATAGAAATTATCATATGAGTAAAATAATATAAATTAACTAATAACAAACAAAAGTGAATTGATAACGTTCAACGATATTATATGAAAAATCTCACGATCTCAAGATATATCACTTCAGAATTAGGATCCTGTTTGACATTCTCACTTTTCATGATATGTTGGAATAGTTCCACTAAATGACGTACCCAACGGGAATTTTTTTGCAGGTTATGCATAAACGGATGCTTTTCACTATATGTTTGGTTCTGGGGTGATGGCACATTTTGGAAAGATCATAAGAGAAATTAATGTAATATTCATTGACATATCGTAATTTCCTCATGAAGAATATTCCAAGGAAATGGTTGTGAGGATGCTGAGTCAATTGCGAGCTTATGAAAAACTAGAGCAACAGAAGATCAGATAATCAAATATTTATCTATTAAAAAAAGTATATCACATTTGATTGTTTATGACCTTATGAACCTACAGTTAGAGGATTAATATTATTACTTCTAATAATAAAAATGCACTTTGCCAACGTCTATAACTAAGTTAATTGGTCACAGTCGTCACCGATTCTGCAAAATCTCCATTTAGACAATATCGAATTTGCAGGATTCCAAGAAATCCAATGTTCCATCATTGTTCTTCGAAAACAACCAGCTGTTGCGGTGTCAAAAGATCCATACACAACTCAAAAATATAATTTCTTTGTTCTAGTTTTTTCCAGATTCGAAACCCCTCCAACAAACTTAAGTACAAGTACTGCTGATTAGGCTTATTTTTCTGCGCATCAGTTTGTATCTGATTTTTCTGCATTCTTTCGTTGCTTCCGTATTAGAAATTTCGAGGAACAGATCTGCGGGTTCTGTTCGAGATAAAATTAAATAGGATTCATAAATACGTATTACATCTCCCTAATAATAACAATGAAAGAAAACACAGAAATAGTTATGTACAATTTTACTCTTGCCTCGAAAGGGCTTGCCAATACTGTGGGAACATCTTCCGGACAATTCACCATTGGAGGTCCTGTACGTTTGATGCTCTTCAGATTTCAGTGTGAGGTCCTAGAGACCTGAAAAAACAGAAATTCGATAATTAGCTTGAAAACTTTACCTTCTCCAAATATCAAGTATTTCCAGTTTTCATTCGTATAGTTTTTCGTGTTTATATAGTAAATGAAAGATTCATTGATTTTTGTTTTCAGCAAAGACAAGAGCAAAAACATTTAATTCATTTTAGAACCATTTACTCTGGTTACCCTTCTTATTGTCAGAAATATTGGAACCAAATTCATGAGTATGAAAAATTGTTTCAACAATATGAGGAGCATAATTCGTAACTCTGTTTTTGAATGTTAATATCGTATCAAGCAGGAAGGCAGATCAATTTAATTTTGACAGTCGAGAGGGAAGTATACAGGGTGTTCCTAAATTCATTCGATAAAATTCAGGAGGTGAATGCTCGTATGGAATTGAGATGGGTCTTTCCTATAACAAAATTTCTCAGCTAACCCCTTTCAGAGATATTTCCCTTGAAAGGGACTAAAATTCAGTTTTGATTTTTTTTTATAAAATTCCAGTAAAACTGGAAACTTGAAATTCTGTGATGTTCGTGCTCTCGCAAAGAACTAACCACAGGTATTTTTCAATATTACTGTTACATTATATGGCGATGAAAGCATAAACTCTCACTTTATTTCATATCAAAAATTTTTTTTCGGGATGAAGTTTCATGAAATAAAATTATACAGGCTGTACGAAGTTCGACGGCCTATTAGGCGTTTCTGGAGAACTGGACCTATTTGAAAACTGAAAATTGGGATTATGTTATTGTTTGCTAAAATATTCTTAGAGCCTCACCACTTTCAGTTATACAGGGAGTGAAAAAAAATTTTCAAACATTTTTTTTTCTGGTTGATTTTGAGTTTGATGAAGTATGCAATTCTGAATACATTCGTACTCAAATAGTTGCATTCGTCAAAATACTTTCAAAAATATCCAGAAAAAACGGAAGAAAAATGGAAGATATGAGTATTAGGTATAATGTTTGTCCTTATTCTAAATATCTTGAGCACAAATCGTTTTCACATTTTTGAAGTCGAAGATTGTGGAAATATTTTACAGTTCTAGAATTTTGAAAAATTCATCACAGGGTGTTCCAAATGCTGAGTCAAAAATTGGGATCAAGATTGGCTCATAACTTTCGTTTGTCAAATTAGAACCCTATTTTTTTATGATTGTGTTGGATTGTGCTAGGAAAAATGATGATAATGTTCTAACATGTTGATGCTCCTGAAATTGATAATTCTTGAGTTATTTAGGATTTTCTGATTTTATGTCGTACGCAGCGTCAAATTCATGAAATTTGTTCCATATCAACAATGATAAATTAATTCAGAGAAGAGGTGTCTCACTAGTGAGTTATTTGAATGATTTATCTTCTATGACCAAGGTCATTGTTGATATGAAACAGATTCTATGAATTTGACGCTACGTACGACATGAAATCAGGACATCCTGAATAACTCAAGAATTATTGATTTTAGGAGTATTAACATGTTGAAAAAATATCATCATTTTTCTTCGCACAATTCAACGCAATCATAAAAAAATAGGGTTCTAATTTGAAAAACGAAAGGTATGGGCCAATCTTGATCCCAATTTTTGACCCTACACTTGAACACAATGTGATGAGTTCTTCAAAATTTTGAAAAAGTACAATATTTCTACAGTCTTCAACTTCAAAAATGTGAAAACGGTTTGTGCTTAAGATATCTAGATTAAAAATAACAAACATAATACCGCGAATACTCTTATCTCCCTTTTTTCTTCAGTTTTTTCTCGATATTTCGGAAAGTTTTATGACGAATGACACGATTTGAATAAGAATGTATTCACAATTGAATACTCTATCTTCCTGCTTTATCCGAAGATTGCATGGATATCGGTGCTCTGAAAAATTGCTAAGCTATAAATTAAGAAACTATAGTCTTCAAGCTTCAAAAGTAAATTTTCCAATTTCCCATACGATCATTTGTCACTGAGATACAGTTTGTTGAAAATCACCAAAAAATTTTTAAAATTTTTCTGTTCCTTTAATTGTTGCGCGAAGTGTACATGGTTTCTGCTTTGCGTTAAAATTTGAAAAGTAATGAAACAAAAGTCAACCTATTTTCTATAAATATTCATAGCGTTCTGTTAACAATTAGGTGCTATAAAAATGTTCTGGTGAGTTTTTTTTTCATTCATTATACTTTCAGAAGAAATCTGCAAAAATTTCATGACACATACTTCAACTAATATAATTCTTATTTTCTATATTATATTATACAAGTTGTTTCAAAATAAGGTTCCGTAAATTCGGGATCTCACTCCTCAGATGATTTTATGATATAAAGTTTCTATGTACTATGGGTCTCTGACGCACTTTTTCTGGGATACACAGTGTTGAAATTGAAAAAAAATTGGTTTTATGAAATTATTTTCTACACCGTACACCACTTCTTTTTGCGTTTTGGCACGTTATGAGTACGCATTAAGACACATTTTTTTTGATACGAAACGATGTTTAATATTCACCAGGTGTAGTTGGTTCTTACTGAGATCCAAATATTTTTTGGATCTTACAATTTCAAAATTCCGTGGGAACTTTTTGGAGTGATCCAACCCTGGGAGATTCTGCCAGAGTGTTTCTCTTTCAGTTTTCTCCTTCTCCAGAAACTCCTTCTTATATGTACATTTTCCTATACCACAGAAAGGTTCTGTGCCAGTGAGTGGTTTCCGAGCACCCTCGCTGCCAAGTTTATTGGCCTCCTCTTTACCTGTGATTCCCGAATGACCAGGAACCCAGATTAACGAGACCTTATTTATCTTGCCTTCCTCATTGAGTTTGCTCCGGCATTCCCATGTCGACTTTGAGTCGATGACTTAGGAGTTCAGTGCTTTAATAGCATCTTCACTATCTGAGTAAATAGCTATGTCGCAATTCTGATAGTTCCTCTCTAGAATAATATATAGACATCTTTCGATCGCTAATATTTCTGCTTGCAAACCTCCATCCTTGGAAGACCTAGAAATTTTGCTGTCTGATTTCTGACTTGTCACTTCGACAAATTATTTCCTAACCTCTTCAAAGGGTTATTAATCCCGGTTTTTTCTGGCTGACAGGACTAGTATCCATTATCAAGCAGATATTAAACATTGAGTAAGTGAATTTTCAAGACTTCTGAAATGACAACTGAAAATTGACCACAGGCTCTTTCTCTACGTGGATTTAGAAAAAACTTGAAACTGAATTTCAGTCAGGTTTTAATGGGGATATCTCGGAAAGGGGTGGGCTGAGGACATTTTGTTACAGGAAAGACCCATCTTTATTTCATACGAGCATTCTTCTCCTGAATTTTGTCGATGAATTCAGGTACAACCTGTATTTGGTGTTACCCAAGGGGATATATAGGGGCTAATAATATTCATAAAATCTAAATCCTACCTTTCTACAAGTGCGTTACAATAATATCATCATCGATATCGTCTTTCTCATCGTCAGTTTCTTCTGGTTCATTTTGAACCACTTGTTTCGTGGCTGCCTCGAGGGCAGCTGCCTTCTTCTCTTTCTCCTTCTGTCTGCGAATCTTGCGCATATGGTGAGCTTCTACCATCGTGTACATAACCATACCTATCCACAGCACACCAAGCAGGGCGTAAAGCTTCATCTTTGCGCATAGATGGGTCGAATAGGCGTAGGCGATGACAAAACCCATGCTTTCCCATAACCTGTAATTCGAGAAGGCTGCTTCCTTGTTTCTTCTGAAGAGGGTCCCGTACAATCCTGAAAAATGGGGCTTAATGTATTTCAACATCAAATTTGTTCGAATTGAGAAAAAAATTGAAGTGGCAGAAGGAGTTAATTTGCACCTGCCCAAGATTGAAGGATCTTACAAATACTGCAAAAATTTTACATTCAACCTCGAACACAGTTGAAGATTAATCTATGAACAGATTGCTCAATTCCTGATGACTCAATTGCACCCCCTAAAAATATTTCTGTTTGATGAGAATACTCTGAGCAAATGTGAGGACAAAATTTAAGGATGATGTGAGCCATATTTTGAAAACATAGTTCACACAAAACAGACTGAAATCAATTCAGACTAAGTAGTACAAGGACATATACAGTTTCCTTAGGTATTTTACCTTCGATGCCATTCAAATCAATAATACTATTTTGAACGAATTAACAGTTGCATCATTTGCAGCAGTCCAGATTAGAACTTAGCGAATGGTTCAATTTGGGAACTATCTATGTATCTATCTAATATATATTTAAACGAGAAACTCTTGCATGTTCCATGTGTAGATGGTGTTCGCCTGGCACACATTAAAGAAAAAATAAGGAAAAACGAAGAATAAATCAATTGTGATATAGAGCAACGCTAGTTTGCAAATTATTCACTAAAACAAGTCAACGGCCAACTGACTCAACATAATATGGAAGAATTAGAAAGGCCACATAATATCCTTTCAAACAACAATCTTATTGATGAAGTAAACTGCTCCACTTGAGTTAGGGATACTGACTTAAATTGCGAAAAAATATAGTTAATATGAGCTTCTGCGATGAAAATTCATATTGATATGATTTCAAGTTGCAGGAAATAAAATTACCTGATTTTAGCCTGAACAGCGTATACAGGATGGTTAAGGAAATAGAGTAAAATAACGAAATTTTATTCCCAGAGAATTAAAGCATTTTAAGACTATCAATTCTTGAGAAATTTGGTTCCTCAGATCATTTCAGTATTTTGGGCTAGGTTGATGATTATCTAATCTTCTTTGGAGCACATCCCATGCATGTTCTATGCAATTCAAATCTGGTGAGTGCGGAGGTATTGGTTAATATGGAATGCCAAGCTCATCGGGCGCATTTTCCAACTATGGCTGCACGGTGCGGTTTAGCGTTATCGTCTAGAAATTGAAAAGTTTCACCAATAGCAGCGTGAAAACTTGACCATACATTGTCAATGACATGCTCCCTATGGTGTGCAGCGGTCATATTCTCAGGACATTTGTGTAGATCTGTGAGCCCGTTGAAACCTATCCCGGCCCATATCATAACACTACACCCTCGGAATGGATGATTTTCTTGGACATAGCGACTGAAAATCGTCCATATCTGGATTCATCAGTCATTGATCGTTCCAATTGATATGTTGCCTTGCCCATTCCAGTCGTTGACGCTTATGGTCACGTGTTAATGGAACTCCTCTTAATGGACGTCTAGAACATAGATTCACCTCTCTCAAACTTCGTCTGATGGTTTCGATGGAAACTTGGACCCCATCTGCATTTTGAAGAGTATTCCGTAGCATTCTACACGTAGATGTAGGCTTTCTTCTCACCGAAACGGTGTTGAAACAATCCTGAGCAGGTGTTGTTTTTCGTCGCCTACCAAGCCTTCGCCTTTTCCACACGGAACCTGTTTTCCTGAACCTATTCCGATAGATATCATACTTTGGCCGACTTGGGGCCTTTCCGCTAGAAAAACCTGAGTTAGGCCACCCTGTAGCATTCCGATAGCATTATTAGCATCAGCGTTTGTTAACGCCTTGGCATTTTCAGAAAACTCGTATCAAATCGAAGCCGTTGATGAACTGACTGACCCTTATTTGATCGATTCAAGTTGCTATTGAGTTTTAATGATTTTACAGCAATTTTCTCGAAAATTACATCCTTTTCAAAACGATTGAATACGATATCCCTAATTCTTGGGGAGCAGTATACTTGATACAGAGTTAGACGCGCCAATGACCTTACTCCAATGCCATGTGAACTCAAACAATCTGACAACACGTCTAATGCTTCTGTCCGTTTTTTAATATTTCCATTATAATCAATTCCATTCTTTGTTTTTATTATAGATATTTTGTTGTTGTTGATATATTATTCCTATACAGATAAACTGCTTTGTATATGCTCATTTCGTCGATGTTCCTTGTTATCATCCCTGTTTCATATGTTTCTCAAACATCTCGATTTGAAAAAGTGTTTATCTGTGAAGTTTTTGTTGCATATCTGCAGCATCACAGATTGCTTGATGGAGCATAATATCTTCTTGTGGAACCTTATTTTAATCATTCTTGCTCGAGCTCAAAGTCCATATACAATGTGGCTAATTTAATACGAAACATTTCCCAAAACTGTTTTATTAGCTTGCATCTATTGTCCTACCAGCATCTATCAACTGAATTACAAATGATAGAAGGAGGATTGGCTGTCGTCTTTTGAAAACTCAAGGTTGAACTGAAGGATAATTAAAGATTTCAATTAATTACCTCGAAAGTTGTATACCTGCTGTGTTTGCATATATCTCAACATGTCAAAATGATGTGCGAGATGAAAAGGATGTGGGAATCGGAATATAAATTCGATTCTAATCGATGGAAAAGTTCTGGGAATCGAATGAATAGTCATTAGTGCAACAATATGTTTGATTTGGAGAACTTGGGAGATTATTTTTGTTTGCATAATAACAGGTAGTTACTCTACTGTTACGTATAGCAATCACATCTGATTCGGTAAATTAGTATGGTGCAATTTTAATAATTGTTCTCTGATAAATCGAGAGATACAAGATTGTGCGGTAGGGATTCTTCGGTAGGGATACTTGAACAGATCAATGTTCTATAGTTGTTAGGCACTGTCCAGAATTGCTTTGTTTATCTGCTTTTATCCTAGGTTAAAAAAAATTCGAATAATTAAATCCGACAATAGTTTTTTCATGCACCTTTCTTGTTCAACGGGAACATAATGTGTGGTTTTTCGTTGGATTAGATAATAAAAGTGCGAATTTCAATTTTAGTAACGATTGAAACTTCATTGGAAAAATTATTTCTACTTTCCTTCCTGTCTGCAACTTTTTCATTGCCATGAAAATATTGATAATTCGGTCAACCACAGAAGCGTTTATTCGAACTATAACTTGAATCCAAGGGTTAATGCTAAATTGTAGAATATTTTATGTCGATTAAAATATAGTATCTGGTTTCGCCGATCTTCGGACGTTTTTTTTTATTAAATTAGTAAATTTAGTAAATGAAAAGCATACCAATGAAATAAGAAGAATTACCTTTCCGACATGATAATAAAATAACTATAATTTATTCATTCAAATGAAAATTCCGAATGTAGTTAATAGGTTCATAGGTAGCTACAATTTTTTGTCGTTAAAGTATTTGAATGATGTATTAGAGTCTGCTTGAGCAAATATTCCGCATTTACTAACACCTCTGCACTCAGGAGATTTGAATTACATCGAACATGCATGGGATATGCTCCAAAGATGATTAAATAATCATCAACCTATCCCTGAATCCTTAAATGATCTGAGAGAGCTTCTGCCCCGTTTATGGAACCAAATTCTTCAAGAAATGTTCAACAACCTCGTGTGTAGTATGCAAAGATTTTAAACTGTTATTGATGCCTGTGGAGGCCATACATTGTATTGATAGTCTTAAATTGCTTGAATTCTGTGAGAATAATTTTTTTTCAACCACTCTGTATATGCTGCAGACCTTCAGGTTGAGATTAATTTTATTTCCTGCAACTTGAAATCATATGAATATGAATTTTCTTCACAAAATCATTCAAACTATTTTTTTCTGCAATTTGAGTCAATATCCCTAACTCATGTTGAGCAGTTTATTTTGCCCATTTCTTCTTGAGACTATGTTATGAATGTTGTGTAGCATTCAATATATCTATGTACCTAGCAATTGTCTTTTATTGTGATTGCTCTGTTCAAAGTTTTCAATATTCGTGATTTTTTAAGACCTTCATTTCTTGTTATACTTTTATTTTATTTGTCGTTTTCGAGATACACCCAACAGTTTCGCGATGGACTATGACCTGAAGGATTCATGAGAACTTATTGTTTCGCAACAATACTACAGATATAAGGATAGAGCTCATAATTAATCGAAATATCCTATTCAAATATATCCTGACCCAGAAATAATGATTGATTCCGCTGATTCGCGAATATATGTTATTTTGAAACACGACAAATTACAGGTAATAGGAGACAATAAACATGTCGTATACAGTCATTATACCTGTCGTGCATCTGCATAATTAAGACTTAATTGAATGAATTTGATTTGCACAATGACATCTTCCACATTGGATCGGGCACAAGGATTCAATTAAAAGAACGAATGCTTCTCAAGAGAAGAGAAGACTTAAAACTGAAAGCACGTTCGAATCATTTGAAGTTGTCAAATTCATACAGTTCCTGATTATATTCTGAATGAGACGTACAGGATTCATTCACAGTTTAGGTTCAATAATGTTGAATTATCACATGGCATTGAAGTTATTCCATACAATTGGCTCTTATTAATCTGTATTGGGATTTTTTCCCATTTTTTCCATGATGTATTCGCCACTAATATACTGTCAGTTGCATTTCCATGTCATTTTCATGCTATTCATAACGTTTGAAAATGTGTCCACGTGTGGATCATCAAGAATCAATGAAAATATTGGTAATCCTCATTAGTTCTACTCAATTTCTTCAAACTAGTTTTAGGTGCTTCCTCTAAGATGTAAATTTTATTATATTTTTTTAGTTCATACATATTTTCAGATATCTCTAGATTTCTCACATAGAGATGATGACACCAAGACTGAAGATTCTCATGTCTTTCTCTTTGGTAATGAATACTGATTTATTTTATTCTCATGTTAATCTTGTTATTTTAATCAGTTCGTTTCATTCATCAAAGGTTCACCTATCATAACTCTTGCTGATTACTGTCCTCGAGTTTCAGATGAATGAATTTTCAAACCTACAGAGTGAACCTTGGAAATTAGTCTATTTCCTGCAGAAAACGAGCCTTATGCTGAGCTCAAAACCAAAGGATTAGTGGTTTTATTCACTCATAGTACTCTCTTTTTTGTGTTTCTCATAATTTTTCAATTTTATCCTCTATTTTTCTGACTGAACTTACTCTAATTTATAACAATTCGGTATGCTCTAATAATATGCCTTGTGCTTAATATTGAATTAGTTGAACTGTCTCAAAGTCTAAGTCTAACTTCATATGAACACTTTTTTGAACTTCTCCAGATTACCTCTGTTTTTAGTTGGATAATGTCACTCTGAGTCTTCATTTTAATGAACTGCTCGACATGAGTTAGGGATATTGAATTTGAAATTGCAAAAAATATAATTTAAATGAGATCTTGTGATAAAAATTCATATTAATATGAATTCAAGTTGCAGAAAATAAAATTAATTTTAGCCTGTAGGTCTGCAGCGTATAATGGGTGGTTAAGAAAAATCGACTAAAAAAAAGAAATTCTATTCCCAGAGAATTCAAGCATTTTAAGACTATCAATACAATGTATGGCCTTCACGGGCATCAATAACAGCTTGACATCTTCTTTGCATACTACACACGAGGTTGTTGAATTAGGGGATATGCGTGGGATTGTCCATCTTCGAGAATCTGAAAATCGTCAATATCTGGATTCAACAGTGAAAAGGACACTACGCCATTGATCGTTCCGATTGATTTGTTGCCTTGCCCATTCTAGTCTTTGACGCTTATGGTCACGTGTTAATGAAACTCCTCTTAAAGAAAGTCTAGAACCTAGATTCACCTCTCTCAAACATCGTCTGAGGTTTCGATTGCAACTTAGACCCCATCTGCATTTCGAAGAGTATTCCGTAGCATTCTATACGTAGATGTAGGCTTTCTTCTCGCCGAAACGGTGATGAAACGATCCTGAGCAGGTGTTGTTTTGCGTCGCCCACCAAGACTCGGTCTTTCCAACACGGAATCTGTCTCCCTGAACCTATTCCAAAGTCGAGATATCACACTTTGGCTGACTTGGAGCCTTTCGGTTACAACAACCTGAGTTAGGCCACCCTATAGCATTCCGACAGGCCTATTAGCCTCAGCGTTTGTTAATTTTCGTCTTGGCATTTTCAGAAAACTCGTTTCAAATCAAAGCCGTTAATAAACTCCATTTCAAAATAGGAACAATCATGAAGCATATGCAAAGAACCATTCGATTAAATACGATATCCTTAACTCTTGTGGAGCAGTATGTTTGTATTTTTTTCTACTGTATTAGCTTTATGCGGGCGACTTATTCATTTTATGATTGTTAATGATGTCAATAAATGTTTTACACTACAATCGCCAACTCAATCATCTGGATAAAGACCTCAACAGTATTTTGACAAAATCTGAACACTTCCGATTTTGAAGGAGGGTTCCTTACTACGAAAACTGAACACTGGGTGACTTCTACCTATTGGCGACAAGCAAGCTCTGATCTTAAATCCCACACTTGCAATGGCAACAAAGCTCGATTTGTCGCAAATTATTCAATTTTTCAGTTATGTTGGCTTCTTTTCTTGAGTTTATCGATAAAGGCTAAAGTTCATGTATGCCAATGATTTCATGATTTGAATTTGAAATTTGAATTTGAATCCTGTATGTTAAGATGTATAAGACAAAGGTTAACGCTTCAAGGAGAAGCCTCCATCAATAAGGGTAGTTGCTCTCAGTCTGGATCTCCGTTAGTCCATTGTCACAGTTCGGAACTAATAATTCTGAATTTTGACAATATATATGTGTTAAGATGTATGTCATACTTTTTCCTTCATACCGATCAGTACCAAAACAAAGTGTTGGCAACAACAGTTCAAGAACTTTCTCACTTTTGTCTGCAACTCCATCGTAGTATCATCAGATACGCGATACTCACCATTCACTTGGGTCTGCCATACAGCATCGCCGACTCCCCACAAGCCTGACGCCATGTAAAACAGCTTCGCATTGTTGATGTTGGGCTTCCAAATGAGGAACCAAACCACCAGTCCGGTATGTACAAGGAAACCAAGTCCGATAATCGGAGCCCTACCGACGTACTTCATGACAGATCCAAAGAGTAGACTGCAGATGGCGTTGACCACGCCGAAACAGATCATGACATAACCCACCGAAGGAATACCCAAGGCGCAAGAAACGTAGGCCTGCGTGAAGTCTGCTCCGATGAACGCCTGCTCCATACCGATGAAGATGGTTATGGGTATCAGGAGCTGCTGGTAAGGCTTCTTCAGTTGGTAAGCGGTCGCCGAGAGCAATTGGATGCCGCTCAATTCAACGGTACTGGGCCTTCGTTGTCTTTCACCATACCTGCAATTGAAGATAACTTAGTCATTGTCTTCATCAACTTCTAGATTTGAACGTTCACCATCTTATCAAAGTGTAAGATTATTCAATCATTTGCCAACTCCTTTGAAAGTATTGAATATGATGGAATTCAAGAAAAGTATAAAGGATCTACTGCTTAGCAAGGGTTACTATTCTGTTTCAGAATATTTGAATGAAGTTACATTAAAATCATGTGGAGGAGTGACATTCGGTATTAATTAGTTTTTATTTTACGAGAGTTTTGTATACTGACTTGTCCTATACTCTATATAGTCTGAAAGGATCAATAAACTTCATTATAATTAGAATGACAATTCTCGAAATATGTCGTAGTTTTTGGTCCTGAAAAATATTCTGTTTTCTTGTGTTATAAAATGTTTGGTTTATCTATGGGAGATGATTTCCTTTCATTGGGGTCCCGTTGCGGTCTTCAAACATCTTAAGTGCCGAAAAATCATCACCTGGCAGGTCGTATCCGGTTTGAAAAAACTCTCAGGACCAGAGAGCAAGAATTTGTGGATTTTGAATTTGAATTTCGAAGGAATTTCGAAAGACAAGTGTGATTACGTCCCCAAATTAGCTGATGAACATGGTATCGAAATGATTCTTCTGCAAGAAACCTCTCGAGAGTTCTCATATTTTGTAAAAAAGTTAATAAATAAATAAAACCCACACGGCAACAGAAAAAAATCCTCGTGAAAAAGGAGTTGAAAGTGATTTATTAATTGATTTTTTACAAGATTCGCTTGTTATGTAATTTTCAACAGATTCGGAAAGGGGAAATTTGTTTTCATTTCGTTCAAATTTTGTGACATTTCTGTCATAAATATTTATAAACCTCCGAACATTATTTTGGCCAAGAAATCTGAATGTTGATGTTTTTTAAAGTAGCAAATGCATTTGATTTATTCTGAATAATCCCCTGTTCAGGATAATAATAATAGTCATTGTCTTGAAGCAGTTGTTCGTAAGGTACCAATTTCATTTTCAAAAATTTGTTTGGGTTGATATTTATAATAATTATTCAGTAAGCGTTGAAACCGATTTAATTGAATCATTTCATGATTTTTTTAATTCAACTATAAACACGATATATGTATTCATATGAGCGATAAGCTGAGTTAGGTTCGATCGTTGTCAGTATTGTCAGTATATCTTTCAATTTCATTGTCGAAAATGGGATACGTTTATTTATATACAGGGTTATTCGGGAATATGGCTCTATAGAATATTTTTGGGAAAGACACAAGATTCAGGATGAAATTCTAAAGGTAAGCTTCAAGTGAGAAGACGACTTCTCGTATATTTTTCGAAGGTTCTAGCCTTTCCGGTTTTTCTGGAAGTGACATCAACTTCCGTTTTTCAGATGGTAATACCCATTTTTTATTGCATAAATAGATTCTCAATTGAATTCTGAGTCTTTTTGATTCCAAAACTTTGAATTTTCCCGAGAAAATTCTCTTTAAATGAGGAAATACGAAAAAAAATCTCAAAATTAAAATCTGTTGTACAGACAACTTCCCAGATGCGCAGATTTGTAGCTAGAAAGTTGGGGGTTCGTTAACTTGATGCACAAATGTACCTTATTTTATCAGTAACAAGAATTTTTTCTGTACACTCACTCGTTCCGCCTCCAGAAGTTGTGAAATTTTGAGTTCTTCGTGAATCGTGAAAAACATGGAACCTAAGTTCTTGTAAGTGAAATATTTTCTATTTGCGCCCTGGTTTTGTCATAATTTTTTTTATATAAATCTTAAAACTTCAATTCATGATCCTGACAGGCTAAATATAATCACAAAAAAAAAAAAAAGTTTCAGTTGATTTCGTGGGTTGCCATATGACAACCCTAGGCGCTTATACTCAGTGATAATGTTGACCGGATAAGAATTCGTAGTAAGAAATGGTATTGGCGATTGTTTCATGGTTGCTAGACGTAGCTATGCAAATTAGCTGGATTCTGTACAATAAAACAAGAAGACTAAAAAATTCGCAACTCGAATTAAAACGAGAAGTGGTCAACAGCTATTTGAAAAAGTATGGGGTAACACCGAAAGGACAAGGAAGGCGATGATCCTCTTGTTCTTCTTCCAGAGATAGTCGAATTTCCAATTCCGTAAAATTCGATGAACTCAATCATCTTGTGAAGTACACAGAAGACAAAAAGAGTGCGCTGTACGTGGATGTAAGTCGATCATGAGAACAATGTGTTCAAAATGCGATGTTGGACTTTGCATAGATTGTTTTTATCCGTTTCATACCGTATGATATTTGTATTATGACATTGTAAATATTTTGTAAATGAATAAAATGTTTTGAAACTATTAAAATGTCAAAAAATTTCATGTATCTTTTCAGAATAATAGTATTTCCTCTGAAAATTAAAATATTCCCGAAGAGTGATCACAAGCGCCTAGGGTTGCCATATGGCAACCGTCAATTTTGAAAAAACTAGAGAGCGTTTAAAATTTTTATATTATTTTTCCGTCTTTACAGAGCGTTTCGGACCAGCTTTTTCATTGTATCTTTGCAGTTGGTGTGACTTACGAAATTTGACAGATCAAATTGAGTGGATCTGAAGTCGATACTGACAACCACAAAACGAAGAATATAACTGAAAACAATGCTGTAATGAGTTTCATCACAGCACTACTTTTAGCACTGTAATGAACTCATTACGATACTGATATAAAAAAAAATTTTTGTGAGGGCTTATCTGCCGATTTTATTTTGTAGCAGTTTATACACTTGATGATATATCATATCCTTTCATCTAGAGTGTTCATTAGAAACGATGATATTAAATCGTCATTAAGAGTAATTTCAGCGCCTTCATTACCTCTAGTGGCGAAAAAATTAATAAAACATCACTGTCACGAATATAATCCGAAATTATTGGGAGAATTCCCACTATTAGTGGATTCTGCGCGAATTTCCGATATAGAAGTTGATTGTTACATCCTTCGGTAACGCTGTGTACCTACAAGAACGTTATTTAATGATTGTTATTGAAGTTGTAAGTCGAGCGATTGTCTTCATGGAAATTTTAACATTGAAATTCCAACTGTGTGGTTTATTCGTATATTACGTAATATCCAAGAGGTATCCAACTTCATTATTGGGTAGACGGAATATACAGTATGTTGAAAGGGAAATTGCTGAACTCTAGCTCATAAAGAAATTATTTGGAATTATTATTCTTCAAAAATAATCAAAAAAATTCTGGATTTTTCAGGCAGACTTAAATTGCAAACATATATAGTTTGAATAATTTTATGATGAAAATTCATATTTAAAAGCTGCAGGAAATAAAATTAATTTTAGCCTGTAGGTCTGCAGCGTTTACAGGGTGGATGAGAAAAATCGAGTAAAATAACGAAATTTTATTCCCACAGAATTCAAGCATTTTGAGACTATCAATACAATGTATAGCTTATAGCTTGACATCTTCTTTGCATACTACACACGAGGTTGTTGAACATTTCTTGAGGAATTTGGTTCCATAATCTGGTGAGAGCGGAGGTATTGGTAAATGTGGAATACCAAGCTCCTCGCGCGCATTCTCATGTATGGCTGCATGGTGCGGTATAGCGTTATCATCTAGAAATTGAAAAGTTTCACCAATAGCAGCTTGAAAATTTGGCAGAACATTATCAATGGCATGCTCCCTATAGTGTGAGGCGGTCATATTCCCAGGACAAATGTGTAGATATGTGCGCCCGTTGAAACACATCCCAGCCCATACTATAACACTACCCCCTCGGAATGATTGGACTTCTTGGACGTATTAGACAATTTTTTCAAATATAAAACGTATTACAGATGTGTTTTAGTTAGCCTGGAGGTTTTTTGAAACAATGTTGACATAAGAAATCTTCCGTCCTAACACCTTCAGAGACAAAATCTACATAAAAAACTACTTTTGAACCAACTAATTTAAGCTTCTTTAGTAAATAAATACAGATAACCTAACCTAACCTAACACCTTCAGAGACAAAATCTACATAAAAAACTACTTTTGAACCAAGTAATTTAAGCTTCTTGAGTAAATAAATACAAATATCGTCATCTAGTTGTGTCGAATTTTTCGATGAGGGTTCAATAATTCTTACCTGATTAAATTTAGCGAAAGCTTTCGATATTCTTGATAAGTTTGTTCTTTGATGAACTAGATTATTTTGTTTTTGGTGAGTCTGCTTTGAGTCACTCCAGATCTAGTTTCTCTTGTCGCTATCAGTGCGTTAAATCACGTGATAAATCATCGAAATACTGCCTGATAACGTCAGGTGTACCCCAGGGTTCAATTCTGAGCCCTTTGTTATTTTCTATATACCATTCTGACCGGTAAATCAGTAAATAATTTTCAGCCCATATCTGAATTCTTATACTGGGAAATAATATTTTTTCTGGGTGTTTTAGCAAACGACAGTCGTGAGCGTCGAATTGACATAATGTACTATTCGAATTGTTTCTCTCGAAAATGTCATTTAATATTAAAGAGCAATGTTGTTATTCCCATACTCAATGTTTTTCAACGCAGATTTCATTATCGCTATAAAAACGCCAATATGAAATATAAGTACATGTCGAAGACTAAAATGAAAAGCATGAAACACCCTTATTTGGGCATCCACTCTCGATCGGCTCATAAAGAAAGCAAAATAGCGGAAGTAACAGGACATGTTAAGTTGCTGTAGCTGCCGAAGACTTGCCCAAAGAGAAACAACTACACCTTTACGATAGTCGTTTCGAATCTGAATAAGCCGAAATCTCATTTGCATATCGAGAATTGATAACCGGCATGTTTGCATTCCAGGAAATATTTAGTATGTCAAACGAACATTATATTACCGTTTGATTTCTTCGTAGTGATCATAACGATGGTCTGTATTGCTTCAGCCGTACAGTTCGTGATTAATGCTAAAAGAAATCTGTAGTTAAAGTCTGACTTCATCTCATGAATTACCCGATATAGAGTTGAATTCTTTGAATTTCTTGAGTAAAAATGGAGATTTCAAATTTTCACATGGATTCACTTGAATAGAATAAGACCATAGGGTGGTATTAAATTTAGATTGATTATTCTGATGATATCAAGGAAAAGAGACTCTTGAATGCTTTATCATAGTCTAAGATTCAGATCTTCACCGAGCTGATAATAGAACAAAACCTATTTATAATGAATTTCGTATGTAAGAAAATATACATTAGGGACATCGTATTCAATATTTCGAACAGTATGTAATCTTTGAGAAAATCGCCGTAAAATCATTCAACACTCAATAAAAACTTAAATCGATCCAATAAAAATCAGTATTTTGTCAATCTGGTCGCCTTTTTTCTGCAGTTTGGTTCTTTGCATATGCTTCATGAATGTTCTTATTCTGAAAAGTAGTTTATCAACGATTTCGATTTGAAACGAGTTTTCTCGAAATGCCAAGAAGTAAATTAACAAACGCTAAGGCTAATAGGGCTGTAGGAATGCCACAGGGCGGCCTAATTCAGATTGTTGTAGCGGAAAGGCTCCAAGTCAGCCAAAGTGTGATATCTCGACTTTGGAATAGGTTCGAAGAGATAGGTTGCGTGTTGGAAAGACCAAGGCTTGGTGGGCGACGAAAAACAACAGCTGCTCAGGATCGTTTCATCACCGTTTCGGCGAGAAGAATGCCTACATCTATGTGTAGAATGCTACAGAATACTCTTCGAAATGCAGATGGGGTCAAATTTTCACGCTGCTATTGGTGAAACTTTTCAATTTCTAGACGATAACGCTAGACCGCACCGTGCAGCCATTGTTGAGAATGCGCGCGAGGAGCTTGGTATTCCACATTTACTAATACCTCCGCACTCACCAGATTTGAATTGCATAGAACATGCATGGGATATGCTCCAAAGGAGATTAGATAATAATCAACCTTCTCCAGAATCCTTGAATGATCTGGGAGAGCTTCTGCCCCGTTTATGAAACCAAATTCTTCAAGAAATGTTCAACAACCTCGTGTGTAGTATGCGAAGAAGATGTAATAATAATAATAATAATAATAATTGACTTTATTCAGTAGGCAATATAACACCATATCACAAGACATTTTACATTACTATCAATTTACTACCTACCAAAAAGGCGAAGTCTAGCAGAAATGCTAATCAACTTAACCTGAAGAAACTTATTTCGTATACTTCAAGATGAATTACACAAGTAAAAAAAAATTAATATAATGATGACGCACAAAAAAAAAATTGTTTTACAAAAAAAAAAATTCTTTTACAAAATTCAGAAAGTGAAGCCAAATGCAAATGATCACAAACATTCAAGCTGTTATTGATGCCCGTGGAGGCCTTACATTGTATTGATAATCCCAAAATGCTCGAATTCTCTCGGTATAAAATTTCGTTATTTTACTCGATTTTTCTTAACCACCCTGTATACACTGCAGACCTACAGGCTGAAATCAATTTTATTTCCTGCAAATTGAAATCATATTGATATGAATTTTCAGCACAAAATCCCATTTTAACTATATTCTTGTGCAATTTAAGTCAAATGCATAACTCATGTGGAGCAGTTTATATCCGTAAAATCTGTGTGAAACTAAACTATTTCCGCACAAGTTTTCTCTGCGAGAGATGAAAAATTGAACGAACCTGCCCCAGAATTAGAGAAAGACTTTATTACAAAAAAATTTTCACGAAGTCTTTCTGTTCCACTGCCAGATAATTTCCTAATTTTAAAAGCCCGGCGCATACACCAATTCGTAACATGATTTCAAAATTGTGGACCAATATTCTAGTAGAAGGAGGTGCACAATAAAATACCAAGATAAATGTGAAGGAGCTTCAAGAAATTGCATTTCTTAGGGAAGTGAAAATATCCTTTATCCGTTCCTATAGACAAAAGTAATCGATAAATAACGTCATCTTTAATTCCATGACTGGATAAACAAGGTCCTCTTTAGCATGAAAAAATAGGGCTATAAAAAAAGTTAGGCTCCACGCAGCATTCACAGAAAAGTTGGATAGACTCAGAAGGTATCAAGATCAATATTTTCGTGATTTCCCGATATAATCTTCAAGTACACATACAAACCAGCTGTTGCCAGGACAACTTCAAATATTCAGTAGCCCATTCTGTTCAGAATTCTTGGGCAAGACGAGATTCTTCAGCGTATGTTAAACTCCCACGTAATTTTTCGATTCTCGCAAAAGTACATATAGTGGTTTGGTATCTCGGCAATAAAATTTGAAAGCCGGTATCCGAGTAAAGACAACTTCTTTTTTGTTGACACTTACTTGGTGCTTGAATTATTGCTCCCCGTTTTCCATACATTTCATGTTCATGAATCAGTGGCGTGGAGATAAGGATCAGTAGGAAATGTCGAAGAGTTGTAATGGAATATTTAGATTGATGTTCAGGTTTCCCAGAGTCGAATAGATTATGCACGAACTTATGAACTTGTTGCGATGCAATATTAGATGAAATATGAAAGGGTATAGAGGATCAAAAATAATTTTAGCTCAACCTGAGAAAATGTGAAAATAGCATTCTGATGGCAAGAGTGATTGACTTCCTATAAAAATTCATGCACCTTACGTCTTTATTTCTTTGTCTGATCAATGATTATGGGAGATAGGACCTACTGAATCATTATGTATCTCCTAGTGTATGACAAACATCAATTATTTTTCCAACAGAACCGTTAACTTGAAACTTGTTATTTATTCTTTCAATTCTCTAGTTCTCAGTTTCAATTTTATATTCAAATCATTCTCATTCTTTTATGTTAACTAAAAAGTTTTTCTCCTGGTAGTTTCTTGCAATATAAGTCCACAATAAAAAAACACTTCCAGATAGTTGACACCGATTGTTTCTTATGAATATATAATGTCCAAATCTAAATATACAGGGTGAGTCTTCGACTTGTACATATATTTTATCAATACGAGGCCCAAAGGAATACTTATTTCGTATAGAAGCCTTGAGAAGAAGATTAAGCCGTTTTTAAACTTTCATAATGAGCTATGAATTATGTCAGTGAAGTTTTTCTGAGCAATAGATCAACTTTCGAAAAATTGTAACATTCAGCCAAGGAATGATTAAAATAAAATTCCAGTTCAACGCAGAATCTTACAATCTAGGAATAGGAATGTGATGAATCATTTGAAAGGAAATTGATTTTTCTACTAGCAATTTTCAAAATATACAAGGCATCCCATTCGAAAAAATGCAGTTTCAACCGTTTTTGTATTTCTCGATGCACCATCGAATGTTGAATGACCCTGTATGAAAGGAAGCGTATTTCGTGAAACCCGCATTCTGCATACGGAATTTCAGCTTGCTAAGATTTATATTATGGAAATTATATATGTTTAACCAAAGCTAAGTTTTGCATGAAAAATGGAAATCTTATTACGATGAATAGAAAAGTGCAATAATATACAGGGTGTGCCATTTGAAATAACAAAGTAGTTAATACTTTTTGACATAAGCGGCAACAAGCAGCACTGAAAATATTTGAGATCGATAGAGCATCTGTTCTTGTCTAAGAAACCAAATTTTTAATGAATTTTTGCTTTCCGTTCTCCGTAAATGTCTAACTTACCATCGACCGTGGATCACCCTGTATATATTCTATGAGACAGCAGCCAAGATTAAATTTAGGTTCAATAATTATATCTGATTTGTAATACATTATTTTGATTTTTTTTTATTATGGATAACATAATGATAGTTACTGTAGTACCGTAGTTTGATACTATGTACTTGGTTGAATTAAGACCAACTAGTGTTATTTATTCTGTAGATCTTGATGATTATTCATGTTATTTCGATGTTATTTGTTTTTAATTGAACACACCGAAATGAACTTTTCATTCGAACTTAATTTCCAACATAAAAGGTGCACCTTCCTATTAATATTATAATTTTTAAATGGGAAACGACTGCGATAACATATGAAGCTGGGTAAACTAAGAATTTAAGGGACATTCAGAAGACAAACTTTTTTTTTCATGCAGGAATTAAAACTCAAGGATTTGATAAATTTTGAGTTTTTAAGGTAAAGGAAAATTTTGGATTGAGTCTTTTTCTACGATGAATTGTACAACGTTATACTTGAGATAACGTTTAAAATATAAGTAGGGGAAAATAGACCCAATGTGACATTTCAAAAATCTCAAAAAGTTTTTTTTCTGGCTGCTATTTTTTCTGGCATAGGTATATTCTATAAATCAAATGATGACCTATTTCATATGAAGAATAGTTTTGAGTATCTGATTTGTTTACGTTTTCTTCAAATAATAATCGTATGCGGCTTATGGATTTACATTGTTGGAATGAACTAGAATATCAGGAAGATGGTCAAATATTGAATCAGCTGTCCCAACACTCGTGGATAGTTCTGTTGAATCACAGTCTTTTGTAACACCCTATAAGGAATAAGCTTCTAGTCGGGTTTCTCAGGTGTATCACCGCAAATTATAAAAAAAGAACTTGCTTCTCCGCATTGCCAAGAATTGCTATTTTTATACCGTATTTCGAGAAGGTTGGTACGATACATCCATAAAACAGAAAACTCGCGGGTGATTGTTATATTCCTTGTGTAAAACACCGCTCTTCACATTGGCGCTAATTCTTTCTTATAGAATGAGATTTTTTGCGAGTTTTGAAGGAATGCGAATGAAGAGAGATTTACAGGGACGTATTCAGAGTTAATTTCAGAAGCAAGTGGATATCATACCTAATTCAGACGTTGAACAAGGATGAATTTGTGTTTCCAAATCTGAGGGAGTTAAGGATGAAATTGCTGAAACCCATGATGAAATCATGGGTTTCATATTATCGAAAAGAATAGCTGAAATTTTTCTGCTTCAAATTTCCTTTTTTTCCAGTTGCCTTCCCTGGGAAATGATTTTCACAATTTACCTTGAAATAAATGTTTCTGACTTATTTTATTTCACAAAAAGAACGCTCACAGGCATGAACACCCAAGTATTAAGTTCCTAATCGAAGAAATACAAATAAGTGTGAAAAAACTAATCGAAATGATGAACAAAAACAAGCGAATCCTACCCAGTAAAATTCATAGTGAAATTTCGAGTTATCAGACAATAAAGTCGCTGTCGATATTCTTGTTGACACCAATTCGACCAATTCTTGGAATCCATGCATAAATAAATGAACACCTAAAGACGAGATGTGCTTCTCTCTAGGATCATCATCGTTATTCATTTGGTGAATTTCGGCCAGCGCCATGCCAAGGACGTGTCCGAGATTGGAATTTCGGGCTTAAATTAATTCGATATTCGGTCACAGACAGCAGCCGTGTGCCTGAAATGGCCATTTGCATAAATATGTCGAGTTTTGCGGAATCCAGAAGCAGCCCAGAATTAATTAAAATCAGGTTAACCTCTTCGGCGAGGATTATCAGATAAACGGTAGACGCCATCAATTTTTATAGATTCTTTTTCTCGCTCTAAATCCTTCCTAAAAACAAGAATATTGTCATTAGCCGAAGCTTCAACCGAAAATGTCCTCAGATCTTACTAAATGATGAAGAATTCAGTTTTGAAAGAAGGAAAAAGAACTAAACTTAAAATTGTTCAAATTTAAATTGTTCAAAAAAAAAACAGTGGGTGATTTATCAAGGATGGTGACTGGTCGTATTCTGCAAACCCTCAGTCTAAAAACTTCCACTACTGCAAAAATTTGAAGAATCAAAATAAAATTAAAATTTTTTGGGCAATTTTCAACGCAGTAACTTCGGGAGAAATGGTCTTACAAGAAATAACAAAACAGAAAATTGTAGCTCCAAGTATCACGTTTTTGGATAATAACTTGAAAGATTTGTTTCGTCAGTAGTTTTTAAGTAATATCAAAGCAACAAAAATAAATTTTTTTGCTTAACCCCAATAATGATCGCATACTTCGTTCATTTGAATTTAATTTTCTTCTTTATTGATCTTGTTACGTCCACTTCTTATGGAGATAACGTTCTTCAAATGAAAAAGGATCCTTTTGTCTTTGACTATCGATATCTCAGAAACCAATGATGACACAGACATTTATTGGTTAGTTTCGAAAATTTGGGTGAATTCCCTTCAACGGCTTTTTATTGCTTTTTGTGGACAATTTTTTTCTCTTTTCCACATGAATTTGAAAATGCAACGAAATTAGGGCTTCTGGTGTTTTTGGAATGTTCCAAAAAACCTTATAAAGAGTCAAATCAATCCAGCCAGCCGTTTTTTGTTTAACTCGATCGAATTTTCGAAACAATATAAGAATCGAATTAGTTACCAAAAAAGAAACTTAAACAATTCTGAAATATTTTGAGGTTGTTAGTTTTTCTAATATTACTCGAGAACCACTGACGCTACAACATTTTGAAGTTCTAATCAGGAAACAAGAAACCAGGGTCTAGTAATTTCTAGTTTGTTATTTCTTGTGCGCCCTTTTCTCTCTAAGTTAATTCCCCAAAATAATTTGATTTTATTCTGATGTTTCAATTTATGCCCGTAAAAAAAAACCATATCAAATTGAGAGACGAAAGTTTCGAAACAAAATTATAATAAGGGACCAAGAGAAAACCATCTAGGAAATTTGATTACTTATGTTCATGGACTTTCGGAAAAAATTTAAAGAATTGGATCTAACTTCAAAATACAAACCATTTTTAAAACACGAAATCATTCGAGATCTATACTAACAAGAACATTTCAATGAGAAACAAAAGTCAAAACCTTTAGATAAACGATATAAGAAAGAGTGAACATGAAAATAACATATGAAATGAAGATTTCGGTAGATCCTGATGATATTATGTTGGATGAAAATAGTGATCTGGCCAATTATTCGGTGAGAGTAGAGTATTTGGATTCATTTGTTAAGGAAAGAACTAATATCAGGAAATTTTAAGCTGAAATAGATCAATATCACCATCATAGTAGTCTCTATTGATCTATGGTCACCATGTTTTGACAAATGTCAATTAATAAATCAAAAAATTTTCACGATTCTGAAGATTATCATGAATTTAAGATTTTTTCTGTTGAAGGATTTTGATATAAACTCCGAAATAAAAGAAATGAAAAGTAATAACATCTCCAAAAGTGGACATTTTCGTTTTCGCCCTGTATTTCAAGAACAACTTTCCTTACTTTCATTATAAATCTGAAAGTTCGTGTGTTTTTTACTTTATTCGTTTGCTTGTCTTCATATAACTCTAGAATCAAATAGCCAATTTTGATGGCAATTTCACTCTGGTTTAGAGGATTCATTCGATTAGGTTTTCGTATGAAATTCATTCCTATTTAAAAAAGAGATGACGAGAGATATCGATGCCTTATAATCCCTTATGATTCGTCTATGCAGAAGGTTTTTTAAAGTGTGTTATTTCTGGTCCACCTGTATAGATCGCAGCTATAGTGACTCACTGCTTCAAGTAGAACACGTGCGCTTCTCAGAAATAAGAATGAGTTTATTGATTGATAACACCTCCATTGCTCTGCAATAGTTTCCTCGGTGCCACTGTGAGTAACGAGAGCTATTATAATAAAAAGTTGTTTTTGTATGGTGATTTAGTCTTTCAGTTTCCAGGATGACATGAATAACAACAAGCAGTCGTATAAATCTGTCTTGGTCCAAAACACCTAGGATTAATTCCGCATATAGAGATATATGGTCGATAATTATACCATTGATTAAATTGTTAATCCTTCTTTTGTTCAATTTAGAGGTTATAAATAATTGGATGGGAATACTATGTTGTTAACAAGATAAAAACGGAAATATGACCCATTCAACAGTTTCCGAGCTCGACAGACCATAACGTTTCTAGTTTGATCTGTACCTACAATCATCAGAGTTTCATTGATGGATATTTTACAAATTGCGGTATTAATTGGAAGATTTTTTACGGCTGTTCTTGAATTGAAATAATGAATGGTGAGTTCGTGTTGGTGTAAAAAAATACATCTTCGTTTCACCAACACTGGGTTGATGTCATTTTTTTGACATTATGTTGAAGATCTACATCAACAGCTCTGAAAGTACTACTGAACTTGTTGGTTGGTGTATAATTCAACGAGAGAATCTCAGATGTAGGATTACCGCAGCGTGGTGTCCCTCAGGGATCGATGATAGGAGCCTTTTTGTTTCTTGATCTTCATAAACGATTTACCGGCTGATGAATCATTAGTTTAGGAGATGCAAGGTGTTTAATGAAAATTGGCCTAAATTTGCTATAGCTATAACTCTGGAATGCAACGTTCGATTTCGATCAAATGCAATGGGTTTGTTCAGTTCAGGAACTTCTTTCGAACAGTTCTTGAATTATCCATAATTTCAGGACAATACTCAGAATATCTTGATTTTTCTTGCAAGCCCCCAAATCTATATTTTTTACATTCCTCACAGAAATTTCGTTATTGCCATGAGAAACTACATAAGTTAGTCTAGAGAATTCAATTTTCACTTTGCATGGCACACTCATCACAAGAGCATAAGAACCGGAGAACCACGAAAGAAGATACAGGGTGTTGAATTTAACAAAAACTTTGACTGTCCGGAATTTATTGACGGGGAGTGTATAATATTATAATAAACTCTTATATTATAATACCTTGAAAGTGGACATGAAATTGTCCCGTACAATTAGTCCAGTCAATGAGGACGAAAATTACCTCTGAATTCTATCAAGATGCTTCGATTTTGATAAAATTTTCGATATGAGCAATACTTGTCTCCTACTCCTACCCTATGCTGATTTATGCATATTATTTTCAAGGAGTGAAAACAATCTCTTTATCCAAAATTAAAAGAAACTTGTTCTAACGTAAATCAAAGTAATTTTCGGGCCTCAGTAGCGTTTTATGAAGTTTAATGAAGGTCTCTATATACTTCAAGACCGTATAAACCACCCTCTTTCAGCATAAAATGTGTAAAAATGGGTCTTTATTAATATTATTAATTAATTTCAATCAATTTTATAACAGTATTTTAGATCAATGTTATTTTTAGTCATTTTTATTTGTCAACCTCTAAAAGCAACCCCTATCTGTTCAAAATAACAAAATGAAAATATTATTTAAATATTTCATTTATTCATCACTTTATTCACGTGAAATCAATAGTTTTTGTGTCAAAAAATTAATTTGATTCTGAGTGGCTGTCAATTATTTCTTCATCTTTGCCAAAGATTGGACAACTGTTTTGGCAGTTAACACCAGCACATTCAACACATGTAGCGTCACAAAGAAGACAGTTTTCTGCAGGTGCATGAACCATTGCATCCTTTTTTGCAGTTACAAAAAAATCATTTTCAACAATTTTTGTGGTGCAAGTGTTTTTTGCATATTTGTGGGCCGCAAATATCTATTGGTACTATTCCAACCGCAATCGACTGAATTGAGAGCTATATTGCCTAGCCATATTCGAATTGATGATTTTAGGCAAGTATTTATTTCATCGGCAGCCGTCGATTTTGGAATTACCGGTAATGGTTGTCGGAAGTCACAAGACCAAAGAAACAATGCGCCCTCAAAACATCCGTTTAGGCAACTCAAAATACACAGTAACTGTTTATATATATAATAGTAGAATGGAGATTTGTTGAGAACATTTCGTCATAAAATTTTCCGTAGTGTTCGAAAGAAAGATAGGTGTAATAACACATGGACTCAGATGCGTTAATATTATTAGAAAAAGTAGTTTACCGAATCAATATCAAATATGATACTTTCACGAATACCGTAGCGACACCTACTGGCGTTATTCGCAAGAAAGAAAATTATTTTCTAGTTTTTTTTTTCCATTTCATCAAATTTTTCAGAGTTTTAATGTATTTTATGTTAACCCCGTCGTAGAAGAATAAAAAAAAAATCTTTCATAACAAACAGTTCATCCAATCTTGAGTTATAAATGGTGTAACCAACAAAACGTCCGACTAAGTTTTATACATTCAGATATGTTTTATGAAAAAAATTTGAAATTCAAAAACAGCTCCTTCTGGGTATTGCAGTTCCTTTGTCAGTCAGTATATAAAAGTCAAACGAATATCCTGATTCCAACCAGGTCGCTATGACGAAACTCCTAATAGCGCAAATCGCTAGAATAGATCAATTCGTATCAACTATTTTGACACTTCAATAAGCGTTTTTCATGCGAACCTATCCCACTTCTGTATTCCGTAATTATGAATATTCCGGTTTCGGGCTTAATAGTCACCTGTCCGTCTAT
Source organism: Hippodamia convergens (assembly GCA_038502775.1). Taxonomy (NCBI): domain Eukaryota; kingdom Metazoa; phylum Arthropoda; class Insecta; order Coleoptera; family Coccinellidae; genus Hippodamia; species Hippodamia convergens. Next base: position 24,139,093 of record CM076608.1, read on the forward strand.
GAAACACTCTTGGCGAATCAATCATCGTTGCGATAAAAAGATAAACTTCCAGACAGGTTTGCTATTTTGAAATCGTTAAATCATCCTAGTAAAAAAACGAGCCTTGAGCGCGAGTGGCTAACTGACAAATTGCAGACGAGTATTTCATCTTATCCGTGCTTAATTTTTCATTTTCATCGTGTCCATAGGCGTACGGGAGAGTGGGGTATTTAACATTCATGATGCATCAAATCCAGTACGTTACTTTGGAATTTATTGCATGAAGAGCAAGTAAAGATACTTGGTTGGGAAAATTTTTCACTTAACAATAATATACACTGCGCAAAAAAATTAACGCACATTCTGAAAATCTCAATTTTAATTAAAGTTAACTCTACATTAACTTATTTTTTATGTTCTCTCGGGAAGTTTTTGAACAAAACAAAACACATTAAATGGAAGAAAAATTCAGGATTTCGCCGAATCTTATGTGAAAGAAGAAAAATGAACAATTTTCAAAATACTGAAATACTGATAAGTGATTTAATACTTGGTATTTCCACCCCTAGCGTTAATTACAGCTCGCCAACGATGGTTCATACTCAAAATGAGTGATCTTGAAATGTTATGATCTAATCCTTCCCAGATTTCTCCGAGTTTGATTCCTAAATCATTAAGAGTAGCTGGATGGATTTTCTGAACTTCTCAGCCTTCTATTGAGGTTGTCCCAAACCAGCTCAATCGGATTGAGATCTGGACTTCTTGCTGGCCATTCCATTCGAGAGACTTCAACCTCCTCAAGGTACTCTTGAACGATGCGCCCACGATGGGGTCTGGCATTATCGTTCAAGAATGTTCCTTATAAACTTATCAGCATTCATAGCTCCATTATCAACGACCGCTAGGTCTGTGCGAACAGTCTAAGATATTCCACCCCATACCATAATCGATCCTCCCCCGAAACCAGTAGTTTGTTACCCGTGGTCTACCCTGTCCTGGTCTTCGGACATTCATATCTGTCTCCCTGAATCGCTGCAACATTCTGGACACACTTGTATGGGAATCTCCAAACCTTTCTGCAATTCTTGTGTCAAAGTACGTGATTCGCGTTGCATATCGATCGAGTGTAGAAAATCAAACGAAAGAAAAACTATTGATCACTAGAATTGATCGAGAACCACTGATTTTAGAATGGAGCCAATACATTCAAAATCTGATAATATCATCTTTTTTATTCCTGCTGGGAAAAAACATCTGTATTGAAGAAAAACGTTGGAAGTTGATAACATATGCATGCATAATTCTGATAAAAATAATTATCATTGAGAACACCTTCAGTTGTAGAATGAATTTGAGATTTCCATAATGTGCGTTAATTTTTTTGCGCAGTGTAATTCGTCCGGTCTCAATTAGAATTGAACTTGAGCAGGTTTTTGATCTGACAACCCAAATAAAATGCATTTGAGAAATTAAGGAAAAGGTAACTCAAAACCGGTTGCTAAAATATGTATTTTTGAAGATAAACATAATGCGTGATGAGCTCAAGTAGTAGATCTTTTCTGCCTTGTATATCAGAGTATCTTGACAAACTGACAAAGAAACTTCAAATACAGAGGGCTGGGGTAAATTTCAAATCCATCTACCCATGATGTCCTAAACATGTTCTATGGGCGAAAGATCAGGAGTCAGAAGATTCACATGGGTCACTTCAAAAAAGTTCAAGCTAACTCTAGCAACATGAGGTCGAGCATTATCTTCCTGAAATGTTGGATTCTTGAGGTAGAACATATGGCTCCACTATTTCTTGTTTATATTTATTCATGCACTTTTGCTTCAAACTGCCAACACTGCTTATTATCATATTGCTATCGAAAATGCATCTTAAAACCGCTGTTACGATATTTGAGAAAAAAATCAAACGAACTAGCCTGTGGAATACATTTCGTGCATCAATGATTTTTTTATACCATGTGATTGATTTCGGGGATATTTGAAAGAAATGTCCAAGAAGCAGTGATGCAAGACACTCACCTAGACAATGGATCCACGACCAGAGCAATCAGGATGACAGCACCCAGAATACATACCAAGTAGATGGTCATTATTTGGTAAATTTCAGAATCAGGTGGTCGTTGTAAATTTCCATTGTTGTTACTGTTGGTCACGCAGAATTCTGCACCACAATAGTTGAGAGTTGAACCATTGTGTGATGAACCTCCAGAACCATGGGGGCTACTGCTCAACACTGCAAAATGAAAGTGATATTACTTCACAGATGTTTGCATATGGCAATATCAACATATTGAACCAAATGTCGGATCTCTATTTTTTATGTTATCCTTATGTTCACGCATTCTAATTTCTGAGGGACTTGATGTTTCTCTTGTATAAGATTTTCCACAAATACAGGGAATATTGTAAAGACCATTTTTTGATACGGAAATAAGAATAACATAAAAAAATAGAGATATAGGTAGATCGCAGATAGCAGATTATGTATGTTCCAATATCGGCAATCACATGATGGATTGGAAAAGCACAAAAATTCGAATGACGAAACCTGAAGATTAGAAGAGAAAAATCAAGGAGTCAGCTTGTATTTTGTTGGATGAGGCTAATAATTTCGGCAATTGTTTAGTAGGAATAGATCAAATTTGAATGGATTCGTTGAAAAAAGACCTGGTTTCAGGGAATTTCGAGATAAAATAACGATATCACCATCTAGTAATCATATATGTTAATTTATATTCACCACAGTAATTCCGTTAACTCGGAAAAAAAAACTTCCAGCCATGAAATCGTTATCATTGAACGGAAATATTCTGGAGTGGAAGTCTGAAGTTAAATATCTGGGAATTACCTTGGACAGTAAGCTTCTTTGGAAAAGGATATATGTAACACTACTAGTAGAGCTATTAATGCTCTTATGGCGTGCAGGCGTCTATGCGGCAGGAATTGGGACTGTAACCCAAAAATACTGCGATGGATGTACGTCATGATTGTGAGACCTGTAATCACATATGGGGCAGTTGTCTGGTTTGCTAAAGCAAGTCAGACAAGCACGAGGAAAATGCTCGATAAAGCACAGCGGCTTGCCTGTGTGCATCACGGGGGCCATGAGAACGTGCCCAACCAGAGCACTTGATATTATAACAGATCTCACACCCCTACATCTGGTGATTGACAGGATGGCCCATGAGGCCATCTTCAGAATATCTAGAGAAGGCGTAGGTAATGAGAGAATTAGATGTCAGAGATTCTGGAGCTCTCTGAGTAACTACATCTCATCTGCGAACCTTCCTAGTGATGTAATAATGGTCAAGAAAGTAAGTACTGAGAAAAACTTCAGTACGATGCTATGCAAAAAAGTGGAATGGGAGCGGGAATACACCGACCAAAATTTCAGAGAAAATACTGTTAAATGGTATAGAGATGGTTCTAAGACCAACAAGAGAATTGGCGCTGGGGTTCACTAGTGTGCACTATCGTTAGGCTCCTGTGTGAGTGTTCTGCAAGCAGAAATATTAGCAATCGAAAGATGTCTAGATATTAATCTAGAGATAAACTATCAGAATTGTGCTATTCACTCAGATAGTCATGCAGCTATTGAAGCACTGAACTCCTATGTCATCGACTCAAAGTCGACATGGGAATGCTGGAGCTAACTCAATGAGGTAGGCAAGAAAAATAAGGTCTCTTTAATCTGGATTTCTGGTCATTCGGGCATCACAGGTAACATAGAGGTCAATAAACTTGCCAGAAAGGGTGCTTGGAAACCACTCGCTGGCCCAGAACCTTTCTGTGGTATAGATCGGAGTATAAGATGGAGTTTCTGGAGAAGGAGAAAACTGAAAGAGAAACATTCTGGCAGAATCTCCCAGGGTTGGATTACTCCAAAAAGTTCCTTCGGAATTTTGAAACTGTAAGATCCAAAAAATATTTGGATCTCAGTGAGAACCAACTACACCTCCTCATTGACTTTCTTACGGGGCATTGTCGCCTCAGAAAGCACTTGCTGAGAATGGGCGTATCGGACACTGACGAGTGTGGATTCTGTGGGGAGGAGGAAGAAACTATTATTCACCTAGTCACAGAATGCTTTGGCATTGTAAGCCAAAGAAAACAATGCTTTGGTCAAGAGACCTGTAGGAGTGAGGAATTAGCCTCACTGAAGCCTTCCGAGATATTGGATTTCATAAGATCTCTGGGACTGGAAGGCGAGCTGTAAAGCTTTGTCAGGGGGCACAATAGACCATCAGGTTGAGGTGCACTGTAACCCTTTTTAAACTATTAACTATCTATATTCATCAGATATTGAAGAATGCCAAAAAAAAAAATCAAAATATTGTCACGATTCTGCGAAGTTTTATGAAAGATAGAAATTGTCTGACGAAGGAGTCCGTTTCATAGTTCAAAGTGTTTTCTTTTTGTTCATTGTTAGGCAACAATTGCTTCTTGTAGTTTTCACAAATTAGTGCTCAAAAATTTTTACGCAGGGGCCTTTCTAATTGTTTCTTGTTTCAGAGTCTGGGAGAGAAAAACCAAATAAAGTTTTCAAGAATATGCAAAGGCCTACCAGAAAATATTTCAATAGATATCTGAGAAGGAATAATAGACCCTTAGGTCGTTGTGGACCGTAACCCTTGCTAAACTATAACGATTTCTGCTGCAATTTCTCAATGAGAATCTACAAAATCACCCTCAAAAAGGAGTTGTTGGTATCAAGCCTAACTTTGTACTCACCTAATGACGAAATGAGGTTGCCCCACAGCTCAGCAGTCTGCCAAGCCAGGAAGAAGAATCCAAAGAATCGTACAATGATCCCGTCCACCGCCTGATCCGTGAGTTTGGCGTACACCCCGGCTACCTGAGTCAGATAGGTGGCCTTTGAAGCCCACATGGGCGCAGCCCCTATCCCCAAGAGTATTCCGGCTGGCACCAGCGTGTAGAACTTGGGCATGAACTGAGCACCGATGTAGAAGGCGTAGGTCGACATCGACAAGCACAAGGTCCATTTGACCGTGCAACGTTTGATCAAAAACGTCGGCACGAAAATACAACTTAAAACCAACGCTGCGTAAACCGCGCACAAAGAGACCGTACCGAGTCCATCCTTCGCGTTAATACTGCTCTGTAGGTTGGCCGTGCCCTGGAACGCCGTGAAATGGATCATAAAGGCGCAGGAGAGGGCCGAGACGTTCTTCAGTATCCGCCATTTTTCCTTGGTGGACACCTGGAACTTGCCTTGGGAGATTTCTTCGGCGGTGAGCTTGCGGTTCGGGGGTTTAATCGGGTCGCCGTTGGAGTCGTCCCGTTTGAAACCCTGGTTCTCGTAGGCTCCAGTCACTGACACTGTGTAGACGCTGTCGTCGTTTGCCTTCCCGTCCGAGTTGGGCGGGTTGTCTAGGGACGCGGTCATCTCGTGGCCGCGATCACCCTCCTCTAGCTGCAACGAAAAGATTGTAATGAATACGGGTGAAAACACTGCGCGGAAAAATTAACGCACATTATGGAAATCTCGAATTTATTCTACAACTGAAGGTGTTCAAAATGATGATTATTTTTATCAGAATTATGGATGCATATGTTATTCACTTTCAACGTTTGTTTTCAATACAGATGTTTTTTCCCAGCAGGAATAAAAAAAGATGATATTATCAGATTTTGAATGTATTGACTCCATTCTAAAATCAGTTGTTCTCGATCAATTCTAGTGATCAATAGTTTTTTTTTCGTTTGATTTCCTACACTCGATCGCTATGCAATGCGAAACACGCAATTCGACCCAAGAGGAATGTGCCCAAGCGGTAGTTTTGCGAGAAGAAGGGAGGACATACACAAGAATTGCAGAAGTTTTGGAGTTTCCCATACAAGTGTGTCCAGAATGTTGCAGCGATTCAGGGAGACAGGTATAAATGTCCGAAGACCAGGACATTCAAAAACGTTATTTGAGAGTTTCTCCGTTGAGACAACGGTTTGCAACCGCTCGCCTCCTCCAAAATCAGCTTGAGCAAACTCATGGGGTGCAAATTAGCACTCAGACAATAAGAAATCGCCTCAGAGAATATGATTCAAGGCCTCGTGTCGCGACAAGAGGCCCAGCTCTTACCCCAGCCCATCGAAGGGCGCGTTTAGATTTTGCGAGAGAGCATATCCATTGGGAAGAGGCCGACTGGAAAAGAGTTCTCTTCACAGATGAGTCTAGATTCTGCCTCTACCATTGTGATCGACGTTCCCTTGTATGCAGACGTTCACATGAAAGATATGCTCAGTGCAATTTCGTGAATACTACTGGTTTCGGGGGAGGATCGATTATAGTATGGGGTGGAATATCTTTGACTGCTCGCACAGACATAGTGGTATGGAGCTATGAATGGTGATAAGTATATAAGGAACATTCTTGAAGAGCATGTAGTGCCATTTGCCCCATACATTGATGAAAATTTAATTTTTATGGATGATAATGCCAGACCCCATCGTGAGCGCATCGTTCAGGAGTACCTTGAAGAGGTTGAAGTCTCTCGAATGGAATGGCCAGCAAGAGGTCCAGATCTCAATCCGATTGAGCAGGTTTGGGACAACCTTAATAGAAAGCTGAGAAGTTCAGAAAATCATCCAGCTATTCTTAATGACTTAGGAATCCAACTCGGAGAAATCTGGGAAGGATTAGATCAGAACATTTTAAGATCACTCATTTCGAGTATGAACCGTCGTTGCCGAGCTATAATTAACGCAAGGGGTGGAAATACCAAGTATTAAATCACTTATCAGCATTTCGGTATTTTGAAAATTGTTCATTTCACTTCTTTCACATAAGATTCGGTGGAATCCTGAAATTTTCTTTCATTTAATGTGTCTTGTTTCGTTCAAAACCTTCCCGAGAGAACATAAAAAATGAGTTATATAGTCAATGTAAGGTTAACTTTCATTAATATTGAGATTTTCAGAATATGCGTCAATTTTTTTACTCAGTGAATATCGAGAATTCAGAAATAATCGGGAGACGTTGAATTCTCTAGCCTTGTAGTAGATGAACTTCTACACAGGCTCACGCAGTTAGGCTTCGAAGGCGCCCTCTGCGATTTACTGCAGAATTGCCTTGGAATCATTGAGCAATTGTGTTTGTCAGTGGGGCTGAATATTAACCCAACCAAGACCACAGTAATTCCGTTCACTAGGAAAAGAAAACTCGCAGCCATGAAATCGTTATCATTTAACGGAAATATCCTGGAGTGGAAGTCAGAAGTTAAATATCTGGGAGTTACCCTGGACAGTAAGCTTCTGTGGAATAGGCAAGAAAAATAAGGTCTCTTTGATCTGGGTTCCTGGTCATTTGGGAATCACAGGTAACGAAGAGGCCAATTAACTTGCCAGAGAGGGTGCCCAGAACCTTTTAGTAGTATAGCAAAATGTACATATAAGAAAGAGTTTCTGGAGAAGGAAAAAACTGAAACAGAAACACTCTAGCAGAATTTCCCAGGGTTGGATCACTCCAAAAAGTTCCTCCGGAATTTTGAAACTGCAAGATCCAAAAAATATTTGGATCTCAGTAAGAACCAACTACACCTCCTAACTGGCTTTCTTACAAGGCATTGTCGCCTCAGAAAGCACTTGCTGAGAATGGGCTTATCGGACACTGACGAGTGCAGATTCTGTGGGGAGGAGGAATAAACTCCTATTCACCTAATCACAGAATGCTTTGGCATTGTGAGCCAAAGGAAACAATGCTTTGGTCAAGAGACCTGTAGGAGTGAGGAATTAGCCTCACTGAAGCCTTCCGAAATATTGGATTTCATAAGATCTCTGGGACTGGAAGGCGAGCTGTTAAGCTTTGTCAGGGGGCACTTAGACCATAAGGTCGCAGTGGACTGTAACCTCTGTTAAATTATCAAACTATCAAATAGAATACTACCCGAAATAATAATATGAACGTCAGTTCCATAACTCACTAGTGAACATAACACACTGAAATGATATCTGATAGTTCACTTGTCTCGAATGACATTAATACTGACAGTCAAAACTGTCATGTGCTGGAAAAAATATAAAATGGCGTTCATGTAGGCATTCAATCTGTCAGTAGTCAGAATATTTGTCATGGTTGCCCACTCAAACGGTAGTACATTGCAGAAAATCTATGTTATGGAGAATTTTGCAGCGGCCATAACGCTTGGCCTTAACGGAACATCCGCTATCGTCCCATTTATTCCAGAAATAACCGCTTATTCAACAAGTTGGCGCCTATTGACCCATCCCAGTCCTCCAAACGAGTTACCCGGCGATAATCAAAATCGACCAAACCCACTGAACTTCGTCTAGGATCCGAAAGGTCCATCCGTGTAAACAGTTAACAGTTAGCTACCAGATTGAAGGAGCGCACAACGAACTGATTCTTACGTTAAATAACAAAAGACAAAAACAGAATTCCACCTTAAAAAAAAATGAAAATGAAAACGTAGGTATATCAATTATCAAGTCTAGAATTGCAAAAGTTAAAGTAACACACTTCAGTGGGGCTGAAAATTGACCCAACCAAGACTACAGTATTTCCGTTCACTCGGAAAAGAAAGCTTCTAGACATGAAGTCTTTATCATTAAACCGAAACATCTTGGAGTGGAAGTCTAAAGTAAAGTTAAATATCTGGGATAACCTTGGACAGTAAGCTTCTGTGGAATGAGCAGATACATAAGGCTACTGGCTGAGCTATAAAGGCTCTCATAGCAAGCAGGCGTCTATGCGGCAGGAATTGCGGTTGTTAAACAAAAAATATATACACCTGTTATTTCGAGCATTTCGGCCATCGTCGTGGATTTGTTCTCGACGTTTCGTCAGTTCGAGTGTTCAGGAGATGTTTCCGCTTAATTGAGCTGACTGAGTATACTTAGGCATCTGTTGAAAATGATGAGTGTAGATTCTGTGTGGAGGAAAAACCTGGTCAAGGAATGTTTTGCCATTTTAAGTCAAGGGTCAAGAAACTTGCCGGAGTGAGAAATTGGTCTCTCTGAAGCCCAGTATTCGCAACCGCTTTTGAACATATTAACACTGAAAGATGCAACCACAGTTCCTGGCAAACCATTCCATTGATCAAACACTTTATTTGACAAGAAATTTTTACATGGATTGGGACGGAATGGTTGCTTAGCCAACTTATGAGCGATCCTCGAAGATTGTTCTTGTTGAACTCGAATAGATGTTGTAGATCAACACCAAAATAATCATGCATTGCTCCAGAAGAAACTTTCAAATCAAAGGGTAAATAAATAGAATACTACTTCAACTATGAACGTGAGTTATAGAATATAACACACTGATGTGATATCTGATAGTGACATTACTCATGACAGTCATAACTGCCACGTGTTGGATATAATGTAAAATGGCGTTCATGTAGGCATTCAATCTGTCAGTAGTCAAAATATATGTCATGGTTGCCGACTCAAACGGTAGTACATTGCAGAAAATCCATGTTATGGAGAATTTTGCAGCGGCCATAACGCTTGGCCTTAACGGAACATCCGCTATCGTCCCATTTATTCCAGAAATAACCGCTTATTCAACAAGTTGGCGCCTATTGACCCATCCCAGTCCTCCAAACGAGTTACCCGGCAATAATTAAAATCGACCAAACCCACTGAACTTCGTCTAGGATCCGAAAGGTCCATCGGTGTAAACAGTTAACAGTTAGCTACCAGATTGTAGGCGCGCACAGCGATTCTATGGCTCGTATCCAAGGCCGACTGGATGCTGCGAGCGCGGCCAACAACCCTACCATATAGAAACTGAATTATTATCATACGTTGGTGCCATAATAGGCAATAAAATTACAACAACGTACGCAACGTGTATGTGCGGACCGAGAAAAAATTTATCATGATCTTCTGCTCGGATGCTGACTTTTTACCTTAGGCGGGCTATTTTTAGAATGACATTCGTTTGCATAACGGCCTGCGCTGGAGAAGTCAAGGGTATACAGGGTGGATCGCTCCAGTGAAGACCAGCAAGCGGCATGCGACTCGATTGGCGATAGACTGTTAAAAACTGCATAAAATGAGTCTTTTCGATATTATCACCATGAAAACATCGATGAAACCGTAAACAACCGATTTGTTTCAATATCTCAATAATAATAATAATTATTATTTATGGATCCTGTAAAACATAATTTGTAGGAGAAGTCAGAACAATAACAAACTGATGGAAATTCTACAATGATATACTGCTCTACAAGAGTTAAGGATATCGTATTCAATCGTTCTGAGAAGTATGTAATGTTGAATAAAATCGCTCTAAAATCCTTTAAAACTCAATAACAACTTGAATTGATTCAATTAAAATCAGTATGAGACATTTCGTCAATCTGGTCGCCTTTTTTCTGAAGTTTGGTTCTTTGCATATGCTTCACGAATGTTCTTATTCTGAAGTGGAGTCAGTTTATTAACGGCTTCGATTTGAAATGAGTTTTCTGAAAATGCCAAGACGTAAATTAACAAACGCTGAGGCTAATAAGGCTATCGGAAAGCTACAGGGTGGCTCAACTCAGGTTGTTGTAGCGGAAAGGCTCCAAGTCAGCCAAAGTGTGATATCTCGACTCTGGAATAGGTTCAGGGAGGCAGATTTCGTGGTGGTGAGACTAAGGCTTGGTGGGCGACGAAAAACAACATCTGCTCAGGATCGTTTCATCACCGTTTCGGCGAGAAGAACGATAGTTTCATGTAGAATGCTACGGAATACTCTTCAAAATACAGATGGGGTCCAAGTTTCCATCGAAACCATAAGACAACTTTTGAGAGACGTGAATCTAGGTTCTAGACGTCCATTGAGAGGAGTTCCATTAATACGTGACCATAGGCGTCAAAGACTGGAATGGGCAAGACAACATATCAATTGGAACGATCAACGGAGTAGTGTCCCTTTCACTGATGAATCTACCTTGGACGATTTTCAGATTCTCGAAGAATAAGGGCATGGACAATCCCACGCATATCCGGTAATCGTCGCTATGTCGCTATGTCCAAGAAGTCCATCCATTTATCTTTGGAGTATAACCGCCTAACACTATAGGTAGCATGTCATTGACAATGTTTTGCCAAATTTTCACGCTGATATAGGTGAAACTTTTCAATTTCTAGACGATAACGCTAGACCGCACCGTGCAGCCATAGTTGAGAATGCGCGCGAGGAGCTTGGTATTCCACATTTAGCAATACCTCCACACTCACCAAATTTGAATTGCATAGAACATGCATGGGATATGCTCCAAAGAAGATTAGGTAATCATCAACCTACCCCAGAATCCTTAAATGATCTGAGAGGGCTTCTGCCTCATTAATGGAACCAAATTCTTTCATAAATGTTCAACAACCTCGTTTGTAGTATAGAAAGAAGATGTCAAGCTGTTTTTGATGCCCGTGGAGGCCGTACATTGTATTGATAGTCTTAAAATGCTTGAATTCTCTGGGAATAAAATTTCGTTATTTCACTCGATTTTTCTTAACCACCTTGTATACGCTGCAGACGTACAGGCTTAAATAAGACTAGTTAATTAGCTCTACTACAGCCAAAGTAAAAATATTAAACTCAAATGCGATAAAATTGAAACAAAACAAAATATTTTTTGTGGAAATAACCTAAATAATAATTTGTCCATGAAGATATCTCAACTAATTTTCAAAAATGTTAAAATTAATAACGTTATACTAACTGAAAAAAGTCTCTTCTTTTTTTTAAGGATGTTTTATTTTTGCTTTTTCTTACGGAAAAACAGAGTCACCAGTCACTTCCTGATATAATTGCATCAGAAATTACATTTTCTTCGTATTCAGAGAGACGAGTTTGACCATTTTTTTGCGTAGTTAAAACACAATACTTTTTTGACTTTTTAGTGCCTCTCAATATGTTTTGGAATTTTTGTATATTTTTTTTTGAATCGGTTTTTTTGTTGAAAAACAGAAACTAAGACTAGATAGATCTGCTTCATTCAGTCTGAATATAATTATGAATGCCCTGAAACCGTAGAGAATTATCTGAATTCAATTGAAAAAAAAACAAGTATTTGCATGTATATTGAGGGATTAAATGGTGATTTTGTGGAGTTTTAGTGGAGATTCGAAAAGAAACACCTCCTCCTGAATGAGTAAATCAGATTCCAAAAAAAGTACCGCTATTTCTGCAAACTCATGATTTTGAAGAATTCTTCTTCTCGTCTCAATAAAAAAAATTCAAGCTCGAAGCGAGCCTTTCTGTCAGTTCCAGAAGGATTCTCTTTCATAAACCTCGATTAAAACGGCAGTTCTACAGATGTTCACCAGTGAATAATTGTTTTTTCAATATTTTTTTTTCCGCTCGGGACTCCAGACGCTGATGGTACCTGCATCATAAATCTCAAGGACGTATTCAGCAGCGGTGCATGAAGTTTAATTCCCGCACCGACAGCGTTGGAGTGTTCCGTAATCCTCCTCCTGTCATAATAATTTATCGACTCAGTCGAATTTCTTGAACGTACGAGCGGCCGAATGCTGCATCTTCGTTCGGGTGTTTAATGTGGCCATTCAATTTCATTATTCTTCGTTTGATTATTATTTATGCGATCGGTTCAAGGACCCACGGTGCAAGTAGCACAAGACATCCCGTTCGGGACGATGAAATGGGAAATTCGAAGTTGAGATGAAGACTGCTTCGATGGCTAATATTTCTGATTGAAGAACACTCACACAGGATTTTAACCACAGTGCACACTTAGCTTTAGCCCCGTAAATCATAGACCAACTTCTGTAATAGTTTTAGAACCATTTGTATACCATTTTACGGTATTTTCTTTGAGATTGTAGTCGTACATTGACTCAATGCGTGTTGCCATACTGTCGTATTCTTTCGTAATATCGTACATGTATATCTAGGAACTGCAGAATTATTTCATCTCATTGATGAATGAAGTCATTCAAATGGGTGTGATCCTGGGTATTGAGGATTGAGAGTTATTTATCTTCTAAGTTTTTGATGAATGCAATGTATTATTCGATTAATTCCTTACTTGATTTAATTCTGAGAAAAATGATCACTTCTAATATAGTCTCTTCTGTTCGATTACAGTGACTTCGTACTTACTTCAGTTAGGAAAGCACCTCTTCCGCTATATCTAATCTCTATTATAACTACTCTTGCTTTCGTAGTAAAAAACACTGAATAACATTAGAGAATGATTTTGAGATGGTTTGGATCTGAATTTAAATTTGGAAGCTTTTAAATTATATTGCTCAGAAGGAGTTAGGGAACTTGAATCGATCTAATAAAAATCAGGATGAGATATTTCGCCAATCTGGTCGCTTTTTTTCTGAAGTTTGGTCTTTGCATACCTATGCTTCATGAATGTTCTTATTTTGAAATGGAGTCAGTTTATCAACGGCTTTGAAACGAGTTTTCTGAAAATGCCAAGACTTGAATTAACAAACACTGAGGCTGATAGGACTATCGGAATGCTACAGGGTGGCCTAACTCAGGTTCATGCAGCGGAAAGACTCCAAGTCAGCCAAAGTGTGATATCTCGACTTTGGAATAGGTTCAGGGAGATGAGTTCCTTGTTGGTAAGACCAAGGCTTATTAGGCGACGAAAAACAACACCTGGTCAGGATCGTTTCATCACCGTTTCGACGAGAAAAAAGCCAACATCTACGTGTAGAATGCTACGGAATACTCTTCAAAATGCAGGTGGGGTCCAAGTTTCCATCGAAACCATCAGACGACGTTTGAGAGAGGTGGATCAAGGTTCTAGACGTCCATTAAGAGGAGTCAAAGACTGGAATGGACAAGGCAACAAATCAATTGGGACGATCAATGGCGTAGTGTCCTTTTCACTGATGAATTCAGATATGGACGATTTTCAGATTCTCAAAAAATAAGGGTATGGACAATCCTTTTCATACCCTTTAATCGTCGCTATGTCCAAGAAACCGATCCATTCCAAGGGGGTAGTGTTATGGTATGGGCCGGGATATGTTTCAACGGGCGCACAGATCTACACATTTGTCCTGGGAATATGACCGCCTTATACTAGAAAGAGCATGTCATTGATAATGTTTTGCCAAATTTTCAGGCTGCTATTGGTGAGACTTTTCAATTTCTAGACGATAACGCTAGACCGCACCGTGCAGCCATAGTTGAGAATGCGCTCGAGGAGCTTAGTATTCCACATTTACCAATACCTCCTCACTTACCAGATTTGAATTGCATAGAATATGCATGAAATATGCTCCAAAGAAGATTAGATGAGCATCAACCTACCTCAGAATCCTTAAATGATCTCAGAGAGTTCCCACCCTGTTTATGGAACCAAATCCCTCAAGAAATGTTCAACAACCTCGTGTGTAGTATGCAAAGAAGATGTCAAGCTGTTAGTGATTCCCGTGGAGGCCATACATTGTATTGATTGTTTTAAAATGCTTGAATTCACTGGGAATAAAATTTCGTTATCTTGGTAGATATTTCTTAACCACCCTGTATACGCTGCAGACCTACGTGCTAATATTGATTTCATTTCAAGCAACTTGAAATCATATCTATATAAATTTTCATCACAAAATCTCATTTAAACCCTACTTTTTGCAATTCCAGTCAATATCCCTAACTCATGTGGAACAGTTTATTTTTAATTCTGTTTGATTAAAATTCTTCAGCAGGTACCACCCATATGATGTTTTCTATATTCCGGCAAGAATGAAGTTTCGTGTCATGTTATAACATCTAAAAAAAATATTGATTATTTTCATTGTTACTCGTGTCACTATGATTTCTGTGATCTTTGGTCGAATATCATTTTGAAGTTTAGTAAATGATTTGAGGCAATCATGCCATTTTCCGCTTAAAGCTTTCTTTAGTATAGTACCTATGTCAGGAATATCATAACATTTTGATTTTGTCTTCTCATGTTTCGTCATTCGTCGATTATTTTTGTAGGTATAAAAATCATGTTATGTACTTTTATTTTACAGATTAATTTCTTTTTTTTCCTTTCTGCATTTTTTCATGTATCTGAATATGACGAAAAAATTTCGCCTGATCCCGTTTTCCATACGAATATGATTTGAAATGATCTTTCATACATTTGACGTGATATGATGTTTCTTAAAGAACGCAAAGTATTGAGAATATTACACAATTTTTCATGAGTTACATAATCCGCACTATGAATGTATAAATTCAATTCTCTTCACTGAAATGGACCACCTTCAGCGAAAAATTCATTCCTGATTATAATGTTGCCTACAGCGGTAACTACATTGTATATTGTGTTAAAACTCAGAAATTATTATCTTGAAATACGTGTTTACTTTGTCATTCTGATTAGTCTAGAGTAAATAAAACTGCCTATTCTATGACCAAAGAGTAATTTATTTTCCGTTATTTGCGTATGAATGAATATAAAAGATTTTCTTCAAATCTGCATTTCATCGTTTTATTCAGGTGTTTTCTATCACATTGATTATATGTAGGTAGTTGACCTTTTGTGAACTCATTCATTTTCTCGCTTTTCTTTGGTCATTTTTTGGATTTCCGGTAATGAAGTTACTTAATCTGTATGAAGTCTGTTTATGTAAGAAGTGTTTCTTCTCATAGCTTATTCTACATTACTTTTTTCTTAGTTTTTCGAATATGTCTCATGTCTTTCTTAAGACATTCCTACAAAATCATTCTGTAATAGATTCAGTACTTCACGGTCAACATAAATAATTCATTATAAAAAGCACACTCATTTTTATTCAGTCAGCTTTAATCTCGGATTATCTTTCTACTTCACGATTAACGTTCAACAATTATGCAGGCTCTTTGCGATCTCCAATGCAACAGATCATTCTGTCAGTCGTAAATGGAATTCTCTGAGACCTTACAGCTAGATCTAGCATCCGATTATAAGGAAGGATGTGTATAGTTAGGTTCTCGAAGTGAAGTCAGGTGATTTTTGCCGAGGATGACAAGATATTCTCGGAAGATTTCCTTGTGAGAATTCACCGTTTTGGCATGGATTTTTCAGGATATACATACAGTTGAGATATCCCAAAAGTATCGCAATAATTATAATCAGATATCACTGTCATATCTTGGAAATGGGTGGAACAAAAAATTCAGTAATGTCATATTCGAATTACTCATGAAAATGTAGAATGTAACAATCATTTTCGAGTAAAAGTTGCAAGTTGAAGGAAGCAAGTAATTCAGCATTATTGAAGCTGGGAATTTCTCGAATGTCTTTCATTAAAGGCACTGATATTCTTTCTCGAGTTCAAAATACAAAAAGCTACCACTAAGTGATAGTAAGAAAAACATTTGTTTTTTCGTTTCAAATTTTGTTAGCGTATTCAATTCTGATTACATTCCTCTTAAAACTGTTGCATTCGTCAAAATACTTTTCAAAATATGAAGAAAAAACTGAAGAAGAAAGGGAGATAGGAGCATTTGGTATTAAGTTTGCTATTCCTATTCTAAATATCTTATGCACAAACCGTTTTCATATTTTTGAAGTCGGAGACTGTGGAAATATTTCTAGAATTTTGAGAAACTCGTCACAGGGTGTTCCAAATGTTGGGTCAAAAATTGGGATCAAGATTGGTGTATAACTTTTGTTTTAGGAATTTATGATTGCGTTGGATTCTGCGAAGAAGAATAGGTAATAGTAGTGTTTTAACATATAAATGTTCCTAAAATGAATAATCCTCGAGTTATTTAGGATTTTCTGATTTTATGTCGTACGTAGAGTCAAATTCATAAAATCTCTTTCATATCAACAATGATATATGGTCATAAAAGATAAGTTATTCCAATAATTCACTATGACAGTCCTTTTTTTATTGATTTATTTATCATTGTTGATATGAATCAGGTTTTATGAATTTGACTCTAGGAGAAGAACGAAATAAAATAAAAAAAATCTGTAACACTCAACAATTATTCAATTTGTTATTCATTGACATGTTAGAACACTACCATTATTTTTCTTCGCAGAATCCAATGCAAACATAAAAAATAGGATTCTAATTCGAGAAACGAAGGTTATGACCCAATCTTGACTCCAATTACTAACCGAACATTTGGAACCCCCTGTGACATTTTTTTCAAAATTCTTAAAATTTTCAATATTTCCACAGTCTTCGACTTCAAAAATGTGAAAACGGTTTGTGATTGAGATATTTAGAATAGGAATAACAATCATAATACCCAATTCTCTTTTCTCCCTTTTTTCTTCAGTTTGTTGTTCATATTGTGAAAAGTATTTCGACGAATGTAACGATTCTAAAAAGAATGTATTCAGAATTGAATACTATGTCAAAATTTGAAACGAAAAAACAGAAAAAAAATTTGTACAATTTTTTTCACCCTGTGTGGTGAGGCTTCAAGAATATTTTTTAGATCGGTAGATAATGTCGAACAATATCAGAATTCGAATTTTCAGATTTCAAATAAGTCCAGGTCTACAGAAACGTCTAATCTAATAGACCGTCGAACTTGATACACCATGTATTTTGTGAAATCCATTATATGAAATGATATATCCTTTATTAATAATAGTAGACAACGAATTTTGCTCACCCTGTACATAAATGATTCAGCAAATCAGAGAGAAGGTATATCGAACAAAATAAAAATCTTCTGAGTTGAGTAAGCTTCTATTTAGCAAAGCGAAAAGCAACTGGTAACCCACTCATAAAATGATCATTAATAGATTAGGGTGAAGACAATAATTTTGTATTGTGAAAAAAAAAAAATTAACGAAAAATGCCATTGAAATTTGTTATTCGTGTATCATCTGATATGGAGCTTGTAGCTAAAATATTGTTTCTCTATTTCAGTATGGTAATAAGTTCATTACAGAACTAAAAGTTGTGCTGTAATGAAACTCATTACAGTATTGTTTTCAGTTATATTTGTCATTTTGTGGTTGTCAATACTGACCTCCGATCCTCCCAATTTTCAAATCGAATCAATTCAAATTCTGTAATCTGTCTTAAGTCACACCAACTGCCAAGATACAATACAAAAGTCACTAATCTGAATTTTTATTTGAATTTCGAGAGTTTTCCACAAAACTCGACTGAAATAGAGAAAATATCGTCTAATACTCGTTGCAAAAGGCAATTCCAACACTCATGCTTTCGAATTCGTGTTGGAATTGGAGCTGATTCTGCAACTTATTTTAGAATATACTATTTCGATTAATTTTTTCACAAAAATAATAATCATCGAGCAGTGGTGGAGTCAATATGCTTTGCCTTGGCTCAGGTCGCGTCCAAAACTATTCACTTTCTCCTTGTCAACATCCATGTTATCCTTCAGTCTCCATTCCATGCAGGAAAACTGTATAAAACGGCTACGAAGTCTAGCAACATAACGACACGTAATTCGTAAAGGATAAGACCAATTTAATATCTTTTCGGACTGACGAACCATTAAATACAAATGAAAAATCATTACGTTTAGGCAACCGTGAAGGTTGGGCGCTGACAGGATCTTTAATAGGTATAGAACGTAATATATCGTCGTAACTATAGACGAAGATTTCAAAAGGTTGCCAACTCCTCTATATGAGTTTGTTATTGCCAATTCTTTCCGTTTGTTTACTACTGATATTGTTTCACAGACGGTGTTATAGAGGTCACCGGGTCGAATTCTATGGAGAGAGGCGAGAGAGCAGAGGCGTTTCGAGTTGAACAAAAAGGGTTCAGGATATAAAAAAAAATTATTATCTTTAATAATTTATTTTGATGATTTGAAATCATTCTTCTGATTTTTTCGAAGGCTCATGAATTTATTGATTCTTTTTTCAAAATTTCAAAAATATTTATTCATTTTAGGATGCAGTCGGCTATAAAACAATATTTACAAAATAGCCAGGTCTGCTTCAGGATAGAAAGGAATTTGAGGCTTTGATGATTAATAGAAAAAAAGATTCAAAATTCATGAAATTTTCTTTAGCATGAAGCGTGGAGAATTGATTCGATTTTGGAACATTATGGCGATCAAATGTGTAGAAAAATAGTTAGAATATTAGTTGATCTCACGAATAACACTTGAAAATGTTGCCTTATCGCTGAAAGTAATCAGTTTGAGTATTCATTCCAATTTTAATAACCATGATAAATAATAGTACTGTAATAAAAAAAAAATGAGAAAGAAAAAAAGCAATAAACATGTTTGTTTTTGCCCCATATAAATATATCCCACAATAATTTGTTTTCTCTAATTCTGTAGCATATCTGTTCATTCTGCCAGATCCTGTAGAACTGAATCGTGAGAAAATATCTCAGTTTCACACTGTTTTCATGGTTACATTCAATCATTTTATGTTGGCATCATGTCGCTGATTTATTTAGAATAGAATAGAATAAAATTTATTGCATTTCTACAATTATTGTCAAACAATAAGAAGAAATAAATCGAAAATTTCTTCTTTAACTTAGAATTATCTTTACAGCTTTGATAGTATTCCTGTATGCAGGAATTGAATGAAATTTTAATTTTTTTAAAAATTTTCTGTTGAATTTGTGATGCAGGAAACAGTTCTGACAAACTACATTTTTCAATGCAAAAATCAGTGAATTAGAGGAATGATGTATTAAACTCCTACAGAAGGTTCAGTCTGAAACTCGTTCATTCAGAAACTCTAGTTTTTGAATTTGGAACTCGTGAAATAATATCAGTGCCTCCTGCACTCAAAACATAAAAAATGTTGTTGAAAGACTTCCGAATTGAGGTGTCATATTTATGACATTCTTTCCCATGAATCGATACAGTTCTTATCACTGGCGTCGCTACGCCCATTAACCCCCCCCAGGAAAATATTTTGTTCGGAAAATAAGTCATACAATCATTACATAGGAACATATCGTGACAAAATACTATATCCTAAATTTTTTTTACCCCCCCCCAGAAAAAATTTCTAGCTACGCCCTTGGTTCTTATTGGAATACCAAAGTCGTAATCGGATTGGCTAATCGACCTGTTAAATTTTTCGAAGGAAAATTATTTTTCTGGGAATTTATCCTATAAATTTGCACCATACTGTATATGTCCCAGGGTCACGATCTAAGGTCATAATGCACTTGAGAAAGACATTGATACATAAGTAAGAACATAAAAATAACGAACAGATAGGATAAAAAATTTGAATATTAGATCCCGCTATCTTTTCTGTTACCAAACGTCAAGATGTACACTGTGTCGCAAATTGGGTGAGACTGCACGGTGTCTCAGCTATTATTGACGATAGAGACATGCGGTTATCACGACCCTTTGTCACTTTTCTGTAAAACTTTCAAATCCACAAACAGAAATATTACAACTACTTTTGTTTCTGAATTACAGGGCGAAACGAAAATGTGCACTTTTGAAGATGTTATTATTTCTCAGGCCCTGCATGAGAAAATAACTGAAAACTGCTTCTGATAGATTATTTCACGTAGAAGTCAGTGGCGTAGTTAAAAAATTTTTTCAGAGAACTGTTTCAGAGATTGAGCTCAAACTTGAAATTTTTCAGAGGAAACAACCTCTATATTTTAACGTCAAATTTCTGCAATTATTTTTCTGAATACATTGATGTATCACAACCTAACCTCTGACGAATTTCAGCGTCAAATATCAGTTAAATCCATATTATGTTTGTTTTTCAATATGGGCCAAGAACTATTTCACATATTAATTTAATCATTACATTTTCAAAAATCCATGTGACTTGAACCTATTCATTTTATTATATTCGATCATAAACTCAAAATATCACTTTCAACTTTTCAACTTGAAATTGTTGAGAATGGAACAAATTTTAATATCAATATTGAAATTTTTGATGCTACTTCAACTTTTATGAATATGTGGAAGAATTCACGTCACACTATTGAAAAAAAACGAACATCAATATGGATTTTTCTGATTTCTGAAATTCATTAAGAGTTGGCTTGTGACACATCAATGTATTCAGAAAAATAATTGCAGAAATTTGACGTTGAAATATACAGGTGTTCTATCTGAAAATTGCTAAGTGTGTGCTCAATCTCTGAATCAGTGCTCTGAAAAAAATGTCTGATTACGCCACTGTCTTCAACGTGAAATAATCTATTGAAATCAGTTTTCATTTTTTCTCTATCTCATACAAGGCTCGAGAAATGATAACATCTCCAGAGAGTGCACATTTTCGTTTCCACCCTGTATTTCCGAAAAAAAAGTAGTAGAATATTTCAGTTTGTGGATTTGAAAGTTTCACAAAAAAGTGACAAAGGGTCGCGAAAACCACAGGGCCTTATCTTCAATTATAGTTGAGATACAGTGCAGTCTCAACCAATTTGGGACACAGTGTACAAGCATTGTTATGATCTCAAACGAAATGAACAAGGCGAAATAATCTAAGCACGTTGCCATTTCATGAATTGTTTAGGTGACTCTCTGAAAGGACATCTTCCGAATTTAGCTTCCATAGAGATGATGCACGATATAATGCATGTGTCTGAGTCGTGCCAGCTTGAATACTTACGATAAAAATTGTACGAACTCATTTCATGCTTCAACGATTCGAAATGCAGCAGTGATTTGTCGAAATTTTCATTTTTCTCAATTATCATCGAATACAGGGTGTGCCAAATATCGTAGTCTGCAAAGCGTTTGAATACAACCGAAAATGAGAGTACTTTTTATGTATGTGATTATTTCGACGGTTTTATTTTCTCATTTAGTTATTTGTCGTTCATTTTCAGATGGCTCCAATTAATTTGACAGTGAAATCAGAATTTTGTGAAACCGACCTCGAAAAGTTTACTGGTTTATGAGATATTCGTTTTTATTCTTTGTAATAGTGGGGGTAAAAACTGGAAAAAATGCAGAATTCATCTGAAATGCATTTCAACCGATTGCGTTTAGGATTCTCGATTCGTACATTTCAAATATTTTCGAAAAACTATACGTTCTTTTATTGTAAATGGATGATAAGTATGAAAACTGAGGAATATCAACCAACTATTTTCTGCCAATTGTGACCAAGCTTCTGTTTCACATACCTCGTTCACCATTTCGACTATCGAATCAACCCATCAGTACTAAAAACAGATAATGTTATCTTTTGGATCACTTCAATAACAAATTTACTTGATTTCCATTTTATGCTTCATAAATGAATCCCTGGAAATTTCCGACAATTCCTGAAATCATTGTTGATATTCAGATGTATTTCGATTCACTTCGTCAGTTTTCACATTAATTTTCACGTCAATTCTCCGTCGGAATATAGATTTTCCATACCGACCGAGCCAGACTGATTGAGAAAAAATATGGAACGAAATTCCAACAATGAAAACAAGGAAGATTTAAAATTAGGACAATTCGAACATCTAAGGAAAAATAAGACATATCGATAACGATAGCGATCCCAAAACCAAATATTATTATACAGGGTCAGTCAAAAATGTGCACCGAGCTTGCTGGGAGAGGTGACAGTACATTGAAAATTATCCTTCTAAAGTTGATTTCTCCGCATAACTTCTAAACGGTGAATGCTACCAGATTGAATTTTCATGCATAATTGTTTGTTGTTGAAATACATTCTTCTATTACGATTCTACGTTTCTGATACACAACATAGCGGTGTTTTTAGAGGTTTAGTCATGATTTTTTCGGGATATCTTCTCTGGTTGTATTCGTTTTCGTGAAAAAAAAATTAAAGCTTTCTATGGAGCGAAAAAAATTCATGAGGAAGATTCTCTTATGCAAATACAAGAAAAATGAACCCTTTGAACCCTTTTCGAGATATGTATTTATTTATTCATTTATTGAGTAAGACTAAAAATCACCATTTAATATTGTATGGTGGCATCATAGAATGAATCTCAAAAAATATCAGCTATATGAGTTGGTAAATGTTCATACGTTTATATAATTTTTTTAGTGCAACGTTGAACTTTTCAACTGTGTTGGCTTCTTTAATTTCCCCTGGGAGATCGTTTCTGTACTCAAATGAGTAAATCTGCTGTTATAATGTGATCTCAAAAACTCAAGTATCTCGAAAATGGTTCAATTTTGGTACCTTTTTCTTCAAATTTTCTTAGCCACATCGAATGCCCTTTTTCACAAAACGAATAGGTACAACGAAAAATATTATGACTCTCCCTCTAAAAAACGCCCTTTGCAACAATAAATTGAAAAATTAAAATTCGAATTTAATTTTGAAAATTATTTTTAGACCCCAGGTGTTATACATTATTTTGATCAGAAGAAAGCGCTTGTGAAAATACTCTTTGTGTCTACTCAAATGCATGAAAGGAATTGACTCAACCTGAAAAAATCAACAAAAAAAGGAAGATTGTACTCTGACAAAAAAAAAATTAAAAATAAAAAGACAAATCGCATTCTAACATAACATGAAAAATTCATTCTGGAAATGATAATGAAGGACAATGACAAAATGGTCAGATTACAAAACAGGTTATCCGCATTAAAATAAATCAACATGCGAGAAAACACCCTAAGGAATCCATCATATTGGAATCCGACCCCACCGGACATCGGCATAATGCGTGTTGCCAGATTCTTCCGATATTCATGGATATCTAGGAAATGGAATTGACGAATGAAGTTAGGTCATCCAAATGGGTGTGTTACTCTGTTTCGAGAACTTTGTGCATGTGAATATTATGTATCATTCGATATATTGGCAACTTCATTTTATTCTGAGGAAAATAATCACTAATACAATACTATCAGCTGTTCAAACACAATGACTTCATTCTTGAAAACATAGATGAATTCAAAATATAAATCATCTGTTCGAACACAATGACTTCATTCTTGAAAATATAGAGGAATTCAAAATAGTAATCATCCAAATGAATACCATTTTCAATTCCCAGGCTCAGAGATCTTTTATCATGAGGTTGGAGAAATGATATCAGGATTTTGTCACTCAGATGAGAGATATACCGGTTTCAGCCTTGTTTGGCATCATCAGTATCCCATACACCTCAGGGACAAAATCTTCATAAAAACTTCGATATTTAAAGCAATTGGGTGTGATGTACTGAGCAGAAATTACAAAGTACTGACATCCAATTGCGTCGAAATGAAGTTTCATGTCTCCAGTGACATGCGAAAAAAGACCTCTGTACATCCTCTTTCACTCAATGGAATTTTATTTTGAATTCATCTATGTTTACAAAAATGTTTTCGGTTTTCATAGCCTCCGTAAAGGCAGAGAATTTTTTTATTTACCGTTTCATTCTTATTATCATTTTGTATGATCTCTCATCTGTCAAACAATAAATAGCAATGTGAATTGACAATACGCTTAAAACCGAGCTTTAAACTATAATTTGAAGTTTTTCGGTTACTCACCATTATCTTTGGTAATAAAGTCAGATATTTCATAGTTTTCGGCAAGAATGAAAAAGTTTCGTGTCAAATTTTATCATTTCTATTATTAACAAATGATAATAAATTCACGAAACTGCATCATTGTCACTTTTACTAGTTTCACTTTGATATCTACGAATTCTTCGAATATGATGATTCGAGTTTGGCAACATTGGATTTAAGGCAAATTATGTCACAGTCCCTATCAATCATTTCCTTTTTTTCATGATTTTGTCTTTTGGATGGAGAACAGTTATGTTTACGATTATCATAACATTTTGATTTTATGTTGATTTACTGTTTTGTGATTTTGCAATTATGACAGAATGAAATTCATTCCTTTTTTGCTAAAGATTATTAAATTTGTCATTTTTACTTCCGAATTTTTCTATTTATTTATATTTTAAATTATGACTAAAAAATAATGCTTGATTCCGTTTATATTTTTTCTAATATGATTCAGAAATTAAGTATGGTTTCTCTTCAAGAGTAATCATGGTTTGATCAGAATCTAAAACCAATTGAAATTACCATTGTGGCCCCCCTGGAATGATTCAGAGAGAGTCACGCCACCTGGCGGATACTCAACAAATCGCCAATTTCGCAGAATTGTTTTCGTGACGCAACGAAACAATCAGCACAAGATACTATTTCCACCAAAACTCATTGAATTTCAACCTTATCTCGAATATTCCTCGAGTAGGTTCGCTTTATGGCAGCCATAATAATCACAGCCGAATACAATATCGCATTATAAACAGTTGATTTCCTTCGATAAAAATAGCATTTCGACGATGCTAGAGAAAAAATTGCTCACCCTCTTCGTTATTCGCTTTGTCGATTGTTCTTCTTATCTGGAATTCTCGTAATTTTTATGTTTCACGCATTTATTTTCAATTTCAATTCGATATTGTCCGATGATTATTGTTGTATCTGGAAATGAATCGGTCGGCTGAAATTTTGAATACAGCCTTTGTTTTGGCCTCTTTTGTTCTCAAAGATTCCTCTAGTTTAATTTTCGCAACCATTCGATCAAAAATAGCAGCTCGACTCCACCATACTTCCCTGACACAGCACCGTCCGACTATTTCTATCATAAAAAAGCAAGTCACTACTTTCAAACCTTCTTAAGACTTGAGCACGTTTTCCAAAATATCTGTGACTCATGCTATGTCACACGAGAAGGATTTTCTTTTATGATCCAACAATGGAATAATGAATAAAATCTCATAAACACGACTATAAAGATATCATGCTTAACGACTTCCATTCAACGTCAGTGAATTTTGTCGAAAACAAAAATAAAAACGAGTGCGATGTCAGTTCAATCTGTCAGGTGAAGCTAAAGAAGAACCAATTCATGAAAGAATTATTCAATTCGTGGAAAAATGTTCAGCTGAATGGCACAAATATTGGGCGAAGCATCCGAGAAAATAGAGGACTTTATATGAGACAAAAATAACAAAATATTCACTATGGTAGATTTAAGTCAACTACACCATTTCCAAGTGCAATTCAGAAACCGTATTCAAACCGTTGCATTCGTCATAATACTTTTCAAAATATCGAGAAAAAACTGAGAAAAAGGGAGATAAGAGTATTCGGTATCATGTTTGTTGTTCCTATTCTAAATATCTATACATTTTTAGAAATTTGAAAAACTCGTCACAGGGTGTTCCAAATGTTGGGTCAAAAATTGGGATCAAGATTGGCCCATAAATAATTTTTGAATTATTCAGGACTTCCTGATCTGATGTCATAATTCATTGAATCTGCTTCATATCAACATTAATTATTCCAATAACTCACTAGTGAAACACCTTCTTTTTGAATTCATTCATCATTGTTGATATGGAACAGATTTCATGAATTTGAAGCCTCGTACGACATAAAATCAGAAAATCCTAAATAACTCAGGAATTATTAATTTTAGGAGCATCAACATGTGAAAACATTATCACCCTTTTTCTTCGCAGAATCCAATGCAATCATAAAAAATAGGGTTCTAATTTGAAAAACGAAAGTTATGAGGCAATATTGATCCCAATTTTTGACCTAACATCTGGAACACCCTGTGACGAATTTTTCTTAATTCTTTAATGTACAATATTTCCACAATATTTGACTTCAAAAAAGTGAACACGGTTTGTGGTTTAGATATTCAGAATAGGAAAAACAAACATGATATCGAATACTCTTATCTCCCTTTTTTCTTCGGTTTTTGTCGATATTTTGGAAAGTATTATGACGAATGCAACGATTTGAATACGAATGTATTCACAATGGAATACTCTATCGAATTCGAAAAAAAAACAAATGCTTTGAAATTTTTTTTCCACTTCCTATGTAACCGAAAGTGGTCAGGCTCCAAGAATATTTCAGCTCGGTAGATACTCTCTTCCTCAGCCAGACTCAGATCATATCTGATGGAAAAGCTTATGAGTTAATGATAGCTATGGTTATTTCATTGAATGCGGGATTCTGTTGTATTATTTTTTCTTCTTTCGTTTCTGCCTTCTCTGATTTCCAGCCTCGAATGCTGGGTTAGGTGGAAGAACAGGCGGGGGTTGGGCAGAAATGTCTAACTACCCGCACTGAACCTCGCCCAAACTATTTGTTTAATTGTATACCGATTTCTGTTACCATATGAAAAATTAATAAAGACCTTTATTATTATTATTATTATTATTATTATTATAATGTCAAACAATATCAGAATCCGAATTTGACCCAAGAGGAATGTGCCCAAGCGGTAGTTTTGCCAGAAGAAGATAGGACATACACAAGATTTGCAGAAATGTTTGGAGTTTCCCATACAAGTGTGTCCAGAATAAGAAAAAAAAATTCTTTGCCTTTACTGAGGCCACATCGAGAACATTTTTGAAACATAGATGAATTCAAAATAGTAATCATCGAAATGAATACCATTTTCAATTCCCAGACTCAGAGATCTTTTATCATGATAAAAGATCTCTGACCAGAACTGGGTAGACCACGGGTAACAACTGCCATTCAAGAACGTTACTCGACAGTTTCTTCGTTGAGACAACGGTTTGCAACCGCTCGCCTATTTCGAAATCAGCCTGAGCAAACTCATGGGGTGCAAATTAGCACTCACACAATAAGAAATCGCCTCAGAGAATTTGAGGTCGTTGACAATGGAGCTATGAATGCTGATAAGTATATAAGGAACATTCTTGAAGAGCATGTAGTGCCATTTGCCCCATACATTGGTTAAAATTTCATTTTTATGGACGATAATGCCAGACCCCGTCGTGCGCGCATCGTTCAGGAGTACCTTGAACAGGTTGAAGTCTCTCAAATGGAATGGCAAGCAAGAAGTCTAGATCTCAATCCGATTGAGCAGGTTTGGGACAACCTCAATAGAAGTCTGAGAAGTTCAGAAATGCATCCAGCTACTCTTAATGACTCAGGAATCCAACTCGGAGAAATCTGGCAAGGATTAGATCAGAACATTTTAAGATCACTCATTTTGAGTATGAACCGTCGTTGCCGAGCTGTAATTAACGCAAGGGGTGGAAATACCAAGTATTAAATCACTTATCAGCATTTCAGTATTCTAAGAATTGTTCATTTCTCTTCTTTCACATAAGATTCGGTGAAATCCTGAATTTTTCTTCCATTCAATGTGTCTTGTTTCGTACAAAACCTTTCCGAGAGAACATAAAAAAGAAGAAATAATGTCAATGTAGAGTTAACTTTCATTAAAATTGAGATTTTCAGAATGTGTGTTAATTTTTTGCGCAGTGTATCAACATATGTAGGCTCGTCGTTTGCTTTCTCCAATATTTAATCATTGAATCTTTATTTCACAAAAAAAAAATGGAATAAATATGCGAAAAAATGTAAGGATTCCAAATTTTTGGAAAAGTAGACACAACAATCCCGAGGTTTGAGATCAAATTCAATCGTAGCTATTTTCTCCCATATCCGTGAGATGAATCACATGTCAAACATCCTGGATGTATCCTCCGAATTGCTATCGAAAAGTTAAGCTCATGGCGACCCCAAAATCCGGCTTGAAGCTTTGTTTTTTACGCAATAATCCCGTTGTTGGCTGAAATGAGGCAGATTACGCTCATTTCCATCGAATTTTACACCTCGCGACCGTCCTTGTCATACAAGATGCAGGTTAGTTGTAAACACCTGGCTCCGAAAATATTTGAACATGATTACTTCTCTAACACAGTTTGTGTGACAAGTCATGTTTTTGAGGTGAAGGGAAAACTTCGCAATTGTTGGGACGATTAACGTTGATCCTTTCCACGTTATCGGGCTTACGGAAGATTGGCACATGAGACATTATTCCAGAATTGTGTCACGGTGACATTACGTTTACGATTCCCCGTTTTTAAATGAAGATAATGCTTCATAAAATGGACGTTTGCGATCACGAAGTTCGTGTTCAGATTGGTTGGACTGTTTTAATTTTATTCCTTGACGAAAAACTTGAATATATCGTGATAGAAAAAAAAGGATACTTAATGTATACTATTCACAATAGTATTCTTTAATATATAGTATCATTTAAAACTCAATAATAACTTGAATCGATCCAATAAAAATCAGTATGAGACATTTCGTCAATCTGGTCGCCTTTTTTCTGAAGTTTGGTTCTATGCATGTTCTTCATGAATGTTCTCATTTTGAAATGGAGTCAGTGTATCAACGGCTTCGATTTGAAACGAGTTTTCTTAAAATGCCAAGACGTAAATTAACAAACGCTGAGGCTCATAGGACTATCGGAATGCTATATGAATTATCATCACAAAATCTTATTTAAACTATATTTTTCTGAATTTAAATCAATATTTCTTGGCATTCATTGAGTAGAAAAAGTTATGAACGATACTTGTTTCTATCTCAGTCACGTGGAAACAATGAGTTTATCATGGCTCTACCTGGAGGTTTTCAAAACTTTTCCTGCATAACCGATACATACTAACTGACACAGAAAGGGCAACACCTAGAAGGTTCAAATAATTTTGTTTTGTAAATCATACTCAGATAGTCAAAGAGAAAATGGTTGAAATTTCTAGAAAAAAAAATCGTTTTCTCATGTACCTATTTATTTATATTTTTGGTACTTAAATATTGTAGTCGTTTTTCGATAGTTTTTTGAATTTTATAACAAACCAGCTGTTCAAGGAGCTTCAGAAGTCGATGTTCAGTTGTTGTTAAAATGCCTAGAGAATTCGAGAAATCACTAACCGTACGAACAGAAATCCAACTACCGTTATGAGATGTTGCCAGCCTGGTTTGATAATGCCCGAAATCAAAAAAGATTAGGAACTTAACGTCGAAGGGGCATGAATGAAGTTTAAGATCAACGTCTTGGACTTAAGGCCATCAGAGACTGATATGCGACAACTCGATCTTTGGCTGATGAGTGGTTACGAGAACAAGGCCATCCTGTAACTGTCCCAAGGTTCTTCGAACTGCACCATTATCGACCTCACCTTGTGTGATCTCTTACGATTAAGCATCGCCGACAACGATTGCAGTGGTGCAGAAAGAGACAACATTGGAATTTAAAAAGGCATCAGGTCGTCCCTTCTGATGAATCTCGCTTCTCCTGATGATGACCGAAGAAAGGTTAGATGACGTCGGGGAAAAAGACGTGAACCTCATTTTGATGTTGAGCATCATATACACCGGACAGTAGGCGTTATGGTAGGAAAAAACATTTTTCACAAGAAACGTATCACAAATTTTACGCGTGGTTTTCTGTCAAAAATGGTACCGACATTTTCTGCAAGTAAAGAAATTCATACAAGGAGCACGTGATCGTCTGAGAAATTCTTGCGGTATCTGACGAAATTTTTTTTTTAATTAGAAATGGTGACTTCTCAAACAGTTATCAGAGCTTGAAGTCTATATTTTTTCTCTCAGTTAGTAAGTAACCAAGATTCAACGAAAAAAGTAATACTCATTATCGAAGCACAGTAGCGGTAGACCGGTTTCGTTGTTATAAGACCTCATCAGTACCACACATCTCTGACCCAGTGACAAACACTAGGAAGAAGAGGGCAAAACATAATCTTTGGTTACTACTAATTGTATATTGTGCATTGCCCATGATTAGGCTGTTCATTTCCTTCTTATTATCTTTCATAATCTTGGTTGAATCTATTTGAGCTCGTATCAAACTCAAATTCCATAAAACATTCACTTGCATATTGAAAATCATATTTACCTAAAGTTCGAAATTCATCTGCACATTCAGTTTTGAAAAAGCACAATTTCACAAACAGACACACACAATTTCAATTCGATTTACAAAACCAATCACCGACGAACTGACCACACAACTTTAAGACGATAAAGGATCAGTGTTGAACAATGAAGGTAATTTTTTTAATTTTATTGTGTTCTTATCGAGAGTCGTTCCTACAATATCGACATTTCCTCATATATTTATTCGATTTTGATCGAACGAAATCGGTTAGAAATTTCATTTCTCGTTTGTGTCGAGTATACAGGGTGAGCCTTGGCTTGCACATTTATTTCAACGTTGAAGTAGATTCTTGAGTTCGAAATGAATATAAAATTTTTGTATACCATTTTTTCTCAATAAGCTATGACGAATATGGAAACCCACCCACTGAAGTTTCCCCAAGCATTAGATATACCATCTGACACTTGGAAATGAAGCAGCAAAAATTCAACTCCTTGAATCATCCAAACAGATTTACATGCAGCTGACATAACCAATTTTTGGAATTTTACCAATATACTAGTTTTCTTGGAATTTTGCGAACAGGTACCAGTTTAGAACAGAATATGTAGTATATTTTCATCTTAAAAAATGACTGAGTATTCATTTAAAACTATTCAACTTACTTTTGAGAATTGGATGGAATTTATCTATATTCCCAAAAATGTTTTTGTTAATAAAGCCTAGGAATTTTTTGTTCTTTCATTAACTCTTTTGCTAAAAAACATAGTTATTATAATATAAATTGATCTGGTCTATCTGTAATCCATCACAAATAGATACCGGCAAATACATTTGTAAAGTATTCGCACGACTACCCTGGTTGCGTTCATAAACTTACTCAGAGTAAGCTCCCCTTACTCTGAAGCGTTCACAAACTTGCTTTGTCTTCCTCGGAGTATACTCTGTGAGCGTTCATAAACTTCCTCTGAGTAGGCTCTGCATACTCTGCTATTTGGGAGAGTAAACACATACTCTGACAGTTATGATGTACGATTTTCATTCTGTCCTGCTCCCGCAGACTTTTTGAAACTTGAATATTATTCGTATAAGTATTTATTTCTGGTTCTGTTTCATTTCAATAACGAAATACGAAACAATAAATTTTCCAAGTGAAACAACTATTCTGTGAAATAAAGAAATATTGGAAAGAATTACTTTAATGGTTAATAAATTTAATGAAATTGCTAGCAGTGAATTAACGCAGCTCAAAGTGAACTTTACCAAGTGATAATGGTAAAGAAAAAAAGAGTTTTTCCCTGTATTGCAGAACCTAGAGTGGTCCGTTCAAGTTCAAATAAATCGAGACATGAAAAGTCCTACAATAACTGTTTTTTGTACCTGATTTGAAATCTACGTTGATATTTTGTTATATTCGAGAGTTTAGATCTGTCAAGATTCATTCATGTTTTGCTTTATCTTTCATACAATATTTTTTTAACTTCTTTTTGGTAGCTTCCTCAAATGAAACTATTTTTTGTTACGAAGTATTTAATTCTTTTCCGGCGTAGAGTTAATAAAACAACAAAACATGTAATAACATTTTTAATTTTCTGCTTGCAAGAGAAAATTATAGACAATAATATCCTTTTTCATTCTTTCTGTCTCATTGAAAGTAATTCAAAGTTCTGAGAACATTTATCAGTTTCCTCACAATCATCAAAAAAAACACGTTTGGGTTCTGCTTTTCAAATAAAAGAAAAATTGACTATACTGGGAAGATACAACTGAAAATGTACGATTAGAGAGAATTTTTTTCTTAAACTTCTATTATTCATTCATGATAGCAACAATTCAATATAAAAATGATATATAAAAAATGTATATGATGCAAAAGTATTATTCATAACCTATACACATGTTTGAATTTTGAATGACATTTGTCAGAGTAAGTTTGTGAACGACGAGTGTGGAGTAAAGACCGAAGAATATTTCTGATCATATGGCCATACTCTTACTCTACTCTCTGAGTAAGTTTGTGAACGCTGCCCCTGTATACATCTTTCCAATTCTGCCAAACGTCAGATTTCCCAGAATTCTTCGCAAAGCTTAGTCATAATTCCGATCTGATCGGGATCCATATCGCAAGAAACCAGTATTGGACAATTACAAAATGTGTTAATTGGCGTTTTACCAGCGGCTCCTCTTAGAACAATAAAACCTCAACAAAACGAGGATCCCAATGGCAGACGATACAAATTAATTAACTGTTCCGAACTGGAAACAACTGGCATAACTTTATTTTCATGAATAAGCTCAATTGGTTGTTGTTGATACGGTGCAATGATCTGAATGAAGTGCAGGATTAATTGGCATCTCTGTCACTCGGTTTGGAAGAATTGATCAACATTTTTTTAAAGTTTTATAGTGAAACTCTCATTGATAGGGAAAGGGGTATACGGAATTTCGCCTGAAGCATTTTTCGAGCAAGAACCAAACAAAATTCAGTCAGAAACAAGAAGAAAACCGATTCATCTATGGCAGAAATTTGAGGGGGGTCACATTGAGAGAATGAACGCCAATGAAGATTTGAATCCCCTCAAAACTAAGTTTTCTAAAAGTCATAGTTAAAATTTGAAAATTTGTGCACAGGTAAATTGATTTTGAGAATTTAAACTAGGTTGGGTAGAGTACATAAATAGAGCTCACAAAATAATACGTGACATCTCTAACCTATGAAAAAAATTTCGTTTGTTGCTGCCGCTTTCAGTAGAATGTTTTTTTTTTGGAAAAATCTCATGATGGAAATTGGTTCCTATATGAAAAAAAAAATAGTAGAGGGGTTTGGAGCGTGAAGGGTGACTGATTTAAAATTAAAAAAAGGATAGGCATATCCGATTCCGACATTACAAATCCATGGATTCGTGGATTTTTCCTAATAATAATCAGGAGAAGAATAATGGTCCGATTGCAGTATTTTCCAATCACAAATTGTGAATTATTTCTAAATTTTTCATTGAAAAACGGCAAAACTAATTCTACTTTCATCAGGATCACTGAGTAGGTAATCTATTTACCTTTCATTTGATGTATCACAATCCTATATTTCCATTTGAAAAAATAAAGTAGAGGGAAATATCAAATTTAAAAATGCTAAATAATCCTAAATACAGACTCAGAAAATTGTCCGGTTTATAAGGTTCTATACATTATATAATTAGTTGAAATGTTATTGGCGAGCTTTAAGAATTATAAAAATATACAGGATGAATTATTCGAAATAATCATCTTGTACACTGTGTCCCAAACTGGGTGAGATTGCACTGATCTTAGCTATTATTGAATATAACTTTCAAATCCAGAAATATACCAATTTCTCTTGTTTTTTAAAGATCATCTTTGAGATGTAATTATTCCTTAGGCACTGTATCAGAAGAGAAAAAAATTAAAACTCTTTTTAATAGATATTTTCATGTAGAAGTCAGTGGCGTAGTTGAAAAAAAAATTTCAAAGGGCTGTTTTTGCGATTGAGCACAAATATGGAATTTTTCAGATGGAACACGCTCTATATTTTAACGTAAAATTTGTGCAATTATTTTTCTGAATCTGTTGATGTATCACAACTCAACTTTTAATAAATTTCAGCTTCAAAAATCAGAAGAATCCATATTCGATTGTTTTTTCAATATGAGGACATGAATTCTGTCATGCATGCATTTAATTAATTTTTTTTTTAAAACCGCATGTGACTTGAACTTATTTATTTCATTATATTTAAACATAAACTCAAAATATCACTCGTCAACATAAACTTGAAAATGATGAAAACTTAAGGAATTTCATTTATATTGAAATTTTTTAATGTATGTTTAACTTTCATGTATGTGTGGGAGAATTCATGTCTTACTATTAAATAAAACAAACAAATTTGAATTTTTCTGATTTTTAAAATTCATTAAAAGTAAGGTTGTGATTAAATACATCAAAGTATTTAGAATAATAAATGCAAAATTTTGACGTTGAAATATACAGAGTGTTCCATCGGTAAAATTCCACGTGTATGCTCAATCTCAAAAACAGTGCTCTGAATTTTTTTTCATTGACATTTTTTTATTGAGTTCTATGTAAAAATACCTTTTGGAAGCAGTTTTAATTTTTTTCCCATACAGGTATCGAGAAAAAATTTATTTCAACTCCAAAACTGCACATTTTTCTTTTTCGCCCTGTATTTCAGGAACAAAAGAAGTTGGAATATTTCTATTTGTTGATTTGTGAAAGTTTCACAAAAAATTGATACAGGGTCGCGAAAACCGCATGCCCCTATCTGCAATAATAGCTGAGATACAGTGCAGTCTCACCCAATTTGGGACACAGTGTACATCAAAATTCAGATGAGTTTTCGATAGCATGAGTGTTGGAATTGCCTTCTGCAACGAGTTTTAGACGGCATTTTCTCTATTTCAGTCAATTTTTGTGAAATATTCTCGAAATTCGAATGAAAATTCAGATCAGTGACTTTTGGTTTGTATCTTGGCAGTTGGTGTGACATACGAATTTTGACAGATCACGGAATTTAAATTGTTTTGATTCGAAACTTAATTCGATCGGAGGTCAGAACTGACAACCATAAAACGAAAAATATAACTGGAAACAATGCTGTAATGGGTTTCATTACAGCACTACTTTTAGTACTGTAATGAACCCATTACAATACTGAAATAGAGAAAAAAAATTCAGGGTCTCGTTTCGATGAAACTAAATTGGAAGAATGAACTCCAATCCAAACGCTTTTCCTTATCAACAATGTTCCACGAAATTAATTATTTCAATTAAAGTTTTATGAACCTAACCTCATTCCAAACGTTGTTGATTAAACTCATGGTCCAGGGAAATTTGATTCACTTCGGACCCATATTTCCATCCACGCAAATAAACATATCGATATTTTTCAATCACATTCATTCTACGTTCAAAATTTTCTTCGATATCATAATGTTAATGTTAATAACTTTTCTCTAATTCTGTGTCAAATCTTTTTATTATGCCATTCGTAGAAGAAAATCATGTGGAAATATCTCATTTAAGCACAGTTTTTAGAGTAATATTTATTGATGACAAGTTGGCCTACTACTACGTATTTATTTATTATCTGTCAAATTTATGAGAGGAAAACTGTCTTGCCAATCAACTTTTTTCAATGCAAAAATTACTATACGATTTTTACGGAAATATTTCACTAATTTCGATAAAAATTCAATGTATTAGAAAAATTAATATATGGCTCATTCTAACACTGGTTCATTAAGAAATTCGCCAATTCGTGGCTAGATTCGAATTTAGAATTTGTTATGAAGTATGTTTTCAGTGCCTGTCTGATTTTGTTTATTGTGGATGTTCGGTTTATTCAACTTGCTGTTATATCTTTGGTGTTCAATCTTTGAAAATAAAAATCGTTCGAAACGATGAAAATTATTAATCATAAATAGTTTATATCCCTGAGAAATTGTTTTGAAAGAATTTAATTTCGGAGGATGATCAATAAAATATAGGAATCAATGTCAATGGCACTATGACAGTTATGTTGACATATGTAATACACATTATCATAGAAACTGTACCGAATTTAAAAATTTCCTGAATTGTGCAACATACGTTCCCTTCTGTTCCTCAGTGAATTCGTTAATATTGAAAATGAAACGTTATCGAGTTGGGAAATTCGAAAATTTCCTTCGAACGATTTCCACGAATTCATGCCGACGAAAAGCAAACGTGAACTAGCATAATAACAGTGGTTTTCATCTTAAATCATAAGTTGAGAGAGCAGGTACTATATTATTTACCATTAGGGACATCCAATAAAAACTCCTGATCGACATTCTTCTGGGCTGTTGGTACGTAGTCGGAGAGACATCGTGGTGGTTGGAAACCGGAGTTACAGCCAAAGAATGGGACCGTTTCTTCGGGATAATATATCCGTTTAGGTCCATGGCTGAAGGAGATTCGGAGAAAATCGGAAAAAACTAAACACTAGGCGAGACCGCACATCGCCAGAATAGATAATTAGACAATTAATAGACGCTGAAGCGAGTGCGCGACACTAAGCTGAGATCTGTTTGCTGCAGCCTCCTCCGGCCAGTTTTAGATGATACTGAACATTTCCGAGCATGAATGCTCTGCAAAACGTCGGACTACTTAACTCCCTCAGCCTTAGCCTTGAGTAGTAAGCTCAGTTTTATCGTGATACACTACGTCAAGGTAGAAAAGTTGATGCCAAATATCGCAGTGCAAACAGTTGACCGTTTCACATGCTTCGGGATGTTTGCATTTCCTTAAGCTGGATGCGTGCATTTCGAAATCAACACGAGTTGTTCAGTTCTAGGCTGGCACGCAACCTACTTTTTGCTGAAATGAGGATTCTAGTTCGAAATTTGACAGGAGGATTATTAAGGTAATTAGTGCAATCAGGTGTTTTGAAGATGATGCATATCAGAATTTTCTGGGTTGAGATATGAGATGGTTGTTTGTTCTGACAGGCATGTAAGTATCATTCACCAATCGAGGGCTGGTTTACTCCCGAGCTTTAGCAAGGGATAGCAGGAAAAGTCTAGATTGGTTACGTGAAATTTGAAATATTAGAATATTCATCAAAATCAATACCAACTATAATTTAGAGCTAAAATCTCAAAGGATGCATTTCGAACTCCTCAAGAAAACTCAAAATATGTTTCTCTTTGTTTCATTTAATTTTGCCAAAATGAATGTTTTCAAATATTCTGTGATTTCTTCGATTTCGATTTAACTTAATCGATATTAATAATACGTCAATAAATTCCGAACAGGCAAAATCCAACACAGTGTATCTTTTTTCATAGTGCTCCGGTTTTGTTGTAATTTTCACCAGGTATAGTATTGGTCTTGTAATAATAACCTGAAATTTACCTTGCAAAAATACCGTTATACAGGGAGAAAAATAACCTTGTTTCATACTCTTCATTTCTAAACACTCTGTGGTGAATTTTAGGCGGAAAATTTGATATCATTAAATTTAAATTTGGAGACTGACCCTTTCTCAACAAAATATTTTTTGATTTATGTCACTACATGCTTTAAAAAAAACACATTTTCAAGGAAAGTGTTGCATTTTTTCAATTTTTATAACAATTTGAAACATAACAGTACCTTATCGACGAGCAAACAAAAAAATCTGAAAATTAATAGGGTGTATTTCCACCTCGCTTTCTCATCACTTCTTCCATACGACGTGGCATACTTTCAATGCAGTTTCGAATTGCTTCTGGGGGAATATTTCCCCAACAATTTCTGTTTATGCAGGACAATGCTAGGCCTCACGATGCACGGCTTGTAAAAGAATACTTAGAAGAGGTGAATATTCAACGATTGGTGTGGCCAGCCAGAAGTCCGGATTCAAATCTAATTGAACATGTATGGGATATGCTAGGTAGACGAGTTTGAAATCGGCAGCCCAACACCTTGTCCTTCTTGAAGAATGGGAAAATATTCCGCCAGAAGCAATTCGGAAATGCATTGAAAGTATGCCACGTCGTATGCTAGAAGTGATGAGAAAGCGAGGTGGAAATACACGCTATTAATTTTCAGATGTTTGTTCATGTTTGCTAGTCGATGAGGTATTGTAATGTTTTAAAATCTTATTAAAATGGAAAATATGCAACACTTTCTTTGAAAATGTGTTTTTTTTTTCAAAAGCAGATACTGACAGAAATCAAAACACATTTTGTTAAGAAAGGGTCACACTTCAAATTAAAATTTAATGATATCAAATTTTCCGCCTCAAACTCAGCACAGGGTGTTTAGAAATCGAGGGTATAAATAAAGTTCTGTTTCTCCCTATAAACTTCAGTAATTTTCGCAAATTAAATCTCATATTAATATCACAACAAAATCGCAGCACCATGAATGTTGAATTTGACAAAAAATTTTGGGTGTCCTGAATTTATTGACGGGGAGTGTAGGTATTAAGAAGAGTTGAGTAATCTTATACATTTGAAGATGTATACATGGAAAGTATAGTGCCAGCCTCTGTACGATATAAAAATTTTGGATGTTCAACTCTTCATATCTATACAGGGTGATATTCATTGGTAAATGGACAGAAGCTGGACTGAATTGCCTGACTGTTCTCACTCAGGCAGTTCAGTCCAGTGAGAGCATCTCCTGAAATATAACTCCTGAAGATG
Source organism: Hippodamia convergens (assembly GCA_038502775.1). Lineage (NCBI taxonomy): Eukaryota > Metazoa > Arthropoda > Insecta > Coleoptera > Coccinellidae > Hippodamia > Hippodamia convergens. Next base: position 24,177,842 of record CM076608.1, read on the forward strand.
CCAGACACTCGAACTGGCGAAACGTCGAGAACGACGACGGCCTAAATGCTCGAAAGAACAGGTTACATTTATAAAATCTGTTCCATATCAACAATGATAAATAAATTCAGAAAAAGGTTTATCAATAGTGGAAGAATTTATCTTCTATGACTATAGATCATTGTTGATATGAACCAGATTTTATGAATTTGACTCTAAGTACGACATAAAATCAGGAAATCCTGAATAACTCAAGAATTATTAATTTTAGGAACATTAACATGTTAAAACATTATCATTATTTTTCTTAGTAGAATTCAACGTAATCGTAAAAAAAGTTCGTTCTAATTCGAAAAACAAAAGTTATGAGCAAATCGAGGAGCCAATCATGATCCCACTTTTTGACCCAACCGTGACCAGTTCCCGAAATTCTTGAAATTTACAATATATCCACAATCTTCGACTTCAAAAATGTGAAAACGATTTATGCATAAGACATTCAGAATAGGACTAACGGACATAATATCGAATACTTTTATCTCCCTAATTTCTTCAGTTTTTTCTTCATATTCTGAAAAGTATTCTAACAAATGGAACTATTTTGATAGGAATGTACTCACAATTTAATACTCTATCAAAATTTGAAACGAAAAATCAGAAAAAAAAGTTTTAGAAAAAGTTTTTTCATACCCTGTATAAGTGAAAGGGGCTTCAAGAATATTTGAGATCGGTCGATAATGTCGAACAATATGATAATCCCAATTTTCAGGTTTCAAGTAAGTTCAGTTCTCCAGAAACGTCCAATAGGCCGTCGAACTTGGTACACCCTGTATTTTGATGATATTCAGTACGTTTACTCTCTGCAGCAGCTGGTTCATATTGACATAGTTACTAAATTTTTTGTCATGTCTGGCCTAGGGAAATGGACAAATAAAAGTCAACTCAGAAAAAACGAAAAAAACAACAAAATGAATGCTGATAAAGTAGTTATAACGTAAATAAATACTGAGAAAGTTAAATTGACAACAACCTTTATGAGACTTTTCAAGTAGATTGCGAATTGCGATACCTTTGTTAGTTTTATTTGTCATTAGAATGACTTCTATAATTTTTCCAATTCGATTTTGTTCGTTGATATAGCTTGAGTCAGACTTAATTTCCAGCGTCATTCATTCGCGAATTCAAAACTAACACTATTAATTTCGTTGAAACGATAAGGCATCTTAAAATGTGGCGTCAGTCACGACTAGCTAGAGGTATTCAACGGAATGGAAATTCTAAAAGAGTATTAGTTCATTATAGATAAGTTCATGTAAAATAAACGAACACCGAGTACCTAACATTTAATGGCTGATACTGGTGATAGATTAGGTACTGCTTGAAAATATCGACATTATGATATCGTCTCCGAAATCATCGATCAACTAGATGTCAGGTGAGTGAAGGAGAAAGGCTGGAACCCAAATAACTGAATGTTGCCCATTGAGTTAAAAAAAATCACAGAGTGAGCCTTTGACTTGAAAAGATTATTTTTGAGTTAAAAAAAACACTTTCTTCTCTTTTAATGTATTCCGATTTAGCTCTCCTGGAAGGATACAGGCTAAGGATGAAAATGTAATTTTAGTTATACAGAGTGATTCATTTTTATCTATGAGGCTACATTTTCGATAAATTCGAATTTGATATTTTTATGTGACCATTCAAAAAAATTTTAATAATCCTAGAGATGAATGAGTAAGTGAACTGTCAAATTAATTCAAATTTTTTTAATATTTTCTTCAAGAGGTTTTAAGAAAACTGAGTTCGATTCAAGCGCATCTCCCCAAATTAGTATGCCATACAATGAAGAGTAATGGAAGGTGACAAATTTTGATGAGATTATCTATATTGTTGTCAAAAACGAAATTGTTCTGTATGTGAATACCTAGGAATTTCGGACTCTCGATGTTTGTAGTCCTGATCTAGATCCTAATTTCAAGATATATGTTCTTGCCACATTTTAATGGAGATTGTTTTCAGCTTTCCTCAAAAAGATTTCTGCCTAAACGGATACTTTGGAAATATTTTAAAAAGAAGGGTCATCTGCGTAGTTAATACACTCGTTTAAACATAATCGCAAGGAATTTTATACAGAAGGGCGTTAATGTTTATTGAATAAAGTAGTGGTCCTAAGATGGAACCCTGAGGTATTCCCAATTATTAGTGCAGTCGAATACACTCAGAATAGGCAAAACATGTATTATACGATTTCTTCTGCGTTTCCAAGACCGTATGGTGATATTTTTCTCGCATTTCAAATTTCTATTGAAGTTTAGAATTGAAAACATGCAGTACAATAACTCGAAAACTAATCCTCATTCGAAAAAAAAATTCTTTTACGTTTTATGAAAAATATAGGCTTGCATACGTTCTTAATTTTTCGCTTAGAGTTTTGAATCACCCTGTATCTCGTGAAGGATTTTATCGCATGAAATGATTCTCGGAACATACAAAATAAGTCGATCAGCATGTCTTCTTCGATACTATTTGCTGCTTGCAAATTGGTGCATGCGCTGGTGAAGTAGTTGATTTTTTTTGAACAAATATATCTCCTGAATCCTTCTATCGAATGAAATAACTTTCAGAATATAGTTTCCCATTGATGTGGTGAACACGAAATTTTAGTCACGTGCTTTATTTTATTCAGTATGAGAATAACGTTCCATTACATCCCATAATTACACCAGAAATTTGAAGGATCCAACTCTTACAGGTAAGTTGAATGCTATTCAATGAAAATTTGGCCCTTTTGAAAAATAAAGTAGAAAGTCATTGCAACTCTGTTCGAAAGAATCACAGAATCAAATTTTTCATGGTTTAAGGGGTAGATCTAATGCTCAAAAAAACTTTAGTGGGAAGTATCCAAGGGTGGCATAGCAGATAAGTAAAGTTGGTATATCAGAAAAAATATCAGAAATTTGAGGTGGTCATGCAAAAATATTTTGATGTAGCCTTGTAATAATTTATAACGTCATGAATGACACTTGTATTTCACAAAGTGGTTGACAAAAAATCTCGAAAAATTCAATAAGATAGTTATAAATTACTTCATCATCACACTATATAATATGTAGATGAAAAAGTGTAATTTTTTTTTACTCAAGTATCGAGGTATATCACGTTTGAAGAAAACTGACGAAAAATTGGACATTGGATCCAATTTTCTAAACGCACATGTATGCATCAATTTAACAACACGATTTAAAATGATTGATGCGAAATCTGAACAGCATTATTATGTGAATTAATCGGGTATATAAGGAAGAATGATTTATGTTCGTTTCGCGAGATGAAACATGCTGACGATGAATATTTAAACACTTGGAGAGTGTGTGAAGATTTCTGAAATCAAAGTATCATTTTTTCTATTTATGCTGTTCATATGTGGTAGTTTGATGATCGTGTGATTTTTGTCATTATTCTGTTAAGTTCATTTTGTTTCTTAAGGTTTTTGCTGTGAACTACATTTATGTCTGTGAATTGAATCAGTATATTCAAATTAAATGTTTTTTGACATTAAACTGGCCAATCCTCCTTATAAAATATCAAGAATTATTGTGAAACTGACTTTAAATGTAGAAATTCAAATGTGCTTCATCCTATCATACTTCCGACCACTAACAATTGAAAACGAACAATTCAATGTTGTTATGCTTCGAGTGTTTCAATATTTATGTATGATCTTAACCGGAACTCTATCAAGTTAACCGCGATATTGTACTTCACTACATCATTATTTAAGTAGTATCTTTGATATACGATATAGTCGGTTGATAGCCAGCTGAAAAATAGTTATTATTTTCCAGAACACGACAGTATATAATTCAGGGAACGGAAATGAAAATTATTCATCATATTATTCTTGAAGTCATTAAATCACTTGAAAATGCAGTATGAAATTTTAGGCACTGGTTCACTTCAGGACAAAGTTGAATACCTAGTGGATCTCACATGAATTTCTAGCCAGAGCGATAAAGATACTGAACTTTTATAAAATCTACATCACAAATGTAATTTTTTTCAAATTGTAGTATATTTTGAACCTTAGGACTTGGGTGGTTTTTTTAATCCAGAGGAGCTAAGGCTTTTTCATGCACTTAAGAAAAATATGCCTTCTATAAGAATATTTAATTTAAGAAAAACGTGTCAAATTATAAGTCTTACAAAGGAACATGTGGAAAGCCAGCTTCTACTATCAAAATCAAGATATAGGTATATGAAAAGCAATTGCAATTGGCTTTTTTTAATCCCTAGAGATTCAAACATCAATTTAAATCTCCAGAGATTTGAGAATAATATTTGAGTCCATAAAATAACGAGTAAAATTTACTAATTTAATTATTGAAGTACATAAAATAAACCTATAATGGTATAAACGGTGTCTTGACATTTTTGGTCAAATTTTCTGAGTGATATGAATAGAAGCGACAAAGAAATTTGGCAATGTGAATGGAATGTATTCAATTTTTTCAATAAAGATTTTATTTCTAATCCTTCCATCAGAGTTCCTGGTTTTGACCTTCCTAGGAGAAACTGCATCAGAACAGGCCATAGACGATGCAATAGCAAGCTCTTCCGATGGAAATCGGTTGAGAGCCCTAGTTGTGAATGTGGGGAAAATGAGGAGACTATAGAACAATTTCAAGATAGTTACGAGGTTAAACACAAAGTAACAAATGCCTTTCTGAAATGGGTGGTTCATTTCAAAATTATTTAATTTATCCTAAATAGTTGGTTTCTTTTCTACTTTTGTCTTTTTTAATTTCAGATTAAGAATTGCGAGTCGTTTTTGTGAAGAATCTGTTCATCTCTGAGCCCATCGACGGATAATATAAAGCTGTTCTCTCAGATCATACTGATGTCTTTCAAGATTTTCTTGATATTTAATATTTTAAGTAATTTTTTGTCACGGGCGGGGTAAGGGTTTTTTCAGTTGAGGTTTTTTCCCTTTCCTCATTTAATCATACTGCAGACCTCTATGGTTTTTCTGTGTTTCACCAACCTCAGCTAGGTAACTTTTTATTTCAATATGTACTGTATTATTTTAGCTCTCTGAATCAAAAGAATATAGATATATACCTAGACTTTCCAGAAATATTCATAGCAATTCTGATAGATATTAGTAACAAATATAAGGGCAATTAAAAACATGGTAAAGACGCCAGGTAAGAATTAAGAATAAATAGATAAGTGCAAAAGATTTTTAGAAAGTTCAACAATAAGACGATCTGAAAAAACTAAATGGAATCAAATTCTGAAAATTGGCATTGGATAGTTATGAAATATGCTCCTTCATGCTGAAATATTTGAAATTTTGTCCTGGCAAACCAGAAATCTTTGTTATTTGAAACAATCTATATTTTTCCAAATAGTATCGCTCGCGTATTTTAACAAACATGTAATTTTTTAATCAATTGTTTTTGAATAAATTCATTTCTTTTACCGTGAGTAGATTTTTCAGATTTTCTCTGTATTTTTCCTCGGATATCTTGAATCTACCAGAAAAAGTGAAGATAAAATACCAACAAACAATACAGATAGCTTGAAAGGTATAAGAAAAAGTAATCAATGTCATCTAGAACATAAGTCACTACTTATATCATTATCCCGTATGAGGATATATGAGACAGGGTGATCAAAAATAATTCTACACTCAGAAACGCGGTCAATTATCTCAAATTGTAACAATTTTTTATTTTTGTATATTGTTGTCATCCATTCATATTGACTGAGATTTCGTATGATAATTTTTGAATTCTTTTTTTTACAACAACACCACCTCCTGAAGGTAATGAGGGTATTTTTCCTTCTCCCTCATGCGTATCAAAAACCTGAATTAAATTTACTCAATATAGTGCACGAAAAATGTTTTTCACCCATATATTGGTTCAAAATCGTTACCTCTGTTAGGATTTTCCATCAATTATACGCGTCTCTCATAACTTGTTTATGGTACAATGTTCACACTCACATCCTCGAATGAAATTATTGTCTACATCAAAACAATAGCGTGTATGAATGGTAATATACACTTCCATCAAATGGGAGTTCGTACAACTTTGATTACTCCTCATTATGTTGATTACAGCACGAGAAATACTGGAATCAGTCATTCAATTGTGTTCATCTTCTACTATAGTTACCTTTCCATCTACAATAGTGATTTATGGTGGAAGGATTTTTGAAAGATAAATTGATCAAATATCTTTTTTGGTCGAAATGAGATTGCTTCTTGAAAGGATAGGTCGAACACCGCAAAATAAGTTAAATTACATAGATGATTTCAAAATCTTCTTAGTGGCAGCATAGATTTTGGTCGATAATTTTTGAAACAAAAAAAAAAACACGTGTGGCACTCGAGGACTGCCGCGATAAAGCTATTTATCGGGAAAATACCGCGTCAATAGTATTTCCATATTTTGTTGTGGATTCTTGTGGATCATTATTCATTTTTAAATTTAATTTTTCCGAAAAAAAAGTTGTCAACTACCCTGATTTTTTATCAGCGTAGTTAATGTTGAAATCGCCAGCCAAGATAAGTGGAAATTTATTACCTCGTCCAATTTTGGATTGGGAGAAATGTGAATTGCTACTATGACTACGTGTAGGCCTTTTCTAAGTTTGCATAAGCATGCACAAATATCTCCAACAAATGAGCGTCCAACATTAACATCGCTAACGTCTTCAATATTTATTTCAATAGTCGGAGTCATAATATAAGTAATGTTATTACTATTTTGGTAAATAGCTACCCCGCCTTTTGGAACAGTATCTCGTTTGAATTGAGCAATACAATTGAAATTAGGTATTTCAATCGGATTATCACGCTTCATGCATGTTTCGGTAAGAAGTAACACATTGGTTTGTCTCGTAACTGAATCTTGTAAATCGTATATGTAACTATGTAGACTTTGGTAATTGAAAGTTATTATTGAAATACCATTTCTATTATTAATGAAATCTAAGACACTTCGAGCTATCGTCTGAACACTATTTAAAGACAGTCTTTTGAATTCTTGCAACAAAGATGCAGTCGATGCAACTTGCCTTCGATTATGATAAAACTTAAATGCAGAATTATCATTTTTTGTCGTAATATACAATTTTTCAATATTAGTCACCCGAGAGAGTGCAATATAGACGAGTTCCTATTGATTTACTATACTCATATACTATTTCGTCAAAAGTTTCACCTTGCGACTTATATAAAGTTAGAGCAAGAGCTGAAGTTAATGGAAAATGTTTGCGTTTGGCTATACATTTTCTATCCGATGTTAATGACATATTTGCAGTTCGTAATTCAATGGGAACAGCCAGATTGCCGACTCCATTTTGCACTGCTAGAGTGGCTGCACGCATCCGTCTAGTCGCAAGCACCCAAACGAAGTCTGCCGAACTGAACCGACGATACACGGCTGTGTTAGGTTTTTTCGTTACGGAATTTCTACATTCTGTCGCCGCGCTCAAAGCCTGAGATAAAAGCTATGCAATAGCTAAAAAATTATAGTACGATGAAACCCATGTAGAAGAGAAAGAAAAAAAAGGGAAAATAACTTACGCAACTCTTGTAGTGAGTAATTTTTGTGATAAGTCAAATCCTCGATTGAAATTTGATTGAATCAAATTCGAATGATTCTTCACTTCGTACATTTTTATGCTTTCACCTATTTATTTTTACAGATTCGAATAGAGGGAATGGAGTGTACAATGCAGTGTCCATTCAACAACTGAAGCTGTCCCATAAAGATTTACATTTCAATTCGTAGATATCGAGCGTTTCGAGTCAAAATTTGCAATCCGGATGTTGTTATCCAACAGGGATCTGTTTCGCTGACGCAAATATTGTCTGCCTCCTCCATAACAGATCTTAAGGTCGTCAACATCAGAGTCGGTGTCTATAAATTAAGGTGGGTATGACGACTGTTTAGGAATGAGGAAATCGATTCTACCGGGATGCAGCTATGATCGATCAAGATTATTCGAGTACAATCTAAAATTTTCTTTTTCTAATACTGTCTCACAAAAATTTATTGTTATCTGTGAACAATGATTCTCCGTTGTTGAATAACATTTCTCTAATTCTGTATGTGTGTTAAGTTATCTATTGAAATATTGTCTTGGAGGTCTTTGCATTTTCCTGAAAACTTAATTTGGGTTTTCTCTCCCAGTCTCTGAAACAAGAAACAATTAGAAAAAATATTGGCGCGATTCTACGAAGTTGAATGAAAACTAGTAATTGTCTGACGAAGGAGTCTGATTTAGACTCCGAAACGTTACGCTTAACAGTTCAAAGTGTTTTCTTTTTGTTCATTGTTAGGCAACAATTTCTTTTATTAAAGTTTTGGCCCCTGACAAATTAGTGCTTGAATTTTCACTCAGGGGCCTTTCTTATATTATTCAAAAATTTTTTCTAATTGCTTCTTGTTTCAGAGACTGCGAAAGAAAACCCAAATTAAGTTTTCAGGAAAATGTGTTAAGTTAGCCCAGCACTTCTGAATTTTTGAAAAATTTTTGTTGTGTTGATTTGTGCAAGGTTGGTGGTTCTTTGGAACTTGAAATTGAAATTTCACAAAATGTGTTGTACGAACATATGCTTCAATGCATATAGGCTTTCTTATGATAGGGGATAAAAATTATATTTTTTTAACCAAAAACTCAAAATAATAACGTTAATACGAGTCACCTTCTAATTTTCTTCCTATGTTAGAGAACAGATCCAACAAAAAAACATTTTTTATTTTTGTCAAAATATTGAAGGAATGAAAAAACATTTATTTTTTTTTCTTTAAATATCGTGACTTCACCATCGCGAAAAGAATTAGAACAACCGTAAACGAAATACGAGAACGAGAAAAAATCACAGGTTTCAGTAATTGTGCTCCAGCCTGAAGAAAAACCAATAGAGAAAGAAAACAACCACAAAAAAATATGAAAAAGGAAAACTGCATTGCCAATCTGGTGATAAATTAAAAGTGATTATTAGTCTCGTAATATCTTTGATAGGTGAATAAAATGTAAATTTATGTTCTGTCATGTAAACAGTTCGAAATTAAATATATTTTTTTATCCTAGTCGAATCAGTGAGACAATTACTGTTCTGGTAATGAAAGTTGCCAATATTCTGCTCCACAAGAGTAAAGAATATCGTATTCAATAGTTTTGAAAAGAATATAATCTCAGAGAAAGTCGCTGTAAAATCATTTAAAACTCAATAACAACTTGAATCGATACAATGAAAATCAGTATGAGACATTTCCTCAATCTGGTCGCCTTCTTTCTGAAGTTTGGTTCTTTGTCTTTGCATAAGCTTCATGAATGTTCTCATGAAATGAAGTCAGTTTATCAACGGCTTCGATTTGAAACGAGTTTTCTGAATCAACAAACGCTGAGGCTAATAGGGCTATCGGAAGGCTACAGGATGGCCTAACTCAGGTTGTTGTAGCGGAAAGGCTCCAAGTCAGCCAAAGTGTGAAATCTGGACTTTGGAATTGGTTCAGGGAGACAGGTTCCGTCATACATTGTATTGATAGTCTTAAAATGCTTGAATTCTCTGAGAATAAAATTTCGTTATTTTACTCGATTTTTCTTAACCACCCTGTATACGCTGCAGGCCTACAGGCTAAAATTAATTTTATTTCCTGCAACTCGAAATCATATAAATATGAATTTTCATCACAAAATCTCATTCAAATTATATTTTTTGTACTTTAATTCAATATCCCCAACATATTTCTAAAGTAATAAAAAGCCGTATTCTCCTTAATTTTTTCTTTCTACATCATCAATAGTTGAAAGAGGTTTTTGGAATTTGAAATAAATGTTCATGAAGTAGTAGTACTCAATCTCTATGTAAACTGAATAAGAGTAAGTAATTTAACAGAGCTGTATTCTTTCATCCAGATTTATGTCATATGTAAAAACCGCTTCAAATGAATAATTCAATCGGATGAAACTAAATCAATGAATCCTGTTTTTTTAGAAAACTTCACCCAAATTCAACAGACGTCGCGGTAAACAATTTCCCATCATATTGTGAGAGTACTAATGCAATATAAAACGAGTATGTCAAATGGATGACAACTCAAATTCCATGTGACCATTCTATAGTTGATAGATAATTAGTATCGTAAAAATCAGATAGTCTGGCAACGTTTGTCCGTTCATAAGTAATTCCAGCATGATGAATTTCAATTTTCATTTATTCTCTATTCATATTTCGGTATTCCCGTTGACATTAATTGACAGCCTGTTATGTATCTGCTATTTTTTGCACTGCTCTTCATTATTATATCCGTTATTCATTTTGCTCGCATTCATTGGATCGGTTTATAACAACTTTGTTTATGTTTGAATTTGTTCGTTATTGTAGGTACATTTTGTATTTGCTGTTTCTTAATTTCATCGGTTCGTGAATTCATTTGTTCAGAAAAGTTCTCTAAACAGATGATACAATGAATGGAATTATATGAAACGAGAGAATATCTCATTTTATTCAAATAACGTTTGTTTCAAACTGTTCATGTCATGTCCATTTTATGTTGTCATTATGTCGAGTCTTGTTTATATTTTTAGCGCTTTTTCCAATAAAACGCAAGATAAAAGCAAATTACACTTTTGTACTAGTTACACAAATAGGTATCTATTTTCGTCGAATGGATGTGACTGTGCTTGTGGACATTTACATATTATATTCTGAATAGGAAGAAGACCCGCTGCTCAATGCTTGCACATACATATAATAACGATTCATAATTGACATCCTATAAAATTGACGACGTCTTGTAGGAAGCAGTTACGACTAGAAAACGCATCAGTGAATCTTTATTTACGTTTATCCAGAGATAAACACTTGTTTACCAGCTGAAACAGTCGTAAATTCATGAAAATGCCGTAATAATGACCATCGGCCATTCCATAAACTTTTGGGTCAGGTGCTTAATCCGACAATGCCTTTAGGGAAGGCCGTTTTTTTAATATCGGGCGTGAAGGTGTGCCCGCGGCTTAACGCACGCAATCTCTTGCAGATGATTTCCGTATTCGAGTGGATAATTACAGCCTTTGTGTACGTTTTACGAGAGAAGAATGCAGTTGCATCACATATTCTTCTTCCGCGTCCTTGCAGTAGATACAATCACCTAACATTTTGATTCGGTTAGTCGAAAACACTCTTAACAAGTCAAAGTATACCATTTCAACTGTCCATTCATCAATCCATTGAAAACTGTGGTTTGCTTCTGCATCTTGAAATATTTGTTTGTATATTCTTTTCATTATAGCTATAACAGTCGAATGGGAGCAGTGAAACAAGATTTATCGGACTACAACTGAATTGAGGAGGGAGGCACAAAAAGTATAAGGAGTATACAGGGTTACTCATGAATATGGCTCTATAGAATATTTTTAGGGAAGACACAAGATTCAGGATTGAAATTCTAAAGGTGAGCTTCAAGTAAGAAGACGACTTGTCGTATATTTTTTGAAGGTTCTGGAACCCATTTTTTATTGCATAAATAGAGTCTCCATTGAATTCTGAGTATTTTTGATTCCAAATGTTTGAATTTTCCCGAGAAAATTCTCTTTAAACGGGGAAATACGAAAAAAAACCTCAAAATTGTTGAAATACAGACAACTTCGATGTTATTTCATTAAAATTCTCATTTTTGAGAATCTCCAAGAAGAAAGGCTGATGCTCCTTTTCCGATAGCGTGATTTTCAGAATATGATACAGGGGGTCACAAATTATTTGTCAAAGTTAGAAGTGACGAAACATCAAAAAATCGTTTTTTTTTTTAAATTGGAACCCCATTTTTTCGAAGCATTTCCGAAATCTTCGTCAAAAAATATTAGCAAATTAATCGGAGCCATCGCGACTCATTGAAATTTCAAAACGAGTGATTCGATTGGTTTGAATTAACGTAAAGGTTTTTTAATCGCACAATTAAGTTTTGTGAAACCCACTTTTATTATTTCAAAAATAAGAACCTGAGATCAATCACAGCTTAACAAATTCTCTTTTTCTACAAACGTCAAAAAATGACAAGGTTCGAGCATTAACAACAATATGCAAAGTGACCCTTTTTTTCATTTTCCTTCGTTACCATGACACCGTGCGCGAGGTAGTGTGCAAAATACTTACTTCGCACAATGCATGTGAACTATATGGGATTTTTATATTTCAAACTGTATGTTCCTCAATCAAGTGGAAATCAAACACATTAATGTATAACAATAATTAAGGCTTTCAAATTGTGAGAAAATTTAACACTACTATATTTCATTTATTATTTACAATGTTAACATTAATGGTGCAGCCAGTGCACGAACCAATATTTATTTCTAAACCAGATAACTCAGATTCAGCTCGTGATATCGTAGTTTTGGGAGTTGGAAGACTATCTATTTTTGATTTGCAAGCAACTGCCGTAGAGATGACAGTACCTATTTGATCCTGAAATTTCACAGTCCAAGATTTTATTTGATATTTGGATTTTATTGTTGAGAGAATCTTCCACGTTTATGGAAAAAATGTTGTTTGCATCTCATGCGAGAAGTACGTTGGTGATTTCTACTATTTTTTTTAACTCGGCTTCGCCTCGTTGAAAAAAACAATTCTCGATCACCAAAGTAGCATTTGGCACACTAGATACGAAAATAACTATTGAAGTCACACCACCGAATGTGCAATCGAATGTCCTTTCATTTGATATATCACAATCCATTTATTCCTATTTGAAAAAAAAGGAGGGGTGTGGAGCGTAAAGGGTGAGATATTTTGTAAACATCTACGAATCAATGTATAGAATCACAAATAAAACAACAAACAGATGAGGATAGTGGTGTTACTTCCACACACATGAAGGTGTCTAAACAAAGTGAGAAGGTTAAGAAAAATTAGTCTTAAAAAATATTTTTTCATCAGTCTAGCAGATCAACTAAAGAAGACAAAATTTCATTTTTAGATTCAAAACTGAAAACAGTATGACTACAATCCCAGCGCCACCTAACAGAATACACACGAATATTCCGAGAACAGGTCCAAAATTATTCGAGCATTCGATATTCGAGAGAACGAAATTGTTCCTAATGAACTTCCTTAATTGCCACACACGGTCGAAATTCTGATTCGTACTTCCTGCTGAGTGAAGATAATGATGGATACGTTGTGATCTCAGTTTTTTCGATAATTACTACACCTTGAAATCCGGAAGACAGCAATGAAGAGTTGCGTAAACAGTGTTGTTATATTTCCGAGTGCTTTTCTTTTTTGTTGTTCGAGGTAAAAACTTTTGGTACCATTCTCACCAGTTATGGCGGCCTAAATACAGGGTGTCCCACCGGGAGTGCCCATTAGAAGTTTATGGAGAAATAATTATTCGATCTATTTCAAAGTTTGTGTGGATACATAAGCCGAGTAGACCTTCATTTATGATATGTTTTCAAATATCAATGACCTCCGCTTTAACCGGAAATGGTATCAACTTTCTTATTTCAAATGGAACACCCTGTATATTATGAGTTTTTTGGATAGATCTTCGAATGCCACAATAATTTTATGTAAAATTCCCTTTAACCATCTAAACCCGTTTTCGAGTTATTCACAGTTTTGTGAAAAAAATATACAAATTGAGGCTTGTAGAACACTGAAAATTGAATGAAAGCGCAACGCAGAATTTCAGATTTGTTTCTTGAAATGGGTTACCGAAAAGATATCCGACGTCACTCTGTAGAGAAAATAACGTTTTGATATACTGGGAGTTAAAATGAGAGTGTCAAAGTTGGAATTCAAAAAAAGCCAAAAACTCGATTTTTTCAAATGGAAACCGTATGTTTTTCACCCACATATGAGTTTGTGGGGTGAACATGAGTGAGGTCTATTCAGGGTTCCCTATATCTGGAATGTACCATTTTCTAGATATTCAGAAATAACTGCTACGAGCATAATTTTATATATATGATCTATGTTCGCCCTTTCATAAAAATCTTTGACTTTATTCAGAATATTTTTCCATGCTTCTGTTGTTGATATTCCTCAAAACTTGTTTCATTGTTCGAAGAAAACGACCACTAGCTTATTTCACTGCTCTTAATGAAAATATTATTATATGACATACATATCGAAAGCTTAAATTGTAATGCAAAACAAGTCATGAAGCTTCCCGAACTTTTATTAAGATATATAAAAATAGATAATTGAATCAAACACACTTTGAAAATTTCGTCCACCCACTTCCAAACATTTTTCGCACCTTCTCAATATTTCTTGGTTGGTGGATTTCCTTATTCATTGTGGAACAGAATTCTGCTAATACATTGCACGATAAATTCTTCAGTTGGAACAAACCTGAATTATTTTGAATAAAGTCATACAGAATCTCATGAAAGGGTGAACATAGATCATATTATAATATGCTCGTTGCTAACATTTGTTGCTGAATATCTAGAAAATTGTACATTTTAGTTATAGGAAACTCTGAAAAGACTCTAGTTATTTTTCTCACAAATTGAAGTGGGATTGAAAATATTACGGTTTTCATTTGGAAAAATCGAATTTCTGCCTTTTTTGGAATTCAAACTTTGACACTCTAACAGTTTTTCCTGAATATCTCGGAAATATAGGGAACCCTCAATAAACTCTACCTTTTTTACCCCACAAATTGATATGTGAGTGATAAAAATATGGTTTCCATTTGAAAAATTCGAGTTTTTGGCTTTTTTTGAATTTCAACTTTGACACTTTCATTTTGCTCCAGTATATCAAAACGTTATTTTCTCTATGGAGTTATGTTGAATATCTTGTCAGTAATCAATTTCAAAAAACAGATCTGAGATTGTGCGTTGCGCTTTCATTGAATTCTCAGTGTTCTACAAGCCTCAATTTGTAAATTTTCTCGAAAAACAGTGAATAACTCGAAACCGCTCTAGATGGCTGTAGGGAGTGATACATAAAATAAATGTGGCATTCGAAGATCTACCCGAAAAAGTCCAGATATACAGGGTGTTCCATTTGAAATAAGAATGTTGATACCACTTCCGGTGAAAGCGGAAGTCATTGATATTCAAAAATATATCATAAATAAATGAAGGTCTTCTTGGCTTATATCTTCACACAAAATTTAGAAATGATCGAATTATTATTTCTCCATAAACTTCAAATGGGCACTCCCGGTGGGACACCCTGTATACAGTGTCCCGAATAAAATGTACAGGATGGGCCTAAATGGTAATCAATGAACTACAACTATTTAACCATGAGGAAGGAGTAGGGGACAATGAATGCCACATTTAGATCTTTTTTTTCAACTGACAATGATATAAACTGCGTTTTTAGAATAACAGGTCAAAATAGAAATTTGGGGGATTCCAACATTGTTCTCCGTTTTTGTTCATGCTACAATGTTGGAAGAAAAACATTATAGAGACATTGAAAGAGTCTTTCGATAGCAATCCAGTGGTGTACTCAGATTTTTTTCTGACAGATTTCCTAGCTGAGATATATCATAAAGAATTTTCAGGATGATCCGAAGTTACAACATTTGCACAACATTATCTACTCCTGAGTTAATTTCTCATTAGGCACATGAGGTAACTTTTGAGTTCAATAAGGAAAAACATCCTTAATACATCTCATTTGAGTTTGTTGTTTTTCTTATTCAACACTTTTCCGTTCACATTCTCATTGCTTTGGATTCATTGTTATTTCTCCCTGAATGAGGTGTATTTATCGTTAATGATAGTATAATATCAGATACGTGAAATAACGTGAAGTGGAAAGATACTTGTGAAGTTTAATTAGGGTTTGAAATGTCCGAACAATTCTCTCTCAAGGAGACGATGCGAATAAAACAGATTGAATCTCTGGATGCTGTCAACCTATATCAAACTATCGGACTGGAAGGGACAAAAACTGGTGCTGATACGATCTGAAATTTTTTTTAGTTAGTTTCATGTTCTTACCGTTGCGAATTGGTGGGTTTTGTTGTGGTTGCCCTGGAAAAAAAATATGAAATAAGAAAAAACATAAATACCAGTTATCAATGGAAACGTGCAATATTTTTCTAAATTTCTTCAACATTTTTCAAGACTGCATATCAATTATAATTAATAAATCATTTATACTTTTCAGTTTGGTGAAGTTTGTTATATATTCATTTTAATTCTTTCTTATTAGAAAATTTTTTGTTTCGTTTATATTGCTTACAATGCCTTTTTCCATTTTCAGATTTGATTCAGCAGTGCCTTGCAGAGGCTGATGAGGTACCATCAAGAAGCTGCACAAGTAATTATAGGAAGAGGTCATATACATGGAAAACTAAATATGATCCAATGTAAATCCCACCGATATAAAGATAAATAAAATCCTTATGGAAACATAGGAATACGAATGTTAAATTCGAATGACCTCCGATTCTAATAGAACAGTGAAAGAATCGAAAACTCATTGCAATTCGATAACAAATAAGGAATTGGACTGTTGGAATGGCAAGTTTCGGATGCATAAGTTGCATCCGAACGTCAGATGTGATAGCTAGACTGTTTGAAAATAAATTAGATTCGCGTAAATCAAGATGTTTACGGTTAAAGAGAAAATTTAAATCATAAAATTGTACTTCAGTGGCCAATCTATTGCGGAGACCATAACTTCTTTCATTGTTGCCTTTGGAAATAGGCCGATACCTTCACGTTCAGCTCTCCAACTTTGTGACAAAATAGCAAGTATTCCTAATCTTTTCAGAGATATGAGATAATCTCTTTATAATAGATTTGGCTACTGTTTGGCACAACAAGGTGGATTATTTGAACATTTAATTTGAATTGGTCGATCTTCAATATGTTTTTGTTTTTCTTTTTTTATTTTGAAAGAATAAATTTTTATTTAATATATTCTCGTATAATGTATTTTTGTTCCTCAATATTTTCTTTCTAGAATTCATTTTATTTCGAAACCAGTTTTGGCGAAAAAGAACCTGAATACTAATTTCCACAGTACATTATTCGTGTCATTCATTGAGGCAAATAAATTCCTCGCGTCTGAGTGGAATAAGATTGTCGTATTCATTTACAACAGATATGAAATCACCCATACCGCGTTTGGAGTGTTGCTGATTCGATTCGCTCTACATCCCCACCCAGCCGAATCTGTCGGCCCAGCCTTTTATTCAAAATCACTTCCCTCTGAGGTTTTGATTCTGTCACTGTTCCACTAGAATATGGTCCTGTTCGAATTTACTATAGAAACTGTGATGATTCCAATTTTGT
The DNA here is from genome assembly GCA_038502775.1 of Hippodamia convergens. Lineage (NCBI taxonomy): Eukaryota > Metazoa > Arthropoda > Insecta > Coleoptera > Coccinellidae > Hippodamia > Hippodamia convergens. The sequence continues at coordinate 24,195,116 of CM076608.1, forward strand.
TATACCGATCTGTATAGCATATATAAGAATATATACAGAAAAGAGAAAAGAATTAAACTATTTTTTGTTATATTCATTATTTTTTAATTCGAAAATTCAATAAACGGTAAAGGCATACTTTTTGGAACATCGATAAATGAATAAATGCATAAATAAAAATTTAATAGGTTATAAAAGGAAAAAACATCAACATAAACGACAAACAACAAAAGGACGGAAAAACAGAAAATTACAAATATAATTCAGCTGACAGAGAAGACTGCAAGGAATCAATATAATTTTTCTCAGAATGAAATATAGTTGTCTTATTTCGATATTTTTTATGTTGGTATATTCTTATGTATGTAACCTGTTCTATATTTCATCATTTTATCGATGTTTTTTATTCTCTTTTTCCTTACGTATTTTTCATGTCATGCAGAAAACAGTTTTGAATGAATACCGTTTCCTTTACAGAGTACCTACATTTATAAAAAAATTCTGTGTCACGTGAAGAGAAAATTACTGTTTTCCAATCTAATATCGGAAATTTGGTTTCTAGTAAAATTCTAAGGATTCTATATAATTTTGTTATTTCACCTCTTTCTTTTCAAATTATTTGATGCTTTGAGTGAGTTTGGAGCTAACCAACGTTGTGTTGGTTTTATAGATGGTTAACGCCATCTAGTTATGAATTTAAACAACTGCGCCAGTTCTCCCAACTTCAAATCGGTTTTTTTCAAATTTCTTCATGAAGAATTATTCTCCAGCTTCCATTCCAACTTAACGTGTGAAATTACTGTACAGTGTGATATTCACGTGGAAAATTCTTGTTTTTTCAAGGAAATCCTGTGAAATATGGAATTATCTATCCCGTTCCAAATTTTGCGGTCAGCTGGCTCAATTGATGAGTTGTTCTATTGTTATTTTCATTCAGGTCATGCAAATTTCGTTGCTACAAGGAAGGTGATATGCAATGCGTAGCTACTAAGATTTCATCGATTTAATTGTACTTCACACATTTCAAAGAATAATCTCCTCGTAGATCATAATCATACACTGTGTTTCACCGGTTAAGCTGATCTTTCTTGATTAAGCTCAAGGATGAAATTTTCGATTTTTTTTTTTATGCTGAACCATGAACGTCAATTGAGTGGATATTCTGAAAATGAAATATATAGCTTTTCTTGGGAAAGTGGTTGGCACCAAACATATATTCTTTCTTATGGAACACTCTGTATTCTACTATTCAGGATGAATGGCAAAAATAATAGTTGCTCTAGTTTGCTCCAAAATGGCTCCTTCGCAGGCATATGTTTATATGAAACTTTTTACTTATATGAGAAATGTTCGTCATCAAGTTGGAGAAATATGTTGAAGTGATAAAGGCTATTAACCCAAAAACAGGTCTGCATCTATTCTCTGCTCGATGACGGCACTATCTCAGTGGTTAAATCTCAGTCTGAATTTCAGCCAATTCACGGCAGCAGTTCGGGTATTAATTTGTTCATATTCATGTTCTCTTTACCTATTCTGAAGTTTTGAATTAGATCCAGAGATATTTAAAACCTCGGTATATACACAGACTCGAATAAATTCATGTACTTATACAGGGTGACACAGACTCATGGTACACCCCCATTTTCTGCCTTGTTTCTGTAGATATATTTCTGAAATTTGGAACATTGAATGAACTCACTATATAGGGCACTTTTTGACATATTTAGAAAAAAATCCAATTTCCGGTTTTTCCGGAAATGACACCAACTTTGGATTGAACTTAGAAGATACTTAAACTTGTCTAAACTCCATTATCGTGTTCGTATTGGTTATTCAGAAAAATAGTTGATATGGATGGATACCCCACCGATGGTACTTCCGAATGACGTCAGAGTACCATTATGCTACCATTTGACAAAACGGAGTTTCGGTTTTGGTTTACTTTTATGGCACGTATTTCGAACCACGATACTTTTTAAATCGAAATTACTATAGTGTAGCATTATTTTGATTATTTGGAAAAATTTTAGGGAGTTCACGGTTCTCTAGATCGAAAAATAAAATGGGCGTTCTGACGAATGAAATATCAACTATGAGGTATCATTAGATTGAGAAAATTATAGAGATTTCAAAAATGTAATAATATACCAGCTGTCCCATTTGAAAATCGAAAGCTGATGTCATTTCCGCAAAAACCAGAAGTTAGATTTTTTTTCTGAATAGGTCAAAAAGTGCCCTATAGTGAGTATATTCAATGTTCCAAATTTCAAAAATATAACTACAGAAACGAAGGAGAAAATGGGGGTGTACCATGAGTCTGTGTCACACTGTATAAAAACAGAAATTTAATGAAATATCAATATTCAGGAGTATGAACATGGCCTTCGCATTCAATTTCTTCATCTAAAACCATTGACACTCATATAACAATAAATGTGTTAGAACGTTCTCATCAATTCCATGCATATTCATTGTGCATCTCCCTTTGCATTTTATTGAACTTGAGTGTTCAAGGTTTTAAAATCCATATTTTAATTAGCTAGCGGTAAAATCAATCACATGAGTAAACTTGTACAATTCGTTGACATTATTCATTTGATGAGAATATTCGTGTACAGTTATTTTGTCATCTAGATCCGTAATCGATCCCATTTTGAGGAATTTCGCAAATGGATGGACGATTATTGACCTGGCTATAACTGTACATTTACTATTTAGTCCAGTTCGAGAATTATGAGCCATCCATTCATTCGATCGGATGACAGATATATGAGCTATGATGAAAAACTGGAAAATTTCTAATTTGAATGAACCGCTGACTAATCTGTTGGATTCATTTTTTGGATTTGGGTACCTCCAACTAATATTTCCGTCCATTTATTATACAAGGATATTTGGCAATCTGAATGGAGTGTATCCAATTTTTTCAATGAAGATCTTATTTCTTACCCTTCCATCAGAGTTATTGGTTTTGACCTTCCCAGGAGAATATGGTCTGTTCTAAATCGCATTAGAACAAGCCATGGACGCTGCAATAGCATGCTCTTCCGATGGAATTCGGTTGAGAGCCCTAGTTGTGAATGTGGGAAAAATGAGGAGACTATAGAACATCTAATGAATAGTTGCCCCATTTATAAATTTCAACATGCTTTCGAGGCTATACACAAAGTAACAAATGCATTTCTGAAATGGGTGGTTAATTTCAAAATAATTCAATTTATTTTTAATAATTGTTTTCTTTTCTGCTTTTGTCTTTTTTCATTTCAGATTTAGAATAGGGAATCGTTTTGTGAAGAATCTGTTCATCTGAGTCCATCGAAGAATAACATGAAGATGTTCTCTCAGATCACACTGATGTATTTCAAGATTTTCCTGATATTCAATATTTCAAGTAATTTTTTTTTCACTGGCGGGGTGAGGGTTTTTTTTTCAGCTGAGGTTTTTCCTTTTCCCAATTTAATCATATTGAGGACCTATGTGATTTTTCTGTTTTGCACCAACCTCAGCTAAGTATGTTTTTGTTTCAATATGTATTGTGTTATTTTTGCTCTCTGAATCAAAAGAATATATATTTATTATACAATTTTCTTCTTATGTTTAGAAGGTATAGAGTAATATGAAGAAACACATCATTATTTGATGCAGTATACAGGGGGTGTTTTCAAAGGTAAGGCCTTTTTTGTTTGAGTCAGAACTGGACTAGCTATCTCATAGATTTTGTTCAAAATATATAGGAAACAGGCCATATTTGCATATTTTATTTGAAGGATTTTTGGTATAATGGCACATTCTGATGAGTTCAACTAACTGTCAAATAGAACCTGACGCTCGAAAACGTCTGTATACATATATTAGGACTGCCGAAACAACTGATGAAATTCATAGTTTTCATAGATGAATGGGTTGTTGCTGTTCATCTGGTACAGTTTCATTTACTAAATATACCCCCCCCCCCCCCCAATTTGGCTTCTCTCACGAAACGTAATGGAAATACAGGGTGGCCATTTGAAAACGAAACAGACGAGATTACAGACGAAATAAATATTTTCGATAGAAATGCTCGGACAGGTCGATTTCTGTTTCGAGGGGGACAACTTGAGATGTAGGTTACGGACGCATAGCGCTTCAACCCTTGCTACTACAACCCTCACCCCCAATTTTTGAATAGGGAAGATGGGGTGAGTGATACCTCATTTGAAAGGTATTTTTATACTGATTTCAGCTCAGTAATTGTTTTTTCATTTTATGCATTAGGTCTCGAAATATAGGGTGGCCATTTGAAAACGAAACAGACGAGATTACAGACGAAATAAAATTTTTTTCGATAGAAATGCTCGGACAGGTCGATTTCTGTTTCGAGGGGGACAACTTAAGATGTAGGTTACAGACGCATACCTCTTCAACCCTTGCTACTACAACCCTCACCCCCAATTTTTGAATAGGGAAGATGGGCTGAGTGATACCTCATTTGAAAGGTATATTTATACTGATTTCAGCAATTTTTTTTTCATTTTATGCATTAGTTCTCGAAATATTCTTGACTAAGCATTTGAAAATGAGGTGGTGTTTTCATGGCACTTGTAGTGTTTTTTTGTGAAAAACCTTTCAAATGAGGTATCACTCTCCCCATCTTCCCTATTCAAAAATTGGGGGTGAGGGTTGTAGTAGCAAGGGTTGAAGCGCTATGCGTCCGTAACCTTCATCTTAAGTTGTCCCCCTCGAAACAGAAATCGACCTGTCCGAGCATTTCTATCGAAAAAATTTATTTCGTCTGTAATCTCATCTGTTTCGTTTCCAAATGGCCACCCTGTATAAGACTGTGATCAATAATCGATTAACGAAGAGAAAGAAAAGTCAAGAACCGACCTAGCTGGTCGTGAGCTGGCCTCACTATTAGTAATAGATGAAGAAGAAGACTCTTAATAATTATTGCTAGACACGTACAGCTTGTTCAGAAGCGAGCAACACGTGTATTTGCCACACATAAGTTCAACGGATAGAATTTTAACAAAACTGTTGTTACCTGAAAATTGCGAATGGGTGGAACGAACTGAATATGGATGATTCCCAACATAAAATTATGGGTCTGGTTAAGTTTTTCGATAATCATCCTTGCGACTTGAAAAAAAATTGTTAACCTCATATATTTTACATTTATGTATGAAGAAATGAGGAAAGAATAAGGGTATTCAATTTTAGCCTAAGGTTCGAAATCGAAAGACGATAGAGGAATGCAGTTGATGCTTTTATCAGATTCTCTAGAGAAGTCTACCTCTTTCTGTTTGAAAGCTGTAGTTTAGATATCGCCAATTTTGCCTAACTTGTTCATTACTCATTTTTTGAGTCTCTCTTTTCTTGTAAGAATGGAACAAATTCAAATAATAATTAATAATATAAATAATTTTAGTTCGAACAATCATTACAATACGTCCATAACAGCGTCCATAATAACAGTTATTAAGTAATACCAAATACTACGTATATGATTGCTTGTCCCTCCGTTAAACTCATAAATAATTTACGTTAAAAATTGGTTGGTTACATAACATAAGAGACATATTATGGCCATCAGACTCGAGAAAATTATCGACTACTTCAGTTATCTAGGAATTATGATGGTTTACTTCGAATTGAAAATCTGTTAATTGCATAAGTGATTGGGATTTCGCAATTTCAGCATATCTAATGATAATCATCCATTTTGGTTATTCCATATGGATCAGTTCTGAGAAAATTAATTAGATGCTTGTAATTATTGCAGAAATTTCAGATAATGTAACCTCGTTTGATATTACTCTCTGGTGTACGGAGAAACGAGACAATCATTTTTTGAACCTCTACTAGACGTCATTCAAGTGATTATTTTTCTACGGAGACATCATTTCGTATACGAATTTTCGGGAGCCCATTCTTCTCTTGAATCAAGGAATAAACACAAGCATATTGATCATTTCAAGAAAATTCAAACCTCAATAACTTTCTCAAGAATTATCTGATTTTCACGAATTATGGACTTTCCGAAAAACTGTTGTATATTTTGTCAGAAATTTTATTGAAGAAAGGATTATTTTCTATTTTTTCCAATAAGTAGTTTTCAATATTTCGCCGTTTACATTTATTCAGGTAAGTGTTTCTTCAGACCTGTGGAATCCCCCTTCAAAATATACGTAGAAGTCAAAGAAGAACAGGAATTGTTTTAATTAATTTATTATTGCTGAATTATTGTTGTGTTTACAAGTGACTTAGTATGGCCAACATGGACAGATTTCCAGTATATCCAACGGCCTTGTTCCTCCAATATTCGCAAATCCTCAACTGAAACTATCCCACCAAATCCATATAGATTAATGGTCAACAAATCAACAGAACGTGTAGTAGGGAAGGAACAATCTGAGCAATATCGCCGCGTTGCCGTATTAATTAATTAATTTTTTTTCTGCTCCACTGATACGAGACGCAATTCTTACTATACACAAGACGAAGATATGGACAACCTTGGCATTAACGATTCCGAATGAACCTCGCGGATCATAATGGCGTTTTGAATTCTTCCGTCGATTCAAGTGTAGCAATTTAAGTTCGCTAAATTTGGCGCGAACAAGATGTGATTTCGCTACCTAGTAGGCGAAGGTATTAACGATAATGTAGCGCTGCTAGCAAACGTGAATCATGGCAAAAAATTAACGATCTATGCGAATTTGCTGATCGAAACCAATCAGAAATCGTGTATAGTCACTGTCTCAATTAAAAAACTAGCTAGCATCTTTTATGATTCGAAATAATAATTGTTTTTGCCTTATTTCTCTCCACTTTTTTGGGAGAGTTTTCCTGGAAAATGTAGTAAATACACTTCTTATGCATCAAACTGATGCCTGACCTATGTCCGTACTGAAATTTCATATTGTAATGCATATATACAACTCATTAGAGTTAGGTGCAATGAGAACTGCTCTACACGAGTTAGAGATATTGACTTTAATTACAGAAATATTCAGTTTAAATGAGATTTTGTGATGAAAATTCATATTAATATGATTTCAAGTTGCAGGAAGTAAAATTAGTTTTAGCCTGTAGGTCTGCAACTTTTACAAGGTGTTTTTGAAACAAAGATGAATTCAAAATAGTAATCATCGAAATGAATACCATTTTCAATTCCCAGGCTCAGAGATCTTTTATCATGAGGTTGGAGAAATGATATTAGATTTTGTCACTGAGATGAGAGATATACCGGTTTCGGCCTTGTTGGGCCTCATCAGTATCCCGCACATCTCAGGACAAAATCTTCATAAAAAACTTCAGGATTTGAAGCAATTGGTTGTGAAGTAATGAGTAAGAAATTACAAAGTACTAAGGTGGTGGCATCCAATTGCGTCAAAATGAAGTTTCACATCTCCAATCAAATGCAAAAAAAAGAAATCTGTACTTCCTCTTTCACTGAATGAGATTTTAGCAGTGGCTCTATTCAGGGCCCGCTTGCTAGTTTCTCAAAGTGATGGAAACGCCCAATTCTTTTTGTGACTGTGAAGCCTGTATTCATTTCGATGATTACTATTTTGAATTCATCTATGTTTCAAAAATGTTCTCGATGTGCCTTCGTAAAGGCAAAGAATTTTCTTTTTCTTATACAAGGTGGTTAAGAAAAATCCAGTAAAATAAAGTAATTTTATTCGCAGAGAATTCAAGCATTTTAAGACTATCAATATAATGTATGGCCTGCACTGGCATCAATAATAGCTTGACATCTTCTTTGCATACTACACAAGAGATTGTTGAACATTTCTTGAGGATTTTGATTCCATAAACGGGGCAGAAGCTCTCTCAGATCATTCAGGGATTCTGGGGTAGGTTGATGATTATCTGATTTTCTTTGGAGCATATCCCATGTATGTTCTATGCCATTCAAATCTGGTGAGTTCGGAGGTGTTGATAAATGTACAATACTAAATTGAAAAGCTTCACCAATAGCAGTGTGGAAATTTTGCAAATCACTGTCAATGACATGATCCCTATAGTGTAAGGCAGTCATATTCCCAGGATAAATGTGTAGATCTGTGCGCCCATTGAAACATATTCCTGCCCATACCATAACGTTACCCCTCCGGAATGGATTAACTTCTTGGACATAGCGGCTATTACGGGGTATGCGTGGAATTATCCATACCCTTATATATCCATATCTGGATTCATCAGTGAAAAGGACACTACGCCATTGATCGTTCAAATTGATATGTTGCCTATTCCAGTCTTTGACGCTTATGGTCACGTGTTAATGGAACTCCTCTTAATGGACGTCTAGAACCTAGATTCATCTCTCTCAAACGTCGTCTGATGGTTTCGATTGAAACTTGGACCCCATCTGCATTTTGAATAGTATTTCGTAGCATTCAACACGTAGATGTAGGCCTTCTTCAAAATAACAACATTCATGGAGCATATGCAAAGGACCAAACCAGATTGACGAAATGTCTCATACTGATTTTTATTCGATCGATTCAAGTTGTGATTGAGTTTTAAATAATAATTATAAGTTTCATTATTCAGCTTTAGCCTGATGGCTTTTACACTCTTTTGCAGAGGAATTCAATCATCCCAGGTACCTTAAATATCAATAGGACTAAGCTCAGTTGGACTCCTTTCCTGGTTTACGAGCTGAACTGTAAATCCTGAAAACAGGAGCCTGAAGTTACTTCAGAACAGTTGAAGAAGTGTGAGTGGGGACAGAAGAACCTCGTTGGGTGGCTGTATCTACGTTGTTTCCATTGTTCTTACGACGACCCTGATCTTTGAAACAAATTCCTCTACTGTAGACTACTGGTCGAGTTTCAGTTTCCATAATTAACTTTTACGTTCTGCATTACGCAACCACCGGCTTAGATCTTTCAGTTCCCACGAAGAAAAACGCTCCTTGAGAAGGAAACAATCAATCATTCTGTGTCGGTAGTTTTGAAACACAACAATTAATCGAACAACAAACGCCCCATGGTTGACCGTTGCATGTTTACTGGTTTTTTAACCTAACCTCAATAAGCAATTCCCGAATTTTCGGTATCATCTATCAGGATTTCGATTGCAACTGTCAGATTCAGCCGAAATTTTTTTTATTTTCGAACATTGATCAGATTCTCTACCAGAATTTAAGCTTTGTCCCATTAAATTTTTTTTCACTTCTTGTTTTTTTCCTTCGGAAATAGTTCCAGTCTAGTAAGAGGTAGTGATTGAGTATTTTCATTGGTAAATTATAATAGACAGGTTGTTTTCGAAAGAGAATCTTTAGTTTTTTAAGGTGATAGAACTCATTTTCGAAATGAAGTATTTCACTAAAATCCCCCATTTCAAATTTACAAATTGATGAAATAGATCGTTCCACCATAGTAGTAAATTGCATCAACCGCTAAGAGCATAAGAATGGTTGATTTACTTTTTTATATTTTTCTAGTTTCATTCGGTTGAATCATGGAATCTCATTAATTCTACCACCTGTCAGGAATGTACAATAAGCAAGCCAAATTTCGGGGAAAAATAGAAGAAGTAGAGAAAATTGTATAACACCAATGTAATAGTATATTCTAAAACAAGTTGCAGAATGAGCTCCTATTCCAACACGAATGCGAAGTTCGAAAACAAGCGACGAAGGAGCGAGTTTTCGAAAGCATGAGTGTTGCAATTGCCTTCTGCAACGAGTATTAGACGATATTGTCTCTATTTCAGTCAATTTTTGTGAAATACTCTCGGAATTCAAATAAAAATTCAGGTTAGTGACTTTTGTATTGTATCTTGGCAGTTGGTGTGACTTACGAAATTTGACAGATTACGGAATTTAAATTGATTTGATTCGAAACTTGATTCGATCGGAGGTCAATACTGACAACTACAAAACGAAATATATAACTGAAAACAATGCTGTAATGTGTTTCATTATAGCACTACTTTTAGTACTGTAATGAACTCATAACGATACTGAAATAGAGAATAGTATATTCTAAAACAAGTTGCAGAATGAGCTCCTATTCCAATACGAATGCTTAATTCGAAAACTCGCTCCTTCGTCGCTCGTTTTCGAAAGCATGAGTGTTGGAATTGCCTTCTGCAACGAGTATTAGACGATATTTTCTCTAATTCAGTAAAGTTTTGTGGAAAACTCTCGAAATTCAATTGAAAATTCAGATTAGTGACTTTTGTATTGTATCATGGCAGTTGGTAACTAAATTTGACAGATTGCGGAATTTGAATTGATTCGTTTCGAAAATTGAATGGATCGAAGGTCAGTACTGACAACCACAAAACGAAAAATATAACTGAAAACAATGCTGTAATGAGTTTCATTACAGCACTACTTTTAGTACTGTAATGAACTCATTACGATACTGAAATAGAGAAATGATTTTACAGCGATTTTCTCGAAGATTACATATTTTTCAAAACGATTGAATACGATATCCGTAACTCTTGAGGAGAAGTTTATCTTCATTATGAAGCGTTTTTAAGAGGAGCCAGTGAGGTTCATAATTGAATAAAATTGTACCAGAGTAGTTCTTATATGTATACAGACGTTTTCGAAGGTGAGGCCTTTTTGACATCAAAATCTGTCATTATACCAAAAATTCTTCAAATCAAAAATGCACTGTTTTTGATATATTTGAAACCAAAACTTATTGAGTCGACATCTATATCGATGTCAGAAAAGGCCTCATCTCCGAAAACGTTCTGTAGGGATAACACCAATGTAAAAATAATTTCAATCAGGAAATGTATAAGGTAGAGACATATTCCGGAAGAAACGAATAAATAATTTTCTAAATCTCATCTGTCTTAACGCAGACTTCGGATTGATGGCATCATTAACTCTTACATTAAATGTACGTGAGACTTTCTTGCCTTAAAGGTCAAAAGATTTTGCAGAATTCCAATGATGTCACGAACCTACAGATGATTGGAATTATCATAATTAGTGAACGTCTAACGTTCTTCAACGAAGAAAGATGATCCTTGTCCCAAAAAACGCCACTGGGTAGGTCCGAATCGCGAACGTTTCAACAGATTAAGCAATTGAAAATACATGACGAATTGTACAATAATAAAGGCCTACTCGTTTAGGATCAAAACTGGAAAATTATTCATGAGCTGTTATGAAATAGTGCGCTTTCGAATTTTAATCCGTCGATATTTTCGTACATTTGAAGTCTATCGAGGTATTCGAGAGTCAAGTAGGTATTCAACGACCGCTTGTATGCAGATTCGTTCATGGAAATGGAATTTTCTTGTGAGGCGTGAAGAAATATCTGGTTACGTATGGGATTGTCAATAACGGCAGGTATTGGCGAAATTAAATATAAAAACGCTGTCAATTTCATTGAAACATCCTAGATAGGGAGCTGGCTATCATTTTGATACACAGAATTGAACATAAGTCCTTGATGAAAATTAGCAGAGGTAGTTATTATGTTTTTTCTCGAGGTCAACCCCCATCTCAAGCTACAGTCTCTAAGAGGCTTTGAAAATTTTTAATTTTTTTTCGGGTTCTAAAAAACGCTGACTCATGAAATTCTACATAATATTGAGCACTGAGTACATGTTTTCCACTCAATTTTTTTTCGATATCAAAACTTGATCATTAGGGATTGAAATGATTTTCTTTCGATGAATGTTTTCGTGGAAAGTATTTTCGAAAAATATTTTTTTTCCTATTCCAGTATTGGAATTGCCTTCTGTAATGAATATTGGACGATATTTTTTCTATTCCAGTCAAGTTTTGTGAAATGCTCTCGAAATTAAAAAAAAATTCAGATCAGTGACTTTTGTATTGTATCTTGGCAGTTGGTATGACAGATTACGGAATTTGAATTGATTCGATTTGATTTGAAAATTGAGAGGATTTGGGGTCATCACTAAAAACCAAAAAACGAAAAATCTAATTGAATGTCTGAGGAGCTATGGAGTATAAAGGGTTATTCACGAATATGGCTTTTTAGAATATTTTCAGGAAAGACACAAGATTCAGGATTGAAATTCTAAAGGGGAGCTTCAAGTAAGAAGAGGACTTCTCGTATATTTTTTGAAGATTCTTTTCTATTGCATAAATAGATTCTCCATTGAATTTTGAGTTTTTTTGATTCCAAAAATTTGAATTTTCCCGAGAAATTTCTCTTCAAATGAAGTAATACGAAAAAAAAATCTCGAAATTGAACTCTGTTGAAATACAGACAACTTCGAGGTTTTTCATTAAAAATTTTCATTTTTGATAATCCCCGAGAAGAAAGGCTGATGCTTCTTTTCCGATACGTGATTTTCAGAATATGATACAGGAGGTCACAAATTCTTTGTCAAAGTTAGAAGTGAACCCCATTTTTGTGAAACATTTCCGAAATCTTCCTCAAAAAATAATAGGAGCATATATCCAAGACTTTCATCCCAGAATGAGTATTTTTCGAGATATTCGGGAAAAACGATTTTGTCTTCAATTTTCAATCTGATTCCGAATGTATTTTTTACTGGAAAATAATTAGCTGTCAATGAAATTTTTCAAAATTTCTGTTATCGAGAAAATATTTTCTATAGTTCAGAAGAGTTGAGTTCTTGAATTATCAGCTGTAATGCGAGAGCAACAATTGGTTTAAAGTTCTCAATGTGAGTATCTATTAGTGATGTCAACGTAAAAGATTCTCAGGAATGCAGAAAAAAATTATTTGTAATAATTTTCAATGTTTTCGAAAGAATAATCAACAGAACATGTAACAATTTCATTACTGAAAACTCAAATTTCCCTACCATGACAAAAAAGAAACTCTCCAGAATTAAGAATTTGCGGGAATTATCCTAAGCCTTAAAAAATAAAGAAAAACTGAACTCGTCTGAACTATAGAAAATATTTTTAAGAAAAAGAAAATTCTTTGCCTTTACGAAGGCACATCGAGAACATTTTTGAAACTTCATTTTGACGCAATTGGATGTCACCACCTTAGTACTTTGTAATATTTTACTCATTACTTCACAACCAATTGCTATAAATTCTGAAGTTTTTTATGAAGATTTTGTCCTGAGATGTACGGGATACTGATGAGGCTCAACAAGGCCGAAACCGGTATATCTCTCATCTCAGTGACAAAATCTAATATCATTTCTCCAACCTCATGATAAAAGATCTCTGAGCCTGGGAATTGAAAATGGTATTCATTTCGATGATTACTATTTTGAATTCATCTATGTTTCAAATATAGAAAATATTTTCTCGATAACAGAGATTTCCAAAAATTTCACCTGACCGCTAATTATTTTTCAGTAGAAAAACACATGAGATTGAAAATTGAAGACAAAATCGTTTTTCCTGAATATCTCGAGAAATATTCTTTTTGGGATGAAAGTATTGGACGTATGCTCGTATTATTTTTCGACGAATATTTCGAAATGCTTCGAAAAAATGGAGTTCAAAATAAACAATTTTTTGATATTCTGTTTCATATTCTGAAAGCACGCTATCGGAAAAGAATTATCAGAATTTTTAATGAAAAAACATCGAAGTTGTCTGTATTTCAACAGAGTTCAATTTTGAGATTTTTTTCGTATTTCCTCATTTACAGAGAATTTTCTCAAACTTTTGGAATCAAGAAGACTCATAATTCAATGGAGAATTTATTTATTCAATATATATATATATATATATATATATATATATTCTTATGAAAAAGAGAGCTAAAATAATACATTAAATGTTGAAACAAAAAGTACCTAAGCTGAGGTAAAAAAAGAACGGTGTATCATAACATTCTTCGTATGATACTATAGAATCAATCATACGATACTATCATCACTAGTATCATACGATACTATACAGCCAGGGGAAAAAACCTCAGCCGAAAAAACCTGCCTCCCCGTAAACAAAATAACATAAAATATCAAATATCAGGAAAATCTTGAAAGACATCAGTGTGATCATCTTCATGTTATCCGTCGATGGGCTCGGATGCACAGATTCTTCCCAAAACGACTCGTAATTCTTAACCTGAAATGAAAAAAGACAAAAGCAGAAAAGAAACCGATTATTCAGAATAAATCGAATGCATTTTGGAAATGCATTTGCTACTTTAAAAAACATCAACATTAAGATTTCTTGGCCAAATAATGTTCGGAGGTTTATAAATATTTATGACAGAAATGTCACAAAATTTGAAAGAAATGAAAAAAAACTCCATCAATTTCCCCTTTCCGAATCTGTTGAATGTTACGAAACTGATAATTTTTCAACATAACAAGCTAAACTTGTAAAAAATCAATGAATACATAACCTTTCAACTGTCCTCTTTCACGAGGATTTTTTTTTCTGTTGTCGTGTGGGTTTCTTGCAGAAGAATCTCTTTGATACCATGTTCATCAGCTAATTTGGAGACGTAATCACACTTTTCTTTCGAAATTCCTTCGATATTCAAATTCAAAATCCACAAATTGTTGCTCTCTGGTCGGGAGGGTTTTTTCAAACCAGATACGACCTTCCAGGTGATGATTTTTCGGCACTTCAGATGTTTGAAGACCGCTACGGGACCCCAATGAAAGGCAATCATCTCCCATAGATAAACCAAACATGTTATAACACAAGAAAACAGAATATTTTCCAGGAGCAAAAACTAAAGACATATTACGAGAATTGTCTTTCCATTTGAAAAACGAAAGTTGATGTCACTTCCGGAAAAACCGTCCTAGAACTTCGTCTTCTTACTTGAAGCTCACCTTTAGAATTTCAATACTGAATCTTGTGCATTCCTAAAAATATTCTATTACGCCATATTCGTGAATAACCCTGTATACACTAGACTAGACACGAATTAAATGTAATGAATTGGTTGAGGCTCTCGCGGCCATCGTTCAAAGTAACCTGTTCTCTCGAGCATTTCGGCCGTCGTCGTGGATTAGTTCTCGACGTTTCGCCAGTTCGAGTATCTGACATCTTCAGGATTTAAGCTGCCTGAGTGGGGACATCTCCTGAAGATGCCAGACACTCGAACTGACAAAACGTTATGAACTTATCCACGACGACAGCCGAAATGCTAGAGAGAATAAGTTACATTGAACGATGGCCGATTTAGCATTATAAAATATTTTTATTTCGCACTTTGAATATTTATTATACAGGATGTCTAAACCAACCGGAATTGTCCCAGAAGGTTCATTAAAGCAGATATTATGTTGTTAGGTACAGAATGTTCTTTATCTTCATCTTCTCTGCTCTCAAAATACGAGAACGTACGATAAGTGGAGATCGACCTCAACGCTGATCGACCGATAGGCACATAAATTTAATCGACGAGGCTAATCTAGATAGATCGCCGAATTGGCAACATTACCGAGCAAACGTACCATTAGATGAGTTGAAAAACTGGACATTCTGGTTTGTAAAGTAACTGGATCACTTTTTTAACAATCTCGCGAGTATACCAGATTCCGATGGCAAATTGGTGTGAACGCGAAAAGCTATCGAGATATACCAACAAACGTTCGCCAAAGGCTCGCACATATAAAAAATGGCACAATGTAGATAGTTGTTTCGGGACGCCTTACAAAATCATAATTAAAAAAAAAAACTAAGCGGATAAGCAAAATTTTTTCGTCATAATTAATCGATAACAGATCATGCCATGTTCTCGGTACGGCCTCTGTATAAGCGAAGTTTATTTAGAATGCTTGAATGTCTACACGATTACATAATATACATTCACAAGATGGGTGAAATTGAAAAAAAAAATGCAGAATTCACCCTGACAAAAAACTGTCCACATAAGCAGATCCATAAGTAAATTATAATAAAGAACAGCGACAAAATGAACAAATACAAAATGAGTCATCTGCAAAATATTATCGCCAAATAAAAAATTCTGAATGAACAGAATCCATCACAGTGGAACCACTTTCAAACTAATTATCGATTCTTAATAATTGGTATGGAGCCTGAGTTTTGGCAAATTAAGTCATTTTTCTTATCCCAGTTCTTCCATTTTCCTGAAAATTTAATTTGGGTTTTCTCTCCTAGTCCCTGAAACAAGAAACAATCAGAAAAAAAATTTGATAATATAAGAAAGGCCCCTGCGTAAAAATTTGGGCACTAATTTGTCAGGGGCCAGAACTTCACTAGAAGAAATTGTTGCCTAACAATGAACAAAAAGAAAACACTTTGAACTCTCAAGTGTAACGTTTCGGTGTCTAAATCAGACTCCTTCGTCAGACAATAACTAATTTTCATTCAACTTTGTAGAATCGTGACAATTTTTTGATTTTTGGATTGATATTTGTCAATATATCATGAACATAGATCAATATTGATTACTAGATGTTGATATCGTCACCGGCAATCACATGATGGATGGAAATGGAACAAAAATTCTAATGACGGAACCTGATGGTTATAAAAGAAAAATCATGGAGTCAGCTTGTATTTTATTGGATGAGGCTAATTATCTCGCTAATTGTTCAGTAGGAATAGATCGAATTTGGATGGAATTATTGAAAAAAGAACTGGTTTCAGGGAATTTCGAAATAAAATAACGATATCAACATCTAGTAAGCAATATTGATCTTTGTTCATCATATATTCTACAAAATTGAATGAAAATCAGTTATTGTCTGACGAAAGAGTCTATTTAGACTCCGAAACGTTAGGCTTAAGAGTTCAAAGTGTTTTCGTTTTGTTCATTGTTAGGCAACAATTTCTTCTCGTAAAATTTTGGTCCCTGACAAATTAGTGCTCAAATTTTAACGCAGGGGCCTTTCTTATATTATTAAAAATTTTTTTCTGATTGTTTCTTGTTTCAGAGACTAGGAGAGAAAACCCAAATTAAATTTTCAGGAAAATGCAGAGACCACCCAGACAATATTTCAATAGATATCTCAGTTCTGCCAGTTTTTTGACTGCTTTTTCATGCTTTTACCTTTTACAGATTATAACATTTTGTTTATTTACTTTTCTACATCTTTTCATGTATCAAAATTTTCCTTAATGTTGAAAAAACTTCTCATTCCATGTACCAATTTTTTCAAATTATGACATTGTATACTGCTTCAATGATGGTAGCAAAGCTAGGTGTTATTTCAATAATAATTCATCAAAACTTTCTTTATATCACACCGCATATGACTTTTATTGATATATTTCTTCACAACTCGCTTCAATTATATTTGTCAACAAATTTGCCTTGAATTTATCTCACTAGAAAATTTTTTACGGAAAATAAAGTCTCATTTAATTTTTTTCATAGCTGCTGATCGAATTTTTAGAAGAAGGAAGGATTCAATTATTGTTTCTTCTTGTGTTTTATCTGAATGGTTAAGTTCACATTCATAGAAAATTGTTCAAAAAAATTCTTGAAGGTAGTATTCTTCTAAGTCAGCTTTTTTTTTAGTTTTCAAATAAATTTCGTCCTTAATTCAGAGAATGATATGAATGATTAAGGATCCATCTCTACATCATCTAGTAAGGTATCGACCAATATTATTCTTTTTTCTCTACTGAGAGAATTGATCTCACAGGGAAAAGTGCATGGCTTATGACTTCTTTCGGTACTAGCAGATACCATTTTTACTCTAATCAAGTCAAGAATTCGCAAAATCAATTAGGAACGCTGCAATTAGTCGAGTGATATTATTCCACTTGGACGTAATGTTCAATTGTGTGGTCAGGTATCAAACGATATACATTTAAGGCATCAATAACAATCCTCAATCACATGCATACTCAACGTTCATTAATTCATGGAGGTAAAACTGAGATACCAGATTCGAAATTGTCCTCTAATCAATTTTATACTTCTCTAATATGACGCATCGTATTTTTATACGGAGAAATTGGTACCAGGAGATCGGCATTCGAAGGTTGTTACGATGATGTGTCACTGAGAATCATGTGAAATCATTCTTTTTTTTTTTTTCATTTTCGAATTTTTTCTTTTAATGAAAATTTTTGTTGTAGATACATGCCACAGTAAGTGTCAGGACCAGTGAAAGAAGTAGTTATTTTTCTGGCAATTGTATTGGCCAAAGATTATAGAGTATAAAGATGGGAAACGAAGTGACTACAGTGATGTCAGCGACATCTGTTTTTCAAAAGTAATCAGGTTATGGTTAAAATATTTAATTAGGGTCCATTTGGCATAGATTACATAAAGATTATTAGTAGGCTGTTGTCATTTTTGAAAGAAATACTTGAATAAATATTTTTGATGAATGATGATTGTATTTTCTCGCGTATTTTCCACTGAAATAACTCGAAATCTTCAAGAGTACCAACTAGCTCACTCCATAATCTTGGTTTGTGTGTTTTTCTGTTATAAATTTTGTGTTAAAAACTGGCCGACATTCGAAATGCATGGTGATTAATTGCAGAAATAATAATCTTGAATGTGCATTCTTTTCATTGCCAAAGAGAATAGAAATGTAAGTTTTGAAACTCGTATCATGTTATTGTCTTGTTCATTGCTTTTTATTTTCAGTGTTGTCAAATGGATAGAGGTTTCGGGGTGAAAATATATTGTTCTGGATAATTTGTTTGCGAACCGAATTTTCTTCGGTCTCATTCATTAGATCAAAAAGTTCCACTCATAGAGGCAATGGTGGTCAGAAGAACGACTTATAGAGGTGGTGGTTCTCTTGACGACCCTTCCAGCAGTTCGACTCATCTCCTAGACCCTCTAGACTCATTGAGGTTGAAATACACTGGGTAAGATATGTATGAATCGGGTCCAGAATGACTGTTTGACTTATCGATGTTCGATTTATCGAGAGTTCACTCACAATAAGTTCTTGAAATTGTTATGATAATTCTCTAATATGTGAACAAATTTTTGAAATGTACTCAATTTCATAATTATTGTATTGCAGTTGATTTTACACAATCATTTCAAATAAAAATATAAAGAATCCAGAAGCGTATTTCATTTGATTCAAAGCAATATGCAGGAGAAAAGATCGTCCTGATCAAAAAGCGGGGCCCTGCTTTTTTTTTGTCGATCAGGATATTTTTTTAAAAGCTCGACAAAGTATTCAATTAAATGAAAATTTATGAGAAATGTGTTTCGAATTTCGCGCCTATTAAAATCGTTTTCTGTACTGAATAATGTTTTCAGCGTCATCTATGTATCACAAGTAAAAAACTAGCCAAAAATCGTAGTCGGATTTTAGTACCACAGATACGAGGGCGTTTCCTATCTTTCTAACTCTATAATCTTGGGTATTGGCCTTTTCGTTTCCTTTCATTCCTGGAATACAGATACACAGGCTAAAGTGTTTCTGTTGAGTGTCGGTCATTTTTTCCGCAATTAATGACATTTCTATCTATCCATTATCAAATTAATCAACATCAAACTTCAAACCCTTCAATCTTGCGTGGTCTGACAGTTACTTTGGCAAATATCGAATATGAAATTTGTTATCGCATGTCGATCAGCCATATAAATATAATCAATAGGATTGCGAAATAAACTGCCATCAAATGTGCTAATGTTGATCTGACTATGAAATGAAGACCGACTATAAAATCCATTCGTCCGATAGATATAGATGTTTATGTATTTGAATCTGATATTCTCACTGAATAGGACAAGGTCCGGAGAGAGCGTTTGTTTACTACATGATGCTAATTAAAATGATTCATTTTCAGCGAATTAGAGAGTATTCGCCGTGAACTTTGGCTTTGAACTAGCTTAAAATTTCACGAGGAGGTATTTTCATGAATATGGAATGACTTCGTCAGCGTTTTAACATGTCTGACGTCCTTCAGAAGAAAGTGCCAACATAAAGTCTCTTACCATTGCGAATTCATCTAGCTTGGAGGCCATACCAAATCCCAATTTGAAAAAAAAATATAAACGTAATCAAGCATAACCTTTTCGTCATAATAAGAAACATTAATAAATCGAAAAATGCAGAAAACGAAAAGATAACATGAAACTGGCATGAATTACATTCTGACATAATAGCAAAAAAAAGAATCAACATAAAATCAAAATCAACCATTATAGAGTATAAAGATGGAAAAACGAAGCGACTAAAGTGATGTGAGCATATGTAGTTTTAAAAATAAATGGGTTATGGTTAAAACATTTAATCAGGGTCTATTTGGAAAATATTATATAGGGATTATTTGTAGGCTGTTGTCAATTTCGAAAGAAATACTTGAATAAATATTTCTGCTGAATGATGATTGCATTTTCTCGCATATTTGTCACTGAAATAACTCGAAATCTACAAGAGAGGCACCTACCTCACTCTATAACCTTTTCTTGTGTATTTTTCTGTTATAAATTTTGTGTGAAAAATTGGCCGACATTCAAAATGCATGGTGAAATAAAGAAAAAAAAATCTTGAATGTTCATTATTTTCATCACCAAAGAGAATGGAAATGTAAGTTTTGAAACTCGTATCATGTAACTGTCTTGTCATTGCTTTTTATTTTCAGTGCTGTCAAATGGATACAGTTTTCGGGGCAAAAATATATTGTTCTGGATAACGCATAAGGAACTCTTGCTGGGCTGACCTACAGGTCTTGTTGTACACCTCTGATTTTTTCATTTTATTGTTGCTCAAACATTCTGTAATTAATATACAGTGGACTCTTGTTAAGTTGAACTCCTAGGGCCCAAAAAAACTGTTCGACTTATCTATTGTTCGGCTCACCAAATATTCGAGTTATTCAAGTAAGACTTCACTTCATTGAGAGAAAACTCAAGTTAACACGAAATCATCATCTATGAGAAACGAGCGTCTGAGCACTGGAAACATGTCCTTAGAGGTCGAAAAATCGTATGATATTCATCACGTGTGGTGATTTGTTTGCGAACCAAATTTTCTTTGGTCTCATTCATTAGATCAAAAAGTTCCACTCATAGATTCAATGGTGATCAGAAGAACGACTTAAATAAGTCGAGGTTCTCTTGACGACCCTTCTAGCAGTTCGACTCATAGACCCTCTAGACTCATCGAGGTGAAAATACACTGGGTAAGATATGTATGAATCGGGTCCAGAACAACTGTTCGACTTATCGATGTTCAATTTATCAAGAGTTCACTGTATGAATAAGTTCTTGAAATTGTTATAATAATTCTCTAATATTTGAACAAATTTTTGAAATATTCTCAATTTCATAATTATTGTATTGAAGTTGATTTTACACAATCATTTCAAATAAAAATATGAAGAATCCAGAAGCGCATTTCATTTGATTCAAAACAATGTGTAGATGGAAAATATCATTCTATTAAAAAAGCGGAGCCCTGCTTTTGTTTTGTCGATCAGGATGTTTCTTTAAAAGCTCAACAAAAAATACTCAATTCAATGAAAATTCATGAGAAATATGTTTCGAATTTCGCGCCTCTTATAATAGTTTTCTGTACTGAATAATGTTTTCAGCGCCATCTAGGTGTCAAAAATAAGAAACTAGCCAAAAATCGTAGTCGGATTTTAGTACCAAAGATATAAGAGCATTTCCTTTCTTTCTAACTCTACAATCTTTGATCAAAATGTTATGATAATCATAGACATAATTTTAGATCATCCAGAAAAAAATCATGGAAGAAGAAATAAAATAATGGGACTTTGACATATTTTTCTTCAAATCGATTTCTGTTAAAACATTGTATGAAATTCATATTTTTTTCGTAAGTTATGAATCTATTGGGCGTTTCTTAAGGTCTGTTATGAGATCACCATGGACCAATTACTATGGAACCTGTTCATTCTGAAAGAAGCATAGAAAGAAAAGAAGCGCGTCATCAATTTTCGATTTTATTTACGACCCATCCTCTCATATTACGGATTAATTCTCCGAAGGTAAAATTCTTTCAGCCAAAACGTTCTCGGAGATGTAATTAAGAGTGAAGATCGCGAAGAAGTTCGCGAATTGACCTCAAAACCTAGATGGCAGTATAGATAAACACATGTTCGTATTCAAAGAAGGAGAAAATTTTATTCTTGCAGAGGAATGGTAAAATTAATGATTCAATACCAACTCATGGTCAACAATGAAATAACTTCGGCAAAAAGAATGAATATAATCGTTTTTATGGGATGTTCCAAGTGAAGCTTGATACCAGAATTTTGAAGTTGCTCAAAAAAGAAATTTGGAAAAAAAGTTCGAAAAAAAACGAGGAGCTCGAAAAACAAAAGGTCGTTTTTTGATATTTTCGATTGAAGAAATTCGAATTTCTCGTGTTAAATACTCATTATTCGAACATTCATACCTATATCTGCGAAATTAAAATATTTCACATAACATACCGTATCCGGATTTTATCACATCTTTGGATCCGGTTACAATTCGTCTCAATCTGGATTCGTACCGTTCATAAGGCGAGTATTCGAATGCATGTTGCAAGAGATTACCATCAATTTGAATACAATGGTCTATTTTTTTCACTCCGCCCTGCTAATAAATCTTCTATGACGTTCTAGTTGTTTTATGTTAAAATATCGCCAACGTTGTCTGGATAGCGAAGCTACCAGAAGCCGACAAGAAATAGAAGCATTTTCTTGGCTCAGTCGTTTTATTAAGATGCAGAGTATAGTGAAAAGTGTTGAATTGACAGAAGTTTTACATTGGATTAAAATTATTATATTATCAGATACCTGATTTTCTTGCTTCAAATGATAAGAAAGAGTGATATTAGTTTATTATTTTGAAGCAAAAACTTGATCGATTCGAACTATAGAAGATATTTTCTCGATAACAGAGTTTTCCAGAAATTTTACTTGTAAGAAAACACATTCGATAGGAGATTGAAAATTGAAGATAAAATCCTTTTTCTTGAATATCCCGAAAAATATTCATTTTGGGACAAAAGTCTTGGACGTATGCTCCTATCATTTTTAGACGAAGATTTCTAAAATGCTTCGAAAAAATGGGGTTTCAATTTGAAAACAACGATTTTTTGATGTTTCGTCACTTCTACCTTTGACAAAGAATTTGTGACCTACTGTATCATATTCTGAAAATCACGCTATCGGAAAAGAAGCATCAGCCTTTCTTCTCGGAGATTCTCAAAAATGAGAATTTTTAATGAAAAAACCTCGACGCTGTCTGTATTTCAACAGAGTTAAATTTTTATAATTTTTTTCTCATATAAAGAGAATTTTTTCGTGAAAATTCAAACTTTCGGAATCAAAAAAACTTCAAATTCAATGGAGAATCTATTTATGCAATAAAAAATGGGTCTATTAATTCGAAAAACGGAAAATATACGAGAAGTCGTCTTCTTACTTGAAGCTCACATTTAGAATTTCAATCCTGAATCTTGTGTCTTTCCTAAAAATATTCTAAAGAACCATATTCATGAGTAACCCTGTACACATGATGTATGCACTCATTAGATTATGCCTGCCTATTTCAGTATATGGAAAATGTTTCGTTTAATCAACTGTACGTGACCTTATTGACAAATTCAAACAATAATCAATAGTATTCAGTATTCTTGACATTTTCATTTCCATTAGTTTTTTGTTTGAACAGACTAGAAATTCAGACGAAAAAATCCGTATTGTTCTAATACTGAAAGTAAGTTATAGGTATGAATTCATCTAGAATTTTAGATACACTGGAACTGAAAGATCTTCGATATCAAATAGACTGCTCCTTGAAAATAGGTACATTTTTCAATTGGAATTATAGTTTCTGGTCACTGATTGCTGTCACGTTTTCATGTTATATCATAGTTTATGATGCTTCTTCATTCCTGGTATTGATTAAATAATGTCGTCTTTCTCAATAAGACGAAAAAAATTAAGTATTATTCCGTTCGTAACTGTGAAATATTATGGTTTATCCTCTGATACAGGAGACTGATATTTTCACTGCAATTCCCGATGAGAATTAAAAAAAATTAAAGTAAATGGTAGACTGAACACTGGACCAAGACCTACACTTGTGATCGCACAATTCAGGCAATGAACCTGATTCGAGATGAGTTGTCGAAATAACAGCCAACGTTCTTAATCCACACGCAATATTTGTGTACGATTTTTTTTATTTTCCTCAACTGGTTCTTGACCCCATCGAGTAATCTTTATCTTGATCTCCGAGATTTATGTTGCATTTGCATGCAAAAGAGATCATTCCGGAGGCTGTGGAGCCAATTAGTAGGTACAGGTGGATTCGTTGAATATTCTTGGGTTTGCGATAACGGACATTCGAAAATTTGTGCTCGACTAAGACAACCATTACTTTAAAAATAATTTAATTAACATATCACCACATGATAGAGTTGAAGAAATATACAGAGTTGGGCAGGAGTCTGGAGTGAAATTCATATTTCTTGAGCCAATAAATCTAAATGAAAACATGAAACCGAGAATTAGATAAAATTTTAGATGGACAAAAATTCCCAAATAATATAGAAACAAGCGTGTTGTCATTGAATGAGTCTTAAAACACGTATTATAAAAACACATCATGATAGGGCTCATTTAATTTCATCTAGAACCGAAATGGGAGCTAATGAAATAAATTTGTGTACAATATTTCCTGTGTTTGTGGAAAAACTTATACAGGAGAAACTTCAAAACCCGAAGAAATAAGAAAGAATAAATATGAAAATAACATGAAAAATAGAGATAATGGTAGATAGCAAATTGCAGATATAGTGTGTTCCAACACCAACGATCACATGATGGATTGGAATAGCACAAAATTTTAAAGACGGAACTTGATAATTATTAAAAAAAATTTAGGAGTCAGCTTGTATTTTGCTGGATGAAACAAAATCTAAGTTCGGAATGTTGTTTCTTTTTTCATTGACAAATGAGTGCATAAGATTGACGCAGGGGCTTTTCTTCTTTTCTTTGAAGTTTTTTCTTAATAATTTTTGTTCAAGAAAAAAGGAGGAATATGTTGAAAAAACTTTCAGAAAAATGAGAAGCTCTCACATAAAATACATTGCTCCACATGAGTTAGGGATTTTGATTTAAATTGCGAAAAAATATAGTTTAACTGAGATTTTGTGATAAAAATTCATATTATTATGATTTCATGTTGCACGAAATTTTATTCCCAGAAAATTCAAGATTTTTTGACTATCAATACAATGTTTGGCTTCCACTGGCATCAATAACAGCTTTACATATTCTTTGGATACTACACATGAAGTTGCTAAACATTTCTTGAGGAATTTGGTTCCATAAAAGGGGCAAAAGCTCTCTCAGATCATTTAAGGATTCTGGGGTAGGTTAATATGATTATCTAATCTTCTTTGGGGCACATCCCATACATGTTCTATGCAATTCAAATCTGGTTAGTGCGGAGGTATTGGTAAATGTGGAATACCAAGCTCCTCGAGAGCATACTCAACTATAACTGCACGGTGCGGTCTAGAGTTATCGTCTAGAAATTGAAAAGTTTCACCAAAATCAGCGTGAAAATTGGGCAAAACATTGTCAATGAAATGCTCCCTATAGTCTAAGGCGGTCATATTCCCAGGACAAATGTGTAGATTTGTGCGCCCGTTGAAACATATCCCGGCCCATACCATAAAACTATCCCCTCGGAATGGATGGACTTCTTAGACATAGCGACGATTAAGGGGTATGCGTGGGATTGTCCATACCCTTATTCTTCGAGAATCTGAAAATCGTCCATATCTGGATTCATCAGTGCAAAGGACACTACGCCAGTGATCGTTCCAACTGATATGTTGCCTTGCCCATTCCAGTCTTTAAGGCTTATGGTCACGTGTTAAAGGAACTTCTCTCAATGGATGTCTAGAACCTAGATTCACCTCTCTCAAACGTCGTCTGATGGTTTTGATGGAAACTTGGACTCCCATCAGCATTTTGAAGAGTATTCCGTAGCATTATACACGTAGATGTAGGCTTTCTTCTCGCCGATGATGAAACAACACATAACATCTCACCCTGAACCAATTCCAAAGTCGAGATTCCACACTTTGGCCGACTTGGAGCCTTTCCGCTAAACAGCCTGAGTTAGGCCACCCTGTAGCATTCCAATAGCCCTATTAGCCTCAACGTTTTTCAATTTACGTCTTGGTATTTTCATAAAGCCTGTTTCAAATCAAAACCGTTGATAGACTGACTCCATTTCAAAATAAGATTTTTCATGAAGCATATGCAAAGAATCAAACTTCAGAAAAAAGACGATCAGATTGTCGAAATGTCTCATACTGATTTTTATTCGATTGAAGTTGTTATTGAGTTTTAAATGATTTTACAGCGATTATCTGGAAGATTGCATACTTATCGAAACTATTGAACACGATATCCCTAACTCTTGTGGAGAAGTATACCTATTTTAATAGATATCTGGTCACATTCATAATATTAGTAAGATAACCATCTAGCCTAAATCTTCTTCATGCTCTATGTTTCCTCTCATAACCTCCACAGTGGAAGAACGGCTAATACTTCTTTCTTGGCGGAAGAATCTGATCGTCTCCTTCTAGAGTCCATTGAACTTCCAATTTTATTCAACAGCAATTCATTGCGAATCAAATGTATAATTCAGTTTTTAATTATTTAATTACGGCTCTTCATCAACAATCAGCTTTGTTCAACCTCTTCCTATCACAAACTCACTTCGACAAATTGTTATCTGTCCAAGTTGGACTATGTTGAATCGATTGCATGAGTTTCGATGTTTTGGCGAGTCCAATTCTCCAATCCATAACAATGAATTTAGTTTCGCACGAACGACGCAATGACGAAGCTATTCCGTTTGTTCTAGAACGCCGGTGCGATTTTTTTTGTCCATTTGCTTGCAAATCGATTGTGAATGATCAGAAGGTATTGCTAAGCGTTTCGAAGAAATATAGCGGGAAGGGATTTTCCAGAAACGTCTGATGTTCGTTATACCGGGAGGCCATACAAAATAATAATTGGAAAAAATTATAAATAGAAGCAAGCATAATATTTCCGACATAATAGGAAACATCAACAAATAGAAAAATGAAAGAAGGAAAAGAGACAAAATGTATCGATCTATAACATGAAAATGGCATTAGTTACATTCTGATATACCTAATCGTAAAATCACAAATCACCGAATCAACATTAAACAAAATGTAATATAATTATAGACATAACTTTACTTTATCATATAGAGAACATCATAAAAGAAAAAATATACTGCTCCACAATGAACCGATGAATGACAGGAAACTTCGTGAAGATCTTATCATAACGTTCCGGGCTCTTCACCACCTTTTCGGGGTTGACCTTACCGGTCTCTTCAGGTTAAATCAGGACAACCGTCTCCGTGGCCATGCATACAAGCTGAGGAAGGAGAATTTCGGAACATAGTAGAGACAAAATTTCATATCGAACCGTGTGTTTTCTACTTGGAACTCTTTACCGTCATCAGTGGTGGATTCGGTGTCTGTGAATGCCTTCAAGGGTAACTACGATACTTGGTTTCATCGCGAGTGAGTTCCACATTTGTTTGTTGAACTGATTAATCTCTTTTCTTTAAGTTTTGGTGTATAAATTTTTTTTTTGCATACAATGTAATATTTTTGTGAGATTATAGGCTTGTCCTCAACTCTTCCCTTTGATATAATAATAATAATAATAATAATAAAGAGTTAGGGGATATCGTATTCAATCTTTTCGAAAAGTATGTAATCTTCTAGAAAATCACTGTAAAATCATTTGAAACTCAATAACAACTTGAATCGATCCAATAAAAATCAGTATGAGGAATTTCGTCAATCTGGTTGCCTTTTTTCTGAAGTTTGGTTCTTTGCATATGCTTCATGAATGATCTTATTTTGAAATGGAGTCAACGGCTTCTATTTGAAATAAGTTTTCTGAAAAAGCCAAGACGTAAATTAACAAACGCTGAGGCTAATAGGGCTATAGAAATGCTGCAGGGTGGCCTAATTCAGGTTGTTGTAGCGGAAAGGATTCAAGAGCCAAAGTGTGATATCTCGACTTTGGAATAGGTTCAGGGAGACAAGTTCCGTGTTGGAAAGACCAAGGCTTGGTAGGCGACGAAAAACAACGCCTGCTCAGGATTGTTTCATCACCGTTTCGGCGAGAAGAAAACCTACATCTACGTGTAAAATGCTACTGAACACTCTTCAAAATGCAGATGGGGTCCAAGTTTCCATCGAAACCATCGGACGGAGTTTGAGACAGGTAAATCTAAGTTCTAGACGTCCAATAAGAGGAGTTCCATTAACACGTGACCATAAGCGTCAAAGATTGGAATGGACAAGGCAACATATCAATTGGAAAGATCAATGGCGTTGTGTCTTTTTCACTGATGAATCCAGATATGGACGATTTTCAGATTCTCGAAGTATAAGGTATGGACAATCCCACGCATACCCCGTAATCGTCGCTTTATCCAACAAGTCCATTCATTCCGAGGGGTAGTGTTATGGTATGGGCCGGGATATGTTTCAACGGGCGCACAGATCTACACATTTGTCCTGAGAATATGACCGCCCCACACCATAGGGAGCGTGTCATTGACAATGTTTTGTCAAATTTTCAGCCATAGTTGAGAATGCGCGATGAGCTTGGTATTCCACATTTACCAAAACCTCCGCACTCACCAGATTTGAATTGCATAAAACATGGATAGGATAAGCTCCAAAGAAAATTAGATAATCAACAACCTACCCCAGAATTCATGAAGATCTGAAAGAGCTTCTGCCCCGTTTATGGAGCCAAATTCCTCAAGAAATGTTCAGCAACCTCGTGTATAGTATGCAAAGAGGGAGGCCATACATTGTATTGATAGTCTTGAAATGCTTGAATTCTCTGGGAATAAAATTTCGTTATTTTACTCGATTTTTGTTAACCACCCTGTACACGATGCAGACCTTCAAGCTAAAGTTAAGTCTATTTCCTTCCCTTATTCTTCCATCTATTGATGTTTTCCATAATGTCGAAAAAATCATGTCAAATTCCGTCAATTTTGTATATTATGAAATTGTATCGTCTCACTCTGTATACCGCACGAAGCCTCAAATGGTGATCTCACCGTTGTGTATCGATTCTTACACACCTTCCTCGTGTTAACCAGAACGCACTCAATACATAAATAATCGACCGCATATACAATGTAACAACCATTGGGAAGTGCAACAAAGAATACGTAATTAAAAAAAAATCTGGATGACACGAGCGTACCCTCAGATGTCATACGGGCGACAACGAGCAAAATCGGAGCTCCATAGCGACTCTTTGGAAGTGTTCAAGATAAACTATTCCACTTTTACCCGAAGCTACCTCGACATCGTATTGCAAAATCTTAAAATAGACTCACACTTTCTAGAATTACTTCTTGCTATACGAAGCCGTTAGTTTCATTTACGGCAAGACAGGTCGGAGAGTTGTTTCGCGAATTTATTTATATAACAAACTCTTGAACAAGCGATTGAACGTTCTTCGGGCCGTTTGAAATGGGAGTCTTCGGTACTCGGTGATGGTACTCGTGAGAAAAACTTGTACATACACTGCCAAACGTATTGGCTTCTTGAAGATTGTTTTTATGAGTCCTTTGTTCCTTTTTAGAACACATTTCTGTCACAATTAACGTTGAAAATTAAATAAAATAGGTGTAGTCGAATTTGAAATTTATACAGGGTGATCCACAGTCAATGGTACGTTAGACGTATACGGAGAAAGTAGGAATTCATTGAAAATTTGATTTCTTAGACAAGAACAGAGCTCTATCGATCTCAAATATTTTCAGTGCTGGGGTGTTGCCACTTATGTCAAAAAGTAGTAACTACTCTGTCATTTCAAATGGCACACCTTGTTTATTATTGCACTCTTCTAATCATCGCAGTAACACAATTTTTTTATTAAATGATTTCCTTTCATTGAGAAAAACATACCTTTGGTTAAACATCCATAACTATGAATCTTAGGAAGCTGAAAATTCGTATGCAGAATGCTGATATTCTATGCATCATGCAGGTATATTATATTACGAAATACGATTTTTATACAGGCTCATTCAAAATTGGATGGTTTATCGAGACATACAAAAACGGGTGAAAGTGCATTTTTTCAAATGGGATTCCCTGTATACATTGAGAATCACTGAAAGAAAATTGAATTTCCTTCCAAATGAAATATCATGTAAATAAATTTTGAGATTCTGCGTTGAACTGAAATTTTATAGTTGCGAACCCGTTCATTGGGAAATATTTCATTGAACCATAAATGGCGGAAATGTTTCATTTCTAACCGTGTGTTCGAGAGGTGGAATGGTTTACCTAATGACGTAGTGAGTTAAGTGTCCGTAAATAGTTCTAAAAACAATTATGACAGTTTGTTTGGACATGGGTGACACGGGTTCGTGTAACTGTTTCTTTTTCCTCCCATCTGTATTTACTTTTTCTCCTACTTCTGATGTTTTCCTTTTTATTTACATATTTTTTATGTGTGATTTTGTGAGTTTATAGCTCTACTATTTTCCTATGTGTAATAATAATAATAATAATAAACATGTTCTTGCTGCTATTTGATCACATTGCCCATGGTGAATGAAGAAATGCATCAAAATTTCATTTGAATAGGTATTTCTTCATATTTCACCTTGTATTTTTCTCATACTATGAAAAATGGGCGAATGTATTTTTATTAACAGCCTGATTTTCAAATCTGCATAATGTCAATTTTCATCATGTTATTGTATTTCATTGATATCTACAATGAATACCTGCTTAGACGTTTTGAGATGAACGTGCATCAAAGATTTTAGTTATTTATGATATGAGTGTTAAAAGTGACGTTTTATTTTGTGAGTGAAAAAGTTTGTGAAATGAGCGGAGCAAATTGAAAATTTTCACGAACAAAATGAAATGACTTTTTACACAAATACCATACAATGTTTTTTGAACAACTGCCCCATTTTGATAATGAAATGAGCGAATTTGCAATGACAATAAATATAAAAATGTATATTAATATTCCAATAATCAGAAAGTTGTTGTGAATGGCTAACAAATGTGAAAAGAAGCTGTCATTTGAATTTCGTTCGTTTCCAATTTTCGTCTTGGGTTTTTAACAGCCCAATATGTTTGTCGAGAGTACAATTATTAATAAAAGTGACGATTTGATTGTCCCTCTGGATATTGAAGAGTCTGCAAGAAGAGCAAATCTGGAACTCCTACCTAAAAAATCTGTTCAGCAGTACGATATTGCATATAACTATTTCCTGACCTGGTGTAAATTGAAAAATGTAGAAGGGAAATTCAGTGAAACTATTTTCCTGGCATACTTAGAAGAAAAATTCAAAATATGAAGTTCATCAACTTTGTGGAGCAAATTTTCAACGATGGAGTCAAGCGCCTATGTCAAAAAAGGTGTGGATGTTAGTAAATATTTTAAGGTAATAGCATATTTCAAACGGAAAAGTGAAGGATATCGTCCCAAAAAATCGAAAATTCTCACTCGTGAACAAGTTGAAAAGTTTATAAAGGAAGCACCAGATGAGAAATACCTGATGGTAAAGGTTGCAACTATTTTCGGATTATTTGGAGCCTGTCGGCGTGAATAATTATGCAATTTATCAGTGGAAGACATCGAATTAACAAATAAATCATTGGTGATACAACTTGAAATTCAAAAACAAAAGTTAGTCGTTCTTTCAGTATTATTGGGCAGTATGTAGACTATATTCATAACTACTTTGCACTGCGCCCTTCTGTCATAAAACATCGTCGTTTTTTTCTGAAATACATGAATAATAAATGCACTGCCAATCCAGTTGGAATTAATACATTTGGGAAAATTCCGTCTATTATTGCCGAATTCCTCAAACTGCCTGAACCAAAGCAATATACAGGACACCGTTTTCTAAAATTCTCCGCCTTCATTGCTAGCAGAATCAGGAGCAAAATTACAGATATAAATATCATGGTGAATAGAAGTCTACGACGGTAGCCGAGGGCTATGTTAATCATTCCATTGCATATAGAAATGTCATTGATGAAAAAATTCTGCAACCTCAACAAATTTTGGATCATCATCATCCAATATTGTACTTCTGGTTTCTACAAGTACTGATGATACTGAGGATTCTGATAATGTGTTGCGAAGCTCCCTAACGTCACAGGGCATTAATGTTAGTAATTGTTCTAGTTTTACGATTAATATTAATGTTCATAACTAATGATTGTTAAATTTTGATAATGAAAATTTGCAATTGCTGAATTTTCCTCATCTGATTTCATCATAGTGCTTAAAATATTTTTAACACGCTTCCACGTGAACAATCAATTTTAATTTTTAATGGCAGTTGTACAAAAACAAATGTTCAATGAATTTTTGCTTCGTTCTAAGTGAACGTCCAACATACCATCGACCGTGGATCACCCTGTATAATATAACAAAAATAAATTTGCATCAAAACAATTTCTACCAGGATAATTGTCAGAATGACCATTCTCGGAATATTTTGTAGTTTTTGGTCCTGAAAAATATTCTGTTTTCTTATGTTAAAACATGTTTGGTTTATCTATGGGAGATGATTGCCTTTCATTGGGGTCCCGTTGCGGTCTTCAAACATCTGAAGTGCCGAAAAATCATCACCTGGAAGGTCGTATCCGGTTTGAAAAAACTCTCACGACCAGAGAGCGAGAATTTGTGGATTTTGAATTTGAATATCGAAGGAATTTCGAAAGACAAGTGTGATTACGTCTCCAAATTAGCTGATGAACATGGTATCGAAGTGATTCTTCTGCAAGAAACGGCAACAGAAAAAAAATCCTCGTGAAAGGGGACAGTTGAAAGGTTATGTATTAATTGATTTTTTATAAGTTTAGCTTGTTATGTTAGAAAATTATCAGATCGTGAATTTCAACAGATTCGGAAAGGGGAAATTGATGGAGCTTTTTCATTTCTTTCAAATTTTGTGATTTCTGTCATAAATATTTATAAACCTCCGAACATTATTTGGCCAAGAAATCTGAATGTTGATGTTTTCCAAAGTACCAAATGCATTTCTAAAATGCATTTGATTTATTCTGAATAATCAGTTTCTTTTCTGCTTTTGTCTTTTTTCATTTTAGATTGAGAATTGAGAGTCGTTTCGGGAAGAATCTGTCTATCCAAGCCCATCGACGGATAACATAAAGATGATCACACTGATGTCTTTCAAGATTTTCCTGATATTTAATATTTTATGTCATTTTTTTGCGGGGAGACAGGTTTTTTCGGCTTAGGTTTTTTCTCCTGGCTGTATAGTATCGTATGATACTGGTGATGATAGTATCGTATGATTCTATAGTATCATACGAAGAATGTTATGATACCCCGTTATTTTTTTCCCTCAGCTCAGGTACTTTTTGTTTTAACATTTATTGTATTATTTTAGCTCTCTTTTTCATAAGAATATATACAGGGTGTTTCCTTAACATGCGGCAAAAATTCAGGGGGCTGTTCCTTGGACTATTCTAAGAATATTTTGTCCTTTGATGATTTTTGAAAAACCTCTTTGTTTCGAAGATACAGGGCAAACAAAATTTTAGATAATAACATTTTATTATGAAAAATTACATGAAAATTTAACTTAACCTACAAAAACTGTTGAAAATGACCACCTCCAGCCAGCATACAAGCATCCAATCTTCTCCTCATTGACTGCCGAACCCTTTCAAAAACACCAGGATCATTTCTTATTAAGTTACACCCAGCAATGATCCGATTTCGCAAGTCTTCCACATTTTCTACTGGAGTGTTTTTTATAGTTGTCAAACACATTTAAAAATAAATTGTACCTACTTAGTAAACACAGTGCGGTACGCATTTTTATTTATACTATTATCAATTTTAAAAATATGAAAAATGTTGTTCGCCCTGTATCTTCGAAACAAAGAGGTTTTTCCAAAAACATCAAAGGACAAAATATTCTTAGAATAGTCCAAGTAACAGCTCCCTGAATTTTTGCCGCATGTTTAGGAAACACCCTGTATATACCAGGAATTAATACTCATTTTTCATCATCAAAAATCATGGTTGACGAAATATTCCTCTTTTTATGAAATATACAGACATTATGTCTGATCACCCATTTTAGCATCATTTAGTGCAAGAACTCGCACCACACTGAGTTTTATGGAAGAGAAATAACACACCTTCAATGAAGAAGGTGGTATTCGTTCGAAGGTCAACATGTTGGGACAAAAGTCTGGTAAGTATGTCTCCATATTCAATTCGAACAGTCGAAGAGACTTCCTCAATCTCTGCCTCATCGATGTAAGTAGGTAAGTGCGTTTTATCGTCTGATTCACGACTCGACCAGCCAACGGACCCGGGTTTTGTTCTACAAGATTTCTTGCCAGAAGATAACAGTTACTTTCATGCGGTAGCTGTTTCACGCAGCCACTATTGAGGCGAACAGAACGATACCAAAGAAAACTACTGCGTTATTGTTCGTTTGAGGAAAACGAAATAATAGATTTTTCGCTCATGATTACGAAAGTCTTCATTTCATAATGGGAGAATTATTTGTTTGGTTCACAATAACTCTTATGAAGAAGTAGTCATGAGCGTTTTTGGAAAGCTGTGAAAATTCTAGAGAGAAATAGTAGAGGATAAAACGTAGATTCATCTCTTCATTCGATTTCAAATTAAAAAATGGATGACGATGTGATTCAAGATTTGAATTTAACTGATCAACTATTCGAGAAGAGAAGAATGCCTACATAAATGCGTTGAAGAAAATATCGAAATAGGACAAAACAGTTCAACACATAACAATATATCAACATTACAGAACATACCGATATCAGAACATAAAATGAACGGAATTCATCATAATATAACCAGTTAGAAGTTGTCAGACGAACGGATTTTTGTACAACTGATATTAAAAGTGACACTTTTAGTGACAGCAAACACTGTTAAAATTAATTGTTTACGTGGGAGAGTGTTAAAAATATTAGTGTTGAAAATATTTTTAGTATTCCATTTTTTATGATGAAATCAGATGGAAAAATTCAGCAATTGCAAAATTTTTTTTAATAATATTTAACAAGCATTACTTATGAACATTAATATTAATCGTAAAACTAGAACAATCACTAATATTGATGCCCTGTGACGTTAAGGAGCTTCGCAACACATTACAATCCTCAGCACCATCAGTACTTGTAGAAACCGGAAGTACAATATTGGATGATGAGGATCCAGATCTGTTGAGGTTGGGAGAATTTTTTCAGCAATGACATTTCTATATGCAATGGAATGATCAACATAGCCCTCGGCTACCGTCGTAGACTTCCATCCACCACGTTCTTTTAAATCCGTGATATTTGCTCCTGATTCTGCTAGCAATGAAGCGGGGGATCTTCGAAAACAGTGTCCTGTATATTGCTTTGGTTCTGGCAGTTTGAGGAATTGGGCCATAAAAGATGAAATTTTTCAAAATATATTAATACATACCAACTCGATTGGCAGTGCATTAAATATTCATGTGTTTCACAAACTTTTTCACTCATAAAATAAAAACGTCACTCTTAACACTCGGATTTTCGATAATAATGACTATTTCACTATTAGAAAATATGCTATCTATCCAACAGAAGTTTTCGTGTTATTGTCGATAATGATAGAAGTAGTCTCGAAACTCTGAATAATGGTCCTCCACAAGGTTCAGTTTTAGCACCTCTTCTATTCAATTTATATTTGTGTGACATTCCAACTACTCATTCGGAAAAATTTAGGTATTTATGCTGATGATATTGCTCTGGCTTTCCACCATTTTGATTTTCAAACAATAAAAATTACCCAATTTCTCCAGATTTTGAAATTATGAAAAATTATATTTTTAAGTGGCGATTGTGCCCGAATGAAAATAAAACTGAGGTTTAATGTTTTCATTTAAATCACCTGAAATGTAAGTAGAAAATCTTTCGGTTCCTGTCCCTTGAAACATAATTTCAAACCTAGATACCTGAGAATCAAACTTGATTCCTCTATAAATTTCAACGCCTATTCAGATGATCTGTGTTTGAATCTTGAAACTCGAAACAATATTCTTCAGAAACTAGCTGGTTCCTCATGGGGCGCTGATGCAACAAAACTTTTCTGCTGAATATTGTTTCTCTGTTTGGTTGAACAGTGTTCATGTAAAAAAAATTAATGCCCAACTAAATTTTTATATGAGATTATGACTCGAACTATCAGATCTTCATCTACTTAGCAGTCTCCTCAAACATTATACCTCCCAATTCGCAAAATTAAACAACTTTGAATTTTTGGAACCAATCTCTTCCAAATTCATTTCAAATACTCTCTTATGCAGGGTGTACCTGAATAACACCGAAAAAATGTGAGGGGTGATTCTGTTATCATAATTAAGGGGGTTATTCGGTATAAATTTCGAGTAGATTGAAATACTCTATTTTTTGTTATTCGTTATGAAATATTTGCAGTTAATTTGTTTCTAAATAAATTGGGAGACAAATAATCAATTCAAATTAATTCAAAATTTGGCAGAGGGGCTTGATATGATTTTCCTGTTGTTTTAGTTTCTTATTACAGGTTTTCTTCGATTTTTTGTCGTTTGATCATTATCTTATTTGTTGTTTGAATGGAATAATTTCGACGATATGAATTTGTTCTTGGTACTTTCATAGGTTGTAGAAAAATGAAGTAATTCCTCCTCAATTATTACTGCAAATTCCCCATATGATCTCCCGAACCAATTCTGATACCCCTGTATACGTCAGTTACTAAAAAATACTAACGAATTCAAGGCAATCGAACGTCAAAATTCGATAACATTGTTCTTTCTTGAAAGGTGAAATTCGATCGATTTATTATCATCAGCGATGTTTAGAAAAGCGTGGTAAAAGTCGAAAATAACAATATCGTGTTGACGCACAATGGTGCCATATGTGAGGCATGAAGCCTGCCTTGATTATTGAACACTACTTTTTTTTCCCGCCTTATTATCTCATATTCTCGATTATTTCATCAACCGTGGTCGTTTGATTGTGAGCGTTCAGTGACTCGAATGCACTTTTACTTAATTCGATGTTTTTGACGAACTGAAGCATGTATTTTCATGTTTATAATAGGCCTGTCACGTTACGTTATGTCACAATATCAGACAGTTTTCTAATTATTTCATTCTTCAACTACATTCCTGTCGTCAGAGAAAATTTATAGTGCCTACAGAAATGAAAGAGAGATAATAACAAAACCGGGAAAGTTAAGAAAAAATATTTGAAGAATTCATCAGCGATCATAACCAGAACTTCTCGTAAAATAAAAATCTCTTGAGTAGTTCTACAGATGTGACGATGACCATCTGGACAAGAAAACAAACATGCAGTCTAGAAATGAAAAACAAACACGAATACAAAGAAACATTATCATGAATTCACTTCGAGCAAACCAAAATTATCTGGACGAATATTTTGATAATAGTTAGTGATTAATCATATACGTTTAAGT
Organism: Hippodamia convergens; assembly: GCA_038502775.1. Taxonomy (NCBI): domain Eukaryota; kingdom Metazoa; phylum Arthropoda; class Insecta; order Coleoptera; family Coccinellidae; genus Hippodamia; species Hippodamia convergens. The sequence continues at coordinate 24,232,494 of CM076608.1, forward strand.
TTACCATTTAGTAGAGGAGTGATAATAATCAATATATATCCCAAAATTAAGCGTGTACATGAGGTCAAACAGTATCAGTGTAATTATGAGAGTAAATAAATAAATATGTCTGACGGAAATCGAAACACTTGGGATATTTATCGTAATTTAGTGTTTATCCACTCGGTGTCTGAAGCGACATAAGAAATTTGGAATTTGTGAAAGTATTTTTTTTTAAGAAAAAGAAAATTCTTTGCTTTTACGGAGGCCACATCGAGAACATTTTTGAAACATAGATGAATTCAAAATGATAATCATCGAAATGAATACCATTTTCAATTCCCAGGCTCAGATATGTACGGGATACTGATGAGGCCCAACTAGGCCGAAACCGGTATATCTCTCATCTCAGTGACAAAATCTAATATCATTTCTCCAACCTCATGATGAAAGATCTCTGAGCCTGGGAATTGAAAATGGTATTCATTTCGATGATTATCATTTTGAATTAATCTATGTTTCAAATTTGTGAAAGTATCGTAACACCAAAAGGATTAAGTTGAGTTTCTCAACCTTTGATTGCCCGATCAAGAACTGTCAAGAAGTTATTTAAGTTTTTCTTTGATTGGACAATCAAAGTTTTGGGAAACCCACTTATGATAAAATAAACTAAACGAAACTTAAATGGGGTTTACACTTTTGGATCTTTTTACTCTGTCAATAAAGAACTAAAACGGTGCAAAATAAAACTTTTCTAAATCCTAACGACTAACTAACTTGAAAAAATTTCAAGAAAAATCAGACTACAGAAACAAGAAATATTTCAAAACAAACTTAAAATTGAAAGAAATTGTAGGGTTTTTATCACGCCAAAAAGGTAGCACCCTCATCAAATCTAAAACAATACACACCTATGAATAAGAATCAATTATCAAAAGTAAAATAACATGAAAATTGTCAGATTACTTAGGAGTCCATCAGAATATAACAATAATATAATGTACCTACTCACAATTATTGTTATTTTAGAGTCTGTTTCAGCCAACTAGATATTTAAAAAACCTACCATTGCTGACACCAGCTCCAAAAATAACAATAATTGGCAGTACATTAAAATGTTAAGTGCATATCAATTTGTTAAATTCAATTATTTTCAAATTAACACCCATTTCAGAAATACATTCGTTACTTTATGTATAGCGTCGAAACTATCTTGAAATTTATAAATGCGACAACCATTCATAAGATGTTCTATTGTCTCCTCAACTTCCCCACACTCACAACTAGGGCTCCCAACCGACTTACATCGCAAGAGAATGCTGTTGCATCTTCCATGGCCTGTTCTAATACGATTTAGAACAGACCATATTCTTCTGGCAAGAATAAAACCAGAAAGTATGATGGAAGGATTTGTAATAAGATCTCTTTTAGAGAAAAAGTGCGGGCATTACATTCAGATTGCCAAATTTCCTTATCGCTTGTATTCATATCGATTAGAAAATTAGACAAAAATGGTTTACGCGACTTCAATCTGGGACCTTATTATCTGGAATATAGGAGAGTAAGGGAAGTGAGTTTGGAAAGGAATTAAATTTGTTCCAACTGTTCAAAGTTGTTGTCTCTCTGCGAATATGGGGAGGTACAATATTTGAGAAGCCTGGTAACCAAGGAGTAGGTGAAGATCTTATAGTACCAGTGATAATCCTCATACAAAATTCAGTTTGGCATAATTTTTTTACATGAACACTGTTCAACCAAACAGGGCAAAAATAGTCAGCAGCAGAAAAAATTAAGGCTAGCGCTGTCGTACGAAGTATTTTCTATATGACGATATTGGGGAGAATTGAATTGAAGCAAATTCGAATGGGACCACATGAAATCACCAGCTCTCAAATAACAAATTAATAATCAAAATTGGTTCACTCACTAGAAACTTCTGAGGTATCAAACTTAAAAAATTAACAGTCGGTTAACAAGTATTCATTGAGTGCAAATCCACTAGATAATGAAAAGAAGAACCTTCAAATAGCTATGAAAGTAGAAAATTATATTATTGAAGGCATTCTGAAAAAATGGTCAAAATTTGTCTTGTTGATACGTATTAAAGAATCACCAGTAGCAGTGATTATTTCTTCATGAAAGACAGGGACATATAGCATAATAGAGTGTGTGGCTAAAAAACACTATACCGTAAAACGGGCTACCTTTGAACGATTTTTTCTTTCAAAGCTATATATCTCCGGTAAGGAAGCCAATGAAAAATCCCAAAAAAATATATATCCCGGGCATCAGTTAGAGCTTGCTGCTGACAAAAAAATAAATTTCAAAATGATCAATAACCTTTTTTTTTTAATAAATTATGGGTTTCCGAAGTTACCTTACGATCGAGGATACTTTGAACGTCTACTTGAAAATACTTGAAAAAAATTATGTGGAATAGAAATATGTACATGATATACTGAAAATAATTTTTTTTCGAAATAGTTTCAGGCATTCATTATCACAAAAAATGAATCAAAAAACCGAAGACTTCCTGAAAAATAAAGTCTTATAAACTGAATTGAACTCATCAGAAAACAATAAATAGAACTGGATCTAGTCCTAACTTCTCAGACATGGGCGATGATTATTTGCACTAAACAAGAGGGCTCCTTCCTTTTCTGCCTACCTTGGGGTCTTGCCGAGCTGTGAATAATTCGGTGATCGGTATAATTCCCTTGTCGGGTATTTATTGCCAGGAAAACTCACGCAAAAAATTTTTTTTCTCAATATATTTCACCGGGAGCTCCCCCTGAGATTTCTGAACCTGAACTATAAGTGGCATATTTTCTTGCACCATGTTTTCTTTTATAAGAGCGGAACATTTTCGAAAAGAAAAAACCGAGTTAGTTTCAAACCTTGAGCTTCATTGAACACGTTCAAAGTTACCCCGAAAACGATGACTTAGCACATTGTTCTCTAAAAGTATGAATAGAACAAAATATGTTGAAGTATTTGAAATTCCTTTGCTATACTGTTGCCAGGATATTGTATTGTTGTAGCAGATATATTTTGCGAGCATGTTGTGCAAATACTTACGGTTACAGCAACAAAAGTTTGCAGACCATATCGAAAGTGGGTATTTTAGGTTCGAAGTAACATGTCAGGATTGCTCACTCTCTGAACTTATTTTCATGTAAATGCTGTCGTGCCATTCTTGAATGTGTTACGAATTGAGTAGTGAAAACCAGATGTCGCTGAATCTAATGGTTTCTTTACCATAAGTCGATATACCAAAATTATATCATTTTACTGTTATTCATTATAAATCTTAAAAATATGAGATAGCGAATATTACAAACAATTATGATTTCAAAAGTTTTTGGAATTCGAATGCTTGACCCTGTATTCGTCGTGAGTAGTTCAGATCAAAAACACTAGCGTCAACCTCAACAAGAGAGGAATTATAGCATGTAGCGAGACCACTTTCACTTCATAATGTTAGTTTACGTGTATAATAACAAACAGAGGAGCCTATATTGAGTCGAATAACGTGAAGGAGTCAGCTATTAACTCCAGATAGGCTTTCGAATGCAAGCAAGAGCAAGACACTTTCGTGTTTATTGGATTGAAACCGATATCAAGGTTGAAACAAATACCTACCATATGAGATTGCGAAGTTTGATATTTTGCTCCAATATTCGATTACATGCTTTCAGTCTGGTCCGGAGGATGCTCAGATACCTTTATCCTTTATCCAATCATCGTTTTTCTCTTGAAGAAGCTATCGAGGAGCTCCCGAGGGTAATTGAAAAGCATAAAATGATACGAACACGTAAAAAATACAACGTGATTACAACCACGTGTCGATGTCTGGAAAACAGAAAAACAATTTGCATTAAATGTACCGGTAGAATGGGGTAACTTTGAACCGCGGGGAAACTTCGAACAAAAAATTAATTTTGTAACATCGACTTAAGGTGAAAAAAACCATTAGATTTAGCGACATCTGGTTTTCACTATTCAATTCGTTACACATTCAAGAATGGCACGACAACATTTACATGAAAATAACTTCAGAAAGTAAGCAATCCTGACATGTCCACGTTCGATATGGTCTGCAAACTTTTGTTGCTGTAACCGTGAGTATTTGCACTACATGCACGCAAAATATATCTGCTACAACAATTCATTATCCTAGCAACAGTATAGCGAAGGAATTTTAAATACTTCAACAAATTTTGTTCTATTTAAACTTTTAGAGAACAATGTGCTCACCCATCGTTTTCGGGGTAACTTTGAACGTGTTGAATGAAGCTCAAGGTTTGAAACTAACTCGTTTTTTTCTTGTAGAAAATGTTCCGCTCTCACAAAAGAAAACATGGTGCAGGAAAATATGCCACTTATAGTTCAGGTTCAGAAATCTCAGGGAAAGCTCCCGGTGAAATAAATTGAGAAAAAATATTTTTTGCGTGAATTTTCCTGGAAATAAGTTCCTGACGAGGGAATTATACCGATCACCGAATTATTCACAGCTCGGCAAGACCCCAAGGTAGGCAGAAAAGGAAGAAGCTCTCTTGTTTAGTGCAAATCATCTTCGCCCATATCTGAGAAGTTGGGACTAGATAGTTCAGTCCTATTCATTGTTTTCTGATGCCTATTTTTTCTATTATTACAAAATATTAGTGTATTTCAGTTTATACCAACTTTATTTTCCAGGAACACTTCGGATTTTTGATTTATTTTTTGTGATAATGAATGCCTGATACTATTTCGAAAAAAAATATGTAAATATTTCTATTCCACATATTTTTTTTTTTCAAGTATTTTTAGTATTGAGGTATTCAAAGAAGTTCTTTCAGGGAGGTTGAATCGAAATCGCGTGGTTTCTTCATAGTCGTCCAAAGTATCCCAGATCGTAGGGTAACTTAGAACACCCATAATTTAATTGAAAACAAAAAGGTCATTGATCATTTTGAAATCTAATTTTTTGTCAGCAGTAAGTTCTAACTGATGCCCGGGATATATATTTTTTCTGATTTTTCATTCGCTTCCTTGCCGGAGATATATAGCTTTGAAAAAAAAATTCGTTCAAAGTTACCCCGTTTTACGGAATGTTTTTTTTTACGCATTACACAGACGCAAATTTCTCTATCGTTGCATTTCGATGCCACCTTGAATTCCGATCGACCGATAGGTATTCCTCCGATTCATTATCTCTTATGAATTTATTGGAATAGTTCAATGATCAATTTTATTGGAAGTTTAAGGACATCAGCTGTAAAATGCGAATTGGACGCGTTTGGCATGACCGATAAAAGCAGGTTAAACATTGTTGACCTATTGTTATCACGTTGTGTGGACTGTTCGAAATTCAATATCGATATACTCATGTGCATAACATCTTGACTGTTCTGAAATTGACACTGAGGATGACTGTGTTCCGAATTGGGTTATTTCTAATTTTGGCCATTTCATACTTCTCTGGATTTCCAGAGATTGAGTGGAGAAGAATTTATTATTTTTTCACGAAGTATTATCCTTTCTTCATCCTCCCACCGTGAATATTATCTCTAGCCCATTCAATATGGATGCATGAATTAAATTCACCGATCAAATGTACGGAATCTCAAACAGCTGCCGATTTTCATGGTATTATCCAGAATTCATCAAACTTTTGGGAAAAAAAGCCCTTTTTCCTGAAAACTCAATTTGGGTTTTCTCTCCCAGTCTCTGAAACAAGTAACAATTAGAAAAAAAAATTTAATGATATAAAAAAGGTCCCTGCTTAAAAATTTGAGCACTAATTTGTCAGAGGCCAAAACTTTACGAGAATAAATTGTTGCCTAACAATGAACAAAAACATAAAGAAAACACTTTGAAATCTTAAGCGTAACATTTCGGAGTCTAAATCAGACTCCTTCGTCAGACAATATCTAATTTTCATTCAACTTTGTAAAATTCAAAGTGTTTTCTTTTTCTTTTTGTTCATTGTTAGGCAACAATTTCTTCTCGTAAAGTTTTGGCCCCTGACAAATTAGTGCTCAAATTTTTACGCAGTTGCCTTTCTTATATCATTAAAAAATTTTTTTTAATTGTTTCTTGTTTCAGAGACTGGAAGAGAAAACCCAAATTAAGTTTTCAGGAAAATGCAGAGACCTCCCAGACAATATTTCAATAGATATCTGAAAAAAACCATGTCTTGGTTATTATATTTTCATTTATTTATTTATTTATTTATTTATTTATTTATTCATTTGTTTCCTCTGAGTACTGAATTATTTACAATGATAAATGTTCTACATCATTATAATGATATAATGGATTCCGGCAATTTTCCGACAGAATTTCGCAAAGTTAAAATAGTAGCAATTTTGAAACGTGGAAAAAATTCTTCTGATCCGAGTAGTTACCGTCCTATTAGGTTATTGAGGGTCCCATTCAAAATTTTAGAGAGATTGATTCTATTTAGAGTAGAATCAATATCGAAGATTACGAAATTGTCAGAGCGGTTTCGGGAAAAATAGGAATTATTGTGATCAGGTTCTTAGCCTCAACATATTTATTGAATCAGGGTTCAATGAAAATCTAAGAACAGGGACAGCATTTGTGGATTTATCAGCTGCATATAATACAGTATGGAAAGATGGATTAATTTATAAACTCTAAAATCATTTGAAATGTGGAAAACGGTCAGACTATTAGAAAATATGTTAGTTCCATGTTTTTGTCGATAATAATAGAGTATTTCGAAACTTTGAATAATGGTCCTCTACAAGGTTCAGTTCTAGCACCTCTTTAATTTAATTTATATTTGTGGGACATTCCAACTACTTTTTCCGAAAAATTTATTTATGCTGATGATATTGCTCTGGCTCTCCATCATTCTACTTTCAAGGCAATATTAAGTACCATTTACGCAGATTTGGAAATCATGAAAAATGATTTTACAAAGTGGAGTTTGTGCCCAAATAAAAATAAAACCGAGGTTTCAGTTTTTCATTTAAATAACTATCAGAAATTTAGAAAATTGAGTGTTACTTGTCTTCTACCTGGGAATAAAACTTGATTCCTCTTTTAATTTCACTGCCCATTTGGATGATCTGCGTTTGAAGCTTAAAACTCGAAATAACATTCTTCAGAAACTAGCCTGTACTTATGGGACTCTGATGCAACAACTCTTCGTAAGGCAGCGCTAGACTTGCTTTTTTCTTGTGCTGAATATTGTTGCCCTGATTGGTTGAACAGTGTTCATGTAAAAAACATTGATGCCCAACAAAATTTTTCTATGAGGATTATCACTGGTACTATGAGATCAACACCTACTCCTTGGTCACCAGTCCTCCCAAATATTGTTTCTCCGCATATTTGCAGAGAGACAAACACTTTGAATTTTTCGAAAAAATTCAATTCCTTTCCAAATTCATTTTCCATACTCGCCTATATTACAGATAATAAGGTTCCCACATTGAAGTCGCCTAAACAAACCATTTTGGTCAAATTTCTGAATCAATATGAATAGTAGGGACAAGGAAATATGGCAATTTGAATGGAAAGTATGCAATTTTTTTAACAAAGATCTTATTACTGATCCTTTCATCAAAATTTCCGATTTTGATCTTCCCAGGAGAGTATGGTCTGATGTAAATCATTTAAGAACAAGCCATGGACGTTATAACATGATGCTCTTCAGATTGAAATCGGTTGAGAGTCTCACTTATGGCAATTGGGGAGACAATAGAACATCTCGTGAAACGTTTTCCCATTTATAAATGATCTATTGATTGTGGGCGTTGTATTTTGAAGTAGTCTTTGATCTAACAATTTCATGCGTTAAACATACTTCTTTCAATAACCTTCATTGGATATTAGTAACATATAAATAATGTTAAATATTGTACTCTTCAATATAATACTTATCCCCAGCCAAGAGTAGTAGTTGAAATTTTCATCACTAATAATACGTTTGTAAATAGACCGGAGATGATTAAATTGCAGACCTTGATACACAGCGGATGTTGCAAATTTGTTAGTGCTTTGGTATGGAGTACATCATTTTTCGAATATCGATTGAAATTAACTTTGGGGGTATTCTGCAATTTGTGAATGATCAGAGCCTGGGCCCTTAACCTCTGGGCTACTCACTCATTCTGGTATGTCCCTATATAAAGTAATATTTTCTTTCATATATAGAGCAACATAGCACGTAGTAGGAGTGTTGATCAGTATATTAATATTTTCGATTTCTCGAATATTCGCCAACTTGTCAATTATTTTTCCTCGCGAAGGTGAAACATGCAAAATCTGACACACCCAGATTTTTTTCCTGTAGAGTCATGCATGACAAAATAATGTTCCGAAGTGGATAATTAAGGTTGGAAATGAAATAAAGATAACAAACACTAACCAGTCTAGCGTACATCTTACTAAAACGAGCGGACCATCAATAATACCCAAGGTTGAATAGAGGTCGAGTGTTGTGAGTACCAAAACTACTACATAGGCTTATTGACAGTTGGTTAGGAAATATATCCAATCTTTTTCTGGGTTCATTTGAATACGGTTTTTTTGTTTGCACGGATGTTGAGTGTTCTTGAATATCGGAAAAAAATTGCCTGTAGAAATCGCAGTTCTATAAATATATATGACATGCAGATAATTCGCAAATAGTCGATACGTTGTTTGGTTGTTGAATAATTTTGTGGCTTTATGATAACCGTTAAAAAATTTCAATTCCACTGGACTGAGAACCAAAGCATTGATAATGATTCGGCAGAGACTTAAATTGTTGGTATCTTCGGGGAGATTCAAGCCCCCCTCAGCGCTTGTGAGATTTGAATAACCATTGGCCTAACTGGAATTGAGTCAAGTCCAGTCAAGAAAATCTTTAAATTTTATTTATTTTTTTTAAATTTTTACCATACGTCCCAATAACACTTTTCCCCTTCCCCAGTTACGCCTATGTATGAATAACAAAAGGATCCTGATTGAAGAGTTCACTTGCAACAACTCTGCAGTTTGTCTGGACTTTTTTTTTGACGAAAATTGTTTTGCCAACTTGTGCCGGTCAGATTTCCAAAAAAAATCATCAGAATCGGAAATAGGAAAAATCAGTAGATTTCAGAAAAAAGACAACCATGGCAACAGTGTGTGTGTGTGTGTGTGAAGTTGAAACATGACTTTTGGATTTATGGAAAAATTTTGTTTTTACTGAATTAGGCTAGAGTTGTGCTGCTTTGTGCCCTTGAATTTTTTTTTCATTCCATACTGTTTTTGAGATATTTCACAAAATTTTCTGCACAGAGCTTATGTTTGTTCAATACATTTTGTGATATATCTTGAGAACTGTACGGAATAGAAACAAAATTCAACTGAACGAGCAGGAAAAATCCAATACAACTCGGCACAACAAATAATTGTTAGAAAATCCAAAAAAGCTGGGCCAACCTCACACACACTGTTGCCGGATGTGCTAATTCTCCTATAATCTACTGATTTTTGTTATTTTCTCCATATGGGAAAAACCCTGTTAATTTTTCCTGAAAATCTGACCGGTTTCGGCACAATCATATAAAACAAGGAAAAAATGGAAAATGCTCGGCTGCCATTCTTTTTCAATTTCGTAATTTGCCAGAAAATCTTAAGAATTTTCGTGAATATATTCAGTGCACAAGACAGCACAAGATGAAACAAATTTCTGAGAAGAAAAAACTAAACTGCACTATCTTTTCCTTTTTTTTTTTTTTGGAAAAATTCGGAAGGCACAGCTGAGTAGATGTGTAGCATAATTTTTTTCATTCATTCGAAAAGTGCTGGGCAGGCCCATATTTTCAATTTTTGAAATATCTTGAGAACCATATGGAAGTAAGAAAAATTCAACTGCACGAAGAAGCACAAACATAACACGAATCTGCACATTCAGAAAATTAAAAAATGTTGGTCTTAATTTATACACATGACTATCAGCTCAAAGTAAACGTGTAGAATTCAACAGTTGTCTGAAGTATTCATATCAACGTTCATAATCTCAAATTTTGAAAAAATTCTTGAGTGAAATTTCTATGCGTGATACCGTTTTCGATCTATACAAGAAATCTATTTAATTCAATCGTCTGTGCATATCCAATGATGCGAAATCGAATTTCAAGGTCTCCACTTTCTTTTTGAGACCGCGTTTTATAGCTCGCTCGGAATTTCTTCGAAGATGTTTTAAATTCACCAAATATAAATATTTGCATGGGCTATTATTCGATTAGACACATTCGTCGATATCGACTGGCTCTCGAAACCTTCATGACAAAGTTGGGAGCGTTCAAAGACACACCGAATAAAATAAACACTCCGTTGAGTTGTCTCTGCTTTCATTTCGTACAGATAAAAGGAAATTTCAGATTTCAGTATGTCGAGTTTTTTTATGAGCCACTTTTATCTGTCTGGAAGAGCATGGAAATGTCTTGAAGCTGAAAATTTGCTGAATCAAATGTTTATTTTTTATGATTATATGCTGAGTTTTTACATGGACTTTTTCTGTAAAGAAATGACTAAATTGAAAAAGATTTGATGTGCGAGGATCTTGAAGAGGCCCCATTGTATTTTATTAAGTTGAGCTCATCTTCAGGAGTCCAAATCAGACAGAATGTAGCTCAAATTCAGTAAAACTTAGCACCCCACTATTTTGGAGTTTCATTCAAATTCAGCTTCAAGTTCACGATTTGGGCTCCTGAATATGAGCTCATAGAGCTGCAAACATGAGTATCGATTAATAGTTAATTCTATAATAAATTGCAAAATGAGCTCATGCTATCGAAAACTCGCTCCTTCGTCGCTCGTTTTCGAACTTCGCATTCGTGTTGGAATTGCCTTCTGCAACGATTATTAGACGATATTTTCTCTATTTCAGTCAAGTTTTGTGAAATACTCTCGAAATTCAAATAAAAATTCAGATTAGTGACTTTTAGTGATCATCTTGACAGTTGGTGTTACTTACGAAATTTGACAGATTAAGTAATTTGAATTGATTTGATTCGAAACTTGATTCAATCGAAGGTCAGTACTGACAACTACAAAACGAAAAATACAACTGAAACAATGCTGTAATGAGTTTCATTACAGCTCTACTTTTAGTACTGTAATGAACTCATTACGATACTGAAATAGAGAAAAAAATCATACGTGTTGTACAAAGTTATCGATCAAATTTTTCCAGTAGTAACAGATCTTTATTTCATATTGATCCGTTTATTATAAAATTACATTGAAATTTATCCTCTTTAGTGTGGGGTAATTTCAAGACATATTATAAAAATCTTAAGGACAAATATAAACAATTATGGTGAAAAACATTGAACAATTCTGAAAACCCGAATTGAATAAACTCATATTAAGAGAGCCTTCCGGGTTTATTGGTCTTGTCTATTAGGAATTATTTCACTTAACGTTTGGCTTACATCTGCGGTAGGCAAATTTTGAAATTTTATATTGGGATATGGATCGAAAAAATATTTCCAAACGAACGAATACATTTCACTTCGTAGATGTTACTGTATTACTTTCTGTATGAGTTTATTGCTCCAAGGTTTTTCACCTGGGACTTCGGACTGTATTTGCATGGTTTATAACGATTTGTTGCGTATCACTGTTTTATCATTCGATGACAAAGAATGGGAATCGTATTCGGTAATAACACTAGAAATTTTCTTGAAATTTCAATATTAGCCAAATAAATCAGTTGCAATTCATCAAAATCTATTTATCATCTTTCTATATTTAATTTCGGTAGTAAAAGATTTCTGAGCATAAATCGCAATGTTTTTCTATAAAACATGGATTGGACAAATATATTTTTCTCAAACCATAAGCAGCACCAATATTCTTTCGTAGTTGAACACTTAGATATCATGAATTGGATTTAGCTTTTGGAAGTTAAGGAATCGTGATTTTCTACAATTATTAATAATTATAATCCTTTAATTTGTTCCACAAATCAGTTCAATCATTTTTAATACAGAAATCCTCATTGTAAATATCTTATATTTTGTCATTATAGGATAGGTGATCTCTTCGATAATAATAAACCATTTATTCTGGGGAGTGATTAGGTACCGAAATTGTAGAGATAAGGCAGTCCCATATATTGTGCAAGTGCAAAATTGCTCAAAATGATGTAAATTTAAAAACATATATTCCAACTGCCAGGTCAGTAACCTTGATAGAAACCTCTGAAAATAACAATAACCCATTTAGATAAAAATTAAAATCAGAGTAGATTGCACGACTGAATGAATAATATGATCGAAAAAATGTATATCCAGAATGAAGAAGTGTTGAAGATTGCCCCTTGTAGACCTAAGTACTAACCAAGACATCGAGTTACTCCAAATAATGAAACAAATTTTTATTTTGTTAATAATTAAAAAATAATTGCTATTTTATTTATTCGTGGATCTAGTTCTCCAGTATGCAGAATCGATTCTTCTCTGCAACTGCATTTTGATATTCATCACAATGCTCCAGAAATTATCCCAAAAACGTTTTGGACGTCACAAGGATTAAATCTTTCAGGTTTTAGACTTCTGAAGAAGTCATCATTGTCGGTATGTATATATTACACAGCCAGATTTCTCGTGAAACACTTTTAACCTCTATATAAGGCCCACAATTTAATTTCTGCTAAAATTTTTCATAGGTTAAGGTACTATATCTTATGCTTAGAAAAACTTCAATGGAGATGTTTCCACGATCATAATTCAGTTTAAGCTGTTCAGTTGAGTGGATAATTGGAGAGATGTAATGATTTGCCTAAAAGTATGTCCAACTCTTCTGTCAATTTTATAAGAGAGAGTTTATGGAAATATTTCATTAATTTCGATAAAAATTCTACGAATTTGAGAAAATAACTCGTACAGAAGGCTCATTCTAGCACTCGTCCTTTCAAATACTCGCCACTTATTATACTATCATAAGTCCATTGAGAATTCTCTGGTTATAGGAAAGGATAATCAAACTAGCAGTTGACTAAATCACTACTAGATTGAACATTTCATTAAGCTTCTAGAACTTATCGGAATGATCTTATTGGAAATCTGCATAGACCTCAGGCACCAATGCACAAATTCTCGCATCACACTTCCTGAATTACCATCCAAAAAAAAATTAAATCTTGAATGAATTCACACGAAACAAAAATGTTGAACGAATACTTTCGATGAAGCGAGAAGTTATCAGACATAAATGGATCACGCTGGATTCTTCATAAAGAAGGAATGCACTCAATGTGAAGACCCCTCTTATCTTATCACGTCAGCATTGTCCTTATCAAAAAGTGATGGGTCAAAACATATCTAAGTAGAGGGTGATTCTGTTTTCCGAAGACGTAACAGGAATCATTGTACCCATTGTTATTATCTCTTCGATTCTTACGGATATTCGACGGCAGTGTAAACCAGGACTAATCTCAATGAAATTCATCGTCCTGGTGACCCAATACGATGCAATAATTTTGATTGAATTTTTTATTAAATTTCAAGAAATTTATCTTGAATCGAATACAGTTAAGACTTTTACGTCTGTCATTCCAGATGAAAAATCTGAAATGGCGTACGGTTTATGACGAATTAAAAGATTGTAAATGCATCAATTTTCACAGAAGATTCGTGAGATCCTCAATAACACTTTTTTATTAGAATTTTTTTAATTCGGTTTGGTTAAAAAGATACAAGATGTTGAAAGTCCATAAAAAGGTTTCATTTTCAGTTGAGTATATTCCGGAACACGAAATCTCACCCACATATTTCTGTTTCTTCATCATTCAATTCTATTAATATAACAGAGATACTAGTAACTTAACCTTAAAAAAATGCCTCGGTAAATGCTATTTGAGCAAAACTTATATATTCTTATATAAAATAATTCTCGTGAAATTCGAAGTTTTCAAGTATCTCTAAATGGAAAAATATATTTATGTGTGAAATTAATTGGGTATTTGGACTGAATGCACTACATTCAAAAGATTTACAGAATATTTTCAACGTTTAAATGGTGACGTTTAAGAGGTGACATAGGTTTAAACTCGGGTTAAAATGATCATTCAAAACAGAACAAAATGGGTTCTTGAATTTTTTTTTAAAAAATGTCATTTTTTCACACAATTTTCCTAACAAAACGTTAACGAATCTGGTATAAGGGGACCAAATTGGAGTTGTCTCAAGGCCACAACTGATTTTGATACTCTCATTTTGAATGACGCTATATTCAACAAGGAATTGAATGTCAGTCTTACGCTAAGTCTTACGTAAGATATTGATTTGAAATCACGATGGAATCACTTAAATGTGATATGAATTAAATTATTGATCTAGCAATAAACATCATATTTTGGGTTTATCATGGTAATGTCGTCATTATCTCGAATAACCTGAGCCATCACTAAAATTGAAGTATGAAAATTAAAATCAATTGCCCAAAGATTTCAAAATAGTAGTACTTCAGCGATGGAAGACAATTCTTTCAGTCACTCATGAATAAATTGTAGATTTTGGTTAATAAACCCTCTTGGTAAAACTTCAAATATAAATTGTAGTAATTTAGACGCATGAAAACAACAATAAGTTTCGAAATTATTCTATAGAGGTTATTGTTCTTCAAAAAATTCATACGCGGAAGTTCTTTTCACATTCCTGAAAACTTTGTTTGGGTTTTCTCTCCCAGTGGCTTAAACAGGAAACAATCAGAAACAATTTTTCTTATGATAAAAAAATGAACAAACAGAAAACACTTTGAACTTTTAAGCGTAACGTTTCGGAGTCTAAATCAGACTCCTTCGTCAGACAGATTCTATTTTTCATACAACTTCATAGAATCGTGACAATATTTTTTAATTGACTTTTATCAATATATGATGAACATAGATTAATATTGATTACTAGATGTTGATATCGTAATTTTATTTAAAAATTCTCTGAAACCAGTTTTTTTTCAATAACTCCATCCAAATTCGATCCTACTGAACAATTGGCGAGAATATAAGTCTCATCCAACAAAATACAAGCTGACTCCCTGATTTTTTTTTACAATTATCAGGTTCCATCATAAGAGTTTTTGTGCTATTCCAATCCATCATGTGATTGCCGGTATTGGAACATTCATGATCTGCTATGTGCGATCTACCAATATCTCAATTTTTCATATTATTCTTATGTTCACGTTTTCTAATTTCTAAGGGATTGATGTTTCTCCTGTATAAGATTTTCCACAAATACAAGAAATATTGTAAATACAATTTTTGGATTTTAAGTTCTCATTCAAAGGTTCAGTTTTTGTTAATATAGATCGTTAATAATTTTTTTGTTTTGAAAACAGTGCTTATGTTGAATTTAGAACCAATTCTTTTAATTTTTTCTGAAAGTCCATGAACAAGGAATCAAATTTATTAAAATTGGTTGTTCTTGGCGGTTTGTTGTTGGTTCCTGACTGTCATTATAGTTTTGACGCAAAATTGTTCTTTCTGAATTTAAAATAGTTTTTTCGATGAAAGAGGTCTGATATTGATTATCCTCAAGAATATTTTTAATGAAATTCATTTCATAAATTCGTATGTCAGTTGTCGGTAAAATTATTTGAGCCCGATCATAAATTGTTTCTATAATACGTCTTTCCAACTCCATTGTGAATTTTATTGTAGGTTCTTTATTTTTGATATGATTACGGAAGTTCTTCTCAGAAGAATTTAATTTATTATTGATGATATCCTTTCTTATTTTCAGAGTCGAATCCCAGAATACCTTTGATGAAATTATCTGTTTTCTCTGTCTGTAAGAAAATAGGATTTCATATATATACAGGGTATCCCAAATTGCTTGATTTCGACTGTTTTAGGTACTTCTGGACTAGAAAGATAAAAACTTCGAAAGAAATCCTGGGCTCGATTTTCGTGAAAACACCATTAGTTGAAATCGTTTCACGATATCTTTATTTTTTTTCAATTTTGATATATTATCAATTTCGAAAATGTGCCATAACTTTTTTATTCACGAAAATATCTGAAAACGATTGAAACTTTCAAAAAGCCTTTTTTCACCGAAAATAATAAAATATATTCATTTTTTTTTCGTGGAAAAAACCACTATCTTATTTTAAATATGAATGCACTTTTTTCTCATCTTATATCATGAAAAAAATTATTTTTATCTTTTTTAGATATTTTCGAAAATGAAAAAGGTATGGCACAAAATATCAAAATTTTGTTATATCTTCAAAACAAATGAAAATATTGAGAAACGATTTTCTCGGAAATCGAGCCCAGGACTCCTCTAAACATTTTTACCTTTCTACTCTGGAAATACCAGAAACAGCCAAAATCAAGCAATTTGGGATACCCTGCATATGTACAAATCAAAGGCTCAGCCTGTATACCTAATGAAATATCACAACCTAGATCACAACCCTTTCACTTCTTCGTCGCGAAATAGTGAACGAAACTGATATTCAAAAGTTTTTTAATCCAGAAAATAAAAATTTTTTTTCGAATAATTAAAATCATGTTTTTGTATCCCATAGTTTTATCAATAACTACTTCTTTTATTCATTTCTTCACTGCATTTCGACTTTAGGATCCAGTTCTCGAACTTGAAGGAACAATTCGGAATTACTAGAGATTTTGGTTGCATAATTCTGATTTTTGGTCCGAATTAGTCGAGAGTAATTGAGGAAATTACGTTTTTTTTAAGATTGCGAGAAGTTTCGTGAATTGAGAATTCGTTGGATGAAGGAGTCTGATATAGACTCCGAAACGTTAAAAGGTCGAAGTGTTGTTTATTTTTCATTTTTAGGCATCAATTTTTCAGAGAAAGTTGGATCCTGACAAATTAGTGCACAAGTTTTTTCTATAATCTAAAAAAAATTCTGATTGATTTTTGTTTCAGAGTCTGATATAGACTCCGAAACTTTACAAAGTTAGAATGTATGAACAGAAAATTCACGAATGACAACAAGTGTGAAAGAAATTTAGGGCAGTGACCACAGAATATCGGCAGGGAATTTGTTTTATTTTTTTTTTTACAATAAAAACTGATATTAGCTACGAAACACAAAACCAACAACACGAAACTCAATCAAAACACTAAATATATCCTCAATTCCAAACACTGATTGCAATAAACGCTGCAAAGAGTTCGAAATCGCCAACTCAAATTAGAAAATTATTTTCAAAATAGTTTCTTCAATATGACTGATTTAGGGCAAAACCGTTTCCCTACCAAATTGGGAATCTGTTTTTTTGAGAAGTATCTTGATTTATGATACACACTTTGACACAGATTTTCTGTTTTATTCCTGAGTGATGTTGCTTTTCTTTATTTCATGGAATCTGTAAGCTAAAGTTATGCTCATTTTTCATCACGAAATATATTCCTGAAAATTTTGTTCTCAATATTCTGTGAAATTGACCCATGTTACGGATGAGCAGTTTCAATATTATGAATCTCATCAAAGTGGTAAGTAATTAACTTTGATTTTTCATCTACCCAACATTCAATCATGTATATTTCTTTGATTTATGGAATCTGTCTTTTTTGTAAAAAATATCTTGTTTTATTATGAATTTGAGATACAGCAAAGGATGAAACTGGTCGTAATTAAAGAATGAAACAGAAAGTGTGTCTCAAAGTTTCAAACATACTTCAAGTTACTTCTCACAAAAAAAAACGATTTCATGAAATAAAAAAACTAACATTATTGAATTTTGGGTAATTGGAAAATCAACGTTAATTTCTCATCACTTTAATTCTTAATATTCACTCCTTTCACGGAATAAAAACAAAAGATTTTTCAGAAAAAATATTTTCTCTGATGAAAATGAGCCCCCAGATTCTATGAAATAAAGAAAAGCTACAAAACTGAAGAAACAAACGAGTAGGGTTTCTCAAAGTTTCGAGCAACATCAAGATACTCTTCATGAAAACAATCTACTTAATTGAATGTTCCGCAGATGGAAAAAAAGTGAATTACTCCTCACTGTTGAAATTCGTCATTTCGAATTTTTTTACCGGAACAAATATTATACCATAATATGTATAACGGTTTCCAATGTAGAATTGGAAAATTTTCGATGGATTACCCCCCTAAAAAATTTGGCTTCGACCCTTCCCTGCCTAAAAAAACTTTCAGAAATAATATGAGAACATTACGATCGTGAAAAAAATTGGGACAATGAGAGTCACTTACCGAATTGAGGAATTCCGAACTTGAAGAAATAGACCAAAGGCGGCTATCCCGTGAAACAGGCAATAATATCCCGGTCCCGTTAGCTAATAATCGGCACAATTCACAAAGTAGGCGAAGTCACAGGGCAGAACTAGCCTCCCAACCCGCACAGATCAGTTCTTGAGCCTTGATTGACGGCTATCGATGAACGCTGCCCGACTACGATCGGACTAGCCACCCAGTCGCGATGAAGTTCAAGCACTGTTTGCTGTTTGCGATCGAATCTGGCCTGGCTCCGCTACTTAGCGGAAGGACTGCCAAGCACCGAGGTAGTTCCAGTCCGTGCTGGTGGTAGGCGGTTGGAGAGGACAAAAATGCAGAACGTCGTATCTCCTCTGGTACCAACGGCGACTGTTGTTCTTCCTAGATGCTGGTACTTTTTACGGAGACGCTTCACGTGCCATCAGGACGGACTGGAGAGTGTTAGCAGTTGGTGTTGACTCTCCAGGATTATGTCACTCTTGATAACGTCTTGTAAATCTGTCGTCGGTCCTGGTAAATCTGCCCTGACAATGGGTAAACAGACCTTGGCGATATTCGCGAAAATGCGGAATTTGATTGCTGAGTAAACAGACGCAAGCAACGCGAAAAAACAAACATTAATGATCGAAAATCATTTTATTGTTCTTCGAAATATCCTCTGAAACATACATTATACACAGCTTCTTCTCGTGTCGAAGAACATCAATATCTCAGTCAATTCTTCACATAGGGTAAGGGCACCGGTTGTGGCCATCGTTCCAGTTGTGGCCACTCGAGATCATTTTCTTGAATAAAACGTAGTACATTCGAATTAGCCATTGAAATTTGCCTTCTTTGCCATCCTCCATTATTCCTGCACCAATTGGCAAGCTCATTTCTTAAAAGAGATAACGAAGTTCGTTGCTTTTTCATTTAGTTCTTGACATGACGGGGTAGTAGGTGAATGCTTAGAAGTGCGATTAAGAAACCAGGGTGTATTTCCAATGTTTTTTTTTATTTAAACATATGCGTTACAAATAGTTAATGTTTTATATCATTCTTAAATCATGTTCTTCTATATTTTTTATAAAAAATTGAAAATTTCTGATTCTCACTAAATAATATAGTGCTGGCCACAACTTAATCACAAAAAAGTACGATTCGCTACTTGTGGCCAGAAACGGAGCGTACAAACCCAGTTGTGGCCACTAGATAGTAAAGGATAGATAATACTGCATCGTATGTAACAAACAAAGATGAAAAACTTAACAATATCGTCCGATAAATGAATTGGAGTATCTGGAAGCGAATGAAAATGATAAGCTTCATAAAAAAGGCTTAATAATAAAACACAAAGTTCTTATATTGACGAAATGGATGAGACTGAAAACTAGAGAAATTTGAGGAAGACTAGAAAGAAGATATATTGTAATATCATTGTAAGGATGGGGCTATGAATATAACGAGCTGGAGTCAAGCAAGTCTGCTAACATTTTTCCGAAATTAATCTTTATGATAAAATACTTTGTACCCTACAAGAAAAAAATATCAATGATCACCAATCCTAATTTGAATGTGATTAATCTCAATTTGAAGTTGAAAGGGTATAGTTCTGTGCAATCTCCAGAAGTGGAAAACTGAAAATAGCATGAATCTCCAGACCTTCTGTGGTATCAGAAAGAAGATCATCACGAAAATTGAAGAACATAGGGCTGCTGATGATCGCGGACCATGTTTTGTTTGAAAAAATTTTTTTTTAGAAACCTAAATATTTCGATGAATTTTTTTAATTAAGTATAAGAAAGATTATGATTTTTTTACTATTGGTATCTATATTTTTATAAAATTCTAATATATTTTTTGTTATTTATGAGAAGGTTTGTTGAATTTTGATGGAAGTAAGTATCAAACTGTGCAAGTTTAACCAAAACCGTGACTGGCCACAAATGGAAAATTGTGTGGCCACAACTGGTGGAAAATGTGGCCACAACTTGATAAATTGCACTCGCTCTCCTTTTCATTTTTTAATTATTTTATTCGCCATAAAGACAATTATTGCTTGGCAACCCATTAATCACAATATTCATACGGAACGTTTTCATATTTTTAATTGTGAAGCTGTGCATGAATAGTGGAATGATCACAATGTGAAGTTGGAAAATGTCTTAAAATGTCCACAACCGGTGCACTTACCCTATGCCCGCTTGCACCGTCAAATGTACGTCTGTCTTAAGTCAAAGTCAGATTTAAAGTTAGGTTTGAGACGACGTTTTTCTTGCGCCACATTGTAAGTGTCTTATCTTCAATTCATCAAGGCTCAAGCAAGACTTGAGTCCATCTTAATAGTATATTAAGTATAGAGAACGGTGAGGGCATTTTACAGATCGCAAACAATAGTTTGGAGGAGGTCAGCGATGACTCCAATTATTGTCTGAAATCGGTAGTCCTTAACGTTCGAGATACTTATATCGTTTTTTGCACGATAGACACAATTTTTACTCAATGTACAAAATAATTATCTGACAAATTCATCTATTCGATGCTTTATCAATGCTGTGTAGGAATATAATATAAGGCGTTGTTTTGGTGATGAAAACTTAGTAGATTGTCAAAGTGACAATAATTAATTGAATTTACTAGCGTTGAAAAATGAGTGATATAGAATCTTCGGAAGATAATGAAATTCAAATAGCCTGGGAAATCGGCTGTTCTTCAGTTATTCCTGAGAAATCTAAAATCCGCTACGAGAGTACATACAATACTTTCAAGGAATGGATTCAGACTAATTTCAGCCAAATCAATGAAAAAGTGTTATTGGCCTATTTTGTTCGAAGAATAGAAAAGCTGAGATCACCTGGAAGTTTTTGAACCGAATATTCAATGCTGAAGAGCACAATATTTTTGAACGACGGTATTGACATACCGAAGTTTGCAACGCTTATAGCATTCCTCAAAAGAAAATCAATTGGTTACAAACCCAAAAATCTGCTGTTTTTACAAGAGAAGAAATGAATAAATTCTCAAAAGAAGCACCAGGTGATATTTTTATAATAGTGCTTTATAAACTAATTATATCCTTTCAGGTGGGAATGATATTAGGTATATCAAGGACGTGTAGAAGAGAAGAGTTGTACAACATGAGCGTCAGGGACATAGAATATCGGGAATCATTTTGAATCGTGAAAATTCCCATCACAAAAACCAACATTTAGAGAACATTCACAGTCATCGATCGAGATAATTATATCAATTACCTGGAAGTTATAGAAAATATTTCCGTCTGCGTCCACAAAATGCGAAGAGAGAGCATTTATTTTCGAGATATGTAAACGGAAAATGCAGTAATCAAGTAATAGGCAAAGGGACAATTGGAAGTTGGCCGTCAAAAATTGCAACCGTTTCGAATTTAGAAAATCCAAATGCCTATACTGGCCACTCTTTTAGACGCACTTCGGCCACATTTTCCGCTAATAAGGGAGTAGTTGTATTATGCCTAAAACGACACGGTGGATGGCGGTCTTCGACTATGGCTGAAAGTTAGGTTGAGGATTCCCTGGAAAATAAACTAGACTTTGCTGAAAAAATTTTGCATACTACGGAACGTAGCGAGTTGTAACATGAAATGTTGAATTCAGCATAGGTTTCTGTAAATTCGGCTACTACTCAATCCAGTGGTATTTCCATCAGCAATTGTAAAAATTGTACTTTCACTTTAAATATCAAATGAACTGAATTCAAATTGTTTGTTTTATTTCATTATTTCAAAGAATATTCAGTCATTTTCACTTAAAGTTCTGTTTACCTTAGCAACCAGTAAAAATGATCTACCGATCTAGCAACAAGCGCGGTAACTAACAAAATGCATTCTATCGTGCAAAAATATTTACAACGTCAAAAACGAATTTCAATTTTGACGTGTTGTTTTCGATTCGTAATAGTGGGTGCATCAATACAATTATTTTGGCTCTTATAAGACGAAGAAAATGCAATACCCAGAAGAAGCTATATAAAGTAAATTTTTTTTGGTAAAACATAAAAAGTATAGCAAGGAGTGAATGATTAAAATTTGGAGGAAATAATCGTTAAAGTTTTTTTATGTGAAAATTTGTTGGTACTTAAATATTGTAGTCGTTTTTTTCGAAAATTTTTCCAATTTTACAACAAAGTGGTAATGCAAAGTCGATGTTTAGCTGTTGTTAAAATGCCTATTCATGGACAATCCCATTCATACCCTGTAATCGTCGCTATGTCCAAGAAGTCCATCCATTCAGAGAGGGTAGTGCTATGGTATGGGCCGGGATATGTTCCAACGGGCGCACAGATCTACACATTTGTCCTGGGAATATGACCGGACCACATTATAGGGAGCATGTCATTGACAATATTTTGCCAAATTTTCACGCTGCTGGTGAAACTTTTCAATTTCTAGACGATAACGCTAGACCGCACCCGTGCAGCCATAGTTGAGAATGCGCGCGAGTAGCTTGGTATTCCATATTCACAATTACCTCCGCACTCACCAGATTTGAATTGCATAGAACATGCATGGGATATTCTCCAAAAAAGATTAGATAATCATCAACCTACCCCAGAATCTTTAAATGATCTGAGAGAGCTTCTGCCCCGTTTATGGAACCAAAAATTCCTCAAGAAATGTTCGACAAACTCGTGTGTAGTATGCAGAGAAGATGTCAAACTGTTATTGATGCCCGTGTAGTCCATACATTGTATTGATTGTCTCAAAACTCTTGAATTCTCTAGGAATAAAATTTCGTTATTTTATTCGATTTTACTTAACTACATTGTATACGCTGCAGATCTACGGGCTAAAATTAATTTTATTTCCTGCAACTTGAAATCATATTAATATAAATTTTCATCACGAAATCTCATTTAAAGTATATTTTTGCAATTTAAGTCAATATCCCTGACTCATGTGGATCATTTCAATATGGCTGCGATGATTAGATAACCCCTGCTTGAAAATAACGAAATCGAAAAACGAATTTATATGATCATTTAATTCGAAGAATTGATGAAATTATTTTCTGAAAGAACAATTTTTTTCGATTTGTTCGTTTATCTCAAAAACTCTTCACAACTAAAAATGACAAATTGTCGTTTCATTGAAACACTAAGGTTTTCCAATTCCGAAATATGAAAAGCAACATCCTCTAATGGCTCTGGCATGATTTGTTGGAATAAACTGAAGATTGATGACGTACAAACTTGTTTATCGTTATTTTGGCCTTCGCTAGGTCCGAATTAGTCTCATCAGCAGGGTAAAAATGAAGTATTACTGTCTAGATCGTAAGAAGAAACGAGATACAAGGTCGCAAAGATGATGGTGATTGTAGATCAGTCGAAAATTTTCTGGGAATTTTCAAACTGCTCATTCAGAATTAATTGTCTGAATAGATGATCGTGTTGTCGACTTTAAAATATATCATTCAGTTTCTCAGGACCCATTATCAATTTTTCCCAAAATCCACACCTGATTTGGTACACTGAGTGAGTCCTTTATGGACTCTTCAGCATCTTATAACATTTTTGAAATATACATAATATATATGGAGCCCTGATTTAGGGATACTGCTTAAATTTCAAATAGTGAAAGAGAACTTCTTACGAAGTTCTTCTCTGACATTTGAACCAGAGAGATAGAACTTTTGACGCTATTATATTTCGCCATTTGTATTAAGTTACTCAAAATGACATAACTCGCAGGCTTAGAGGTAGAACTCTTTCACGAATATAGAGTGGGATACTGCTGAAGCTAAACAAGACCGAAACCGGTCTATCTCTTCTCTCAATGACCAAGTCTGATTTCATCTCTCCAGCTCCAGTCCTCATGAAAGATGATCTGTGGGCCTATAAATTGAAGATAGTATTCATTTCGATGGTTTCCATTTTCAATTTATTCATGTTTCATAAGAAGTGTTCTCGTTATTGCCTACTCATTTTTTTTAATGAGTAATGTTACTTCTTTGATTATGAAGACATTATGATTTCATGTCTTTTTTTGTTAAGTTAATTGTCTATTATGCTCTTATGTAAATCATACTGATTTTATCTTATTTATATTTATATATCTATTTCATTGGGACAAAAAAATTATGGCTGATTGCAATTATATGTTTAACTGAATATGACTGATGATGTGGATGAAAATATTATTATTATGTGTTGTGAAAAAACATCAATTCCCTACCATTTAAACTGAGAACTTATATCTCCTGGATTTATGTAATAGTATTCGCCTGAATCATAAAAAATTGTCTTCTAAATCAAAATCAGTCCATTTTCAATGAGAGTAATACTTTTCAATGTAATATTATGACATTTCCTGCAACGAAATGTGATTTACGTTTGAGTTCTCGACTCTGCTGCCAGGAAATCCTATATTAACAATTACTTCACGAAAATTGTCGTCAATTATTGTTCAATTACAATCCGGTTTTTCCCAAAATACATATATTCATGGAATCAGTTAACGGGTACTAGGCTTAACATTGAATTAGCTCGGTGGTTTCTACGAAAGAGCTTTATGAGAAAGGACGATATGATGTGAGACGAGAAAACTTTTCAAGTACAAATCGAGCCCTTTCAGCACAATAATTGTTGTTTTTCTTGTGGCTCGTTCATTGACAAATTTTTATGAAAGAATTGAGGATTTCTCAGGATAAATATTGGAATGTTTTTGCTAGAGCTTTCTCCTAGGAATTTCTATAAAGAATATACACATATCAATTGAATTTGAAGAATTTGAATTTAAATAAACGTCGAATTGCAGAAAGTGTATTCAACAAATAAAAATACCAGGTAACTCGTGACTCAAAATGGCGAATGCGCTTTTGACAAATACTTATCTTATGTATTTTAAAAGACGAACCCCTGGCAACTGACACTCCGTTTATAAAAAGTTTTCCTTCAATTTCTTTCTGTCAAATTATTACAGTAGCACAGCTGATTGGTAAGTTCGGATTATAATCTTCATGAATCGGAAATAGGGAGTAATATTGTTGTAGTAACGGATTAAATAATAGCCCACTGTGATAATTTCGAGCGATTTACATAAATCGTTTCATTTCCGATGAATGGATAGAATCATTTTACGAGCATGTGTTGCCAGAGGTTTTCAGTCGAGTGGCCTTGGAAATTCTCAATGGAAAGGATAATTAAGTGATGATTCAGTTGCATCGAGAAATACATTACCTTAAAATTTTTTAATGTCTTTTATCATAAAATTGGCTAATTGCATATGCACTCAATTCCCAGGTAAGTTACATAAGAGTATGACGTTCGTCTTACTGAAGGCTAATATTATTTCTATCTTAATTTCTGATCTACAAAAAAAAATCACACATCAAAATAAAACTCCCAAACGATTTCATTTGCACTAAAAAGTAAAAAAATAATTGCAAAAAATAGATGCGTACTAACAATTATTGTTATTTTTGGAGTGGGTATTAGCAAAGATAGTGAATCCACAAAAAATAATTTTGAGTTACTTCATACATAGTTGGCTAACACCGAATTGAAAAATATCGATACCTCATGCTTCTATTTTTTTATAGATTATAAAATTTCCTTTTAGGCCAAGCAAATTAGACTATTGCCTGGAAATAATTGGTGGAGTTCAGGAGACTGTTTCAATAATCTATTTAGGCCTCTTATATGAGTAGTTTGAGTTCTGCCCCAATTTCCCAGTGGATCGAAAAACGTCGAAATTTTCGGACTATTTTAGGTTTTTCTCGAATTGCTCCTAAATCGAGCACTTAATCAAAAACTTTTCGATATCCAAAAGTGTTCAGCCTTAAATTCTGCTTCTAAAAGATATTACGACATTATATTTCGAATTTTATGAAGCCAATTTGATTGGCTTATTCTACTTATTTCTATTTGCAGAATCCATTATGGTGAAAAAATTTACCGTTAATAATTTTTGCAAATCATAAAATTGCATGGAGTTTCCTTCGGCCAAATGCGGCCTCTTGCTTTAAATTTGTTGAGAAAATACCTATATCAGGTCAGTTTCTAGAAGGAGTAGACAAAATGGGACACCCGTATATCGTGTTTCGGTTCAATGATCTTCGAAAATACCGGCAAAAATATTGAGATTAATGGATCACAAAAAACATGTATTCATCATATTCCATTTGCATGATCATTCCATCTATTGTATCTCTAACGAATTATCAAATCATTTCGCATGTTAGCGTTGTATCCGGATTCTGATTATCTCCATTGAATTTCGAATAAACGGATTGATGGGTACGGAAAGGTCGTTTCGACGAAAATAATTGACGATCGGTTTCCATGAACTCGACATATAACCGAAATTATTGTGAACGTTCCTTTACTAGTTGTTATGAACATCAAATTAATTATACCTGTTGTACGAGAATACTAAAGATGTAACATTATTGTTTCTAACCTGAGATAACACTCTAACTCACATGGTGTTCCAAGAAACCCATTGATTAGAATATGGGTAGGTCATATCATTTCATACTCACACATATAATATCCTCAGAAACTTTTCCATTTTCCATTTATACCATAAATAGAATATAAGTATGGTGATCATATAAAATGTTAGAAAGTAGTTATAATATAACAAATACTGTGTGTCCAGAAAGGGTAGAGAACACCTCAACCATTTCAAATTTTTTTATCCGTTTATGAAATGAAACTAACACATATATAATACTTATTATGATTAACAAAAAATCTAATAGAAAATAAGAAAATAAATTAAACATTTTCAACAAGTGACTTTTAGTCACATATCTCCAAAATGTTGAAAATTTCACACATTGGCTAATATCAAGAATACTGACGGAATGGTTTGAATGCATTTTTTCATGTCAAACATAAGCATATCAAAGGGTATTTTTACTGGAAATTATTCTACCTTTCTATATTTTACAAGTTATACATCAAATTAGCGCGATGATATTGAAATATATAGGGTGTCCCACCGGAGTGTCCATTAGAAATTTATGGAGAAAAATAATATTTCGATCACTTCTGAATTTCTTGTGAAGATATAAGCCAAGTTGACATTCATTTATGATATATTTTTAAATATCAAAGACTTCTTTCTACTTCCACAGGAAATGTTGTTTCCTATGGTCATCTAGAGCCGTTTTCGAGTTATTCACTGTTTTTGAATTAAGAATAATTATAAATTGAGGCTTGTAGATCACTGAAGATCCAATGAAAGAGAAATGCATTATCTTAGATCTGATTTTTAAAATAGGTTACCGGAAAGATATTCAAAATAACTTCGTAAAGAAGATGAACTTTGTATATACTGGAAGATATAATGAGAGTCTCAAAGTTAAAATTCGAAAATTGCCAAAAATTCGATTTTTTCCAAAGAAAACAGAATTAATTCCACTCGAAAATCAATTTGTTAGGAAAAAATAAGTGGAGATTTTCAAGAGTTCCCTATCTCCCTGTATATATTTTCGAAAAAAGTCAGAGAGATTCTTATGAAAGGGTCAACATTAATTATATTCAATACCTCACAAACAATTTTATGCTCGTAGCTAACAGTTAATACTGAATATCTCGAAAATGGTACATTTCCAAAACAGATCTGAGAAAATGCTTTGCACCTTCGTTGAATCATCAATCTT
This sequence comes from Hippodamia convergens, assembly GCA_038502775.1. Classification (NCBI taxonomy): domain Eukaryota; kingdom Metazoa; phylum Arthropoda; class Insecta; order Coleoptera; family Coccinellidae; genus Hippodamia; species Hippodamia convergens. The sequence goes on from CM076608.1 coordinate 24,260,318, forward strand.
CTACAAGCCTCAATTTGTAATTTTTTTTCAAGTGGATAACTTGAGAACGGCTGAAAATGGCCATAGGATATGAAACATAAAAGGAATGTGGCATTAGGAAAAAGTCATAATATAATAATAATAATAATAATATCGACTTCATTTTACAAAACTGGTACAAAAGGCGATATTTAGCTTAAAGCTATTAAGCTATACATTAGAAATAAGAAGTTGATACCTTTTTCGGTGAAAGTGGAAGTTATTGATATTTAAAAAAATTTCATGAATGAAGACTTCTCTCATATCTTCACACAAAATTGTGATGGAATGATTATTTCTTCATAATCTTCTAATGGGCATTTCCGGTGGGACACTGTAGGTAGGTATATATTTGTTGGAAAAAACTACCCACCCTCAGAAATTCACCCTAGGAATGCTCATGACTTGAATAAGCAGAAAATTCTTTTCCAGATTTCATAGAGGTACAGAGTGGTATTTTTCCATCCATTTTTCAAATAGGAAAATATTAAAATAACGAAAAGTTCGAATGCAAAATCATAGCAGTCGTTTGATTAAAAATAACTCTCATTTGCATCATCAAATGTTATATCAAATAGGGTAGGTATAACTTTGACTTGTAGATATATTTCAACTTTTTTCATATAATATTTTGTCCCAGGAAAATAAAACCAAGAACCTGCCGTCTGCAGTTTTTCTAATCATTAGATATACCACACAAACCTTGGGAAAAATGTAGCAACCATTCAGCCAATGTAGAAAACATTCAGCCAAATCTTTAAATCAATTCTTTCGAAAACGCTGCATTTCATTAGAAAAAATGAAAAATATTTTTATTCTTCAAAATGACCAAATATTCCTTGAATGGCATTCTGATAGTTGTGGTATCTTGAATGGTGTATTGATGTCATGGTATCACAATAAAAAAACTGAAATATGTATAGGTTCAGTTCTGTGTTCATGGTAGATTCGTCACATCAATGAAAACCTTCATCCGAAAATAAGTTCATTCGATCGAATTGTTTGCAATATACATGTAAGGTTTTGAAAACGAAACAGAATTAACACTTGGACACTATGCTGAGTTCAGCATATTGAAATTTTTCACATTTGATTCATTGGTTTTCGAAATATTCACACTTAAATTTTAAACAACACCAGTTTTTTCTCAAGAATGCCTTATGAATCAATCGAATGGATTACTCATTCATTCTAGTTTTGATGATAGTCTATGAGACAATATAGTTTCTCTCAATCAACAACAAGGTAGAAAAGTTCATCAGAACTACTTGCAAAATCATGTTCAAAACCATATAACTACAACCCTTAGTGTTGTTTATGAGAAAAAGGAACAGTATTTTGATGTATGGTGTACGACAGTTATGAAGTATTATAAAAACTACAATAAATGAGTATTATATTCGATTGATTCAAAAAGCATGATTGACAGGAAAACCAGTGTTGTTCAAAAGTCAAATGAGAATAAACTAATTGAAAATTAAATTGAAGTTGCTAAACTCAAGGTAGAAATGCCTTTCAAATGAGGTGTAGCTTACCTCATCTTCCCTATTCACAATTTAGGGGTTGAGGTTAATACACTAAGGGAGAAACAATATGGATGTGAGTTTAATCTCAAAAGATCCTTCATTGTGCCTTTTTTTCACCAAAATTAACTCACCATTCAATCTAGTCATGGCACACTCCGTCACTGAATCACAGTCGATTTTTCGACATGACACCTTTTTCATGTTAAAAACCGCCAAAGTGTCAAACGAAAACACCACAGTTCACGATTAAACGAAATTAATTCCTCACAACATTCGACAATATAGGTTATGCTGATATTTATCTGCTAACAGATGTCCGATAACCGTTTACTCCAAACTTACACATTTGTTGATTTCCAACAAAATAAGACGCAAACGCGAAAGAAATCCGTGTTCCTCGAGCTGACTCATATTATATTCGTTGATCGGACACTGAGGACTTGCCGAATTATCGAAATTGGTGTTGGTATTGACATAGTTGCAGAATTCGCTGACTTGGCTCCTTTTATGTAGAGCAGAGATTCGCATTCTCACTAGGATTGACAGAGTATGAACCGAAAGCCAGTGCATTATGACAATATGAGGGGAAAAATGAGACTTCAATCATTTAAAATGAATATATATACAGGATGTCCCACCGGAAGTGTCCATGAGAAAGTTTATGGAGAAATAGTGCTTCGATCACTTCCAAATTTTGTGTGAAGATGCAATCCAAGTAGACCTTTATTTATGATATACTCATCAAATAATATCAATGACCTCCGCTACAGGTCTGCAGTATGATTAAATGAGGAAAGGAAAAAACTTCACCTGAAAAAAACCCTTACCTCGCCCTTGAAAAAAAATTACTAAAAATATTAAATATCAAAGAAATCTTGAAAGACATCAGCGTGATCTAAGAGAACATCTTCATGTTATCCGTCTATGATCTGAGACGAACAGATTTTTCACAAAACGTCCCGCAATTCTTAATCTGGAATAAAAAAAGACAAAAGCAGGAAAGAAACCAATCATTTAGATTAAATTAAATTATTTTGAAATTAACTAACCATTTCAGAAATGCATTCGTTACTTTATGTATAGTCTCGAAACCATCTTGAAATTTATAACTGGGACAACTTATAAGATGTTCTATAGTCTCCTCATTTACCCCACACTCAGAACTAGGGCTCTCAACCGAATTCCATCGGAAGAGCATGCTGTTGCATCGTTCATGCCCTGCTCTAATACGTTTAGAACAGACCATATTCTCCTGGGAAGGTCAAAACCATTAATTCTGATGGAAGAATCAGTAATAAGATCTTTATTGGAAAAATTGCATACATTCCATCCAGATTGCCAAATTTCCTTGTCGCTTCTATTCATATCAATTAGAAAATTTGACCAAAGAGGTTTACGCAACTTCAATCTGGGGACCTTATAATCTGGAATATAGGCGAGTATGGGAAATGATTATGAAAAGAATTTTAATTTGTTTCAAAAATTCAAAGTTGTTGTCTCTCTGCGAATATGGGAAGGGATAATAGGCGTAGATTTGATAGTTCCAGTGGTTATCCTCATAGAAAAATTTTGTTGGGCATCAATTTTTGTACATGAACATTGTCCAACCAAACAGGGCAACAATATTCGGCAGCAGAAAAACCCAAAGATAGAGCTACCGTACGAAGTATTGTTGCATCAGCGCCCCATGAAGAACCAGCTAGTTTCTACAGGATATTGTTCCGAGTTTTAAGCTTCAAAAGCACATCATCTAAATGGGCGTTGAAATTCAGAGAGGAATCAAAACAAAATTTTCTATATTTCTATATACCTAAAACCGTTTTCTTGTTATTCACATTTTCTTTTGAAAAATTACAAATTGAGGCTTGTGGAATACTGAAGATTCAATTCAAAATATAATAGGATTTTTTCTAACTCAAAAAATTACCGAGAATGTATCTGCAGAATTCTGTCATCAGAAAAAATAAGGAAATCTACCCACCAAGATATATTTAAAGGGTTAAACCTTCTTTATCGCAGTTCAAAAATGAAAAATTTTTTTCATTTCATCCATCGAATATAAAGAAAAAATTCAATTAATTAATTACACATATAGGTAAGCAATTTTCCACCTTAATATTAACTACTTATTTGTCTGAAATAATTGAAAGGTATCAGATTCAATGTTTGCCCGAATCAAATATTTGTTCTTGTATTTAAACATCCGAATGCTAATCAGACAAGAAGTGTGACTATTTGTGATTTCTTGACCTACCGTTTAGTTTATTTTATGGTGAAAATGAATTATCAATATTATCATAAAATATCAACATATGCTTGAGACAGTATTGGGAGAATGATATCGAAATCGTAGGCCATATATTGGTTTTTCAACAATTTCGGTGATCCAGTGGTCAATGCACTTTCTCAAGTGGTGATCTTAACTAAAAATCAGCTTAGATTATTTTTCTTCCTGGGTTATCTCAACTGTAGATGTATAGTGTCACATATGATAGGTCAGCATCACTAGAAGTGATTTAACTATACAATTTCCAATAAGTTTTCTGAAATAGAACATACACACATCATCAAAATTGTTACCCCCCCACAACTAACAATTCTCAACGAAATTTCACGAAGAACAGTTTTATTTTCAAAAATTGCCAAATATTCATAAGGAAGAATCTAACTTGGTAAATTATGTTTCAAGATAGCAGTAAGAAACAAAAATTCCCATCAGTAAAAAATGAATTTTGCTCAATCTGTACACTCTGAAAATTATTCATGTTTGCAAATGGATCAAAATTTTCAACCTGAAGAAATGGGAACCTAAAATAATGACTGAATTTCGATGAAACCTCATGATTGGTATGTTCCAAATAGTCTGACAATAATGTGTTCACATAGAACGAAAGGAATTCAATGAAAGTGAATATTTGAAATTTACCTCATCAGTGGGAATCCGACTTGAAAAATCACTGTTTAAAAATACCAACTTTTCACTAAACAATATCACAGAAACTTATTCCGAAGATGAATACCATTAATCAAGTTGCAAAAAAATGAATGTGCACCTATTTCGACTAAGAGTCGAGAATGTATAATGTATGTTATGCCCGGCTCCCGAAGTTCACTGGCTATTTTTTACTTCAGCAAGAACTCACGCTCTCCATTAAGTTTAATTAGAATTGGACATACAACCCTTTTAGTCTAATTGGGGTGAATAGGTGAATTTCATAAAAATTTTTCATGCTGAAATTTAAGACCCAACTTTTTATGCAGGCAGTCACGAAATTATGCAACAAAATTCAACACGAGATTCTTGAAGAAAATTCTTTTATTTTTGTGAAATGGGCCCCCATTTCGAAATTAAAAATCTCTGAATTTGACCCCCTTCAGAAGATTGTTACATATTCATACTGAATTTTTTACATAGGGGTTCTGAAATGTGATAAATCTGTCAGTGTTACTTTTTTAGCATGAGACACTCTCTTTGGTGCCCCCTTTTACAGATTAATTTTACTTCTCCTAATTTATAATTTTATAGGAAAGCTCGGGTTATTGTAAATTTTTTTGTCTTCTGAATTCTTTTCATAATATAAGTCGTTTCAAAAAATTGATTAAATAAATGTAAAAAAAAGCATTCGTTCTTGTTTTCGTATGCAATGCAATTGTGATATTTGGTTTTCATACAGTCTCAATCCTCGCTATCGATTTAATTTTGTATTTGAATTTTTTTATGTGCTCTGCCCCAACTTTTCCTTTTCAATAATAATAAAATAAATCTTGTCAACTAGAGAAATAATCGGTGTTCTCAAAATTAGTAATTTTTCCTTGGCAGTTGTTTCGAGAGATAACTTATTTCTGCTTTTGACGCATTTTCCAACAAACAAAATGTTGTATACTATTTTTTGATACTCAATAATGATATCTGATGTTTCAGTTCTGAAATAGGATAATGAAATCGTTTTACACATTGAAACCTTCATTGCATTTCTTTGAACTTTCTGGAGAAGGTAGCAATAGAATATTCCTTCAATGAAATATTAAATTAATTTTTCCATGAATGGTGATAAAAGAAATTACGTAGCGGAGTTTAAATTACGTATTGACAAGTGGAAAATAAGTAATGAAAATCTGTCTCGGTAATAAGCTATATCCTCATGACTTATTTTTATTATATTTTCAAATTTCATCGAAATGTGTAAAAAGGTATTTAAAATTTGTTCCATCTATCATCCATCCAGATACTTCAACAATTGGTTGCACGTGTAATCAAGTGAACAGGTTATTATTACCAGTTACCAATTATAAGTGTTCATAATTAAGTTAATCAAAATTGGTATAATTTCAAGTCCATCATATACCATCATTATTTATTTCTTCATGAGACGTATCTGCATAATCAAGCTTTCAGATCGATAAATCATAATTTTCGCGAACAAAAGATTCATTAAGAAAATAATACAGTTTTAACTCTGATCTATAATCTGTATATCGAAGTAAAATTTAATATGAAGATATGAGGTATGAATAAGCCATAAAATAAAAAACCTCAGGGCTATAATTATAGAGCTGGCAATAAATATTATCAGTTATTGGAACGTTGAAGACAGTTTAGAAGGATACAATCATAAGAATTCTAAAAAAAACATTTTTCTTTAAACTCTATCACTTGTCTCATGATTTGTCTCTGGTTTTTGCAGAAACCATACAGAATCATAAATATAAAAGAATATAAACAGAATCAAGCTGTTCCTCGTGATAGGAAACATTATTAAATGGATAAATGAAAAAGGGTAAATGAGAAAATGTATTGATCGCAAAGCCATGAGCCTACAGCACCCCCTTTTTTATTATCTGTTTCGTTTTTTGTATTTTTGATTAGTTTTCTTGACTCTTTTCTTCCTGTACTCGAGCGATATGTTGAAGATCATAGAAAAAGGTCTAAAATTGAATCATATTCTTCCATTTTCTTTTCGACATAATGAAATGATTGCAAAATGATTTCTTTATATCGACTATCAATCACCATTCAGTCCATTCAAATACTTCTAGTTTTTTGTCTACCAGCAGACCAGCACCATCACGGTACTTCTGCAATCTTCCGGATAATACTCGACAATACTTCCATAATTATTTGATGTATTACCTGAAATTATGTCATTCGAATACTTGATTATACTCGTTATGAAATATCATTCGATTACTTGTTGAAGTTGCGAAATATGCAGGTGCCATGCCATTGTATCGTTACCAAACTGAAAAGATGAGTTTCCAAGGTGATAATCATTATCGATTTCTACCAATCAGAAACGGAATATGAAGAATTAAAACACTGAAAATTACAAAGAACTAGTAGTGAAGACAATGTGGAATACCACAAAAATGCGATGTTCCCTATTATTATTATACATTGAAACAATTGTGCCTAATTCAATTTTAAAATTTTTCAAATTATGAAATAGTATGCCTTCGTCTAACTTCTAACAATAAAGTTATAATTCATTACAATGACATCATCTAGCTATCTAGCTCATTCTGCAAACACCACCTTGAACTATTTCTTCTAGTTTACTATTCATAACCGAATTTTCCTCAGCCAAGAACTTGATCTAATTGTCTCGAGTATCTTTATGTTAACGTGCAAATATTTTCCATCCAAGACATATCTGGATGTATTTATAAGGGTTGTAAATAAGTCAATCATACAGAATCCTGATAAACAATGTGACGAGCAAGTTGTGAAATTTTAAACTTGACTCCGAAACCGTGACATAATTTTCTTACAACGGAATTAAGGTAAATATCAGTATCGCGAATTTATTATGAAGTTCATTGAAGGAGGAAAAAAAGAAAACTGTCGATTTTTGAGAATATTTATTTGGTGGAATTAGAAAATACATTGGTAGAATATTTCAAAGATTTTACCTTTTTCAATTTATTCTTTTCGCTAGAAAATAAAAGAAATAGGCATTCTTCAAAAAATAAAAATTTTAAAGAAAAAGAATTGACTTGGAAAAAACTTGAAAACAAGTTCATATGCACTGAAAAGTAAACAATGAAATTGCGTTTTTACCACGCATAACGGTAGGTAGAAAATTAAAATTATGAAGTCGCGTAAACCTTTTTGGTCAAATTTTCTGATTTATATAAATAGAAGCGACAAAGAAATTTGGCAATCTGAATGGAATATATCCAATTTTTTCAATAAAGATCTTATTTCTGATCCTTCCATAAGAGTTCCTGGTTTTGACCTTCCCAGGAAAATATGGTCTGTTCTAAATCGTATTAGAGCAACAATATGTTCTTCCGATGGAATTCGGTTGAGAGCCCTAGTTGTGGGTGTGGAGAAAAATTAAAGACTATAGAACATCTTATGAATAGTTTTCCCATTTATAAATTTCAAGATGGTTTCTCGGCTATACACAAAGTAACAAATGTATTTCTGAAATGGGTGGTTAATTTCAAAATAATTTAATTTATTCTAAATAGTTGGTTTCTTCTCTGCTTTTGTCTTTTTTCATTTCAGATTAAGAATTTGTTTATCTGAGCCCATTAACGGATAACATGAAGCTGTTCTCTCAGATCACACTGATGTCTTCAAGATTTTCCTGATATTTAATATTTAAATTTTTTCTTTTTTTTTCATGGGTGGGGTAAGGGTTTTTTCAGCTGAGGTTTTTTCCCTTTCCTCATTTAATCATACTGCTCTGCTAGGTACCGTTTTTTTAAATATGTATTGCATTATTTTAGCTCTCTGAATCAAAAGAATATATCTATATATATACAGGGTGTACCAAGTTCGACGGCCTATTACGCGTTTCTGGAAAACTAGACTTATTTGAAATCTGAAAATTGGGATTATGATATTGTTTGACATTATCTACCGAGCTAAAATATTCTTGGAGCCTAACCACTTTTAGTTATAAAAGGAGCGAAAAAAAAATTTTTTTAAATTTTTTTTTCTGTTTTTTTGTTTTCGAATTTGACAGATTATGCAATTCTGAATACATTCGTACTCAAATCGTTGCATTCTTCGAAATACTTTCCAAAATATCGAGAAAAACCTGAAGAAAAAGAGAGAAAAGAGTATTCGGTATTATGTTTGTCATTCCTAATCTAGACACCTTAAGCACAAACCGTTTTCACAACTTTGAAGTCGAAGACTGTGGAAATATTGTACATTTTTAGAATTTTGAAAAACTCATCACAGGGTGTTCCAAATTTTAATTAAGATTGGCCCATAACTTTCGTTCTTCAAATTAGAACCCTATTTTTTATGATTGCGTTGAATTGTACGAAGAAAAATGATGATAATGTTCTAACATGTTAATGCTCCTAAAATTGATAATTCTTGAGTTATTTAGGATATTCTGATTTTATGTCGTACGTGGTACGTAGCATCAAATTCATTAAATCTGTTTCATTTCAACTATGACCTTGGTCATAGAAGATGAATTATTCCAATAACTCACTAGTGACACACCTTTTTTTTAATTCATTTATCATTGTTGTTATGAAACAGATTTTATGCATTTGACGCAACGTACGACATGAAATCAGAAAATACTAAATAACTCAAGAATTATTAATTTTAGGAGTATCAACGTAATGAAACTTTATCATCATTTTTCTTTGCAGAATCCAACGCAATCATAAAAAATAGGGTTCTAATTTGAAAAACGAAAGTTATAGGTCAATCTTGATCCCAATTTTTGACCGAACATTTGGAACACCCTGTGACGAGTTTTTCGGTTTGTGCTTCAGATATCTAGATTAGAAATAGCAAACATTATACCGAATACTCTTATCTACCTTTTTTGTTTAGTTTTTTCTTTTGATATTTCGGAAAGTATTTTTACGAATGCAACGATTTGAGTACGAATTTATTCAAGTGTGTGTCACTAGTGAGTTATTGGAATAATTTATCTTCTATGACCAAGCTCATAGTTGATATGAAACAGATTTAATAAATTTGACGCTACGTACGACATAAAATCCTAAATAACTCAAGAATTATCAATTTTAGTAGCATTAATATGTTGGAACATTATCATCATTTTTCTTCGTACAATCCAACGCAATCATAAAAAAATAGGGTTCTAATTTGAAAAACGAAAGTTAGGGCCGAATTTTGATCCCAATTTTTGACCCAACATTTGGAACACCCTGTGATGAGTTTTTCAAAATTCTAAAAATGTACAATATTTCCACAGTCTTTGACTTCAAAAATGTGAAAATGGTTTGTGCTTAAGGTATCTAGATTAGGAATAACAAACATAATACCGAATACTCTTTTCTCTCTTTTTCTTCACGTTTTTCTTGATATTTTGGAAAGTATTTCGACGAATGCAACGATTTGAGTACGAATGTATTCAGAATTGCATACTCTGTCAAATTCGAAAACAAAAAAACAGAAAAAAAAATTTTTGAAAATTTTTTTTTCGCTCCCTGTATAACTAGAAGTGATCAGGCTCTAAGAATATTTTAGCTCGGTAGATAATGTCAAACAATATCATAAACCCAATTTTCAGATTTCAAATAAGTCTAGTTCTCCAGAAACGCCTAATAGGCCGTCGAACTTGGTACACCCTGTATATATATATATATATATATATGGTATTTTTGAAGTCGCTATAGGTATTTGAATACATAGCCAACTACTACTACTTTTACTGAAGCTGACAACTTCTTTTTTGCTGGGGTAAAACGCAATTATTTTTTTTTTTACTTTTCAGTGCATATTCATTCAATCATGTACCTAGATTTATTAATTATATGGTATAGAATGCTTTTTGGTGAGAATCATCTTCTTTTTGAATTTCACACTGCCGAATGAAATATGGAAGAACAAAACCTTAACTTAACCTAAAAATAAAACAAAAACTTTGTCTTAAAGTTTCAAGCATCATGAAATAGAAAAAAACTTAAATAATTGAATGTTGTGTAGATGGAAAAGCAAATTTATCCTATTCACAGTGTAATAAGAACTAAATTCATATTCTCAAGAAACAATATTTCTTGTGATAAAAAATGAGCCTTTCCCAAGCTTCCAGGTTCCATAAAAAAGAAAAAGCTATATAGCTTAGAAAAAAATAAAAGGTGTGTCTCGAAGTTTCAAGCATCATGAAACAAGATACTTCTTACGAAAAAAAACAGATTCCGTAATATGAACAAATCTACATAATTTGTCGCTTCTAGTCATATCGATTAGAAAATTCGAACAAAATGGTTTACGCGACTTCTATATGGGGACCTTATTATGTGGTATGTAGGTGACTATGGGAAATAAATTTGGAAAAGAATTAAATTTGTTCCAAAAATTCAAAGTTGTCTCTCTGTCGATATGAGGAGGAATATTTGAGAAGACTGGTAACCAAGGAAAAGGTGAAGATCTGATAGTAAAAAATAATGTTCAATTTGAATTTTTTTTTAAGACAATACAACAACCTTCCGGACGATTCAAGGCTCGTGAAGATCGCATCATTGTTTATAAAGTTATTGAAGTTTAAAATTTACTTCAACTTTTCAATATTCTCAAACCATTTTCATGACCGTATTTTGTGTTCATTCCATCAGATCCGTCGTAAGATAAGCTGTTTTCCACTGTTCCAGGAAAAGTTAATTAGGGATGATTGTACACGGTCATTACAGTTCCATTTCTGAATTCCCACGGTTTCCTGACCTTGGGTCGGTCGGATGGTTCTTTCAAAGTAGGAATTCTCGCAGCTGCCAATCCAATAATCTGCTATTATTTGATTGTTCTAAAGAATCGTAAACATTCGGTATTGAAATCGTCATGCTATGAATTAAAGTGTACATTGATTTGCGTGTGCAGGATAAGGCAAATTTCCTTTTATTCTTTCCTAATCATAGAGAGCATGAACGTTATACAGGACGTCCAAAAATGATTGAAAAATCTTTGATTCCATTTAATATTGTTAAATACTCGTACATTCTAATCTACTTTTACAAGTCCAAAAACTATTTCCATTTCCGTCTTACAAGAGTGCTTTTGCGGTACATCCCTATACTGGTTTTAAGCGAAGTTCTTCGTAGTTTCAAAGGATATTTCTACAGCCTCGGCTTGGAAGCAATCTCGTTTCTATATCAGCCAATTCAATTTATCTTCCCTATTTAAAAATCTAGTTGACCTTGAAATGACCTTCAAATCTAACTCCAAGGTCAGATTGAATGTCGGTATCCGATTTCCACCTGAAGAATAAGAAACAATTTTATTTGTTTCTCATTTGTAAACGTCAGTTCCCAAAAACACAATATTAATCAAGAAAGTTTATTTTATCAAGTCACCAACTTGTAAAACTGACAGTTAACTTGCAAAATTTTAACAAGTTAGTAGTATTATTTACATTAGAAAATTTTGTTTTATCGTCATATATGTTGAAAATCATGGTACAATTGTTATTTCCAGTAACCCAGATTTTTGATGATGAAAGAGTTGATACTGATGATGATGAACCATCTGTTGACTCAGAAACTGCTGAACTCGAGGACTGCAGAACATTTGTGCTCTCCTTACTACCAAATAATTTGCTAGACATTTCGATTTTTTGTTGACCGAATCATCGATGCTTTAGTGCTAAAATATCTCCACCCGAATCCGCAACCATAGTGACTCCAGTTCTGCGAAAAGAGTGGCCGGTGTATAACTCTGGGACTCTTAAACCTAAATATTACGATATTTGCTTTGGGACACCACCAATAGTGTGCTGGCCAGCATTAAATGACTTTCCATGTCGGTATGTCAGAAAAAATCTTAGGCTTTCTGTTTTTAGGAGGCCGAATATTTACATATTTTCTGAAGGGCTTGAAGCTGCAGCCATCATCGGTTATGGTGAATCTTCTTGTTGTTTAATTTTTTGTTTGCCGCAATGTCACAATAACGTATTTTTCTATATCTTCTACATCATTCATGTTTAAGGAGAGAATTTCGTCACATCGACAACCTCCAAAAATCCCAAATATTGTTACAATTTTCGCCAGCAACCACTGTTCATCAGGAGCATGTAAAAGAAATTGTTCAGCCTCTTCTTTACTTAATACCTTGGCCTTTTTTGGCGTATATTACCTTTCGAAATCTGCAAATGACAACTAATCGTCATATTTTTCAATAAATTCTTTAAGGAAAACAAACCTGCGAACAGGGGCATTTTCTTTCATTTCCAAACAGCTTTTCAGCATTGACCATTTTGCCGATAAAATATTAGGGCTGAATCTAGCTGATAGTTAATTCAAGTAGACCAACAAAACATCTTCAGTTACCCCAATCACACTATTTTTGTTTTGCCACTTTTTGAAGTCGTCGTATTCTCGCTCGTACCTTGAAGGTGATTTTGTAGGTAATAAACTTGATGCTACACTGCTGACTGCCTCAATAATTTCTTTTGGTACATTCATTTTCGCTTTCGCCAAAACAAATGTAAAGCAAAATAAAGAGACATGCTCATGGCAACGCTTCCATAGCTTACGACATTTTCGACAAATTATTGAGATTTTTTTGGAATTCATCTAACCTTTTTACAAATGAGAAACAAATAAAATATGAAACAATACACGCAAGGTAACTTGCGTGCTATTGTTGCCAGTGCTCAAGGAGGCAACTGACTCGCCTGCGGCTCATCAGTTATATCGTCCATTCGCCAGTAAAAACCCTCTTACCTTGCTAGTAATGTTATATACTATCAATTCTGTTGATGATTTTTGTAATGGATTATTAAGTATCTTCCCAACTTTCTAGGAGAAAACATACAATTGCTGAGATCCCCATCTACTCTTGTTCATATCTACCCATGATGAAAAAACGTGTACTATTCTATGTGAGTATTTCAGTTGTAGATCATTTTAAGTTTTGTGTATTCGGCCCATTTTTTGGGACCGAACTTGAGAAACAATCCTTCAAACAAATTAAATGAATGACTCTGAAAGAAGGAGGTGCAAAAATTTAAACTCAAAATATTCTCGTTTTACCAATGTTGTATTTATGTCATGAGAAGAATGGAATATGGAATGTTTGAGTCAATGTACTGGCTATATTATCAATTTCCTGTGGGATTGTCGGGTGTTGGGAAGTTAGCTGGGCATCCTGCGTCTGCGCAGATATGCATTATTATTTCACTGCCGTCATCCTTTGTGTAAGAACACAGTCTATCTTCGCATTTGGATTTGATTACTCCTGGACAGGCTGGCCACTTATCGGATCCTATAGGAACAGGATTCTTCACCCATTCTAAAGCTCTGTGGATTCCAACCTGAAATTTAAAAGAAAAATCACAAAAAATGCTGCCCCTAACAAGCAGATATTAATTGGAGAGAGAATTCAGCGGGAAGAATAACAAAACTGTAAATCCCTATATATATTTTCTATGTTCAATGATATAAAGAGGTTCTTTCGGGATTATTGGCCGCGGTCTATTACACCTAACGTTTAACCTCCATCTGCGGTAGGCATCTCTAGAGGTTTCTTGGTTTAAAATTGTTACTAGACCGCAGAGTCTACATTACATTTCCAAATGTTATTCAGAAACCGTCAATTGTATTTCAGATAAGTCACTTCAATTTCAGAAAGTCAGATTAGTCGATTAAATTTCAGATTATGTCATATAAAATTTAGATTAGTCAATTGTATTTCAGAAATCTTAATTTGTACTTCAGGAAGTTCGAATATTCTTGAATTAAAGTCGGATTTTGAGTCATATATTACCCATTTTCATAATGGTTATCATATCGTCAATCATATATCATCATATTCAATCAGGTATGTTTCCATGTATGAATAAAACCAATATAATCTGGTGAAATCTCGTGGTACTGGCTCTTTCTTTCCTTCAACATTGGATTTTAGTAAAAATATGCTAAACCTTCTCAATCGATTCCTCACCTAACACCGTAGCTTCAGGAAGCACATATTTAATTGGAGATGCAATTGAAAACAGTGTCTGCAGCTGGTGTTTTAGCCATGGAGAGACTACGGGGTACATTCAAAGCGCTTTCAGCAAATGAATGGGTTGAGGGTTTGTTGCAACAGTGGCAAGATATGAGGAGCCACTTATCAGATTGAGTGATCATCTGTGATAATGCTGCATGCCATTCGAGATTGGAGACCGTAATCACCCAAACAGTAGCAGTATTGCTGCGGATGAGCTCTTATCCTCCCATGCTCAATCCAATGGAAATTTCATGGTCGAAAATGAGAACTTACGTTAAAACAAACCTCAGAATTCCAAACAGTGAGCCACCGGGGGTTATTGAAAAAAGACTAACATACCTGGAAAATATTATTAAACGAGCTAAGAAGCAATTGCGATGGCAAACATGCCTGTATGGCCTCAAATTTTTCAGTTTTCTGTGAAATATTAAATGTTTCACGTGAAAATTAAAGTTCATAAATCATCATTGATTTATTTCTGAATCACCTACAATCGATATTTTCTGAAATGCAATCTGGTATCAATGTGCGTATAAAATGAATTTCAAATTACCATTTCTGAAATATAATTGACCATACCTGAAATTTGATTGAGTGTGTTATCTGAATTACTTTCGATGTTTTCTGAAATACAATTGATTATTACGGAAATTCAAATCACTAATCTGAAAAACATTTGATGTTTTCTGAAATTCAATTGACTAATCTGAATTTCACATGACATATTCTGAAATTGAAATGACTAATCTGAAGAATATTTGATGTTTTCTGAATGTCAATTATTAATTGATCATCATTAAAAGGAATTGAAGCAACGACTAGACTTAGTGAGATGGTAATTATTCTTAAACCTAGCAGACTATACTTACGATATAGACATCAGGAAGAGTTTGCAGATAATCAACGAACTTCTTGTAAGCTTCCAAATGTTCCGGATTAATCGATAGCCACGTGGCATGAACATAAAATCCAAACGGTGCCTTATCTCCATTGTAATTCGTGTTGAAATTGTCGATTATCCATTGTGTTATATTGGCAGAATCCGATGGACTGAAAAATCGAATTATTGAATCGATCCCATCAACAATATGGATATACACTGCGCAAAAAAATTAACGCACATTCTGAAAATCTCAATTTTAATGAAAGTTAATTCTACATTGACTTTATAACTTATTTTTTATATTTCCTCGGGAAGGTTTCGAACGAAAAAAGAAACATTTAATGGAAGAAAAATTCAGGATTTCACCGAATCTTATGTGAAAGAAGAGAAATGAACAGTTTTCAAAATACTGAAATGCTGATAAATAAGTGATTTAATACGTATTTCCACCCCTTGCGTTAATTATAGCTCGGCAACGACGGTTCATATTCAAAATTAGTGATCTTAAAATGTTCTTATCTAATCCTTCCCAGATTTCTCCAAGTTGGATTCCTAAGTCATTAAGAGTAGCTGAATGATTTTCTGAACTTCTCAGCCTTCTATTGAGGTTGTCCCTAACCTGCTCAATCGGATTGAGATCTGGACTTCTTGCTGGCCATTCCATTCGAAAGACTTCAACCTCTTCAAGGTACTCCTGAACGATGCACGCACGATGGGGTCTGGCATTATCGTCCATAAAAATGAAATTTTCACCAATGTATGGGGCAAATGGCACTACATTCTCTTCAAGAATGTTCCTTATATACTTATCAGCATTCATAGCTCCAGTATCAACGACCACTAGGTCTGTGCGAGCAGTCAAAGATATTCCACCACATACCATAATCGATCCTCCCCCGAAACCAGTAGTATTCAGGAAATAGCACTGAGCATATCTTTCATGTGGACGTCTTTATACAAGGGAACGTCGATCACAATGGTAGAGGCAGAATCTAGACTCATCTGTGAAGAGAACTTTTTCCCAAAGGCCTCTTCCCAATGGATATGCTCTCTCGCAAGATCCAAACGCGTCTTTCGATGGGCTGGAGTAAGAGCTGGGCCTCTTGCCACCACACGAGGCCTTAAATCATATTCTCTGTGGCGATTTCTTATTGTCTGAGTGCTAATTTGCACCCCATGAGTTTGCTCGAGCTGATTTTGAAGGAGGCGAGCGGTTCCAAACCGTTGTCTCAACGCTTGGAAAAAACATCTGTACTGAAGAAAAACGTTGAAAGTGGATAACATATGCATGCATAATTCTGATTGAAATAATTATCATTGAGAACACCTTCAGTTGCAGAATAAATTTGAAATTTCTATAATGTGTAAATTTTTTTGTGCAGTGTAGGTCCTAAACAAGAAAGTAATTTCAACTTTTGTCAGCTTGTAACACAATTTCAAATAACGGTGACTTGAAGTAATCATTGAATGAATGGTTATATCTAATCTATTCATCATTCAGGTTCAAAAGAATTAAGATACGACTCAAGTCATCAGTTTTCGATGAGTAGAAATCTGTTTCTGAATGAATGCCTAACCCTTTTGAAGTTATCATCTTGTTAAGTACTTTTTCTATCTACGAATATACATACATATTGGTACATTGGTCCACCATAGCACACGGTACGCTTTTCTGGTCGAATAAATCCAGCATAGGTACCACCCAAACTCCAGGAATGGAAGCTGTGGGGCAAGGTCCAATGGGACAGTCTTGATGGGATTTGTAGTCAAGTGTGTAGGGCCAAAGACCTGGATCCACAAACGTTCTGCTGGGCCATGAACAGTCGTACTCTAAGCCCATGTCTTTGATCGCTTCAAAACTGTTGTTTCCTGAAACAAGAACATCTTCACTTAAATCCAATAAGATTAGGGTTTCAATAAAAAATACGAAAATTCCATTTTCTCCCAATTTATAGATTGTCGGCAACCGCATCATTTCAAACTTCATAACTCACTTCTATATCTAGCATGTGGCATTTTCTTTACCTAACATAAAATACATCAAAACTCTGAAAAAATCGATGAAATAGAACAAAAGATAGGAAATAAATTTCCTTCTGCGAATAACGCCAGTAGGGGTCGCTACGGTACATTTTCTAATAATATTAACGCATCTGGCAATCTAGGCAATCATATCTATGATGGCAATGTGGCCATTTACTGTTTATTTTGAGTTGCCTAAACTTCCGAATCAAAACATTGACATTTTCGAACACACAAAAATACAATGGGTGTTTCCATATGACTTCATTTGGAGCAGATATAATTAAAGGACGTGGATTCAATCCAACATTCAAGGAAAGAATATAAGATCAACATCAATGATTTCAAATCACTTATTTTGTCTTCCCTTTCTGCTATTCAGATCCAAGGCCAGACTCACCATCGAAATGGATCATTAAAACTACTTGAAGATGCACATCATGAATTTCTCCAAATTTTCATCATATAGGCAATATGAATGATCAGCTTGATCAACGTCAATCAATTAATGCAGATGTGAGAAGAATAATTCTTCAAGATCTGCAGCAACTTCTTCATGAACATTATGCATTGGTTCGATTGTTTAAAACTGCTTTGGAACGTATGCCAAGTGACGATCACAAGGTTGTGATTAGAGCAGATAAACAACCTGTTGGAGCACATGCCAATTCAACTCCCCTACAATAGACGAAGTGGCAATTGTGATTGTAGGTGAAAACTTGAAAACGAGTGATTTTGTTCTCACGCGTCGCAATACTGGAGAATTGCAACGAATATGCTCTACAATACCCTCTAATGTTTTGGAGAGGTGATGATGGATATTACTTCAATATCAAGATGATAAATCCATTGAATGGTGAGTACCTTCATTAAAATTTAAAATGTCTACTTGATACAAATTTGAATTATTCGATTTTAGGCCAAGAAACCACCAAGAAAGTGAGCTCGATGAATTATTATTCATTTCGTTTAATGGTTTGTTAAAATGCTGATAACTATTTGCTGAGATTTCGTCGATTGTTGCAGCAGTATTGTGTGGACATGTATTGTGAAACTAGCTGACTCAATCGCTAAATAAAAAAGCAACTTTAATATTATAATAAACTATTATGGTATAATGTTGGCCAAGAAGTGTTTAGAATCATTTCCTATCCCAGATACTGAAGAGCGTAGGGGATCTGTCTGGTGGTGGGACCAATTGTTCCAATTGGCAATTAGATAAGGTAGCTGCCCCGGCGAACTTTGTTTCGCCTAAGAGATTAATAAAGTTGTACTAACCATTGGTTTTTTAAGAAGGAAATACATTAAGTGGAATAAAAAAAGTACAAAATATACACAAAATTCAATTGCATTGAAATAAGTATGTACATTGTTTTTCATACATCAAGAGAATTCTCTTTAATTAAGAGGTAAAGAAACTTTTTTAATATTGTTTTTGATTGAGGCATTACGAAGTCTGCCGGGTCATAAACTGTGAGTAATAAACTGTCAGATCCAGACTTTCTCTGAATCACCTCTGATTTTGGAAGTATTTCAAAATGCCCCAGTTTAAGAAGAAAGGAGACTGAAAATCTACTGATTTTGAATTTACCTGATAATTGTAGGAAAGGCACCCTCAATCCATAAATGTCTTCGTTGGGAACTTTACCATACTTAGTGATGATCTGACGTTCGCCATCAAATTCTTTGATCAATTCTTCAACTGAAGCCGTCTGCCATTTTGTGGTGTTAGGGTCGTGAGTGATCGAATGCAATGCCACTTCGAAACCATTCTCGTACAAGTCGTGGAGCTGTAAAAAAGAGAAAAATTAGGTAGATACCAATTATAGGCTTACATTCGATTTTTGAGAAAATACGGAAATTTCTGTTCTAGATAATTATCGAGATATACTCACTTTGGGGTAAATCGTGTAGTCATGTGACACAAAAAGTGTTGCGCTCACATTACAGCCATCAGGATTCGTTTTTCTGCCATAGAAAGTGTCAACATACAACTGGTAATTGTCACCTCTGACAGCGTCATCGAAGGTAAGAAAAACGAACTGAAAAAAACATTAAATTGAAATTTTTTTCTGAAATGTTTTTTAGGGTTTTCTTTCATAGTCTCTGAAACGAAAATACATGAGAAAAAAGTTTTAAATAATAGAAGAAAAGCAGCTGTCGTTACGCTCCGGAGTCTATCAGGGTCTGATATACAGGGTGTACCAAGTTCGATGGCCTATTAGACGTTTCTGGAGACCTGGACCTATTTAAAATCTGAAAATTGGGATTATGATATTGTTTGACATTATCTACCGAGCTTAAATATTCTTGAAGCCTGACCACTTTCACTTAATCAAGGAATGAAAAAAAAATTTCAAAAATTATCGTTTCAAATTTTGATAGATTATTCATTCAATTCTGAATATGTATTCAGAATTGAATGAATAATATAAATGTTTATATTAAAGTCGTTGCTTTTGTCGCGATACTTTTCGAAATATGAAGAAAAAACTGAAGAAAAAAGGGAGATAAGAGTATTATGTTTGTTATCCCTATTCTAAATGTCTTAGGCACAAACCGTTTTCACATTTTGGAAGTCGAAGATTGTGGAAATATTGTAAATTTCTAGAATTTTGAAAAACTCGTCACAGGGTGTTCCAAATGTTGGATCAAAAACTGGGATCGAGATTGGCTCATAACTTTCGTTTTCCGAATAAGAACCCTATTTTTTATGTTTGCATTGGATTCTGCGTAGAAAAATAATGATAGTGTTCCAACATGTCAGTGCACCTAAAATAGATAATGCTTGAGGTATTTATCATTTTTTGATTTTATATCGTACCATGATATCTGGATCATATCAACAATGATGAATCAATTTTGAAAAACGGTCTGTCACTAATGAATTATTGGAATAATTCATCTTCCATGAAAAAAGATCATTGTTGATTTGAAACAGATTTTATGAATGTGACTCTACGTACGACATGAAATCAGAAAACCCTGAATACCTCGAGAAGTATTCATTTTAAGAGCATAAACATGTTAGAAGACCATCATTATTTTTCTTCCCAGAATCCAACGCAACCATTAAAAAATAGGGTGGTAATTCGAAAAACGAAAGTTATGAGCCACTCTTGAGCGCAATATTTGATTCAACATTTGGGACAGCCTGAAACGGATTTTTCAAAATTCTAGAACAATATTTCCACAGTCTTCGACTTGAAAAATGTGCATAAGATATTCAGAATAGGAATAACAAACATAATACTGCAAATTCTAATCTATCTTTTTTCTTCAGTTTTTTCTTCTTATTTTGAAAAGTATTTCAACGAATGCAACAATTTTAATAGGAATATAATCATAATTGAATTTAAAACGAAAAAAAAGACAAATTTTTTTGGAACAACTTCAAGTGCATGAAATTGGTCAGGCTTCAAGAATATTTTAGCTCGGTATATAATGTCGAGCAATATCATAATCCAAATTTCAAATAAGTTCAGTTCTGCAGAAACGTCTAATAGGCCGTCGAACTTGGTACCCCCTATATATCAGACTCTTTCGTCAGACAAGTTCTCAACTTCATGAAACTTTTCGGAATCGTAAGAATTTTTGATTTCTCGAAAATTATTGCAGAAGTTTTAAGCAACGGTCCTTTTTCCATCTAAAATTTTCTAATTGAATTATTCCAGAGACTGGGAAAGAAAACCCTTAAAAAATGCATAATTTAAACCTTGAAGAAAACCTTAATCTTTATATTATTCAATTGTGTCTGCCAATAATGTCTTCACTTGCAGTGATCGTAAGTTTAGAAATTAACGGAAATAAGTCAAGACTTTTTTAGTGTTTAGTGATAGTTGAAAAAAAAAAGTAATTTACCTGAGGCGTATCTTTCCTATCTAAACCACCTGGAATGTTACTAGAAGCACATCTACAGTCTGGCAGTTGGCATTTTTGCTCATCGCAAGGCTTGGCAAGAGGCAATTCATCTTTAATCACTGGCGAAGCGAAGGAAGATGCACAAAATAGTGCCAAACACAGGAAGGTGGACTGAAAATGAAAAATATACAATTGTCAAGTAAACTTTTTTCTCGAATACCTTCAACCTATCTGAGTAAGCTATTCCATATCTACATCTATATTATTTTTCAACATACAAGCCATTATTGCTTATGAAAAATGGGATTCTCATTGAAAAAAATTAGTTTCTTTATTTCAGTATCGTAATAAGTTCATTACAGTACTAAAAGTGGTGCTGTAACGAAACTAATTACAGCATTGTTTTCAGTTATATTTTTATTTTTCCATTTTGTGGTTGTCAGTACTGAACTCCGATCCTCTCAATTTTCAAATCAAATCAAATCGAAAGTAACACCAACTGCCAAGAAACAATACAAAAGTCACTAATCCGAATTTCTATTTGAATTTCGAGAGTATTCCACAAAACTTGACTGAAATAGAGAAAATCATCTGATACGCGTTGAACAAGGCAATTCCAACACTCATTTCGAAAAGATAATAAATGAAAATCCAGATTAGTGACTTTTGTATTATATCCTTGCATTTGATTCCTATTGGAATTGCCTACTGCAACGAGTATTAGACGATAATTTCTCTATTTCAGTCAAGTTGTGTGGAATACTCTCGAAATTCAAAGAAAAATGCAGACTACTGGCCTTTGTATTGTATCTTGGCAGTTGGTGTGACTCACAAAATTTGACAGATTACGGAATTTTAATTGATTTGATTTGAAAATTGAGAGGATTTGATTTCAGCACTGACAACCACAAAACGAAAAATATAACTGGAAACAATGCTTTAATTAGTTCCATTACAGCACTATTTTTAGTACATTAATGAACTCATTACGATACAAAAATAGAGAAAAGTACAAACAGCGAATTAAAGCGACGCGCATCACTCTACAAAATATCGACAGAAAGAAAATTCCATTCTGAATAGCTGGGAACATCGTGCTTCGTAATTTTTTCGACATTTTCAGACTTCTTTGACGATGAATCATGATGTTTTTCAACTCGAAAAATTTCCGTATGTATTATGTATGGTCAGAAGTCGGCGCAATAAAAGATTTTCATTCACAGAGCTGCGCAATGAATGAAAATCATTAATTTCTTTAGATGGATGGAATAAACCCATAGTTGTATGAATCATGAACTACACAGTTATCTAATATATACAAGTAGTTTTTTATGTTCCTAGTCAATGTATGAGGATATTTTAAATTATTCATTACATTCCATTTCTGAATTATTTGAATTTGACTATACAAATATGTATTTTCATAAAGTTGACAAAGTTGAAATTAATAGGGTGATTTTTTTCGAGTACCTAATACAGACAATGTTTGAACGACTCTTTTTCGTTATTTTGACGGTATTACTATAAGAATTTTTTTTTCGAATTCCTCGTAAATTATACCAAGTGTCCCCCCACGATTGCAGTTTGTAGAATATTTTTGGTGAACAATCGAAATTCACGTTTGCAATTTCTGAGCTTTGACTAGAAAGATGACTATCTGTGATTTCTCAAATCATTCCAATTTCATTTCCCACATGGAAAGCCCCATATTTTATGATATAAATAGATTTCTCAGAAAATTCTGAGTTATTTCAATGTCAAATATCCAAATCTCCGTCTGAAAATCCACTTTAAATGGAGCTCTGCGGAAATATGCCAATTTTATCAAATCCCGCAAACTGATTTTTTCAAATTACTCATGTTTTCATATTCAGGATGAAACCTACGTTGAGATATAATGTTTGTGTGAAAATGGCACCAATAAAATTCATATTTGCAGAAATATTCGGAAAAAACAATTAACCTAATCATATTACGAATTTTATTTTTCTTATCAAAGTTGGCGAATTCAAAAACGTGAAATTTTCGAATGGGAACTCAATTTTCATTAGCCATGATCAAATCTACGTTGAACGGTATTCGTGATCACCCTGTATATAAAATATTTGTTTCTGAAAATTAAATCAATAGAATCAAAACAGGTAAATCGAAATTTTCCATGCGTTAAAAGAAGAAAAACTGTTTGTAACGATGAGATCACATTGTAGAACGAGTTTTATGCAACTCCGATGACTAGTTCCGATCGATTCGAAATGAAATCAGTTTCGATTGATATTTCACCGAGTTCGTGTCGTATTAGTAGTGCCTTGTGCGTTCGTTTATGAATATTTTCGGAATTCGGAGTGAAATTGTTAAATGTGTTGTGTGTGTGAGTGCGTCGATTCCCAAAATTTGAGGACCTTCAAACACTTAAAAACGAGGTGAGTCTATCATTCTTTATTTTTCGATTTCGGTCATTTTATAAGAATTAAATTCATGAAAATATCAAATAACTCATGCTGTTTGTGATGCTTCGCAATTATTGAGTGCTTAGATTTCTTCTTCTAAAAACTATTAACAACAATTCGATAAGACTTCAATGAAAAAATTTTTCATTTGGGACACAATAATAGATGAGTTTTTTCGTAATTTAAATACTCTATCTATCCCATAATTCGTCATCGTCTCTTATTATTTCGTTCAAAATATTTTCATAAAGAATATATTCAAATTTCAACTCCCGAAATGTTCGACATTTTCAGAACAAACAATGTATATGACATCGTATGCTTTTTGCGTCATAAATATTAATTTTCAGAATAAACTTAATAATGTTATATGAGGCACTGGCGTATTTAATTTCTCCCAAGAATTGCTTTCAGATAAAAAAAGTAATATTTCAAAAGTCACTCTTAAAAAAAAAAAAATAATATAAAATGTCCTATTAAATATACTTTCGAAAGCACAGATTTTAGCATATGATAGTCCTACGTTTTCGTATGCTTTCGAAAACTTTTGTTTTGATACTCAAGTATATCCTGTTTTTTCCTGTTTTTCCGCAAATATTCATATATTCATTCTGAAAACTATTAATTTGTCCAGTATTGAATAGAATTATATTTATAATTCTGTCAAAGTAAAAGTTAACATCGAAATTTACCCTCAGGTGGTTAAATGGATATGGTTAGGCTTTATGATTTTTTTTTTGCAGGACAGATTATTCCTGGGTTTATATGAATCTCCTACCAATCCTTCTAAACCTCAATTCTTGGCATTCTTAGCCATTTCCAATTGCGATATGAAAGATCGCATATCATAGAATCTTCATAGAATAGAATAGAATTTCATTGTTCATCCAAAATTTACAAGACATGTCAGAATATAATGAAATTACAAATACAAAAATTCATACAAATAATTGTAAAAAACATGAGAACCGGAAGTAAAATAATTTTGGCATTTCATTGGTTCTAATGATTTCCTGAAAGATATATTCTGATTTCCTTTGATTTCTAAATTCTGTAAATTTCAAGTCGAAGTTAGTTAAATCCAAATATTAGAATGTGTCAGATTGATGGATATTCGTAAATTTTTACGAAGGTATTCAGATTGCTCTTTTACGAATTATTTTTATTCTGTTTCTTTGTTAGCAGTATGAAAACTTGGTGATTGTTTAAGAGAGCTTTGTTAATACTTTGTGACTCCGTCATTATTTGATTCTCATCCGGAAGCCCTAATAATCTTTTTTTATGTTAAGCTCATTACAATTGCGATATGGAAATATCGGCTTGAAATGAGCTTTCTGAGTAAAATTCATTTTCACTAGAATGGAAAGTCGAAAATTTAAGACTTTCCTTAGGTTATGAGGGTTTCCTTAAACCGAATCTTCTTGTTCTGACTCACTTTGATTTTCAATGTTTCATTAGTTTACAGTCAAAGTGGGTCACGATCAAAGATTCAATGCATTTCGGCAGATATACTGTTAAGACCTTGTACGTATGTTTTCATAGAGTATTTGTTTGTATTATGTTATATTCATCCGGAGGCCCTTATAACCTTTTTTTTTCATTTGAATCTCATTACAATTGCGATATCAAAATATCGGCTTGAAATGAGATCTTTACTCTTTTTCAAAATTCATTTTCACTAGAATGGAAAGTCAAGCATTTCAGACTTTCCTCAGGTTATGAGGGTTTCCTTTAAACAAATCTTCTTGTTCTGACTTTTTTTTATTTTAAATATTTGATTACTTTACAATCAAAATTATATAATTAATTGTAAAAACCTAAGAACCGGAAGTAAAATAATTTTGGCATTTCATTGGTTCTAATGATTTCCTGAAAGATATATTCTGATTTTCTAAATTCTATAAATTTCAAGTCGAAGTTTGTTAAAACCAGATATTAGAATGTGTCAGATTGATAGATATTCGTAATTTTTTACGAAGGTATTCAGATTGCTCTTTCACGAATTATTTTGTTAGCAGTATGATAACTTCGTGATTTTTTAAAAGAGCTTTCTTAATTCTTCGTCATTTCGTAATTCTTTGATTTTTATCCGGAGGCCCTAATAACCTTTGTTAATTTTGAGCTCATTACAACTGCGATATCGAAATATCGGCTTGGAATGAGTTTGTTAAATAAAATTCATTTTCATGAGAATGGAAAGTCAAACATTTCAGACTTTCCTTAGGTTATGAGGGTTTCCTTGAAACAAATCTTCTAGTTCTGACTCACTTTGATTTTCAATATTTCTTTAGTTCACTATCAAAGTGGGTCAAGATCAAAGATTCAATGCATTTCAGATATACTGTTAAGACCTTGTACGTAAGTTTTCATAAATCATTTTTTCGTATTATGTTATATTCATCCGGAGGTCCTAGTAACCTTTTTTTTTTCATTTGAACTCATTACAATTGCGACATTGAAATTTCGGCTTGAAATGAGATCTTTACATTTTTTCAAAATTCATTTTCACTAGAATGGAAAGTCAAACATTTCAGACTTTCCTTAGGTTATTAGGGTTTCCTAGAAACGAATCTTCTTGCTCTGACTCACTTTGATTTTCAATTTATCATTAGTTTACAATCAAAGTGGGTCAAAATCAAAGATTTAATAATGCATTTCGGCAGAAATATATTGTTAAAACTTTTTACGTATGTTTTCATGAAGTATTTTTTATGTTTTATTCATAAGGAGTCCCTAGTTGTAACTTTTTTTCATTTAAAACTCATTACAATTGCGATATTGAAATATCGGCTTGAAATGAGATCTTTACTTTTTTCCAAAATTCATTTTCATTAGAATGGAAAGTCGCACATTCCAGACTTTTCTTAGGTTATGGGGGTTTCCTTAAAACGAATATTCTTGTTCTGACTCACTTTGATTTTCACTATTTCATTAATTTACAATAAAAGTTATACAATGAATTGTAAAAAACACAAGAACCGGAAGTAAAATAATTTTGGCATTTCATTGGTTCTAATGATTTCTTGAAAGATATATTCTGATATCCTTTGATTTTCTGAATTTTATAAATTTGAAGTCGTTGATTTTCATCCGGAGTCCCTAATAACCTTTTTTTTAAGTTCAAGCTCATTACAATTGCGATATCGAAATATCGGCTTGGAATGAGTTTGTTAAATGAACTTTCTTTTCATGAGAATGGAAAGTCAAACATTTCAGACTTTCCTTAGGTTATTAAGGTTTCCTTAAATGAATCTTCTCGTTCTGATTCACTTTGACTTTTAATTTTTCATTAGTTTACAGTCAAAGTGGGTCAAGATCAAAGATTCAATGCATTTTGGCAGAAATATATGGTTAAGACTTTTTACGTATATTTTCATAAAGTATTTTTTTTAATATGTTATATTCATCCGGAGGCCCTAGTAACCTTTTTTCATTTTAATCTCATTACAATTGCGATATTGAAATATCGGCTTGAAATGAGATCTTTACCTTTTTTCCAAAATTCATTTTCACTAGAATGGAAAGTCAAACATTTCAGACTTTCCTTAGGTTATTAGGGTTTCCTCGAAACGAATCTTCTTGCTCTGACTCACTTTGATTTTCAATTTTTCATTAGTGTACAATCAAAGTGTGTCAAAATCAAAGATTCAATGCATTTCGGCAGAAATATATTGTTAAAACTTTTTACGTATGTTTTCATGAAGTTTTTTTTATGTTTTATGTTATATTCATAAGGAGTCCCTAGTAACTTTTTTTTTCATTTAAAACTCATTACAATTGCGATATCAAAATATCGGCTTGAAATGAGATCTTTACATTTTTTCCAAAATTCAGTTTCATTAGAATGGAAAGTCGCACATTCCAGACTTTTCTTAGGTTATGGGGGTTTCCTTAAAACGAATATTCTTGTTCTGACTCACTTTGATTTTCACTATTTCATTAATTTACAATAAAAGTTATACAATAAATTGTAAAAAACATAAGAACCGGAAGTAAAATAATTTTGGCATTTCATTGGTTCTAATGATTTCTTGAAAGATATATTCTGATATCCTTTGATTTTCTGAATTTTACAAATTTGAAGTCGTTGATTTTCATCCGGAGTCCCTATTAACCTTTTTTTTAAGTTCAAGCTCATTGCAATTGCGATATCGAAATATCGGCTTGGAATGAGTTTGTTAAATAAACTTTATTTTCATGAGAATGGAAAGTCAAACATTTCAGACTCTCCTCAGGTTATTAAGGTTTCCTAAAATGAATCTTCTCGTTCTGATTCACTTTGATTCTTAATTTTTCATTAGTTTACAGTCAAAGTGGGTCAAGATCAAAGATTCAATGCATTTTGGCAGAAATATATGGTTAAGACTTTTTACGTATATTTTCATAAAGTATTTTTTTTATTATGTTATATTCATCCGGAGGCCCTAGTAACTTTTTTTTCATTTTAATCTCATTACAATTGCGATATCAAAATATCGGCTTGAAATGAGATCTTTACTTTTTTTCAAAATTCATTTTCACTAGAATGGAAAGTCAAACATTTCAGACTTTCCTCAAGTTATGAGGGTTTTCTCAAAACGAATCTTCTTGTTCTAACTCACTTTGATTTTCAATTTTTTATTAGTTTACAGTCAAAGTGGGTCAAGATCGAAGATTCAATGCATGTCGGCAGAAATATATTGTTAAGACTTTTTACTTTTATTTTCATGGAGCATTTGTTCGAATTATGTTATATTCATCCGGAGGCCCTAGTAACCTTTTTTTTTTCATTTGAATCTCATTAAAATTGCGATATCAAAATATCGGCTTGAAATGAGATCTTTACTTTTCTCCAAAATTCATTTTCACTAGAATGGAAAGTCAAACATTTCAGACTTTCCTCAGGTTATGAGGGTTTCCTTAAAACAAATCTTCTTGTTCTGACTCACTTTGATTTTCAATATTTCTTTAGTTCACAATCAAAGTGGGTCGAGATCAAAGATTCAATGCATTTCGCAGAAATATATTGTCAAGAATTTTTACGTAAAATTTAATAGAGCATTTTTTCGTATTATGTTATATTCATTGGGACGCCCTAGTAACATTTTTTTTCATTTGAACTCATTTCAATTGCGATATTGAAACGTCGGCTTGAAATGAGATCTTTACATTTTTTCCAAAATTCATTTTCACTAGAATGGAGAGTCAAACATTTCAGACTTTCCTCAGGTTATGAGGGTTTCCTTAAAACGAATCCTCTTGTTCTGACTCACTTTGATTCTCAATTTTTCATTAGTTCACAATCAAAGTGGGTCAAGATCAAAGATTCAATTCATTTCGACAGATAGATAGTATTAGGCATCACGAAAACTTCGTAATTTTTTACGAAAGCCTTTTTTCATACCAATCGCAATAATAATGATCATTATTGACTTGAAATTTACTGAATAATTTTTCATAAGAATTCCGAATTTTGACTTCCCTCATATTATGATTGCTCAGATTAAATCTTTTTTTTCCATCCACCTCAACATTCAATATACCAAAATTGTCTCCACTCCAAGTTCCATTCTTCCTCTCTTTCGAAAATCTCTTTTTTTTTGACCGATGAGAATATCATCTCAACTTGGAATAGAGAACTGGATTACATTGCTCCAATACTCCATTAAGCCATTTCTAAATGATTCGACGGAAAAACGATCTAGTCTCAGCACTTCGGAGGTCTCAAGTGAACTTGAAACTAAGTGATCTCGAACATGGCAGCATCTTATTCTTCCGATTTCAACATCAAAACTTGGCATATTTATCATGTGAACCAGGAAAAATGGTAATATCTAGAGATTGGTGAGAATATAAAAAGTTTATCAAAGAAAAATGACGTTTTTTCAGCCATTTTGTATAAACTGCTATCGTCATCAGTCGGAGCAATCAGTTTTGTCAAACATTGAATATTTATTCAATAGTAAAAACTATTGAGCGAAGAAAGTTATGGGATGCTGAGAGTAGACTGTGACTACCGGAAAATTGGGTAATTTTTCAAAAATCATTGTTCATTTCGAATATTAATGATTTTTCTGTTCTTGCAACTCTGAAATCTTTCAATATGATTTTCTGGTAATCTGGCATTGAACAATTAATACAATGAGATCATCTATCCTCTGACAGGAGTCGAGTATCAAGGTAATTTTTTTCCTACCTTAATTAACCTGTGATGCTTCTGACCCGAATAAATAAAATAAACCTCGAAAATATTGATTCTGTGTATTTTAGATCTCAAACGGTATGTTCACGCTTACATAGGAACATCGTTCAATACCAGTATGAAAGATATGGGTATAGGGTAAGATATCTATCCTACCCATCTGGGTAATTTGAAAAAAACATTATTCATATAAAAAAGTTCTATAACTCTATACTTTCGATTTTGATTTTGTAGTAATCTGGAAACGAACAGTAAATATTCCTAATTTGATCGTCTGTACGTCGAGTACCAAGGTATTCAGGTAAAAAGTAACACAGAAATTGGTAAGTGGAATTACTAAAAATTCGTATTTAGGTCTTTGTCAGTTATTATCAATCTCGTAAATATTTATTCTCTGCATTTCAGATTTCAAACGGTAAGTGCACGCTTTCATAGGTACATCTTTGATCGTCCAATACCAGCCCTTAAGATATTGGTATAAGTCGAGGTATAATTATACCTGGATAATTCAAAAAAATATATTATTTATTCCCAATATTTATGAGCTTCCCATAACCCTAAATTTTCGACTTTGATTTTCTAGTAATCTGGAATCTAACAATAAGTATGTAAGGATCATTATTCTTCTGTTTGAAGTAGAATATCAAGGTAATCAGGTAAAAAGTGAGCGATAATAGTGGTAAGTAAAATTACTGAAAAGTTGTATTTGGGTCTTTGTCATATATAATCAATCTCGCAAATATTTATTCTCTGCATTTCAGATCTCGAACGGTAAGTGCACGCTTACATAGGTACATCTTTGATCGTCCAATACCAGCCCGAAAGATATGCGTATAAGTCGGGGTATAATTATGCAATGGTAATTTAAAAAAATTATATATTTTTTATTCCCAATCTTTATGAACTTTCTATAAACCTTAACTTTCGACTTTGATTTTCTAGTAATCTGGAATCTAACAATGAGTATGTAAAGATCATTATTCTTCTGTTTGAAGTAGAATATCAAGGTAATCAGGTAAAAAGTGAGCGAAAATAGTGGTAAGTAAAATTACCGAAGATTCGTATTCAGGTCTTTGTCATTATCAATCTCGCAAATATTTATTCTCTGCATTTCAGATCTCGAATGGTAAGTATACGCTTACATAGGTACATCTTTGATTGTCCAATACTAGCCCGAAACATATTGGTATAAGTCGGGGTATAATTATACATGGGTAATTTGAAAAAATTATATATTTTTTATTCCCAATCTTTATGAACTTTCTATAAACCTAAACTTTCGACTTTGATTTTCTAGTAATCTGGAATCGAACAATAAGTATGTAAGGATCATTATTCTTCTGTTTGAAGTAGAATATCAAGGTAATCAGGTAAAAACTGAGCGAAAATAGTGGTAAGTAAAATTACCGAAAATTCGTATTTAGGTCTTTGTCATATATTATCAATCTCGCAAATATTTATTCTCTGCATTTCAGATCTCGAATGGTAAGTGCACGCTTACATAGGTACATCTTTGATCGTCCAATACCAGCCCGAAAGATATGCGTATAAGTCGGGGTATAATTATGCATGGGTAATTTAAAAAAATTATATATTTTTTATTCCCAATGTTTATGAACTTTCTATAAACCTAAACTTTCGACTTTGATTTTCTAGTAATCTGGAATCGAACAATAAGTATGTAAGGATCATTATTCTTCTGTTTGAAGTAGAATATCAAGGTTATCAGGTAAAAAGTGAGCGAAAATAGTGGTAAGTAAAATTACCGAAGATTCGTATTCAGGTCTTTGTCATTATCAATCTCGCAAATATTTATTCTCTGCATTTCAGATCTCGAATGGTAAGTGCACGCTTACATAGGTACATCTTTGATCGTCCAATACCAGCCCGAAAGATATGCGTATAAGTCGGGGTATAATTATGCATGGGTAATTTAAAAAAATTATATATTTTTTATTCCCAATCTTTATGTACTTTCTATAAACCTAAACTTTCGACTTTGATTTTCTAGTAATCTGGAATCTAACAATGAGTATGTAAAGATCATTATTCTTCTGTTTGAAGTAGAATATCAAGGTAATCAGGTAAAAAGTGAGCGAAAATAGTGGTAAGTAAAATTACCGAAGATTCGTATTCAGGTCTTTGTCATTATCAATCTCGCAAATATTTATTCTCTGCATTTCAGATCTCGAATGGTAAGTATACGCTTACATAGGTACATCTTTGATGGTCCAATACTAGCCCGAAACATATTGGTATAAGTCGGGGTATAATTATACATGGGTAATTTGAAAAAATTATATATTTTTTATTCCCAATCTTTATGAACTTTCTATAAACCTAAACTTTCGACTTTGATTTTCTAGTAATCTGGAATCGAACAATAAGTATGTAAGGATCATTATTCTTCTGTTTGAAGTAGAATATCAAGGTAATCAGGTAAAAAGTGAGCGAAAATAGTGGTAAGTAAAATTACCGAAGATTCGTATTCAGGTCTTTGTCATTATCAATCTCGCAAATATTTATTCTCTGCATTTCAGATCTCGAATGGTAAGTGCACGCTTACATAGGTACATCTTTGATCGTCCAATACCAGCCCGAAAGATATGCGTATAAGTCGGGGTATAATTATGCATGGGTAATTTAAAAAAATTATATATTTTTTATTCCCAATCTTTATGAACTTTCAATAAACCTAAACTTTCGACTTTGATTTTCTAGTAATCTGGGATCTAACAATGATTATGTAAAGATCATTATTCTTCTGTTTGAAGTAGAATATCAAGGTAATCAGGTAAAAAGTGATCGAAAATAGTGGTAAGTAAAATTACCGAAGATTCGTATTCAGGTCTTTGTCATTATCAATCTCGCAAATATTTATTCTCTGCATTTCAGATCTCGAATGGTAAGTATACGCTTACATAGGTACATCTTTGATTGTCCAATACTAGCCCGAAACATATTGGTATAAGTCGGGGTATAATTATACATGGGTAATTTGAAAAAATTATATATTTTTTATTCCCAATCTTTATGAACTTTCTATAAACCTAAACTTTCGACTTTGATTTTCTAGTAATCTGGAATCGAACAATAAGTATGTAAGGATCATTATTCTTCTGATTGAAGTAGAATATCAAGGTAATCAGGTAAAAACTGAGCGAAAATAGTGGTAAGTAAAATTACCGAAAATTCGTATTTAGGTCTTTGTCATATATTATCAATCTCGCAAATATTTATTCTCTGCATTTCAGATCTCGAATGGTAAGTGCACGCTTACATAGGTACATCTTTGATCGTCCAATACCAGCCCGAAAGATATGCGTATAAGTCGGGTATAATTATGCATGGGTAATTTAAAAAAATTATATATTTTTTATTCCCAATGTTTATGAACTTTCTATAAACCTAAACTTTCGACTTTGATTTTCTAGTCATCTGGAATCTAACAATGAGTATGTAAAGATCATTATTCTTCTGTTTGAAGTAGAATATCAAGGTAATCAGGTAAAAAGTGAGCGAAAATAGTGGTAAGTAAAATTACCGAAAATTCGTATTTAGGTCTTTGTCATTATCAATCTCGCAAATATTTATTCTCTGCATTTCAGATCTCGAATGGTAAGTACACGCTTACATAGGTACATCTTTGATTGTCCAATACTAGCCCGAAACATATTGGTATAAGTCGGGGTATAATTATACATGGGTAATTTGAAAAAATTATATATTTTTTATTCCCAATCTTCATGAACTTTCTATAAACCTAAACTTTCGACTTTGATTTTCTAGTAATCTGGAATCGAACAATAAGTATGTAAGGATCATTATTCTTCTGTTTGAAGTAGAATATCAAGGTAATCAGGTAAAAAGTGAGCGAAAATAGTGGTAAGTAAAATTACCGAAAATTCGTATTTAGGTTTTTGTCATTATCAATCTCGCAAATATTTATTCTCTGCATTTCAGATCTCGAATAGTAAGTGCACGATTACATAGGTACATCTTTGATCGTCCAATACCAGCCCGAAACATATGGGTATACCTAAGTCGGGGTATAATTATACATGGGTAATTTAAAAAAATTATATATTTCTTTTCCCAATCTTTATGAATTTTCTATAAACCTAAACTTTCGACTTTGATTTTCTAGTAATCTGGAATCGAACAATAAATATGTAAAGATCATTTGTCTTCACTTTGGATTAGAATATCGAGGTAATCAGGTAAAAAGTGACCAAAAATAGTGGTAAGTAGAAGTACAAAAAAAATCCTATTTAGGTCCTTGTCAGATATCATCAAGATCGCAAATATTCATTCTCTGCATTTCAGATCTTAAACGGTAAGTGCACGCTTACATAGGTACATCTTTGATCGTTCAATACCATTATGAAACATATGGGTATAAGGCAAGGTATAATTATAGTTGGGTAATTTGAAAAAATTATTATTCTTTCCCAATATTTATGAGTTTCCTATAACCCTAAACTTTCGATTCTGATTTTCTAGTAATCTGGAATCGAACAATAAATACGTAAAGATTATTATGTTTTCTTTTTGGAGTAAAATATCAAGATAATCAGGTAAAAAGTGCGCAAGAATAGTGGTAAGTAGTACTAAAAAATTGTATTCAGGTCTTTATCAGATATTATCAAGCTCGCAAATATTTATTCTCTGCATTTCAGATCTCAATCGATAAGCGCATGTTTATAGGTACATCTTTGATCGTTCAATACCGGTATGAAAGATATGGGTATGAGGCGGAGTATGATTATGGATGGGTAATTAAAAAAATTTATTATTTATTCCTAATATTTATGAACTTTCTATAAACCTAAACTTTCGACTTTTATTTTTTAGTAATATTGATTTTTTAGCAAATATTTATTTTCTGCATTTAAGATCTTTGAACGTTGAATACCAGTACGAAAGATATGGGTATGAGGCGGGGTATGATTATATATGGGTACTTAAAATAAAATAATTATTTATTTCCAATATTTATGAACTTTCTTAAACCCTAAACTTTCGACTTTGATTTTTGAGGAGTCTCTACATTTCAAATCTGAAATGGTATGCTCACGCTCACATAGGTACATCTTTGATCGTTTAATACCAGTATGAAAGATATGGGTCTAAGGCGAGGTATAAGGAAAAATTGGTAATTTGAAAAAAAAATATTTTTAATTTAAAAAATTCATGAACTCTATAACCCTAAACTTTCTACTTTGATCTTCTAGTAATCTGGAATCGAACAATAAAAATATGGTAACATCACCTGTCTTCTGTCTGGAGTCGAATATAAAGGTAATCAGGTAAAAAGTGAGCAAAAATAGTGGTAAGTAGAAACACTAAAGATTTATATTTAGGTGTTTGTAAGATATTATCAAATTTTTTTTCGTTGTTGCTTCTGGAGTGAAAGGATCAGAAGCTGTTGCCCAGGGGAAGCCCGAATGTATATTTACACACTCTACGAGGAGGTTCTTTTCATGTCATACAACAAACTTTCACCAACCGTAGATACAATCTTTTTACCTCAACTGCCAACAAAAACGTAATAAGTATGTGCCTTCCATCTTGAGAACAAGCAAGCCGACAGAAACCTACAGATCAAATTGGAGGGAGTACCATTAGAGCACTGTCCTAACGCTAAATACTTTGGCGTTACAGTGGACACAGCCATAACATTCAAGCGTCAGTGCCTCAACACCAAACTGAAGAAACAATATAATCCGCAAGCTGACAAGCTCCAACCCAGGGTTCTCAAAATTCAGCACTAGCTCTAAGTCACTGCGCTGTTTGATGAAGCTCAGCACACGCAAAACAAGTTGATGTTGCCCTCAATGAGACAAGCATAATCATCACTGGATGCTTGAAACCAACTTCCTTTAACAGAATTCATCATCTAGCTGGCATCTTTCTTCCTGTCATCTGTAAGTAAGCAGCTGCATTCAAAAAACTATCCAAAGCAGCGGTATCTGAGTATCACCCTCTCCATGGTCTTCAGCTGCTGGCTCCTTCAGCGACTTAAATCAAGGCGAATCTCCCTGAGATCGACAAAAGATCACCAAGGACCTAAAACCAGAGTGGAACTTTGGAAGAAAACTTAAAGCCAACATTGGATGAAGCCTACTGAAGAACTGGGAAATCTGGAAGGCACTAAACAAATCGAGAGACTCTCTAGAAGAGGCTACCCTGTGGAATTCAATCTCTGCGATTGTTGAGAACTGCAAACCAAACCACATATGTACTTCTGCCCGCTGTGTCCGCTAGACGTACCATAGAGGACCTTATGGCAGCGCAGCCGAATGTTTTTAGATTATAGTAATATTGTTTTTTCTACCTTTATTAACCTGTGATGCTTCTGACACGAATAAATAAAATAAACCTCCAAAATATTGATTTTTTGTAGGTGTTTTAGATCTTTAACTGTATGTCCACGCTTACATAGGTCTTTGATCGTCCAATACCAGTATGAAAGATATGGGTATAGGATAGGATAGATCGGTAATTTGAGAAAAAAACATTATTTTTTTAAAAGTCCAATAACCCTAAACTTTCGACTTTGGTTTTGTGGTAATCTGGAAAAGAACAGTAAATATTCCTGTCTGTACAATGTTTGATGTCGAGTACCAAGGTAATCAGGTAAAAAGTAACAAAGAAAGTGGTAAGTAGAAACACACAAAATTCGTATTTAGGTCTTTGTCATTCTCTGCATTCTTCGAAAAATCCTTAATATTTTTTTCATGTCTGTCTACTCGTTATGTTTTTGATTCAAATTTGATCTTTGGGTTAGTAACATCTAGCGTCATCCCTTTTTAAATTTTCATAATAATAATAACTTTCAGATAATTACAGACAGCTTCAACTGGATTGGGATTTCTGGAGACAGCAAGAGCGGTACGCAAATAAATTTGGGAAAGAAAAATTGTCGACTCAGACGGGAAGATCAACAGCAAAAAGCAAGGAGCTACCCGACGCAACCATGCAAGGGTTCAAATGGAGCTTATTCCTCCTGATATTCAAGGTACCTGAGATGACTGAATGTTTCTATGGATAGTAGTGTGAAAGCCACGTGTCTGAGTCAATAAATACGAAGCAAACAAAATAGTGTGTGAATCCTTTTTAAGGATTCGTTAGTGAAATTATACGTCGTGCGTTTGTCCTCACATAGGTACACATATCTTTCGAAAGTGGCGGTTCGAAAACTATAGATTGGAATCTTGTGGTGTTTACTAGAATAAGACCTATAAACAACGGGTTGAGAGTTTTTAAGAGGACCGAGAGAATTTGAGGTATAATATGTGTTCTAAAAAACGTGGATTGAATTTTGTGATTGTGTGATTTCACGGTGTATGAGAAAAGCAGTAATAAGTCTGGTTTGTTCTCAAAGAGTTTCGAAGAATCATGAGTTAAGGGTGCAAGAAAAAAGAAAAATGTTTTGATAATTGACGATTCGAGAAGTCTGTTGTTCGTATCAGATTAGCTTCGTGAATGATCTAGGTGGAAATTAAGATCAACAGGTTAGATTAGAGCGACGTAATGCTACAATTTGTGTCAGGATTTCGTGACATGATAGAACTTCAGTGTTAGTTGAGTTCCTTTTTTGGTGGTGAAGGTTTCAGCCGTTTGTCAAAGGTTGTGGATAGAAGAAGCCGGTTGAATCAACCATAGAGAAGAGTTTAGAGAACTTTTTAGTCCAGGAGAAATAAGTTTGGTATCGTGCCAGTTAGAGAAGAAGTTAGTAGTATTCGACAGAAGAAAAATTAAAGAACTAATATTAGTGCTAGATTGAATCGGGTTTCTGCATTATCTTCTGTATTTCTCTGACGTGTTGAGTAGGTGAAAATGAGTTTACTGTAGACTTGGTGGAAAAGAGATAAATTGTGAAGCACAAGGGAATTGTAAAAAAATGTGTTTTGTCAATCAAGTGGTTGGAGTCGGTTTTTTTGTCATAGTTATGAGTGACTCCAAAAGCGTAAGAAAGTTGATGAAGAAATATTAGTTAGGGTGGCCATGAAGAACTTAAGATTAAGTTCGGGTTACCAAAGGGTGAACGGTGAATGAAGAAGATATCAGTCTTAGTAAGAATTAAGAATTGATAAAAAGTACGGTTGCGATAGTTTAGTGATCAACAAGAGAAAGACTAATTAATTGATAGTGGGGAGGTTGTCAACAGAATGAATAACTCAGAATTAAAAGAATCTGGGATAATACTTTGTGTCTGATGAAAGTCTTATTGTAAGATGAGAAAGCGTAGGATAAATTGTTTGTTCAAGAGTACATTTGTATTTTTCTATATGCTCAGCCGATTCTATTATTTGTATACACTTTCATTGTTTAATTAGTTTCAAGTGTAGGTTACATTTGATATCATTGTTCAATTAGTTATAATTGTAGGTTACATTTGATATCATCACCCGGTGAAGCAGTTCTTCTCTTATCTGGGTTTTGTATCATTTTCTATGTATGAAAATAAAATTTCAATTCTATTGAATTTGTTTTTTTATAACATCCCATTTTGCGCGAAAAAAATTAAAAACGTGAATTGACACGACTTAGTGTCAAGCAATCGTTTTTTTAAACGTATAACGCATATTTTATTCTGAACGCATAAGTAGTGTATCGAAAAATGATCAAGATTCGGTTATGACTTGAATTGAAATATTAATATTCGTTTTTGTTAGATGATTTTGAATGTTATGTTTTTTATCGAATATAAAAAATTAGTAACATGAAATAACGCGATATATTTCGGTATCGAATACTTTTTTCTGAACGTATAACTCGTATCTTTTTCTAAGCGCATCACAGTAAAGAGTTTCACAATTTTCGTTTGATGATTTTTATTGTTATATTTTTTATCGAATAAATATTAGTAACATGAAATAACGCGATATATTTCGGTATGATGAAATTTTTTCTTTCATAAAAATTTTAACATCGAATACTTTTTACTGAACGTATAACTCGTATCTTTTTCTAAGCGCATAACAGGAATGAGTTACATATATTGATTTAAATTCGATTATGACTTTGAGTAATAAAATAATATTTGTTCTCGTTTGATGATTTCTAATAGTATAATTTCTTATCAAATATAATTTTTTTCTGACAATCGTGGATTAGGCCTACTGGGGAAACCACGTTAAAAAAAACGCGCCGGGTACGCTACCTCATAGGTGGTGTGGAAACGTGTGCACACATGTTTATGACAAAATATAAATCGAAATAACAAGAAATCAATAGAATTCCAATAAATTAAGTATACCAGATAACTCGAGAAGAATCCCAAAATAAAGTGAACAAGAAAATTTATTCGGATAAGATTGAAATCAAATGAAAGAGAGTAATCGAACTAACTACAAAAATATCCACGGCTACTTTGCTACTTAAGCTGCAGAAAGTCGGCCTCGAAAATCATCTAGGAGATAAAACGCAAAATCAGCGAGGATAGGCCGAGAGAATTTGAAGTATAATATGAGTTCTTAAAAACATGGGTTAAATTTTGTGGTTCTATGAGTTCATGATGGATGAGTTTGGTTTGTTCTCAACGAGTTTCGAAGAATCATGAGTTAAGGGTGCAAGAAAAAAGAAAAATGTTTTGATCATTGACGATTCGAGAAGTCTGTTGTTCGTATCAGATTAGCGTCGTGAATGATCTAGGTGGAAATTAAGATCAACAGGTTAGATTCGCGCGACATCATGCTACAATTTGTGTCAGGATTTCGTGACATGATAGAACTTCAGTGTTGGTTGAGTTCGTACGTTGGTGGTGAAGTTTTGAGTAGTTTGTCAAAGGTTGTGGATAGAAGAAGCCGGTTGAATCAACCATGGAGAAAAGTTAGGAGAACTTTTTAGTCCAAGGAGCAATAAGTTTGGTATCGTGCCAGTAAGAGAAGCAGTTAGTAGTATTCGACAGAAGAAAAATTAAAGAAGTAATATTAGTGCTAGATTGAATCGGGTTTCTCTATTATGGTAGCGTGGCAGAGGAGATTTTCGGGTTTTCTCTGACGTGTTGAGTTGGCGAAGTTAGAATTTATATACTGGCCATTGAGTGAAAAACAGATAACTTGAAAACACAGGGAAAAGTGAAAAAAATTGTGTTTTGTCAATCAAGTGGTGGGAGTCGGTTCATTATTTGCTTTAATTAACTGAGACTTATGAATGACTCGAAAAACGTTAGTACGTTGATGAAGATATATAAGTTAGGGTGGCCATGAGGAACTTAACATTAAGTTCAGGCTACAAGGGTGAACGGTAAATGAAGAAGATAATCATATCAGTCTCAGTAGGAATTAAGAATTGATAAAATGTAGGGTTGCGTCTTTTAAGTGATCAACAAGAGAAAGAGTAATTAATTGATAGTGGGGAGGTTGTCATCAGAATGAAAAACCCAGAATTCAAAGAAACTGGGTTAATACTTTGTGTCTGATGATAGTCTTATCGTCAGATCAGTAAGGTTAAAATAAATTGTTTGTTCAAGTGTCAATTTGTATTTTTCTGTATGCTCAGCCGATTCTGTTATTTGTATACACTATTATTGTTCAATTAGTTTTAAGTGTAGGTTACATTTGATATCATCACCCAGAGAAGCAGATCAACTCTTTTCTGGGTTTTGTATACTTTTCTATGTATGTAAATAAAATTTTCAATTATATAGAATTTTTTTTATATTTATCCCATTTTGCGCAAAAAAAATAAATTACGTGAATTGACACGACCTGCTGTCAAGCAATCGATTTTTCTAAACGTATAACTCATATTTTACACTGAACGCATAAGTAGTGTTTCGAATAATGATCAAGATTTCCTTATGACTTAAATTGAAATATTAATATTCGTTTCTGTTTGATGATTTTTAATGTTATATCTTTTATCGAATATAAAAAAATCAGTAACCTGAAATAACGCGATATATTTCGGCATGATGAAAATTTTTTTTTCTTTTATAAAAATTTCAAAATCGAATACTTTTTTCGGAACGTATAACTCGTATCTTTTTCTAAGCGCATAACAGGAAAGAGTTTCATACAATGATTGAAATTTGATCATGACTTTGATTAATAAAATAATATTTGTTCTCGTTTGATGATTTCTAATAGTATAATTTCTTATCGAATATAATTTTTTTCTGACTATCGTGGATTAGGCCTACTGGGGAAACCACGTTAAAAAAAAACGCGCCGGGTACGCTACCTCATAGGTGGTGTGGAAACGTGTGCACACATGTTTATGACAAAATATAAATCGAAATAACAAGAAATCAATAGAATTCCAATAAATAAAGTATACCAAAATAACTCAACAAGAATCCCAAAATAAAATGAACAAGAAAATTTATTCGGATAAGATTGAAATCAAATGAAAGAGAGTAATCGAACTAACTACAAAAATATCCACGGCTACTTTGCTACTTAAGCTGCAGAAAGTCGGCCTCGAAAATCATCTAGGAGATAAAACGCAAAATCAGGGAGGATAGGCCGAGAGAATTTGAAGTATGATATGAGTTCTAAAAAACATGGGTTAAATTTTGTGGTTCTATGAGTTCATGATGGATGAGTTTGGTTTGTTCTCAACGAGTTTCGAAGAATCATGAGTTAAGGATGCCAGAAAAAAGAAAAATGCTTTGATTATTGACGATTTGGCAAGTCTGTTGTTCGTATCAGATTAGCGTCGTGACTGATCTAGGTGGAAATTAAGATCAACAGGTTAGATTTGAGCGACGTAATGCAACAATTTGTGTCAGGATTTCGTGCCATGATAGAACTTCAGTGTTGGTTGAATTCGTACTTTGGTGGTGAAGTTTTTAGTCGTTTGTCGAAGGTTGCGGATAGAAGAAGCCGTTGAATCAATCACGGGGAGAACTTTTAAGTCCAGGAGCAATAAGTTTGGTATCGTGCCAGTTAGAGAAAAAGTTACTAGAATTCGACAGAAAAAAAATTAAAGAAGTAATAATAGTGCTAGATTGAATCGGGTTTCTGCATTATCTTCTGTATTTCTCTGACGTGTTGAGTAGGTGAAGTTAGAATTTACTATAGACTTGGTGGAAAAGAGATAACTTGTGAAGCACAAGGGAATTGTAAAAAAAAATGTGTTTTGTCAATCAAGTGGTTGGAGTGGGTTTTTTGTCATACTTATGAGTGACTCCAAAAGCGTTAGAAAGTTGATGAAGAAATATAAGTAAGGGTATTAGGGTGGCCATGAGGAACTTAAC
The DNA here is from genome assembly GCA_038502775.1 of Hippodamia convergens. Classification (NCBI taxonomy): domain Eukaryota; kingdom Metazoa; phylum Arthropoda; class Insecta; order Coleoptera; family Coccinellidae; genus Hippodamia; species Hippodamia convergens. The sequence goes on from CM076608.1 coordinate 24,302,395, forward strand.
ATTAAGTTCAGGCTACAAGGGTGAACGGTGAATGAGAAAGATATCAGTCTTAGTAAGAATTAAGAATTGATAAAAAGTACGGTTGAGTTAGTTCAGTGATCAACAAGAGAAAGACTAATTAATTGATAGTGGGGAGGTTGTCATCAGAATGAATAACCCAGAATTGAAAGAATCTGGGATAATACTTTGTGTCTGATGAAAGTCTTATTGTAAGATGAGAAAGCGTAGGATAAATAATTGTTTGTTCAAGAGTTCATTTGTATTTTTCTATATGCTCAGCCGATTCTGTTATTTGTATACACTTTCATTGTTTAATTAGTTTTAAGTGTAGGTTATATTTGATATCATTGTTCAATTAGTTTTAAGTGTAGGTAACATTTGATATCATTACCCAGTGGAGCAGTTCTTCTCTCATCTGGGTTTTGTATTATTTTCTATGTATGAAAATAAAATTTTCAATTTTATAGAATTTGTTTTTTTATAACATCCTATTTTGCGCGAAAAAAATTAAAAACGTGAATTGACACGACTTAGTGTCAAGCAATCGTTTTTCTGAACGTATAACTCATATTTTATTCTGAACGCATAAGTAGTGTATCGAAAAATGATCAAGATTTGGTTATGACTTGAATTGAAATATTAATATTCGTTTTCGTTTCATGATTTTTATTGTTATATTTTTTATCGAATATAAAAATATTAGTAACATGAAATAACGCGATGTATTTCGGTAAGATGAAATTTTTTTTTCATAAAAATTTTAAAATCGAATACTTTTTTCTGAACGCCTAACTCGTATCTTTTTCTAAGCGCATAACAGGAATGAGTTACATATATTGATTTAAATTTGATTATGACTTTGATTAATAAAATGATATTCGTTCTCGATTGATGATTTCAGTAGTATAATTTCTTATTAAATATAATTTTTTTTCTGACAATCGTGGATTAGGCCTACTGGGGAAACCACGTTAAAAAAAACGCGCCGGGTACGCTACCTCATAGGTGGTGTGGAAACGTGTGCACACATGTTTATGACAAAATATAAATCGAAATAACAAGAAATCGATAGAATTCCAATAAATAAAGTATACCAAAATAACTCGACAAGAATCCCAAAATAAAGTGAACAAGAAAATTTATTCGGATAAGATTGAAATCAAATGAAAGAGAGTAATCGAACTAACTACAAAAATATCCACGGCTACTTTGCTACTTAAGCTGCAGAAAGTCGGCCTCGAAAATCATCTAGGAGATAAAACGCAAAATCAGGGAGGATAGGCCGAGGGAATTTGAAGTATGATATGAGTTCTAAAAAACATGGGTTAAATTTTGTGGTTCTGTGAGTTCATGATGAATGAGTTTGGTTTGTTCTCAACGAGTTTCGAAGAATCATGAGTTAAGGGTGTAAGAAAAAAAAAAATGTTTTGATCATTGACGATTCAGCAAGTCTGTTGTTCGTATCAGATTAGCTTCGTGACTGATCTAGGTGGAAATTAAGATCAACAGGTTAGATTCGAGCGACGTAATGCTACAATTTGTGTCAGGATTTCGTGACATGATAGAACTTCAGTATTGGTTGAGTTCATTCTTTGGTGGTGTAGTTTTGAGTCGTTTGTCAAAGGTTGTGGATAGAAGAAGCCGGTTGAATCAACCATAGAGAAGAGTTTGGAGAAGTTTTTAGTCCAGGAGAAATAAGTTTGGTATCGTGCCAGTTAGAGAAGAAGTAGTATTCGACAGAAGAAAAATAAAGAACTAATATTAGTGCTAGATTGAATCGGGTTTCTGCATTATCTTCTGTATTTCTCTGACGTGTTGAGTAGGTGAAGATAGAGTTTACTGTAGACTTGGTGGAAAAGAGATAACTTGTGAAGCACACAAAAATGTGTTTTGTCAATCAAGTGGTTGGAGTCGGTTTTTTGTCATACTTATGAGTGACTCCAAAAAGCGTAAGAAAGTTGATGAAGAAATATTGGTTAGGGTGGCCATGAAGAACTTAAGATTAAGTTCGGGCTACCAAAGGGTGAACGGTGAATGAAGAAGATATCAGTCTTAGTAAGAATTAAGAATTGATAAAAAGTACGGTTGCTATAGTTTAGTGATCAACAAGAGAAAGACTAATTAATTGATAGTGGGGAGGTTGTCATCAGAATGAATAACCCAGAATTGAAAGAATCTGGGATAATACTTTGTGTCTGATGAAAGTCTTATTGTAAGATGAGAAAGCGTAGGATAAATTGTTTGTTCAAGAGTTCATTTGTATTTTTCTATATGCTCAGCCGATTCTGTTATTTGTATACACTTTCATTGTTTAATTAGTTTTAAGTGTAGCTTACATTTGATATCATTGTTCAATTAGTTTTAAGTGTAGGTTACATTTGATATCATTACCCAGTGAAGCAGTTATTCTCTTATCTGGGTTTTGTATTATTTTCTATGTATGAAGATAAAATTTTCAATTTTATAGAATTTGTTTTTTTATTACATCCCATTTTGCGCGAAAAAAATTAATAACGTGAATTGACACGACTTAGTGTCAAGCAATCGTTTTTCTAAACGTATAACGCATATTTTATTCTGAACGCATAAGTAGTGTATCGAAAAATGATCAAGATTTGGTTATGACTTGAATTGAAATATTAATATTTTCGTTTGATGATTTTTATTGTTATATTTTTTTATCGAATATAAAAAATTAGTAATATGAAATAACGCGATATATTTCGGTATGATGAAATTTTTTTCTTTCATAAAAATTTTAACATCGAATACTTTTACTGAACGTATAACTCGTATCTTTTTCTAAGCGCATAACAGGAATGAGTTACATATATTGATTTAAATTTGATTATGACTTTGATTAATAAAATAATATTCGTTCTCGTTTGATGATTCCAATAGTATAATTTCTTATTAAATATAATTTTTTTCTGACGTTCGTGGATTAGGCCTACTGGGGAAACCACGTTAAAAAAAACGCGCCGGGTACGCTACCTCATAGGTGGTGTGGAAACGTGTGCACACATGTTTATGACAAAATATAAATCGAAATAACAAGAAATCAATAGAATTCCAATAAATAAAGTATACCAAAATAACTCAACAAGAATCCCAAAATAAAGTGAACAAGAAAATTTATTCGGATAAGATTGAAATCAAATGAAAGAATTTGAAGTATAATATGAGTTCTAAAAAACATGGGATAAATTTTGTGGTTCTGTGAGTTCATGATGGATGAGTTTGGTTTGTTCTCAACGAGTTTCAAAGAATCATGAGTTAAGGATGCAAGAAAAAAGAAAAATGTTTTGATCATTGACGATTCGGCAAGTCTGTTGTTGGTATCAGATTAGTGTCGTGACTGATCTAGGTGGAAATTAAGATCAACAGGTTAGATTCGCGCGACGTCATGCTTCAATTTGTGTCAGGATTTCGTGACATGGTAGAACTTCAGTGTTGGTTGAGTTCATTCTTTGGTGGTGAAGGTTTCAGCCGTTTGTCAAAGGTTGTGGATAGAAGAAGCCGGTTGAATCAACCATGGAGAAAAGTTAGGAGAACTTTTTAGTCCAAGGTGGAATAAGTTTGGTATCGTGCCAGTTAGAGAAGAAGTTAGTAGTATTCGACAGAAGAAAAATTAAAGAAGTAATATTAGTGCTATATTGAATCGGGTTTCTGCATTATCTTCTGTATTTCTCTGACGTGTTGAGTAGGTGAAGATAGAGTTTACTGTAGACTTGGTGGAAAAGAGATAACTTGTGAAGCACAGGAGAATTTTAAAAAAAAAGTTTTTTGTCAATCAAGTGGTTGGAGTCGGTTTTTTGTCATACTTATGAGTGACTCCAAGAGAGTTAGAAAGTTGATGAAGAAATATCACTTAGGGTGGCCATGAGGAACTTAACATTAAGTTCAGGCTACAAGGGTGAACGGTGAATGAAGAATATATCAGTCTTATTGAGAATTAAGAATTGATAAAAAGGACGGTTGCGTTAGTTTAGTGATCAATAAGAAAAAGAGTAATTAATTGATAGTGGGGAGATTGTTATCTGAATGAAAAACCCAGAATTCAAAGAAACTGGGATAATACTGTGTCTTATTGTCAGATGAGAAAGCGTAGAATAAATTAATTGTTCTGTATGCTCAGCCGATTCTGTTATTTGTGTACACTATTATTGTTCAATTAGTTTTAAGTGTAGGTTACATTTGATATCATTGCCCAGTGAAGCAGTTCTTCTCTTCGCTGGGTTGCCTTGATAAGGGTTTAGTATTCTTTTCTATGTATGTAAATAAAATTGTCAATTTTATAGAATTTGTTTTTTTATAACATCCCATTTTGCGCGAAAAAAATTAATTACGTGAATTTACACTACTTAGTGTCAAGCAATCGATTTTTCTAAACGCATTACTCATATTTTATTCTGAACGCATAAGTAGTGTTTCGAATAATGATCAAGATTTGCTTATGACTTTAATTGAAATATTAATATTCGTTTTTGTTTAATGATTTTTAATGTTATATTTTTTATCGAATATAAAAAAATTAGTAACATGAAATAACGCGATATATTTCGGTACGATGAAAATTTTTTCTTTCATAAAAATTTTAAAATCGAATACTTTTTTCTGAACGTATAACTCGTATCTTTCTCTGAGCGCATAACAGGAAAGAGTTTCATACAATGATTGAAATTTGATCATGACTTTGATTAATAAAATAATATTTGTTCTCGTTTGATGATTTCTAATAGTACAATTTCTTATCGAATATAATTTTTTTCTGACTATCGTGGATTAGGCCTACTGGGGAAACCACGTTAAAAAAAACGCGCCGGGTATGCTACCTCATAGGTGGTGTGGAAACGTGTGCACACATGTTTATGACAAAATATATAATAATAACTAGCTTCCGCCCGCGGTTTCGCCCGCTTAGTGTGTTGATATCTTGGGCTTTATTAGGAGCTTTGCGAAAGATCACATTTACGCTCTCCGGCGTTATTTCAAATATTAATTGAAATAACAAAAAGTTAATAAAATTCCAATAACAAAAAGTATACCAAAATAACTCTACAAGAATCCCAAAATAAAGTGGCAAGAAATTTAATTCTGATAAGATTGAAATCAAATAAGAGAGACTAATCTATATTTTTTCTTCAAATGAAGTAACTACAATAATATCCACTGCTACTTTGCTACTGACGCTACAGAAAGTCGGCCTCGAAAATCATCTGGGTATACAGGGTGAGCTTTTGACTCACATATAATTTAACAATCATTCGTGAGATGCATTTTTCATAAATTTTCAATAGCCTGTATCTGGTGCAGACAAAAAGTATTTTTTTTTTTCACTTCAGGAATCCCTCGTTAAAATTTATGAAGGTACAAATCATTCTCAACCTGTAGTGCTAACAGCTTGACTCTACATGTGATCCGATAACTATCTGACAATATGAGTCACATGGTCTAGTCTTTTCAACATTTTACATGAAAATGATTTTGGTTTTATAGTTATTATCATGGATATAGGGACTACGGTTATGAGGATCTAGAAACCGAAGCCAAAATTTGAGAATTTTCAATTGAAAACGTCAGATTAAAAAAGTAATCTTGATCAAAATATTCATTTCGGGGTGATTTCTTTATGGGTATCACTAAATACCAATAATTCATGATACCAAATATATTTGCAATTATAAGGTGGTAAAATTACAACAGTATCGAAATTTGGTCGAAAACAATCATAAAGTACATACCTTCATTTTGCAACGGAAAATTCTCAATCACAAAACGTAAGTTGAACCGTTTCTATTACAGCTATTTATGTGACTATGGGTTTTTGTACATTTTTTTTGGATAGTTATCGATTTTATCAGATTTCAATAGGATATTTCGATCCTAAACTGATAATCTGGTTCTGGGAAAAAGATACCTAATCGTGAATTAAGATTTTTCAATTCGATATATCTACATAGTGTACATTCGATTAAATGGATTAGCTTTTTATCAACTGCAAATACCCTCAAGAGAGAATTGATAGATCTTGACCCAATTTTTCGTTTGGGTAAAAATCGCCATTGCAGTAGCACTCACTCAATTAATATTATGTATAATCAGTCAAACTTACTATCTTGAAATTGATTTGCCAAAAAACAACCGAATTGGAATGACATTAAATTTTAAGATGAATTTTAATATAACAACAATAAAATTGAAAAGAGGACCAAATTGTATTTGATATAAATACACATTAGATGTTTTACGAGAGCTTAATTTCATCTCCTAATTCAATATGTGGGAATGAATTTCACCGGAAAATCTTAAATATTATTTTTAACATTCATAACAAGCACAAGACAGTATTTCTTTCTGTAGTATTGGGAAGTATTATGTTGACTATTCACAATAATTTACATAGTCCATGTATTGGAGTAGAATTCGAATTGAATTCAAACTTAAGCGCCCTCTGTCTTCTCACTATCTGAACTACTCATCATTGAATAACCAGCGTTCCCGGAGTATTCATCTCCTTTAATTTTTGAGATATATGGAAAAAAGAAAAAAACTATCATTCAATAGTGACATTACTGAACTACAGTTAAATATATTGTTGTATTCGCAAATTCTCTCATCTCAATCACAAGAGGTCAGTCGCTGCACCATTGAATAATATTGGCGAATCCAAAAATCTAAACTCCCTCTAGCGGCGAAATATCGCCCTAAGAAAACAAGTATACTTCGGAGTAATCCCGTTCAAAATACATGGTTTTTAATATAAATTAGTGATATTTTCGTTTAATATACGAAGATTGGTGTAATTATTAGGTTTTCTGAATAGTAGAATTGATGCTGAGAAACTATCGAAAGGTATTTATACGAGAATTATAAGTTAACATAAGATTATTCTCAAATTCATGTGTTAAATTTTAGGTTAGGAGCTATATTGAAGCTGAGCAGAAATAAAAAGATTCATTTGAATAATATTGGCTAGTGGAATAATATTTTCATCATGAGTGAATGAATAATAATGCCCTTGATATATTGAAAAAAGAGAAGCTTGGGTGAGAAGATTGAAGATGGGAAAAATGATTGTTTTCTCTCATCATTTTAGGATTGATAATCTTGTCATAGGTCTGTAGTAAAAAATTTTGTGAATAATTCATAATATTTATTTATATATCTTTTCAGCTTCAAAATTTCAGCAAATGAAAGCTCCTGAACTTAAAGTTATTGCTGTGACTTCTCGAAACTTGCGACGTAGTTAATATCCAGAAGAAATGAATAGGGCTTGTATGGCCCAACATAAATTGAGGAGAGAATCCAGGAATGATACTCTTAGGGATAAACATATAATTTCTCAATCAACAACTCAGTGTACTCATTTCCATGATTTTGAAAGTGGTGTGTAAATCAAAGAAAAAAATGCTGCAATATTGTCTGCTTTGAGTAAAGAGGAACAATATGTTGTGCATGTGCTATTCAAAATGCAATCTGTGAGATTTGAAAATGCAGAGGATGTATCTGAAGACAATGGAACAAGTGATTTGATGTGAAATTTTGTTAACGCCATTAAAAATGTGAAACAATTGAACTCCTTGACTGAATTTGCAAACACTGGGTTTGAAAGATTATAGGCGGGTTTCACAAAGCTTTAATTGTACGATTTAAAAACCTTATGTAAATTCGAACCAATGGAATCACTTGTTTTGAAATTTCAACGAATCGCGTTGGCTCCAATTAATTTAACGGTGGTGCAATCAAAGTTTTGTGTAACCGACCCTATGAGTTTTCAAACAATTATAAATTTTCAGAGGTTTGTTCTATATTTATGTCAGCATTTTGTTTTAGTCATTTCACTTTGACTTGGCAATCACATACATCTCTTCTGACTTTTTGGTGTCATCTCTGCCAAATTTTCCATTGTAAACAAATATTTTATCTATAATTGATTGTCATCTTAATATTGTGTGATGAAAGATATATACAATTTACATTTTAAAATTACAAACAAAACACAAATAAAGACTGGAAAAAATTTCAGAATCGTTTATTCATTTTGCAACATATGATTGAAGAAATGATTAAATGAAATGTTCTCAACCAAATTTTGTTCGTAATCTTCATGAAAGGTGCACCCACTTTCAAAAATGATTTGGGAAAACTTTAATAAACAATGAAGTCGTATGTTTCCAAATTCAACGGATTCATCTGAACCTGTGTGCAGCACGAATGATTCTGCTTCAATTGGATATTACTTCGAGGTAGTACTATTTATTTACGAATTCTGCAGAATCTCATGGATCTAGGAAATACTTTCAAATATATTATTCTACGTCATTTGAGTAATCCCAACAAGTGTAAAATATATTCATTTGACCAAAATAATTGTTCTTACAAGTAATTTTAATATCTTTGCATACAATTTTTTCATCATTCGTGGTGAAAACGAGTTCTTCTGAATTCGCCACATTTAATGTACAATCAGAAATGCATTAACACACATCTTAAAAGGCCTTTAAATCACTCTTAAAATGAAAATCTATTCATTTATTTCAAAAAAGGATATAAATATCCCGTTGTCTTTCAAAAATTTACAAAAAACCCCTAGCGCCACTCAGGCTGGTGGCTAAATTTCGAACCTAGAAAACAAGTATTTACAGCGCCCTCAACGGTAGTTGGATTCGCCAATAGAGAGCTGCCCTCTATATTTAAATCATCTACTGCCACAAAAGATTCTTACAGATTACATAATGCTTGACATTCAGCTTAAAATGGAACGTAGTTTTCCGTGACGCATTTGAAATTTTTGAAACTTGAATGACAGACAGGATGACACTAACCAAGTGAATTAATTGGTTTCTAGGACTACATATTTAGCATGTTTGTTTTAATTTAGTTATTATTCAATCAAGTTATAATATTATTTTCAGTAATTCCTCACTGCATAGTACAAAACTTGGCCTTACGACGTAGTTTAGGACACGCTTAAATACTATACGTAGTATATTCCACTCAGGTTATAATTGCATTGATAGAATATTATATGTTGATAACTTTTATAGCAGAACATTGATGATATATGTTTGAAAATGCGATCAAAAGAATCTTCAGTTAATAAATCGCACTTACAAACTCCTATGTCTGAGAGACAACAGTTGGCTCTGCTGATGCAAATGACTTCTGGTAATGAAAGTATTCCTAAGAGTCCTGGAGGTACAAATTACTCGTTTTCGAGGCACAAAGATCGCAATGAGAGAGGTGAAACACCTCTACATTTGGCTGCGATTAAAGGAGACATTGAACAAGTCACCAAAATACTCTCGAATAGAGCTGATCCAAACGTTACTGATTTTGCTGGTAAGGCATCAAAGCTTGAATTTATTTTTGAAGGAATGTCATTCAAGACCACTACTTGTACTCATGCAATCTATCTGAGCATTAAAAATACTTCACTTTCAGCCAACAAGATGAGTTAAGAAAACATCATATATATTTTTTTATTTAGATATCTGATAAATTTTGAATACTTCGTTCATTTCTCAAATAGATTTCCCTTTTTTTATATTCATAACATTTGAAAGTTTATGTGTAATATTTTGTCATTAGAAACTTATCATTATTTACTTTTTCATGAGACGCTCACTTTAGAAATAGGACAAATATTTTTATATATGAATAATATTGATCTAAATGGATGAAGAATGTGTCTTGATACAGTTTTGTTCATAGGATGGACACCACTCCACGAAGCTTGTAACTATGGTTGGTATGAAATAGCTTATAAACTAGTGCAAGCTGGAGCCAATGTTAATGCGAAAGGTTTGGATAATGATACCCCCCTACATGATGCTGTGATTAATGGCCATTTAAATATAATGAAACTACTGATAGAACATGGTGCCGATATCAACTTCAAGAATACAAAGGGAAAGAGCCCCTTAGATGTAGCTGCCCCATCAATTAAACCATATGTTCTGAATTCCAGTTTACCTATACCAGGTATGTTCAACTTCGATATAATAAAATGAATTGCCAATAACAAACGATCCTATTTCTCGTGATCAAGTTGGAGTTTAGAAAAGACATCCTTGAAAAGTCTTATATTGACTCTTATTCCACCTGTCATATCAGGTATTCATATCAGTACAATTTGAATTTATTTTTTTTACATGTTTTGGAAATATTTAAAATATAAAACAAAATATATTCATTTTTTCATCAGGTTATGTAGAATTCACAGATTCCTTTGATGTTGTCACTTGTCAGTCATTTTTCTTCTACTTCAGTAGATATCACATAGGGAACGCACTCATTTAAACTGTCATATTTGTCATAAATGGATGTATTTGAACTACTGCGTAGATCTAAGATATTGATTTTATGAAAAATTCGACGCGTACTCAAATTTCGCATATTTGCTGTCATTATTGGTGAAACTGACCTGTCTTTGTTGATAGTAAATAATTCATATAATTATTGTTCTATTGGATAATCCTCATTCGCATTTCCAAAGCAATTCAGAATAATCGTGCAATTATTTATTTCCTTTGTGTTCGTAATCACTAGAAACAATAAAAATGCGCCGAGCATCACAAATTCACAAAGGTATGTTAACAAAATGGCTCTTGTGGTCGATCATCCCATGTAGGTATTCCGAAAACATCAATAAAGATTTTTGTTGTATTATTGATTATATGGGGCCAATGAGACATACCGTGATCGGGTGGTTAATCGTTCATCTCCTGATATAACTGCATCGAGTCGAAGTTCCAAAAACTCCAGAAAAACTCTGTTTAATAATTGGGACAAAATCGAAATCATGCATTTTCAGGCTTTTTTTACGTTTATCCAACTATATTGGTGAATTTCACTCCGTATCTGAAATGAGAGCATGGTTTGGGTCTCAAAATTTGATGAATTCGGATATTGTGTTAATGTATAGAAATTTGGTAGGTGTTTTTGAAAGAAAAAAATGACATGAAAGAAGATGGAGTAGTAGGCATGGCAGGTGCCTCAATCTTCGGAATCTAAACATTCTCTAAGAAATTAGGACTTAAAGGGATTAAGTTATTTCCTTCTAGGCACTGAAGTTAATAACTTATTGCAATTTAGGGCTATTTTGACAAGAAACGTGTTTATTTTTGTCAATGTTTGGACAGGAAACGTAATAAAAGAATGTTACTAATTTAATGATCTTAATTGAAAGGATAGCAGTTACGAAAGATTGAAGAAGTACCATTTTAATATTTGAACTAAACTAAGGAGTATGAAGACCTCATGTTCTGTATTCAAGTTCCTTGTTCAGGCGATCAAAATTCAAATATTGATTTGAGCTAGTGATCATTAAGATTCTAGTAAAATCTTAAAAATGAAACATCTTTTCATTTAAATTAGCATTGAACAATAAGTATGATTTGTAGTTTTCATCATTGCATAATCTTGTTCACTATTGTTGATCAAATTCAAAAATTTATAAATCTTTCTGGCTAGAATCTATGGTACCCTCGAGGTTGCCCCCCAGAGGAAGAGAAGATAAAAAACTCACCGATAACAATAAAGCAAAATCTAATTCAACTGACGAAAATACCGACTCTACAAAAGGCGAGGATGCATACGAATTCAAATCTTCAAAAGAGCAAGCGGAACAAAAGACTTCTACAGAAAATGATCCATCGGGAGAAACCAGCTCTGCAGCACAGTCAAACTCGGAAGAAGCTTCGAAAAGGAGCTATGCGGAAATGAACGAAAATGTTGAGGAGAGCACCGAAGATGAATCGAGAAAAAAGAAGAGAAAAGATGAAGGGACTAAAGACAAAAACACACTGCGAGGGACTTCTCAGAGTAAGGGACAAGCCGGCAAACCTGGCACGGATAAAACGAACAAGAATTCTAACTTGAACGTCAATAAAGCAGGTAATATAAGAAATATATTTATTTCGAAATAATGAAAGATTCAAATAAGAAAACGATTGATAAAGTGTCAAGAAAATAGGGTAGTTAGATCGGAGCTACAAAAAATTGATACAATTAACTTATTTCTTAGAGTATCTTCCTGAAAATTTAATTTGGGTTTTCTCATCCAGTCTCTGAAACAAGAAACAATTAGGAAATTTTTTTAAAAAATAGAAGAAAGGTCCGTGCGTGAAAATTTGAGCACTAATTTGTCAGGGCCAAAACTTTATAAGAAGAAATTGTTGCCCAACAATGAACAAAAAGAAAACACTTCGAACTTTGAACTCTGAAGCGTAACTTTTCGGAGTCTAAATCAGACTCCTTCGTCAGACAATTTCTAGTTTTCATACAACTTTGTAGAATCGAGACAATATTTTGATTTTTTTGATTGACATTTGTCAATATATGATGAATGTTGATTAATATTGATTACTAGATGTTGATATCGTTATTTTATTTCAAAATTCCCTGAAACCAGTTCTTTTTTCAATAAATCCATCCAAATTCGATCTATTCCTACTGAACAATTGGCGAGATTATTAGCCTCATCCAGCAAAATACAAGTTGACTCCTTGATTTTTTTTTATAATTATCATATTCCGTCATTAGAATTTTCGTGCCATTGTAATTGCCGGTATTGGAACACACATGATCTGCTATCTGCCATCTACCAATATCTCTATTTTCTATGTTATTCTTATGTTCAAGTTTTCTAATTTCTAATGGTCATTATGTTTCTCCTGTATCAAATTTTCCACAAACAGGGAATATTGTAAATACAATTTCTTGATTTTTGGTTCTCATTCAAAGGTTTGATTTTTGTTAATAAAGATCGTAAATCATTTTTTGTTTTGAAAACAGTTCTTATGTTGAATTTAGAACCAATTCTTTTAATTTTTTTCTGAAAGTCCATGAACATAAGGAATTGAATTTATTAAAATTGGTTATTCTTGACGGTTTGTTGTTGGTTCTGATTGTTATTATCTTTTCGACGCAAAATTGTTCTCTCTAAATTTGAAATGATTTTTCCTATGAAATTTGTTGGATATTGATTATCCTCAAAAATATTTTTAATGAAATTAATTTGGTCATTTCGCATTCAGTTGTCAATGAAATTAATTGTGCTCTATCATAAAGGGTTTTTACAATACCTTTTTCATCACTCATTTGATGATTAGAATAAAAATTTATATATCGATTTCTTCTGACCACACTTGTTTCAAAATGATTTGAAAATTTTCTTGTCGGAATATCTAAGAAGGAAAGTACATTATTTTGTATTTATTGTAGGTTCTTTATTATTGATATGATTGAAAAATTTTATCAATTCTTCTCTGCCATGTTGCCAAATTACAAAAATATCATCGACATAACGCCACCAAGTCTTTGGTTTCAGTCAATATTTTTCAATATGGTTTTCTCCAGAAAATTCCATGAAAATGTTGCTCATTATTGGTGATAGAGGAGAACCCATAGCCATACCGAATCATCATCTAATTGAAAATATGTCGAATTCAGACAAATATCTAACATTTCCATTATCTTATCTACAGTTATTGTCGAATTTTCATGAAAAGTAATATCATCTATTAATTTTGTTTTTACTATTTCAAGTGTTTTATCGACCGGAACATTAGGAAAAAGATTTACTACATCGAAACTCACCAGAATATCAGTCAAATTCAGATTGCATTTTCTCAATTTTTCAAGAAAGTGTTGGGTGTTCTTCAAAAAACTGTCTGATTTTCCGGTTAGTGGTTTGAAAAATTCTGACAGAAATTTTGACAAGGAGATCCAATGGAACTTACTATTGGTCTTAAATTTTCCTAATTGTTTCTTGTTTCAGAGACAGGGAGAGAAACCCAAATGAAATTTTCAGGAATATGCAAAGACCTCCTAGACAATATTTCAATAGATATATTAGTATCATTCAATATACGAGATTTTTTATTCATTATCAAATAACAACCTGAATTGTGATTAATATTTGAAAAATTTCATGGCTTTTCAAAGAAATTAGTGCTGTTGCGACCAAATCTCATTTTGAAACGTTTTTATGATATCTCATGAAATTGTCCTTGAAAAACATCGAATAATTTTGCATAATAAGTTGCTTCAGACAAGAAAAGTCCGTGTCCCAGCCCCAAAGTAGCCAGTGATGTTGAAGATGACTCCAAAGTGGACTTGAAAGTACCGCCCTTGAAAATAGTCATACCTCAAACTAATAGTAACGAGCAAGAAACCGGGGTTAACAGAAGTAGCAAAAGCAGCTCGCAAAGAACTCACCAGGCACTTCCCTACGTTGTGCCAAGTTCGAGTAGCAACGATTCGAACAACGAGAAAGAGACTAACGCCAATTCCGGCCAGGAAGAAAATGCTACGAAAATTGATGAGAAGAAAGATGGCGCTGCGACTACATCTACTGATGATCAGGTGAGCGACATGTTTTTGAGGTTATGAAAAATACGGAAGTCGTTGGGTGTAGATTCTTTTGAAAGTATTGCTGAGCTCTTAAAGTAAATTTCATTTTTTTATTAATTTTTGAACGCCAATCGTGATATGAATACTGAAAATGGGAGAAGATTCTGCAGAAAAAAATTTGGTTGAGTAAATAACCAGTGTCATCACTTTTATCTTGCATTTTGTAAGTGTTAAAATAATGAAAAACTGGTATATTTCTTTGTGAAAGAATTTTTGCAGAAACAAAACTTATTCAGTTTGCACTAAGATCCCTGCTGAACAACAATCAGGTTATGTCAGGTGTCTTCCAACTCTCCGAAAAATTCGTAGAGCTGGGTATATAGGGTGTACCAAGTTGGACACCCTATTAGGAGTTTCTGGAGAACTGGACCTATTTGATATTGAGACTATGATATTGTTCCACATTATCTACCGACATTATCTAAAATATTCTTGGAGCCTTACCACTGTAATTTATATAGGGTATGGAAAATAATTTTCAAAAAATGTTTTTTCTGTTTTTTCGTTTCAAATTTTGATAGAGTATTCAATTTCGAATACATTTATATCAAAATCGTCGCATTCGTCAGATTACTTTTCAAAATATGAAGAAAAAAGGGAGATAAGAGTATTTGGTATTATGTTTGTTATTCCTATTCTAAATATCTTATGCGCAAACCATTCTCACATTTTCGAAGTCAAAGACTGTGGAAATATTGTGAATTACTAGAATTTTGAAAAATTTGTCACAGGGTGTTCCAAATGTTGAGTCAAAAATTGAGATCAATATTGGCTAATAACTTTCGTTTCTCGAATTAGAACCCTATTTTTTTATGATTGCATTGGATTGGATTTTCTCAGAAAAATAATGATAGTGTGGTAACATGTTAATGCTAATAAAATGAATACTTCTTGATCTATTCAGGGTTTTATGATTTTATGTCGTACATATCAACAATGATCCATGGTCATAAATATTCCAATAATTCACTAGTGACAGACCTTTTTTCTTAATTTATTTATCATTATTGATATGAATAAGGTGATAATATAATAAATATAAAACCACACCTCTGGCCTTGGAAATTTGACACATTTCACTCTGTATCGAACGAAAATGGAGGTTAGGACGCTTGTCAAAATATTTTCCAAAAAAATAATATATATATATAATATATATAAATAATAAAAATATGTTCCAAGTCGACACTATGTTGCGCTTTCTACATTCTTAGCAATTACGTATTTCTCAGAATGTGAATTTATTCAGAAAATGAATGAATTGGAAAGGATGTGATGGACGAAAATAATTAACATTTATATGAATTGATAGAAAGGATTCCTTTTCTAGTTATTTGCAATGAACCTATTTTCACATTTCTGATTTTTAAATCTGTTATTGAGGTTACTATCAAATCTTCAGCTGAATAATATTTCTGTTGGGGGGATGTTTATTCTCTTCAATTTGTCCAACTAATGAATATAATTTGATAGTTACCCCAATAACATATTTAAAAATCAGAAATGTGAAAATAAATTCATCCATTTTTTTTTGTTTTTTTGGAGCTTGAAAGCGTCTGACGAAAGTTTTGGTCCATGAAAAGTGTTTGACACTTATGATACTATTTTAGAAATAATATTCTACAAAACATATATAAAAATCAGCCATGTGAAAATAAGTTACGTCAGACAGCTCTGGGATCTTGGACTAGAATAAAAAAATCCTAAATAACTCAAGGATTATTCATTGTAGGAGCATCAAAATGTTAGAACACTATCATTATTTTTCTTTGCAGAATCCAACGCAATTATAAGAAAGTAGGGTTCTAATTTGAAAAGAGAAAGTTATGAGCCAATCTTGATCCCAATTTTTGACCCAACATTTGGAACACCTTGTGACAAGTTTTTCAAATTTCTAGTAATTCACGATATTTCCACAATCTTCGACTTCGAAAATGTGAAAATGGTTTGCGAATAAGATATTTAGAATAGGAATAACAAACATAATACCGAATACTCTTATCTCCTTTTTTTTCAGTTTTTTCTTCATATTTTGAAAAGTATTTCGACGAATGCAACGATTTTAATAGAAATGTATTCAGAATTTAATACTGTATCAAAATTTGAAACGAAAATACAGAAAAAAAATTGATATTTTTTTTTCCATACCCTGTATTAGTGAAAGTGGCTTTAAAAATATTTCAGCTCAGTAAATAATATCGAACAATATCACAATCCCAATTTTCAGATTCCAAATAGGTCCAGTTCTCCAGAAACAACTCATAGGCTGTCTAACTTGGTACACCCTGTATACTGTCTTTTCCTTTCAAGATAACAAGAAACTAAGGTTAAAGGGTTGATGAATAAGAAAATGGTAAATTAAGCAGCTTTTATGGTCATTTCTGAATTCTTAATATTAATTCAAATTCGAAAAGTTTTCTAACAGGATCATCAAATTATTTTGCACCTGAATACTATGTTTAATATTCCTCAAAGAATTTCTCATGACATTCAAATAATGTACTGAATTTAAGATAATTGTTTACGTTATTTGTTCATATGAAGTGCAAGCTAATTGAGAAGAAAATTTACAAATAGCCAATTTTTGAATTAACAACAAAAACATTGTAGTACAAAGAACAAAGGTTGTTGTAAATTAAAAAAATTTACCTTAGTGTGCTTTTCTTTGAATTGAATGCAACTGCACTTTGAATAAGAGTTGAGCTCTACTTTCAAAAGGTTATTACCTACTTTTCTCCTTTTTATTGAAAATAGTATTTGGGGCGATATATTTTTAACTTTGGCAGAAAAAAACTTTCTTTATTGAAATACAGAATGCCGATTTATTTCGGAAGAGAGCTCTGATATAGTTAACTGTTCATTTTCCTCTTTCAAACAAACGAAGTTGCACACAAAAAAGAAAATTAACATACGTAAACTCTCGAAGTGTGTGATCGACAATTTGAAACTGTGAACCTGATCATCTGGACTGAATGATTTATTTTGAAACGGGGCTCGTTCTCAGCGTGGCAGCGTAAACCATCAAAGGGTGCTTCGAAGCTCACACAAGAATGGCGGTCAATCTCAAATACCGGATAGAAGTAGCAATAACTCTTCTCCGCAACTGCACAGATCACACTCGCCTTCTCCCTCTGCCTCTCCCACAGCCTCGAATGCATCAACTGACGCGCCAGTAGCGACCAGTTGTGCGTCGGCCAATACCGTTACAAAAACCTCGGAGTCTCAGGTAGGAGTTGTCGTATCGTGTCTCATCAATTAATCTTCGCCTCATTCTTCATCATTTCCTGGTGATATCTGTGTTTTAAGTTATCATTGCGTTTCCTTTGTTGTGAGACATTCATTTGTTTTTTTTTTTAATAAGTATATCGAAATGCATTCTAGCTGAGAAAACGTAAGGGTGTCTCGTAGGAGACAATGGATGAGTTATTGGGGGATTTTAGTGTTACTAACAATATTTGAAGTATATTAATGTAGATTAGTGAATAGACTCCATCAGTCATCACAGTTATAATACATAAGAACAATCTGGATCTACAACTCGTCCAAAAAAATAATAAGATAAAAAATAAAAAGATCTTATTTACTAATAGATAGATACAGATATTTAACTCTGTTCTTGTATGAATGAGCATTGGTTGTATTCAATACTAAACCTTCTCAGATACCTCCAAATGAACACATCAAATGTGTACACCATGGTTATGTTCGAAAGCATTCAACTGTTAACATACAGCAGAGAGAGCAGTTGGGTACAGTTGAAAATTTGCTGAAAGCAACGTTGAGTTCTTGACAAATCTGAACAGTCGAGTGATGCTGAACGTAACCAACAACTGTCGCCATTCTGTGGTTGCCATCTTGTCTTTTGCTGTGACATGGGCCAATCAGAATTCAAGACAATGACAACTACAAGAGACTCGATTTTATTGGCTCCAGCACACATTAGTTTAGTTTAGCTCTGAATGAAATTCCATTAGAGCTATTGTTTTTGAGTGCATAGCTGAAGATTAATTTGGACAGAGAAAATTTGGAATAACATTGAAATGCGTTGTTGAAAAAAAAATTATATTTGAACAAAATTATGAGTACCCATTTAAACAACCACGTATTACATATATCTCATTATCATTATGTATGGAAAGTTTGTGTGAAATATCACGTGTTTGCGAGAGAGTAATAAATGTTACTAATAAACCAAAACAATGCTGTTTGATTGTTTTTTGTTTTGTTTCATGTTCTTCTTTGCATTCAATGGTGAAAAATTTGAGTTTTTTGACTACGAGAACCCTAGATTGTCTGCATGAAAATGTATGCAGGGTGTTTCCAAAAATGGTGATCTCTTTTCTCTGGGATAGATAGAAAAGTGAAAAAAAATTGGGGTTTGTTCAGTAAAAAATTTTCGTAACGCCATCCGTATTCAAGGTAAAGGGCGATAAAGAAAAAATTATACCCTTTTTGGACGATTTTGCAGAAACTACTGGCAACATTGAAATTAAATTTTGTTTTGGAAGCTGATACAATGATTTTGTTTATATGTCTGATTTTCATAGAAGGCGCTTGTTACACGGTTTGTACCAAACAGTATTTGACATAACTTTTTTAGCGCCCTCTATCAGAGTCAGGCATAAAACAAATTCATTAGATGTATCAGCTTCCAAAACATATTCGTATAGAGTTTCATCACAATGTTGCCAGTAGTTTCGCAGAATCGTCAAAAATGTGTATAATTTTTTTTTATTCAACGCCCTTATCCTGAATACGGATGAAGTTACGAAATATTTTTACTGAACAAACCGCAATTATTTTTAAATTTTCTATCTGTCTTAAAAGGCGGGATCAGCTTTTTTCGAAACGCCCTGTATATCTTCAGATTGAATTAATTTAGCATTGGCCGAATTTGAGTGAGATTTCATACAATGTTATTTATTCATTATGTGAAATCTAAGAAAATTTCTATTGTTAACCTTTATAGCTTTGAATTTTCGAAATTTCAATAATTCACTATCATTTCAACGAATTGTTTTCTGTGATAAAATTTCTCATATTTGAAATATATCCCAATCTAAACTATGTCATGAAAAAAACAAATTTGAATAACTAACTGTTACTAATAAATCTATTTGTTATTTAGTGAGCAACTAAAACACTACATTTAGAAATCTCTTTATTAAAAAACGCTCTTGGTACTTCATCCGCCTTGTATGCTTTGTTTCTCCAGCTAACAAGCCTGTAGAATATTTGAGGAAAAATCGAAATGTGATGATATAACTGTTTAAAAAATCAAAGTCGTTTCGAGAAGTCGAATTTCATTTTCATGAATTTCTAGTGCAACCTTTCAATTATGAAATTCAATGTTTCATATTTCAGAAATGTAGCTAGAGAAACAGACAAAAATGAGGGCAGTCACTGTACATTTATTGATAACTTCAAAGCTTAACCTTCATCGTTGTTGGAATATGTTGAGTGTGTAATTTTTTATATGTTTTGTATGCATTTTGGCAAGAAAAATTGCAATCACGTCATTGAAAAAACTTCAAACTCAATTTCTCGATTTTTATCTGGTACCTAATTTTTTTTTCAGTCAAATAACGAGAACGAAGCTTCATCTTCTGCATCGTCGGCTTCTGCAAATGCTCCAACGGCAACTCCAGCTCCGGTTGAGTTACACCCAAGAAAAAGAAAAATGAAGCCCAACAAAGAACCGGCAGCTTCCCCTGCAGATAATTCCGATGTTTCTGCCGAATCCCAAGTACATCCTCACGAGCAGCCAATCACCAATTGCTACCAGTTATTCTTAGACATTAGGAAGCAGGTAGCTTGATTTACTTCTGGAAGATATTTCGATCAATTACGATGCCAGAAACAGAAAAATTTTCCAAATTTTCTGGTGTTTTTCAACAGGCTGCTGTATCTCAGAGAAAAGTGGTCGTGTGAGAATTAGAAAAGTCAACTTTTGAAGCTTGAAGACTCTAGTTTCTGAATTTATTAGTTGACAATTTTTCAGAGTACTGGTAGCCATGCAATCCTCGGTTGAAGCACGAAGAAAAATTTTTTTATAATTCTCAAATTTTTTTTTTTGCTCTAAGCGCATGATAAAATTTTTTTCAGCTAGACCGATGCAAAGGCCGCATGGCTTGTTTATTCAGCTCTAATTTGTTTTTCACTACCCTCGGAAATGACCATTTGTCTTCGAGATATCGAATTTTGAATACAAAAGGACCCTTTTTCACTCAACTGCCGATATCACCGGAACTACTGAATGCCTAGCAAACTGACAGCCGGTTTCTTTTTCTGCAGAAAATTTCCTGCAAAAATCGTTTATGTCTGATTAAAAAAAAATTTTTTTCACCTGTAAACAGTAATGTGAAAAAAGAACAAGAAAATGCCATTTTGCCATTTGTTGGTTGACGGACTGTATCTTCGTTAATATTGGGGGGAAAGCTAAGGTTATAAGAAAATTTTACAGCCTAATGTACCCTAAAGGCCCTTTCAAATCGGTAGATCGATTGATTAAGCGATTTTCCTAGACCGATTGATTGAAAAAATTTTTTCAGTGAGAATTTCTATATTTTTCTCTATATTTTCAGAACATAATCCGAAATTTTTTTCAATCGTAAAAAAGGCATTTTCAAATATTCGAGATTTTTAAAAAAAAAATCCTTCAATTGTTTTATGATCTCCAAAACACTCAATATTGAGTTAAAACTGAAAAAAATAATCGATTCATGAAAAGGAAAGGTCAATTATTAAGGAACGAAAATTCTTGTTTCCTTAATTTTTTCAGAATTTCAATCAATCAGTCGAGGAAAACGCTGAATCGATCGATCTACCGATTTGAAAGGACCTTTGGGGTACATTAGGCTGTAAAATTTTCTCATAACCTCAGCATTCTCCCCAATATTGACGAAGATACAGACCGTTAGCCAACAAAAGGCAAAATGGCATTTTCTTGCTATTTTTCACATTACCGTTACAGGTGAAAAAAAAATTTTTTAAATCAGACATGAATGATTTTTGTAGGAAATTTTCTGCAAAAAAAGAAAGCAGCTGGCCTTCAATAGTTCCGGAGATATCGGCAGTTGAGTGGAAAAGGGTCCTTTTGCATTCAAAATTGTATATCTCGAAGACAAATGGTCATTTCCGAAAGTATAAAAAAGCATATTAGAGCTGAATAAACAGGCCGTGCAGCCTTTGCATCGGTCTAGCTGTAAAAAAATTTTCCACGCTCGTAGGCAAAAAAAAATTGAGAAATTTAAAAAATTTTCTTCGTGCTTTATCCGAGGATTGCATGGCTACCAGTACTCTGAAAAATTGTTAACCAATAAATTCAGAAACTAGAGCCTTCAAGCTTCAAAACTTAACTTTTCTAATTCTCCTACGACCATTTTTCACTGAGATGCCTGGTGAAAAACACTTAAAAATTTGGAAAATTTTTCTGTTCCTTTAAATGTTGCGAGAAGTATTATATACTTCACATCTTGTTTGATTAATTTAGTTATCATCGAAGTTTCGTTTAACAATGTACTTGACGAAATTCAACTTCACTTTCAGATTGAAAAGAGAAGAAAGGGTTTATTTCCGGTACAACCAAAACCTCCCCAAGGATTCAAGGATTACCTGCTGAATAGATGTACTTACGTCCTCGCAAACACCACCTCAACCTCTCCTAACGTTTCTTACCCCCCAAATCTTCCTCCGCAAATGAAAGATATTTTTACGGAACAGGAGAAAGAGAGATACAGGCTGAGGATGCAGGTATAATTTTTTTTTTTTTTTTTTTCGAAAAACAATTGTTGATTTCGATCTTTGCAGCATGTGATCGAGAAGGAAAAATTGGTTCTTTCTGTTGAACAAGAGATATTGAGGGTGCACGGTAGGGCCGCTAGAGCATTGGCCAATCAATCTCTTCCCTTTTCAGTCTGTTCGATACTTAGAGATGAGGAAGTTTACAATTTGATTACTCCGGAACAAGAGGAGAAGGATCGAAATGCTAGGTCTAGATATAATGGTGAGTCGAAGAGAAAAATGGTTAATTCACCCCTATTTTATTATGAATTTTCTATCTTATCCAATATTAACTTGAATTACGTTATACCAGCTGTTTGAGTGACATTTTGATGGCTAAAACTAACCTCAAATTTAAGTGATTCTGTAATGACTACTTAAATATTTGAGGAGGGGATTCTAACCTAAAATAATTTGTCAAACTCTTAAACCTACTGCAGAACATTTGTTGTTTTCTATTAAATTTGTCTAATAATGAATAATTTTGATGATGGATTCATTACAATTGAAAACAGACGCGTCACATGACAACTTGGAAGTACTTGAAATTGTAGAACTAGGATTTCCTAGAAGAATATATGAAAGACATTCATATTTCAAAGAATTGGATGAGCTGTCTTTTTTCTGAAGGTTTTGTTTGAAAAAACAGACTGCCTTTCATTTATTGACATTAATATAAAACCGACTAGAATATCCTTTGTCTTTGGGTAGAGAGAGTTTTTTTAAAAGCAGGTTCAGCCAACTAAACGATGATTTTTGGCAATTTCAGATGTTCAAAGATCGCTACGGATTATTAATGAAGGGAAATCATCTCTCATATATAAACCAAAAAAATTGGAATTTCTACAAGTCAATCTAAAGTTGACTGATGCATGCAAAATGACAGTAAAATTACTTTATTGAGCTAGGGTACTTGAGATTCTATTGAGTGACAGTCGTGCAACTCTCAATAAATTTAAGCGACCATTAAATTTAGGAGAGGCTTAGTTAGGTAATCATTTTAAGGGAAATTGGTGCAAATGGGCTAAATACATACCGAGTTATTCACGAATATGGCTCTATAGAATATATTTAGGAAAGACACAAGATTCAGGACTGAAATTCTAAAGGTGAGCTTCAGACGACTTCTTGTATATTTTTTTGGAGGTTCTAGGACTTATGGTTTTTCCGGAAGTGATCTCAACTTTCGTTTTTCAAATGGGAAGACCCGTTTTTTATTGCATTAATATATTCTCCATTGAATTCCGAGTCTTTTTGATTGCAAAAGTTTGAATTTTCTCGAGAAAATGAAGAAATACGAAAAAAAAAACTCAAAATTGAACACTGTTGAAATACAGACACCTCATTAAAAATTCTCATTTTTGAGAATCTCCAAGAAGAAAGGCTGATGCTTCTTTTCCGATAGCGTGATTTTCAGAATATGATACAGGAGGTCACAAATTCTTTGACAAAGTTAGAAGTGACGAAACATCAAAAATTCGTTTTTTTCAAATTGGAACCCCATTTTTTCGAAGCATTTTCGAAATCTTCGTCGAAAAAAATAATAGGAGCATACGTCCAAGACTTTTATCCCAAAATGAATATTTTTCGAGATATTCAGGAAAAACGATATTTTCTTCAATTTTCAATCTCTGTTATCGAGAAAATATTTTCTTTAGTTCTGACGAGTTAAGTTCTTGAATTATCATCTGCAATGCGAGAGCAACAATTGCTCAACAATTGGTCTAAAATTCTCAATGTGAGTATTAGTGAAGTCAACGTAAAAAATTCTCAGAAATACGGAAAAAAATAATTTTTTATGCTTTCGAATGAATAATTAACAGAACATGTAACAATTTCATTACTGAAATATCAAATTTCCCTACCATGACAAAAAAAAATTCTCCAGAATTAAGAATTTTCGGAAATTATCCAACGTTTAAAAAAATAAAGAAAAACTTAACTCGTCTGAACTATAAGAAAATATTTTCTCGATAACAGAGATTTCCAAAAATTTCACTTGACCTCTAATTATTTTCCAGTAAAAAACACATTCGGAATGAGATTGAAAATTGAAGAGAAAACGTTTTTTCCTGAATATCTCGAAAAATATTCATTTTGGGATAAAAGTTTGGACGTATGCTCCTATTATTTTTTGACGAAGATTTCGAAAATGCTTCGAAAAAATGGGGTTCCAATTTGAAAAAAACGATTTTTTGATGTTTCGTCACTTGTAACTTTGACAAAGAATTTGTGACCTCCTGTATCATATTCTGAAAATCACGCTATCGGAAAAGAAGCATCAGCCTTTCTTCTTGGAGATGCTCAAAAATGAGAATTTTCAATGAAAAAACCTCAAAGTTGTCTGTATTTCAACAGAGTTCAATTTTGAGATTTTTTTTTTCGTATTTCCTCATTTAAAGAGAATTTTCTCGGGAAAATTCAAACTTTTGGAATCAAAAAGAATCAAAATTCAATGGAGAATCTATTTATGCAATAAAAAATGGGTATTCCCATTTGAAAAACGAAAGTAAGTCCTAGAACCTTAAAAAATAGACGAGAAGTCGTCTTGTTTCTTGAAGCTCACCTTCAGAATTTCAATCCTGAATCTTGTGTCTTTCCTTAAAATATTCTAAAGAGCCATATTCGTGAATAACTCTGTATAACCTGGTTGTTTGGAGACTTCTCACAATTCTGAAATATTATATCTTGTTCCTTTCATAAAAGGAATGATTTTAGAAATATCTTATTCCTTGTATTCTAGGAATAAAGATATTTTATCTTATCTCTCTTTATTTTATTAATTATTCAAATCGAAATAGTCGAGAGGTTGCTTAGAGATGAGTTATGAGATTATTACAATTTCAGGTCGTCTGTTTTTGAGTTGGCTGCAAGACGTCGATGACAAATGGGAAAAAATCAAGGAACACATGCTTCTGCGGCATCACAACGAAGCGGAATCCCTCCACGCAGTCCAAAAGATGGATTGGGAGTGGAAGATGATCGAAATGAACCTCTGCGATAGAAAGTCTACTCCAACTATAGAAGAACATCACGTTCCAATGGTTCATGTTAGCGACGATTTCGACTTGCTGCCCGCCTAATTATTCAAGGTTTCTTGAACTTGCTAACTGTGATAAATTGTACAAAATTCTATTTTAAGTTTAAAGGAAACTTTAAATTTGTCCCTATCGTGGGTGTTATTGTTTTTTATTTTTATTTGATTTCCAATATGGTATTTTGTATTGGTTGCGAATTGAAGAAAATAAAGAGTTTAAGAGATTATTATTTTTCAATCAAACTTGCTCGAGGAGTGTATTAGGACGATTAATAGTTGTAGTTGATAAAGTTTTTTTCCTTCTAGAGAAATGAAATTATTAATGGCATCATCAAGGGACTGAGATAAATTTTAACATACAGGGTTATTCACAAATATGGCTCTATAGAATATTTTTAGGAAAGACACAAGATTCAGGATTGAAATTCTAAAGGTGATATTCAGGTAAGAAGACGACTTCTCGTACATTTTTTGAAGGTTTTAGGACATTAACTTTCGTTTTTCAAATGGAAAGACCCATTTTCTCCATTGAATTCAGAGTCTTTTTAATTCCAAAAGTTTGAATTTTCCCGAGAAAATTCTCTTAAAATGAGAAAATACAAAAAAAAACCCTTAAAATTGAACTCTGTTGGAATACAGCAACTTCGAAGCTTTTTCATTAAAAATTCTCATTTTTGAGATTCTCCAAGAAGAAAGGCTGATGCTTCTTTTCCGATAGCGTGATTTTCAAATTGGAATCCCATTTTTTCGAAATCTTTGTCAAAAAATAAAAGGAGCATACCTCCAAGACTATTATCCCAAAATGAATATTTTTCGAGATATTCAGGAAAAACGATTTTGTCTTCAATTTTCAATCTCATTTACTGGAAAATATTTAGCGGTCAAGTGAAATTTTTGGAAATCTGTTATCGAGAAAATATTTTCTTATACAGTAGAACCTCGATTATCCGAGCTATTGTGGACCGAGCCGACCTCGGATAATCGAAAACTCGGATAATACGGACTTCATAAAATAACTCTGAAAAAATATGATATTTTGAATCAAATTGAGTTTTATTTACGTAAACAGTTACTAAAAAGATAAGTAAATACATATATTATATAAAAATAATACACAAGTATGTAGATATGTTCTTAACAAATGACAAGCACAGACATCTCGCAGCGCAAGAAGAGTTTGACCGTGTGAAATTGAACTATCCTGTTGCTATCCACGCGACTCGGATAAAGCGGGCTCGGATAATCGGGGTTCTACTGTAGTTCAGACAAGTTCAGTTTTTTTTTATTTTTTAAAGCTTAGGTTAATTTCCCAAATTCTTAATTTTGGAGAATTTCTTTTTTGTCATGATAGGGAAATTTGAATTTTCAGTAATGAAATTGTTAAATATTCTGTTAATTATTTTTTCAAAAGCGTTAAAAATTATTACAAATTATTTCTTCAATCTTGAGATTTTTTTACGTTGATTTTACTAATACTCACATTGAGAACTTTAAATCAATTGTTGCTCTCGCGTTACAGAAGATAATTCAAGAACTTAACTCGCCTGAACTATAGAAAATATTTTGTCGATAACAGAAATTTCCAAAAATTTCACTTGAACGTTAATTATTTTCCAGTAAAAAAAAAACATTTGGAATGAGATTGAAAAATGAAGAAAAAATCGTTTTTCCTGATATCTCGAAAAATATTCATTTTGGGAAAAGTCCTGGACATCCAAATGGAGCTTTTAAAATTTTAATTTTTTTTTGTAAATCATAGACAGTATAGCAAGGAGTAAATGAAATTTGGAGAAAAAAATCGTGAAGACATTTTTTTTACTTAAATATTTTAGTCTTTTCTACACAAGAGCATGTATATTCAGAAAGATACTCCAATTTATAAAACTATTTAATATTATCAACAAATTTCCACTTAACATAAATATGCATTTTAATGTATTACTTTACATTTGATGTTTGCTAACAATTTCATCGATATTTATCATCGACATTACTGCGTCTGTACTTGTGACTCTTGAAAAACTCAAAGTATTTCCTTCTGATGCACTCGAATGTGATGTTTGTTCTGATTGATTTCCACTCTCGAAATTTTCAACGGTTCTCCTGTTTTCCTCAAGTATGCTGAGTATTTTCTAAAAGGAACAGTGAAAGATTCTATTGGAATATTTTACGAGTTCTTTGCTTTTCTTCTGAAGTTTTTTTTATTTATTTTTTTTCTTTATTGTTAGGCAACAATTTTTCAAAGAATTCTGCGATCTTTTCATTCATTCTTAATTCCAAGACTTCGAGAGAAAAGCATTGAGAAAAAACGTGAATGATTCTTTTTTCAATAATTTCTATTCAGACACTACTTACATTTTTATCCTGTGTACTCATCTCTTCCATTTTCTCTCTCAGAAAATCATACTGGGGATATTGTGTTACAATAGTTTGAAAACTAGCCGAAGCCACAACATAAGCACCATTACCTTCTTTTAACGTCACATTGCAAACGGCAACTAAATCGTTCTCTCCAACTTTATTCAACAACAAACAATTATTCGGACCTTCAACAACTTTAACCAATAAAAAGCTGAAATAAACATACTTAATGCAGGAACAGTCATAAAAAATATTCTCATTACTCACTTATTTTTTAAATCTGTTAGCCAGAAATGTTGGCTATTTTCCACTATATTAATTTTAACAATATAACCTGCAGTATCAAACTCTCCGAAAATGGCAACATTGGACATTATTTCAAAACTTGACAGTTCAACGCATTTTCTCCTGTACTTTTCATATTTCACTATACTATGTTTGAGAACTTGAAAATACGATTTTTTATTGCAGCTAAGTTCACCATTACACCTAAAATATAAACATAATACGTAGCGAACGGCAAAAAACGATATAATTAAGTGGAAACTTCCACACTGAAAAAAAGAATAAACAATGAATTTAGAAAGTATTTGAATTTATTATTGGAAAAACAAATACTTTTATAAACAGTTGAACATACCTTAATGTCAAGTTATAAAATGTAACTATCTGGTTCTCCTTCAATTGTTCTTGGTGTAAATTGGTCGCATCCCAGATGATACATTTGAATGGTTTCACATGATTTTCAGAAAAATCTATCACAGTCATTTGTAACAAAGGACAAACATTCCTTCGCATTATATTTACCTGGAATTATCAATTCAGATATGAACAATTGCTAGAATGATAGAAAAGAAAGCAAAATTGTGGCTTCAAAAGCTTTCAAATAAATATGTTGACATGACATGCGAGCCCCTACAATAAGTTAATTTTACTGTGCCTTTTGACTTCTCCCAAGGCCAGCAGTAAGTTGTCGAAATTTCGTTGAACATCTTTGATTGAGGTTATGTTTTTATAAAAAGATGACAACATTGAATATGCCAATTATTCAAAAGACATTCAGCAAAATCAAAAGAGTATATCAAAAAATCTCTGTAGATACACAGAATTCTAGAAATAAAAGAGTTTAAGTATATTTCTCAGAACTTACATTATCACCTTCTTCGTACTTTTTCATACATTCATTCTCGAACTCTTGAATTTTTTTATATTCCGCATTCTGGTTTCTCCATACTGCAATTATTGATATTACCGATTTGTTACCACTTGTAAATATGGTAATACTCACAAACTGAAGATTCCAATTTCTCACGATATATTATAGGGTAAACTCGAACTATATAAACTGTCACGCTGCCAATACCCCCACCATTCCAAACAGCACTGCTTAGTTTTATCGGTAAAGGCGACGGGTCTTTTTGATAACCCAATTTTGCAGACCAAGAAGCCCTTCTGGTGGAATTGAAGTAAATTTTGAGACGCGCTTTACGGGCTTGCTGAAAAGAATTCAACATATTCCACAATACAATAAGGTCAATTTTAATTTTAAATTAAAAAAAAATTGCTTAATCTCATTTCACTTCTTATAGATATTTGAAATTTCAGTAGTCTTCATTTTCAATTTTTTTTGCCGCCTTTCACTTAAAAAGGTTTAAATTCAAACAAAAATTTGCTCAATCTCATTTTACTTCTTATAGATATTTGAAATTTCAATAGTCTTCATTTTCAATTTTTTTCTCCACCTTTCACTTTAAAAGGTACCCGGATCTCAAAGGCAAT
Organism: Hippodamia convergens; assembly: GCA_038502775.1. NCBI lineage: Eukaryota > Metazoa > Arthropoda > Insecta > Coleoptera > Coccinellidae > Hippodamia > Hippodamia convergens. Next base: position 24,331,775 of record CM076608.1, read on the forward strand.
AAATACTCACTTCAGCTTCTAATGGGTGGCATCCTTCACAATTTAGTACTTCAGCTCCTGAAATTATCAACTTAGAACCAATTTTTATTTTCTGCTTATTGACTTGACGACATAATTGATCATCAATTATCGTTCGGATGCTGTACCAACCATCAGTTAATTCTAATTCTGTATCTTCGCCATTCTTAAACAAAAACACGTTCCATAATAATCCACTCTTAGTTTCATAATATAAAATATATAGAATATACTCAGGAAATATTATGCATACCAGTAAACATACCTACTTTTATAATATTCGAGATACAAAGTACCATTCTTTTCTGTGGAACATCATCCTTTTCATATATTTTTCTCAATGCCGGCCTTTCTGCATTGTAAATTTCCCTCAAGTACCTTACAAAATGAATTCTTGTAAATATAATGAATTCCAAAAAAAATTTTTTCAAATTCAAATATATTACCTGTATTTCAATTGTTTTATTACATTGTTTATGCTAAAACAACCTCCCAAAGTTGCAGGGAAAAATCTTTCATAACTTGCTAATTTCCATATAATCCATCTATAATGATTTTTTACCCAACCGTCAGGTATTAAATTTTTTTCGATATCTGGCATGCTTGCAAAAGCTGGTTCTATCTCTGATATTCCTATCAGACCATGTGAGTTAGGTACTAGTGTACAACCATCTTCAGTTGTTACTGTAGGAACTTCATACCTACAAATGAATGAGCAAGAAGAGATAGATTTTTAGATTAGCTCTCTCAATCCAGAAATCAGATAAAGTAATTGGGATAATTGGAAATGTACCATTGTCTGTTTTAATGGGAATTCCACTATAGTGTAGAAAATTTATTCGATTGGTGTTCACTGTGTATCAAATTGGGTGAGACTGTAGCTCAGCTATTATTGAAGATAGAGACATGCGATTTTCGCGACCCTGTGTCACTTTTTTGTAAAACTTTTAAATCCACGAACAGAAATATTCCAACTACTTTTGTTTCTGAAATACAGGGCGAAAACGAAAATGTGCACAATTTGAAGAAGTTATTATTTCTCAGGCCCTGTATAAGATAGAGAAAAAATTAAAGCTGCTTTTGATAGATTATTTCACGTCGAAGTCAGTGGCGTAGTTAAAAATTTCTTTCATAGCATTGTTTCAGAGATTGAGCACAAACTTGGAATTTTTCAGATAGAACATCCTGTATATATTTCAACGTCATATTTCTGCAATTATTTTTTTGAATACATTGATGTATCACAACCTAACCTCTGATGAATTTCAGAGTCAAAAATCAGTAGAATCCATATTATGTTTGTTTTTCAATAATAGGCCATGAATTCTTTCACATATTAATTTGATTATATTACTTTTTTAAAACGCCATTTCATTATATTCAATAATAAACTCAAAATATCACTCTTCAACATGAACTTGAAATTGTTGAGAATGGAACAAATTCTAATATCAATATTGAAATTTTTGATGCATCTCCAACTTTTATGCATTTGTGGAAGAATTCACGTCTTACTATTGAAAAAAAACAAACATAAATATGGATTTTTCTGATTTTCGAAATTCATTAAAAGTTAGGTTGTGATACATCAATGTATTCAGAAAAATAATTGCAGAAATTTGACGTTAAAATATACAGGGTGTTTTATCTGAAAAATTCTGAATTTGTGCTCCATCTCTGTAAATTTTTTTAACTACGCCACTGATTTCTACCTGAAATAATCTATTAAAAGCAGTTCTAATTTTTTCTCTATCTCATACAGGACTCGAGAAATAATACCATCTTCAAAAAGTGCACATTTCCATTTTCACCCTGTATTTCAGAAACAAAAGTAGTTTGAATATTTCAGTTTGTGGATTTGAAAGTTTACAAAAAAGTGATACAGGGTTCGCGAAAACCGCATGTCTCTATCTTAAATAGTATCTAAGATACAGTGCAGTCTCACCCAATTTGGGACACAGTGTACACTGCGTCCCATTTTGGTTGAGACTGCACTGTATCTCAGCTATTATTAAAGATAGTCATGCGGTTTTCGCGAACCCTGTATCACTTTTTTGTAAACTTTCAAATCCACAAACAAAAATACTTTAGTTCCTGAAATACAGGGCGAAAACAAAAATGTTCACTTCTGGATATGTTATTATTTAACAGGCCCTTTAGTAGATACAAAAAAAAACTGCTTATAAAAGATATTTTTACAAAAAAGGCAGTGCTGTATAAAAAAAAATTCAAGAAATGTTTTTAAAATTAGGCACAAACTTGGTATTATTTAAAATGAGCATCTTGTATATTTCCACTTCAAATTTTTGCAATTTTTCTCTGAATAAATTGATGTATCACAACCTAATCCTTAAAAAATCAGGAAAATCCGTATATTTATGTTTGCTTTTTTAATAGTAGTCCATAAATTCTTTCACAGCTGCATTAAAGTTGAACATGCTTAAAAATATCAATATTATTATTAATTTTTTTTTAATTTCAACATTTTTGAGTTTATGTTAAAGAGTGATATTTTGAGTTTATGTTATATTTAAAATCAAAGAGATAGGTTCAAATCACATGGCATTTTGAAAAAGTTATGATTCAAGTGCATTTGTGAACGAGTTTATGGACTACTATTAAAAAAACAGAAAAAAAGGGATATTTCTGATTTTTGAAGCTAAAATTCATTGAGAATTAGGTTGTGATACATCAATGTATTAAAAAAAAGAGGAAAAATTTTACTCAAAAATATACAGGGTGTCCCATTGGAAAAGTACAAGTTTGTGCCTAACCTCAAAAATGGTGCTCTAAAAACAATTTCAAATATTCCACGGACTTTTATATAAAAATATCTTTTATAAGCAGTTTTTTTTTGTATCTACTAAAGGGCCTGAAAAATAATTACAGCTCAAAAAAGTGAACATTTTCGTTTTTGCACTGTATTTCAGAAACAAAAGAAGTCGGAATATTTCTGTTTGTGGATTTAAAAGTTTTACAACAAAATGACACAGGGTCGCATGACTCTATCTTCAATAATAGCTGAGATACAGTGCAGTCTCACCCAATTTGGGAAACAGTGTATGCACACTAGTGTTTTAAAATTAAATATTTTGCAAGCAAAGCAAAACTTTTTTTTTTCATTCATGGGTCGCTAGAATATTGATAGCTTACTAGTAAGATGTCTTACCAATTATTATTGAAATGTATCAAAGCAGCATTCTGGGGATTAATTTGCAAAATAGTACTGTTTGTGTTTTCTTTGCAATCTGCTTGCATCTCCAAATTTTTCACATCCTTAAGATTAATCTTATTTCGTTTTTCTTGATGTTCCAACCTGGGAAAATTATTTCATTTTTTATTTAAACTGATGAAGGCATTGAATAAAACAAATTATCAACTATAAGAGGTTAGGTCAGATTAGGAAGAACATATAAATTCTAAACTTAATTTCAGGATGAAGACAAAATAGAAATCCAATTGAATAATACAGCTTCAGTCTAGTGGATGCCTGGACTGAAAAAAAAAAACGTTTTTCGACTTACTTGCATCTTTTATTTGACGTTTGCGCCTCTATTTGCACCCTTATTGCCTCCTGTTTCTTCATCACAAATTCCAGCTTCTTCTCCAAAATGTTCCGTTGTCGATTCAACTCTTCATCAATATCCTTCAAGTTTCCAGGTGTCGGTTTTTGGATTAAAAAAGGGTGGTTGTGTTCTTGAGGCGTTTCGTTCAAGAAAGAATCGTTCTTTTTGGTAAATCGGACAGGTGTAGATGAAAATCGTGGGGTTTGAAAATTGTTTCGTTTAATAGGCGTCAAATATGATTCTGGCATCACATTTGGACTTCCTATTTTGAGGTGCGAAGGCAGTTTGAGATCGTCAAAGTTTAAATCGCCGAACAAAGATTTGGCTTTATTCAGAGCAGCGTCTGATATTTTTCCATTTTTCAATGAAGATCCCCCTAATCTTCTTTTACTGGGTATACTTCTCTGAGGAGTCACATAATTTTTGTCGTCCTTAATTTCAGTAGCTTTTGGAATGTTCTCCTGCATTATTTTCATTTCAATATGGGACATTTTATTTTTTAAGGGAGTGCAACTGTTTTTTTGTGCAGAAGAGATGTTAGAAATATTATTAATTTCATTAGTTTTCAAGGGAAAAATATCAATTGCTCCAGAAGAATTATATTCATTCTTAACTTCATCTTTTAGTTCTTCATTACAATCTTCTGTTTTCAAATTTATAGTATTAAAATCAGGGATATCTTTGAAAATCTTATTCACTCCCAGAAGACTTGTAGAGGGTAATTTGATGGTTTTTCCAGAAGCTGTGGAAAAAAGTGAAGCAATATCTTTAGTGTTACATTTTTCTGTTAATTCAGGGCAATTCATATTAGTTTCATAATTGTTCTCAGATTTTTTGTATTTGCTGTCTATTCGTAATGTTGTAGTTGAGCCAATAATATTCTTGTCTAATTTTTTCGATGTAAGAATAGAGTCAGTGACAACTTCGTTTTTGCTCTCAACATTTTTCTCGTTTGAAGTTTCAGGAGTATTCTTAATAAAATCAGAAATGTTAAGGTCAGTTATATCTTTGAAAACACTTTGAATTTTAGAAAGTTTCTTAGGCGAAAACTTGATTTTTTTTCCAGAGGCAGTGGTGAATTGAGGAGTTTCCATTTTCGGTATCGAATTTTGTTTGTCAAGAGTAGAAATATTTTCATGAGAATTTGATTGAAGAACTTCATCTTCAATTTTTACGTCTGGAATATCTTTGAAGATAGATCTACATTTTGAAATTGACGATTGACATATGCTTATTTTTCGACCAGTAGCAGTAGTAAATTGTGGTACACTACCTTCTTCTTCGGTTTTCTCGAATATATGTGCGTTTCTTTCAATATCTACAAGGCAATCATCAATATTTTTAATTTCCTCTATATTTGAGCTTTCATTTCTAATTTTTTTCATTTGCAATGAATTAGAGCAAATGTTGACCGATTTTACTTCAGACTGTTCATGTTTTCCAGAATCATCACAAAGTCTCTCAATATTTTGAGAATTATATGATGATGTTGTAATTATTTTCTCACGTTTGTTATGATTATTACCTCTTGCTTCAATAGAGTTTATAGTGTCAAATTTCATATTATCCTTAAGAGTATTGCAAATCAATATTGTTTTAATGTATGTTTTGGAAGAAATATGTTGAATGATCCTTTTTATACTCTTGTATCTTTCAAATGTATACCTATATTCTTCAGCTTCAAATCCTGAGAAATTTTCTGTATATTTCTTTAGAGCAGATGCCTTTGTTCTATCAGTAGAATTCTTGGCTAAAAAATTATACTTATTTTCTCTATTGGTCTCTATCAATGGATTCAGAATTTCACCCATCAACGTTTTTGCGAAATTCGAACTCTTTTCACTACTATATAATGGTTTACCAGAAGCAGTTTGAAATCCTACAGTCTTATTATTATTGGATACTTTATTAGAATTGTTCTCAGATTGTTGAATGAACACATTATTTTTGTCGAATTCAGCTTCAATATCCATTAGCTGATGAACTTTTTGACCGGAATTGCTAGTCTCAGTTTCGGTGTTTGAATTATTCTGATTTCTATCCGAAAGTACTGATTCTTCATCAAATTTATCGCTCAATTTAATTTTAGCATTTTTTCGACTTCCTTTAGCCTTTATGAATCTTCTTTTGAATGTGCTGCTACCCAATACAGGTGATCCAGCTGTACTTGTAGAATCATTTTCACTATCCATCCTAAATCTTGTTAAACGAGGATACTCTTCCACCAGATACTGTTTACTCTGTTACATTGGGCATAAGGTAAAGTTCTACCGTTTTCATAATTCAGTATTCGAAATTATTCCATTTATGAAAAGAAGAAACTTTGAAAAACCAAAAGAATTGGAAATCGGAACATTTTGAATATTTTCTCTTTTGTGATTGTGAGATGATTCTTTTGAACTACGGTTTTTCAAGCTACAGTTTCAATGAAAGGGATTGAACTATCGTTTTAATTGTGTGTATGGTGAAAATTCAAGAGTTTCATTTCTATACTTTTAAAAAACTAGGTGAAATACATAAGTTCGAGGCACATTGAAATTTTCTTTTTTGATAGCAGCGCCTTTTAATTGCGGATCACAAATTTCCTCAATCTGTGGAGTTTCCCGCCATGCGATTTATTCGAATGACATAAGAGCGGTAGCGGCAAGAGATTCCGTAAATCTGTGTTGTTTAGAGTGGTGTTTTCAAATTTAAATAAGAATTGGGTGAGAAATATTTGTCAAGTAACGATCATCAGTAAAATCCTCATTAAACTTTTCAAAATTTGTCTGAATCATGTAATATTTGAGATGCTATTAATCAAAACATGTAGAGCCAAGGAGAATTATCACATCAGATTATATCTTTTCAGATTCATAAGTATCAAAGTTTAGTACAAAAGACAGCATGGATTTGCCTTATAAAGCAGAATATGCGAAATCTGGCCGTGCCAGTTGCAAAGGCTGCAAATCTCCAATTGGCCAGGGAACTCTTCGTATAGCAGTTCTGGTCCAGGTGAATATTTTACCAGTGCAAGATGAAGTACAAAGGACCAACATCTATAAACTCAGATGATTTTGTTTTCAGTCACCAATTTTCGATGGGAAAATGGCTAGTTGGTACCATTTTATGTGCTTTTTTGGTAAACAAAGACCTAAAACTGTTGATGATATAGAAAATTTTGAGACCCTTCGCTTGCCAGATCAGGAGAAAATAAGAGAAAAAATAGGTATTATATATAAAATAGTTTGGTAGTTTATTAGTAATGTAAGAGTGTGTTCAAATGAATTCAATATTATTCAAGCTGCTGCTGGCAGTATTATTTTGCCTGAGAAAAAAGGAAGAGGAAAAAAAAGGGATGCTTCAGCTGCTGCTTTAAAAAATGCTGCTCTGAAGGATTTTCTCATTGAATATTCCAAGTCAAGCAGAGCTACATGTCGTGGATGTGAATTGAAGATTATGAAGGAGGAGGTAAGTTATTTGAAAAATATGTTACAAATCATTTCAAGGAAAAAATATGTTGTATTAAACAAACAGATCAGAATCTCGAAAAAGGATTTCGAAACAGATGTTGGTAAAAAGTACGGTGGTCAAGATATGTGGCATCATCTTTCTTGTTTTGCCAAGATACGTTCAGACCTAGGTTTTTATGAAGCTGCCTCTGCTTTGCCTGGATTCAAAACTCTGTCGAAAGAGGATCAGAAAGAAGCCTTGAAGCAAGTTCCGTGAGTATTGCGTATATAATTAATTCAATCAAATTTTGAATTTTTGAAAGAGGGATTTTAAATTTAACAATTCAATTTGTAGTGCTATCAAGCAAGAAGACATTCCAGAAGATGTGAAAAAACCGAAATTAGAAGAGCCTACTGAGGAAGAAAAATTATTCAAAGAGCATTTGACGATCCTCTATAAGTACAGGGATCAACTGAGTAAATTGCATAAGCAAGAGATGACAGATTTATTGGAATATAACGATCAAGAAATTCCTTCAGGGAAAGATGCGGTAAGTTTGCATAAATTCTTCAATAATTTTTTTTTTGTTGGTTTCATGTATTAAACTGTCAAGTCATCAACCTATTGGCTTTTTTTTTCCTCACATTAATTAATCTTTTACTTCGGTGCAACCATTCAATATCTTACTAATGGATGTTTTTATAGATTAACCTGTTATTTTCGATAGATTCATCAAACAAAAATTATTTTTTGAAGAACAAACTCAGTGGTGAAAACAAATTGAACACATTTATTTGTTCTAGATGTCATAAACAAAAATTGAATTTTTTAAAATTTCAAAACAAACTGAAACAAAATTTTTTAAATTTCATAACAAACTAAAACTACATAAAAAATCTAAACCGAATGATGAAAAATCTTTTGTAAATTGCAAATTGCTCTTACTAGCTCCAGATCATCGAAAAAACTTCAATGTTTCTTCAAAATTAATGATGAAACATTTGAATAACGGTATTATTAATAACTTTTGTGTTCACTACGTTATGTGTATGTTTTATTGAATTTTCTGTCACTTACATCCAGTTCTATTTATATTCTCATATAGCACTTGATTTTATGAGAGTCAAGTTGGTCCAGCACTTTTGGATTTTCGAAAAAGTTTTTGTTGTGCTGGATTGTGCTATGTTTTTGTTTTGTTCCGTTGAAATTTTTTCTTAATTTCGTGTGGTTCTAGAGATATTCCTAAAGCGAAAAAATGTGCCAGGCCAGCTCTTTTAGAAAAATTGTATTCCAATGAATGAAAAAAATTGTGCTTCACATGTGCTGCGTTGTGCCATTCTAATTTTTCCGAAATTTTGTCTAGTTTCTCGAAAAATCGAAATTTGAAATGAAGAAGTGTGAAGTTTTTATTTCACACCAATTTATGCTATATTTGTGCTGTCTTGTCCGTGAATATTTTCTTGAAAATGCTTCTGATTTTCTGGCAAATCACGAAAATGAAATAGAGTCAGCCCTGCACTTTTTTTTCAAAGAAAATTGTTTTATATGTTTGTGCCAACTTGTGCTGGTCAGATGTCTAGAAAAAATCAATATATTTTCCCCTGATATAGAGAAAATGAGAATAATTGGTAGATTGTGGGAGAAATCAGCATACTTGGCAACAGTGTGTGTGAGTTGGCCCAACACTTGGATTTTCGAGAAAATTCTTCTTATGCTGAATTGTGCTAGGTTTGTGTTGCTTTATGCCATTGAAATTTGTATATTATTTCATACGGTTCTCAAGATATTTCACAGAATCTGTTGTACGAAATACTTGTTTGTTCAACAAATTTTGTAGAATATCTTGAGAACCGTATGAAATAAACACATAATTTCAATGGCATAAAGCAGGATAAACCAAGTACAATTCAGCAAAACAAAAATTTTCTCGAAAATCCAAAAGTGTCGGGCAACCTCACGCACATTGTTGCCAGTTATGCTGATTTTCCTACAATTTACTAATTTTTCTTATTTTCTTCATATGAAGGAGAAACTGTTGAAATCTGACCGGCACGAGTTGGCACAATTGCAGCAAAAAAAAACAATTTTTGTCCAATAAAAACGAAAAGTGCTGTGCTGACTTTTTTTCAATTTTCGTAATTTCCCGGAAAATCTGAAGAATTTTCGGGAAAATATTTGTGGCACATGAAACAAATGTTTCCATTCATTTGTGAGAAGAATTAACGAAAATGCTGGGATATCTTTTTTTAATTTCGAACTCGGAACATTTTTAGCACAATCTTTTTCAGTTATTGATATCCAATTTTTCGAAAAGTGCTGGCCGGCGAATGTATTCGTTTTTCGAGATATCTCGAGAACCACATGAAATTTACAAAAAAAAATCAACAGCACAAAGCATCACAACCCTTGCACAATTATTAAGAACAACAAAAAATTCTAGAAAATCCAAAAGTGCTTCACGCACATCTTTATTTCACCATTTTTTCAGATTTTAGATCGATTGGCCGATATCATGACATTTGGTGCTCTTGAGCCTTGTAAAATATGTAAAGGTGGTCAGTATGTTTATAGCAAACTAGGTTATGTCTGCCATGGCGATCTCACAGAGTGGAGCAAATGTAACAATGTTACAAAAACTCCGAGTCGTAAACCTTTCAGTGTTCCTAAAGAACTTGCCAAGGAATATTCGTTCTTGAAAAAATATAAATATGTACCTAGGACAAGAATCTTTAAAGAAGTCTGTCCTACAGATGCTGTTAAGAAGGAAGATGAAGATGATAAGTGAGTTTATTCAACTGATCAGGATAATTGTTTGCTTTTAGCAGCTATAGACATAATTTATGAAATGAAAAAGTAGTGTAGAATGTATGTGTTTGAAGTTAGCCCAGCATATTTAGATTTTCGAAATTTTTTTGTTTTGCTTTTGCTGTTTGAGCTGCCGTATCCCGTTGAATTTTTGCTCAATTCAATTGAAAAAGAAAAGCACTTTCGTTTTCCTCCTCACAAACGAATAGGAAAATTTGTGCTACATTTGTGCTGTAAATATTTTATCGAAAATTATTCAGATTTTCCGGCAAATTATGAAAATGATGAAAAAGTCAGCCCTGCACTCTTCTGTTTTCTTTTGACGAAAATTGTTTTGAATGATTGTGCCGCTCAAATTTCTAGAAAAAATTAACAAGTTTTCCCTCATATGGAGAAAATAAGAAAAATTAGTAAATTGTAAGAAAATCAACATACTTGGCAACAGTGTCGGGTTTGCCCAGCACTTAGATTTTCGAAAAAAAAATTGTTTTGTTGAATCGTGCCAGGTTTGTTCTGCTTAGATTCCAATGAATGAAAAAATTGTGCTACATATGTGCTGCATTGCGCCATTCTAATTTTCCAAAATTCTGTCCAGTTTCTCGAAAAATCGAAATTGAAAATGAAGAAGTCTGAAGTTTTTTTCTCCACACAAATGTATTCTATATTTGTGCTGTCTTGTCTTTAAATATTTTCTTGAAAATTATTCTGATTTTCTGGCAAATTACGAAAATGAAATAAAGTCGGCCCTGCACTTTTTTTTCGACGGAAATTGTTTTATATGGTTATGCAAACTTGTGCCCGTCAGATGTCAAGAAAAAATCAACAGGTTTTCCCTTCGTATGGAGAAAATGAGAAAAATTAGTAGATTGTGGGAAAAATCTGCATACTTGGCCACAGTGTGTGAGTTAGCCCAATACTTTTGGATTTTCGAGAAAATTCTTGTTGTGCTGGATTGTGCTAGGTTTGTGCTGCTTTGTGCCTTTAAAATTTGTTTATTATTGCAAGACATTGCTTTATTCTCAAGATATTTTACAAAATGTGATGTACGTATTTATTCAATAATTTTTTTAAATATCTTGAGAACTGTATGAAATAAAAAAAAATTTAATGGGACAAAGCAGGACAAACCTAGCATAATTCAGCAAAACAAAAATTTTCTCGAAAATCCAAAAGTGTTGGGTCTACCTCACACATCCACTGTTGCCAGCTATGCTGATTTTCCTACAATTTACTAATTTCTCTTATTTTCTGCATATGAAGGAGAACCCGTTGAAATCTGACTGGCAGGAGTTGGCACAATTACAGCACAATCATATAAAAGAATTTTTGCCGAATAAAAACGAAAAGTTCTGTGTTCCTTTTTTCTTATTTTCGTAATTTGCCTGAAAATCTGAAGAATATTCGGGAAAATATTTACGGCCCCAAACAACACAACTTTTTCCATTAATTTGTGAGAAGAATAAACGAAAATGCTGGGGATTTTTTTTGTAAATTTCATGTGGTTTTCGAGATATCTCAACAAACGAATAAATTTGCCAGCCCAGCACTTTTCTAAAAAATTGGATTCTAATAACTGAAAAAATTTGTGCTAAAAATGTACTGAGTTGAGATATTCGAATTTTTCATAAAGTCTCTGTAGTTTCCGAAAAATCGAAATTAAAAAAAAAGTTGCCCAGCATTTTCGTTTATTGTTCTCACAAATGAATGGGAAAATTTGTGTTGCCTGGTACCGTAAATATTTTCCCGAAAATTCTTCAGATTTTCAGGCAAATTACGAAAATGAAAAAAAAGTCAGCACAGCACTTTTCGTTGTTATTCGGCAAAAATTATTTTGAATGATTGTTCTACATTAATTGTGCCAACTCATGCCGGTCAAATTTCAACAGTTTCTCCTTCATATGAAGAAAATAGGAAAAATTAGTTAATTGTAGGAAAATCAGTATACTTAGCAACAGTGCTCGTGTGAGGTTGGCCCAGCACTTTTGGATTTTCGCAAAAAATTTTGTTTTGTTGAATTGTGCCAGGTTTGTGCTGCTTTGTGCTATTAAAATTTTGTTTTTATTCCATACGGTTCCCAAGATATTTTACAAATGTATTGAACAAACACGTATTTCATTCATCACATTTCGTGAAATATCTTGAGAACCATATGCAATAATAGACAAATTTCAACCTCCACATAGCAACATAAACCCAGCGCAATTCAGCACAATAAGAATTTTCTCGAAAATCCAAAAGTGTTGGGCCAACTCACACACACTGTTGCCAAGTATGCTGATTCTTCCCACAATCTACAAATTTTTTCTTATTTTCTCCATATGAGGGGTAAACCTGTTGATTTTTTCTGGGCATCTGACCGGCACAAGTTGGCACACTTGCGGCACAAACATAAAGCAATTTTCGTCAGAAAAAAAAATGCAAAGCTGATCTTCCATCCATTTTCGTAATTTGCCGGAAAATCTAAGTGCTTTTTCAAAAAGTGCTAGACTGCCACATTTTTCGAAATATCTCGAGAATCACATGAAATTAAGAGAAAAATTCAATGGCACAAAGCAGCACAATCCTAAAAAAATTTAGCACAACAATAATTATCTCGAAAATCCAAAAGTTTTCGGCCAACATCACAAAAATGTAGAATTTCTCTTTTAAATTAAAAAATTAAAAGCGATAGTTCTTTTCAAAACTCAAGAAATAGATTTTCACTAACATGAGAATTTTCTCAATTGAATGAGATTCATCTCAACGCAATTAGAAGTTCTACAGGAATCGATAATTTTCAGACCTAGAGTAGAAAGAGTCGCTCCCCCTCTCTATAACATGGAATTCGTCATTTTGGGCAAGCCCCAAAAAGGTAAAGATGAACTGAAGAAGCAAATCTCAAAGCTCGGGGGTAAGGTCGTCACTTCTATACACGAAAGAATAATGGCAGTGATAGCATCTCCGGAAGATGTTGAAAAAATGGGTGCCCGCATGCAAGAAGTTAGATTGAAGGACATTCAAGTTGTACCCGAATCTTTTGTGGACGATGCGGTTGGTAAAACTGGCAAAATCCCTGATTTGATAATCGAGAAGAAGATCTGCGATTGGGGTTCAGACGTAAGTGGAACATTTTAACGTAGACTCAAGTTGATTTTTTGAATGGGAATAGAAATCCGTTTTGTTTCAGCCCATTATTCAATCTATTCTTGACTATTTTCATTATGAATCCATCTAATTAATAGTAACCTTGTTTATAATTTATAAATCTCCAGTTATTCAATGAATTGTAATTGGGGGAGTTTGCTGATAGAGAGCGCTTTATTCAACTCCTCTATTATTATATTTGTCGTGATAAAATCTCATATTTGTCTACTCTTATCTACAACATTTGTTACATTGGATTTTGAAGAATCGCATTCAGTGTCCAATTTGAATTGAATTAATTAAATAAGCGTTTCAAACTATAGCGCCCTCTATCGTCTAACTCCCCCAACTGCTGTCCATTGAATAATTAGAGTTATATAAACAATGATAATGATTTGTATTAATTATTCTAAGATACGAACCTGAATCGACCTTCACCGAGCTGAGAATAGAATAAAACCTATTTCATAATACATTTCCTATATAAGAAAATATAATGAAAATTTTCTAAAAAAATCTTGCACATGAAATTTTTAATTATTTTTGAAAAATGATTTTTCATAAAATTTTGCAACATCAAGATGATGAAAAATTTTATAGTGGTCTTACAGTATAAAACATGTAGAATGTGCTGACATAGGGTTGTCTCTTTTTTACCTGGACCACTGCCTACTAATTCTAACAGACTGGAAGGTTAGACGTTGCCATTGTTACAATCGGGGTGACAAATAGCACGCGTAGATATAGACAGTATACGGATCCTGCAATTCGCACTGTTTTCGAAATAGTTTCGAATTTTTTTCAATTCACCATGAAATAAAGAACTGTAGGGAGGAAAACAAAACAGCATTTCGTTTATCTGCAAATAATTTCTCAATATTTTTATCTATCATCCAGAACTCACCATGAGGAGGTAGCTGTTGTATTGAATTCCACAAGATTATAATCAGAATGAAAATTATTTTACTTTCTGCAGCGAATAAAGTAGGTAAATGAACATCAAAAGAGGAAAAAAAAGGCCCAAATATACCTGTCATCTAATAACCACTTGAAATTAGAAATGGGTACGTTTAATTCGTCTTCAAATACGACTTCGATTCTCAAATTACTCAAGATCTTAAGCCTCGATGATATTTGCGGAAATGCCCCCTCAAAATTTATATTGTAGAACTGAACAAAGTCATTTTCTTTAACGTTGGGATCAGTTCTTTTCGGAGTAACTGAAGACGCCATGTAACTCGGTCGATTTGGGAAAATTGAAGGAAATGCATCATTAGTTGATTTAGGAATTTTTCGGGGTATATTAATAATTGAACCTTCGGTGGTTGGATAGGAGTTATTTCTCAAAATATGGGAATCTACAAAATGTTTCCTACAAACTAGACTGTCATCGTTGATTTCAAAACGAACACGAAGAAAACACAAACCTTTTTACACGTTTTCCGGTCGAATTTCTGATGCGAACTATCACATGTTACGCTTCAAAACAGAAGTGCAAAGGCGTAACACTCTGAGAGTGGTATAACCCCATGTGGGGATTCCGGCAACGTCGCATTTTAAAGCAACATTCTGGCCTGTTGAATATCGTAGGCCGCGCCTGGACGAACTACTGGTTTGCCAAGTATAAACAGGTATGTCGTTACCAGTTACTTTCACTTGATAATAGAAAAAGTTTTATATCAACATTAGTGCTTTTTTATTGTGAACAGATTGATATGGGGTTGGCGGTACAAAATTTCGTCCTAATGAAGGTTTGCGAATTTTAAAGATTTAAATTTCGACCCGTGTGACAGAGAAGACCGAGATAATTATACCGTGTAATAATAAAGGACCGAACATCGCAGTCGTATCTGATGGGACCTTGAATGGAAGACAGTGCGCATGCTCTGTACGTAAACTAGGCAGAGAAAAGATATCCCTGCTACCCTCCATATTGTTAACAGTAAGGCGTTATTTTGGAGTAATTAAAAATACTGTCCGGTATTTTTTTTAGACAACCTATTTTAAATATACACTGCGAAAAAAAAATTAACGCACATTATGGAAATCTGAAATTTATTCTACAGCTGAAGGTGTTCTCAATGATAATTATTTTTATCAGAATTATGCATGCATATGTTATCCACTTTCAACCTTTTTTTTCAAGACAGATGTTTTTTCCTAGCAGGAATAAAAAAAGATAATGTTATCAAATTTTGAATTTATTGGCTCCATTCTAAAATCAGTTGTTCTCGATCAATTCTAGTGATCAATAGTTTTTCTTTCGTTTGATTTTCTACACTCGATCGCTATGCAACGCGAAACACGCAATTTGACCCAAGAGAAATGTGCCCAAGCGGTAGTTTTGGGAGAAAAAGGGTGCACATACACAAGAATTGCAGAAAGGTTTGGAGTTTCCCATACAAGTGTGTCCAGAATGTTGCAGCGATTCCGGGAGACAGGTATGAATGTCCGAAGACCAGGACAGGGTAGACCACGGATAACAACTGCCATTCAAGAACGTTACTTCAGAGTTTCTTCGTTGAGACAACGGTGAAATCCTGAATTTTTCTATTTGTTTCGTTCAAACCCTTCCCCAGAGAACATGAAAAATAAGTTATAAAGTCAATGTAGAGTTAACTTTCATTAAAATTGAGATTTTCAGAATGTGCGTTAATTTTTTTGCGTATTGTATTTTCTAATGTAGGAAATTTATTATAAAATAGGTTTCATTCCATTATCAGCTCTGTGAAGGTCGAGTTAGTTTAGGATCTTCTACTATATTATAAATATTTTAGCCAACTACACGTCTACCTCCTGAACCCACAAGCAGTAAGTCGAAATCTTCTAAAAGTATGTACGTGAAGTCTGGATCCAGTAAAGTGAAATTAACTGTGAAAGGAGGTACAGCAGTTGATCCGGATTCCGGTTTGGAAAAAAAAGCGCATGTGTACCAGGAAGGAGGTGACAAATACACTGTAGTGTTGGGCATCGTCGATATTCAACACCAGAGAAACAGTTACTATAAATTACAGCTGTTGAAAGCTGACAAAGGGGATTCTTACTGGGTGTTCAGGTAAGTGGCAATTTCATGGATGCGGTAAAACATGCGTTTATCTTTTTCATTTGAGCTATGCTATTGCATAGCTTTTATCTCAGGCTTTGAGCGCGGCGACCGAATGTAGGAATTCCGTAACGAAAAAACCTAACGTCGGTTCAGTTCGGCAGACTTCGGCACGGTGATTGGGTGCTTACGACAAGACGGATGCGTGCAGCTACTCTAGCAGTGCAAAATGGAGTCGGCAATCTAACTGTTCCTATTGAATTACGAACGGCAAATATTTCATTAACATCGGATAGAAAATGTAAAGCCAAACGCAAACATTTTCCATTAACTTCATCTCTTGCTCTAACTATACATAAGTCGCAAGGTGGAACTTTTGACAAAATAGTATATGAGTATGGTAAATCACATTCTAAGGAACTCGTCTATGTTGCACTCTCTCGGGTGTCTTATATTGAAAAATTGTATATTAGGACAAAAAATGATAATTCTGCATTTAAATTTTTTCATAATCAAAGGCAAGCTGCATCGACTGCATCTTTGTTGGAATTCAAAAGACTGTCTTTAAATAGTGTTCAGACGATAGCTCAAAGTGTCTTAGATTTCATTAGTAATAGAAATGGTATTTCAATAATGACTTTCAATTGCCAAAGTTTACATAGTCACAAATACCATTTACAAGATTCAGTTACGAGACAAACCAATATGTTACTTCTTACCGAAACATGCATGACGCGTGATCATCCAATTGAAATACCTAATTTCAATTGTATTGTTCAATTCAAACGAGAAACTGTTTCAAAAGGTGGGGTATCTATTTACCAAAATAGTAATAATGTTACTAATATTATGACTCCGAATATTGAAATAAATATTGAAGACGTTAGCGATGTTAATTTTAGACGCTCATTTGTTGGAGATATTTGTGCATGCTTATGCAAACTTAGAAATGGCCTACACAAAGTCATGGTAGCAATTTACATTTCTCCTAATCCAAAATTCGACTAGATAGAGCATTTTATTCATCCCACTTTACTGGAGTACACTGAAGAAGGGTCGAAAATACTTGGTACAAATGGTAATAAATTTTCACTTATCTAGGCTAGCGATTTCAACATTAACTTCTCTGATAAAAAATCAGAGCGATTGACATCTTTTCTTTTGGAAAAATTGAATTTAAAAATGAATGATGATCCACAAGAATCCACAACAAAATATGGGAACACTGTTGACGCGATATTTTCCATTTAGAAGACATTAAGTCTCAAACTTATATTTCTTATTTCAGTTACCATAAACCTATAGTTTCAATGATAAACATCCCTGAATAACTTACATGTATTGTAAGATAATTAAACATTTTGAATCAACAATATTATCTTCTTATTTTTGAATAGATGCTACACTTTTTTTTTTATTGCGTCGGATTATTTTTTACTCGAGAATAACTAAGAAACTGTCACGAAATACCGCATTGATTCCTTGGGTTGACAGCCCTAGTGGAAAAAAAATGAATACAAATTTCAACAAAAAACTGACTTAATCAAAATTCTAAAACAAATTAACTAATTAACTAAACCTTCGAATAAGAAGCAATAAGTAAAAAATTAACGGTCGAATTCTTCGTAGGGCATGGGGAAGAACTGGAACCACTATAGGCTCAAACAAATTGGAGTCATTTCCCAGTCTGCATTTAGCGAAAAGCGAGTTTTGCCGACTCTACGAAGAAAAAAGCGGAAACATGTGGGAAGACAGACACGATTTTGTCAAGGTTCCGGTAAGATGTGCCCCATAGACATCGATTACGGCGAGGAAGACGGCAAAAATATCGACGTCACGGACGCCCCCAGCAATTTGGAAAAACCGGTGGCCGATCTGATGAGGATGATCTTCGACATGAAACAGATGAAACAGACCATGCTGGAACTAGAGTTGGACACCGAGAAAATGCCTTTGGGAAAACTGAGCAAAAAACAGATACTGAGTGCCTATAGAGTTTTGTCGGAATTGCAAAATCTCTTGGACTCGAAAAACGTGCAAGAAGTGAAGTTTATTGATGGTTCCAACAGGTTCTACACCTTTATTCCGCACAATTTCGGTATTGATAATCCTCCGCTACTGAAGACCCCAGAAATGATAAAGGTTTGTTGTGTGTTAAGGTTTCATTATTTGATCTTTTATTTTTTTGTAACTTTCATTTTCATACAAGGTCTGATCAATCTTTGTTGCATCTCACTTTTTACTATTGCGTTTTTTCGTTAACATATTTTATTGAAGATCTTGCAGTTTCCATATTCACAAGGAATTGGCCTAATATGGGAATTTCAAGGCCCACTATGATTTATACAACTTGCCAAAAAAGTAACTCAACTTGTCAATAATTTCCGTAGGTAGATTTTACCTCAAAATTCTTGCAATAAAAATCTTATGATGAAAAGTTGAAAACAGCTGCGAATTAATGAATCAACTCCCGAATAAAACAAAAAATAGATAAACACAATCAATATAAACATAAGCATTAATTCATTTTCATAATCATTGAATACAAATGAAGAGAGAAAACGTCAAAAAAAATCAACAAATTCAACCAGATCCAGAGGGATATTCCATGAATTCTTTCATTGAATATGGTTCAATTTTCACAATACTATTTTTTATTGCAGTTTTGAATTTTTTTATTATTTGTTATAGTGATGAAATCTTTTGGTAGTATGTTGCATAACACCATGCACATGTTTTTTGCGTTTTTTTTCAGTGAGAGCCAATGGAACTGTGCATCTTGTATTATTTTTATTCAACAGATCTTCAAAATATTCGGGATATTTCCTCACAAATAATACACTCTCCAGCACATATAGTCCTTGCAGTTTGAGCAAGGGATTATCTCTAATACGACCCCTACATGATTTTTTATAGCCTAATAATTAGGCTATAAAGGATTAATTATTAATCCTTTAATTGCTCTCAAGGCAAATTTTTGTAGAACGAATAATTTATTCCAATCGCTGCTACCACCCCATACAATTTATACAGGGTTTTTTACGAATATGGCTCTGCAGAATATTTTTAGGAAAGACACAAGATTCAGGATTGAAATTCTAAAGGTGAACTTCAAGTAAGAAGACGAATTCTCGTATATTTTTTGAAGGTTCTAGGATTTCCGGTTTTTCCGGAAACGACTTCAACTTTTGTTGTTCAAATGAGAATACCCATTTTTCATTTCATAAATAGAGTCTTTTTGATTTCAAAAGGTTAAATTGTCCCTAGAAAATTCTCTTTAAATGAACGAAAAAAAAAATCTCTGTTGAAATACAGACAATTTCTCATTCTCAGGAATGCAGAAAAATAATTTGTAATAATTTTTAATGCTTTTGAAAGAATAATTAACAGAACATGTAACAATTTCATTACTGAAAATTAAAATTTCCCTACCATGACAAAAAAGAAATTCTCCACAATTAAGAATTTGCGTAAATTATCCTAAGCTTTAAAAAATGAAGAAAAACTGAACTCGCCTGAAATATAGAAAATATTTTCTCGATAACAGAGATTTCCAAAAATTTCACTTGACTGCTAATTATTTTCGAGTAAAAAACACATTTGGAATGAGATTGAAAATTGAAGACAAAATCGTTTTTCCTGAATATCTCGAAAAATATTAATTTTGGGATAAAAGTCTTGGACGTATGCTCCTATTATTCTTGACGAAGACTTCGAAAATGCTTCGAAAAAATTGGGTTCCATTTTGAAAAAAAAAACGATTTTTTGATGTTTCGTCACTTCTAACTTTGACAAAGAATTTGTGAGCTCCTGTATCATATTCTGAAAATCACGCTATCGGAAAAGAAGCATCAGCCTTTCTTCTCGGAGATTCTGAAAAATGAGAATTTTTAATGAAAAAACCTCGAAGTTGTCTGTATTTCAACAGAGTTAAATTTTTGGATTTTTTCGTTTTTCATTTAAAGAAAATTTTCTTGGGAAAATTCAAACAATTGGAATCAAAAAGACTCAGAATTCAAGGGAGAATCTATTTATGCAATAAAAAATTGGTCTTCCGATTTGAAAAATGCCGCAAAAGACTCATCCATTAAAGCTTACGCTGTTCATCTTTAGGAAAACAACTGAAATATTCTTCATTTTCGGTAGACGCATATTTACTTCTACACGATGAAATACAATACGTTTTGACCATTTTTCAAAGCAGATGACCTCAGTCCTCAAGTCACAATTGAATTTATAGGTTAGATATTACATAGACTGAGCTGAGGCTACAAAAAAATGCGGTGCTTGACGTTTCTTGTTTCTTTACCTCCGCCGCGATATGTCGAATGGCTATCCCTCAGTGCAGCGTTGCCGCTCTTGGCAATGCCCGGCCCAGGGGATTTAGAAGGCCGTGGCGACATCAATTGCCGAAATACAATACAAAAGTCACTAATCTGAATTTTCATTTGAATTTCGAGAAGATTTCACAAAACTTGACTGAAATAGAGAAAATATCGTCTAATACTCGTTGCAGAAGGCAATTCCAACACTCATGCTTTCGCATTCGTGTTGGAATAGGAGCTCATTCTGCAACTTGTTTTAGAATATACTATCGAAGTTGAAAATCGACGGGTGCGATGATTTTTCTTGATAATTCTTCGTGCAAGAATTATCGACACGTTACGTTACTTTTTTGGCACGCTGTATTCATTACAAAAAGGTTATTTCGAAGAGTGTTGTCTTAATTTCAGCAAAAAATCGAGATGCTGGACAGTCTGATGGAACTAGAAGTCGCCTATAGTTTGCTGAAATCCGCCGGGTCAGACTCGTCTCTAGATCAATACTACTCGAAACTGAACACCGAAATAAAGCCGATTCCCAAAGACGGCGAAGAGTTCAAGATCATCCAGGATTACGTGCAGAACACGCATGCGGAAACTCACCAAAGTTACCAACTCGAAATACTGGACGTTTTTGACGTGAAGAGGCAGGGCGAGGAGAAGAGGTTCAAACCGTTCAAGAAGCTGCACAACCGCATGCTCTTGTGGCACGGTAGTAGAACCACCAATTTCGCAGGTATCTTATCGCAAGGGTTGCGCATCGCGCCGCCTGAGGCGCCATCTACCGGTTATATGTTCGGTAAAGGTATCTACTTCGCCGATATGGTTTCGAAGTCGGCGAATTATTGTTTCACCAGCCCGGGAACAGCCATGGTCTTTTGCTGTTGTGCGAAGTGGCTTTAGGAAATGTGAGTACCAAAAAATCCTTACACCATCCTGAAATCCAGAATTTGCGTTGATATATTTTTTATTTATATACAAAATACAAACAGATCTAGTGATCCAAAATAGAACCCTCTATTTAAACATAATGGGTTATTAATCAGTTATAACATTTGATTAAAACAGTAAAGAAAAGAAACTTTAATCGCACATACATACAAATAATATACAACAGAAGCCCTAAAAAAAAAAAGAATCCAATCAAAGACTTTTCAACATCTATGACCCTGTATTCAGCTCTCAAAAAATCTCCTGATTCTCAAACGAAAGGAGAGCAGGGATAACCTCAAGTATTTCATGTTACCGCAGTATGTTGTTGTTTAGTTGATCAAATCTTTCTCGAAGCAAATATTTTTCTCAATAGTTAAGTCGAAGGTTCATGGCCTCTTGTTTTAGGCTTTCCTTTTCATTTTTTTATGTTCTGAAAGTTAAAGGGATTGTTTCTTGAGTCAATTACAACAGTCTGTAGTTAGTCAACTTATTAACGTAACTGTAACCTTGTAATCAAAATTGGAATTATGTTTCACTGTGACCACTTCATTCAGAGAACATTATGGCCCAGCATTTTTGGATTTTCGAGTTTTTTTTTTGTTGTGCTAGGTTTAAATTACTTTTTGCTGTTGGAAATTTTTTCATTCTATGTGGTTATCGAGATAATTCAAAAACCGAAAAAATTTGCCAGCCCAGCACTTTTCGAAAAGGAGGATTCCGATTACTGAAAATAATTTTGCTACACATGTACTGAGGTGTGCCGTTCGAAATTTTTCGAAGGTCTGTCTAGTTTCTCGAAAAATCGGAATTGAAAAAAAAAGCCCACAAATGATGGAAAAATTTCTGCTGCATTCTTGCTGCCTTATGCCTTTAATATACTGCTCCACAAGAGTTGGGATATCTTATTCAATCGTTTTGAAAAATATGTAATCTTCGAGAAAATCGCTGTAAAATCATATAAAACTCAACAACTTGAGTCGATCCAATAAAAATCAGTATGAGACATTTCGTCAATCTGATAGAGTTTTTTCTGAAATTGGGTTCTTTGCATATGCTTCCTGAATGTTCTTATTTTGAAATGGAGTCAGTTAATCAACGGCTTCGATTTGAAACGAGTTTTCTGAAAATGCCGAGACGTAAATTAACAAACGCTGGCTATCGGAAAGCTACAGAGTGGCCTAACTCAGATTGTTGTAGTGGAAAGGCTCCAAGTCAGCCAAAGTGTGATATCTCGACTTTGGAATAGGTTCAGAGAGACAGGTTCCGTGTTGGAAAGACCAAGGCTTGGTCAGCGACGGAAAACAACACGCGCTCAGGATTGTTTCATCACCGTTTCGGTGAGAAGAAAGCCCCATCTTCGTGTAGAATGCTACGGAATACTCTTCAAAATGCAGATGGGGTACAAGTTTCCATTGAAAACATCAGACGACGTTCGAGAGAGGTGAATCTAGGTTCTAGACGTCCATTAAGAGGAGTTCCATCAACACGTGACCATAATCGTCAAAGACTGGAATGGGCAAGGCAACATATCAATTAGAAAGATCAATGGCGTAGTGTCCTTTTCACTGATGAATCCAGATATGGACGATTTTCAGATTCTCGAAAAATAAGGGTATGGACAATCCCACGCATGCCCCGTAATCGTCGCTATGTCCAAGAAGTCCATCCATTCCAAGGGGGTAGTGTTATGGTATGGACCGGCATATGTTTCAACGGGCGCACAGATCTACACATTTGTCCTGGGAGTATGACCGCCTTACACTATAGGGAGCATGTCAATGACAATGTTTTGCCAAATTTTCACGCTGCTATTGGTGAAAGTCAATTTCTAGACGATAACGCTTGACCACACCGTGTAGGCATAGTTGAGAATGCGCGCGGGGAGCTTGGTGTTTCACATTTACCAATACCTCCGCACATGCATGGAATATTCTCCAAAGAAGATAATATAATCATCAACCTACCCCAGAATCCTCAAAAGATCCGAGAGAGCTTCTGCCCTGTTTATGGAACCAAATTCCTCAAGAATTGTTCAACAACCTCGTGTGTAGTATGCAAAGAAGATGTCAAGCTGTTATTGATGCCCGTGAATTCCATTCATTGTATTGATAGTCTTAAAATGCTTGAATTCTCTGGGAATAAAATTTCGCAATTTTACTCGATTTTTCTCAACCACTTTGTATACGCTGCAGACCCACAGGCTAAAATTAATTTTATTTCCTGCAACTAGAAATCATATTAATATGAATTTGCATCACAAAATTTCATTTCAACTATATTTTTTTGCAATTTAACTCAATATTCCTAACTCATGTGGAGCAGTTTATTTTCTCGAAAATTCTTCAAATTTTCAGATTTTCCGGCAACTAACGAAAATGAAAGAAGTTAGCTCTTCACTTTTTTTCTCCGACGAAACTTGTCTCATATATTTGTGCTGCAGGTGTGTCAACTTGTGTCGGTCAGAATTTCAGAAATAATTAACAGGTGTTCCGACATATGGAGAAAATAAGAAAAAACAAAAAAAAACAAAAATATTTTCTACAATCCAGAAGTGCTGGGCCAACTTCACACACACTGTTGCCAGTTATGCAAATTTTCCTACAATCTACTAAGTTTTCATATTTTCTCCATATGATGGGAAAAACTGTTGATTTCTTCTGGTCATCTAAAAGGCCAGAAGTCAACTCATTGTGGCATAATGATATAAAAAAATTTTTGTCGGAAAAAAAAGAAAAGTGCTTTGCTCTCTTTTTACTCAAAAAAAAAATTTCGACAAAATATTTACGCCACAAGACAGAACAAGTGTAGCAAAAATTCTCCATTTATTTGTGAGATGAAAAAACGGAAATGCTGGGCTATCTTTAAAATATCTCTACAACATGGAATTAAGAAGAACTTTCAATGGCACAAAGCACCACATACTTAGACAATTCAGCACAACAACAAAAAATCGAAAATCCAAAAGTTCTCAGCCAACTTTACGCACATTAACATAAGTCTCATCGACATGCTTGTGATGGGAACGAAACTGCCGAACTTATTTCTTCGATGCCTAGACATGTACAGGGTGTCCTAAATAAAATGGTCACTAAGAGCATCTCGGGAACCATGCGACTTTGAGAAATAATTTTGGGGCACCTTGTACAGCAGTTTATCGAATGTTTTTTAGATGTACGAGTTGACCAAAGCCAAGTATGTTGAGAAACTTCCTGCCGGCAAACATAGTACCAAAGGTTTGGGAAAAACAGCGCCTGATCCGAAACAGTCCAAAAAATTGGAGGATGTAGAAGTTCCATTGGGTAAACCCGTCAAGATATCTGGACTGGACGGTGGCCATTTACTTTATAACGAGTATCCTTTTATTTGAGTAAAAAAAAACATTTTATTTACGTACACAACATTTTCGTTTTTTCCTTAGCGTCTTTTCAGATACATCGTTTATGATGTTGCCCAAGTGAAAGCAAAGTACCTGGTTAAGTTGAACTTCAAATATAAATATTAGGTACTCTTTATTTATAATTTGTTACGACGCTTTTGTTTTTTGACATATTTGAAAAATTGTCCTATAACTGAAATTCTCATTTAAAATGAATCTCAGTTAGTTTACTTTTATATATTATATATCACTATAGATGTAATGTTTTGATTGACCTCAGTTTAATGAGTTTTTTGTTTAAGATTTATTTTGGTATTGAAAAGTCTTTTTTAAAATTATACTTGTTATACCTTGAGCTTTATTACTGAAAATGCTGTCATCACGTTAAACCTATTATATTTTGTATTCAGTACGGTTTTGCTGTTTTATTAAGAGTTTTTTAAGTGGTATACGCATAAATGATGTAAAATTTTTCATGAAAACAGGTAAGAATTTAACCTATTTCATTTCGTATATTAGAAAATAGGTTGTCTAAAAAAATTTTAGATATATATTTTGAATTATTTTAAAAAAAATGATTTTTCATAAAATTTTGCAACATCAAGATAATAAGAAAATTTCATACTGGACTTGAAGTGTGAAACATGCAGAATGTGCAGGCATAGAATTGTCTATTATTCACCTGGACAAACTACAGGGTTTCCAGGTATAAACACTTCCACTCAATGTGATAGAAAAAATTTATACCAGTATAAGCGCTCTTTTATGGTGAACACGTTGATATAGGGTTATCTGCAAAAAATTTAATAGGGGTTTGCGAAATTTAAAGATTTAAATTTCGGCGCGTGTGGAAATAATGAGCGACAGAGAGATCAGAGAAATGTTGCTTTAAAATGCGACGTTGTCGGAACCCCCCACAAAGGGTTGTACCAGGCTCACAGTGTCATGACTTTGCCATTCTGTTTTGAAGCGTAACATGTGATATAGTTTGCATCAGAAATTCGACCGGGAAACGTGTAAAAAGGTTTGTTTTTTTTTCGTGTTCGTGTGGTCGGCTTCTCAATCAATAAATAAAGTGAAAATAAAGTGTTGCAGTTGCAAGAACAGTGTGTTTGATTGAATTTCTCGACTTCATACGTGGAAGGATTCAACAGGAAGGTTTTTCATTTTAAGATTTATTGAAATTTCATTCGGAAATCTTCGATTTGAGTACTATGCCTCGTACTTGTACAGTGCCCGGTTGCAAAAGCAACTATAAATCTACTAATGAGAAGGTGTCGGTATTTAGATTTCCGAAAGATCCCGCGAGGAGAAGAAAAAGGCTTAACGCAATTCATAGAGAAAGTAGTTTTGAAGTCAACGATGACAGTGTAGTTTGTATAAAACATTCTGCAGATCCCATATTTTCAGAAATAACTCTTATCCAACCTCGGAAGGTTCAGTTATTAATATACCCCGAAAAATTCCTAAATGATGATGCATTTTCTTCAACTTTTCCAAATCAACCGAGTTACATGAAGTCTTCAATTACTCCGAAAAGAACTGATCCTGAGGAATGGAGACAAAAATTAGTTGTCCATTATGACAATGTTTACACCGACTGGGACAAACAAGATCATATCGATTCATTTTCCGACTTTAGTTGTCATTTCAAAGGTAAGGCAATTTTCAACTTCTTTTCCAACGTTAAAGAAAATGACTGTTCAGTTCTACAATATAAATTTTGAGGGGGCATTTCCGAAAATATCATCGGGGTTTTAGATCTTCAGTAATTTGAGAATCGAAGTCGTATTTAGAGACGAAGTAAACTTACCCATTTCCATTTTCTAGTGGTTATTAGGAGACAGGTATATTTGTGACTTTTTTTTCCCTTTTGATGTTCATTCACGTACTTTATTCGTTTCAGAAAGTAAAATAATTTTGATTCTGATTGCAATCTTGTAGAATTCAATACAACAGCTACCTCCTCATGGTGAGTTCTGGCTTATTTGCTATAAGATATTAAGAAATTATTCGCAGATAAGCGAAATGCTGTTTTGTTTTCCTCCCTACAGTTATTCATTTAATTGTGAATTGAAATAAACTCGAAATTATATCGAAAACAGTGCGAATTGCACAAGAAAACCGTATACACTCTATATCAACGCGTGCCACTAGACACGCTGCTGGTAACAACGGCAACGTCAAACCTTCCGGCCTGTTAGACTTAAGGGATTTTTCCTCGAGCTTACCACACCAAACCAAAGCATACCATAGTTAACTACACGAATTTCTTCGCGGCGTAGTTAGAACCATGACGTCACAGTTAACTACGCCAGTAAACCAATAGATCAATCTGGTTTGTTGTGTAGTTACTTGAAAACGGAGAGAGAGGGTCTGACACTTTCCTTTGCACTCATCCGCCATAATTTACCACACAGGGCACGAAGATAACCATGACGTCATGAAGTTGACTAACTACACTGTTGTAGTTAGCTCGAGGAAAAATCCCTTTAGTAGGCCGTTCGTGTGATAATAGAGCATGCGTAGTGTCTTAGATTCAGGGTCCAATCAGACGGGAGTGCGATGATAAATCTAGAATGCTTGCCAGTGCTCGGGAAAAGGAGTATAAGTAGAAATTGGTGGTTTTTGGTCATTCAAGTTTCTTTGTTTTTTTTTGTGATACTGTTATAATTAACTATTTTGAATTTCGATATATTCTTCTTTGTTATATTGCAAATGACTTATTTTCTTTTTACCAGAAGGTGAAATTCATTATTAAAGGACGTACATATGAGAAGTAAGGACATCTCTCATTCTGGCCATTTAATGACTTATACTCCATTCTAGAAATAATAGACAACCCTTTTACTTTGTTATCTGTGGACAACCCTATGTCTGCACATTTTACATGTTTCATACTTTAAAGTCCAGCATAAATATTTTTATTATCTTGATGTTGCAAAATTTTATGAAATATAAACATATTTTCTTATGCAAAAAGTGGTAGGCTCATTGATGAATAAAAGTTCTGGTTTCCTATCAACACAATGGCTGTTCAGATCAAAGTAGTGCTTGTGTCAGTGTTTTTGAAAAAAAGTGTCCTCCATTTGTTTTTTCGGAACACCCTGTATATTTATACAAAAATAACTGATTTAGATTAAAATGAGAACTGTTTAAAACTATAATAATTTCGTTTTCTAGTCTTGGCAAAAATATAACAAATCGAAAAAAAAAAAAAAAAATTGCAAAACAAAGATTTTTAATAACCAAAATACAGTGTTACATTTCGAAACATGTCACTTCAAGAATCCTACATCCTGATTAGGTTGGATGTTTGCAAGAGTTTCCATCAAAGCTTCTTCGACTTTTTGTGCTGTACTGACTCCGAGTTTTAGACACTCCTTCAGTGTGTCTGGATGGAATGATCCTGTCTGCAAAACGGTGCTTACAGAACCTTTGCTAACACCTACGACAACTGCACCGGAAGAACACTGTTCCTCTGCGACATCTGGGTCTACTACACATTTATCCCCTATTTTACATATCGTTACCTACAAATCCAATATAAATATTGAGTAAAGGCGTTTACTTCGATATTTACCATGAGAGGAGCTCCCGATGCGTCTAATTTCGTGCAACAATGAATATCATCAAGCACTTGAATATCTACATTGGAACCATCCACATTTAATGCTTTTATTTTTGGTACTTGGGTACTCCACAGGGCTGCTTTCACAGCAATAGACATAGCATCGTATAAATTGCCTCCTACTTCTAATAACTGAAAGAATTAAAAATTATATCAAGTAAATAACAAAAAAAATAGTATTCACCAAAATATCAACATATAACTTCCAACATTTCCTGCCTTTCAAAATGCACAGCTTGGTCAAATTGAGAACTCCCTTAGAGCTGTAGGCGGAAGCTAGACAATTTGACAGTTCTACAGCTAATTCTTCACCACCTCGGCCTTCAAAGTTCGGAGTAGCATTCGCAGAACTGCAACGGTAACCAAAATGCATATGTAGAGAAAGTTGATGAATTAAAAACTCACCAATCTACTAAGAACTCTATTTTACCCTCCATAGGTCTTTCTGGAAAGGGAGTGTCAACCTCGATTTTAACGGCTACTAAAACATCTGTATTAGCTAAACGTAATCTCGCAGAGCCAAATGCATGGGATACCACGTCTAGTTCCAATTCCATAGGTCTATAATCTTCCCTTTCTCTACCATCTACTCGAAAATTCATCTGTAAAATTATATGAAAATATTGGAAGGTCGAGCTGCTCCTATAAAAGCAAAATGTTCATTACCTCGACCCCATGAAGAATGAATGTTTTCTCGCCATCACTTAAATTCATTTTTGGTTTTCAATGAAAGTATTCTACAAAAAAAGTATTGAACAAATAGGTTTATTCTTCTAAACTCATTTAATTAAAAGGACCCAATCCTTGTATCTTGAAATTATAATCCGTTTCAATCAATAATTTTCAAAATTATTTGAATGTTTATTTCAATCACAGAATTTTCAAGAACCGGATAACCTCTAATCACACACCAGAGAAAACAGTGCTTTTTTGATCATAGATGAGCTCTAGTAAGAGTAAATGTCAAAATACATATTACCAAATTCTTTAATTGTTTATGTTTTGACAGGTACAGCAGGAATTCGATTGTGCTTGAATAAATATTTGAAAAAATGGACGAAATACCGCTGAACGAATCAGATTTATTGGGTAATAAAATGGACCGCAATGAGCTCTTTCCTTCCAACAATTTATACATGGATTCAACAGAAACTAGACGTAGAAGGTGATTATTTATAATTTATAGGTTATAGTTGTTATGAATGTAAATATTAAACAGGAAGTAATTTAAATTGAACTTTATTTTGAAGCTCTAACAGGTCGATTAAAAGAAAGAAGTTCGATGATGAATTGGTCGAATACAGTTTGGGTCTACCAGGTGTTTCAAATCTGAAAGTAAGTTGGTTAATCATAGGTTTTGACCAATACTAAAGTTCTCAACTTTTCCAGAATAATCGTTCACGTACTCAATCCATTCATTCAGATTATTCTGTTGTATCTCCATTAACACCACCAACATCTTCTACAAACATAGCAACACATCCTTTAGAATTCAAGAGGAAAAACTTCACCAGGTCGCTTCCCTCAAGTTCCAAAAAACACAAGAAAGGGAGACAACCCAATCATTTCGTTACTAAAGATCTGGGCCGTTGGAAACCTACCGATGATTTGGCATTGATCATCGGTGTGCAGCAGACAAATGATTTGAAGACAGTTCACTTAGGTAATTGATCGCAAAAAAAAACTTTGAAAGCGTTTAACTTTTGATATTTCAGGCACAAAATTTTCCTGCAAATTCACGGTTCAAGAACTTCAGCAGCGATGGTATGCGTTGTTGTATGAACAAGCAGTGTCTAGAGTGGCAGTTGCTGCAATGAGAAATTTACATCCCGACATGGTTGCTGCAGTGCAAGACAAAGCCTTATGGAGTACCCAGGAGGAGGACTTACTCAGTACCATAAAATCGGTAAGAGAAGTATTTTGTTTGTATTTAAGTTTAATTTTCACCTCCAGTAACGGTAATCTTGTACTTTGTGACCTTGACGCGGTCACTTTTTGAAGCAGCAACTTTGCCAGATTGGACAATTATTCAGGTATTTGAAGATGCTTAACGTCTATTTCTTGAAGAGTTTGAAAATTGTTGTATAGTGAGATGAGAGTTTTTGTGGAAATTTTAATTTAAACCATGGTTGATTCAAAATCATTGAGCGGCTCACAAATCGAGAATAAAACCTAGATAGATAGATAGATAACAATCTTTATTTAAAAGCATGTACAGCACAAACTACACACACAACTAAATAGTGTCAACAAAAAAAACTACAACTAAAAATACTTCCCACTCCTATTGACCATCAAAATACTCTAACAGAGAGTAGGGTTCTAATTTAATCAGCATTTCTTTTACTTTCTTTTTATATAAATTGAAATTATTAATTCTCTTGATCTCATCAGGTAACTTATTATATACTTTAATACACATGTATGAAGGATATTTTTCTGTAAGTGACAACCTATGCTATAAGTGTGGGCGCAATCTGACATAAGGAATTACAAGGTAACATTTTTTAAACATACGTGAGTTAAGGTTTCTCTCAGATATCTATTGGAACATTTTCTGGGAAGTCTTTGCATATTCCTGAAAATTTTATTTGGGTTTTTCTCTCCCAGTAGCTGAAACAATAAACAATTGTAAAAAAAATTTTAAATAATAGAAAAAAGACCCTTGTATAAAACTTGAGCACTAATTTGTCAGGGGCCAAAACTTTACAAGAAAAATTGTTGCCTAACAATGAACAAAAAAAACACTTTTAACTCTGGAGCGTAATGTTTTGGAGACTAAATTAGACTCCTTCCTCAGACAATTTCTATTTTTCATACAATTTCACAGAATCGTGACAATATTTTGATTTTTTTATGATATATATGATTACTAGATGATGATATCATTGTTTTATTTCAAAATTCCCCGAAACCAGTTCTTTTTTCAATAAATCCATCCAAATTCGATCTACTCCTCTTGAACAATTGGCGAGATTATTAGCCTCATCCAACAAAATACAAGCTGACTCCTTGATTTTTCTTTTATAATTATCAGGTTCTGTCATGAGAATTTCTGTGCCATTCCAATCCATCATGTGATTGCCGGTATGGGAACACACTTGATCTGCGATCTACCAATATCTCTATTTTTTATGTTATTCTTATGTTCACGTTTCCTAATTTCTAAGGGTCTTGATGTATCTCCTATATAAGATTTTCCACAATTACAAGGAATATTGTGAATACATTTTTTTGACTTTTTTTGTCATTCAAAGGTTTAGATTTTGTTAATATAGATCGTAAATCATTTCTTGTTTTGAAAACGGTTTTTATGTTGAATTCAGAACCAATTCTTTTGATTTTTTCTGAAAGTCCATGAACATAAGGAATCAAAATTTAAAAAATTGGTTGTTCTTGTTCTTTGACGTAAAATTGTTCTTTCCAAATTTGAAATAGTTTTTTCTATGAAATTAGTTGGATATTGATTGTCCTCAAGAATATTTTTAATGAAATTAATTTCATCATTTCCTATTTCAGTTGTAGATGAAATTAATTCAGTCTTATCATGAAGTGTTTTTATAATACCTATTTAAACACCTATTTAAAGTATATAATAAAAATTTAGATATCGATTTGTGTGTTTTTTTTCTGAACACACTTGTTTCAAAGTTATTTCAAAATTTTCTTATCGAAACATCTAAGAAGGAAAGTACATTATTTTGTTAAAATCCCATTGTGAATTTTATTGTTGGTTCTTTATTATTGATATGATTGAAAAAATTCACCAATTCTTGGCTGCCATGTTGCCAAATCACAAAAAACCAAGTCTTAGGTTTCTAAAATTCCACGAAAATGTTGCTCATTATTGGTGATGAAGGAGAACCCATATCCATACCGAATTTAACATTTCAATTATATATCATCTACAGTTAATTTCGAATTTTCATAAAAAGAAGCACTTCAAACTAAGCAACTCGAAACTTAAAATAATGTGAAATAATTTTATTTCTTTTCATATACTGAATTTATCCTGAAATGTATTCAAAAGAAAATAATCTAATCGGGAAGATACAGTTTATTCATCTCTTTATTGCACAAATACCTATTAAAACCATTATTATTCAAATAATCAATTTATGCCAGAAAGTCGACGCGTTTGAAAATTTTAAAATGAAATCATTTGAAAGTCGAATTAGTAAATGAAGGAAAAATAACAAATCAGTTGAGGAAAACTCAAATAATTGCGAATTTCAAATGCAGTGAGTCCATATCCCTTTTCAAAGATTTGGCTTGCACAATCTGGCAACAAGATTCATAAATGACACTGTTCGCACGTGTGCAATTTGGTTCTACCTGATTACCACAATAACTGTTAAAAACTTTGATTTTTTGGATTTGTAATTGAAATAACGTCTTAGAAACCAATGATCCCTTGAAGCAAGGTTTAATACAGCCTAAAGGCTTCAGAGACTCAAGCCTCAATGTCTTTACAGAGTGTAAACCCCACCATCGAAACTTTTGCGGACTTACTTGCACAAAATCCAGATATCTTTTACTCGGGAAGGACTGCGGCAGCTCTGTTCAAGCACTGGCAAACTCTCAGAATGTATCACCTTCTCCCGGATCAAGTACTAGGACCTCTCAATACTTCCGGCAGACCCATTATGACTTTTAACGATGCCGAAGACATCATTCAAGATTCAGAACTGAGCGAACCTCCGGATGAAGTTCTCGATAGAGAATTAAAGTTGCAGCAGAGGAGAAACGTCAAGGAAATACGCCATTTGGAGAACGAGATTGGTATGTATGAGCGATGGGTCTCTTCAAGAAAAAGTCGATATGTTAGTTTATGAAACATCAGGTTGATAATATTGAGACAAACTAGTAGAAACAAAGATTATAACGTAGAAAAATGGGAAACGCTCGTATATCTTATTATTTGACTATTTTTGGTTGTATTAGTCATATGAAAGAAAAGAGGGCGCTTAACTCGTGTTTACTGAATTTTTCGAAACAGCACGAAATTCGAATATTATCATAACTATTGAGTTGAATTTCGACTTCGTTAAGCCCAAAAAATACATTGCGTAAAAAAATTAACGCACATTCTGAAAATCTCAATTTTAATGAAAATTAACTCTACATTGACTTTATAACTTATTTTTTATGTTCTTTCGGGAAGGTTTTGAACGAAACAAGACACATTAAATGGAAGAAAAATTCAGGATTTCACCGAATATTATGTGAAAGGAGAGAAATGAACAATTTTCAAAATACTGAAATGCTGATACGTGATTTTTAATACTTGGCATTTCCACCCCTTGCGTTAATTACAGCTCAGCAACAACGGTTCAAACTCGAAATGAGTAATCTTAAAATGTTCTGATCTAATCCTTCCCAGATTTCTCCGAGTTGGATTTCCAAGTCATTGAGAGTAGCTGGGTGATCTTTTGAACTTCTCAGCCTTCTATTGAGGTTGTCCCAAACCTGCTCAATCGGATTGAGATCTGGACTTCTTGCTGGCCATTCCATTCGAGAGACTTCAACCTCTTCAAGGTACTCCTGAACGATGCGCGCACGATGGGGTCTGGCATTATCGCCAATAAAAAAGAAATTTTCACCAATGTATATGGCAAATGGCACTATACATGCTCTTCAAGAATGTTCCTTATATACTTATCAGCATTCATAGCTCCATTATCAACGACCACTAGGTCTGTGCGAGCAGTCAAAGATATTTCACCCCATACCATAATCGATCCTCCCCTGAAACCAGTAGTATTCAGGAAATTGCACTGAGTATATCTTTCATGTGGACGTCTGTATACAAGGGAACGTCGATCACAATCATAGAGGCAGGATCTAGCCTCATCTGTGAAGAGAACTCTTTCCCAATCGGCCTCTTCCCGATGGATATGCTCTCTTGCAAAATCCAAACGCGCCCTTCGATGGGCTGGGGTAAGAGCTGGGCCTCTTGCCGGTCACGAAGCCTAAAATCATATTCTCTGAAGCGATTTCTTATTGTCTGAGTGCTAATTTTCACCCCATGAGTTTGCTGAAGCTGATTTTGACGGAGGCGAGCGGTTGCAAACCGTTGTCTCAACGAAGAAACTCTCAAGTAACGTTCTTGAATGGCAGTTACCAGTGGTCTACCCTGACCTGGTCTTCGGACATTCATACCTATCTCCCTGAATAGCTGCAACATTCTGGATATACTTGTATGGGAAACTCCAAGCCTTTCTGGAATTCTTGTGTATGTCCACCCTTCTTCTCGCAAAACTACCGCATGGGCACATTCCTCTTGGGTCAAATTGCGTGTTTCGCGTTGCATAGCGATCGAGTGTAGAAAATCAAACGAAAGAAAAACTATTGATCACTAAATTGATTGAGAACAACTGATTTTAGAATGGAGCCAATACATTCAAAATCTGATAATATCATCTTTTTTTATTCTTGCTGGAAAAAAAATCTGTATTGAAGAAAATCGTTGAAAGTGGATAACATATGCATGCATAATTCTGATAAAAATAATTATCTTTGAAAACACCTCCAGTTGTAGAATAAATTTGAGATTTCCATAATGTGCGTTAATTTTTTTGCGCAGTGTATAATCCTGGACTACAAAACAAAAGCAGCGCTCTTGTTTTGTTTTGGAATAGTTTAGTGTCAATATGAATTTGTTTAATTCCAATTTGATTGTGATAACCATTTCGAAATTGTTTAGTTCCATTTTGAATGTGTTTATTCCCAATTCAATTGTGTTTACCATTTTGAAGTTGCTTATTCTCATTTTTAAATTGTTTAATCATAATTTGAATGTGATTAGTCTCAATTTGAAGTTGAAAAGGTATAGTTCTCATCTTAGGCTCGAGATGGCGCTCACATAACTTTAGTGGCTTCATTTCCAATCTTCTTACTCTATAATCCTTGAGTATAACCTTATTTAACCTAATTGTTATTTGAATAGGGAGGTGGAATGTTCTAGTGGATTCTGTTACTGGAGTTTGTCCAGGAGAACTTGATAGTCAAACTTTGGCAGTTCTAAGAGGAAGAATGGTTAGGTACTTGATGCGCAGTAGGGAAATAACTATAGGACGATCAGGTAAAGGGCATATGGTCGACATCGATCTGTCATTGGAAGGTCCAGCTCATAAAATATCCAGGAGACAAGCGACCTTAAGGTAAGCCAATTTTTTTTTAATTTGTAATATTTTTTGATGATTTAATGAATTTTTTTCAGATTGCGAAACACTGGAGAATTCTATCTTTCATCTGAGGGCAAACGGCCAATCTTTGTTGACGGAAGACCTATCTATTCTGGTAACAAAATAAGATTGTATGACAACGCTGTGGTAGAGATTGCAAGTTTACGGTTCATTTTCTCAATAAATCATGATCTTATTAGAGCAATTCATAACGAATCTATCCGTTACAGTGCTCCATCCCATTGAGTTGTATTAAGTATTTGTTTTAACAAAAATTGAAACTTTGTGATAATTCGAGTTTAATTCATGGTTTATCTATAGTTCATATTGGTTGTAATGTAATGTATTATATGATACTATAAGTATTTGTTTGTTTTTTTTTTAAGGATATTACTTACTGACTTCACAGGTTTCACCAAAGATCTCATCTCGTTATTTATTTCGAAGATACAGGAAATGGGTAAAAATAGACAAAAAATGGACTAGAAAGAGTAGAGTCCCTTCGAACTTCACGATACACGACCGCATAATAGGAACCCTCATAAATAAGCTTAACAAATATAAAAAGACAGATAGCAACTAATATTAAAACACCAACAAAAATTTTGACAAAAAAAACCGACTTCAAAACAAGAAAAAATTGCTGAACGAATTGATATGAAGTAATAAATAAAAATGTCAACAAAAAAAAACCGACAAAAAAAAATTCGAAAGAAATTAATATGCGCTGAAAAGTAAAAAAGAATTGCATTTCCACCAATCAAAAAAGGTGGTAGATATATATATAGCGTTATTCACGGATATGGTTCTATGGAATATTTTTAGGAAAGACACAAGATTCAGGATTGAAATTCTAAAGGTGAGCTTCAAGTTAGAAGACGACTTCTCGGATATTTTTTGAAGGTTCTAGGACTTCCGGTTTTTCCGGAAGTGACATCAACTTTCGTTTCTCAAATGGGAAGACCCATTTTTTGTTGCATGAATAGATTTTCCATTGAATTCTGAGTCTTTTTGATTCCAAAAGTTAGAATTTTCCTGAGAAAATTCTCTTTAAATGAGAAAATACGAAAAAAAATCTCAAAATTGAACTCTCTGTTGAAATACAGACAACTTCGAGGTATTTCCATTAAAAATTCTTATTTTTGAGAATCTCCGAGAAGAAAGGCTGATGCTTTTTTTTTCAGAATATGATACAGGAGGTCACAAATTCGTTGTCAAAGTTAGTAGTGACGAAACATCAGAAAATCGTTGTTTTTTCAAGTTGGAACCCGATTTTTTCGAAGCATTTTCGAAATCTTCGTCAAAAAATAATAGGAGCATATGCCCAAGACTTTTATCACAAAATGAATATTTTTCGAGATATTCAGGAAAAACGATTTTGTCTTCAATTATCTCATTCCGAATGTTTTTTTACTGGAAAATAATTAAGGGTCAAGTGAAATTTCTGGAAATCTCTGCTATCTAGAAAATATTTTCTATAATTACGGTGAAATCCGTAAATTTACGGTAAAGTAGATTGGACAGTTTAACGCTGCACAGTGTTTGAAATTGGAATTTCATGTCGATTCTTTTATTGCATATTTCAAGAGTATAAAAATCGAAATTGGTCACACAAAGGGTATCATGACAATCGAAGAAATTAACAAAATTAGTGAAAACGATTGTATCGAAGCTGATGATTCGGTGCCAGGACAATATATCGTTGATTTATCCCCGAGGTAATTATGACCTTCAGAATCAGTTTTTCCAGAGCCAGAATTGCAGAAATCGTCTTTACAAGACATTTGGTAGACAACGTGGGTGTAATCTTCAGTTTTTCCGTTCATATATTCGTCACTGCATCCTCTAGACATGGACGAGATGAAGTTTTTGGGATCCTGAAATAATTATGGTTTCGAATGTAATAAATATAGCTACAAAAGGTGATTCTTACGAAGGAACAGGAATCGAACGACTAATATTTTGGATACAGAAGAAAATATGACGATAATAGGAATATATCCGAGATGTAATATAGAAAAGATAAACACATTTTTTTTACAAATTCCTGTTTTAGTGACACTTTCCAGAACTGCGAAATGCAGTTTACATTCATATAACATTCTATAATTATGGGTTTTGAATAGATTTCATTGGTCAAATGTCCGCAATTTTCAAATTTCGTGCTAAAAATGGTCATGAACTATAATAATTGTGAAAATATATTAGGAAATCTTTTTCGAGAGTTTCAATTTCGATTCCTTTTACCTTGTCTTCAACCCTGATGATATTGCAATATTTCTTGTTGCAGTCACGACTCATGTCTTCCGTTGGGGAAGATACACAATTATCATCATAGTCACTATTAGTTGTAGAGCACGTATAGCATTTCAATCCTACAAAACGGGAAAAAAATTGTAGTTACTTCAATTTCACTTAGATACGAAAATTTGTTTTCATTGTCAAACAGGGTACATTCAAATAAAAATAATAGATAAACCATATTTCCTAGGTATGGGACAGAAACAAACAAACAAACAAACCAGCGAACTAACAAACAAATAAACAAACACGGACTTTCAAATTTATAATACTAGTAAGGATATACTTCATTTTCCGAGATCCTATTTGAATGAAACGGAACGTAGATTCATTAATGTTGGTTTATCTATGAATTAAATTGACCTGCAAGGAATAATTGTTTCATTTGGAAAATATTGAAGAAAGCATCAAATTAAAATTGTATTATAGAAGAGCTTACCGAATGCGAATTGGAAATATAAGGTTAACAAAACTAAAAGTACGCCGCTAATTCTGTACATTTCATTTATTTTTCAATACGAAAAGATCTTTAATACACCTTGGGAGATTTTCATTTCACAGGTGATGTATCGAAACATTTATCTTCTTGATAATGAATTGATATACGAGTATATTGCATTGTGTAGATATTCCAAACGCAATGAATCACGATATCGTTCATTTTCGTAGATACGGATTTTTGAGGATTCCAAACTGATCATGACGAAATAAAGGGCAACGCAGTCTCTACAAGATCAAATTGTGAATGGTCTCGAACACAATGGAGGAGATTTTGATTGTTTCTTAGAAATTGGATCCATTGAATAAGATAATTTAGACTTCAATTTGTAATTTTCAGGAAAATAATATTCGAATCAATGAGACCATGGGCGCCCGCAGAATTTTTTCTCAGGGGGGGGCAAAAAAACTTTTTCCAAAATCGATAAGCCGCAGGCGACATCAGTATTCCATTTCATTCTATTTCTTTTTTTATATTTATGCATGAGCGACCGCAGAATTTGTTGAAAATGATTTAGTTTTCCACCTCAACATTTTTTTTAACATCAACAATGTAAAGTGATATGTATAAGATAATAAGGTAAATGTTTTCTAAACAAATCACAATCCATGAAAGAATATTAACAGGAAAATGAAATATAAATACTATGGAGAAAGGAATGAAATAAATTTTATGATTGCTTATAACTAAAGACAAATCAACCAGTAATAACGAAATGAAAACAAATATACCTATACGCTCGATAAAATTATATTCATAAAAACCATCATATGAATAACGATGGAATAGATTAAATGCAACAAACCATAAATTCAAAACTAGAAACTCAAAGATTTTGCAAAATAACACAACATAAATATATTATCAGAATTGATAAATTATAAAAAAATAAATAAACAAGACATAACACACACAAAAATAATAATAAATAAAATATAGGCATATTTCATTCCGAACTAAAAACCAGCCTTATGCTAGTCTAAAGAAATTTGATTGAATTAGAAGTTAATTCCTATATTTTTCTTGGATTGTTTCTTTAAGAGTACTCGAGGAATGAGTCTGCATTGATGTATAAAGGTTTATTTTTTGGGTGTCTTAGTCTTATAGCGATCGTCATTGGCATTCGATCTCTAATTTTGGAATATCCATATTTTCCAAAAGTTAATTCCTCATATCATAAAAATATATGAAATATATATAGAAACATAAGTAAAATTGACTCTCAACAAACAAAAAAACAGTCTTTCGGGACTGCCGATAGAAGTGAAATCTGAGCAACTTGTAAACTGTATCGTCGAACTATTTTTGAATTAATTTTGGTTTACAAAGAAGTGTTTATGATCAGGGATCAAGGAAGTTCAAATTAGTCATTAATTCTTCCTTACAAATCAAAAATTTTTCGGAAATAATAGTCTAATAGGTCGACGCTCTACGATACACTTCACGTGTTACTTTGTTTTCACTTCTATCCACAGATCCCAAAGACTGCCACGTTTCGGATTTTTTACAATTCATATCAATAATCTACAATAATAATACTTGAAACTTCACATTGAGAGGCGCCGAACGAAAAAATCAGCTACGTAAATAATTAAAGAAGTTACCCTCGATAACCCAATTTGGAGTCAAAGATACTAAAAACTAAGTATACTCTCTGAATACGTGGTTTCCATTGTTTTGAATTCGAATACATCTTTCCCTTGAATGAAAAGATTCTATATTTCCGCCTTCTCGGAAAAAAATATTCTGATTGGAGAATGGACAATAAATATTGAAATATGAGAGTAGTCCCACTTGTCGCATGAAGAACCCCCCATCAAAGAAGCCGCCAAAAAAAACCGGTCATAAAACGAATATCTGGTAGCGATTGAAGAGAATGCCGATAAGCATGGGGTAGTTTATGAATTTATTACTTCGGTTTATGTAAACAAAAACATGAAATTCATCCTCTTCGAAAACTTTCCATGATTTTTTCCACCCAAAAAGTGCTCAACACGCCTCAGGGAGTTATCAATTCGATAGGGGATCAAAATCTCAGGGGGGGCAACGGCCCCCCCTGGCCCCCCCCTGCGGACGCCCATGAATGAGACCGAGAAAATTGTTTTTCCTGAATACAATACATTATATTGAAACAAGAAGGTACTTACTGAGGTTCGTGCAACACAGGAAAACCATACAGGTCTGCAGTATGATTAAATGAGGAAAGGGAAAAAACTTCAGCTGAAAAGAAACCTTTACCTCGCCCGTGAGAAAAAAAAACTTACTAAAAATATTAAATATCAGAGAAATCTTGAAAGACATCAGCGTAATCTGAGAAAACATCTTCATACTATCCGTCTATGGATTCAGATGAAGAGATTCTTCACAAAACGACTCGCAATTCTCAATCTGAAATGAAAAGAGAAAAAGCAGAAAATTATTTAAAATATATTAAATTATTTTGAAATTAACCACCCATTTCTGAAATGCATTTGTTACTTTATGTATAGCCTTGAAACCATTTTGAAATTTATAAATGGGTCAACTATTTATAAGATGTTCCATATAGTGTCCTTATATATTTTCCCCACACTCACAACTAGGATTCTCAACCGAATTCCATCGGAAGAGCATGCTGTTGCATCGTCCATGGCCTGTTCTAATACGATTTAGAACAGACAATATTCTCCTGGGAAGGTCAAAACCAGGAACTCTGATGGAAGGATCAGAAATAAGTACTTTATTGAAAAAATTGCATACATTCCATTCAGATTGCCAAATTTCTTTGTCAATCTATTCATATCAATAAGAAAATTTGACCAAGAAGGTTCACGCGACTTCAATCTGGGGACCTTATTATCTGGAATATAGGTGAGTGTGGAAAATGAATTTGGAAAGGAATTAAATTGGTTCCAAAACTTCAAAGTTTTTGTCGCTCTGCTAATATGGGGAGGGACAGTATTTGAGAGGACAGGTAACCAAGGAGTAGGTGTAGATTAGATAGTACCAGTAATAATCCTCATAGAAAAATTTAGTTGGGCATCATTTTTTTTTTTACATATATGGGATTTAATAGGTATATGATGCTGTTCATATTGTTATATATGAAATATAACTCGAACCTATCGTACAATTACTACGCAATTTCGTTAGAATTTACGAAATCATCGTCAGAACGAAAAATATTGATTCACATTTCCAGATCTCAGCTGGTTGCAATATTTCTTCCAGTCAGAAGTATTCTGTTTATTTGTTGAAAGTTTGAGTCGTACCCTTCTTTAGTAGCTAATCGATCAACGTTCACTTGTGCATGAAATTTCACCAGGAAACGGCTGAAAGCTTCGATACAATCATGACAATACTTGTCAATTCGAACTTTCCGAGTTTTTGCTCACCAATGAACCAAATGAGTTAGATACGTTTATTCTTCACACAAGATTAATTATTGTTCAAGTTGAATCGCTGAACAATGGTGAACGATGATGGGAGAGGTGACACTGACGTGAAGGATCTTGAAGTAAGGGGCATAATTGGCTTCGATGGTATGTAGCCTTTGGAATTTTCATTTATTCAAAAATTTTATTTTATAAGTCAAACCTAACTTTTTTTTTATTTCCTTAAGAAAATTGTACCACAAGGATAATGCGAAGTAATTTATCCTTTTTTGCGCACCTGAATTCATTATGTTTTTAAACTTTTTTTTATGGAGTAAATTTTCCGCTCTGTAGAGCATCCATAAAATATTTTTATTGAATTATTTTTAGTCTCCTCAACAAGAAATTTTTGTTAGTTACATTCTCGAAGGTATCTTGTCAAATTCCATCATTTCATTGATCTAATGTCTGCATTTAGAAACGAACTTTTTGACTATTTTTAACATTCGAGTGGAGTTAGGTAATACTGTTTCCTAAGAAAGTCGATCTACTTTAAAACTCAAAAACATGTTGAGACTCAAATTGTCAAATACTCTATATATACAAACCTAATTTTTCTGTTCACTCTATTTCAGTACAAATAGATAATTAATAATAATTCCGCCAGATATTTCAACAAACCTTTCTTATTTTTCTAAAACTCTCCGAAACAAAAGTCAATTACAAAATTTTTTGAATAATAAGAAAGGCCTCTGTGTAAGACTTGTAAACTAATTTATCAGGGACCAATTCTTTTCTAAACTTTGTAATGTTTTAGAGTCAGTGGTGGACAAGCTCAAGGGGTGGGGGCTCTTAAGATATCTTAAGTTACCTTCACTTTTATCGGAGAAAAAAAATTGTCACAGGCAAAATTGAACAGTTGAACCTCTCTTTATCAACGAGAAAACGAAAGTTTGAGACATTGTTATGATTCCAGGTTCAACTCCGAGAGGTCTCATCATACATCCTAATGGAAAAAATATACTTTATCCAATCGGCAACAAAATCTCGATACAAGATTGGGTAACGAAACAACAAACTTTCCTGACCGGCCATACTAATATTATATCTGCAATGGACGTTTCAAGATCTGGGAAGTACGTGGCTAGTGGCCAAATCAATCACATAGGTTTCAAGGTGAGTTCATGATTTCATTCTACAGATCTGGAGTAAAATAATTGAAACATAGGAATTTCAATGTTAAATTCGAATGAGCTTCGAGTCTAGTAGGACGGTGGAATAATCGAAACCTCATTGCGATTCGATAACAAATGAGAGAGTGGACTGTTGGAATGGCAAGTTACAATCCTTACATTAGTCGTTAGTCCGAACGAGAAATGCGATAGCTAGATTGTTTGAAAATTCCATTCTTTCGTTCTTATAACATCGGGAACCATTTCTTTTCAAAATATTTCGAACAGCTCTAGCGCCCAAATCGACTTGTTCAGCAATTTGTCTGCTAGAACAAGGTGCACTGATTTCAACAGCAGGACAGACATTCACTTCATTCGTCAAACCACTTTCATCATCGTTTCGGCGAGAAGAAAGCCTACATCTACGTGTAGAATGCTACGGAATACTCTTAAAAATGCAGATGGGGTCCAAGTTTCCATCGAAACCATCAGACGACGTTTGAGAGACGTGAATCTAAGTTCCAGACGTCCATTAAGAGGAGTTCCATTAACACGTGACCATTAGCCTCAAAGACTGGAATGGGCAAGGCAACATATCAATTGGAAAGATCAATGGCGTAGTGTCCTTTTCACTGATGAATCCAGATATGGACGATTTTCAGATTATCGAAGAATAAGGATATGGACAATCCCACGCATACCCCGTAATCGTCGCTATGTCCAAGAAGTCCATCCATTCCGAGGGGGTAATGTTATGGTATGGGCCGGGATATGTTTCAACGGAAGCCACAGATCTACACATTTGTCCTGGGAATATGACCGCCTAACACTATAGGGAGCATGTCATTGACAATGTTTTGGCAAATTTTCACGCTGCTATTGGTGAAACTTTTCAATTTCTAGACGATAACGCTAGACCGCACCGTGCAGCCATAGTTGAGAATGCGCGCGAGGAGCTTGGTATTCTACATCTACCAATACCTCCGCACTCACCAGATTTGAATTGCATAGAACATGCATGGGATATGCTCCAAAGAATATTAGATAATCATCAACCTATCCTAGAATCCTTGAATGATCTGAGAGAGCTTGTGCCCCGTTTATGGAACCAAATTCCTCAAGAAATGTTTAACAACCTCGTGTGTAGTATGCAAAGAGGATGTCAAGCTGTTATTAATGCCTGTGGGGGCCATACACTGTATCAATAGTCTCAAAATGCTTGAATTCTCTGGGAATACAATTTCGTTAATTTACTCGATTATTCTTAACCATCCTGTAGATCTGCAGCGTGTATTCTTAACCATCCTGTACACGCTGCAGATCTACAGGCTACAATTAATTTTATTTCCTGCAACTTGAAATCATATTAATATGAATTTTCAT
Source organism: Hippodamia convergens (assembly GCA_038502775.1). NCBI lineage: Eukaryota > Metazoa > Arthropoda > Insecta > Coleoptera > Coccinellidae > Hippodamia > Hippodamia convergens. The sequence continues at coordinate 24,375,919 of CM076608.1, forward strand.
CACAAAATCTCATTTAAACTATAGTTTTTTACAATGCAAGTCAATATCCCTAACTCATGTGGAGCAGTTTACAACCCTTAACTGGTATATGGTGCTTTAAATTTACTTTTAGGGTATGGTAGGGTCAATTTTGACCCTGTGTATTTTTTCTATCAAGTTGAGAAAAATTTAGTTTTTTATTTATAAAGAAATTCTCTTTGATTATCAAACAAAACAGTGAAAACGAATTTATTGTGTTTTAAACATATAGAATGAATGATTGATAAATTTTTCAGAAACTGTAGCAAAATACTCATTTATATCTTTGAAGAAAAATACAACTACGAAAATAATGAATTTCAACTTGAATATGAGTTCCTTCCGAAGTATATGACAGTACAATATGAAAAAACGAAGCCACGAAAATTCTAACAAACATGTTGTATATGGTACTATTTCATTATATTTTCATATCGATCAAAATTTTGAAACAGTGTTCTGACCGAACATTGATTGTTGCAAATAATTTTATTACAATCAGCACATGACTTGAAATGTTTATTATCGTTTTATGGACATAAAAACACTTAGTTTTTTTTGGGAGTCTAACAAAATCTTGGTTCCACTGACTGTTTGACGTTAATGGTATGGCAGGTTCAAAATTGACCCCAAGCCCGCATTCACGGTTTTATGACAGACGCTAACAAAAAAATTTGTAGCTTAAATTAGTCACATCAATACATTTGGAGAATAGCTGAAGGGGGAAGAAACTAAAATCACTCTGTATCTGGCTACGGTGCAAAATGATTTGAGTAGGGTCAATTTTGACCCTGCCATACCAGTTAAGGGTTAAGTTCGCACACAACGACAAGGTGATGACTAATCGTGCGAGAACTTAACCTAACCTAACATAACTTAACTAATCTTGTTTATATGCCCAATTTTATCGTGTCATTACAGGCTTCTGTCATTATATGGGACTTCGAGAAACGCAGCATCCTATCCCAGCATGAGCTGCACAAAGTGAGGGTGGAAGCTGTGATGTTCTCCTTCGACGACCAATATCTGGTTTCTTTAGGAGGGAGAGACTGTGGTTCAGTTGTGGTGTGGAACGTACAAACTAATAGTGCCTTATGTGGTGGGCAAGTGTCCAGAGGAATTCAGGGTACTGTGACTTGTTTGCTGACGATGAATAGACGTGGTGCCTGTTACGTCACTGGTGGTGAGTTTTCTCTTCCTTTGATCACCCATTCCTTCCAATAAAGGTAATTTCACTCCCTCTTTCTTTCTCAATGAACAGATTATATCCGAAATTGTTTCGTGATATTTTTGTACTTTGTAGTCTCTCTCAACTAGACAAAAAAATCAATGATGAATTGTTGAAACGAATTAAATTCACAGATAGAGAAGAGTGAAAATTCAGCCAAAATAATCTGTATGCATTCGAATCTCTTTTCAGGATCATTGCCGTAACTATACCAAATTGTCAATTGACATTCAGGAAACATCACTTGTAGTTCAGATTAGTCAACTGTATTTCAGAAAACATCAAATGTAATTCAGATTAGTCATTTGAATGTCAGAATATGTCATATGAAATTCAGATCAGTCAATTGAATTTCAGAAAACATCAAATGTATTTCAGATTAGTTATTTGAATTTCCGAAATAATCAATTGTATTTCAGGAAACATCAAATGTAATTCAGATAACACACTCAATTGAATTCGAGATATGGTCAGTTATATTTCAGAAATAGCAATTTCAAATTCATTTCATATGCACATTGATACCAGATTGCATTTCACAAAATATCAATTGTAGGTGATTCAGAAATAAAACAATGATATGAATGAACTTTGAATTTCAAGTGAAACATTTAATCTTTAACACAAAACTGAAAAAATTTGAAGCCATACAGGCATATCTGCCATCGCAATTGCATCTTAGCTAGGTCATTAATATTTTCCAGGTATGTTAGTCCTTTTTCAATAACCCCCGGTGGCACAATGTTTGGGATTCTGAGGACTTGTTTTGAATTGGATTGAGCATGGGAGAATAAGGGCTCATCCGCAGCAGTACTGCAACTGTTTGGGTTATCACTGTCTCCAATCTCGAATGCCATGCAGCATTATCAGAGACGATCACTCAATCTGATAACTGGTTCCTCCATATCTTGCCACTGTTGCAACAAACCTTCAACTCATTCATTTGCTGAAAGCTCTGTGAATGAACCTCGAAGTCTATGGCTAATACACCAGCTACAGACACTTTTGTCAATTGCATTCCCAATTAAATATGTACTCAATTTGACTTATTTTCATTAGTTGTTATGTGCTTCCTGAAGCTACGGTGTTGGGTGAGGAATCGATTGAGAAGGTTTAGCATATTTTTACTTAAATCCAGTGTTGAAGAAAAGATAGAGCCTGCACCAAGAGATTTCATCAGATTATATTGGTTTTATTCCTACATGGAAACATACCTGAATGAATATGATGATAAATCATTGACGATATGATAAACATTATGAAAATGAGATATATATGACACAAAATCCGACTTTAATTCAAATAATATTCGAACTTTCTTAATTATAAATTAAAATTTCTGAAATATAATTGACCAATCTGAATTTCATAGGACATATTCTGAAATTCAGTTGACTAATCTGAATTACATTTGATGTCTTCCGATATTTAATTGACTAATCTGAAACTCAAGTGACGCTTTCTGAAATTGAATTGACAACTCTGAAATGCAATTGACGGTTTCCGAATTACATTTGGAAATGGTGTAGAGTTAGGGTTGCCAATACTCCTTTATTTCAAAGGATAGTCCTTTATTTGAAAACCTTGCCTTTTGCCCTTTTGGAAGGTGTCAAAGGACTGCAAATGTCTTTCGAAATCCGAAAATCCAAATAGAAATATTTAAATAACCACACATAAAATGAGTGAGTAATATATTTTTTTCAACATGAACGCTAACTGCTGGCAATTTCAGGAATCAATTAAGAGCAATTAGGCTTTACTCCATAATGCCAAAAAACAAGAAAAATAAATTTGAAAAACTATTGAAGAATTAACTGAGTGCATATAACTTCTGATTGTTTTTTGTTCCATATTAAGGATTGTTCATTTTAGTTTGAAGTGAAAATGTTTACTTTGATAATGTAGTTGTTATTTTTCAGTGTTTGCTTTACTTTTTGTTATATTTTTGGTAAAAGTTTGGTTATTCTTAGAGAAATAACGTCTACTTGCTTCCAAAAAAAGAGGTGAAAACTTTTTTTAATACCAACAGTTCCATCATCAATTCTATCCCCCCTCGGGTGCGTTGATGTCCTTTATTTTAATAGCTCAGAGTTGGCAACCTTGTAGAGTTGAGTCATGATGGGGTTCACCCCCTATTCAAAAAAGTCAATTTTAATTTTTTTCATATTGTTTCCTACAATTTTTCTTCAATTCTTCTGGTCAATAGGAGGGGTTTCTACAGTTCAAATTGAAATTATTCCAGGTGAAAATCATCTTGCCTCATGGCACATCAACGCAGAGGCGAGGAGCACCCATTGCGTTGACGTGAACATGCTCAAGATAAAGAGAACGATAGTTTGTCTAGACGCAGACGACAGAGACGAGGTATGTTACTGCGGAACTAGCACTGGAGACATACTGAAGGTCCGTTTGAACTTCCACCACGACATAGAGGTCCTGCAACCCATAAAGACCCCCGCCCTCATAGGGTGCTATGGTAGGATATCGAAGAACTCCAAGAAGCTGCCCGCTGGTACGGTAGAAATGTATGGGCAAGGTAAGTTTGAATGACTATCATGTTGCTAGAGAAACAAAGATTATTGAGGCACAGGAAAGATAGAACTAAAGGTACAAGCTTTCAGAGATATACTCAAAGTTTCACACAATTTGAGGGATCATTCATTAAACAGGATAGGAAGGAATGGATACGTTGTTTAATTATGGATTAAAACTTTAATGAATCATTAAATTTTGATGGACCCTCGTGGAACTAGCAGTAATTGAGTTGTTAAACTTAAGACGCGAAGGTTGAAGTCTTCCACAGTGTCGAGTTATATATTGATGATTACCAATATTTCAACGCGAAATATTTCTTAGTAGAAGATGAAAATGGTGCCTTGTATTCAACAAGGATAACGATTGTTCTATGTTTGTATTGTTAATGGAAGAATGTGAAAGGAACTGATTATATTGAAATAATTCAGAGATATGTTTTGTCACCTTTTGATGATGAAATGATTAGTAAATATGAGTTCATTTAGACATGTCTTGATTATCAACGATGGAACGGCTTTTCGTCGACCTAACAAAAATTTAATCAACTCTCTCCAGCTCGGGGAGAGTGTGGGTAGGGCTTGTTGCACGAAGAACAAGTCTCAGTGTATTTTTCTTCAGAGAGTTTAGTGCTTAGGGATAATTGAAACCAGTGAAGTAACTTACATAAACGTTATTTGGAAAAATATAACAAAACAAAGAAAATTAATATTGTGGGTGCTTCTCTTCCCCTTTAAAATTTGGCATTACCGATAAAATTCCTTCTTCAATCGTTTTTCTCCCTTGTGAGTATCTGAAAAACATGCAAGGTTTGAGATACCCTCTTTGACCTAAAATAATGAATAATATCGTTCTATGTTTTTATTTCATTGCGGAAGTGTTAGGCTTCATGAGCTTGAGAATCCTTCAGTGTAATAAATCCCCCATTCTTTCATAATAAACCATTCGAAAACGACCGCTTTTGACTACACGTGCTTTATAAATATTGCATTCGAATGTTTTTGCAGACGTTGTCATAATTATTTGGGCCAAAGTCGGGTTTCTATGCGTCTGGTATTTAAATAAACAACTGGGCTGTGGCCGGATTTGTTTCTATTCGTGATGACTGAAGGGCAGCGTTCACAAACTTACTCAGAGAGTAGAGTAAGAGTATGGCCATATGATCAGAAATATACTTCGGTCTTTACTCCACACTCGTCGTTCACAAACTTACTCTGACAAATGTCATTCAAAATTCAAACATGTGTATAGGTTATGAATAATACTTTTGCATCATATACATTTTTTATATATCATTTTTATATTGAATTGTTGCTATCATGAATGAATAATAGAAGTTTAAGAAAAAAATTCTCTCTAGTCGTACATTTTCAGTTGTGTCTTCGCAATATAGTCCACTTTTCTTTTATTTGAAAAGCAAAGCACAACTGTGTTTTTTTGATGATTGTGAGGAAACTGATAAATGTTCTCAGGACTTTGAATTACTTTTAATGAGACAGAAACATTGAAAAAGGATAATATTGTCTATAATCTTCTCTTGCAAGCAGAAAATTAAAAATGTTATTACATGTTTTGTTGTTTTATTGACTCTACGCCAGAAAAAATTAAATACTTCGTAACAAGAAATAGTTTCATTTGAGGAAGCTAACAAAAAGAAGTTAAAAAAATATTGTATGAAAGATAAAGCAAAATATGAATGAATCTTGACAGATCTAAACTCTCGAATATAACAAAATATCAACGTAGATTTCAAATCAGGTACAAAAAACAGTTATTGTGGGACTTTTCATGTCTCGATTTATTTGAACTTTAACGGACCACTCTAGGTTCTGCAATAGAGGGAGAAACTCTTTTGTTCTTTACTATTATCTCTTGGTAAAGTTCACTTCGAGCTTCGTTAATGCACTGCCAGCAATTTCATTAAATTTATTAATCATTAAAGTAATTATTTCCTATATTTCTTTATTTCACAGAATAGTTGTTTCACGTGAAAAATTAATTGTTTCGTATTTCGTTATTGAAATGAAACAAAACTAGAAATAAATACTTATTCGAATAATATTCAAGTTTCGAAAAGTCTGCGGGAGCAGGACAGAATGAAAATCGTACGTCACAACTGTCAGAGTATGTGTTTACTCTCCCAAATAGCAGAGTATGCAGAGCTTACTCAGAGGAAGTTTATGAACGCTCACAGAGTATACTCCGAGGAAGACAAAGCTAGTTTGTGAACGCTTCAGAGTAAGGGGAGCTTACTCTGAGTAAGTTTATGAACGCAACCAAGGGCTGGGCCCGAAATACGATTACCCTTTGGGGTAATCTTGAATTGTTAAATGAGGAAATAACCAATTTCCCCATCTACTAAAATATTTCAACGATGGTTCGTTGAAATATCATTTCTCAATTGAAAGGGATATCCATGGATGCCATAAATGAAATATCATTTCAATGTAGGGTTGGAATATTAACGAATCATCCAATTTTAAAGATGGCTCTTACTGCATTTTGAGTTGCTATATCATATTTTAAGGTGTGACTGCGATCAAGAGACTTTTCACTGGACCTCTTATAGTCGGTGCAGGTGATGGAACTGTAGAAATAGTCGAAGAGGTGAAATACGAAAAGAAGAAAACTTATGCCACCAACCTAGGGCTGAAAGTACCTACGGTACCTGCTCTGAGAGTGGTAAGTTTTTTTTATATATAAGGAAATTGCCCAAAATTCTATTTTTCAACTGTATTATCCGAAGAAACATAATATCTTTCTGCTAAAAGTAAATCAGTAAGTGATATTTCGTACTTTTATTTTTTCGATGTTTTCGGTATTTTAGTTCTTAGAGGTTTCGATGTTTTCAATCTTCATTTCGTTTCAGAAACTGTCAACCTGCGTGAAGTCTTCGGTGAATGCCATCCAAATGATGGGCGAGAAGACCATCCTGGTGTCAACGACAAACTGCGAGATTTTCATTATCGACAAGAAAACTTTCAAGGCGAATTTGGTGGTGACCTGCCACACTTCTACCATTCATCATGTTAGCTTTCCATAGTAAGTTTTACTTGTGTATTATCCATACAAGTGTGCCTTTCTTGCATTCATAATCGGCGACCATGAAATAAACTGCTCCACAAGAGTTAGCGATATTAAATTAAATTGCAAAAAACTATAGTTTGAATGAGATTTTGTGATGAAAATTCATACTAATATGATTCCAAGTTGAAGGAAATAATATTAATTTTAGCCTGTAGGTCTGCAGCTTATACAGGGTGGTTAAGAAAAATCGAGTAAAATAACGAAATTTCATTCTTAGAGAATTCAAGCATTTTTAGACTATCAATACAATGTATGACCTCCACGGGCATCGATAACAGCTTTACATCTTCTTTGCATACTACACACGAGGTAGTTGAACATTTTTTGAGGAATTTGGTTCTATAAACGGTGCAGAAGCTCTCTCAGATCATTTAAAGATTCTGGGGTAGGTTTAATCTTCTTTGGAGCATATCCCATGCATGTTCTATGCAATTCAAATCTGGTGAGTGTGGAGGTATTGGTAAATGTGGAATACCAATCTCCTCGAGCGCATTCTCAACTATAGCTGCACGGTGCGGTTTAGCGTTATCGCCTAGAAATTGAAAACCTCATCAAAAGTAGTGTAAAAATTTGGCAAAACATTGTCAATGACATGCTCCCTATAGTGTGAGGCAGTCATATTTCCAAGACAAATGTGTAGATTTGTACGCCCGTTGAAACATATCCCGGCAATACCATAACACTAACCCCTCGGAATGGATGGACTTCTTGGACATAGCGTGGGATTGTACATACCCTTATTCTTCGAGAATCTGAATATCGTCCATATCTGGATTCATCAGTGAAAAGGACACTACGCCATTGATCGTTCCAATTGATATGTTGCCTTGCCCATTCCAGTCTTAGACGCTTATGGTCCCGTGTTAATGGAACTCCTCTTAGTGGATTTCTAGAACCTAGATTCACCTCTCTCAAACGTCATCTGATGGTTTCGATGGAAATTTGGACCTCATCTGCATTTGAAGATTATTCCGTAGCATTCTATACGTAGATATAGAGGCTTTCTTCTAGCCGATACTACTTGGAGCCTTTCCGCTACAACAACCTGAGTTAGGACACTCTGTAGCATTCCGATAGCCCTATTAATCTCAGCGTTTGTTAATTTACGTCTTGGCATTTTAGAAAAATCGTTTCGAAATGAAGCTGTTGATAAACTGACTCCATTTTAAAATAGGAGCTTGCTGCTGACAAAAACTTAGATTTTAAAATGATCAATAATCTTTTTTTAATTTAAATTATGGGTATTCAAAGTTACCCTATGATCAGGGATACTTTGAACGACTATGAAGAAACCACGCGATTTCGATTCAACCTCCCTGAGAGAGTTTCTTTGAACACCTCAATACTGTAAATACGTAAAATTACTTGAAAAACATTATGTGAAACAGAAAGATGTACGTAATAAAATAAAATAAATTTTTTTTTTTGGAATAGTATCAGGCATTCATTATCACAAAAAATGCGTAAAAAAACGAAGTTTTCCGGAAAAAAAAAAGTTGGTATAAACTGAATTAAACTAATATTTTGTAATGATAGAAGAAATAAGTATAAGAAAACAATAAATAGGACTGAACTACCTATTCCCAACTTCTCAGATATGGGCGAAGATGATTTGCACTAAACAAAAGGGCTCCTTCCTTTTCTGCCTACCTTGGGGTCTTGGCGAGCTGTGAATGATTCGGTATGAGGACCTCGTTGGGTACTTATATCCAGGAAAAGTCACGCAAAGAATTTTTTTTCTCCATTTATTTTACCGGGAGCTTTTCCTGAGATTTCTGAACCTCAACTATAAGTTGCATATTTTCTTGAACCATATTTTCTTTTGTAAGCACGGAACATTTTCCACAAGGAAAACCCGAGTTAGTATCGAACCTTGAGCCTCGTTGAACACGTTCAAAGTTACCCCGAAAACGATGACTAAGCACATTATTCTCTGAAAGTATAAATAGAGCAAAATGTGTTGGAGTTTTTGAAATTCCTTTGCTATACTGTTGCTAGGATAGCGTATTGTTGTAGCAGATATATTTTGCGAGCATGTAGTGCAAACACCTACGGTTACAGCAACGAAAGTTTGCAGACCATATCGAACGTGGATGTTTTAGGTTCGAAGTAACATGTCAGGATTGCTAACTTCCTGAACTTATTTTCTTGTAAATGCTGTCGTCTATTCTTGAATGTGTTACGAATTGAGTAGTGAAAACCAGATGTCGCTAACCATGTTCATCAGCCAATTTGGAGACGCAATCACACTTGTCTTTCGAAATTCCTTCGATATTCAAAATCAACAAATTCTTGCTCTCTGGTCGTGAAACTAATAACACCAATGGATAAACTTTTTTATGATTGATTCCGCTTAAACTTTTTTCCAATTACAATTTTGTATGGCCTTCATCTTCCTCGGATATCCATACTGACCACTTCCACCCCTTCCAGCAACTTCTCCGAAGTCTTCGCCACGGCCAGCAAGAACGACGTCAGGCTCTGGTCGGCCATAACGATGCAGGAGCTGCTCAGGATCAGGGTGAAGAACTTCAGCTGCTCCAACGTGGTGTTCGCCAAAGACGGCAAGTCCATACTGACCAGCTGGAACGACGGGGTGATCAGAGCTTTCACGCCTCTGACCGGACGTTTGATCTACGAGATCTTCAACGCCCACAACAAGGGCGTCTCAGCACTAGGGATGACCAAGCACGGGCAACTCCTGGTTAGTGGAGGTTGCGAGGGACAGGTCAGGCTGTGGAAGATATCGCCCCATTCGCAGTCCTTGGAGTGCACTCTGAAGGAGCATAAGGTAATGAATTTGGAGGAATGTTGAGTATATTCAAAATGACAATCATCGTCGAAACGACAATTCCGTGGTGTCGGGGAAAAAGGAGATAAATTTATTTTTGAGCTGAACCAGATACTTTTTGATTTTAGACGATTTGTGATTTATAATCAAACTTCAAGTAATTCCATGGTGCCGGGACAGGGGAGATGAATCCATCTTTGAGCAAAACGAGATTTGTCTTGATTCTGGACGATTTGAAATTTGTAATCAAACTTCAAATAATTTTCCTGAACATTCTCAATAATAGACTTATCGCCTTTTTCCCGACACCACGGAATTATTGTCAAAATGACAATAGTTGTCGAAACGACAATTGAGAAGAGGAATAAACCGGAATACAAAAAACTTCCTTTTGTGCAACTGCCATTAAATGTGACACTTTTAATGACAGCAAACAATGTTAAAATTGATTGTTTATGTGGAAGCGTGTTGAAAATATTTTTAGCACTCCATTTTCTCATGATGAAATCAGATGGGAAAAATTCAGCAACTGCCAATTTTTATTATCAATATTTAACAATCATCACTGATGAACATTAATATTAATCATAAAACTAGAACAATTACTAACATTAATGCCCTGTGACGTTAGGGAGCTTCGCAACACATAAGTAGAATCCTCAGCACCATCAGTACTTGTAGAAACCGGAAGTACAATATTGGATGATGATGATCCAATATCTGTTGAGGTTGGGAGAATTTTTTATATGCGATGGAATGATCAACATAGCCCTCGGATACCGTCGTAGACTTCCATCCACCATGTTTTTTTATATCCGTAATATTTGCTCCTGATTCCGCTAGCAATGAAGCGGAGGATCTTCGAAAACAGTGTCCAATATATTGCTTTGGTTCTGACAGTTTGAGGAATTCGGTAACAACGATGTTTGATGACAGAAGGACGCAGAGCAAAGTACTCATGAAAATAGTCCACATACTTCCCAATAATTTTTTTTTTCTGTTATTTCATCCTCTGAAGTGTTATTTCTTTTCTCTTTGTATGAGATTTATAGGCTCCGGCCTCTTCTCTGTCTCATTTGCAATAATAATAATAATAATAATACTGAAAGAACAACTGACTTTCGTTTTTGTATTTGGGAGCCGTATAACCCATGATTTATTTGTTATTTCGATGTCTTCCACTGATAAATTACACAATTCTTCGCGCCGACAGTCTCCAAATAATCCGCAAATAGTTGCAACCTTAACCATTAAGTATTTCTCATTTGGTGTCTCCTTTATAAACTTTTCAACTTGTTCACGAGTAAGAATTTTCGTTTTTTTGAGACGATATCCTTCACTTTTCCGTTTTAAATTTGTTATTACCTTAAAATATTTACTGACATCCACACCATTTTTAACGAGGGCGTTTTTACTTTATCATTGAAAATTTGCTCCACATATTTTTGGTTTTTCTTCTAAGTATGCCAGGAAAACAGTTTCAATGAAGTTCCCTTCCACATTTTCCAATTTACACCAGGTCAGGAAATTGTTATATGCAATATCGTACTGCTGAACAGATTTTTTAGGTAGGAGTTCCAGATTTGCTCTTCTTGCAGACTCTTCAATATTCAGAGGAACAACCTAATCGTCACTTTTGTTAATAATTGGACTCTCGACAAACATTTTAAGCAGTTAAAAACCTAAGACGAAAATTGGACAGGAACGAAATTCAAATGACAGCGTCTTTTCTCATTTGTTGTTTCATTCACCTTAAACTCGTGAACAATAATTAGCAAGTTTTATGAGAAGTGACTAGTTGAGAAATGAGATGAACCGATCAAGAGAATGAGATGCACATGAGAATATAATGAATCAGTATTTATTACCACAGAGAGAGACATGACAATGTTCATTCTTGGAGCAAGTAATCATTTCCATGTAAGAAGTCTAGAGATACCTGAAAAATCTATGAAAACTGCAAAAATATAACGAAATATATATCTCAGGTCTTAGAGGATTCAAATACTTTAGTTTAACGCAATACAGATTTTATTTGAATAAAGCGAGAAAGGATTACCAATATTTATATAGATTTTCATGATCTGCAACGTGAACAAATTTTCAAATTTTATGAAAAGCCAGAAAATAACATGGAAAATGCAACAATTGATAATTCTGAGAATTCACGTACCTTCTCATGATTATTTACTCCAAGAAATGAACGAGATGAACAGTGATCATGCGAGGTGACTTTTTGAAAATTCACTGGTACAGCTGGATTAGAAAAGAGGACGATTCATTGATTCAATTTATGAACATGAGTTAATCTGTCAGCTGATTAATACATATAGAGTAAGATCTCAGGGCCTCCAGACGTTACTTATTTTTGAACGAGTTTCACAGTATGGACAGTCTTATATGTGTTCAATAGTGTGTGCATACTCGCTAGCTTGGCTAGCGAGTTTAGAGCGTCTGGGAGGAATTACGGCTCACGGAAATGGTCTGGCAATATGAAATATTTATTTTTTATAATATTTTGCGTGACATATATAAAAATCAGTGCTCCGAGTTTAACAAAAGTGCTGAATCTGGCCATTTCGCAACAATCTAACTGTGATTTTTTTATTGAAAGTTAAAGCGTCTGGGAGGAATTACGGCCCACGGAAACGGACTGGCAATATGAAATATTCATTTTTCATAAAATTCGCGTGACATATAAAAATCAGTTCTTCTAATTTAACAAAAGTTCGGTATGTTTTTGTCTATCTTTTCCATCTGCTACCTGTGAACGGGCCGCCTAGCCAAGCTAGCGAGTATGCACACACTATTAAACACATATAAGACTATCCATACTGTGAAATTCGTTACTTCAAAAATAAATAACGTCTGGGGGCCCTGGGATCTTAGACTAATAGGGGTAGGTTAATTTGACGAGAGCAGTCAATCAGCTGACCATAGAGCTGTACTTGCTGGAGTGACGTAGTGCTGCGAGACGTAACCATAGGCGTGGATGCAGATGAGGTCAGGGGGGTGCCACGCTCAATTTTCAATAAGCCCACCTCTAAAGAGAAACGCCCAAATCCATGAATGTGTGAACTTGATTTTGTCGAAGTACATTTCGCATTCGTGAACGTCGTTCAGGTGTTCTAATTCTTGTGTTTCCTTTTTTACAGGGGCCCATATCGGCCATCCACCTCAACCACTGCGACACAGAAGCTGTAAGCGCGAGCACAGACGGCTCCTGCATCATCTGGGACATCATAAGGTACTGCAGACGTCAGATCCTTTTCGCCAACACGCTTTTCATGTGCGCCAGATACTTTCCGACCAGCGTGCAGATCCTCACTGGGGGTTCCGACAGGAAGATCTCCTACTGGGAGGTGCTGGACGGGACCCTGGTCAGAGAGCTGGACGCTTCTAGGTCTGGCGCGATAAATGCCGTGGATATATCGCCAGATGGCGACACTTTCGTCAGCGGAGGGAACGACCAGATTGTCAAGCTGTGGAAGTATCAGGAGGGTGAGAGTTTTTTTGTATGAAAAGTATCTCTTAGGTACATATGATGAAAATTAACTAACTTGGAGGTATAGACAGAATCAGAAAACTTTTTGGGGGTTTTTGTAGTTCAACTTAATTCTTAGGATATTGCATAGCTTTTATCTCAGGCTTTGAGCGCGAGGACCGAATTTAGAAATTCCGTAACGAAAAAACCTAACACAGCCGTGTATCGTCGATTCAGTTCGGCAGACTTTGGCACGGTGTTTGGGTGCTTGCGACTAGACGGATGCGTGCAGCCACTCTAGCAGTGCAAAATGAAGTCGGCAATCTCGCTGTTCCCATTGAATTACGAACAGCAAATATTTTATTAACATCGGATAGAAAATGTATAGCCAAACGCAAACATTTCATATTAACATCAGCTCTTGCTCTGAAGTCGCAAGGTGGAACTTTTGACGAAATAGTATAAATATGAGTATAGTAAATCACATTCTCAGGAACTCGTCTATGATGCACTCTCTCGAGTGACTAATATTGAAAAATTGTATATTACCACAAAAAATGATAATTCTGCATAATCAAAGGCAAGCTGCATCGACTGCATCTTTATTGCAAGAATTCAAAAGACTGCCGTTCAGACGATAGCTCAAAGTGTAATAGAAAATGCATTTCAATAATGTCTTTAAATTGCCAAAGTCTACATAGTCACAAATACGATTTGCAAGATTCAGTTACGAGACAAACCAATGTGTTACTTCTTACCGAAACATGCATGACGCGTGATATAATACGATTGAAATACCTAATTTCAATTGTATTGTTCAATTAAAACGAGATACTGTTGCAAAAGGTGGGGTAGCTTTTTACCAAAATAGAAATGATGTTACTTATATTATGACTCCGAATATTGAAATAAATATTAAAGACGTTAGCGATGTTGATGTTAGACGCTCATTTGTTGGAGTTATTTGTGCATGCTGGTGCAAACTTAGAAATGGCCTATACATAGTCATGGTGACAATTTACATTTCTCCGAATCCAAAATTGGACGAGGTAGAGCATTTTATTCATCGCACTTTACTGGAGTACACTGAAGAAGGGTCGAAAATACTTGGTACACATGGTAATAAATTTCCACTTATCTTAACTTCGCTGATTAAAAATCACAGCAGTTGAAACTTTTCTTTAGGAAAAATCGAATTTAAAAATGAATAATGATCCACAAGAATCCACAACAAAATATGGGACCACTATTGACGCGGTATTTTCCAGATATTTAAAAGACATTAAGTCTCAAACTTATGTTTCTTATTTCAGTTACCATATACCTATAGTGTCAATGATAAACATTCCTGAATAACTTACATGTATTTTAAGATAAATAAAAAAAAATTCTGAATCAACAATATTATCTTCTTATTTTTGAATAAATGCTATGCAATATTTCTATCGCGGCAGTCCTCGAGTGCCACACGTGTTCTTTTTCTTTCAATAGCAAAATGCCAATTCCACATTCTTTAACTTTTGAGAGAAAATCTGTAAACGTCCCTGCAAAAATGAGTATTTCGTGAATTTGAGATATTGAGTAGTAACTTATTCTTTACTTGAGTAATATATTGGAACTAGATATGAAAAAGAAACTTTCAGGTGACCAGATTGAATATTGAATGAAAACATTTTGACAGTGAAATGCTCTTTCATCACTACTAACACGTAGGAACTATATTCTTATATACAGGGTGTACCAAGCTTGACAACCTAATAGACGTTTCTGGAGAACTGGTTCTATTTGCAATCTGAAAATTGGGATTATGATATTATTCGACTTTATCTACTGAGCTGAAATATTCTTGAAGCCTGACCACTTTAACTTATACAGGGTATGAAAAAAGATTCCCAAAAATTTTTTCACCGTTACTTCGTTTCAAGTTTTGATACACTTTCATTTTCTGAATGAATTCCAATGGAAATCATAGGATTCGTCGAAATACTTTTCAAAATATTGGGATTATATTATTGTTTGACATTATCTACCGATCTGAAATATTCTTGGACCCTGACCACTTCCAGTTATACAGGGAGTGAAAAAAAATGTTCGAACATTTTTTTTCTGTTTTTTTGTTTTCGTATTTGAAAGAGTATGCAATTCTGAATACATTCGTACTCAAATCGTTGCATTCGTCGAAATACTTATCAAAAAATGAAAAAAAAACTGAACAAAGAAGGGTGATAAGAGTATTAGGTATTATGTTTGTTATTTCTTTTCAAAATATCTTATGCACAAACCGTTTTCACATTTTTGAAGTCGAAGGTTTAAATTGTACAAATTTTGGTTGTGACACACTGTATTATATAGGAATGCGAAATAGGAACTGCACCATAATTCAAAAAAATATAATATATCATCTTCCTATCAATATCAGTACGATATAAGAATGAATAATGAATCTAAAACTAATCTTGTTTGAATATAAGAACTGATTTAATTCACAACTTTAATAGGTCTAAAAACACAGTGTATAAAGTACTCGTACAACAAAGATTTTCAGTATGTCGCTCGGTGCACTCTTCTCTGTGAGTGACCTAAATCTGGTATAAGCCTTGAGCGATTTCTGATGATAAATATTAAACATGTTTTTTTTTCTCTAATCCCGAATTATGAGTGGCAACCCTATATGTTTTATATTTCAGGCATCACAACGCACGTTGGGGTGGGACACTCGGGCGTCATAACAGCCTCCTGTTTCAGTCCCGACGGAAAATCCGTGGTGACGACAGACGCCTCTGGAAGCGTCTTCATATGGAAATTCCCCGAGGAACTGAAGAAAGGCACGCAGCCAGAGGTGCCCCGAATCAACATCCAGCCGAAAACGGAAGAGGTGCAAGTCAACCAGAAGGACGAGGGAAAAGTTGAAGACATCAAGGATCTTCCTAGCACGGACAGAAAGATTGTGAGCGAACACGGCGATCATGGGGCTTGTTGCCCTTGCACGTGTTATTGTAAAAACCCTGTCGGAGGGGAAGATAAGAAAGAGTGAACGATTTTCGACATGAGATATCTTTTATTTGTATGTATGTATTTATGTATTCATATAATATAATTTTTAATTTTTCGTAGTCTTTTTTTAACTTCATCCACCTCTTCTTTCGCATAGTCGATTAAAATAATATGGTGTTATTTACGGAACGAGTGAGTTAAATGAATATTTAATGGATGTACACTGTGTCCCACCAAATTGGTTGAGACTGTACCGTATCTCAGCTATTATCGAAGATTGAGAGTATTGAGACATGCGGTTTTCGCATTTTTGAAGTTTAACACTAGCTGGAAACTTCAAGAATAGCCCAGTGCCAGCTGTCAGGCTATTGGGCTTTTTCCCTACCTCAAGGCCACGGATAATAGTGGGGGGACCACTGTGAAGTGACGTCAAACAAAAGCTATCCTTAAACAAATTGTCTCAAAAGTCTACTTTATTTTGACAAATAGGAACTGCTCCAGAAGAGTTAGGGATAATGTATTCAATCGTTTTGAAAATTATGTAATCTTCTAGAAAATCGCTGTAAATTCATTAAAAATTCAATAACAACTTGATTCGATCCAATTAAAATCAATATGAGACATTTCGTCAATCTGTCCCTTTTTTTCTGAAGTTTGATTCTTTGCATATACTTCATGAATGTTCATATGTAAAAATGGAGTCAGTTTATCAACCGCTTTGATATGAAACGAGTTTTCTGAAAATGCCAAGACGTGAATCAACAAACGCTGAGGCTAATAGGGCTATTGGAATGCTACAGGTGCCCTGACTCAGGTTATTGTAGCGAGAAGGCTCCAAGTCAGCCAAAGTGTGATATCTCGACTTTGAAAAAGGTTCAGGAAGACAGGTTCCGCGTTGGAAAGATCAAAAACAACACCTGCGCAGGATCGTTTCATCACCGTTTCGGCGAGAAAAAAGCCTACATCTAAGTGTTGAATGCTACGAAATACTCTTCAAAATGCAGATGGGGTCCAAGTTCCTATCGAAACCATCAGACGACGTTTGAGAGAGATAGATCTAGGTTCTTCCATTAAGAGGAGTTCCATCAACACGTGACCATAAGCGTCAAAGACTGGAATGGTCAAGGCAACATATCAATTGGAACGATCAGTGGCGTAGTGTCCTTTTCACTGATGAATCCAGTTATGGACGATTTTCAGATTCTCTAAGAATAATGGTATGGACAATCGCATTCCTCGTATTCGTTACTTTGTCCTATGGGCCGGGATATGTTTCAACATAATACAATTTCTACACATTTGTCCTGGGAATATGACCGCCTTACATTATAGGGAGCATGTCATTGACAATGTCCTGCCGAATTATAGAAAAAAATTCAAAAAGTTTTTTCATTCGTCATTTTTTTTTCAAAAAAGCTTTAAAACATTTGAAAAACCATCGCCCAATCATTTTCAATGCATAAATTTTTCAAACTCATCCTTTGTCAATTAAATTTTAAACAAAAGTTAATATTATCAACTGAATTCCGTCTATTTTCACCCGCTTTTCGTGGATTGCTTTCGTATACTTTCCGTGAATACATAGGATATCGCTTGATTAAACAGAATATTTTTTCAAAATTTTCATGTTTTCAACAAAAACACACACACACCCAACCCAAGAAGCGAAAATCCGAACGCACATCCTCCACGTGGTAGTTTCGCTTTGGATAACGCTAATGCCGACGGGTATTATTTTTTTAAACTTTTAAAATTTTTTCTTTTCTAAATATAATATACCTTGAAATTCGAATTCGAATACTTCTAGGATCTCTAGAATGGAAATACAAATTAGAAGATTCTATATTTATCCCCTTCATGAAACAATAATATCTTTGTTGGAGAATGGATAATAATTATTGAAATATGAGAGTACCTGCACTTGCCACATGAAGATACCCAAATCAAAGAAAAAAACCGCCAATAAAACGATAATCTTGTAACGATTGAAGAGAATGCCGACACGCAGGGGTGTATTTTATGAATTTATGACTTCTTTAGGGGCGCATTGGACAGTTTCTGGGTAAACAAAGTTCATGGAATCATCGTCAACGAAAAGTTTTCATGATTTTTGTTCAACCAGAACGTGCTCAACGTGCCACAGGTAGTTATCAATTCATAAAAAACCTCTGGCAATTACCTAATAGCTAAGTAGATTGAAAACTAGATTTTTGGCATAGTGGTGCTTTCGATTTCAGCACTAGGAGATTAATTTTTTCGGAGAAAATCAGAAATGAAAACATTTAACCCCTGGTTGATTTTGGCACCCCCTCAAGCTGGCGCCCCGCTTGCCCCCCCTCCTAGAGCCGGGCCTGTTTTTTTTGGAACGTTTACCCGGATCAGCCCAAATTTCCTGAAAAGTGAGAGTGAATTACAGAGTATTATAAATTATCTTATCGACTTCAAATTTTCTTTTCTCGTCTTTCATTTCTGGGTTGTGCAAACATTGATTTTATGATTAAAACATAACAGGCCATTAAGTGCCGTAACTACCTCTTTAATTGGAAAGAACGTCCCACTTTGAAGAGCAACGGTCAAATTCTAACAATCAAATTGAAAATTATTCCTGTTTCCCTGAGTCGATTTGTAAAGGGGAAATGAGAGCTGACCTCCTGTTGCTGAATTAGATTTTGGGCCATTAGAGCCTTATACGAGATTTGAGGACTCTTGTATAACCTATATGGAGCTGGGATATGATCTGAATGTGAATAAAGAAGCCTAATGTTATCATATGCCTGTCAATGCCAATGTGATACACTACTGGGTGTTCATTTCACACTTAATATTGTCTGAGATTCTTACACAAATAGATGATTGAAAAAGCGATAACAGGTGCCGAAAGTTTGGAGTTCTTCATTGTATTTCCAGAAACGAAGAATCAGAGTCGCCGGTAAGGTAAGATTTGCATTGCTAATTTCTCCCTCGTGTCGACGGGACAAGGAAAATATTTTTTTATGCTAAACAGTTTGTATCAAAACAGTTTTCGCTTCGCTGACGCAATGCCTGCAAGCAAACAGTCTCAGGAATTTACATTCCGATTGGAGGGGACTTTGTCGAGTCCAATTGAAGCTTTTAGGATCTTGGGAAGAACGAGATAGTCATTCTACGATAAATACGAATGGCTGAAAGGTGTTTTTCCATGTGCTTTTCACTGCTCTTTCACCTTGGGAAATTCGTCGATGACGTTTTATAGTGAAGTGCTAGGCCCAATTCACACTGTAATAGGGAAGCCATAAATCCATTCGTGGTTTTATTTCTAGGTACAAAAACTTACTAAACATTTCTGTGTGTTCATTATAAGTTGAAATGAATAAATCTAGAAAATGATTGAATACATTTTTAAGGAAACTCAATTGGCCAGCCAATAGCTAAGTTGTTAAGACGAATATTTGTAGATTTCTTGAAATATGCCGAAAAGTTGATTTGTGAACCATTAGAAGGTCGAAAATCCTATAATATGTTTTTTGTATTCATTAAAATTGTCCATTTTCTGACTCACAAAAATATTATAGAATAGAATAGTTTATTCGTCCTGAGAGAAATTTAACAATGTCACTAAATACCCAATGTGATTTTGATTGAAATTCGGTTACTTTTCTGGCAAAAATCATATACAAACTGATTTATTCATTGAATATTATTCAAAAAAAAAAAAAAAAATAAAAAAAAAATAAAAAAAAAATATTCCGAAACCGGTGCACAGATTTTTCCTGAAAACTTAATTTGGGTTTTCTCTCCCAGTCTCTGAAACAAGAAACAATTAAAAAAAATTTTTAATAATATAAGAAAGGCTCCTGCGTAAAAATTTGAGCACTAATTTGTCAGGGGCCAAAACTTTATGAGAAGAAATTGTTGCCTAACAATGAACAGAAAGAAAAAAAAACACTTTAAAATCTTAAGCGTAATGTTTCAGAGTCTAAATCAGACTCCTTCGTCAGACAATAACTAATTTTCATTCAACTTTGTAGAATCGTGACAATTTTTTTTTATTTTTGGATTGACATTCGTCAATATATGATGAACATAGATCAATATTGATTACTCTTTTTGGCGATACGAAATTTTTTTACTGAACAACCTCCTACTATTTTTCAGTTTTCTATCTATCCTAGATTTTTTGGAGCACCCTGTACAGGGTATCCCAAATTTTTTGATTTTGGCTGTTTCTGATACTTCTAGACTAGATAGGTAATAACTTTGAAAGGAGTCCTGGGCTCGATTTCCGTGAAAACCGTTTCACTATATCTTCATTTCTTTTGAAGATATAACAAAATTTTGAAATTTTTTCGATTAAGAAGATGTGCCATAAATTTTTCATTTTCGAAAATATCTGAAAAAGATAAAAACTTTCAACAAGCACTTTTTCACTGGGAACAAGACATTATTTTAAATTTCATTCATCTTAAATTTTTTTTGATAACATAAGATGCAAAAAAAATGCGTTCGTATTTAAAATTAAAAAACGGTTTTTTTTCCTCGAGAAAAAAAATTGAAGATAGTTTTCTATTTCCGGTGAAGAAGCGCTTCTAGAAAGCTTAAATCGTTTTCAGTAATTTTCGTAAATAAAAATGTTATGGCACATTTTCGAAATCGATAAGTTTCCAAAATTAAAAAAAAATATATCGTGAAACGGTTTTCACTAATGGAGTTTTCACGAAAATAAAGCAAGGACACCTCTCGCAGTTTTTACCTATCTGGCAAGAAGTACCTAAAACAGTCAAAATCAAGCAATTTGGTATATCCTGTATCTTGAAACTTTGTTTTTTAACACTTGGTGTAGACACTATAGAATGGTTTGTTGGAGAAAATATCATTGATTTGTTTGAAATAACTGCCTCTGACAAAATGAAAAGAAGCACAGCAACTTTTACTGAAAGCCTCTTCCAATTTGAATAGAGATGCACTAATAAATTACGTATTTCCCAACTTCCATTCGATACTGTATTTTTCCAGTTCCATTTGCGTACCAGAAAATAATGTTGTCACATGAAAGTGATGTATTTACACAGGAGTCTACCAAATACCCAATACCCCCCCGTTCACCTCGAGTTATTTATCTGACTTCCACAAAATACGATTATACTCTTTCAAGGGCGCGTATTCGAAGTTGATCGGAGTATTCGAAAGTATCGGGAAAGTTTAGACTCCGATATTCTCGTCGTATGGCACAATCAGTCTTTCGCCCCGAACACTGGCCATTTCCTTACTGCACGTCTCCGGTTGTCCTATGTCTTTGCCGGTATGTTTGCTTGGTTCATATAACAAGCTTATTGATGTCCGGAGGAAGGATATTGGAGTCCGGCTTCTGACAAAGCAATAGGAGACGGGACTTTGAATGTCTGGAACATTATATTATCTCTTCCTGTTTTTGCAGCGGGGAGTTTTCGAGGTGAATTTCAAATGGAAGGTCAATTCTTGATTGATTCTTCTTGAAATGGAGTGGTTGATGCAGTGGCGTAGTGAGCTTAATTTGCGCCCGGGGCAAAAAACCTTTTTAGCGCCCCCCCTTCTAAATTCATAATGGCATATAATATTATATGTGAAATATACTCGCAATTAGCCAAATCAATTAAATAAGATGAACAAAGTCATAGGCTCAAGCAATACCTTGAAATGAAGTGAAGAAAACAAGAACAGATTAATTTCGTAATGTATACAGGGTGTACCAAGTTCGGCGGCCTATTAGGCGTATCTGGAGAAATGGACCAATTTGAAATCTGAAAATTGGGATTATGTTATTGTTTGACATTATCTACCGATCTAAAATATTCTTGGAGGCTCACCACTTTCAGTTATATATTCTGTTTTCGAATTTGATAGAGTATGCAATTCTGAAAACATTCGTACTCAAATCGTTGCATTCGTCAAAATACTTTCTAAAGTATCGAGAAAAAAACTGAAGGAAAAAGGGGATAAGAATATTCGGTATTATGTTTGTTATTCCTAACCTAGATATCGTAAGCACAAACTGTTTTCACATTTTTGAAGGCGAAGACTGTAAGAATATTGTACATTTTCAGAATTTTGAATAACCCGTCACAGGGTGTTCCAAATGTTGGTTCTAAAATTCGTTTTTTCAAATTTGAACCTTTTTTTTGATGACTGGATTTTGCTAAGAAAAATGATGATAATGTTCAAACACGTTGATACTCCTGAAATTAACAATTCTTGAGTTATTTAGGATTTTCTGATTTTATGTTGTACGTAGCGTCAAATTCATGAAATCTGTTCCATATCAACAATGATAAATGAATTCAGAAAAGAGGTAGTCACTAGTGAGTTATTTGAATAATTTATCTTCTATGAGCAAGGTCATTGTTGATATGAAACAGATTCTATGAATTGGAGGGTACCTACGACATGAAATCAGGAAATCCTGAATAACTCAAGAATTATTAATTTTAGAAGCATTAACATGTTGGAACATTGTCATCATTTTTCTTCGCATAATCCAACGCAATGATAAAAAAATAGGGTTCTAATTTGGAAAACGAAAGTTATGGGCCAATCTTGATCCCAATTTTCGAACCAACATTTGGAACACCCTGTGACGGGTCTTTTGGAATTCTGAAAATGTACAATATTTCCACAATGTGAAAACGGTTTGTACTTTTTTTTCACTCCCTGTATAACTGAAAGTGGTCAGGCTCGAAGAATATTTTCGATAGGTAGATACTGTCAAACACTATCATAATAATAATTTTCAGATTTCAAATAGGTCCAGTTCACCAGAAACGCCTAATAGGCCGTCGAATTTAGTACACCCTGTATATATGATCATCTAGAATTACTTCGAGATATACTTTATTCATTCGTTCGTTTTATATACTATACTTATGAAATAATATTAATAGAAACGCAGTTTTAAAACTTTAAAAAGATTTATATCAAGGTTAATATTCATTATCTTCAAGTAGATAAAAATTTAATAATAATAAAAATATACGAGTTGTACATTAATATAACTTAATACTATGTATGAATTTTCCTTGCTTTTGATTAATCAAATTCATCAATAATGTCATCAGAGTTTATCATTTCAAAATTTTCTCTTTCAACACTTGAAACTGCCAAGTCACTTGGCTAACTTGTCCCATCGTTGATCGTAGATATGTCAGAAGTAATTTGAATTGATCGTTGCAGCTGGCAATTGAAGCTGAGAGAATAAGTGAAACTCTCATCATATTTGGAAATATATTCTCCATGCCAGCTTATAAAAGTCAGAAATTCGAAAGGAGATCAAGATTGAATTTCTTTTCTAGTGCGGGGTTACATTTTGCTATCACCTAATTCGTTGAAGAATTCTATTCCGTTGAAACAGTGTTATAAAATTCACCCAAATTTTTACAATTTTCTTCAAGGTTGTTGTCAACATTATCTTTGTTTCAATATCTAGTAAAAATTCAAATTGTATATCAGGGTCACTTAATCGTAAACATATTTCTTATGGGAGACGATCAAGAATGCTCTTCATAACGCTAGAAATTTCTCTTTCGGCAGAAAAACCAACATCTCTAACTAATTCTCTGGGTATTTTGCGGCATCTTATCACACAATAACCCTCACCGCTTATATTCTGGCGCCACATTGTAATTTAGATTCACGTTTGACGGTTTTTTTTTTTCACGGCATTTTTTTTATTTTTCCATCGTGAGGAAAACAAATATGTATATGTTTTTAATTAGTCCAGAGTATGTCACAACGATTGAGTCTTGTTTAGCTGCAGTGACTCCTACTTATTCCAGCAATTTTTTTGTTTTGCGAAACATTTGGCGCCCCTGTATGACTAGCGCCCGGGGCATGATGGCCCCCCTTGCCCCCCCCTCACTACGCCACTGGGTTGATGCTGGATTAGTCTTCAGGGAACTACCCTAATAAGCATAACTCAGTTTGTTTTCTTTATTCAAAGAGGTAATCCAATTATTTTACTTGATTTGAAAACTGCAAATGTACTAGAGTGTCTAACACTCCAGGATCAGCTTTAATAATATATAATAATAATACATATAATAATATAATGAACTTTATTCTCCAGAAATCATTACATATTTTATATAATGAAATAGGGAAAAGTCAAAATCAGAAACAAAAACGATTCAAGAACTCATGGCAGAAGGCTTTTCGTGTATGAATATCTAATATATCTCCTTGCGGAATTGCTTGAAATTTTGAATTTCCCTGATGTATCTCGGAAGCGAGTTGAACAGTTTCATGCACATATATGTAGGAGATCTCTCAGTCGAAGCCAGATGGTGTCGTGGATAGATGTAAAAGTTGTGCCTTGTATTGTGTGAACCAGTCTTCTTGAAATCATAAAAATAATGAGAATTCTTCAAAATGAACTGTAAACTTTTATAGATGTATAACGCTGGTAATGTAAGAATGTTATTTCTCTTAAAAACTCCACGACAAGTGTGACGAAATTTTAAGTTGAACATACATACATACAAGTTGATTTATACACTTTGTTCAAAAATTATTGTGATCTAAGGAAGTTTTGAAAGTCCAGTTGCAGATGTATGTGAAATTAACTGCTCCACAAGAGTTGGGGATATCGTATTCAATCGTTTTGAAAAGTATGTAATATTCTATAAAATCGTTGTAAAATCATTCAAAACTCAACAACAACTTGAATCGATATTAAGAGAGTCTTCCGGGCTTATTGGCCGTGGTATATTAGGAATTATTTCACCTAACGTTTCTCCCACAACTGCGGTAGGCATCTTCAGAGGATTCTTGGTCTGTGGTTGTAACTCGAACGCTGAATTTCCGAAAGTGATGCTGGATTCGATCCGTTGGCCCAACTTATACCCAGATCATTGGCGGGAGAAAGTAGTGGGTTTACGCGCGATGTTGATTGGTTCATCGCTCCCACTCCGTATTGGCTTGATTTTGGTCTTTTCCAACACCGGCAACCATGCGCTATGACCAAAGGAGTTTCTTCCCTTCTGTTCATGTTGTTCTTATGTTTATTAATCTCAATGGCCTCCATGTTTATCCTAGGATGTTTGAAATAGCTTCTGCCTTTGAGAAAACAATATTGTGTCTATCTGTTAGGGCATGTTCTGCTAGTGCGGATTTTTTTGTCTAATTGAGTCGACAGCATCGTTCATGCTCCTTAATTCTCGTATTGATACTTCTCTTCGTTTATCAATGTAGACTTTGCCGCAGTCACAAGGTATCCTGTAAATACCGGGTTGAGAGAGTGGGTCGACTTTGTCTTTGGTAGTTCTGATCATTTGGCCAAGTTTTTGAGTTGACTTATAGACAGTCCCTATATTGTGCCTCTTTGGTATTCTACCAATTCTATCGGTGACCTTAGGGATATATGGTAAAATAGCTCTTCTATAGGGGTGAGTTGTGATGTGTTATCATCACGTGTGGAAAGTTTTGGTCTCATGGCCCTCTGAATTTCCTTAGCATTATATCCGTTAGCGACGAATGCATGCTGTGGATGTTAAAGTTCATCCTCCAGAAATTCCGGCTCGCACAAATTTCGGGCCCTGTCTACGACTGTTTTTATAACTCCTCGTTTCTGTTGAGGGTGATGATTGGACTTCTTGTGTAGATACCTGTCAGTGTGGGTTTAAACCCTGTGTCCTAGATTCCCATTAGGCTTTCTGGTAACCAAGACTTCTAGAAAGGGTAGAGCACCATCTTTCTCAATTTCCATAGTGAATTGAATATTTGGGTGCCTACTGTTAAGATAGGATAGGAAAGCATCCAATTCTTCAAGTCCATGACTCCAAACGACAGAAGTATCATCCATATAACGTAGCCATGTGGACGGTTTCTTTGTTGTATTTGACGAAAGTGTCCGTATTTCGGACACAGTGGAAATTGGTTGATAGTTTTCTTTGAAATGCTTTGTATTTCCCATGCTAAGGACTAATTATTATTGATTGTCTTATCAGTCCTTTTGATGGTTTTACCAATAGCCGACTGCCACTACTGAATCAACTTTCAATTATTCAGAAATCTGTCCCTACTCAACACTTTCCGAAGTTATCCCTTACAACTTCGAAAAATCGATGACAGACCTGTCTCAATCCAATTAACGCTAAAACGTGGAAACGATGGATAAAACGATTTTTATTTCAACCCCCATTCATCTTGGAAACTTGCTTTCAGGATTTGCACAGCGTTATAATCACCCTGAGGTCTCCGATGGTTATTTTTGGCTTATTCGTTTTTAGGTATGAATAGAATCCGTTTTATAAAGGGAAAGAAAAATGCATCCAGTTTCAACCTTGGTTAATTGCTAGATGCCAAATTATTCAAAGATATTTTCTGGAATGGTATTTGTAGGAGAAGGGTTTGGACGGTTTTTCCTGAGGAATTCTTGAATTTGCAGTTGAAAGAAATGGTAATCAGTTAACTGGAAACGCTGCAGTATACTGTGAAGGAAATTAAATCATTTTAACATCGTTATTAGAAAATTCACGACTTTTGAAATTCTTTCAACTTTCTAGAATTCTAGATTTGAGAAATATTCGATTTTGTGAAAGTTTTTCTAAGGTTTTCTCTCACAGTCTTGCACTGAAATCTTCATTTTGTTGCTTTTTCGAAGGTTTTAACTAGTAAATACACCCAATATTGCAGTATTATTGCAGATTAAAATGAGTAATGTAGGTAAAAATAATTTTGAAAATATTTTTCATCTGTCAAATTTGACATTTCAACAATGACTATTTCTCGATTCTTCTTTCAGCCAATGGGCATACAATTAGGTGATAATTTTGCACTAGTGCAAATTATCGATGAATTGCAAAATTATCAGGTTCTTCAAAATAAACACAGACGTAATTATAAACGTTCATTTTTTAAGTAACATGGTGACTTTTAAACCTAGTTATTGAAATTTTTACTATTAATAATGCAATTATTCCCCTTTTCCAGGTTCATTTGTAACATTTTGCGCTCAGCGTCTCGTGAACCCTTAGCAGATTTAAATCTTACATCATTAAATGGGTCTTTTGCAATGCCGAAATCTTCGTAATATTTTTCCTGAACAAGTTTTGCTGTCACGTTCCACATTGTTTTCACCACAAATTCTTTATAAAGGGAACCATCCACATTCCTTTAGAATGAAAGCAATTTTTTTCATCGATGTTGTTCGTTCTAATGAGTGATTTTTTTCGGCACAAACTCTTGAAATTGTCTCCATACTGACGTTTTTGACTTTCTTGTATTCGTTGGCGTAAGATTGTCTATATTCCTATCAATATCTACAGCAGAAGCGTTTCCAAATCGCGACATTGCACTTAGAAAATTTGACAATTGATATCAACTGACAGTGACAGAATACGATTTGATTGATTCATGAAATTTTCTTACAAAATTCAACGCTCGCAATGAAAATGAATCGATAATTTTCATTGCACTGGTTGAATTACCACTGAAGAGATCTCAAAGAAAAATGATCATTAATTTCAAACAGAATATCAAATTGTGGGGGATATTACTTCTGAGTGTATCTATATTATTCCATGTTAGTCTTTCATAACTTGGAAAATTTTCACTTTGGAATTCAATTTACCCTTTCGTTTTATTGATGAACGAAGAATTATCGTATCTATGTTTCTATAGCTAAACTTGTGTCTTCATATTCGCCATTTTAAAAATTGAGAGAAAAAGACTGGAAGAGAATATTTTAGTAGAAGCCGAGTCGCTGGCTTTCTTTCCTCTGTGAACGGCCAACGTTCGTTTAAGTATCGCTCAGATTGAGGATAAGGCAAGGGGATGAGATAACATTCATGAATTATTCTTGGAGATTTCATCTGCAGGCAAACATTATTAGCAGAGGGCAGCAGACGAGCCAGATCAGTGTTCATACGAGATACCAAACAAGGTGATTTCGATGCAGAACATTCTCCTTTCCACCCCATTCAGCTGAGGGAAATTTATATCGTGTTTTGGACCACAGTGGCGTATCGGGAGAAAAACTCAGGGTAGAAAAACAACAAAGTCTCAATTATTAAGTCAGTGACATTAGAAGTGTTCCATCCAGATTCATTCGTAATGTATGACTAACACATTTCCAAAAATTGAAATTCTTCAGTGTTTTCAAGTTACTGATTCAGTCACGTCATAATACCTCAGGACATTTTTTTCAACTATCTCTCAATATGATTTTTGATGATGATTGATGAATTATCTCAAACGAAAGATTGAAAAAAAATAGGTAGGTAGGACCTTATTAATAACCCTACATTTATGAATGAAATGAAACAATAACTTAACAATGATTTTCAATTTTCCTGAAAACTTAATTTGGGTTTTCCCTCCGAGTTTCTGAAACAAGAAACAATTAGAAAAATTTTTCGAATATGAGAAAGGTCCCTGCGTAAAAATTTGAGCACTAATTTGTCAGGGGCCAAAACTTTACGAGAAGAAATTGTTGCCTAACAATGAACAAAAAGAAAACACTTTGAACTCTTAAGCGTAACGTTTTGGAGTCTAAATCAGACTCCTTCGTCAGACAATTACTAGTTTTCATTCAACTTCGTAGAATCGTGACAATATTTTAATTTTTGGATTGACATTTGTCAATATATTATGATGAACATACCTAGATTAATATTGATTACTAAATGTTGATATCGTTATTTTATTTCGAAATTCCCTGAAACCAGTTCTTTTTTCAATAAATCCATCCAAATTCGATCTATTCCTACTGAACAATTGGCGAGATTATTAGTCTCATCCAACAAAATACAAGCTGACTCCTTGATTTTTCTTTTGTAACCTTTTGTTCCGTCATTAGAATTTTCCATTCCATTCCATCATGTGATTGCACTAATATCTCCATTTTTTATGTTATTCTTATGTTCACGTTTTCTGATTTCTAATGGTCTTGATGTTTCTCCTGTATAAGATTTTCCACAAATACAGGGAATATTGTAAATACAATTTCTTGATTTTGGTTTCTCATTCAAAGGTTTAGTTTTTGTTAATAAAGATCGTAAATCAATTTTTGTTTTGAAAACTGTTCTCATGTTGAATTTAGATTCAATTCTCTTAATTTTTTCTGAAAGTCCATGAACATAAGTAATCGAATTTATTAAAATTGGTTGTTCGTGACGGTTTGTTGTTCGTTCTTGATTGTTATTTTCGTTTTGATGTAAAATTGTTCTCTCTAAATTTGAAATAGTTTTTTCTATGAAATTAGTTGGATATTGATTATCCTGAAGAATATCTTCAATGAAATTAATTTCGTATGTCGATGAAAAGTCTATCATAAAGTGTTTTTATAATACCTCTTTCAACACTCATTCGATGATAAGAATAAAAATTTAGATATCGGCTTTTGTGTGTCTTTTTTCTGAACACCCTTGTTTCAAAATGATTTGGAAATTTTCTTATCGAAACATCTAAGAAGGAAAGTATTCTTTTGTTCTAAGTCCATTGTTAATTTTATTGTAGGTTTTTTATTATTGATATGATTATTCAAAAAATGTTTCTAATTGTTTCTTGTTTCAGAGACTGGGAGAGAAAACCCAAATTAAGTTTTCAGGAAAATGCAGAGACCTCCCAGACAATACATAATTCAATAGATATCTGAAGGATTTTTAATTAATGTTTTTTTGTAGTTATTCACTTTTCAGATGCCACGAAGTTATAGAAAATTGCAAGAACTCAAAGATGAACGGAAGTATTATCTTTTCAAATTTCAGATATTCAGAAGAACAAGAACGTAGATATGACTCAACAAACTCAATCAGACCTTACCTTGTTCTTAGAAGTGTTCCTATCTTGATAGTTGCCAAATTCTGCAACACAATTACTTTTGTTCTTATGATTTTTCTCAATTCAATTTACTGCCCATGGCCAGGAATGTTGTCGAAATAATTTGGCCATCGGCAACTACAACCAGTTTTTTTTAATATTGGAACTATGAACTAAATTTCTCTAGTTCATTCTGACACATCTTGTAGAATAAATTCATGTGAGAATATTTCATTCTACCATTGTTTTCATGGTTATATTTATTTATAATCTGTCAAATTTATGAGAGAGAAAACAGTTCTGCTAATCAATATTTTTCTAGCTAAAAATCACTAAACTATATTTATGGAAATATTTCATTAATTTCGAAGAGAATTCAACAAATTAGAGAAAACAATGTATGATACTCGTACAGAAGGCTCATTCTTCTACTCGTTCATTCGAAAATTCGCCAATTCGTTGCTTGTTTTTGAATTTTGAACTCTTGTAAGAATATCAATGCCTTTTGCTCTTGTATCATAATAGTATATTCTAAAACAAGTTGCAGAATGAGCTCCTATTCCAACACGAATGCATGAGTGTTGGAATTGCTTTCTGCAACGAGTATTGGACGATATTTTCTCTATTTCAATAAAATTTTGTGAAATACTCTCGAAATTCAAATGAAAATCAAGTTAGTGGCTTTCATATTTCATATTGGCAGTTGGTGTGACTTACGAAATTTGAATTGATTTGATTCGAAACTTGATTCGATCGGAGGTCAGTACTGACAACAACAAAACGAAAAATATAACTGATACAATGCATAACGATACTGAAAAAGGGAAATTACTCTTCTCCCATTTCTTGTGACTGATTTCAAAATTGTCAGATCGGCAATGCAGAAAAACCATGTATATCAGCGTACGTACGCCACTGCATTCAATCTACGTTTCAGAAAAACAGGAGACGTGACCGCATTGTTTACCAATATCCACCCTAGGGCTATGTGGCATGAAGTCATATTAAAAACGATGGCCCATACTTACACGTGTGTAAATATTTATAAACCAATTGCAGATTCTTTTCTACCCTTAGGGTATGAAAAGAACAGTTTTTTTTGACGGGGTTCATGCGTTAAGGGATATATATGTGCGGGGATGTAATTTGAGAAGGATCATGTTGAATATGATATTGTAATTCTCTCTTCAGAATTTTGGTTTGAGAGGAAGAAAACTTTTCTTGATGGAAATGATAGTCAGTCTCTGATAATTTCCGAGAGTCAATGATCAAATGAACGAGCCTGAATATGATAAAGAGTTTCTCTCACAAACTGCAGAATGAAACAATCTTTATTTAAATTCTCATGGGTCGATAATTTTAAATTTACCCATGTTATCCTTTATATTGTTTCACTCTTGACCGCTTATTTTCTGAATTGGCATCAAGTCTTTTCCAATTTTTATTTGAGGAATGAAAGTTTCCATTATATTTACCTTCGAGTGGCTTCTTTTCGAAAAAGTTTCAGCCTTTTTTCTATTTCTCCTTTCAGTTGGAACCCGTTCAGTAGTTGTTTCAGCAATCTGTTACTTGGTTTCCTTTCAACAAGTATTCTTCATTCTTCACATGCATTGATTATACAATTTATATTTATGTTTCATTCTCAAATTTTATTTTCTCTTTTTTTTGCGTAGAGTTAATTGAAATTTAAATTCAAAGTTTTTTTTTAATAAACAGTAAGAGTAATGGAATTACCGAATTTGTAAAAATGTGTAAAAATTTGGTTTCTCTTTTTGCATGTAATTCTATTTATTTTGCTTGTTCTTCCACTAAAATTAAAAAAAAAAAACTAAGCGAATTAGTCTTGCTCCCTTGAGTTTTGATGAATAATCTATTAAATTGGTCTTTCATTTCACTTTTTGTGAATTTATGTGAAGAAAGCTCTCGTTACGAATTAGCGAGTGCTCTTGGTCATCATTAAGTTTTCTTGAATTTTCCTGTCCAACGTAACTATTAATTTTTTTTTGCACAAGAATCTTCTCCAGACAAAAAACTTTTTTTAGCCTTTTACAAGTGAGGCGATGACAATGGAAACCATTATTTTTATAGACAAGGGTGAGAAGTATTCGATTTTAGAAATATAGTCATAATATTATCGATGTTTCTAGGGACATAGATCTACTTGAAATAATAAAAAAAATCATTTCGGTTCCGAAACAGTTTTTAACCAGTAATTTTTCCTCTGATTTCCTTCTATTTCGTTGATCTAAATAAAACTAGGAATTTCTTTTTATTTTATTAAAATGATATCGAGTATATTTAACAATAACATTATACATCTGCTAAAACAGAATAAAATGATTATAGAATACATCATACGTATTGTTCACATCAAGGTCATCTCTATTTCTATTTCCATTATAAGTAAAAGGTGATAAACTAGACATCCATTATCAAAAAATACAAAAAATAAAAATAAAAAAACACATGAAGTGAAATTGGTGGACGGCTATGTAATAGGTATACAGTTATAATAATATCAATCATTCAAAAAAATTTACTTCACCTAAAATAACCTAATCATAAGAACTTATCCATTAAATATTATCAAAATTATTGATCATCATGGTCAATCAATAATAAAATCAATGTAGACTATTAACATTCATAAATTTCTGATATATTAGAGCAACATTGAACGAATTTCACACTTACATAATCGAAGCATCTTATTCGATTCGTTTTCATTGAAATTGTTGAAATAAAATCTAATATATTTACAATAACTAGCACTTAGATGATTCCCTTCCACAACGAAGTCATAAAGTTTTCCAGAAATATGACTTAACCACAATAATAAATCTCTCTTAAAGATGAGAGAATATTTGAAAATTATTCTCAAAATTGTTGGTGAAAAACTTTATACTTCCAAACATTAAACTAATTTTTGATTATTTCATTTATAGACAATCCAATTCTATAGATGCACCTCTTTAAGTCCTTCAAATTGGCCATCGTATTCTAGCACTCTAGTTCCCAAGTGACTTCAATATAAAAATATTACAAATGAAGTTATACCCCAAATTCGTGTTAATATATACATAGTGATTATTTACAAAAATATTCAAACCTACTAAAGCATGTTTCGCAAATGATAACATCTTACAAAAAATTATCACAGTCCCCTAATTTCAAATACATACTTTACGAAAATATACATTTTGGAGTTGAGAATTTGATACGATTATTCGTTTTGATAGGTTAAGCTATAGTTGATTTTTTTTCAAGTGTTATCGGATGGTATTTTGAAAAGGGCAACAGGTACGTTCATCGAAAAGTGTTAATTTAATTCTACGAAGCTTTCGAGAGAAGGGTAAGTTATTAGCTAGCAAACACGATAGTAAGTTTGTGTAAAATTCAAATATATTGCACCATCCCAACCACCGTAGAAAAATGTACAATAAACGTTTCTTAGAAAGTTAATTCCTAAATTTCGTTGAAAGTGAATATATTATATCGGAAAACGTAGCAAGATTTATGAGCAATCAATTCGTTATCCTACATCCTCACAATATTTTTATAAATATGTGTTATTAGCTTAAGTACAACTATAGACTAGCTTATATCGCATTCAATAAAAATCAATTACTTACTTAAATAAGGTAACATACAAATCTTAAAAAATAGTTAATTCAAATGTACGAATTAAACATATGTTTTTCTCAGAACCAAAAGAAATATAAAATGGACGTAATCTCATTTCCAAAATATTCATGTCTTAAAACTAGTTGGATTAAGCGGTTGTGTTGTAGAAATAATTCTTGAATAAAACTAGAAATATGGTATTTTACGAGCAGAAAACTTGCTGCTCTATAAACTGATCAATGTGGGTTGTTGATATTCAGAATTGTTCCACAACAAGAGCATACTCAGCCTATTCTAGTATTAAAGAAGATTTTCTATCAGTACTTGGATTAGTTTTCCTCAACTTGATGGTGGCGAAATTACTTGATGAAGATCTGAAAGAGAACCAACACCTGGATTAAAGATTAGTATGAAAGCTGAATGAATCTAATGAATTCAAAATTTTTTGCAGATTAACAAGATTGAAACAATTCATTTCATGTTCAATGTTCTCGTAAATCATGCATTCGAGTTAATTGAATGCTTCAGGGGTGATTTTGTGGTGTAAAACAACGATTGAAATCGTTGATAATGGTAGTTTTCCTACTGTTGAAACCACGAACAACAGATGTTGACCACTGTTTTCCAAGCTATTCAATGGGGTGTGAAGCGTTGGGGTTATTGAATAGAAGGTTTGATTTATATTTATATTGAACATTCTTTTCGAATGGAAGCTAATTCTCATACCACTCCTCATATGAAAAAGTTATACTTTTCATTATTTGAAAAATTTGGATACGAAATGAGACATAATTCTTTCATCTGAAAGGAACGTCGATAAAATAAATATGGAAAGGAAAAAGGATATATCAATGAATAAATATTTCTGAAACCGGGCAGTTTCAAAATGAACCCAAATAAAATTAAGGAATGAAAAGAAACATAGCGAGAAACTAGAAATCAAATGATGAGTGAAGAAAGCTAGCGAAAGAAATAAAAATGAACCAATCGAATAACAAAATTTCAATAATCAAAGATCTTGAAGATTTGTACTGGAGATTCTGTCTTTATTTACTTTTCACACAACAATCTGGGATGATTTTTTCCCTTTCTTGACATATTAAGAACCACATAGCAACCTCATATCACCTTAAATGATAATGAGAACTCCTTTTTTTCG
Source organism: Hippodamia convergens (assembly GCA_038502775.1). Taxonomy (NCBI): domain Eukaryota; kingdom Metazoa; phylum Arthropoda; class Insecta; order Coleoptera; family Coccinellidae; genus Hippodamia; species Hippodamia convergens. The sequence goes on from CM076608.1 coordinate 24,410,603, forward strand.
AATCTTATTATATTTCATTGATTTTTTTTTTGAATAAGTTGAATTTCATCTGTACCACTGTATGTTCAGAATCAAATACATATTTTATCCCATCTTATCCCTTTTGTATGTTAAGATCTTGAGTGAACGTTTGTTTTCTAACTTGCTTACAATCGTAGTTTTCCGGAACAGCCTGTAGATCGAAACAGTCGCAAATTCTCTGCATATTCATAAGATTCGATGGGTCTCCGAAACTTGGGATAGTCTTGCCCGAAAGTAAATTTCCCTTATATCAACTCGTTTCGCTAAATGGCAGGTGAGGGAATATTCGAATTAAGCCTTCCCTCCACCAATTTGCAGAGCTGGAGGCAAAATATGCAAACCAACCATTTGCTATTTCTCCTTCCAAGTTGGTTCTGTCTAATGGCAATAATTGGATTAAGTAGATCGCTGCTCATCGTTTACCTTATCCAGATGTGGCTAATATAACAAACGAGGAGAGATATTAATATCGTTGTAAGATAATTTGTCCCTTTGTTAATGGATATTAATGGGTTTGCCTGGTGAAATAACAAGAGTGTTTTGTAGAAGAAGCATCAGGTTCTTAGCATGGATGATAAAACTGGATGTTTTCAAGAGAATTAATCAGAAAAAAGTATGATTAAGGGAGAGCACATTGCAGAATGTCTTGGGATACGGAGATGTTTCTCTTGTCTCCGTTAAATAATGTAGGTATACAAGGTGTTTCATTTGTAGATGGTGGGCCAAATTGGTGATACCTGAACTTCATCTTTTTAACCGAAAGAGATAGAAGAAAATGAATGACACATTACCGTCGTCTTTTGTTTTCGAGTTTAGGCCAAAATTGAAATTTGGGCGATTTCATCTTCGGTCGTTAGCTCAGTTTCTATTTGTGCTAGAATGTTGAAATGAGAACATTATACAGACACTTTTTTCATAGCAATTCAGTAGAGTACTTTGTTTTTCTCAAGAGGTTTTATTGCTGAGATTTAGATATAACATAAAGTTGTAGTACGCTACTGGATTGCTATGAAAACAAAAGAAGATGGAGAAATGCAGTTGATGACATTATTAGTTTCTCTAGAAAAGACTACCGTAATGTGTTATTCATTTTCCTCTATTTCTATCGGTTAAAAAATTGTAGTTCACTGAGAACCAATTTTCGCAGACGCTACAAGGTCACTAAATCAGTTAAAAAGATGCATTGGAGAAAAAGTTAAAAAAGACGTGGATGCATCTATTTTACGAAAAATTTGGATGAACTTTCTCAAAAGAGTATAACCAGAGAATTTTGAATTTACGTTAACACTATCAGATTATACCAGTGGAACTTTTATGGAACTACACATATAAATTTGAGAATGAAGTAAAATACACTTGCTTACTTCTTATCTTCAGACTACCACGTTCCCAAAACAAAGGTATCACCTACTCATTTTTTTGTATTATTTTTATTCCATTTTAATGACAAAGCTACTGGGCCTTTTTTTTATCTTCAGGTGTTTAGGTATAGCTATGACAGAAAAAGAATGAAAGGAAAAGCACAAAGTTATGTTCTCTAGTTCTTTAATAAGAAAAGTTCTGTAGCTTCATCACAAACACATGAATTTGACAGTTTAAGGGTACCTCAAATGGAAGATCGAGAATACTGGATGTAGTCATACAAGACTCATCGTGAGTTGTAACGTAAAAAGAAGAAGGAGAAGAAGCAGAAGAAGAATGAAAATAAGGAGAAAAAGAGAAGAACCAGAAGAAAAAGAAGAATGAGGAGAATTAGCTTCGTCTCTTTCTAGAAGATCGACAATTCTGTTGCGTAATTACGTAGTTCACTCTCTATTCAAATGATCCTATCCAGAGATAACAATCATATTTCAGCTTCTTCCTTTTGAGCTGGTAATAACTTGTCTCTCTTCAAACTCATTAGTCATTTTTGCGAGGGTATCTCTTTGAACCAATCAGGCTGAAAATTCTAGGATCTAACTCGTGATTGTACGTGAAATGTAATACCCATGTGAAAGATAAAGACAAGCAATACCTAGCTTCTTTTCTTAGTTATAGGGGAAAGATTGTTCTGGTGTTGAATCTCTTGGCTTGCAATTTTGAGAGAAGTATCGAGAAGTTATTGATCTCCCTTTCTGTATAATTTTGAACATTATATGAATATGCAGGTTTCAAAGCATCTCCAGAATTCTGGAGGGGTTAGTAGACGACCCAAGCGAAGCAGAATCGAGCAACATGCATCTAAACAACCCTATCACTTCCCAGAAGTAGCATCAATCCCCCAAAGGTCATACCAAGGCCCATACATATTCCCGTTATGAGGAGAACGATCATCGTATTTCGACCCGTATTCCGGATTCTTTAATCTCCTTTGCAAAGTCTCCCCGTATCCCATCAAATCATTCTGCTCAAATTTGCTGCTGTTGCTGTTTGTCTTCGACAGTTTGGTGCGAGGCAAGAACTGTCTATCATCGTCAGACTCCACATTGGAGTCGTAATATTTCCTACGTTCCGTTTTCTCTGGTTCTCCTTTTGATCTTCTGTTCGTACTTGTTTTTTGATCCCTTTCTCTTCCGTTCAGCGCCGCGACGTCTGATTCTATGGACTCGTAGCTGGGTCGACCGCCAGTGCGTCTGTCACTCCTGTCAGTCGTATTAGTGCGACTGGATTCCGTAGTTTGGTAGTAACGTCTTTTCTCCTCTGTTGGTTTTCTTTCATCGTGCGTTTGTCTGCTTGGAGGGTACTTACTGGGGCTCTTGGGTTCCTCAGGTTGACCACGGAAGGTGCGAAAACTGGACCTCTTTTCAGGGTATTGGATAACGTCGTTGTCGAAATCGTTGGATCGATTCTTCACTGGCTGTTTGGTGTTTTGTTTGTTCTTCTCGGAAACGCTGTTTTGGTGTTGAGTTGGTTCTTTGTCTTTGTTCGGTGAATATTTGCTGGTTTTCGAAAGTTTCTCGAGCTTCTTCCCGATTTCAGCTACATTAGGGAAGTTTCCGTTTCCTTGTTTCCTGTCTATATTTTGACCATCACCTACTATGCAGTCGTAAGGATCATCACTTGAATCGCTTTCCTCTGAATCCATGATGGTCGAATCGTCATTATCGTATTGTTGAAGGATATTTCTCCTGTTTACAGTCTTCAGCATCAAACCGTCTTCATCATCATAGAATTGGCTCTCATCGTTCTTCATGTCTGCTTCATTGTAATGGTCGTAATCGTTGTTCTCTATTGCTGAGTCTTTTCTTGTTGACTGTGACATCTTGCTTTTCTTATCGGGATCACTTCTTTTCTTAGGCGTACTGGCATTCTTCTTCATCTTCGATTTGGACCCAACTTCCTCAACTGTTTTATTGTTGATGGTTTTGTCGGAGTCGTTTGATCTATCTCTTGGTGCTTTTTCAACTTTTTTCGGGCTCTTGAATTTTTTCGTTTTAACTTTGCTTTCTTCGACGTCTACTAAGTCCCGGTGTCTCCATAAGGCCATGCCTTCGAGTATTTCGCAGTCCGAGTTGTTCTTTCCGAATTTCCAGAAGGATTTCGTCCGTTTGACTAAATGCTTGTGTTCTCTACTGAGCGTTTCGGGTCACTCGCCATGTGGTATTGGTTGCCTACCAAGCTTCCGTGACTTTGGGAATGCCTTATGGAGGATCCTCTTACTAGGGTGTTATTGTTTTTGTCGTTTTTGGGCGGCTTCTCTCTTTTAGATCTACTGTACGAAAGCAAAATAAAAAAAAATAAAAATAAAAAAAAATTGAAACAAAAAATAATGTTATGGTGAAGCATTCACTTCAGAGTTTTTTCATCTGGCATATATGTGGCGATAACAATGTTCGCAGAGTTTCTGAAAAAATATGCAGGAAGAGTTCTGTGTTCAGATTATTCATTCTCATAATTTATCAAATTGTTCGAAATGAAGGGATATTAAGATCAGTATAGTATACTAGATGTAGTATACCTACAATTTCAAGATGCAGGAAAAAAAATTAATTTTAGCCTGTAGGTCTGCAGCGTATACAGGGTGGTTGAGAAAAATCGCGTAACATAACGAAATTTTATTCCCAGAGAATTCAAGCATCTGATTCTGGGGTAGGTTGATGATTATCTAATCTTCTTTGCAGCATATCTCATGCATCTATGCAATTCAAATCTGGTGAGTGCGGAGGTATTGGTAAATGTGGAATACCAAGCTTCTTGCGCGCATTCTGCGCTATGACTGCACGGTGCGGTCTATCATTATCGTCTAGAAATTGAAAAGTCACGTGTTAATGGAACTCTTTTTAATGGACGTTTAGAACCTAGATTCACCTCTCTCAAACGTCGTCTGATGGTTTCGATGGAAACTTAGACCCCATCTGCATTTTGAAGAGTATTCCGTAGCATTCTACACGTAAATGTAGGCTTTCTTCTCACCGAAACGGTGATGAAACGATCATGAGCAGGTGTTGTTTTTCGTCGCTCACCAAGCCTTGGTCTTTCCAACACGAAACCTGTCTACCTGAACCTATTCCAAACTTTGGCTGACTTGGTGCCTTTCCGCTACAACAACCTGAGTTAGGCCACCCTGTAGCTTTCTGATGGTCCTATTAGCCTCAGCGTTTGTTAATTTACGTCTTGGCATTTTCAGAAAACTCGTTTCAAATCGAAGCCGTTTATAAAAGGACTTCATTTCAAAATAGGAACATTCATGAAGCATATCCAAAGAACCATACTTCAGAAAAAAGGCGATCAGATTAACGAAATGTCTCATACTGATTTTCAATGGATCGATTCGAGTTGTTATTGAGTTTTGAATGATTTTACAGCGATTTTCTGGAAGATTACATACTTTTAAAAACGATAGAAGTCGATATCCCTAACTCTTGTGGAACAGTATATCATCGCCCAGATGTGAAAACTTCGTATTTCAAAATTCACTGATTTTGAGATACGAATATGATTCTGATTATTAATTCATTTTCCATCGATTCCAAAACCTTGTATCTCGATTTAATGACAGAGAGTTTGCGCAGCACTGAGTCACACTCATCAAAATTTAAACTAAAACAAATAATTGATTAAGATATGAGAAGTTTTCTTCATTTCCTGAAAATTGTGCTTTTTTGAGATACATGGTTTTCACATCTGAGCGACGATATTCAGTTCTTAAGCATAGTTACTTCAATTTTAGGATGTCTAGGCCTTTTTGCATTAAACGAATAGTGATCATTCAGAACTATGTTTCTCAAACAATTTTGATCAATTTTATTTTTGAGTATGTTAAATCATTTATTTTATATAGACCTATAGATCATGATTCTTGCTCTATCTGGATTAAACTTCGAGAATTATACTTTTCAGGAAAAAACGCCGCAAAAAAATTCCAAAAGACTAAATAAATTTGGGACAAAAAGATAGCAAAGCGAGCCAGGCCATCTATTAATGTGGTAGAAAACATTTCAAGTAAATCATTATGCCATAGTTTTTCATCACATTATACCTACTCGTATACACTCCTGTATTCTAATCATTTTGTTGTATATTTGTAGTCTATTTCATCTCTTTTATTATAAAATCTCGAATCTGTGAAAATTTCAATTGAACTAGATGGCGTAAACTACGTAGAGGGTAGAACGGAAATTTCAATTTTGCTCTTAGATTCTGAACACCTGGTAAAGATAATAAATGAAGCATATGATTTTTTCAACCATGATTCTCTTTTTATATTCACGTCAATAGCTCTTTCTTCAAAAGAAATACGATGTTTTAAATGAAACTATGCAATTTATAACATTAATAATAACACAGACAACATAAAAGCAAACAAACACATTATAATTTTCTGATATTGAGTAATGCATCCACGTGTTTGTGTCACTGCTCCTATGCTTGTGGAATGGTTTCCCATTCTTTAAGAAGAGCTGGTCACAGTGCTGGAATAGTTCCCGGTTGCTAATAAGCCATCCGACAATTCTCAAGCGAGTTTAGATCGGGGCGTCATCTTTCCCTGTTTTACCCTTTACTATATGGGTAACTCATGGTGAAATGATCTTGTCTAAAAATCCTTGAATAACACCCTTCACATTCTAGATTCGATTCAAATCTCAATTATTCTTATTTGCCGGACCTCTCTTCATGTTTTCGAAGTACCTACACCATGCTGATCAGAAATGAAACCACAACGGGATCTTCTCCAAAAACAGCCTGTACCCACGCCTCAAATACCGGCGATTCGACGATGCCAGATCAACCGGACGGGCACAACGCAGCATAATCAACTGCGGGATTGAAATTAAAGCGATACAATTAAAGGGCGAGTCCATCACCCGACCATGGTCCATTAGGGCAAGGCAGCTGCACGATGACCGGCCAGGAGCGAATGAAATGAAATTGAGATCCGGCAGGCAGCAGATTAGAACGATTCACTTAGCCGGAGTGAATTTGCGGAGCATCATCCCATCCTGTTAAACTGTATTCGATTCCTGCAGTTTCGCCTTTATTGGGTCATATGGAGATACTTCTGCCTGATAGGAAATGCTGATAACAGTCGAAGGGCTGGATGAGGTAGAGCATGAAATTGATATTTTGAAATCAAGTTTCTTGAAAATACATTCGAATTCAGTTCCTCTCCTTTCTGACTTGAATTATCACCCTTCGACCTTGCTTTTGTCTACGCTACTGGCTAGAACAACGGCGAGCATATCGCTCGCTGGTTAATTCGCCAGTTTTATGGTTGCTCTGTCAGATATCCCAAGTTTCCGGAATTGAAAACGGAATTAACTATCTCTTCTCGTTTTGCTCTGATAGTGTTACCATCTCTTCTTGTGTTAAAACTGTAGTAAGATTTTCTCAGGTCGTCTCATTAAATAATTGTACATTTCTCGCCATCTCATTCAATTTAGTTGTACTCAAAAGGTTTCTTCAGGTCTTTCAGTTCCTTCAAGATTATTAATTATAGCATTTTCATGTCATTTTCATACTTTTATGTATATATGTCGTAATTTTTCGTCCTGAAAAATATTCTGTTTTCTTGTGTTATAAGATGTTTGGCTTATCTGTGGGAGATGATTTCCTTTCATTAGGGTCCTGTAGCGGTCTTCAAACATCTGAAGTTCCGAAAAATCATCACTAGGATGGTCGTACCTGGTTCGAAAGAACCCTCACGATCAGAGAGCAAGGCTGAGAATTTAAATTTGAATATTGGAGGAATTCGAAGGACAAGAGTGATTACGTTCCGAACATGGTGTTGAGATCTTCTAAGAAACCCACATGGCAACAGAAGAACTTCTTCGTGAAGGAGGACAATTGAAAGTTATGTACTCATTGATTTTTCACTTAGTCCAAATTACGGTTTAGCTTGTTGTGTTATGAGTTTTCTCATGTTTTGCAATTCAAAAAGGGGAAATTGATTAGGTTTTTTCATTTCTTTCAAACATTGTGACATTTCTGTCGCAACTAATTTATGAAGGAAGAATTTCTGCAATGGGTGGTCATTTCAAAAACCATTTCATTGATTATAAATAGCTATTTTTTTCTGCTTTGCATTTTTTTATTTCAGATCTAGAATTTCAGGTAGATTGGTGAAGAGTCTGTTTTTCTCTGCTGCCCATAGCAGAACAACATGAAGATGTTTTTCTGATCACATAGATGTCCTCCAAGATCCTCTGATATGATATTTTTAGTAAATTTTATGCTAACACGGGTGAGGTCCAAGTTTTTTTATCTGGGGTTTTTCCCTCTCCTCATTATATCATACTACAGACCTGTATGGTTTTCCTGTGTTGCACTAACCCCAGCTAGGTACTTTTTTGTTTCAATATGTATTGTATTATTTTAGGTCTCTCAATCAAAAAAATATTTATATGGTGCGTTGAAGAAGAGCTGATTGATTGAACGCGTTGATCCCACTACTTGTTCTGTCAGATAACCCAAGTTTCCGGCATTGAATACTGAATTAACTCTCTCTTCTCGTTTCGCTTTGATAGTGTTACCATCTCTTCTTGTTTTGAAACTGTAGTTAGATTTTCTCAGGTCACCTTATTGAATCTTTGTAAATTTGTCGCCATCTCATTCAATATTGGTGCAATTTAGTCCACTCAAAAGGTATGTATTTTCAGTCTCTTCAAGATTATCAATTATAGAATCTTCATGTCTTTTTCATGCTTTTCATTTTATATAAAATATATCATAGGTGAATGAACATACGGTAACCTGAGCTAGAGCTACCCTAGGCGAGTTCAAAATGCTGATATATGGTAGGTCTAATCAGTTTCATAACCGAGATACATGGTGGACCATGTATTCACCATAATATTCAATTGCTAATAACTTTTGAACCAACCGATGTATTCAGTTGATACGTATCATATCCTTCCACAAGTCGATCCATTTAAATTTAAGTTCCTGAAAAATTCCACGTCCCTATTTGAAAAATATGGGACTTCTTCCAAACTGATATTCAACACCCTGTATATTGGAATTTTGGGATTTGATTGAGATCTTTGGAAAGAGCTGAAAATTGTCTTTGAGGTGATTTTGCCCATAGAAATCTTCAGGGAACGATTTTTTTCGTCCTACTAATTGTACATTAGCATTTCATAATATTCTGAGGAATCATTTCAATGTATTTTCGGAAGAACTTTCTTGATTGAAGTCAACAACGATCAACACTAAAGTGATTTACAGATTGTTTTCGAAAGTATTACCTTTTTTTTCAATACACATACTTTTCCGCTTAACAATATGTTTGATACTCTTTTGATCATACCTGGATTTTTACGTATTTTATCACAGGTGACTTCGATAACTCCTCACTTCTTTTTTCAGGTGAATATCCTAAATATCTCAAATAACTCCAAATGAAATGATCAACAGGATTAAAATCTGGCGTTCAAGCGGACCAGGAATGCATTCCACCACTGCCTCTCCACAGATTTAGAAAGTTATAATCTTAAAAATATCTGAACATTACTCTGAAATTCATTCCAGCAATGTGCATAACTTCGAGTAATACAGAAAGATGATTTTGAAGGAATTCTAAGTAAAGATCACCCGTCTTGGTAGGACGTGCGGTCTAATCAATCGATTTTTATGAACTGTAATATGTAGCTAATTACAATTTTCGAGTTTCAGATAAATGGATCCTAATACTTCCACGGTGAACCCTGGATTTAGTTGATCTCCAGCAGAAAACGATGTGAAATTTTCTGATATGGCCCAACGGTCAATTATAATACACAAGAAACTGGTTGGGAGTCTTTCATCCTGGTTTCACCCTGGAATGTCTCCTCTCATAATGGTGAACTCAATGCATCGGTATAATAAACTCATTATAAGCCTGAACTTTCAAGTTCATCAAACTGATTCTACTTACAAGTTCGATCTCAAGTCTTCTGCTCTTCTCGCAACCATAAATTATAATATTATTGCTGTACTCATGTTTTCTATATTGATCTCATTGAAGAACAGACTTAAACAATGTAGCTTTCAACGCTTGTATTTCTCTCTTGGCCTGCAGCTTTCTTACAACTCGAAACATTACAATTTTTGAAGGTATCTTCGACAACATATTTATTCCCACACACTGACTGGTGTATTGTAATACACATGAAATTGGTTGACAGTCTCTCGTACTTGTTTCACCCTTGACGGTCTCCTCTGATAATAGTGGACTTAATCGGTTGGTAGGATCTACTTATTATATGCCTGAACTCTCAAGTTGATTCATCTGATTTTACTTACAAGTTAGTTCTCAAGTCTTCTGCTCTTCTCATATTTACTGTATTGATCTCATTGATGAAGAGAATGTAGCTTTCTAATCTTGTACTTCTCTCGTGGCCTGCAGCTTTATAACTACTCGGTCTTTTCATAAGAAGATTCTGGAGGAATAACTGTCTCAATGTCTAAGTCTGAATATATAAATATGATCATAACACCAATACAGGCCAGTTATATCCCTTGCAACCTTCTTGGTTTTTGTCCATAATGCTGAAGGCAAGTTGGTGAGAATAGGAAGTGCAATCACTACAGCCAAACTTGAGTGAACGATATTCTTCTAGGCAGCCGGTAACTCGTAAACCAGATGGTACAACACTCGAACAATAGAATCGTTCAATGAAACAAAGATAAACCAAACGAAAGTTCTTAATCCATAACTTCAAAATTTTTTTTAGTTTCATTTTTTGTTCCATAATTTTTTGTACCATAAGACTCTGCAACATTGTTGCCAAATTTCTTGTACGCCCCTTGTCACGGTTGCCACGAGTCTTGGATTGGGTTGTTCCCCGTCCAGTTCTCAATTCTGGGTTTCGGTATCGTCGCTCGATATTCCGTACGTCCCTGACTGCTGGGAACGAAGTTACTGGATAAGTCAACCGTCGGGTGGCTGCCTCCCTCGCAGAATTGCGTTCAATTAGGATATAAAACGAAATTAAACCGTTGGGAAGACCTCCGCAGCATTCCTCGTAAAAGGGTATGTGGGAGACGGTTTCCGCAAATTGAGGGTCATTCTTTTTCTCGGCGAAACAAATTATGGTTCCTTATCGAAAGGTCTCGTCCTGGCGGCTCAGCGGATGTTGCGGACGTAACAGTTTGTCGGAAGAGGCGATATGTTGTTAGAATGTAATGACGGCCGTGGTTGAAGTGTCATTCATGTTTAGTTCAGTTTTACAACCACATTAAAACTTTCGTAACGAAAAATAATCATATTTATAGTAAAAATCCAGGAAGAAAGCTACAAATTGAATTATTACAACCAGTTTTATAGCCGTAGCGAAGTTCCTAGCATTCTCTGAGAACATTTACCATATCCAGCAATTTATATTTGACTTGTACAGGGTGTTTCTGAATTGATGCGAAAGATTTAGATGGAGGATTCTTCAGCAAAAATTAAGGGTGCCTTTCAAATAACTTCTTGTTCCTTTTCCCTTCAAATTACAGATATTTTTTGATATCAATTCCGGTATTTCAAGCGCGCTCTTGAGCGCGACGAAATTTATAATTTCTAACAAAATTTGAACCAAGACGACTTATAACTATTAAGTGAGTTATGGATTATACCTCTCGTTCATATTTGAAGTACAGGGTATTTCAAAAAAGGTGACCCCCCTTTAGGATAGTTAGAAGACTGAAAAATGTTTGTTCATTAAAAAATTTTCATAACGCCTTCCATATTCAAGATACAGGGCTGAAAAAGAAAAAAAATACACATTTTTTATGGTTTTGCATTGTAATGAAATGTTATTCGAATATGTTCTGGAAGCTGATACAACTAATGAATGTATTTTGATGATATCTGACTCATAGAGGGCGCTAGTTGCATGGTTCGTACTAAGTTGTTTTGGACATAACTTTTCTCTACTTCAGTATTGTAATGAGTTCAAAACACTATTAAAAGGAGTGCTGTAGTGAATTCATTACAACATTGTTTTCAGTTATATTTTTCGTTTTTTGGTTCCCAGTACTGACCTACGATCCACTCAATTTTGTAATCAAATCAATTCAAATTCGGCAATCTGTCAAATTTCGTTAGTGACACCAACTGCCAAGATACAATACAAAAGTCACTAATCTGAATTTTCATTTGAATTTCGGGAGATTTCCACAAAACTTTACTGAAATAGAGAAAATATCGTCTAATACTCGTTGCAGAAGTCAATTCCAACACTCATGGTTTCGAAAACTCGACTGGTGAAGAACGCTGGTTTTTTCAATTTAAAAAACCTTACAATTCTCGAAGGTAATCTTCGACAACATATTCATTTCCAAATATTATCTGGAGTATTGTAATACACATGAAACTGGTTGACAGTCTCTCGTACTTATTTCAACCTTGACACTCTCCTCTGATAATGGTGAACTTAACCAATTAGTATGAACATTCTCATGCTTCTCTCTTTGGTAATGAACTCTGATTTATCATCATATGCTCATCCCATTATTTTAATCGGTTAAATTCATTTTTTCTACTGTTCACCTCCTGTGACATATTGCTAATTACTGTTCTCGAATTTCAGATTAAGATGAGTTAATCCTCAACCTCCATGGTTAACCCTGCATCTAGTTGATCTCCCAGAGAACACGATGTGAGCTTCTCGGATATGGTTAAACGGTCAATTGTAATACACATGAAACTGAATTCCCAAGTTCATTCATCTTATATTCATTCTTCTCATATTTACTGCATGGATCTCATTGATGAACAGCGTCAGAGAATGTAGATTTCACCGCTTCATCATTCCTACAACTAGGTCTATATGTTGAGCTTATCATTCAAACCTTCTGTTGTTCTGGCAGAATGAAAATTTCGCTACTGCCACTGCCACTGTAATCGTTGTGCTTAATATTGAGTTAGTCTTCATATGACCTCTCATTTGAGCTGCTCTCGATTACCTCTGTTTTCAGCTGGATAATGTTACTATGAGGTAATAGATACTGTGAATATTTGTATCTTTTACTGTATTAGCTTTATGCGGATGTCTTACTCATTTAATGATTGTGAATGATGTACAATGAACGTTATATTACCCTCTCAAACTCAAATATCTGGTAACAGTCCACAGTAATTTTTCATGATTTTGAACACATTTTGAATGGATTTGATGCTACTATTAGTTTTTTCACTCTTCACCATTTCAATTTTTTTCAGTCCATGGTCTATTAAGATATTGTTTCTGATGATTTCTTTTGTTCCATGCATTAGCATTAAGGTTGCAGTTCTTTAAAACGTTTTTTTTTCGATTAATGGTCATCGCAGCGGCCTCAAAAAACGAACTTAAATCGAATTTAACTCCGGTTATGCCCATTCGGTGCGCCCAATTTGAAACGTCCTCGAATACCCACTTTCGCAGTTTGCTCGAGACTGGCGAAATCATCGCCAATTAATTTTTTCCGCATAGAAAACGACGAGAGGTCCGAGCAGAACGGGACTGAGGAACCCTTCCGGGCGAGATAATTATTTTAATTAAAAGGGTCTGAACTCCGCGAAGGCTGAAGGTGAAATTTCGCCGAATGCGATGCGGGGGGCGTAGATTGAAATATCTCATTCGGAAATGTATTTACAGCGGAGAAAGGTTGGATTCTTCGGAGTAGTTAGGACGCGAGAATTAGGGACCGTTTAGAAATTCGCGAAGATGAAAGACGTGGCTCTCCGTTTGGACTGCGCGGGGAAATTTGCGGAATCTGGAATATTGTTGCGTTCAGGGCTTAGACAATTCGATGAATGAGGGCAGTGATATCGAAAATTTCATTTTAGAGATTTCTCATTTCTTCTTTACAATTTCGAAAATGGTAAAGATAATTTCATTTTGAAGATTTCAATTATTCATCAAACGTTCGCTAAGAAAAATGTTCTCCTCAAACTGGCGGGTCCGTACTTGAAAATGCAAAATTCCTGTTAATTTTTAATATTTGTGAATTCGCTTTTTTGCATATGAAAGCAGGAAGTTCATCATTTGGTCGGATCTTTTTCCATTCGTAAACGTTCCGAAAAATACAGTTACGTCTCTTCAACCTAAGCCGATTAATTTGTTTGTTTGAATAATGCTCAATGCAGAAAATTTTCTTGTCTAAGAAGAATATGTTCGAACAAGCAAATCTGCTCCGTAGGTCGATCCAAAAGCTTACGACGTTGCAATGTTTTGAGTTCTTGAGACTTTTTTTCCAACGGCTAGACCTTAAGCTTTTTCTTCAATATGCGACGAATGTTGCAGTTGCTCACGTTGAGATCCTAGGCGAGCTGCAAGCGCCCTTGCAGTACATAGTCATCTACCACCGTAGCGTTTCTTAATGCTACCAGTCACAATATATCGTTGGATAGAACAATTCTTATCCAATTATTATGGCATCGTCCAAAATTCAGAATGTAATTATCTCATATAAAAATCACTCCAGGTGTTGAGACAAAACATGTTGAACAACGCCCTATAGAAATTTGATTCCGTTCGATTCAATGATTAGGATTTTATAGCAGTTAGATGAAGATTCTGACATTCCGTATTTGGTAAGGGTACTAAGTACTGGATGGCCCATGAGGCCATCCTCAGAATATCTAGAGAAGGCGCAGGTAATCAGAGAATTGGGGGTCAGAGAGTCTGGTGCTCTCCGAGTAACTACATCTCATCTGCGAACCTTCCTAGTGATGTAAAGGTCAAGAAAGTAAGACCTGAGAAAAACTTCAGTACGATGCTATGCAAAAAAGAGGAATGGAAGCGGGAATACACCGACCAAAATTTCAAAGAAAATACTGTTAAATGGTATACAGATATTTCTAAAGCCAACACGGGAGCTGGCGCTGGGGATCACGGGGCCATAGCCAAGTGTGCACTATCGTTAGTCTCTTGTGTGAGTGTTCTGCAAGCAGAAATATTAGCAATCGAAAGATGTCATTAATCTAGAGAGAAACTATCAGAATTGCGACATAGATATTTACTCAGATAGTCAAGCTGTTATTAAAGCACTGAACTCCTTTGTCATCGACTCAAAGTCGACATGGGAATGCCGGATCAAACTCAATGAGGTAAGCAAGAAGAATAAGGTCTCTTTGATCTGGGCTCCTGGTCATTCGGGAGTCACAGGTAACGAAGAGGCCAGTAAACTTGCCAGAGAGGGTGCTCGGAAACCACTCACTGGTTCAGAACCTTTCTGTGGTATAGCAAAATGTACATATAAGAAGGGGTTTCTGGAGAAGGAGAAAACTGAAAGAGCAACACTCTGGCAGAATCTTCCAGGGTTGGATCACTCCAAAAAGGTCCTTCGGAATTTTGAAACTGCAAGATCCGAAAAATATTTGGATCTCAGTAAGAACCAACTACACCTCCTCTCTGGCTTTCTTATAGAGCATTGTCGCCTCAGAAAGCACTTGATGAGAATGGGCGTATCGGACACTGACGAGTGTAGATTCTGTGGGGAGGAGAAAGAAACTCCTATTCACCTAGTCACAGAATGCTTCGGCATTGTAAGCCAAAGGAAATAATGCTTTGGTCAAGAGATCTGTAGGAGTGAGGAATTAGCCTCACTGAAACCTACCGAGATATTGGATTTCATAAGATCTCTGGGACTGGAAGGCGAGCTGTAAAGCTTTATCAGGGGGCAGGGTGCATCAGGTCGCAGTGGACTGAAACCCCTTTTGAACTATTAACTATAAGGGTACTGAGACGCAAGTAGCTTTGACAAGATAACGAATCTTAATAATTATTATTTCATAAGAAATGAATTTTCCTACACATTGGATAAAACATTGTTCGCCACTTGCGTATTATGTACTTTAAGTCACTTCAGAATTTTTATCACTCGGCTTGACAGCCTTTTGTTATAAATTTCCTCGCGTGACTTATTTTGAACAGAACCTTCTACACCATTTTCTAATGTAATACAGAAACCGTCAATTTTATTTCAGATTAGTCAATTTCATATCAGAAAACATCAAATGTAATTCAGATTAGTCCGTAGCCTCAGGAAGCACATAAATGAAAATTAGGCAAATTGAATACATATTTAATTCGTGGTGCAATTAAATCAGTTATCAGATTGAGTGATTGTCTGTAATAATGCTGTATGCCATTCGAAATTGGAGACCGTATTCACCCAAACAGTAGCAGTACTGCTACTGATGAGCCCTTATTCTTCCATGCTCGATCCCATTGAAATTTCATGGTCGAAAATAAGAACTTACATAAAAACAAACCTCAGAATTCCAAACAGTGTGCCACCGGGGGTTAATGAAAAAAGACTAACATACCTGAAAAATATTATTGACCGAGCTGAGATGCAATTGCGATGGCAGACATTCCTGTATGGCTTCAAATTTTTTCAGTTTTGTGTTAAAGATGAAATGTTTCACGTGAAAATTAAAGTTCATTTATTACCATTGTTTTATTTCTGCATCACCTACAATTGATATTTTCAGAAATGCAATCTGGTATCAATGTACGTATGAAATGAATTCCAAATTGCCATTTCTGAAATGAAATTGACCATATCTCAAATTCAATTGAGTGTGTTATCTGAATTACATTTGATGTTTTCTGAAATACAATTGATTATTTGGGAAATTCAAATGACTAATCTGAAATACATTCGATGTTTTCTGAACTTCTATTGACTAATCTGAATTACATTTGATGTTTTTTGAAATACAGTTGAATGATTTGAAATATAAGTGATGTTTTCTGAATGTCAATTGACAATTTTTGAATTACAATTGGAAATGGTGTAGTACCGTTCATAACTGTTTCTGTTTTTTTGCTCTTTCTTTTTCTCATTTCTATAAATGATTACGTACTTTGATGATTTCATTGTTATATTATATACTACTACTTTTTTTGTGTTTTTCAACAGGCTGTATCTCATTTTCTTGCGATCTCTTCACATTACCATTACAGGTGAAAAAATTTTTTGTCTTAATTAAACATGAACGGTTTTTGTTGGAAATTTTCTACAGAAAAATAAACCGTCTGTCGGTTTGATAGGCCTCCCCTAGTTTCAGAGATATCGGCAGTTAAGTTAAAAAGGGTCCTTCTGCATTCAAAATGGGATATCTCGAAGACAAATGGTCATTTCCGAGCGTGGTAAAAAACAAATTAGACCTGAATAAACAGCCTATTCGGGATTTGCATCGGTCTAGCTCAAAAAATTTTTTCCATGCGCGTAGAGCAAACAATGAAAATTTCGGAAATTTAAAACAAAAATTCTTCGTGGTTTATCCGAAGATTGCATGGCTGCTGGTACTCTGAAAAATTGCTAACCAATAAATTCAGAAACTAGAGTCTTCAAGCTTCAAAAGTTGATTTTTCTATTACTCATATGCCAATTTTTCACTGAGGTACAGCCTGTTGAAAAACACAAAAAAATGCGGAAGATATTTCTGTTTCTTTATTTGTTGCGAGAAGTGTATGTTTTGATTTTCGAGCTTTATTGGCTTGCTCCTATACATGAAAAATTGCTATTGCTAGTGTTAGGGCCCTAAATTCCAACGTTCAGACCGAATTCCAATCAGGAAAGTGCTCGCTATCCACGCGATCGTACTCGAATAACCGGAAGGCCAATGATTTCGGAGGGCCCTCCAACATAAAGCCGCAAGTTCTTGATTATTCCCATCTGTTTAGAACCCCCGCTCAGAACTCGTTATCGCACCTATGCCATCTCTTCGTCCAGTGTTCGATTTGCATAGTTTCGACAGTAATTTACGGCTGAATCGCTTTGAAGTGAATGCTTCTGTGTTATTCCGATTCGACGTCGGACAACATATTATATCGATGCCGTTGCCGATTGACTTACCGAGTGGTTGTTAACTTGGTTTGTCCAGGAATCGAGTCGTCATCCGAGTAATCGATTTCGGGCTGCGGTGGAGGGTCGTTGCTGAATCCAGAGTCGTTGCTGCTGTGCAAGGACACGTTTCCAACAGGACCGCCGATTTTACCACCTGCGGACAAAGATTCAATGGAGAATTGGGCGATTAGAGGGTAGTTTTGTTTGGTTCGGGGGATGAAAAGGATTTGTCGGTGTTGAGACCCGTCATTATGTCATGTAGTGTGATTAGGAATGGGACAGGTCGTGTGGTTTGTTTCAACGCCTCGTTAACAGTAGATAAAAGGGGTGTTGAATAAGGGTGGATGACTGATCATGAAAGATAACAGGTTAATAAATGGGGAAATTGGTAATTTCCTCATTAACAATTCAATACTGAAACTTCTCAATACGGCACTGTATCCGAGGAATGTATATCGGTTCCACAGCTACGTTATCATCATTGAATCATCACGCATAAAAATAAATCCGGTCAGCGCAGTCTAACTAAGAGACGCAAAGAAATCAAACTGTAACAAATATAAACTGTTAACCCCATCACCATAAATATTCGAAAACAGTCGTTTTCGAATAGTTTATTATAAATAAAAATTGTGGATTTATTAGAGTTCATGATTTTCAAACTCATGAAAACTAACACTTCCACACTCAAGAAAAACATAAGACGGTATTATTTATGATTATGGGTCAAAAAGGGTATCTAGAACCGTGGGACTTGAAAAGGGCCAACTGCCATCTTTTTTTGGATGCTCCCACAAAGAGGAAGAACCTTTAAAAAAAAATCTTATTGGTAATGCCAACTTTTGAAGCGGGAACGAAACACCCACAAGTAGAGAAATAGTTAATTTTTATCGTCAAGGGATAATCAGTACCGTCTGGGATAAGAACCGAAAGGGTTTATCGACGTGCTCGCGAAGTTCGGCTCGCGGTTTATTTTTGGGAGTGAAATAGAAAATTTCACAGTCAGTTTTTAAGTCTCAAGCGGAGACTTGTAGATTTTGTATTGTAAAGTCACGTACTCGTCGGAAAATCACGAAACCGAAACGGAAGTGCGTGTAGAGAAAACGGTGCACGGAAGTTGAGCAAAGAGAAGGATCGCTTCGTGGATACCAGTGAAGAAAAGCCGAATTATTAGAAAGAGATCAAAAGGTCAGAATTTTCCAATTTCATTTGATGAGGATAGTCGAGTCCAAAAGTCTTGTCATCTCTCATCTCCTATCAACTCACAGCTTGCATTTCTTAGTATTAGGTTATTTTGGATTTTGCGTTATTAAGTAACCCAGGGAACAGGGAAACTTATATTTTCTTTATTAAATTTTCTCATACAATCTGAGGTACCTCCGTAGGGATTACTTTGTTACCTCATTATATTCTAGGATTTTGGAAAAATAGATTTTTTTCGTTAAGTTACTCCCGTGGTTTCAATTATCCCTAAAACTCAGAACTCTCTGAAAGAAAAATAACACTGAGACCTTCTCATTTCTGCAGAAGGCCGTACCCACCCAAAATTTTGTTTGTTAGGTTGACATGAAGCCGCTCTCATTCGTCAACCCTCTTAACATCTAGACAATCCCTGAACAAAGTCACTTTTTATACGAAAAGGGCAATGCTCATATAAAGGGGTCTATTATAACAGCGTCGGTGTTGGAATTTTCGAATGATAGAATTTAATGCCAATGATTAACAAACTGATAAATTGTCTGTGTTGTGATGAAATGATTAATTGACCTCCTTTCATTATCTACCGATATTCTTCTTTTTGGAAGCTTTATTTTGAACCACCCTTTTCTTATCACGAAAACTCTAAAGAACGCAGTTAGAGTCTTGTGATTTACTTGAAAGTATGAGTAGAGAGTTCTAATATTTTTCCAGTGTGTAATCAGAGACAACAATGAGACGGTCAACTCCTTCACTAAATGTGTCCGATTCAGGCTTTGTCACCCATCCTTGTCTATATCATTCCAGATCACATAAAGCTTTTTTGTTCTATTTCAACAGCCCTGCAATCAGAGGCGTTGCGTTCGCTTTTGTTGGCGTGCAATTCTCATCATCAGTCCACGTGCAATTAAACTATTGTGGCAACACGGAATATATTCCGTGTTGCTCTAGCATCACGTAGAGTTTGAAATTTGAAGTTTGTGAATGTTTGTGTAATTCAAAAAATTTTTCAAATATGAATAGGTAAATGTTTTATATGTGGAACTGGAAAAGATGAAGTATCAAAAATGCATCGTTTTCCAATTATATAATATGAATGAGTGAGTTGGCAATAATTATATGAAGGAGTGAGTTTTGAATATAATCGTGTTTTTCATTTTTTCAGTTCAAAAATCTGACAAGAGAAACTAGGAATGTATTTATGAGAGAACATTTACAAAATTTTAGAATATGCTCTAAATATTTTTCTCCAGAGTCATACATATAGATTCAAATCATAGAATACTCAGAGATGCAGTTTCAAGTTCCAATACAGTTCTTTCATAAACCACTTCCTTCGACTTTTGCAATGCCAGAAAAATGTGAAGAAAGCAGATTTATTATATATGAAAATAGTGATTGCCATTCTACTCAGATAGCTCAAATTTCATTGCTCCAGGTATGTTCAAAATGTATAATACTATGAATAATTGGATTCAGTTAGGGTTCTTTTTGTTAGTTTTTTCATTTTGTTCTTATTTGCAGAGATAATCTCTCATAACGTACAGTTGGATCAGACACCTAAACAAGAAGGCAAATTTTCACCGAGATTGTGTCAAACTTCATTGAATGGAGATGGAGATGGTACCTTGAGAAGAAGAAGAAGTAACTCTTCACCAAGGAAGAAGAAATTGGTAAAGATTATTTAGCAAAAAAAAGACCAAGTATAGGACTTTGAGGAGTCTTTGAGTTGTCTGATACCCCAGAGGTTCAAAGTTTGACGAAAATTTGCCTAAAACAACCTTAGACGACAAAGTTATGTCGCTATGATTATTAAAGGAGAGTCCTAGATGTTTAAAATTACTGACCTTCTTTGTAACCTTTCCTTCACGTAAAACCGTTTGGAGCTTGTTCAAAAAAATGCCGTGGAATCTTGGTATAAATAGAAATATTTTTGAACACAGATATGAAAATATTTAAGAGGATATTGATTGCTGTTGCGTGTTGGTCTTTGATGAAATGGACATCGAAGAAAACCTATATTATGATAAGGGTAATAGAAAAATCATCTTTTAGGATTTTGGTGAAGAAAAAGTGGAAAAAAAACCGCCAGAAAAGTTATCGTTTTCATGGTGGTGAGACTAAATCGTAAATGTATTAGTTGTTGTTATACACGTAAGTTGATTGAGTTTTAAGGAAATTACAATAAATCAATCATTTCTAAGTCATATTTCCTTTTTTTCCCGCAAACCTATTAATAGCAAAAATAATCAACATGATAAAAATCTCAGCTTTCATTGCAAGATTGCTCGAAATCGCTCGAATATTTCTAAACATAAAAACAGTAATAAAACAGAAATGAATAATTCGAAATTCAGACAGAATTGTAGCTGTCTTCTGTCTTGAATTTTGAATTCGTCAAAAGGACCCAAATGACCAATTTCTTCCCTTCCTAGGAAAATCTTTTCTATTCGGTTAGAGAAGAAAAATGTTCCAACTCGAATTAACAAATTCAAACCAAACATTGCTTTCCAACAGTTATGATAACCTGAGATGTGACCGACAATACTGTAGTCTACAAGAGTACCATTAGGATACTCACCTTTGGTTTGGAGGTGCAACGGCAGGTTTGCACCTGCAGTCGGCCTATCTGACCTTGAGGGCTGTGGATGCGTGGAGTAAGCCCCGGTGATGGACGACTGCGTTTGGAAGTTGAAGGAAGAGGCAGAAGACTTGATGCCCGATTGGGAGTAGTTAGACTGGAAAGTGGACGTATCTATGGTCGGCTTGGTGAGTGAGCTGGTGAAGTTGGTGCTCTGCGACTGCGTGAGACCCGCTTTCTGGTACGGCAGTGACGGCGTGGGGACTGGAGCTGGCAGCTGTGGAGGCGGGATGTTGTTAGAACCTATAGCGCGGCGAATCTGAAAAAAAACATTTTCTTTAGAATATGTATACCCATTGGAAGGCAGCTACGAGAGCTAAGTATCTAAGCAACACTAGTCCTATGTCTAAAAAGAGTAAAATGATACAAAGTTGTTGAATATTGAGCTTTGCACCCCTCTGACCTCATCTGCAGCTACGCCTATGGTTACGTCGCAGCGCCACGTCCACTGCAGCAAGTACAGCTCTATGGTCAGCTGATTGCCTGCTCGCGTCAAATTAAGTTTCCTCTATGTATTAATCAGCTGACAGATTAAGGGTCCGTTTCACAAAACTTTAATTGTGCGATTAAACAACCTTACGTAAATTCGAACCAATCGAATCATTCGTTTTGAAATTTCAACGAATCGCGTTGGCTCCAATTAATTTAACGGTACAAACAAAGTTTTGTGAAACCGACCCTTACTCATGTTCATTAATTGAATCAATTAATCATCCTCTTTTATAATCCAGCTCTGCCTCTGAATAGACCTCCTCTTGTGCTAATCTTGTAAATCAAAATTTTCAAAAAGTCACCTGGCTTAATAACTGCTCATCTCGTTCATTTCTTGGAGTAACTAGGGTGAATTCTCAGAATCATTAATTGTTGCAGTTTCCATGTAATTTTCCTGCTTTTTATAAAGTTTGAAAATTTATCCACGTTTCAGATCATGAAAAGCTATCAAAATAAACTTTTCTCGCTTTATTCAAATAAAATTTCTATTGCGTCGAACCAAAGTATTTGAATCCTCTAAGACATTTATTTTGTTATAGTTTTGCAGTTCTCATAGATTTTTCAGATATCTCTAGACACCTCACATGGAAATGATTGCCTTCTCCAAGAATGAACATTCTCATGTTTCTCTGTGGTAATAAATACTGATTTATTATATTCTTATGTGCATCTCATTCTCTTAATCAGTTCATCTCATTTCTCAACTATCCACTTCTCATAACACTTGATAATTATTGTTCTCGAGTTTCAGATCAATGAAAATCCTAAAACGCAAAGATGAATCATGGAATCACTTTTCTCTCTCAATAAAACCAAGTGAACTTCTCTGAAATATTTATTACAACTCAGCCTACTCTAATGATTCATTATTCAATCTTCTCTTTTTCTGATGGAATACCGAGGCTCTCGCAATCATTTTGGATTGCTATATCACTGTAAACGTTGCGTTTAATTGAATTAATGGAACTATCTAAAAGTCTTAGTCTGACTTCATCTGACCTCTCAGTTTGAACTTCTCTAGATTACTTGAATAATGTTACTCTGAGTTTATAGATGACTTTAATATTTGTATTTTTACTGTATTAACTTCATGGTGGGTGACTTATTCATTTTATGATTGTGAATGATGTCAATAAATATTTTTACACTACCATCTACAACTCAATAATCTGGATACAGTCCCAAGCAGTAATTTTACAAAATCAGAACAACCCCGATTTTGAAGAAGAGTGTTTTAAAAAAAGGTGATCCTGTTTCTGGCATAGAAGAAAAAACTGAAAAATAATTAGGATTTGCTCAGCAAAATTTTTGCAACATCGTTAAAAAAATTAATAAATTAAAAAAATATATACACATTTTTTACTATTTTACAGAAACTACAGAAATTATGATGAAATTTTATACGAATATCTTTTGGAAGCTGGTACATTCGATTATTTTGTTTGTATGTCCGACTCTCATAGAGGACGCTAGTAACAAGGTTCGTACCAAGTTGTATTGTACATTACTTTTCCAACATAGGATTTATTAATTAATTTCTGAATCCACTTGTTTTGGGAGCTGATATCGAAACTTCATAGAGTTAGTGGAATTTTAAGTACTCGCCGTCTGGATATAAGAATATTTTCCAAGCCATCAACCAGTTACTATAAACAATTCCCACGCATGAAAACGCTAATCTAGCAAAAGGGTCGTCAGATAAAAAATCTTTGCTAAAACGAAAAATTGACTACTTTTTTTTGACACGCCTTATTAGAGAAGGAGACAAAGAAATTTCAGATTTCAACAAATCTGGTTGGTACTACCAAATTTAAGGTGTGAGAGATCACCCACCAGAAGCTGAAAAGCAAATTCGATTTCTAAGGGAGCATTCAGTACATCAAAAGGATGCGGTTTGGGAAGGTCTCTAGATTGCTCAAAAAAAGGTAAGGTCATAAAACGGTTAACGGTTGAAGTCCGACGAAGAGAAAGATAAAGTCTTATCTCTGTAGTTGGAAAAATTCAAGGGCGTTTTGAGGAGTAAAAAAAAAACCGAAGCAGTAGGTTTTTTTTAGAAAGGGACATTTTTTGTTATTAATTAGAATTTTCGAGTCAGGAAGCGCGATCAGAAATTACGGTATTTGTTACGAAATAGGAGTGAAGCGTTTCGGCTGTGATTATTTCAGAGAACTTCGAATTCCTCTAACTAAAAAACTCTTCTGTCGATTTTCAGTGTGTAAACTCCGATCAAACGAATCAATTTTTTTCACAGTATTTATCCGATAACTCCGTCGATACACCGAGAGCTTCAAAGAAACTTCCACCTCGTTTAATTAAGTTTGCTCGGCCTAGTTTATATTCTGCCGAAAATTATGTCTGGGCTTCGCTGCTATTTACTTCAAAGCTATGTTTTCGCGCTGCCTGAGTTTACTCTTGCCGTATAAATATTACGAAAATCGGAAATTAACTGACTGATAAGAATTAAGGAACTTCGTTTCGTATTGTATACAGTATAAAGATGATACGAAGTTTAGCTTCCGCTACTCTTCTTGATCTCTCACGAAAAATTGAAGTATAATTAAAAAACGGTCAACTCAAGCACATTCAGGAAAAGTCCCCTTTAAACTATTCTGATACTGTAATAATGGACAGATCCATAATCGAAAGTATAAAGCCTACTTTATGAGTGAAAACGATCCCATATAAAATTTAAAGGTCTAAAAAAGCTTTCAAGTTTCCTTCATCGTAATGTCTGGACAGTGGCTCAATTGTTAATAAAATTAATCAAGACCACCAAAGCGAGATAATCAGATCCTATCACAAGCAAATCGACAAAAACTATATTGTTGGTTGATCTCGCAAAACCTTGGTTTTCCAAACAACCGTTGTCAAATTAACTGAAGCCAGGGAATGTTGTACCTATCAATCAGTTTTGCGACGTCTGTTTGGGAAAATCAAAGTTTTGTGAAATCTACCGTGGTACTGCTCAACAATTTACTCCTGTTTTCTAGCATGCTACTCTACCTGCTTAGCGTTATTCGAAGATCTGTGCAAGTGAATACTATCTCCGAACATACGAGTGGTGTTGGATTCGATGGTATTGTTACCGGATAATGTTTCGGAACCCTCGTGTGATCCAGAGTTGTTTTGGCCGTTGTTGTTTCCTCCACCATGACTCTGAGATACGCCAGCCTCGTTTCTGTGGCTCGGAGACCTGCAAGGAAAAATAATAATGAATTTAATTCAAAAATTGTAGATAGATGTGCAATGAGAAAGTAGATAATACAGTCTGAACATTTGAAAATTATATGGCGAAAAGAGATGAAATTCGTTGTCAGGATTTTATATTTTGGATATCTGTTACCTTTCTTCATTCATTAACCCACTAAATGATCATTCTGATGACGACTAGTCGTCCACGAAATATTTCAGGGCCCCACGTTGGGCGCCAAAATGTTTTAATATATGCGTCAAAAATTGTACATTGAAAAATAAGTATAGTTTGAAAAATAAACCGATAGCCTTAAATGCATATTGAGGGACGTATATCCCTCCAAAGTTGATAAAATTGAAATAATCTATCCGTAGAATTTCTGAATGATAAATGCCAACAGATTGGAATTTCGTGCATGAATGTATGTTGTTATAATACATTGTTTTATTACATTTCTGATATTGTTATAAGGGGTGTTTTTGGAGGGTGAATTATGATTTGTATTTGAAATTCTTTCGTTGCATTCGTTTTTGTAAAAAAAAATTGAAGCATTCGAAGAAGCAAAGGAAATTACATGAAAAGGTACTTTCATCCAAATACAAAAAAATGAGATTCATCGGTAACGATATTTTAGAATTTTTGAAACATGGATGAATTCAAACTAGTAATCATCGAAATGAAAACTGTTTCAATTCTCAGGCTTTCAGATCTTTTATCATGAGTTTGGAGAAATTACATTAGATTGTAATGAGATGAGAGATATACCGGTTTTATTTCGCATCATCAGGATCCCATACACCTCAGTGACAAAATCTTAATGAAAAACTTAGATATTTACAGTAATTAGCCAAGTAGGGCTAAAACTGGTATATCTCTTATTTCAGTGACAAAATCTAATATAATTTCTCCAACCTTATGATGAAAGATCTGTGAGCCTGAGAATTGAATGATTTCAATGATGACTCTTTTAAATTAATCCATATTTCAAAAATGTTTTCAGTGTGGCCTCTCGTTTTATTATTTTTCTTAGAAAAATATTTCAGCAGCCCATGAACAATTCTGTTCTAATTTTGTCGGTGGTATAACCTTCCTGTGTCATTGGTTGTTGAAAATTAATTGAGGAATTTGATTCTAAAAACAGGGCTGAAGAATTTATTTTAAGACTATTAATACAATGTATGGCCTTCACGGGCATCTATAACAGCTTGACATCTTCTTTGCATACTACACACGAGGTTGTTCCATAAACGAGGCTCTCTCAGATCATTCAAGGATTCTGGGGTAGGTTGATGATTATCTGATCTTCTTTGGAGCATTTCCCATGCATGTTTCATGCAATTCAAATCTGGCAAGTGCTTAAGTATTGGTAAATGTGGAATGTCAACTCCTCACGCGCATTTAAATTATGGCTGCAAGGTGCGGTGTAGCGTTTTTTTTTTTTTTTACAAGAAAATATTTATTTATTTATTTATTGACAAACAAGAATACAAACAGGTATTTCAACCCAAAAACAGTATTCATAGGTAAACACATAAACAAATACAACCCTTAGGCATAAACTTTAACTTAGTGCAAAGAATAACAGTGATTAATCATTAGAAGGAGACAAAGAAAAATCAATCTTGTGCAAGATAATGATGTTTCAACAACCTCTTATAGTGGTCAAAGGGGACGCTGAAGGGATCCAAATCGAGAGAGCTCGAGTTGAACTCACTCAAAATTCTGCATATTGGTGAATTTTTCGTAATGTTCAATCTACGGAAAGGAACGGCAAACATCTCCGCCGATCTGAGTCTTCTCTCAGGTACCTTAAAATGTACAGATTGGAGAATTTGGCAAAAAATGGTCAATGACTTGCTCCCTATAGTGTGAGGCGGTCATATTTCCAGGACAAATGTGTAAATCTGTGCGCCCGTTGAAACATATCCCAGCCAATACCATAACACTACCCCCTCGGAATGGATGGACTTCTAGGACATAGCGACGATTACGGGGTATGCGTGGGATTGACCATACCCTTATTTTTCGAGAATCCTGAAATCGTCCGTGTCTGAATTAATCAGTGAAAAGGACACTACGCCATTGACCGTTCCAATTGTTATGTTGCCTTGCCCATTCCAGTCTTTGACGCTTATAGTTACGTGTTGAAGGAACTCCTCATAATGGACGTCTAGAACCTAGATTCACCTCTCTCGAACGTCGTCCGATGGTTTCTATGGAAACTTGAACCCCATCTGCATTTTGAAAAGTATTCCGTAGCATTCTACGTAGATGTAGGCTTTCTTCTCACCGAAACGGTGATGAAATGATCCTGAGCAAGTGTTGTTTTTCGTCGCCCACCAAGCCTTGGTCTTTCTAAAACGGAACCTGCCTCCCTTAACCTATGCCAAAGTCGAGATATCACACTTTGGCTGACTTGGAGCCATTTCCGCTACAACAACCTGAGTTAGGGCACCCTGTAGCATTCCAATAGCCCTATTAGCCTCAGCGTTTATTAATTTACGTGTAGGTATTTTCAGAAAACTCATTTCAAATCGAAGCTTCCGATAAATTGACTCCATTCCAGAATAGGAACATTAATGATGCATATGCAAAGATCCAAACTTCACAAAAAAGGCGACCAGACTGGTGAAATACTAATACTATTGGATTTTTATGGCATCAATTCAATTTGTTATTGAGTTTAAAATGATTTTACATAGATTTTCTCGAAAATTACATACAGTGCAACCTCTTTAATCCGGACAATTGATGGCAAGGCAGTTGTACAGATTTTCGATTTGTCCAGATTATAGAAACACAGAATTATTCTTAAAAGTTGTTTATTGAATTGAATTATTCGAACACAGGATATCAAAACTCGTATCACAATAGAAATGATATATGTTTATTTTTCTTGTAATTTGTTTATTGAGTGAATAGCATTATTCAGAAAAGGAACAAAAATAATTTGAATTTGAATCTGTAAAATCAAGAGATCACATTAACCCAGATATGCCTATTGTCCTTTAAAAAGGACAGTCGATAGTTCCCTGTAAATCGTGTGGCTATGGAATTTTGAACACTCCTCCATAGGTGTCTTCACTGTAGGAACTCTGCCTAGAGTATTCTTTAAAGTTATGAAGCCGTTGTAGCCAATTAAATTGTGTTGTTTACTTGTGAGAGATTGTTTCAGAAATGTCTACTAATGGTATGCAGTATGCGCAATGCTTGAAATTAGCAAAGTGATTTTTATTTCATATTGGACAATAATATTTATCAGATAGAGGTTAAACTGCATTAACAAAGCCCCGAGAGTTACGATCGAATCAACTTGAAAACATTATTACCTATAAGGATTTCAAAATTCATGTTTGAACATGGCTGTCCTTTCAAAAGGACGATAGGAATATGAGTATTGAATTTCGACTTCTCGGATTTCCAGGGGCGTAACACTTCATGCGGTTTTGTCTTCTGTGGAAGATGATGCCGATGAAAAAATTTTGCAGGAATCTCAAATTACCATACTTTCTCCTCTGAACTGCAATAATGACCTCACCGATGAAGATTCTGGCGAAGAAAATGAAGTTTCAATTGACAACCTTCCAGGTAGTCAACTTGTGACAGAAGCGGAATTTGAGTCGATACATTAGTTCATATCAGCACCTCAGAGGTAAAGTGTGTTAAGGCACATTTTTTCATACACGAACTATCTACAATATTGGATTCACATTAGTGAATTCTAGCTAGTGGAACACATTTTTGACTACCTAGATATATCAAGTCGCCAAATAATGGCAATGAATATTCTTTGAAACAATAATCGAACTGAAAAATCTCTCTTTTGTCCAATTTTGAAATTGTGACTTAACACACTTTAACTCTGGGGTGCTGATATAGAACCAACATCCGCGGCAAAAACTGGTATATCACCATTATTTGCTATTGTTTGGACATCATGGCACAAAATGCATGGCAACTACATGGGTTGCCGAATGGTGAATTGGAACAACTGGCCTTTCGCAGAAGGATTGTACTGGCACTTCTGGAATCTAACTCTGAATCCAGAAAACGTGGCAGGCCATCTAGTCTTGAGAACGTCGATTCACGATTTGATAGGATTGATCACCTCGTGAGTTCCCAAGAGAAGCAGACACGATGCCGTGTGTGTCATAAAAAAGTCAAAACAAAATGTGTCAAATGTGATGTGGCACTCCATATTGAATGTTTTATAAGATATCACAAGCAACAATCATAAACACATTCATTATAGAATGTTTTATGTTATTTTTTCGAAATATATTTTATTTTGGTTCCAATAAAAATTTTGCAATATGTGTTCATATTTATATCACATTTTCCTATTGTCCTTTTAAAAGGACACCCTGTCTAATCTATATTTTGCTATTTTTGAAGAAAGTTGCAGAACTAATTCATCAGACTGATGCATTTAAAACATGTCTCCTTAAAAAAATTATCCGATTTCGAAAAAAAAAAAAATTCAGGCATATCTGGGTTGAAATTTTACTCAACTTTGAGGAAATCTGAAATTTTGGTTTGAACTTTACAGTGGCCTTCATTTTTCACTGCTATATTCTTCATTTCGAAGGGCATCTTCATCAGCTCGTCTTCATTCTTCCCTTTCCGACCGTTGCTATAATATCATCGTCACCGTCAGTGGAAGAATCATTGGTTTCATATTCATTACTAGCGGTACATTAGTCTGTATCAAAGATTATAGAGTTCTCTATAATCTTTGATCTGATTCGTGTCTTAACTTGTAAATTTCAGATGAGGTCGCTTGTGTGCCTCCGGATTATAGAGATACGTCCAGACTATGGGCTTTGAAATCAGGCGTCCGGAGTACTGGATGTCCGGATTTGAATGTGTCCGATTTAAAGAGGTTACAATGTACTTTTCAAAACGATTGAATACCATATCCCTAACTCTTGTGGAGCAGTATATTTCAGGACCCCACGTTGGGCGCCACCTTCATCCCATTGGAATTCAACATTGTATTCCTCCTCCTGACTTCAATCACACGGGTCCACCCTTTGTCCGGAGTCGTCCACACATCAGTGAACGTTTCCAATCCGACCTTTCAACTCCCAGAGTCGGAAGTTATCATCTCTTTCCCCTGCTCCATCGCGAAAGAACTCGACCATCGATTTTTCCGACGTGTAAGTAATTTCAACACCGGAATTCCTTCCGGTGAACAGGTGAGGAAAAACAGTCCCAATCTGCAACGAGCGTTCCCCTGAGTTCTCAGTCGAGAGAGGCGGAATGAAATGATGCGATCGGCGATGCGAGACCTCGCAGTCCCTCGGAGTTGATTTGTTGAATACTGAGGTGTTTAGGTTGGGCTCTCTCCGGATGATTTTCCCGGTGTGCCGTGAGAATGGAGTCGTGTTTTCGTCGTTTTTTTGATACAAACCGTTGCTCGCGGCCGTTTCTTCTGTTCGATATTTACGGAACGAGGTTTCGCCAGAGGAAAGAGAATGAATCAGTATTTCAATCTGTTTCGGTTTTTTCCGGTCATGTTTTATTTTCAGGATCTGAAGAATGATTCTTAGATTATAAGAGCTGTAGCAATGTTTGGAAGTGAACATTTTAGGTCAGCCAAGTTTTTGGATATGCTTTCCCTCTCACTATTCTTGATATTAATTTGGCTAACTGGCTGGCAGTAGTGGTTGCGTCCATCAGCGCGCGACGTTTCTTTACTGGTACCATTGTGATTTTCAAATCATGTAAGAAAGGTTTATTTATTCTTCTTTGCAACCTGAATTTGGTGTTGTTTTTTTGATTTCATTTTATTATCGCGTTCTTTACAAATGTAAACTGCTCCACATGAGTTAGGAATATTGACTTAAATTGCAAAAAATATAGTCTGAATGAGATTTTGTGATGAAAATTTATATTAGTAGGATCCAAAGTTGCTGGAAATTAATTCAATTTTAGCCTGTAGGTCTGCAGCGTAGAGAGGGTGATTGAGAAAAATCGAGAAAAATAAAGAAATTTTATTCCCAGAGAATTAAAGCATTTTAAGACTATCAATACAATGTATGCCTCCACAGGCATCGAAAACAATTTGACATCTTCTTTGCATATTACACAAGAGGTTGTTGAACATGCGCCCATTGAAACATATCCTGGCCCATACCATAACACTGCACCCTCAGAATGGATGGATATCTTGGACATAGCGACGAATACGGGGTATGCGTGGGATTGTCCATACCCTTATTCTTCGAGAATCTGAAAATCGTCCATATCTGGATTCATCAGTGAAAAGGACACAACGCCATTGATCGTTTCAATTCATATGTTGCTTTGCCCATTCCAGTCTTCGACGCTTATGGTCATGTGTTAATGGAACTCCTCTTAATGGACGTTTAGAACTTAGATGAAGGCATTCTTCTCGCCGAAACGGTGATGGAACGATCCTGAGCAGGTGTTGTTTTTCGTCGCCCACCGAGCCTTGGTCTTTCCAACACGGAACCTATTTCCCTGAACCTATTCCAAAGTCGAGATATCACACTTTGACTGACTTGGAGCCTTTCCGTTATAACAACCTGAGTTAGGTCACCTTGTAGCATTCGGATAGCCCTATTAGGCTCAGAGTTTGTTAATTTACGTCTTTGAATTTTCAGAAAATTCGTTTCAAATCGAAGCTGTTGATAAACTGACTTCATTTCGAAATGAGAACATTCATGAAGCACATGCAAAGAAACAAACTTCAGAAAAAAGGGGCCCAAATGTCTCATACTGATTTTTATTGGATCGATTCAAGTTGTAATTGAGATTCAAATGATTTTACAGCGCTTTCCTCGAAGATCACATACTTTTTAAAAGAATTGAATACGATATCCCTCGTGCAGTGCAGTATATTTTGTCTTTAAGGATGAATGAAATTTATTCTTATTATTATTTTCTGATTTTGGTGTTGTTTTGAGAAATTTTCTGGGAGTTTGTACCGACTACACATTCAAGAAATGCCTACAAGTTTTCAACACCTCATCACAGAATATCAGCTGCCCAACTCAGTATCAACCACGAGGCCATGAATATATACAATAAGATTCCCGTAAACTTCAAGAAGATGAAATAGACCAAACTGAAGATAAAACTGAAAGAACTGCTGAAACAGAAAGAGAACTACACAATGGAAGACTTCTGGAGAGATAACCTAAGATAGTTTGTCAAAAGTATCATTTACTGTGTTTTGTCATATATACTGTAACGGTATGATTTACCGATTTCAAATTTCGGGAGTTTCCGGATCGTCTTGGATCGGGAATCGGCCGGGAACATGATATGTGTGCTACGTCGAGTGACTGATGAAAAATTCTCTCTCTGATATCCCGCTATTCTGGCACTGCACCTGAAGAGGCAGTAGTTTATCCCCTTATTCTCGAAGTGAAATAGTTCAACCTAGGCAATTGTTAAGATTGGCTTTTTTGGAGGGAGCTAAGTCTCCGGCATCTCTTTGGAGGGAGCTAAACCTCCGACACCTCTTTGGAGGGAACTAAGCCTCCGACACCTCTTTGGAGGGAACTAAGCCTTCAGTACCTTTTTGAGTAAGTTGAACTTTAAACTACTTTTTGGAAGGAGCCTAGCATCAATACCTTTTGGAAGTCTCCAAGCCTTCAGTACCTGCACCTTGAGGAAAATTAAACCCTCAACGCTTCTCTTTGGAAGAACTACAACCTTCACCTCTTGCAACGGCCTCCCTTCTGGAAGAACTACAACGTCTTTCTGTAGATTTAGGAATTTAAATTTTGGAAGAAGTCGACAGATAGTCACTTCCTTTACCTGGCATTATTCTAACAAGATAAGTTAACTAAGAACGAAAAACGCTCGTGAATGTTTCTAACCAATTGTACATATTCTTGTCCTCATGGTTTAATGTTTCAAATTGCAACAGTAGATATTGTAAATAGCTATTGTCATCAGAGAGGAATAAATCTCGACTGTTCAAGTTCTGATTATCATTAGCCTGAGTAGAAGCATATTATCTCCTTTTATTTCATGAAAATGTAAGTTGGTCTCATGTTCTGAGTAGCTGGAGCATCTATCGTTAAGTTATTACCTAACGTAATTGATTTCTTTAACCTTGCACAATTAGCAACCAACGTAAGACACAATTTTCCTTGTGTTTGCACTACTGGTAACCAACATGAAAGGGTGTGATTTCTTTCACCTTACAATACCTAATTGTAAAGTTTATAAAATTACCTTAATTTTAATTCTGACATCCCATGTAATTCTTGATAGGTTAAAATTGTTCACTGTAATGCTTTTCAGGTGAATAAATATTTATTATTATTATTATCTAATGTCTACTTACAAGCTTGGCTCGTCGAGGATCTCGGTGTACGCCAGTGGAAACCAGCCGCTGCATTGCGTCCTCAAGTTTTCCCCGAACTGCCAGCCTTTGTTTCGGTCCCCAATCAGGGAAATGAGGTCTCCCTCCAAGAAGCTGAGCTGATTCTCCCCGCTGGATAAATAAGCGTACAGGGCCCTGGCCAGTTGGGTGTCCCATTGGGGGGGAGGGGGCACGGCCATTGATTTCGGACGGCGGGGCTGTGAATGTCCATCTGGAAAACAAAGAGTATCAGTGGCGTGCGATGAATTAAATTTTTTTAACAACGTTCTTGAATTTTAAGAAGAATTTCTATTTCTCCTTCACATTCAGCGGTGCAAAATACCTATTTGACGTTGACAACTGTCTTCATCTAACACAGAATATAAGTGGAGTATCTCTTATATATTTCAGTCAATATTTTTGTATATGGTAAACGAATTAGACTTAGTTCATTGATCTTCCTGGACAATAATAGTTATATAATAAACTAGTTTATCAATGGCAGCAATTCATGATTGAGATATTCTAACGCGCGAGCGGAGCGAGCGCGTTGATAGTTCGAGACAATTAATCACTGGATGAATAAACAAGTTGATTAAAGACTTTTCCGTCATTCACATTATGAATTGAGTATAAATTCTCGATTGAAATAAGTATTATTCATTTTGCATTATAAATACACATTTGACGTAATATTAATTTTTATAAAAACAAACATAGAATTATCCATCCTGTGATATAGAGTAAACAGACCTCATATTTGAAAATGAATTCAGAAGTAGTGTTATACCCCTAAACGATGATGAATAAATTTGTTTGGATAGGGTTGAAGGTCTCAAACGAGAAAAAACAATTGTGTACAAAGCTGACGTTTCGTTCATTATATAAACATCCTCAGGGCACTAAAATAAAACAACAGGTGAATCTGAATGAGCGAAAACGATTACACAATTGTTGAGAGAAACCTCGTTTATGGAACAATTAAAAGAATTAATAAAGATTGATACAGAAACAATCAATAAACAGACAATTTAAAATACGTGATAATTTTTCTTCTTAATTTTCTTCTCTTTTCTTGAAAAGGTGACGAAAACAACTGATAATGAAGTTTCAGTCGAGTTGTAACCTCACTCGTATTGCTTCTGAATACTTTTCGGGATGCCTGTGACCATCATACATTAAAATAAGAGAAATCACACAATAAATTCGTTCATTATTGATCAATTTCATGTGAGTCAATCTGAGCTTTTATTTTGAGGTCGACGGAAAATAAACTTTCGAAACAAATCATGATGAGAAAAAGCTATTGAGTGCAAAACAATTGCTAAAAGTGAAGAAAATAGTAAAAAAAATTGATTTTAACAAAATATATTTTACTAAAAGTCATCAACACTGTTAAGAGTTTTTTTGATCAAAGAATAATCTCAGTTATATTTTCGAACTTCTGATCCAGGAAATTATAGAGCTTGGTGCCAATGAACAGTGGTCATAAAGGATATTCAGAGTTCTATATATCAGTGGCATAAATAATTAATTCTAGTATTTCGCAGGGGAGCCATTGACTTGTACTTGAGATCAAAAGAAACACTTTGTGACCTTACCATTATTTCCGATTCAGCTCGGTTGAGAAGATACAGGCTATTGAAAATCCCTTAAAAATATAATGTTCGAATATATCTCGTACCTAATTTTTTTTTTCATAATGACTAAATACGTACCATCACATTCCATAATTCATTATACCCGAAATTTAAGGTAACAACTCTCTAAAGTTGTATTCTATTTGTTGAATATTTGGCCATTTTTGAAAAACAAAAGTATTCTTCGTGAAATATTCACAGTGACATGCGGATTTTTCGAGTATTTTATCATTAAAAAAACATCTTCATCAGCAAAATAAAAGAAATTAGTTACTTTGGCTAAATGCAACTCGGTACGATATTTTTCATTATACTATAGTTGTTCTTCGGGGGAAACCATTTCGACATTGAATATCAATAATTATTCAAAACTGTCATGATGCAATCGTCATTCTGCATATATAGAAAAAAAACGATAATTCATCTCAGTTGTAGAGAGAGATATATCTCAGGACACCGTAAAACTTCTAACGGGGGAGCCACATGAAAAAAAAAGAGTATATTTTGATACTCTGGACGGACATGTTATGATAGGGTTCTGAAAAGGGTTTAATGAAAAAAATATTTCCCATTTCAAGAATTTATTGTTTAAATATATGTACAAGTCAAAGACTCACCCTGCGTGTATAAAAATGAGTACAGTAATTTTTTCTGTATTACGTATCAAAGGAATGAGAATAAAAATGTCAAATAAGTCTTTTTGGTAGCAGTTCGTCCCTCAATTTGCATATAATTTATTCCAAACATGTGATAGAAATGCATGATCATATTTTACATCAGAAAAAGAGGAGATCTCTTCTTTCGCACACTCCCTCAGAATATCTGGACTCTACACAATCAGTGATTTCACACCATCTCCATTCACATGTAAATTAGTCGTGGAGAAAACACGAGATTTTTCGTTCCTTAAATTGGGAAATTTGGTCAGAATCACCCCAAAAGAATCTGCCACCCATCTTATCGTCTCTGTGCGAAAGTGGATTCAATAGATGAAAGGATGCGGCATAATGCGACAGTATCAAGAGAAGGGAGGATGGCAATCTCCTTCATTGATACGAAACATTTGGTTCTCTTGCAGTTTCATTGTTTCTTTTATTGTCTATTGTCTTTTATTTGACCAGTGGAGGCGGTTGGAAGAGTTTCAATGGGGTTAGAATGTTCATAAATGGACAGAAAAATTAGGGCGACTTCCAGATATTTCAAAAGTTTCAATTGACGCTTTCTGAAATTGAAGTGAGTAATCTGAAATACAACTGACGGTTTCTGAATTACATTTCAAGAGTGAACGATAAGTGAAACTACAGGTTTTATTCGTTTCTCATTTGTAAACGTTTCAGAAACGCTATTACCTTCTGAAATCTGCAAATGACAACTAAACGTCATATTTTTCAATAAATTTTTTAAGGAAAACAAACCTGCGAACAAGGGCATTTTCTTTCATTTCCAAGCAGCTTTTCAGCATACACCATTCTGCCCATAAAGTATTAGGGCTGAATCTGGCGGATAGTTGATTCAAGTAGACCAACAAAACATCTTCAGTTACCCCAATCACACTATTTTTGTTTTGACAATTTTTGAAGTCGTCATATGCTCGCTCGTACCTTGAAGCTGATTTTGCAGGTAATAAATAATAATAATAATAGTGCTTTATTTCAGATCATATTCATCACAAATTGATCAGTACATGAAAATGAAATGGAATAGTGTCTAAAAGGAAAAAATACTAACTATATCCTATCATGCAAAATAATCTTCATTTCCATAAGGCTCCAACTCAACTAAATATTTATACAGTTTCTTTTTAAATTTTTTGATATCAGAGATCATAGATATATCTTTTGGCAGAGAGTTGTACATTTTTAAGCATCTGTACTCAGCTTGCTTCTGGCTTGTTGTTAAATTATGCCTAGGGTATATATAATTGTTATTCCTTGTGTTATAACACCTTTTTTGATTTTCATATTTACGAAACATATTTGGATTCTTCTTGATGAAAATAACACATTCTTGAATGTATATTCCATATATAGTTAGTAATCCCAAGTTCTTGAATGTACCTCTACATGTTATTCAGTATTCTAATTGCTTTTTTCTGTAATACAAATAAAGGCTTTATGTTTCCGGATCCATAGAAGATTATGCTGAATCTCAGTTTGGCTTCTATTGTTGCGTGATACACCATCTTCAAGTTGCGTTGACAAATGTATTTCGATGTTATTCTAAACCCATAGATTGCTGTCTGAATTTTTGTACAAAGATTAGTAATATGTTCCTTCCAGTCCAGATGATTATCTATGTGAACTCCCAAAAACTGTGTATGCTCCACAAGTTGGTATTTATTCTGGTTAAGTGTTATGGAATTAAGTTCTTCGATACCTGTACTACTTGGAGTGAATAGTACGATTTTAGTTTTTTCTTTATTCAAAAGGAGGTTGTTACTTTTGAACTTGATGCTACACTGCTGGCTGCCTCAATAATTTCTTTTGGTACATTCATTTCCGCTTTCGCCAAAACAAATGTAAAGAAAAATAAACAGACATGTTTATGGCAACGTTTCCATAGCTTACGACATTTGCGACAAATTATTGAGATTTTTTTGGAATTTATCCAACCTTTTTACAAATGAGAAACAGATAAAATATAAAACAATACACGCAAGGTAACGGGTTCTGCTGGCTCAAGGAGGTAACTGGCGAGCCGCAGGCGAGTCAGTTATATCCTCAATTCGCCAGTAAAAACCCTCTTACCTTGCTAGTAATGTTAAGAATAACAATATTTATTCATTCTCTCAGACAGAATACATCTGTTTAGAATTGTCAGAAAAAAAAAACAAATGATTACAAAAGTAAATTGACATCCTAGCAACAATGTAATAATGTAGTGTAATAACTGCACCAAACAATTATCTAAAAAATCATACAATAGCATCATTCAAATATTAACTTACACTATAAAAACAATTATCGAGTAACAACTCCTTTATTTCTCTCCTGAATTTTCTGTACTTTTTGCCTCTCAGGTAGATGATTGAACAATTTGATGCCACAGTACGTGGGTGAGTGCTCGAACTTTGTTGTTCTATGTTTTGGACTACAGAGAATATCTTTGCGCCTTGTATCATAATAACGATAATCAGAGCATTTTCTCAGTGATCCTAGTTTTCTTTTAATGTACAATAAACAATCAAGTATAAAGATGCAGGGAAAGCTCAACAATCTTTCTGCAATAAAGCAGTGTCTACAGGACTCCATATACTATTGAAGACGCGTTAGCTCTAACGCTTTCCTTTAATAATTCGTAAATGAACGAAAGGAAGCTAGTCAATTTGGATAGGAGAATTTTCAATCTCGGTTTTTCCTGAACGATCAGAATGAAAAAGGCCAATTCCTTGCAGGAACTGAACTTTTTCTCCGATCCATGAATAAGAATGGTGGCGCCCAACGTGGGGCCTCAAACTCAATATCCGAACAATTCCCGCAATTCCCTATTGACGGTTTCTGAATTACATTTGGAAATGGTGTAGTATGATCTAGATTCAAGATGCTGATGAACGATAAGTCCCTTAATTTTCTCAAAATTTCAATCGGTCAAATAAAACCGCTCAACCGATTGATCCACCAATTTAGGGTGGACTCAGAAATATTGACGAAGAAACAGTCCATCAACCAATTTTCTTTAATTAAGATTTTTGTAGGAAATTTTCTACAGAAAAAGCAACTGCCTATAGGCTTGCTGAGAAGATATCGGCAGTTGAGAAAAAGGACATTTTCGAATTCAAAATTGGATACCTCAAAGACAAATGGTCATATCCGAGGGTGGTGAAAAGCAAATTAGAGCTGCATAAACAGGCTATGCGATTTTTGCATCGGTCTAGCTCAAAAAAATTTTTCTGTGCGCGTAAAGCAAAAATAATGATTTGAAAAATGAAAAAAATTTTTTTTTCTGATTTATCCGAAGATTGCATGGCTACCGGCACTCCGAGAAATTGTTAAACAATACCCTGAGAAACTAGAGTTTTCAAGCTTCAAGAGTGAGTTCTTTCATTTTCAATACGATCATTTTTTACTGAGATACAAATACAACATTTAGATACAATTTAGAAAATTTTTCTGTTGTTTTAATTGTTGCGCGAAGTATATATCCAAGACAAAGTTGATGAAAGAGCATAAGAAATTAAATTTCAAGAGTGAACGATAAGTGAAACTACAGTTATTGAGGACACGTTAGCTGTAGCGCTTTCCCTTCATAATTCGTAAATGAACGAAAGGAAGCTAGTCAATTTGGATAGGAGAATTTTCAATCTCGGTTCCTCCTGAACGATCAGAATAAAAAGGCCATCAGTTCCATGCAGCAACTGAACTTTTTCCGCCTCTTTGATCCATGAATAAGAACGGTGGCGCCCAACGTGGGGCCTCAAACTCAATATCCGAACAATTCCCGCAATCCCCTTTTTTCTTACCTTGTATGAGGGAACTGGTGGAGGAATTCAGATTGTACTCGGACTTGGCCCTGGACATGGTCGTAACCGGCGATCCGACGTCTCCGATCGAGCGGATGTCTAGACAGGAGGCGTCCATGCTCTTCGTCTTCCTCAGCTGCGACGCGATGCTCAGCCTGTCGTCCTCGAAGTTCGGGCTTCTGGGATTCGAATAGACGTCCTCGTCCTGCCAGACCGAGATGTTCTGAAAGCATAATTACGGTTCCGGTTCCGCGGTTCTGACGTGCCGAGGGGTATCGGGAGCAGTTCCCGAAGGACTTCGGAGGGGTTGATATGGCGGAAGAATGGTTATTCATGCGGAATGATGTTTGCGTCCGGAAGGATTTTATGGAGACGTGAATATGACCGATTCGATTTTCTGATTCGTTCCTCGATGATCTTTGGAGACCTCGAACAAAGATTCTACGTTTCTGTTTAAAAACATGAAGGAATTCTAGCAGCGAGGAAGTTAATTGACGATTTTTCCTGAATACTCCAGTCATTTAAGTCAAAATAGAGTTTTAATATCGAGATTCGAGATAATTGGCTGTGAACTTGGGAAAGCCTTCATTTTGACCTTTCAAAACTTGTCTCAAATCCTACCGAATGTAGGGTTTCTATAAAATTCTTCGGAACAAAGGTAAAAAATCGACTTTTTGCAAGTTTTTCTGAAATATCTCAGTTCCTATAACATTCTCGCTATTTTTATTCACTATAAATATTGTTGAGGAATAAATTCTCTACAATTTTTGTGTTGAAAGTTTTTTTGTAGGGTGTTCGCGTCTATAAAATTCTTCGGGTCAAAGGTCAAAAAATCGACTTTTTGCAAGTTTCTCAGAAATATCTCAGTTCCTATAGTATTTTCGCTATTTTTAGTTATCATAAATATTGTATACTGTGTCCCAAATTGGGTGAGACTGCACTGTATCTCAGCTATTAATGAAGATAGAGACACAACCTGTGTCACTTTTTTGTCAAGCTTTCAAATCTACAAACTGAAATGTTTGAACTACTTTTGTTTCTGAAACACAGGGTGAAAACGAGAATATGTACTTTCTGGAGATGTTATTATTTCTCGAGTCCCGTATGAGATAGAGAAAAAATTAAAACTGCATATAAGAGATTATTTAACGTAGAAGTCAGTAGCGTAGTTTATTTTTTTTCAGAGCATTGATTCAGAGATTCAGCACAAACGCAGATAGAACACTCGGTATATTTCAATGTCAAATTTCTGCAATTATTGTTCTGAATACATTGCTGTATCACAACTTAACTTTTAATAAATTTCAAAAATCAGAAGAATCCATATTTATGTAATTTTTTTCTCAATAGTAGGACATGAATTCTTCCATAAATGCATAAAAGATCAAGATGCATCAAAAATTTAAATATTAATATTAAAATTTGTTCCAATCTCAACAATTTAATGTTGAAGAGTGATATTTTGAGTTTATGATTGATTATGATAAAATGAATATGTCTGAATCAGATGGCGTTTTGAAAAAGTAACAATTAAATTAATGTGTGAAAGAATTCATGGCCTGCTATAGAAAAACAAACATAATATGGATTCTACTGATTTTTGACGATGAAATTCATTGAAGATTAGGTTGTGATATATCAATGTATTCAGGAAAATAATTTCAGAAATTTGACGTTAAAATATACAGGGTATTCTATCTGGAAAAATACAAGTTTGCGCTCAATCTCCGAAACAGTGCTCTGAAAAAATTTTTAACTACGCCACTGAATTCTACGTGAAATAATCTATTAAAAGCAGTTTTCATTTTTTCTCTATCTCATACAGGGCCCGACAAATAATAACATCTCCAAAAACTGCCCTCTATCTCAAAAAAAGTTCGGATTATAAAAAAACTTCTGAAACAAAATTTGTAGACAATTTATTATTCTACAATATTTATAATAGATGATAAATAGCGGAAATCTCATAGGAACTGAGATAATTCAGGAAACCTTGATTTTTTGTCCTTTGACCCGAAGAATTTCATAGACGCGGAACCCCTACAAAAAAACATTTGCGAAAAAAATTGTAGAAAATTTATTCTTCTACAATACTTATGATAAATGAAAATAGCGAAAATCTCATAGAAACTGAGATATTCCAGAAAAATTTGAAAAAAGTCAATTTTTCACCTTCGACCCAGAGAATTTTATAGAGACCACTACCCAACAATCGGAAGAGTTTGAGACAAGTTTTGAGGGGTCAAAATGAAGCCTTTCCCAAGCTTTTCCCGAGCATTTCTGACTGACTATTTCAATCATCTCAATTCCCACCACTCATAAACGCGCAATTTTGAATGAAAATGGTTTCTAGATGAGAAAACAGTATGGCAGAAGCTGTCAGCAGTTTTTTTGAGTTCCCCCTGTGGCAAAACTTGACAGTTGTAGTCAACAAAAATGGATCGTCTGAGAAAAAACATCTCTGTCTGAGCTATTAACATTTGAAACACAAAAAAGTAATGGCAGCAGGAAATGAACTGCTCCACAAGAGTTAGGGATATCATATTCAATCGTTTTCAAAAGCAAGTAATATTCGGGAAAATCGCTGTAAAATCATTTAAAACTCAATAACAACTTGAATCGATCCAATAAAAATCAGTATGAGACATTTCGTCAATCTGGTCTCATTTTTTCTGAAGTTTGGTTCTTTGCATATGCTTCATGAATGTTCTTATTCTGAAATGGAGTCAGTTTATCTACGGCTTCGATTTGAAACGAGTTTTCTGAAAATGCCAAGACGTAAATTAACAAACGCTGAGGCT
The DNA here is from genome assembly GCA_038502775.1 of Hippodamia convergens. Classification (NCBI taxonomy): domain Eukaryota; kingdom Metazoa; phylum Arthropoda; class Insecta; order Coleoptera; family Coccinellidae; genus Hippodamia; species Hippodamia convergens. The sequence continues at coordinate 24,452,614 of CM076608.1, forward strand.
TATAGGGCTATCGGAATGCTACAGGGTGGCCTAGCTCAGGTTGTTGCAGCAGAAAGGTTCCAAGTCAGCCAAAGTGTGATATCCCGACTTTGGAGTAGGTTCAAGGAGACAGGTTCCATGTTGGAAAGACCAAGGCTTGGTGGGCGACGAAAAACAACACCTGCTCAGGATCGTTTCATCACCGTTTCGGCGAGAAGAAAGCCTACATGTACGTGTAGAATGCTACGGAATACTCTTCAAAATGCAGATGGGGTTCAAGTTTCCATCGAAACCATCAGACGACGATTGAGAGAGGTGAATCTAGGTTCTTCCATTAAGAGTAGTTCCATTAACACGTGACCATAAGCGTCAAAGATTGGAATGGGCAAGGCAACATATCAATTGGAACGATGAATGGCGTAGTGTCCTTTTCACTGATGAATCCAGGTATAGACGATTTTCAGATTCTCGAAGAATAAGGGTATGGATAATCCCACGCATACCGCATAATCATCGCTTTGTCCAAGAAGTCAATCCATTCCGAAGGGGTAGTGTTATGGTATGAGCCGGGATATGTTTCAACGGGCACACAGATCTACACATTTGTCTGGGAATATGACTGCCTTACACTATAGGGAGCATGTCATTGACAATGTTTTGCGAAATTTTCACCACGATGCTATTGGTGAAACTTTTCAATTTCTAGACGATGACGTTAGACCGCACCGTGCAGCCATAGTTGAGAATGCGCGTGAGGAGCTTGGTATTCCACATTTACCAATGCTTCCTCACTCACCAGATTTGAATTGCATAGAACATGCATGGGATATGCTCTAAAGATTGGATAATCATCAACCTACCCTAGAATCTTTAAATGATCTGAGAGAGCTTCTGCCCCGATTATGGAACCAAATTCCTCAAGAAATGTTCAAGAACCTTGTGTGTAGTACGCAAAGAACTGTTATTGATGCCCGTGGAGGCCAAACATTGTATTGATAGTCTTGAAATGCTTGAATTCTCCGGGAATAAAATTTCGTTATTTTACTCGATTTTTCTTAACCACCATACGCTTCAGACAAATCATATCGATATGAATTTTCATCATGAAATCTCATTTGAACTATATTTTTTTTACAGTTTGAGTCAATATGCGTAACTCATGTGAATGAGTTTATTTTTGTGGCAGGAAAAAAATCACAATTCGAAAAATCAAAACATACGCAGAGTGTCTCATAAAAAATTATGACGAAACTCTCAAGCGACTGTATAAGATCAGAAGTGGGTAATAAATAACGAATAACCTTGTACGATAAAAAATACAGCTTGTATGTTTCAATGAGTCTGAAACGTCTTCGAACAACGAAAGGAATCCTAATTAGAAGTCAATCCGCACAATAAACATCAAGACAGTGCCGACAGTCCATTCTACCCCGCTTCTTTCTTCAATAAATCACGAATTCGCTGCATTGACGTCGAAAACTGCAAGCTCGCCGATTCTCCCATTCTCCCACAGCAAAAACAACAAAACCAAACGAACCCACCCCTCCCTCGCGAGGCGAAAAGAACCCGGATAACCCCCCCTCGCACCGACGGAAACTGCACCAACCCCCCTTGGCTCATGATGGACGCCTCGTCTTTATTGCTCACCCTCAATCGGTTCGTAAATATATTCTCGACGGAATCCGGTAAGAACTCCCTGGTTTTGGCCACTTCGGACCATTTCTCGATGTTCTGTTGATACGCGCTCACCCCCTGGGAGTGATAGGACAAGTGGTGTTTGGCCAGGGAGCACTGCCGCTCCAGGACGAAGCCGTAGCGACGTCGTTCTTGGGTCATCGCCTGCAAAAGAGAAATAGTATTAATGGGGGATTTGGCGAGTTGATTTTGAGTCAACAGAGTTTAATTCGGGGGTTTTGAGGGTTGTTTCAGGTTGGAAGGGTTTGAAGTGTACAGGGAGGATCGTTACGAATTGAAACACCAGAATTAACGAGATGAAATTCGACCAGTTCACTCAAACTGTTACTCAACACTGTGTTTTATTTGCGCAAAAAAATTAACGCACATTATGGAAATCTCAAATTTATTCTACAACTGAAGGTGTTCTCAATGATCCACTTCCAACGTTTTTCTTCAACACAGATTTCGTTCCCAGCAGGAATAAAAAAGAAGATTTCATCAGATTTTGAATGTATTGGCTCCATTATAAAATCAGTTTTTCTCGATCAATTCTAGTGATCAATAGTATTTCTTTCGTTTGATTTTGACCCAAGAGGAATGTGCCCAAGCGGTAGTTTTGCGAGAAGAAGGGTGGACATACACAAAAATTGCAGAAAGGTTTGGAGTTTCCCATACATGTGTGTCCAGAATGTTGCAGCGATTGAGGGAGACAGGTATGAATGTCCGAAGACTAGGACAGGGTAGACCACGGTAACAACTGCCATTCAAGAACGTTACTTGAGAGCTTGAGCAAACGCATGGGGTGCAAATTAGCACTCAGACAATAAGAAATCGCCTCAGAGAATATGATTGAAGGCTTCGTGTCGCGGCAAGAGGCCCAGCTCTTACCCCAGCCCATCGAAGGGCACGTTTGGATTCTGCGAGAGAGCATATCCAGGAGAGAGCCGATTGGGAAAGAGTCTTCTTCACAGATGAGTCTAGATTCTGCCTCTACCATTGTGATCGACGTTACCTTGTATACAGACGTCCACATGACATGCTCAGTGCAATTTCCTGAATACTACTGGTTTCGGGGGAGGATCGATTATGGTATGGGGTGGAATATCTTTGACTGCTCGCACAGACCTAGTGGTCGTTGATAATGTAGCTATGAATGCTGATAAGTATATAAGGAACATTCTTGAAGAGTATATTGTGCCATTTGCCCCATACATTGGTGGAAATTTCATTTTTATGGACGATAATGCCAGACCCATCGTGCGCGCATCGTTCAGGAGTACCTTGAAGAGGTTGAAGTCTCTCGAATGAAATGGCCAGCAAGGAGTCCAGATCTCAATCTGATTGAGCAGGTTTGGGACAATCTCAATAGGAATCCTGAGAAGTTCTGAAAATCATCCAGCTACTCTTAATGACTTAGGAATCCAACTCGGAGAAATCTGGGAAGGATTAGATCAGAACATTTTAAAATCACTCATTTTGAGTCGAAACCGTCATTGCCGAGCTGTAATTAACACAAGGGGTGGAAATACTAGGTATTAAATCACTTATCAACATTTCAGTAATTTGCAATTTGTTCATTCCTCTTCTTTCACATAAGATTCGGTGAAATCCTGAATTCTTCTTCCATTTAATGTGTCTTGTTTCGTTCAAAACCTTCCCAAGAGAATATAAAAAATAAGTTATAAAGTCAATGTAGAGTAAATTTTTATTAAAATTGAGATTTTCAGAATGTGCGTTAATATTTTTGCGCAGTGTATATCATAATCCCAATTTTCAGATTTAGAAAAGTCCAGTTTTCCAGAAACGTCATGTAGGACTTGGTACACCCTGTATACTCGAATATACTGAAAATTAGAGGATAGGTGAGGGATAACTTACGTTTTTGAGGCTCTGCTCACAGAAGGCATCCAGTTTCGTCTTCTCCTCTTCTAAAACCTGCATGTTCTGAAATGAAAAATTCAAAAATTATAGATTCATCTGATTCAGACTGGAATGAATGTTCGAAAATGTAATAGTAATTTGATCATGATAATATTCAACATGTCTGCGCCGATTGTCAAGTCCATCAGGACAAAATATAATGCGCGATTGAAGCCAATCGAATTAATAATACTATTACATATTATTATTACTTCAGTTGGACTATTTCATTGTTCTTTAGCCTATGATTTGAATTTGATTGTCTTGGTAGTACAGTACGTTCGTTCGTTCTATCAGTAATGGTGCATCCGAAGATCATTAGTAGAAAGATTCTGAAACATTAAACAGGGTGATTCAAAACTCAGTGCAAAGAAAATGAGGTACGCGTAGAAAGTGAAAGAAAAAATACTGAAGATATAGAACTTTTTCTTAGTGCTACTAAATGTCACCATTTTTATTTAGTTACTCAAAAAGCTTATACTGGATTGTTCAAAAGTAAAAGTTTTTCATGAAGATTTTGTCTCTGAAGGATTTCGAGTACTGATGAGGCCAAATAAAGCCGAAACCTGTCTATCTCTTTTCTTCTCCAGTCATTTGTGAATCATAGTTGTTTGAAAGTTTTCCAGATATACCTTCAATTCAGTTTTTAAAGGTTATTCGAAAAGTAGATCCTTTTCGAAAGATCTGTTGTTGCTGTTGGATCTGATCCAATCCTGCATTTCCAGACGCTCGATTCGGCTGCACAGGATCAGATGAGAAATTTGGAGAAAGCTTCTAATTTGGGCTAATTAACTCCCGGTCTGTTGTTAGGCGATATCCTCTTCTCCACACCCACCAACAATATGATACATTTCAATGGGAGCGAGTTAATAATCAGCTTCAAGAAGCAATGAAAATGGAGCGTTAATTTATGTTACGGTTCTGAGGATATTTCTGCACGAACATGTGCTGTGTATTAGAACTGCGTCCTCAGCATATGTCTCAGTATAGAGAATGGTTTGATTTTTAAACTTTATACTCATTTGAAGCGTAAAAAAATAGTCAGATTTTTAGAAAATATGCTATCAGGGAGAAGATTTCTTTTTTTGTGAGGAATGCATGAAAATGATAAAATTTGGAAAATTGGTTTTTCACAAGGATCCTGTGCAAGGATTTTGTGCTCCTTTTTATTTTCATCTCTGTGGAATCCCTGACCCTTCTTCTGAAAAATTCTTGGCTATTCGTCTTTCTGATTTCCCTTCAATTGAAATTTAACTTTCTGAAGACTAAAATCTGACAAATTAGGTAGGTACTTTGATTGGTATTCTGATTTTTTCTCTCAGTTTGTCCAATTGACTCTCTTACACTCATCATTAGGTATCTGATGAATTACATGCAATTTTAAATGAATATTTGTGATTTTAATTTTGATGTCACGATACAAGATATGAATTGCAATAGAATTATACTAAATGGCGGAAGTGCTGGTTACTTCAGTAGAATAGTTATATGATACCAGTGCAGAAGGCATTGATATTCTCACACGAAATTCAAAAACGAGCCACGAAGTGGCGAGTTTTTGAATGCGAGTGTTAGAAGGTGCCTTCTGTACGAGTATCATACATTATTTTCTCTAATTCGCTGAATTTTTATCGAAATTAATGAAATAATGCCGTAATAGTATATTCTAAAACAAGTTGCAGAATGAGCTCCCATTCCAACTTGAATGCGAAAGTGTTGGAATTGCCTTCTGCAACGAGTATTACACGATATTTTCTCTATTTCAGTCAAGTTTTGTGAAATACTCTCGATTTTCAAATAAAAATTCGGATTAGTGACTTTTTTTATTGTATTTTGGCAGTTGGTGTGACTTACGAAATTTGACAGATTACGGAATTTGAATAAATTTGAGAATTGATAGTATCGGAGGTCAGCACTGACAACCAAAGAACGAAAACTGTAACTTAAAACAATGATGTAATGAATTCGTTACAGCACTTCTTTTAGTACTGTAATGAACTCATTACGATACTGAAATAGAGAAATATCGTTTCTCTATTTCAGTATTGTAATGAGTTCATTACAGTACTAAAAATGCTGCTGTAATGAAACTCATTACAGCATTGTTTTCAGTTATATTTTTCATTTTGTGGTTGTCAGTACTGACTTCAAATCCTATCAATTTTCAAATCAAATCAATTGAAATTCCGTAAGCTGTAAAATTTCGTAAGTCACACCAACTGCCAAGATACAATACAAAAGTGACTAATGTGAATTTTTATTTGAATTTCGAGAGTATTTCACAAAACGTGACTGAAATATAGAAAATATTGTCTAATACTCGTTGCAGAAAGCAATTACAACATTTATGCTTCGCATTCGTGTTGGAATAGGAGTTCATTCTGCAACTTGTTTCTGTAATATACTATTAGTGATTTTTGCATTGAGAAATTTTGATTGGCAGAACTGTTTTCTATGTCATAAATTGGACAGATGCTAGAATGAAATATTTCAACATTTGTTTTCTTCAACGAGATGTGACAGAATGAACCAATTTGACACATAATTAGAGAAATAATATTTCGCTGTTCCAGCCCAGAAATTTCTTAAATTTTTTTTTGTCTCTAATCATAATCTTTTCACACTCAATGTTAACCATATTTTGATCATTTGGTGACTAAATTATGATTTGTTTTCTATACATTCGTGAAATAGAGTCGTTTCAGAGATTTCAAATATTATTATTCGTTCAGACTGTCACATCTTGTAGAACAGAATCGTGCGAAAATATCTCATTCTCGCACATTTTGATGGTTGTTTTTATGTCTATTGCCACATGAGGGAGAGAACAATTCTGCCAATCGATATGGCGTGTTGTGTTGTGTTGTTGAAAACTTCTTGAAAATCTATAGTTTCTTCTTCTCAAAAATCATTGATAAAATTTGTGTTGTAGTCATGCTGAATTGTATCGTTGATGCTTTTTCTTAAAAAGTTTTTGATTTCATTTAAAATTGTGAAATTGATACAGTATATTAGTGTATTCTCATTGTCATGGAAACCATAATATGTCGTACCTATGAGTATAAAATCAAGAATTTTTTTATTACACCAACGTGTTGATTTGCACAACTTGTAATAATCATTATCTATTCATTTCCACAACTGAAAAATTTTTTAAAAGTTTAAATAAATATTGCCCAAGCAATTCAAGAGTAGTATTCTTTTATGACTACATTTTTTTAGAGTTATAAGCGAAAAATGAAAAAATGGCTATACTAAAAAAATATGTCTCTTCTAGAACTAACAATAGAGTTCTGAAATTGAAACATTATACAGGCAATTTCTTACGTAGAATCCAGTGGCGTGCTCGTATTGTTAGAAGGATTTTTAATTATGAAGCTATAACCAAAAGTTTTTTTTTCTAATGGAAACACTAGATTTCTGTGACATTTCGTGTAAGCTTTATATTTCTTGATTTTAGAAATATACAAAATCGTATGGTTTGTATAAATAGAAGATGATCTAAAACATTTTACACTGATTTTTACACTATCTAATCATTTGTATGATTGTGAAATAAAAAATTCACACGAAAAAATTGGATTATCAAAAAATAATGCGTCAACTTCACTCTCATAAATTTTGTTCAAGTAAAAGAAACATAACTTCATTTACTTCACGTTTTTTCTCCGGCTCCGAACCTGCGTCTTCTCTCGTAGGACGAAAGGCGTTGATACGAATATATCACTCTCACTTACCTTGAGTTCTTTATCCATGGCCAGTCCGGTTTTAGTGCTGCTCCGGGACTTCTTCCGCTGTTTTTTCATCATGGCTGCCGCCTTGCTGTACGTCTCGGCCCGTTGTTTATGTTGCTGAAGGAACCGCTTCTGCTCGGACTGGAAGCCAGAAAAAAGTAATCAACGTTCATCACCGAAAAGACATGTTTTACACCAGGGATAGGTGTCCGAAATAGGGGAAGGTGCGTGAGACGTTATTTCCCTGAATATTTTATGGGCTCCTACAGGGGTGGATTTTTTGGGGGAACAGGCAGTTGTCTCAAGTGAGACATTGAATTTCTTACCTTTTTCTCGATAATGATCAACATGTAAGGAATTCGAAAAAGTGGACAGGACCTACTTCATTTGATTTTTTATTATTTCCTATTGCTTCTATACAGCGATTCCGTGTGATATAAAATGGAAGATTCAAGGTGTAGGTATCACTCGATAGAAAAGTCAGTCATTCGAAAGTTCAGTGCTTCGGAAGATCAGTGAACAGAAGGGTCTGTCTTCAGGTTTTATTGGCTGTGGTCCATTAGGAATAATGTCAGTGTCAGAAATTCAGCGTCTGAAGTACAATCTTAGAACAAGAATCCTCTGAAGATGCCTGCCGCAGTTAGGTTAAATTATTCTTAATGGACCACGGCCAATAAGCCCGGAAGACTCTTTCAATATCGGAAAAGTTTGTCGGATTTGATGTGAAGAAATGCTGTCATGAAAAAAAAACTAATAGATGAGTGCGCAGTGATATTTTTAATGACATAAACGTAATAAGAATTTCTTGAAATGCTCAGTCACAAGTTGAAGGTGAAAACCCTATCTTTAATATAGGTACTTCTCCACAAGAGTTAGGGATATCGTATTCAATCGTTTTGAAAAGTATGTAATCTTCGAGAAAATCGCTGTAAAATCATTCAAACTCAATAACAACTTGAATCGATCAGTATGGGACATATCGTCAATTTGGTCGACTTTTTTCTGAAGTTTGGTTCTTTGCATATGATTCATGAATGTTATTATTTTGAAATGCAGTCAGTTTATCAACGGTTTCGATTTAAAAAAAGTTTTCTGAAAATGCCAAGACGTAAATTAGCAAACTCTGAGGCTAATAGGGCTATCAGAATGCTACAGGGTGGCCTGATTCAGGTTGTTGTAGCGGAAAGGCTCCAAGTCAGCCAAAGTGTGATATCTCAACTTTGGAATAGGTTGCTGCGGAATACTCATCAAAATGCAGATGGGATCCAAGTTTCCATCGAAAACATCAGACGACGTTTGAGAGAGGTGAATCTAGGTTCTAGACGTCTATTAAGAGGAGTTCCATAAACGTCAAAGACTGGAATAGGCAAGGCAACATATCAATTGGATCCATCAATGGCGTAGTGTCCTTTTCACTGATGAATCCAGAAATGGACGATTTTCAGATTCTCGAAGAATAAGGGTATGGACAATCCCACGCATGCTCCGTAATCGTCGTTATGTCCAAGAAGTCCATCCATTTCAAGGGGGTATTATGGTATGGGCCGTGATATGTTTCAGCGGGAGCACAGATCTACACATTTGTCCTGGGAATATGACCGCCTCACACTATAGGGAGCATGTCATTGACAATATTTTAATTTTTCACGCTAGTTTTGGTGAAACTTTTCAATAACTAGAAGATTACGTTATACCTCACCGAGCAGCCATAGTTGAGAATGCGTGCGAGAAGCTTGGTATTCCACATATACCAATACCTCTGCCCTCACCAGATTTGAATTTCATAGAACATGCATGGGATATGCACCAAAAAAGATTAGATAATCATCAACTAACCCCTGAATCCTTAAATGACCTGAGAGAACTTTATGGAACCGCGTTTATGGAACCAAATTCCTCAAGAAATCTTCAACAACCTCGTGTGTAGTATGCAAAGAAAATGTCAAGCTGTTATTGATGCCCGTGGAGGCCATACATTGTATTGATAGTCTTAAAATGATTGAATTCTCTGATAATAAAATTTCGTTATCTTACTTGATTTTTCTTAACCACCCTGTATACGCTGCAGACCTACAGGCTGAAATTTTTTTATTTACTGCAACTTGAAATCGTATCAATATGAATTTTCATCACAAAATCTCATTCATACAAAATTTTTTGGCAATTTACGTCAATATCCCTAACTAATGTGGAGTAGTTTATGTTTTTTGCTATACTTATGTTACATGAATTTCGAAATTTTTGTTGTACTGCATAATTAAAATATTAATTTTGTGCATTCTGAGCTATGTTTTCGGTAGCCACATCCCACATTGAATAATCCAGTTTTCAAATAATACCAGGAATTTTGTTTTCTCTGAACGATAAAAATGAAAAACCAAAAACTCAGTTTTTCCAATTGTTCACACAAGTTTTGAGGATATGTGAAAAAATATAAAACAAAAGTTGTGGATCTTTTTATAAACTACAATTCCGCCATTGACTGTTTCCCAGAGTATCTTAGTTTTGCCGGAAATCGGCAAACTAACTTGACGAACTTATTATTCTTCTTCTTTTCGAAAGTTTTTCTTTACTTTTTACCATTTGCAAAGGCTACAGCCCCAGTCTAAGTATTCAAAATATAATTTTATTTGACTTAATTTGAGTGAGAAGACCGCATATGACAATAACCATTTCAAACATTTCACCCTGTAGCTTGTACCTTCAGACTTGGAAATGAGACTATTTTCCCGAAACTTGTCGTCACAAAATAAAGATTGTGGAAAGAAAGGACTAAATTTCTCTACTTTATCATGATGAGTCACCCACATTTATCAATCTTCCAATTGATTTATATGATTGAACGTCTGAGCATATGTAAATTTGTTCATTTACAAATAGAAGTATTGATTGTTGAAATATCTCGCAGAGTTTATTTCGTGCATCATCCTCTCAAAACTTACCTGCACAACCTTTGTATCCTTCTCCAAGTTCGTCTCCAACGGCACCAGGAGGTCCACGTAGAACGCTTTCAGCTGAAACGTAAAACACACGTTAATCAACTCCAGCTCCTACAGGATCAGATTATTATCGTAATGCCCTGATCAAACACGGAGCTCGCGCCTTGAGCAAAACAAACATTGATTAGCCGCTCTAATTACGTATGAACCTGGATCAAACATAAGAGTTTATAGAACGAGAATTCAGTCGCAGCGAGCAAATTGGATATGGCAGTAATGAGGATGGAGTTCGACTAACGAAGGCGAACTTAGCTCGAGGAAAAACGACGGATTGCGCTTTTCTAGATCCGCAACAGGTTTGTTGACGATGGATTTAGGAGGCCGACGTGCCGGTTCAAACTCGCTTGATCATTTGAGTTTCCAGCGACGCTCAGTTTCGGGAAGAAATTCTTCCAAGCGAGTGACTACACAAATACATGAAAAAAACTGACATAACCGGAAAAGTTGGAAAACAACAAATTCAAAATATAATCCGACAAATCCCTTTTGTGTGAGTGTTCTGCAAGCAGAAATATGAGCAATCGAAAGATGTCTAGACATTAATCTAGACAGAAACTATCAGAATTCACTCAGATAGCCAAGCTGCTATTTAAGCACTGAACTCTTATGTCATCGACTCAAAGTCGACATGGGAATGCCGGATCAAACTCAAAGAGGTAGGCAAGAAAAATAAGGTCTCCTTGATCTAGGTTCCTGGTCATTCGGGAATCACAAGTAACGAAGAGGCCAATAAACTTGCCAGAGAGGGTACTCGGAAACCACTCACTGGCGCAGAACCTTTCTGTGTTATAGCAAAATGTACATATAAAGAGTTTCGGGAAAAGGAGAAAACTGAAAGAGAAACACTCTGGCAGAATCTGCCAGGGTTGGATTACTCCAAAAAGTTCTTCGGAATTTTGAAACTAAAAGTTCCAGAAAATATTTGGATCACAGTATGAACCAACTACATCTCCTCACTGGCTTTCTTACAGGGCATTGTCGCCCCAGAAAGCACTTGCTGAGAATGGGCGTATCGGACACTGACGAGTGTAGATTCTGTGGGGAGGGGGAAGAAACTTCTATTCACCTAGTCACAGAATGCTTTGGCATTGCAAACCAAAGGAAACAATGCTTTGGTCAAGAGACCTGTAGGAGTGAGGAATTAGCCTCACTGAAACCTTCCGAGATATTGGATTTCATAAGATCTCTGGGACTGGAAGGCGAGCTGTGAAGCTTTGTAGGGGGCACAATAGACCATCAGGTCACAGTGGACTGTTACCCTTTTTAAACTTTTAACTATTTAACCCCTCTTATGGTATAGGAAAATTCACTCATAAGAAAGAGTTTCTGGAGGAGAAAGCAAAAAAGAAAATACTCAGGCGAAATCTCCCAGGGATGGATCGCTACAAAACATTCTTTCGGAATTTTGAAACTACAAGGTCAAAAGGTATCTGGATCTTAGTAAGAACCAACTGAACCTCCTCACTGGCTTCTTTACGGGGCATTGTCAGCTCAGAAACTCTTGGTGAGGAGGAAGAAACTCCCATTCATATTTGTTTGCCATTTGAAGACAAAGGAAATAATGCCTTGGTCAAGAAACTTGTAAGAATGAGGAATTAACCCCGCTGAAGCCTTCTCAGATATTGGATTTCATCAGAGTTCTGGAACTGTAAGGAGAGCTATAAAGGGTAGCAGTGGACCTCTTCCAAACTAACTTAATATACACTATCTTTTTTCGTGGTTCTCCAATTTCGTTGAAATTTTCACCCGGTATAGTATTCGGTCTTGTTATTTTAATCTGAAATTTACTCTGCGAAAATACCTGTTGTTCATCCGTTATACAAGGTGAAACAAAACTTTGTTTTATACCCTTCATTTCTAAACACCCTGTGGTGAATTTAAGGTGGAAAATTAGATATCATTCAGTGTTAATTTGAAGTGTGACCCTTTTTTAACAAAATATTCTTTGATTTACGTCAGTATCTGCTTAAAAAAAGATACACATTTTCATAGAAAATGTTGCATTTTTTCTATTTTTATAACAATTTAAAACATTACAATACCTTATCGACTAGTAAACATAAACGAACATCTGAAAATTAAGAGCGTATATTTCCAACTCGCTTTCTCATCACTTCTACCATACGACGTGGCATACTTTCAATGCATCATGATCAAAAAGCGGAACCCTGCTTTCGTTTTGTCGATCAGGATGTTTCTTCAAAAGCTCAACAAAGAATACTCAATTCAATGAAAATTTATGAGAAGTATAATTCGAATTTCGCGCCTATTAAAATAGTTTTCTGTACTGAATTATGTTTCCAGCGCCATCTAGGTATCAAAAGTAAGAAACTAGCCAAAAATCGTAGTAAGATTTTAGTACCACAGATATAAGGTATATTTTTCTAACTCTATAATCTTTGCTTGAAGGTTGTCGGTCCCCAGCCATTTCTTCGGGATGAAAAGCGTAGGAAAAAGGGAGCAACATAGAGAAGATTTGAACCATTCAATTAATTTTTTATTTTCAATTTCCCGCACAGGTTCGTGGGTTCTACTCAAAGACTTAAGTGTACTTGGTTCCCCACCTGTCAACAATCAATAGCGACCTGGAAGTCCTCCTCTATGCATTCGGACAAAGCGGAAGAGAGATATGTTTCAATCGCGTCGAACAACCGATGAACAATCGACAGATTTCGCCTGTCGACCTTAGTTAGCTGTTGATAAATAATTGGATATTGCAATAACGAGCCAGTGTCGCCAACGACGCTAATGAATAACGAGAGGGCTTCCAGGATATCGCATTTCTTTTATGAACTCGCGTGCAGGCTTTTTATCCTCTACTCGACAGTTCTGTCAACTCGAATATAATTAACCTATTTCGCTACTAACAAGTGCTGGAGTCTGATTGAGGCAGGATAATCTGGGAAAAACAATGGAAGAGCAAAGGGAATTTTTGTGAGATATTTTCGAGATTGGAAAACACTTGGTAGTTGAACTAGAGGAGTCACTTATAAGAGTCTTGGAGTAGTCTGCGACCACCTGGAGACTCAAGAATAGTCGAACAGTGAAGAGTCGAATTCGGTTGAAAATCCTTCTATGAATGTTGTGAAGATTATTATTCGAATCTTTCCCGAGAGACTTATGGAGAATTCATCTCGAAACAAAATTGAAAGTGAAGCAGTAATGTTCTTAACTTTTCTGGGATCTTCATCCAATACTTTGTTTCGGCTTTGAAAAGTAAGTGCCAAATACCATAGCTTTATCTGGTGAGCAGCTCCTCATAAAAAAAATTGATTTTTAGGGATGATTGAAACCATCGAAATAATAAACATAAATATCTAGTTTCTAAAATGCAAGGAAAACAACAAAAATTAATATAAACCAATAATTATCGGACGCCTGTATATCAAATTGACTAACACCATTTCATACATGGAGAAAAATAAACATACCAACTTCTTCTAATTACTCAAAATCCAAAATAAAATTAAAATCAGAAATAAGATGTGAAGAGATGAGACATTTCAAGACTTTTGGACTCAAACTCTCTGAAACATTTGAAATTGAAGAGCTCTGACCTACTGATATATTCCTTCTGTAGAAAAACTCCTGGTCCTCGGAAATAACATTCTCGTTTCACTCAAGTTTCGAAACAAATACAGTAATTTCCGATCGCGCTTCCTGACTCGAATAAAAATTTCCCCTTTTCGAAAAGAATTCTTCAACTCTTTTTTCCCCAACTCACTTAAACCGTCACCCATTCCACGACCTAACGTGAAGTACTTTTTCGAACAATCTGCAGGCTTTTCCGTACCGTATCCCCAGATATACTGACTACCGCTCAACGATGGAATTAACTTGTCACCTTCTTGTGTGTGTTTCTCTCCCTCTACAAATTTCGACATTGCCAATAAGATTTGTGTTTAATCGTTTTTCTCCTTCCCTTATAGGCGTATTCGAAAAACATGCAAAGTGACGTTTTTGAGTCCCACGGTTATCGACACCCTATTCGTGATCCAAATTACATCGCTTTCATTTTTATTTGGAGGTATTCAGTTTTATGAGCTTAAACTTAACCGCGTCTAACTGTAATATTTCTCTTATTTCCAAGAGTAAGCAAATTTGAAAGAGGTCTGTCTTTCATACGCGCTGACTGACCGTTATTGATGTGACATTTCGAGAAATTCTTAGCTGAGAAAAAATGCTGAGCAGTAGCTTATTGTAGGTTAAATGTATTGCAGGTACGGCAAATTGAATTATGCTGTACTGAGGATGCCTCGATTCGTAAACACCGGGTCGGCATACCTCGATTGCTTTCGTTTGTGTTGCAGGATGCCACCTTAGTTTTTTTCGATATTGGTTACTTTCGTGATTAGCACCCTTAATCTGTTTTATTGTTAGTCACGTTTGTGTTTGTTCAGCTCGTAACTTTGAGTGATTTGATCGTTTCTTCCTGAAAATTCATTATTTTATGTGAACGAAATGGCCAAAAATCAGGTTCGAAAATTCGAAGCTTTAGTTTTAAATTGATGCAATGAGAAATTTATTTTACGATGATAGGCTATTTTTGAGAAACATGGCAAGACCGTGCCAGAGATAAGAGTTTACGAGCTGCCACTGTTTTGCAGTGTGTATGTTCAAAGGTTCTTGGTTAAAGATTTGACTGGAACGCTGAGGTACTTACCCTTACCATACATCCCTCTAGTTACAGATGGATTTGGTATTGTAGGATTTTATACCGCATTATGTGTAGCTGTGACCTTTCTGTACAGAGTTTGCAGATCTCAGACAGTTGCTGCACATAAAAGTCAACTTTAGTCATTCCGACCGGTTTCGAATGTCCATCAGGCGTTTCTCCAAATCCCAACAGACCCCCCGACAATCAGAAATTTCCCCAGCGAATAAACGATCCAACATACGCCACGTCCGGACACCATATCGCATTAGCATGATCAAATAATATCGAATAAAACGCGATAGGCCGTACGCCCGCGCAGCTAATTGATATAATCGCGATTTGGAAGCGCGTCGCGACGCTACCCGCCGCCACCGCAAATCAGCGGGAATCAAAAAGTAATTTGCAGCGTAAATACGGCTCCCGATACATTCGATTATAGCTCGACGGCCCGGCGATTGGAAGCCTGGCCGATAGAGCGCGCCACCGGTAGGCAATTCCGCTAGTGCGGCTCCTGTTTGAATTAGGCCGTGTTGTGTGTTGTCCCACAGGTCCGCGTCGGTGTTTACTTGGCGTGTGTTGGGATGGCATCATCGTTATTTCGGTATTTGTTTAGAGGCGACGCGCTGGATGCGGTTCAATCATAACATTCGTCGTATCGGTTGGGAAATAATATATCGAATATTGGTGGAATTCCATGTTCTGGACAATGGCGAGTATTGTGCATACGCTTTGGTCCTCATTTTTGCTTCATAACTGCGGAATCGGGTACAACATTCACTTCGCTTTCGAAATACAGGGCGCGTTGAGGTTTGAAAATAAAATCGGTGTATCTTCCTTAAACCTACGCCTCGGTTTTTTTCGCGTAAATTATTCGATTTCTCGAATCAACAAAGTTTTTACTTTTTTACTAGAACTAGTTCTGTTGAATTCCTGAATTATACCACGGCAAATAAGCCCGGAAGACTCTCTTAATGACATACAGATGAAGAAAATCCTTATGAAAACATAGGTATTTGCATGTTGAATTCGAATGAGCTCCGAGTCTAGTAGGACAGTGAAAGAATCGAAATCTCATTGCGATTCGATAATAGGGTCTGGACTGTTGGAATGGCAAGTCTCGGCAGGAGGGGGTGATCTCGCCTGCCACGTATTGCAATGCACATTAGTCAGATGTGATAGCTAGACGGTTTGAAAATGAATTAGATTAGCACAAAATGTTAACGGTTGAAGTACCATAATATGATACTTCGATGGTCAATCTGTTGCGGAGTTAATAACTTCTTTCATTGTTGCCTTTGGAGATAGGCCGATACCTTCACGTTCGGCTTTCAAACTTTGTGCTAAAATTGCAAGTATGCCTAATCTTCTCAGATATATAAGATTATCTATTTATAATAGATTTGGCTACTCTTTGGCACAATGAGGTGGATCATTCGAACATTTAATTTGGATTCGGCGAACGATTTCTAGTTCTTGTTTTATTTTTTTTATTTCCATGAATCAAGTTATGTGTTTTAATTTCTTCTCGTAAAATGTGTTTTTGTTTTTTAATTTTTTCTTTTTCTAGGTTTTTTTATTTTCAACCCTGTTTTGGTGAAAAAGAACCTAAATACTAATTTCCATAGGAAGTTATTCGTGCCATTCATTGAGGCAAATGGAGGATATAACTGACGAGCCGTAGGCGAGTCAGTTACCTTCTTGAGCCAGTAAAACCCGTTACCTTGCGTGTATTGTTTTATATTTTATTTGTTTCTCATTTGTAGAAAAGTTAGATAAATTCCAAAAAAATCTCAATAATTTGTCGCAAATGTCGCAAGCTATGGAACCATTGCCATGAACATGTCTGTTTATTTTTCTTTACATTTGTTTTGGCGAAAGCGAAAATGAATGTACCGAAAGAAATTATTGAGGCAGCCAGCAGTGTAGCATCAAGTTTATAACCTGCAGAATCAGCTTCAAGGTACGAGGGAGAATACGATGACTTCAAAAAGTGGCAAAACAAAAAAAGTTTAATTGGGGTAACTGAAGATGTTTCATTGGTCTACTTGAATCAAATATCAGCTGGATTCAGCCCTAATACTTTATGGGCAAGATGGTCTATGCTGAAATGAAAGAAAATGCCCCTGTTCGTAGGTTTGTTTTCCTTTAAAAATGTATTGAAAAATATGACGTTTAGTTGTCATTTGCATTTCAAAAGGTAACAGCGTTTCTGAAACGAAAAAATGAGCGTTATACGCCAAAAAGGCCAAGGTATTAAGTAAAGAAGAGGCTGAATAATTTCTTTTACATGCTCCTGATGACCAGTGGTTGTCACGAAAATTGTAACAATATTTGGGATTTTTGGATGTTGTCGATGTGACGAAATTCTCTCCTTAATCATGAATGATGTAGAAGATATGGAAAAATACGTTATTGCGACAATGCGACAAACAAGAAATTTAACAACAAGAAGATTCACCATAACCGATGATGGCTGCAGCTTCAAGCCCAGCATTTTATACAGAAAATATGTAAAATTTCGGCTTCCTGGAACAGAAAGCCTAAGATTTTTTCTGACATACCGACATGAAAAGTGCATTTCCCTTAATGCTGGCCAGCACACTATTGGTGGTGTCCCAAAGTAAATAGCGAAATATTCAGGTTCAAAAGACCCGATGAGTTATGTCGATGATTCGGTCAACAAAAAAATCGAAATGTCTAGTAAATTATTCGGTAGTAAGGAGAGTACAAATGTTCTGCAGTCCTCGAGTTCAACAGGTTCTGAGTCAACAGATGGTTCATCATCATCAGTATCAACTCTTTCATCATCAAAAATCTGTGTTACTGGAAATAACAATTGTACCATGATTTTCAACATATATGACGATAAAACGAAATTTCTAATGTAAATAATACTAGTAACTTGTGAAAATTTTGCAAGTTAACTGTCAGTTTTACAAGTTGGTGACTTGATAAAATAAACTTTCTTGATTAATATTGAGTTTTTGGAAACCGACGTTCACAAATAAGAAACAAATAAAACTCATTACGAGCATGACTGAACAAGCACAGTGGTGCTTTAAAAATAAATTACTTTTTAATGTCGATCGCTGCGATTTTCTAGAATATCGAATCGAGCAAAACTATCTTCTCGCCACATTTTCACTTCGCTCTCACAGAATTACCCTGAAGACCCCCTCCACGAGCTGTCGGTTGATTAATCCGACATCCGGAAAAATTTTCTTGTCGCACTTTTAACACTCCAGCCCTTAAGAGTGCACATTTCCGTTTCGCAACCCAGAAACCGGATAATAACGTTGTCCGGGGTGGGCAATTAATTTGGGCGTATAATCGTGTTCCGGGTGTGGCGAGAACGGCCCTCGAGCGGCGGCGCCTCTGAATGAAATTACAATGAAATGAAATGCTCGTTGCTAGAGCCTCGTAAAAACCGCCATAACTCTAAGGCATGCCCGGTGCTCCTCACAAAGTGACGATTCTGAAGCGGGGGTTAATCTGTCGGTCGACCTACGTTACGTGAAGGTCGAGGGTGGAACGTTCAAGGGTTCATTGATATGGATAAAGTAGGTTTTGATACATTCTAGGTGATGAAGTGCTTTCAACGAAAACGGGATCAAGTATGCAATATTAATTCAATCAAGGAATATCGGCCAGCACTCTAATTAGAATGAATCCCATTTTTGCATCACCCTGTAACATATAGTCCGTTAAACATTTAGGAAAAAGGGCATTGTAGTGGTTGTTATCCTTTTATAATAACATTTTGTGTACTGGCATTTTGAAACGTGGAAAGAATCCTTCCGGAGCGAGTAGTTATAGGCCAATTAGTTCATTGAGTGTTCTTATGAAAATTTTAGAAAGGTTGATTTTCTTCAGGATTGAACCTACTGTAGAGGATGTTCTTCAAAATTGTCAGGGCGGTTTCAGGAAAAATAGAAATTGCAATGAAGAGGTTCTCAGTTTGACCACATTTATCGAATCAGGTTTCGATAACAAATTAAAAACAGGTTCAGCTTTCGTAGATTTATCGTCTGCCTACGATACGGTATGGAAAGATGGTTTGATCTATAAACTTTATACACATCTTAAATGTGGAAAGATAATTCGTCTATTAGTGAATATGTTGTCGGATAGAAGATTTCGTGTTTTTGTTGATGATAATAGTAGTAAATTCGAAACTTTGAACAACCTTCTATTCAATTTATATTTATGCGATATTATTTGTACTTCATCTGAAAAATTCATTTACGCCGAAGATATTGCACTCGCTTTCCGTCATTCTGATTTTCAAAGTATTGAGGAAAATTTAATTTCTGATCTGAAAAATTATCTTTTCGAATGGCGTTTGTGTCCAAATCTGAATAAGACCGAGGTTTCGTTATTTCATTTGAATAACCATCGAGAATTCAGAAAATTAAATGTCCTTTTCGGGAACTTTCCTTTGAAATATAATTTTACTCCGAAATACTTAGGTGTTGCCATACACAATATACCAAACTCATTTTTGCAATGGGTTGAAAATTTTAGATCAATTTGATGAAGTATAAATTGAATTCTCTTGCTGTTCTGTCTTTTTTTATTTACAGGTTGGAGTTTGTGTTTGAAAATCCTTATCGTGGATAAGGCAGTTTAATGGCAGTTGTACAAAAACATTTAAAGTCTAAATTTGTGCTTAATGCAGCTTTTTTTTCAAAAATCCGAGGATTTCAACGATTTTGGATGAAACATTTTATGCTTGATGCGAATCTGCAATAAAAAAGAAGAGTTTGCTCATGAAATTTCAGAATCAGGCCTCTTTGATGGGCCCATTCGATTCCTCGAACGAAATTACTGAAGACCTCAGTATGAGAATTCCGATTTTCCACCTGTGCGCGAAATTAATTCACCGTTTCCAGACTTTTGACCCACTCCGTATAATCTTAAAATGTCCAGACTACAGCTTCAGAGCCATAACCGTCATAACCTCAATTTTTGTTCGATAGAGAAAGGAATGTGTCAAATTTCTAAGGCCAGAGATGTGATTTTATATTTGTGGATGGAGTATAGGTACTTCTCCATCAGCTCAATAAATGCATTTATCACTTAGGTAAACGTAACTGACAGAAATTATATAATTCAGTCAATTTCGAATTTGATCAAGTTCGAAATTATTTGAAAAAACTATGACGGAAAACAAGACAGAAAAGTATATTTTTTTCGTCGCCATCAGAATATTCATGAAACCAGTAAATTCGAAACATTACTGCCTCATCCAAAAAGCACGAAAAACTTGGTTGAATTGCGAAACACACTGTAAAGTAAATAATGATACGTCTCAAATTAGTATAAATTTGGAAAGTTAATAGTACAGGGTGGTCAGATTTCGATGACTAGCAGAATCTACTAAATTCAAAGAGATAAGAGAAAGGTAATACAGGTGATGTTCTGTTTTCTCTAGAGGCGCTACGGTGTGCTAAAGGGTGATTTTGAAATTTGGCCAATTATTATTATTCGCTATTACTTCGGCCCACGAAATAAAAACATCTTTGGGACATTTTTGAAACATAGATGAATTCAAATCATCGAAATGAATACCATTTTCAATTCACAGGCTCAGAGATCTTTTATCATGAGGTTGGAGAAATGATATTAGATTTTGTCACTGAGATGAGAGATATACCGGTTTCGGCCTTGTTGAGCCTCATCAGTATCCCGCACATCTCAGGACAAAATCTTTATAAAAAACTTCAGAATTTATAGCAATTGGTTGTGAAGTAATGAGTAAAATATTACAAAGTACTAAGTTGGTGACATCCAATTGCGTCAAAATGAAGTTTCACATCTCCAATCAAATGCAAAAAAAGAAATCTGTACTTCCTCTTTCACTGAATGAGATTTTAGCAGTGGCTCTATTCAGGGTCCGCTTGCTAGTTTCTCAAAGTGATGGAAACGCCCAATTCCTTTTGTGACTGTGAAGCCTGATGTTTTTAAGAAAAAGAAAATTCTTTGCCTTTACGAAGGCACATCGAGAACATTTTTGAAACATAGATGAATTCAAAATAGTAATCATCGAAATGAATACCATTTTCAATTCCCAGGCTCAGAGTTCTTTTATCATGAGGTTGGAGAAATGATATTAGATTTTATCTTTGGGACAATTATTGTATCAGTGCTTTTTGCAGGTGCTTCAAATTTTAGAGTTATAAAAAAAATTGGTTTTTCAAATGCTTAATATGTAAATTTTATGCTTGATGCGAATCTGCAATAAAAAAGATGAGTTTGCTCATGAAATTTCAGAATCAGGCCTCTTTGATGGGCCCATTCCATTCATCGGACGAAATTACTAAAGACCTCGGTATGAGAATTCCAATTTTCCACCTGTGTGCAAAATAAATTCACCGTTTCCAGACTTCTGAACCACTTCGTATAACCTCAAAATTTCCAGTCTAACAACTTAAGAGTCCCCCAGAACATGAAAATATCTCCTCCTGGGTCCCATCCAATTTATATCCAGAAATTCCTATGTCTAGTATTTCGATACATCTCGGCAGACTTCTAGCGTTCGATCCGCCGAGGAACCCTCATAAATTTGGACGCCAGTCAGTAACAAGAAAGACGATTAATTCAGTCTATTGACAGGGAGAATCGTCCGTAATAAGATCTCGTGATCTAATAAAATAACTTCTGGGACGTCTCGTGTCGCGTGTTTTTAGCAATTCGGAGAGGCGCCATCTGTCGGGTCGGAAGCAATTTTATTGGGGGGCGTGTCTGTCAACACAAACTTTGGGTTTGCTCCGTTGTAAAGCGAGCGGGAAAAAGTTTTTCTTTGGAAGATTGTCGATGTGGTATCAGGAGGATTAGTTTGTTTTTTCAATTAGATAATTGTTGGTAGGAATTTGATATGGGAATATTTTATTATTAAAGGTGAGACGTACCTAAAAAAGATGTGGTTGCGAAAAAAAATATCCACTTTTTCTTGAAGTGAGTGACCCAAATGTATGTAGCAACTTGACAACAAGAACTCGGGATTTCAGTCACTGAACGCATGATATTTTGTCTAATAAATCTTGTTTAACGACATCTGAACTAGCTTCCGTCAATTCCGCTTAGTCTAAGAATCGAGTCCCAAGATTTCGTCTAACGTCTAAGTTTTCCGACTAGTGTCTGAACCGCGTCTAATTAATTCTCCACGTTCTGACCGACCCTCTTCTCGTTCTCTGATCGACTCCCCCAAATCTTCTAATCGACTGTCTCTATTTTTCTCGAAGTACCCCCTGAACCCTTTTTTCTACTAGACCTAGAACCCTCAAGTTAATATTTTCTCAGGAATCTCGATTCTTTGAATTGACATCTTTTAACACTCAAGAAATTTAGCGTCTAGAGTCAAGTGTCTCGAACCGTCTGATAAATAAACCCTTTGAATGGTGCACTCGAGTCCAGTACCGTAGGTTAAAATTTAAAACTACAATATCGAATGAATATCGAAATGAAAACATGTTGAAGACAGTTTCTTCAGACTTTTCTACAGGAGCTATCGGAATTCGTGACGCTTTGAATGTCACAGTAATTGAAAAAAATGAAAATTTCAAATGAAATCCATAATTTGCTATTATATTTTCCGATAGACATTTCTCAGACAATTTAGAAAATATATATTATGATATATTAACGAATTCATCGTATACTGAAAATTTGGAAAACATGATTCAAGAAGGCCCTCATTAACTCAGAAAATGTGATATTCTTATCTGTTCTCAAATACAATTCATTTTCTGATTAAGAAGAGAAATTACAGAAGAAACGAAGTGTTTCGAGAGGAATTCTGGAGTCTATATAATAATATAACTCTTTCAGAATGTTTTTGTTTGCCCTTTTATTCTTTTTCTTAAAAACACTTGGCTTCACGGTCGCGAAAAGAATTGGACGTTTCCATCACTCTGAGAATCTTGCACAAGTGGTCTGATTTAGGGCCACTCCTGAAATCTCATTGAGTGTGAGAGGATGTACAGATTTCTTTTAAAGCATAGGATTGGAGATGTGAAACATTTTGTGTTTGTCACTGCTTTCTGATTTCTACTCAGTACATCACACCGAATTGCTTTAAATATCGAAGTTTTTCATGAAGATTTTGTCCGTTTGGTATATGGGATACTGATGATGCCCAATAAAGCTGAAACCAGTATCATCTCAGTGACAAAAGCTTATATCATTTCTCCAACCTTATGATAAAAGATCTCTGAGGCTGGGAATTGAAAATGGTATTCATTTCGATTATTACTATTTTGAATTCATCAATCTTTCAGAAATGTTTTCGGAGTGGCCCCAGTAAAGCCAGAGAATTTTTTGTATTCCGTTTTATTCTTTTTTCTGGAAACAGTCCCTTGATTATATTGAGCAAAAAATATTTTTTCGGAATTTTCGATAAATAAACTCAGAAGTATATCATGATGTATAGTTTTGAAAATGTCTATGAAAAATATCATAGCACGTTATGGTTTTCATCGGAAATTTTTTTTATAACTCTTAAACTTGAAACACCTGCAAAAAGGCCTGAAACAATTGTCTAAAAGATGTTTATAATTCGAGGGCCGAAGGTATAGCGAATAATAATAATTGGCCAAATTCCAAAATCACCCTGTAGAAACAGAAACTCGGTGTCTAGTTTCTCGAAAAAACGGAACATGACCTTTATCACCTTTCTTTTATCACTTTGAATTTATTATATGTAGTTCGACTAGTCATCGAGAACTGACCACCCTGTACGATTAACTTTCCAAATTTATACTATTTTGAGACGTATCATTATTTACTCTAAAGTGTATTTTGCAATTCCACCAAGTTTTTCAAACTTGATCGTGTTTTTTGGATGAGGCAGTAATGTTTCGAATTTATTGGTTTCATGAATATTCAGATGTAGACGAAAAAAATAACTTTTTTGTCTTGTATTCCGTCATTTTAAATTCAAATAATTGCGAACTTCATCAAATTATATAATATCTGTCAGTCACGCGTAACTAATTGATGAATGCATGTGTTAAGCTGATGAAAAAGTACCTATACTCCATTCACAAATATAAAATCACAAATCTGGCCTTGAAAATTCCACTCTGTATCGAAGGAAAATGGAGCTCATGATGCTTGTAAAAATATTTTTATATTCCAAGTCAACACTATGTGGCCCTTTCTACTTTCCCAACAATTACGTATCTCTCAGAAAGTGAATTTATTCGGAAAATGAATAAATTGGAAAAGATGTGATGGACGAAAATAATGAACATTCATATAAATTGATAAAAAGGATTCCTTACAATATGTAGACAGAGAAACAAACTTGAAAGGTCATTTTGTCATTGACGATATTTTCACCAGGTGCAGCAACTCCTGGAAACGATGCCATGACTTACTATGTGATTTTATAAAAGAGAAAGGTAAACTTACGAATAACCAACCCAAAAACTTCATTCGAATCACAAAATGGTGAAGGAGCCGGTTTCAATGAACTGTATTCTTGTTTAAAACCACGAGACAACTAAAAAATGAGAGATTATTCACCGTCGAATATGGCATACTCCAATTTCCTCGCACTACCCCTTCTCCTCTTATTATTGAAGAGTCAGAAAACTTATTTATGCAATGACATGACCGGAAGAAAGAGTAAAACACTTATTTCGAGTTACGAAATGGCGAATGCGGTGGTCACCAGTTAACCTGATTTTTCTGTGACAATCTTATGAATTCTGTGTAATCTAGCTTAAAAAGCTGATGAAAAATGAAGTTCGGGCAACAATAAAAAAAAATTATCACGACTTTCATTACAATTTCAGACTTATGTTGAAGTATAGGCTTGAGCCGATGATGATCATTGATTAGTGATAATCAGAATACTCACAATGTTCATTTGCTGATCTTGTATTTCTTTGTAAACTTCCACTATCTTCATCAATGCAGCACCTGTAACAAATTCATAAATTGAATCTCCAAATTCTACAAGCACATAGGTACATATTTTTTTCAATCTTCTATGTATAACTCAAACCGTGTCCATGGAAAATACCATACTACTAAGAGAACTCCTCTAAAAAATCTATGTTACCCTTTTGATGTAATTAATCTGTTCTACGTATAATAATTAATCCTACCTAATCTACCTGAGATTTAGAATTCATATTGAAGTAAAGTGCGTATGTTCATCCTGTCCAGTACAATAACTTTCATATACCCTCTACGAACCAAGCTCCGAAATGGGATGCTTAACTGGACGACAGTCTATCAAAACACGGATGAAAACGCATAATCAAGCCCCTAATTGGTCCCACAATGCTGTAAGCTGGTGTTACGAGGTCTTTAGACGCGGACGCTACACCTGATCGGTTAGAAAAGGTTGCTAGAAGGCTCATCCAGCAGTTGCGTAATACGAGGTCGTGAAAAACACTGCGCCAAGAAATTAACACACATTCTGGAAATCTCAATTTTAATGAAAGTCAACTCTACATTGGCTTTATAACTTATTTTTTATGTTCTTCGGAAGGTTTTGAACGAAACAAGGCACATTAGATGGAAGAAAAATTCAGGATTTCACCGAATCTTATGTGAGAGAAGAGAAATGGACCATTTTCAAAATACTGAAAGGCTGATAAGTGATTTAATACTTGGTATTTCCCCCCCTTGCGTTAATCACAGCTCGGCAACGACGGTTCGTACTCAAAATGAGTGATCTTAAAATGTTCTGATCTAAGCCTTCCCAGATTTCTCCGAGTTGGATTCCTAAGTCATTAAGAGTAGCTGGATGATTTTCTGAACTTCTCAGTCTTCTATTGAGGTTGAGCAGGTTTTCCCAAACCTGCTCAATCGGATTGAGATCTGGACTTCTTGCTGGCCATTCCATTCGAGAGACTTCAACCTCTTCAAAGTTCTCTTGAACTATGCGCGCACGATGGGTCTGGCATTATCGTCTATAAAAATAAAATTTTCACCAATATATGAGGCGATTTCTTATTTTCTGAGCGCTAATTTGCACCCCATGAGTTTGCTCAAACTGATTCTGAAGGAGGCGAGCGGTTGCAATTCGTTATCTCAACGAAGAAACTGTCAAGTAACGTTCTTGAATGGCAGTTGTTACCCGTGGTCTACCCTGTCCTGGTCTTCGGACATTCATACCTGTCCCCCTGAATTACTGCAACATTCTGGACACACTTGTATGGGAAACTCCAAACCTTTCTGCAATTCTTGTGTATGTCCAACCTTCTTCTCGCAAAACTACCGCTTGGGCACATTCCTCTTGGGTCAAATTGCGTGTTTCGCGTTGCATGGCGATCGAGAGTAGAAAATCAAACGAAAGAAAAACTATTGATCACTAGAAATGATCGAGAGCAACTGATTTTAGAATGGAGCCAATACATTCAAAATCTGATAATATAATCTTTTTTAGTCCTGCTGGGAAAAACATCTGTATCGAAGAAATACGTCGAAAGTTGATAACATATGCATGCATATTTCTGATAAAAAGAATTATCATTGAGAACACCTTCATATGTATAATAAATTTGAGATTTCCATAATGTGGGTAAATTTTTTTGCGAAGAGTATTTCATCATTTGTCGATTGAAATTTCTTCTACACATTCTGGAACTATTTTATCAATCTCTGAAACAACGTCAATTTTAACATATCTGAACACGAGCTTCACATATTCCTGCTTCAATTCTAGCTAATTTGTAGCAGCGCCACATATTGTGATGAATTACTCATCTAGAGATAGAGAGAGAAAATGTCTTCATTGCCTGAAACAATCAGACAAGAGCTATCAAACTTCGGTCGTTCAGCTCAGTACAATTAATTTACAATTTATATAAATGAAAAAAATTATATAATGATGAATTACTATCAACAAACACAAACTACATGAAGAGCTAAATATGTTGGAATTATGTGGAAGTATTGTAAGTGTTCTTCATCTGTTGGAACAGGCAGGTTGCAGGAAATTTTCTCTTGGGTCTGGTGTGGTTATCATTGTAGTAGAGGTCCATATGTCCCTCATACCTTGCAGTTTTTTGAAAAATTTTTCATTCAATTTCAATATTCCGTTGGATACTCATCCATTTACTCCTATTTGTTATGATCTCAATCGAAAATAATACTAACGAACTGATGCAAGTTGTTTCACAACAGAAAACTCCTAAAGAGAGCTGAAGTGAAAACACCTTCAAAAACATTAATCCGCGAAACTAACAATAATATTCATGCATTTTCCAGTTTTATCCCGAGATAAATGAATATGTTCACTAGTCCGGCTTCCCCTAGGGATATAATCCGAACATATTTCCACGTACGCCTTCGGAACACGGCGAAATTCAGCAAAAAAGTGGCTGTATTCTAATACTAGCATAAATCCCACATAGATGAATACAAAACAGGCTGCAAACGGCGGAACGCAACGGAAAATGGAAAAATAAACATGCAGCCCGTGTTACGTAGCATTTGCCGAGACGTGCACGTGTTGTTTCCCGCGGAAAGCAAGGAAAGGAAAAGGGGTTCCGTCACGACGTCTCCCCAGGTGCTCTGAAGAGCGCCAGGCTGCTTCGATCTTGAGTTGCTCCGTTCGGTATTCGGATTAAAATGACGAAAATTATGGCCATTTAGTTTTATTCTCTAGGGGTGTTATGTTGAAGGTATTGTTGCTATCTTCATAGAAGAGTTCCGTCAATAATGAGGGTAGAATAGAAGAATATTAAATAGTATTTGTCATGAAAGACATTTCAAAATGTGAAGAACATGTCAGAAATAAATTGAATTGAAGAATGTCATTCATAATTTCTTTCACAGTACAGGGTTTATCAAGTTCGACGGCTTATTTGAAGTTTCTGGAGAACTGGACCTATTTGAAGTCTGAAAATTGGGACTATGATATTGTTCGACATTATTTATCGAGCTGAAATATTCTTGAAGCCTGACCACTTATACTTTTTTCCTGATTTTTCGTTTCCAATTTTGATAGAGTATTCAATTCTGAGTACATTTTTATCCGAATCGTTGAAATACTTTCCAAAATATCGAGGAATAACTGAGATAAGAGTTTTCGGTATTATGTTTGTTATTCCTTTTCTAAATATCTAAAATTTTTTGAGTCGAAGACTGTGGAGATATTTCAACATTTCTAGAATTTCGAAAAACTTGTCAAAGGGTGTTCCAAACGTTGGGTCAAAATTTGGTATCAAGATTGGCCCATTCGAATGCGAACACTATTTTTTATGATTGCGTTGGATCTGCGACAAAAAATAATGAAAGTGAACAAACACATCAATGCTCTTAAAGGAATAATTCCTGATATATTTCGGATTTTCTGGTTTTATGTCGTACGTAGAGTCAAATTTTTCATATCAATAATGATCTATGGTATTGGCCGTACTAAAACGTTTGAATGGGCAAATTTGAAGTATTTTTCATGGGGATTCAGAATAAAGTACTGAGAAATTCATTAAGACATCGAAAACCTGAAAATTTGTTGTGAGCTATTGTTTTTCAAATGATACACCCTGTATTGTATTTTTCTGATCGGTAGAGCTCTTTCTTCTGATTTCAAATATATATAATTTATTGAAGTTCATTTCGGCAGTTTTCCAAGAATATGGATAGTTTCTTCTAAATCTAAGGCAGCTGTGCAATGCCACACGATAACGATGCAATTTCTTTATATCAAAGGAACCGTGGATAAAAAAACAACTGATATTAATTTTATTTATATACTCAGCTAAATATATACTATAGCTAAAAGTTGAATTAAGTGTTGAAATGACCCTTATATACGTCTACACACAGTCGATATCTTTTAATTTATTTTTCAAGGATTTTCCTTACCATTTATGGAATAAATTGTGGTTTTCAATTATTTCTTTCTCTATCCTGGAATTAATCTATATAATATTTTGCGGTGGGGTCATATACACTTTATATTTCAAATATCCCCATTAAAAAGTGTCCGAGGAGGTTAAGTAAGGACTATCAGGAGACCATAGAATAGAACTTCGATATAAAGAAATCACAGCATTCTTGAGTGGCGTTACACAGCTGCCTTGGATTAAGACGAAAAAACCTATATTTTTCAAACACTGCCGAAATTAACCTCAATAAAGTATATATATTTGAAATCAGAAGAAAGAGCTCTACCGATTAGAAAAATAAAATACAGGGTGTACCATTTAAAAAACACGAGTTCACAACAAATTTCCAGGTTTTCGATGCCTTTATGAATTTCTTAGTACTGAATTCTGAATGCCCATAAAAAATACTCCAAATTTGCCCATCAAACGTTTCTGTACGACCAATATTAACTGAGATAGCTATTGAGTAAAATATAAACAATCACCCTGAACATTATTTCAATATTTCAATAGTGACACACCTATTTTCTGAATTTGACTCTACGTACGACATAAAATCAGAAAATCCTAAATAACTCAAGAAGCATAACTAAATAACTCAAGGAGCATTAATGTATTAAAACACTTTTTTTATTTTTCTTCGCAGAATTCAACGCAATCATAGAAAAGTAGGGTTTGGATGCGAAAAACGAGAGTTATGCGCCAACCTTGATCCCAATTTTTGACCCAACATTTGGAACACCCTGTGACGAGTTTTTCCAAATTCCAGAAATGTTGCAATATTTCCACAGTCTTCGACTTCAAAAGGTGCAAACGATTTGTGCTTAAGACATTTAGAATAGGAATAAAAAAAATAAACACCGAATCCTATTATCTCTCCTTTTTCATCAGTTTTTGAAAAGTATTTCGATGAATGAGACTATTTGAATGAGAAGGTATCAAGAATAGGATACTTTATTAAAATTGGGAACGAAAAAACCGGAAATTTTTTTTTGGAAATGAGTGAAACTGGTCAGACTTCAAGAATATTCTAGTTCTGTAGATGATGTCGAACAATATCCTAATCCCAATTTTCAGATTTCAAATAGGTCCAGTTCTCCAGAAAATTTTGAAATTCTGTATATGGAAAAAATATTTTTCGGTCAAAAATGATCAAGCAGGCTCTATCCAACTTCTTGAAAACTGTGATATTGTTATCAATAAATAATCTATGTTATTAAATAATGTTTATTTTTAAATTGAGTAGTGAAATCATAGAAGATACAAAAAGTTTCGAGAAATACTCCTGGAGTATGTTCAAGTTCAATAATAAAGCAATCAATGTGACAACTAACAACAATAATTGTGAAAAATCAAGTTTCATGACCTCCTCTGTTGAAAGGATATGAATAAAAATAAAAACCCCCTTCAATTTTGTTGATCGAAAAATTTCTATAGCCTATTAAAAAATATCATAGAACACTATAGTTTCCATTTGAAAAAAAAATGTTATTGCTCTGAAATTTGAATCGACACTGAAACTTCGATAGCACCAGTAAAAAGTACTGCGGAAGTTATAGTGTATGATAATAATTGGCAAAATTCTAAAATCACCATGTATCACGGAAACTAGACACCATAGCGATTTGCGGTGTTCTGTACAGCATTTTATGTTTGTTGAAAAAAAGAGAACTCTTGACATTTACATTATTTTTTTTCCCTTTAAATTCGGGAGATAATGATCTTCATTCATGTATGAAATATTTTCTTATATCAGAGAATTTGACCTAAACTAGGTTTGTGTGCTCTTTTTCTGTGATACAATATTAGGTATATTAATTTAACTAAAATCAACTTTAACAACCAAAGAATTTCAAACACATAATGGGTGATCAATTAAAATGAATAAGGTTAAGCCATAAATACTTAGTTAATAAAGAAATGCTCAAATGGAAAAAAGTTTTACAAAAAATTATTGAGTAAAAATACTCTCAGTTTTTTATAATGATTTTTGAAGTTGATGATGTTGAGGAATCTCAACTCAACAGGTAGAATGTTGTACATTTTTTGCAGTGAGAAAAGCCAGAATCGTTGATTAGTGGTGTGTTAAAACCTTGTATCACCAGATTTTGCATCTCAATTGCTCTGGTTTTATTGTCACCACCTGTACAGAGTGGTCAAATGTTTTAGTACTATATCTCCTTAATTAAAAGAGAAAGAAGAACAGTAATATACATGTCATATGTCCTCAACAAAAGAAGTTGAAAGATCTATTGAAGCAAAACACACAAAATATGAAATCCAGTTACTCGAAATCCTCCATATTGAACATCCCATCTAGTGGAGGACCAACCTCGCTGAACACTCATCACTCAGATCTAACTTTCTGCGGAGTTCAGCATAACGACGTAAAGTTTCCACGCTAACTATGTCATACTTCAAAGTTAATGTAGTTGAGGAGAGGAGAAAAGGAACTTTTGAGGTTCCACAGAAGGAATTTTCGATGAGGGGCTCCTGTATATCGAAGCAACACGCGTAGAACTACCCCTCTTTTTGCGCTATCGCAAATGGAGAATATTCTATTTCGGGAGAGTAAATACGACCCTGATGTTCCGGTAAGCAGGAGTTTGCGGAAAATCGAAAAAAAATTAGGACTCCTTGCGAATATAAAGGAATGTAATACGATCGAGTAAATATTGGAGGATTAAATGGGATTCGACGTCAGAAGCGGGATTTTACATGGTTTGTTCATTTCGATCGATTCTTTCAAATTTTTTTTTACTGCAGTCCAAAATGTTTAGAAGATTGCGACGAATATGTTCTTCCAATTTTTAATGAGTCGAAATGTATTTGAATGTTTTCTTTTGAGAAAAACTGTGATGAGCAGTGAATATTAGAGCTTCGAACACAAAGCACTAAGCACTTGGTAAAATGGACTCTCGTTTCGAGAGCACTAAGCACTAATTTCCACAAAAGACTCGAGATTAATGAGCACCTTCTGAAAGTTATTCAATATTTCGAGCACTTTTTCTGGGAAACTGTCATATTGGGATCATTGAAAGATCAGAATAGTAGGTATTAGCTTTAAGAATTAGCTCTTATTCCAACACGAATGCGAAGTTCGAAAACGAGAGACGAAGGAGCGAATATTTTTGGTTGCAATAATATGTATTCATCAATATTGAGTCCTTTTTGCATCACAAAACATTATTGTTCGCTATTTATCGGTTTGTATATGTGATATCGAGTGTTGTTTCTTCATTGTTATGGTAGGAGAGCCCACGAGCGTCATAGAGACCTATTGGGTTGCAGAGCTTACATGATGAAAAGAAAAAAATGTTTTATAATGTATACCTTTTCATCGCTGGGGGGAGCAGCTATAGGTTTTCAAGAATGTAAAAAAAACTGTTTCATGGACATACTCGAGCGCATCAGATTAAGATAGCATCCATGTCCTACGTATTTTTAATGATGAATATAGGTTAATCTGATTGTTTGAATGATGGGGTTTGGCATAGGTGAGGGTTGAAAATTAAAAAAAAATTTTCTCGAGCAAGCCAGATTTTCTAAAGGGATGTTGAGTGGACCTAAAAGAAAATCTCCCATTCAATAATCTGACGATTTTGATGTGACTGCAAACACTCGGCGCCATTTTGAAGTCGCCAAAAAATTCGACATTTAAACATACTCGGGCGCCTTAAATTAAGATATATATGGTTCATTTTCATGTCATAGATATATGACCTAAATCTGACAATAACCTTGGGGAATTCGCTTAATCTGTCAATTTAAATCATCACTGTTCGTGATATAACTCCATTTAATGAAGATTGTTATAGAAAGTAGGTACGAGATCATCGGGTTTTTCGAACCGGTTTACTCCGACGATTTTCCAATTTTCTAATGTGAACTCAATCGTTTTCTGAAAGATAATTTCACCCCAAAAAACACAAGCCTTATTAATATCACACATAGTGAATAATCATAAACTTTAACTCACCTGATTTAAAATAAGCCGAAATCTTATGTATCAGTAGGAACATCCTGTATATTTATTATACTTGAGACAACAAGGTCTCAACTGTCCGAGTAACCTTACATCATCTTTAAACATGATGAAGATCTTCACACATTGTTTATATCCATGGTCAGTATATTTATCAATTCATAATGTTTTGAAGAAGTGAACAATGTAGATATATATTATATCATTCTATCAAAACAACAAGCAGAGTTGAACTGAAGTCATTGATTGAATGATTCATCGTGTATCTGTGCAACATGGTCTGAGAAATAAACACCCTTTACGAGTCTCCAGCGTATAATTTACCATCCTTCTGCTGTATGATCATTGACCGAACCAACCCTAGCTGGGTACATCACAGCAACATAAACTGTGGTGTCATCAAGCCCATAAACCAGAGTAGGTCGGAGGGAGAGAGGAATGCAAACGCGGAGCGGGTAATATAGGCATTATGCAGATGCACGCACTGAACTTTCTCGACGAATTTCTGTTACTTCGACTAGTGGAAATCGTCAGATTATATGTTTTTCGT
This sequence comes from Hippodamia convergens, assembly GCA_038502775.1. Lineage (NCBI taxonomy): Eukaryota > Metazoa > Arthropoda > Insecta > Coleoptera > Coccinellidae > Hippodamia > Hippodamia convergens. The sequence continues at coordinate 24,485,968 of CM076608.1, forward strand.
TATCCTTGAAATATTTTCTTGAAATTGACGAGCTCGAGAATGTCCGATGAGGCATTTCTTTCACTCATCTTATCCTTCATCCTGGACGGGCTACCATATACATATATGGCGTTCATATTTGGTGAAGAAACAATGAATCCCTCTGTATATTAATCTGCTGCGTCTGAGTAAATCCAGAAATCCCTGCTTGTGGGCTGTCCTATTAAAACTAAGCGTGATGAATTTCACAAAACTGAAAATATCGGAAACCTATACAAGCTACGCTGTCGCTATATCACGAGAAAAACTGACTATCGAACATATCTCAGCTTATCGCTTATATTAATACACGTGACAATTTGTTAGAGTCCTGAGTAATTTAAATGTTGATCTTCTAGATGCAGGTGAATATTTTATATTCATGATTCTAATCGCACCCTGTTAAACTGAATAAGTTGATAGATCAAAAAGTTGTGCACTGCGGATGAACCGGTAAGAGACGAAGTGATACTCTCATTCAGCCATTTGTTTGCGAATTGTGGCGGCGCAATCAAAAGCAGCGTCTCGTACATGCACGAAAGCATCTGTTTCCACGATTCCTTCACCATGAATTCCACAACAAATTTCCGTCTGGGGAAGGAAATGTAACGGCGCTAAAACTTTCAATCCCAGATGGTTACATGATAGAACGCTGCACGGAAAGTACCTACCCCCTCATCCCCCGCATTTCCCTCCATCTTGGGATCTTTCCTCGGTTTGGTCTGGAGATCGCGAGGATTTTCATAAATATTCAGGACGTCTAGGAAGTTTATATCTTCGGATGTGGCATACGTGGTTCTTTTATTAGCGCAGATACCGCCAGTGAATTGTTGCGGTAGCCGTGGACAATCGGATGAAAAACGTTGGATGAGATTGGATGTTCTTCGTAGGAGGAATCGTTGGTTTGGACCCGTTTAGTTCTTCGATTCTGCTGGAATATACTAACTGACAGAGAAACTGCAATACATAGAGGGAGCTGTTTAAATTTGAAACTTTTTTTGGTAAAACAAAGACAGTATTGGACAAAATAATTACCGATGGTGTCGCTGCAACCGTAGATCAGCTGTTTACCGAAACGAGTATTATTTCGTGTTTACATTAGATTTCTATTTGTATTTATGGGATTTTTTAGTTTGAACGTTTATTGACTATTATTAATCGAAGTTGTTTCTTTAGTTGTGGATCCTGTAGATTATATTGTAAGTTCAAGTATAGGTAATATCGGGCTTTTTGTTATATTTTATGTAAAATATTCAATTTTGAATGCTTTTCAGATCATCTCGCAAAATGTTCACTAAAGGTTCCTCTAATTATATGAAATTTTCCAATAGTTACATACTCACAGATGCTGTGTAGAGGGTGAGCAAGTGTTGCAATGAAATCATTTGATTCTATGTGGGAAAAAATTATTTCAAAACATTGGAATTCTTCAAAGACAACCCCATCATATTGAGGAAATGATGTCTTATAAAACTGATGGTGTGAAGGTTGATAAGATTATATACACATACCAAACAAGATTGTCTGGAGAGTGCAAGCATATTTTAGCCCTGCTGCTCTACTGTACAAGGTTGTACTTACTACAAAATATCTTGTCAATTCTAATGATTGTGAAGGTAAAATTCATTGTTTAGTTTTGTCTCTGCTGTTTTTCTTTTTGTTTTCCATAACAATGAAATGAACAAAACAGAAAACATTAGGATTATCCATATTTGATGAAAACTAAGAGAAGGATGAAATTAGTTTGAGACCTAACAAAACATAAAAACATGCATGATTGTAATGTAATTGAACATCAGCATGAACAATATTTTCATTTGATAGAAGCTACTAATTTTTTTCTGTTTAGGAAGAAAAAAAATCTATGAAAAGAAAATGGGTGATAAATTTTGAATGAAAATGCACATTTTCCAGAGAACCGTATGTATGCAGAACATGACGTGATCATTGATTAATCATGTTGAAAAATTCATTACTCGCTAGATTTTAATGTATTATTCATTTATTGTATCTCACTCGTGTCTGCAGTTATAATAAAATAAAATTAATCAACTTATCTATCGATTGATTGCACCTTTTCCGTTGCTAAATGTATAAAATATTGTTTAAAATTGCCAATTCTCCGAATTTTGTTGAAATTCCACATATAGATTCGATCGTTGCTAGACATGAGATCATTTTTGCAACAATCAAGAAAATCACCCTCAGATTGCCCCTAGTTGTATTGCACATTATCATATGGTTTGCATTCAGCACTTTTTCACTTTCAACTAGACTCCTTGCATTGTTGAGACTTCTATATATTCAAAAATATCAAGTAGACTCGAAGTACATAATTTATTTCGATAAGAATGAAAATTATTGTACAGGGTGATTCATTTATCTTGGTAACCCCAATTTTCTCGAAAACGTCCGAATATTTTCTCATTCTGTGAATGACGTTTTGAACGAGTCAATGTCGACTTGAGATGCGCATAAAAATCTGCGGAATAAATAAAGGCGCCAGGCGTCGCGGCGCTATCAAAAATTTTTTCTCCAGGGACATACCTTTTTTATCATGTCATTCGGAAGATAATTTCATTCCGAATTTTTTTTTCGAATACAATTTTTGTCCATTTCTAACCGTTAGTGATCTGCAACGTGTTTTATGTTGATTCTATTCCATTTATTTTGTTCTGTATTGTGGTAGTATGCCTTTATTTAGAGACATAGATGTGATTATGTGATTTGAATTCAAGAAGGCTAGTTTTCTGGTCAATATGCTCCTTCAAATAAGATGAAATATGTGGCTACAGCAAGATGGGGCTTCATGCCACCACGCTGCCATTGTCAAGAGATATTTAGATCAAGAATTCGGAAAAAATGGATTGAAACCAATGGACCCATCAGATATCGCCAGACCTAACGCTCATGGATTACTTTCTGAGGGGTCTCCTTGAATATATGGTATACCAAACTGATTCTAATAACTTGGACTATTTGAAAATGAAGATAAGAAACGCATGTGCCCAAGTGGACCCTTATATTTTGACCAAAGTAATGAAATAACTTATGTATGGATCATAATGGCCAGTATATAGAACATATGATTCGAAATTTTTCGTTTGTAATTAAAAACAATGTTTATTATTATAAGATATAATATTTAATGAATAAAATAATAGAAAAATGGTTACAGAGCCTCCGTCATTTTACGCAACATAATCAAATTTAGGTCATCTAGCCATTATGATCCATACACAAGTTATATTATCTCCCTATTTCATCATAAGTCACTTTGGACAAAATATAAGGGTCCATTCATTTTCGAATTCTTAATCTCAATATCTCTTCACAATGACAGCGTTGTGACATGGAGCCCCATCTTGCTGTATCCACATATTTGATTTCATTTAAAGAGACAGATTGTTTAGAAAACTTGCCTTCTTGAATTTAAGGCATAAAATCATATCTATGTCTCCAAATCAAGGCATACTACCACAATACAGAAAAAAAATAAATGGAATAGAATCAACATAAAACACGCTGCAGATCGCTGACGGTAAGAAATGGACAAAAATTGTATTCGAAAAAAAAGTTCAAAATGAAATTATCTTTCGAATGACATGATAAAAATGGTATGTCCCTGGAGAAAAAATTGTTGATAGCGCCGCGACGCCTGGCGTCTTTATTTATTCCGCAGATTTTTATGCGCATCTCAAGTCAACATTGACATCTTCAAAACGCCTTTCACAGAATGAAAAAATATTCGGGCGTTTTCGAGAAAATTGGGGTTACCAAGATAAATGAATCACCCTGTACAAGAACGATCTGAACAAAAATTTAAAATGACTTGACTTGAACTCCTTTTTTTGGTAGATTTTGTGAAGGTATATCTTTCTTCTCCAGCAGCAGAAATGTTTCAAGGTACTCACCTTTCTGAAATAATTCGAAACATATGAAGCATTGTTTTCAATTGACATCAGTTTTCACTCTTGCCTGTTTTCATTCTATAATCTTCTGGTCGGAAATGCTGTAAGCATACTCTAATATGTTTAGATACAGGTTTTTCCATTATCAAAACATGCTCCCAGGATTTACGTCTATTAATTTCCTCTACGATTTCTAATTTGTTGGTAAAGTAAACATTTTGATTTTTACCACGAAAATGGGCTCCAGAATTCCTAGATTTTGTAGAATCACATCCATAAACACAACAATTAGTGTTTTTCACGGTTTTTTCCTTAGGCATATCTTTTTATCGCTTCAAAAACGTAAAAATAAACAAATAAACCCAGCTTTCACGTACTTACTGTCAAAACGATACTCGTTTCGGGCTTAGTTCCAGCTAACGCCGGCGGTGTCGAATAGAGTGCCTTCAAAGGAATCTCGAAGGGGCGCATAATATGTCACCACGGAAAGTTAAGCCACTTTGAGATCACTGGAATCGTACAGCCAGGAGTTTCGGCTGACATGGGAATGCCGTAATACCATACAGCAACTGGCCAGAGGCAATAAGGTGACTCAACTATGGATACTACGGCATTGTGGTGTTGAACTATATAAAATAGCCGAGGAACTTGCGAAGAAAGCATCAAGGCTGAAGACTGTTGGACCTGAACCTTTCTGTGGGCTGGAAAAGGACCAATACAAGAAAGATATAAGAGATATACTCCTAGACTTACGCAATCAAAGAAATGTGTGGAATTCTCGCCGACCTACACAAGGAAGCTCATGAAGCTGCCACGAGCTGAGTTTCGAGTAATGGTAGGTCTTCTGACGAGACACTGCCGATACAAAGATCTTTTGTATCGAATGGGAAAATCAGCAGTTGAAATTTGCAGGCTATGAGGATCAGAAGAAGTGACGGCTGAACACATGGTATGCAAGTGTCCAGAGCTGGCAGAACTGAGAACCATTCAGATGGGGAGGACAGTTATGTGTTCTTATGAGGTAGGAGCTAAAGCTCTTGAGTATGTAGTTGAATTCCTCAATGTTTTTGACAACCTCCTTGGGATGTAAATGAACGAGTTGGGTAAAAGACAAAAGATCCTTGCGGTCGAAGTTCCCGGGAGAAGGAACGTAGCCACAACGACCCCTGTTCAGAATCATAATAATAATAATAGTTTCGAACATCCTACTGGTCGATATTTGCGAGATATCCTCAAGTTACTGCGAGAATAGCTTCAAATCTCCTTAAGAAACCATCGAAGCTGATGATCCCGTTTCCTCCGATCACCCACCTGAATTCACCCTTCGAAAACAAGGCTGAACGATTGTCACCATAAAACCTCTCAGAGCCATTCACCTGCCGTTAACAACGGATCTCAAGAGCTCCATTTCTCCCGGCAATCGAAAAAAATTCCGACCGACCGAATTCCCCCCTGGAATCCTGCCTTTTGTATAGCGCCCGGGCGCACTCCCTTTCAGGGCGGTTAACTAACGGCCGCCCGGGCGTTAACTCGCCTTTGTGCGTGCGTGTGTTCGTGCGCTGGTTCTTATCCCGAAGCAGCGCTGTATTTTCTTATTTACTCATGTCAGATGCGGATAATGTAGAGTGTTTCCCTGCCGTATTTATCGCTACACCTTGCGATTATCGTTTCGCGCAGAGTTTCCAGGGGAAAAAAGGGCGATAAAACGTTATCGTCGGAGCTTTGCTACCTCGGTAACATAGTTTGGCTTGCGTTAACCCAGATTTATCTACAGGGAGGAATAAACAAGGGGTTGATTAGATAACGGGTTTTTCTCAGTGTCATTCTGTTCTGGGGGCCCCTTAGTTTTTTGTCGCGTTAGTTTTGAGGGACCATCGAGGACAAATTTTTCGTTACGTTTTCACTATACGTGAACTGTACGTGGTTTCATTAAGATGTGAGGATTGAAATTCGAATGTGGTTCATTTGTTAATGTAGGGTTGTCATGAGAAAAGCATAAAACACCGATATTTTTGCAGTCTGGATATCAAAATCACTACGATTCTTGCAAACAAATCCGGAAAACTTTTAACAAGCACTAACTACTTACGTAATTCATATGTTCGTCAAACGACATTTTCTCATCAAAACCCAAACATTTCACTTGAAGAAATAGGTTCACCATTCAACCAATATTAAGTCAAACTTTGTAGATTTCCTAGTGAAGGAGGTACATGACCATTTCTGAACATTCAAGCTCAATCGTTTCCCTTAACAGCATCAAGATCTTTTCTCAGTTCTGTTCTGTCAAATATTGTTAATACTTACGAGTAATCATCATATACAGATCAGGAAAGCAAAATTGGAAACATCAGTGTCTATAGTGAATTTGGACAGGGCCATATTCTAGTGGAAAAGTGGCAGAATCAAAACCTCAGAAGGAAATGTTTTCGATTAAACTGCTGAGCCGACAGATTTGGTTGGGTGGGGATGTAGAGCACAACGTGGGGTACGCGAAGTGTCGCATCGAATCAGTAACACTCAAACCCAGTATGGGTGATTTCATAGCTGTTGTGAATGAATACGACAATTTTATTCCACTCTGACGCGAGGAATTTATTTGCCTCAATGAATGACACAAAAGATATACTGTGAAAATTAGTGTTCAGGTTTTTTTTTGCCAGAACTGATTTGAAAATAAAATGAATTCTAGAGAATGAAAAGCAAAAATACATTCTACGAGAAAAAATTACAAAACCAAAATCAATTCTATGAAAACAAATTTTAAATATGCAAAATTGAAAATCGACACATTCAAATTGAATGTTCAAATAATCCACCTTGTTGTGCCAAACAGTAGCCAAATCTATTATAGCTCTTTGCCTGTACACCAATTTTTTCAGATATCCCCAAAGTAATATATCATTGGGAGATCAATCTGGAGATCTGGGGGGCCATTTGATCGACCCATTTGTCGAAATGACTCGGTCAGAAAAAGTCGTCCTCAGATATTCAGTGTCTGACCGGGACAGCCATCCTGTTGAAACCAGAAATAATCGAAATTAATTGGTAGCTGTCGACCTGTCGGAATAATTTGTTTTTTTAAAAGCTCCAAATATTTTGAAGCATTTTGATTACCCTCTATGAAAAATAGTCCTTTGATGTAATTCCCTATTATTCCTGTCCAAACATTAAGTTTTTTAGGATACTGGGTACGCACAGGAATAATCAGGTGCTTATTCTTCCTAGACCAATATCTTACTACGGATGGGTTATGTTTTCTCTTCAAGGAAAACGATGATCATTGAATAATATATTTCTCAGAAATGAACAACTCTCATTCTCTTTTTCCATAATTATTACATCCTTTTGAAATGATCTTCTGAAAAAATTTCTTGAGAGGTTCGCACCTTATAACATCTGGGACCATTTCTTTTCAAAATATTTCGAACAGTTCTAGCTCTCATATCGACTTGTTCAGCAATTTCTCTGCTAGAACAAAGTGCACTGATTTCAACAGCAGCACACACAGTCACTTCATTCGTCAAACGACTTTCACTGATGGTCTTCAATGGTCCATCAATCTTCTATGACGGCATGTTTGTAAACATCCACATTGCTCGAATGTTTCGATTATTTTGAAGATAGCCGAACGCGAAGGTATCGGCCTATCTCCAAAAGCAACAATGGAAGAATTTATTGTATCCCCAATAGATCGAACACCGAAGTATCTTTTAATGATTTGAATTTTCTCTCTAACCGAAAACATTTTCAAAACGTCTTGCTATCGCATCTGACGTTCGGATGCGACTAATGTGCTTTGCAATTCGCGACAGCCGAGATCACCCCCTCCTGCTGAGACTTGCCATTCCAACAGTCCAGTCCCTTATTTGTTATCGAATCGCAATGAGATTTAGATTCTTCCACTGTTCTACTAGACTCGGAGCTCATTCGAATTTAGCATTCATATTTCTATGTTTCCATAAACATTTTCTTTATCTGTATGAAGATTTTAGAATATTAAAAGCAGCCCCCTTTATAGTTAATGAAAATTTAAAATAGCATTGAGCTCTGAGGCACCCCAGACGTTACTACAACACCGAAAAAATTCACTTTGCATTTTTTTTTGGTGTTGGCTTTCTTTCTCTTTTAGTTGGCCACCCAGTAGTAGTCCGCATTCGAGTGATGATCTCATTTGTTGTTGAATAACTTCTCACCGCCCGTTTCCTAAGCCTCCCCCTCTCAAATTAACGGGTATCTACAGAATGCGCCCTCGATAGGGAATACGAGTTCCAATTGAAAAAGTATATTATTTATTTATTCAACCAAGTGGAAGAAACTCCTCGACAACTGCCCGAATTGCTTTCCAATTATTTTCTCGATTTTTCATTCCGGACGCGAATTTCCAATCTAGTTTTCCTTTCGCAATTTCGAATTCTCGGCGTCGAACTTTCATTCTTCCGATAATGAGGTATATTTGTCGCTGTATTGGGAAATTCTTGGAATAATATAGGAGGCAATGGATTTTGATGGTTGGAAAATTTTTTTCCTTACAAATCCTCTTTTGAATTGATGATTTTGATCACAATTATGAAGAATGTTCACACAGTCTTGTTTGGGGAAAAATAAAAAACAAAAATATTGTGTGAAAAATTTTTTTGGATACCTACGTCAAAAAGCGCCTGAGATATCCTATTTTGTAATCAATTTCGTATTAAAAAAAAATTAATTCAAAATAGTTTATCCAAAAAAAATCCTGCACAGGAATATTTCTATACCATGTATCAATTTTTTGTGAAACTTTTAAATCCACGAACAGAAATATTACAACTATTCTTGTTTCTGAAATACAGGGAAAATGTTTACTTTTTCACGTAGAAGTCAGGGGCGTAGTTAAAAAAATTTTTCAGAGCACAGTTTTGAGATTGATTGAAAAAATGGAATTTTTTAGATTTCTTTATTTGAATATCAAATTCCTGCATTTATTTTCCTGAATACATTAATGTATCATAACCTAACCTATTAATGAATTTTAAAAATCAGAAAAATTCATACATATGTGGGTTTTTATAAATAGAAAGACATGAATTGTCCCACAAATGCATGAGAGTTCAGAATACATGAAAAAAATTTTCATAAACTGCCGAAATTAACCTCAATAAAGTAATCTATTTGGAATCAGAAGAAAGAGGTCTATCGATTAGAAAAATAAAATACAGGGGGTACCATTTGAAATGCAATAGTTCTCAACAAATTTTCAGGCTTTCGATGCCTTTATGAATTTCTTCATACTGAATTATGAGTGCCCATGAAAAATAACACAAATTTGCCCATTCAAACGTTTTTGTGCTACTAATATTAACTGAGATAGCAATTGAGTAAAATATAAACAATCACCTTGTACATTGTTATTCATACATCAGAATAATTCTCTTTATTTAAGAGGTAACTTATTTTTATATTTTACAATTCCTTCATTGTAGTACCTTGTGATGAACAACATTTTCAGTTTTTTTCCCGAGTATGCGATAATGCATAGGGCAGATTGCTGATTGTCCTGTGAATCGACACGTATAGGCAACTCAAAATACACATTAATTGTCTACATTGCCGATAATGGTAGAATGGGGATTTGTTCGAAACATTTCATCATAAAATTCTCCGTAGTGTTCCGAAGAAAGATAGGTGTAATAACATATGGACTCAGATGAGTTAATATTATTAGAAAATGTAGTTCACCGAATTAATGCCAAATATAATACTTCACCAAAGCGCTATTAACCGTATCGACACTAACTCCTACTTTTTTTTCCATTTCATCAAATTTTTCAGGGTTTTATGGTATTTTATCCACTCCTATTGAATAATGTATTCATTATTCAACTGCATTTGAGCAATTAATAGTATCTATGAACAAACAGCGGGAGTTATAATAACTCCCGCCTATAACTCCCTGTGATTAATCAGAATAGACTCATAGATTTATTTGACAACCGAATCTCAAGCTACTTCTGTGCTTCTGTACGAGCCGGTTGACAGAGAGCGGAACATCTCATTATTGTTATCGATGGGAGTAATGTCACTTGAATAATTCTGACGTTTTCAAATTTAGTTGACACCTAATTATTGTTGTGAATATTTTTCTGAATAAGACCTCCGATAGTGAGGATGAAATATTATGTAGGTACACTTCCAGAAATATGACAAGCAGCTAGTTCTACAGTAGGTACAGAATTTATTGCCCGCGGGAAATCCCAAAACAAATAAATATAAAGGTGTATCAATAATTTTCAAGAATGATGAGTGATAGTAAGAATGTATATTATTATAGTTGTGGATAAAGTATAGTATTCAACTTGCAGTAATGGTCATAACTCCCTTGATGAATTACAGCACTCGCCTCCGGCTCGCGCTGCAAACTTCATCTGCGGGAGTTATGACTTGCATTACTGCTCGTTAAATAATATACTATTATGTTAACCACATCGTAGAGCAATCCAACAAAAAATTTTTCATACCAAACAGTTCATCCAATCTTGAGTTATAAATGGTGTAACCAACAATATGGTCGACTTAGTTAAATATATTAGGATATAGTGCCTGAGACACAAAAAAAGTGAACATTTTCGCTCTCGCTTTGTATTTCAGAAACAAAAGAAGTTGGAATATTTCTGTTTGTGGATTTGAAAGTTTTACAAAGGGTCACGAAAACCGCATGTCCCTAACAAAAATAATAGCTGAGACAAAGTGCAGTCTCACCCAATTTGGGACATAGTGTACGATGATATTTTGTTATTCTGATTGTTGTGATTACAAATATTGCCCTGAATATCGTTTTGTGATTTTTGCAGTGAAGAATATTGATTCGCAGAACTGTTTTTTATGATAAATTTGACAGATAACAAATGAATTAGTTGCAGTAGGACAAGATGTAATCAATCAATATGAAAACCATGAAAACAGTGCGAGAATGAGCTATTCTCGCACAATTCCGTGCTGAAGGATGTGGCAGATTTAACAGATTTTCCACAGAGAATAGCAAATTGAATCGTTCATTCGTACAATTTATAAAGGAGACCATAGAAATAATTCACCTTTGCAGAAGCCCACGTTATTTTCTACGGTTTTTCCGAGATGAAAGCCAGTTTTCGAATTCCAAACGCGGGAGGTACATGGAGGTAAGATTAACGAATAACTGGGGGAGCGCGGTATGCAGAGCTTGTTTGTTTTTTTCCGCTGGCCGCACAAAGAAGGGGAAAAGTTTCGACCTCTGTGGTCTCTGGCGGGAGTATCATAAATCTCGGGATTTCGAAAATCCCCAGTATTTCACTAAAGCCACTCGTACACAAAACAATGACGTCCTTGCAGCGAGCGCCTTTTGTGGTATAAATTTCAGTAAAAGGGCATCGGAGACGTCGTAGGAAGCGAGAGCATCTGGGGATTATTCAATGAAAGGGGGGTGAGGAGGAAGTGGGGGGGGGGAATCCACTTGTGCGACATGTGGGGAAGTTGTAATTGGATTCGGCGAATGGTTCTCGTATTTCAACGGCAGTCATTTGGTTAGTTGAGAAGTCAAAAAGTTGATTATCATGAAGATTCTCGTGATACATCATAGTAGGAGTCAAATCCGGACTTGTTCATTATTTTCTCACGATTTTGTCAAAATAAGAGGCAGCATTGTAATAAAATGTAGTGTTTTCATGTTTGACTCTCATAGAGGGCGCTAGTAAGAGGGTTCGTACCAAGTAGTGTTGAACATAAATTCTCTCTATTTCAGTATCGTAAAGAGTTCATTGCACTACTAATAGTTATTTATGATGATAGTGTTAAAAGTGACATTTTATTTTGTGAGTGAAAAAGTTTGTGAAATGAGCGGAGCGAATTGAACAATTTCACGAACAACATAAAATCACTTTCAACACAAATACCATACAATATTTCTTTGTAAAACTAACCTATTTTGATAATGAAATGGGCAAAACATCAAAATGCGTTTTAATATTCAAATAATCAAAAGTTTGTTGTGAATAGCAAACATTGCCAACGGTATGAATACTAACAAATAAGAAAAGACGTTGTCATTTGAATTTTGTTCCTGTCCAATTTTCGTCTTGGGTTCTTAACTGCTCAATATGTTTGTCGAGAGTCCAATTATTAATAAAGGTGAAGATTTCGTTGTTCCTCTGGATTATGAAGAGTCTGCAAAAAGAGCAAATCTGGAACTCCTACCTGCAAAATCTGTCCAGTAGTACGATATTGCATATAACAATTTCCTGGCCTGGTGTAAATTGAAAAATGTAGGAGGGAACTTCAGTGAAACTGTTTTCCTGTCATACTTAGAAAAAAAATCAAAAATATGGAGTTCATCAACTTTTTGGAGCAAATTTTCAATGATAAAGTCAAGCGCCTCTGTGGAAAATGGTGTGGATGTTAGTAAATATTTTAAGGTAATAGCATATTTAAAACGGAAAAGTGAAGGATATCGTCCCAAAAAATCGAAAATTCTCACTCGTGACCAAGTTGAAAAGTTTATAAAGGAAGCACCAGATGAAAAATACTTGATGGTTAAGGTTGCAACTATTTTTGAATTATTTGGAACCTGTCGGCGTGAAGAATTGTGTAATTTATCAGTGGAAAACATCGAAATAACAAATAAACTATTGATTATACAACTTCTAAACACAAAAACGAAAGTCAGTCGTTCTTTCAGTATTATTGGGAAGTATGTGGACTATTTACATCAGTACTTTGCACTGCGCCCTTCTGTCATCAAACATCGTCGTTTTTTCCTGAAATACATGAATAATAAATGCACTGCCAATTCAGTTGGTATTAATACATTTGGGAAAATTCCATGTATTGTTGCCGAATTCCTCAAACTGCCAGAACCAAAGCAATATAGCAATATACAGGACACTGTTTTCGAAGATCCTCCGCTTCATTGCTAGCAGAATCAGGAGCAAATATTACAGATATAAAAAAACATGGTGGATGGAAGTCTACGACGGTAGCCGGGGGCTATGTTGATCATTTCATTGCATATAGAAATGTCATTGCTGAAAATATTCTCCCAACCTCAACAGATTTGGGATCATCATCAGCGACTATTGTACTTCCGGTTTCTACAAGTACTGATTGTGCTGAGGATTCTAATAATGTGTTGCGAAGCGTTAGTATTTGTTCTAGTTCTACGATTAATATTAATGTTCATCAGTAATGATTGTTGAATATTGATAATAAAAATTTGCAACTGCTGAATTTTTCTCATCTGATTTCATTATAAGAAAATGGAATTTTAATATTGTTTGCTGTCATTCTCAGGAGAGGTCAAATCACATGTTATTTGGATAATTACATATTCGCTAAAAGGATTCAGAAATGTCAGGCGTCTAGACTGAACGTCGTCTGCACCCTCCCCTACAAACTAGGCATTATTCCGAAATAATCCTTGGACTAAAGGTATTCACACACGACAATACTTGTAGGTATTTAAAATCCTACGTCAGCCTAGAGGGGTATGGACTTTGGAGTAATAGAATTAATCAAAGAGCTCCTCTTTGACATCAATAAAGTATCCCATTACCCCCTCCAGAACATCCTCTTCACATCGAATCGTGCATTATGTAGATGCGATTTTTACCACCCTTGCGAAAACAGGGTGACGAGGGGTGCGGATCTTATTAACGTCAATAGCAGCATTCAGATCTAGATTGAATCACATAAAATATTCCATTAAAATGTTTCTATTTGCTATTTGCTCGGGGGTTCAGCTTGGGGATAGGTCGCCAAATAGACTACGATGTTAACGCAAGAGGACGTTTAAAAAATTGATGGGGTGCTTTTTAGTCACTGTGAACATCCAACCAGATCTTGTTATTTTTTCGGAAGCTGTCTGTTTGCACTAAAACGAATTATGACTTCTTTTAATTAATTAATAGGTGTGTTGCAAGGAAAGAAAACTTACTGAGATGAAAAAGATTCAGTTTTCATCATACGGATATTGTAAGATTCCCAGAACATGCGAAGACGCTGAATTCCATGACAGATTCAGCGAAAATAGGCATTCAAAGTTTTTCGAGATGATATCTGGCTGAAAGAAGAATTGGTTGTGCCGTTCTTCTATTAAAAAAATAGGAAATAATTTACAATTTGTGATTATTACAGAGGAAAATCCACGAATCCATAGATTTGTAATTTCGAAAGCCCTATGCTTTTTTGAACTTGAAGGTAAGATATTGTTTTCCTTAGGAAAAAAACAGTCTTTGCCTTTACGGAGGCCACATCGAGGACATTTTTGAAACATAGATGAATTCAAAATAGTAATCATCGAAATGAATACCATTTTCAATTCCCAGGTTCAGTGATCATTTATCATGAGGTTGGAAAAATGATATTAGATTTTGTCACTGAGATGGAAGATATACTGGTTTATGCCTTGTTTGGCCTCATCAGTATCTCATACATCTCAGGGTCAAAATCTTCATAAGAAACTTTGATATTTGAAGCAATTGGTTGTGAAGTAATGTACTTTGTAATATTTTACTCATTACTTCACAACGAATTGCTTCAAATATCGAAGTTTCTTATGAAGATTTTGTCCCTGAGATGTATGAGATACTGATGAGGGCAAACAAGGCCGGAACCGGTATATCTCTCATTTCAGTTACAAAATCTAATATCATTTCTTTGATAAAAGATCTCTGTGCCTGAGAATTGAAAATGGTATTCATTTCGATGATTACTATTTTGAATTCATCTATGTTTCAAAAATATTGTTTTTCTTCACATGACTGAATTGGTCATCAAGTGACCCCTGATGTAGACATAAAACAAGCAATATATTTCCAATAGAAAATTATTTGTTGAGGGTGCAAACTTCTCCAACTTTAAATCTGCATAAAATTTTCAAATTCGGAAAATAAAAATCAGTGCGTGAGAGGATATTTCCGAATCATTATTATTTAATTGCAAATTTTTTTTTTCAGGTACACTGCTCAATGTGCAATCTGATGTCTTTTCATTTGATATATCACTATCCATATTGCATTCCAATTGAAAAAAAACAGAAGAGGGTGAGAGATTTCAAATTTGAGAAAGCATAGGGAGACCGAGAAGGCATTCGTTCGAAAATTTATTCGTTCGAAAGTTCATTGCTTCGAAGGGTCACTCATTCGAAAATGACACCCACTTTCCCCTGATTTGTCATCTGGAGTAAAATTCTCTGTCATCTCTATTTAACCGTTTGTGATGTTTGCGAGAGATTAGGCAAGTAACATCAAAAAAGGTGTTGATATTATTGTATAACCCTAAAAAAACAACGCTCTGTTGAAACCAAAGCAGCTGGGTTAGTTGTAGAGTTCCCTTCTACGTTCACAACTAACCCCCTTAAATTTTGGATCCAATAAAGCGTTATGTTTTTCTTGGGTTATGCAATAAAATCAACCTTTTGTAATCAGATTTGCGTAGTCTCTGGCAAACTTCAAAAACAGTTACATGGAGAAATCAGACAATTGCATTCTGTTCGGGAGACGTATCAAGAGAAAATCGGCATCATTTTCGAATGACTGATCCTTCGATGCAGTGAACTTCCGAACGAATGAATTTTCGAACCATTGAGTTTCCGGTCCAGTGACACCTACTCAGAAGACCTGCTCTCGAAATAATAGATCCAAGGATTCGTGAATTAGCCTAAATAATATATTTATATATTTTTTTGATTGAGAGAGCTGAAATAATAGAATACATATTGCATATTGAAACAAAAGGTGCCTAGGTGGGGTTAGTGTAACATAGGAAAACCATACAGGTCTGTAGTATGATAAGATGAGGAAAGGGAAAACCCCCAGAGAAAAAAAAATCCTGACATCACCCGTGTTAGAAAAAAAATTTACGAAAAATATATCAGCGGATCTTGGAGGACATCTACGTGATCAGAAGAACATCTTCATGTAGTTCTTCTATGGGCAGCTGAGAAAAACAGACTCTTCACCAATCTACCCGAAATTCTAGATCTGAAATAAAAAAAGACAAAAGCAGAAAAAACTAGTTATTATAATCAATTAAATGGTTTTTGAATTAACCACCCATTGCAGAAATTCTTTCTTCATAAATAAGTTATGACAGGAATGTCACAATGTTTCAAAGAAATTAAAAAACCCAATCCATTTTCCCTTTTTGAATTTCTAAACATAAGAAAACTTATAACACAACAAGCTGAACCGTATTCTGGACTAAGTGAAAAATCACAACTTTCAATTGTCCTCCTTCACGAAGAAGATCCTCTGTTGCCATGTGGGTTTCTTAGAAGATCTCAACACCATGTTCAGTGGCTAATTTCGGAACGTAATCACTCTTGTCCTTCGAATTCCCCCAATATTCAAATTTAAATTCTCAGCCTTGCTCTCTGATCGTGAGGGTTCTTTCGAACCAGGTACGACCATCCTAGTGATGATATTTCGGAACTTCAGATGTTTGAAGACCGCTAAGGGACCCTAATGAAAAGAAATCATCTCCCATAGATAAACCAAACATCTTATAACACAAGAAAACAGTATATTTTCCAAGACCAAAAATTACGACATATTCTGAGAATTGTCAAAATGACAATTAATAATTAGTCAAAGAGTTATGGTCTGATTGCAGTACTCTCCGATGTGATTGTGAATTATTCCCTAATTTTATGATGAAAAAAGCACAACCATTTATACTTTTAGCCACATCGCTGAATAGTTAATCAAATTACCTTTCATTTGAGGTATCACATTCCATATTATATTTCCATTTGAAAAAGTACAGGAATTCAGTTCGTAGAGGGTGGGAAATATCAAATTCGAAAGAGCATACGATAAATTGATTTTGAAATTAAAAATCTAATTCTTCTTACAAGAGTTATTGACGAGTTACGTTACTTTTTTGGGAAGCTGCATATTTCCTGAAAAGCTCGCAAAGTTACCCCTTCTGAATCTAACGCTTCCAAAGTCACCAAGTATATTTATCGGAGGATCGTTGCTACAATCCTACCAATCCAATCTTCGAGAACTTCCAGTGTTATTCGGATAAAATCAAAGTCTTCCACCGTGTCTTCCAAAATTCGCCCCCCAAGTAAACACCAACCCTCCAAATCTTCCCGGTTGATATCTACGGCGCCCAGATCGCAATCCTGAAAATCCCGACATTTAAACAGAAAAAACAACCCGTCTATCCAACAGCAATAGTTTCAATCCACCTCTCAGCATTGTTATCAACCGCTTTTTTGGGAAGCTGTATATTGTCTAAAAAGCTCGAAAAGTTACCCCTTCTGAATCTAACGCTTCTAAAGTCACCAAGTATATTTATCAAAGGATCGTTGGTACAATCCTACCGAGAACTCCCAGAATTATCAAGATAAAATCAGAGTCTTCTACCCCCACCGTGACTCTTCCAAAATTCACCCCCCAAGTAAATACCAACCCTCCAAATCTCCCCGGTTGATATCTAGAGCTCCCAGATAGCAATCCGAAAAATCCCGACAGTTAAACAGAAAAAACAACCCGTCTATCCAACAGCAATAGTTCCAATCCACCTCTCAGCATTGTTATCAACCGCTTCTATCATCTGGGAAGTTTGGGAGGCTGCGGAATTCGATATCTGCCGATCTCCCGAAGGAGCCCTCGGACTGATCTGGATTCCACCTGTACCCGAAACATATTTGTTGCGAAATAATATCGGAGGAGCGCGGACGTGGGGTAAATCCAGAGGGCTCGGAATGGCGCCGAAGGGTTGGAAACCAGAAAACTTCATAACGCCGATTGTGTCTGAGAATAAGGGATGTTTACTGCGGTGGCGCCAAGATTGAAGGGTCTGCCCGATATTAAGGGATTGGGATAGTTTGAATAATTTTTTTTTGGGCTACATGGGATATTTCTCCTCAGCGGCTTGGTTGAAGGGGTGACTTCACAAATGCACATACAGGGTTAGCCATCCATAACTTTCCACCCCGAATTTTGAGCTCTGGGATGGAATAACGAAAGAACGCTCAGACAGGTCGAATTTTGTGGAAAGGCGGACAAATAAGATTGTTCAAATAAGTTTTTGATATCACTATCTCTCTACTTTTGAAACATAGATGAATTCAAAATAGATCCAAATTCGGTCTGTGAAATTGATTGATGGAATACTGAGTCACTCTGTATAGTAATGAAGCGATGGAAAGAAAAACACCCATTAAGGATATTGAATTGCCTTTCCAACAAAGTACTGCTCGACCCCTTTTCTCTATTAAAAAATGAGAGCTATAGGGGTGGTGATGTCAAACTTATTTGAACACCCTTATTTGTTCCCCTTTCAACAAAATTTGACGGGTCCGAGCGTTTTTTCGTTATTCCATCCCAAAATTCAAAATTCGGGGTGGAAAGTTATGGATGGACCACCCTGTATACAGCATGTTCAGAAGAGCCACCTCCTATATCCAATCTACACCTACTCCTTTTTTACCACTCCTCTCAAATATTGTTCCTCCCCACATTCGCAGAGAGACAACAGCTTTGAATTTTTCGAATAAATTTAATTCCTTTCAAAATTTCCATATACTTACTTATATTCTAAATAATAAGTTCCCCATATTGAAGTCGGGTAAACCCCTTTGGTCAAATTTTCAAATTGATATGAATAGAAGCGACAAAAAAATTTGGCAATCTGAATGGAATGTATACAATTTTTTCAATAAAGATATTATTACTGATCCTTTCATCAGAGTTCCTGGTTTTAACCTTCCCAGAAGAATATGGTCTGTTCTTAATCGTATTGGAACAGCATGCTCTTCCGAAGGAATTCGGTTGAGAGCCCTAGGAAATATGAGGAGACTATAGAACATCTTATAAATAGTTGTCCCATTTATAAATTTTAAGATGGTTTCAAGGCTTTACATAAAGTAACAAATGCATGTCTGAAATGGGTGGTAAATTTAAAATTAATTTAATTTATTTTGAATAATTGGGTTCTTTTCTGAATTTGTCTTTTTGATTTCAGATTAAAGGTCGGTTTCACAAAACTTTGTTTGTACCGTTAAATTAATTGGAACCACCGCGATTTGTTGAAGTTTCAGAACGAGTGATTCGATTGGTTCGAATTTATGTAAGGTTTTCTAATCGCACAATTAAAGTTTTGTGAAACCGACCCCACGAATTGGAGGTCGTTTTGTGAAGAATCTGTTTATCTGAGTCCATACACGGACAACATGAAGATGTTGTCTTACATAACGCTGATGTCTATCAAGTATTCTCAAATTTCAATATCTTTAGTAAATTTTTTTTTCACGTCGAGGTAAGGGTTTTTTCAGCTTCCCTCTTTTCCTCATTTAATCATATTGCAGACATGTATGGTTTTCCTGTGTTGCACCAACCTTAACTTGGTACCTTTTCTTTATTTGTTAACGATTTGTGGATGAATTGAATTATTATATTATGAAATTATTTATATTTTTTATGACACATCATTTAAACCATTTTCTCCATCCACCGGAACCTCTGGATCAGATCAATCAAGAGGAGAACTCACTAATAAAAATCCCCATCTCGATTAATGACATTTCATCACGGTAAGAATGAAATTCCCGAACAGCATAAAGATATTCCTTCTTTTGTTCTGTTCCGACAGTACGTGTGGGGTTCTTCAGTAGTCCAAGCACGATCCCCTAGGATGGAAGTCGCGTCCGCTCTGGAGCTTAACGAAACAAAACGACGGTGAGAGAAGACGGGAATCGCAGGAGAGAGCAGGGGAGGATCTGATGATTCCCGCTTTTAAAACGGGAGTAACTTTGTTTTTGGGCAAAATATCAGCTCAGCGGACATTAATATTTTCAACGAGGGGAAAAATATGTTTCTCTAATTCTGTGTCGAATTTGTTCTTCCTGTCACATCTTGTAGAACAAAATCTCATTCTCGCTCAGTTTTTATGGTTATATTATCAATTATACGTTGAGAGAGAAAATATTTCTGCCAATCAACCTCATCCGTAGCTACGCCTATGGTTAGATCGCAGCGCCACTCCCACTCCAATCCGTACAGCTCTATGGTCAGCTGATTGACTGCTCGCGTCAAATTAGTCTCCACTATTTATTTATCAGCTGACAGATTAACTCGTGTTCATCAATTGAATCAATTAATCGTCCTTTTTGTAATCCAGCTCTGCCTGTGAATAGACCTCCTCTTGTGCTACTCTTGTTAATGAGAATTTTCAAAAAGTCACCTCGCTTAATAACTGATCATCTCGTTCATTTCTCGGAGTAACTGATCTTCAAATAGGTGAGTGAATTCTCAGAATCCTTACTTGATGCATATTCCTGCTTTTTATAAAGTTCGTCCACGTTCCAGATCATGAAAATCTATAAAAATATTGGTAATCCTTTCTCACTTCATTCTAATATATATATTTTGGTATATTTTTGCAGTTCTCATAGATTTTTCAGATATCTCTAGACTCCGTACATGGGAGTAATTGCTTGCTCCGAGAATGAACATTTTCTGTGGAACTAAATACTGATTCGTTATATTCTCATGTGCATCTCATTATATTAAGCAATTCATCTCATTTCTCAACTATTCACTTCTCATTACATTTGCTAATTATTGTTCTCGAGTTTCAGATGAATGAAAATCCTCAAACGCAATGGTGAATCATGGAATCAGTCTTCTCTTTCAATAAAACCAAGTGAACTTCTCTGAAGTATTTGAACGATGAAGTAGCTCAAACATTGAATCTGATTGACAGTCTCAGTCCCTGCTTCACCTTGAGCGGTCTCCTCAAATATTGATAAAACCATTCAACTGGTATGATCTCCTCATTGTAAATAGGAAATTATCAATTTCATTCATCTGAAGCACTTAGCAAGAAAGATCTCTAGCCTTCTTCTTTCTCGAAACCAACGGGTTGGTTGTTTTAATTCATACATAGTACTCTCATGTTATAATCGTCATAATTTTCAATTGTAGCCTCTATTTTTCTGAAGAACACTAACTTACTAAAAGCAGTTTGTCAGTGTAAATGCCGTCTCAATTGATTAATTAGCTTTCTCTTTATAGACCAACGTTATAGATCATAAATATTGATTTCTCAATCATGATATTCTCACATTTGGAATAATCCCAATGAGGAACAGACTTAGATCCCTAAGCTTTCAATACACGTATCTCCTCTGAAGCCTGATCTCACTTTTATTACAACTCAGCCTACTCTTACAATTCATTATTCAACTTTCTGTTTTTCTGATGAAATAAAGAGGCTCTCGCAATGAATTTCAATTGCATCATCACTGTAAACGCTGTATTTAATTTCAAATTAATGGAACTATCTCAAAGTCTGAGATTGACTCCATTCGACCTCTCATTCTGAACATTTCTAGATTACCTCTTTTTCCAGTTGAATAATTCACTCTGAGTTTATAGATGACTTCAATATTTGTTATTTTTTCTGTATTAACTTCATGAAGGTGACTTATTCCCTTTATGATTGTGAATGATGTCAATGAATGTTTTTACACTACCATCTTCAACTCAATTATCTGGATACAGTCCTAAATAGTATTTTACAAAATCAGAACAAACCCGATTTTGAGAAGCCAGGTTGTCCGAATCGCTGTGTTTTTTCTGTTTTGGCAACTTAGCGTTCTGTTTTCCTACAGATCTTTACCACATAATTTGTGCCACTTAATTTTCCAAAACCTTGTCTAGATTTTAATGAAAACAAACTTTTCTTCTGATTCGTTGTTTTGTCTTTATCAAATATACAAATACCCTTTTTCGACACCTTGTACAATCTCTCCTTGTGTCAGTATTATTTGCCCATAACGGAAAATCACAGCTAATCTGACTGTTTCAGGAGCTCACTGTCCCGAATATCTCCGTATCTCCCGGAATTTCAGTAGATTTAGCATCGCTGCCAACGACGAACAGAGAACGGCTACGGTGCCTCCCTCTATATATCATCGCGGAACGAAATTAACCTCCCATTGTATAACCGAGATCCGGGGTTAATCCAATAACGTTCGGATACCGTGGAATTTGCAGGGGCTTCTAGCGAATCTCAACGAGTACGAAGAGCCGGATGACACATGTCGTTATTGTTCTACGTCGTTATTATAGCGAAAGGAGTTAACGAAGCGATATGGGGAACGGGGATGATTCCTTTCCGAGTGATATCGAAATTTGCTGAATAGGAAGGTTTGGAACAACTACGCTGGAGGCTTTCAACGACCTTCCGATGTTATAGGGGGTGCGATAGGTGAGCCTGGATCTTGTGCAACCGAGCGAAATTCATTTCAAATGTTATTTTCCTGCTTTTTATGAAGTTTGGAAATTTGTCCAAGTTTCAGGTCACGAAAATCTATAAAAATATTGGTAATCCTCTCTCACTTTATTCTAATAAGATCTCTATTGCGTCAAACTAATGTATCTGCATCCTCTAACATATATATTTTGGTATATTTTTTGCATTTTTGAAACATAGATGAATTCAAAATAGTAATCATCGAAATGAATACCATTTTCAATTCCCAGGCTCAGAGATCTTTTATCATGAGGTTGGAGAAATGATATTAGATTTTGTCACTGAGATGAGAGATATACCGGTTTCGGCCTTGTTGGGCCTCATCAGTATCCCGCACATCTCAGGACAAAATCTTCATAAAAAACTTCAGAATTTGAAGCAATTAGTTGTGAAGTAATGAGTAAAATATCACAAAGTACTAAGGTGGTGACATCCAATTGCGTCAAAATGGAGTTTCACATCTCCAATCAAATGCAAAAAAAGAAATCTGTACTTCCTCTTTCACTGAATGAGATTTTAGCAGTGGCTCTATTCAGGGCCCGCTTGCTAGTTTCTCAAAGTGATGGAAACGCCCAATTCTTTTTGTGAATGTGAAGCCTGATGTTTTTAAGAATTCATCTATGTTTCAAAAATGTTCTCGATGTGCCTTCGTAAAGGCAAAGAATTTTTTTTTCTTATATTTTTTGCAGTTCTCATAAATTTTTCAGATATCTCTAGACTCACATGGAAGTGTTTACTTGCTTCAAGAATGAACATTCTCATGTTTCCCTGTGGTAATAAATACTGATTTCTCATGTGCATCTCATTATCTTTATCAATTCATCTCATTTCTCAACTAGTCACTTCTCATAACACTTGTTAATTATTGTTCTCGAGTTTCAGATGAATGAAAATCCTCAAATGCAAAGGTGAATCATGAAATCAGTCTTCTCTCTCAATAAAACCAAGTGAACTTCTCTGAAGTATTCGAACGATCAAGTAGTTTAAAGACTGAAACTGATTGACTGCCTTACTCTCTGCTTCACCTTTAGCGTTCTCCTCAAATATTGGTAAAACCATTCAACTGGTATTATAAACAAGAAATTTCATTCATCTGAAGCACTTAGCAAGTAAGATCTCAACTGTAAATGTCGTCTCAATTGATTAATTAGCATTCTCTTATAGACCCACGTTGTAGATTATAAATATGGATTTCTCGATCATGATATTCTCACTTTGTAATAATCTCAATGAAGAACAGACTAAGACTACTAAGTTTTCAATGCACGTATCCCCTCTAAGGCCTGATCTCACTTTTATTACAACTCAGTCTACTCTAATGATTCATTTTTCTACCTTCTTTTTTTCTGATGGAATACCGAGGCTCTCGCAATCAATTTGGATTGCTCTATCACTGTGAACGCTGTGTTTAATTTTAAATTAATGGAACTGTCTCAAAATCCAAGTCTCACTTCATCTGATCCCATTTTGAACTTCTCTAGATAACCTCTGTTTTTAGTTGAATAATGTCACTCAGAGTTTTATAGATGACTTTAATATTTGTATTTTTACTGTATTAACTTCATGGCGGGGGACTTATTCATTTAATGATTGTGAATGATGTCAATATCTCCAACTCCTGGGGTGATCTGGGGAGTCAGAAAAGGTGAGGCCGTCTTAAGGCTGATTACAACGTTATTTCAACGGATATCTCCCATACCTCCATCAGAAAAAAATCAAACGGTACCCGAATTCGCAGTGGGCCAATTCCGAGTTGATCTCCGAAAGAACTACATCCAGCATCCGGGACTTAGTCGACACCCCTCGTTCCGTGAAAAATTGTATGAGCTACGTGGGAGGAATTCGGAGTCACCGCGGAGAATTGATCCGGGCTTCGGGAGGACTGAAACTGAGAGGAGGCGACTCTTATCTCGAAATCCTGAGGAGATCCCTTCAAGTCCCCACTTTCCACGCCACATCTCCATTTCTATTCGAATTAGATCCCCGCCGAAAGATTGAACTCCCGAGCGCCTCCATATTATATTTTATGGGGTCAGCCGTGCGGTTCCTCCCTGGCTTGGGGGGGGGTTGAGATGGAGCCTCCAAGACTGGGATTTCGAATCAAAAAATTATGGTGAGTTTGTGACTAAAATGATATATATATATATATATATATATATATATATATATATATATATATATATATATATATATCTTGATACAGCGGGACATATGGGGACCGAATGTACATATCGTATGGATCGCATACATTGATATACATTTGCATTTGGACGTATACATAACCATTCATTTAATTATGTATATTGCAGAAACTGATTTATATCGATTTTTTCATTTCTTATATATTCCGGTACATATGGGTACCACCCAAAATGGATACAGTGGTAACTATTGGGACCGCATTAGATTGTTTCGAAATGTAAATTGCCACGAAGATACTTACTGACACCATGGCTAATAAAATTAAGAAAGATATTTGTTTTATTAGTTGAAAATAGGTTATCGATAATATGTGTTAGTTTCAGGTATTTCATATTTTACTCGAATTAAGAAAATCATTTTTTCGTTTTGTCCATGTAAATATAAAGATTTTTTTTAAATTATGAAACATTCTCTCGTTTGTACATTCTGTAAGTTATCCAAATCGTTTCTGTTTCGATATGAAATACTTGATTTCACCTTTCACATGGGTTTGAATTTGACTGATACAAAATGAATGCTTGGGGAAAGACCAAAAAAATACTCAACTTTGAAAAGGCACTCTGAGTATATCATGATTTCTTTGTGAATTTTTTAATAATCCAGTTTTGATCCCTAATATGACGAGTGCTGATTAATTCGATTGTTTTTTCATTCACTCTGGAATTTGATAGAAAATTTGATTTTGGTATTGTAGGTAGGTATGTTAGTTCAATATTAAGATAATTTTCTATTTCAATCAACATTCGAAGATTCAGTGAAGAACATACAGAAAAAAAATCTGATTAATTCTAATTTTGTAACATTAATAACGCCACATACACATGTGAAAATCTCAGCATAAACCAACTGCTATCAAGTTTAACTTCCCTCTATATTCATATAAAATATAGCAAATATTGAAAAAAAAAACAAAGTACTTATTCATCATATACAAGGAGTTTTTACGTTCGGGTTATTCATTTACGAAAGTTGGTGGGAATGTAACCCTCTGAACTTGTCACCCTAGAAAGACTGCTATCGTGGCAGGGAATGGGATATATTTTCCGAGGATTTCACGATATCATGATATTTCATTAATCATAAAAATTATAATCCTGAGCCGGATTGATGAAAGTTTCTTGAATTCAATATTTTTGTCGCAATTTCATCGAAAAATGTTCAAACGCGAGAATGTTCATTGTTTAAACCCTGTGCATTTTCATAAACAGAAAGAAAAAACTATAAAATTCTTCCCTAGTTTGGGTGAAATATGAAAATAAGGCTTGAAACTAACACATATCATCGGTAACCACAACTTGACTAACCTTCATTGAAGGAAAAATAATAATATCGCTAGCATTCGAAAAAATTCTAGACTCGATATCTCAAAAGGTAAGTATCCTCGTGGCAATGTTACTTTCAAGATGTCCCATATTTACCACTATATCTGTTCTTGATGGCACCCTTTGTGTACCGGAATGAATTTGAAATGAAAAAATCGATATAATTTTATTTCTGCAATGAACATAATTAAATGAAAGGTTATGTATATTAGAAAATGTAAATGTGTATCAGTATATGCGATCCATACAATATATAGTGGGTATCCCAGACCTTTCAGACTAGATAGGTAAAAATGTTGTGAGGAGTTCTGGGCTCGATTTTCGTGAAATCCGTTTCAAGATATTATCGTAATTTGTTTAGAAGATAGAAGATGTAACAAAATTTTAATATTTTATCGAGTTCGAAGATGACTTCTTCATTTTCGAAAATATCTGAAAGAGTTTCAAAACTTTCAACAAGCACTTTTCGACTAGAAATATCGCAATATTTTCATAATAGAACATACATGATAACATTCGTCGAAAAGCATACATGATATTGTTCGTCGAAACCATGTTTCTGGAGGCTTTTAAAATATGAACATATGAGTTACAGAAGGGTTGATGAAATAGCCGAAGAAGTTACATCATTTAAAAGTCAGATATATGCAGACCGAATGTATATTTATTTTATGGATGTTGCATTCTGGATTATTTGCATTTTTAAGTATACATAAAGATTCTATTGCTTCTGTTCATTGTGAATGAATACATTCGATTTTTACATTTCCTATATATTCCGGTACGACCTTACATTTAAGGACCAACAAGATATACAGAAACAGCGTTTTACGAGAATATTATGAGAGCCGCATTAGGAGGAAAGATCTTCTGAAATGCCATGAGGATAGGTACTTACTAAGACTTAATTTTCCTCAATATAATGACTAGAGGAATAGTTTTCAGTTTTGAGACAAAATTGCAGACACTTGAAGTGAAAATTTCAATGAGTTCCAGTCAATCTGAATATTGAATATCGTATCAATACAACTAGCAGTTTCCACACGCTGCTCGTTAAAATTTATGAAACTATTCACAGGTGGTTTGTTCGATCAAGAACTGTGAAGTTTTTTCAAAGGAAACGAACAAATGGAAAAACAAAAAATTGTAATGACCAACTAATAGGTATTGAAATTGCCTAACTGTCAATTTCGGTCTGTAACCTTAACTCAAAAACAAAGAAACATCATGGTATAATTCGATTATCACGAAATTTTTTATTTTGCACATGCATTCTAGATATCCTTCCTACAGAAATGGTTTGAATCTCGTTTCAAAATCTCCCGACTAAAAAGTATCAAACTACGCATGAAAAGAGATTTCCAGATCAAATCCAATGTTATCGTCCTCGGGCGAATTGTTGGTTCTTACATCTAACATGAAAAATTATCTTCTGTCTTTGTTTGTGTTTACGTTTAGCAATGCAGCTGTTGTGTCGTATCGGTCACCGCTTGATCATAATGATTTAAAAATCGTAAACGTCGAAGCTTCCGACTTGAGGAGCTGGGGTATTCGATGTTGCCGGCAACACTTTTTTAATTCATGTAATGGTTGTTATTTCATTATGAAATTATCGTTATCAAATTTTTCCTGACTCAGATACAGTTGAAAGGCATGAATAATATTCGAATAGATTTTTTATTTGAAAAGCATTTGAAGTTATGAAGAATCAATTTCGTGAAATTTGTGATCCTCTGATCTGTTGAAGTTCGTCCAAAACTTTTTGATTCACGGAAAACTGTGTTCTTTGTTGAATTTTGTTCGTGTTATGCCTGTTTGTTCAGTTAACGAAGGCCTGAAATCAATTTTTTCCGGAATGAACTGCATTTTTGATTTGTCATGACAGTAGGAACAAACAATTCCTTTGAAATATTCTCGAAAACGAGAATGAGAATATGTATGTAGAGCTGGAAATTCTAATGAATAAAACAGCCTTCTCCATTGTCGTAGTGTGCATTTTGACCAATTAGCGGAGCATTTCTGTATTTGCTTTCTTTTCTCACTTGCTATCTTCATTACGTTAGAGTTAACGAAGACGAAATTATGTTCATGACTTTAATAAAACAAGGCATACCAAACAACATAGTGTTTGAGAAATGCCTTGTTTTGAGTTCAAGAAAAATGTTGGAAGAAATAATCAATATTGCTTGCATTTGGATAGCGTCATATGCTGTCAGAT
The DNA here is from genome assembly GCA_038502775.1 of Hippodamia convergens. Classification (NCBI taxonomy): domain Eukaryota; kingdom Metazoa; phylum Arthropoda; class Insecta; order Coleoptera; family Coccinellidae; genus Hippodamia; species Hippodamia convergens. Next base: position 24,513,918 of record CM076608.1, read on the forward strand.
TAATTTCTTCAATACTTTTTTTTTATTGGAAATGTTAAATGAGTGAGAAACGTTTGGTTTTTTCTCGAAACAAAGGAACAATCCCCATTCTAATTGCATTTTTTCGAAGTTTGCACTCCAGAATAGCGATTAGGAATTAAAGAGTCGCTTTTGCGATCAGACAGGATTTTGATATTTGGTACAACTCGCCCAGAGCGATTAGATTTGAGTATTTTGCTAAACTCACGGAGCGATACTCAGAACATATCAGAGTAACCAGGCCCCTCTTCCGCCTAGGGCACTTTGGGCAAGTGCCAGGCCACGCTCAGATCAATTGTTCTGAATCAAGAAGAACGAAGATTTCCTCAATAATGTTTGGAAATTTCCCATTTCATAGAAAATTCTCTCATATTATTATAGAACTGATTTTTTCGAAAAGATCTGAACGGTTCTTTCCTTCAAAATTCCCTTTTGCGTATTAAAATTACCTTCAGGTAAAAAGGCGGGAGTGATCATTCACAAGTCCAAATGGATTGGAATTCCCAGTTTTCTATCAACAAGTTCTCGAAGGTTGAAATTTTTATGACCCTTGCTCATACTGGCATACACTAGATAAGAGCAATTATTAGCGTGTGTTATTTGTTGGGGTGGTTAGCCATAAAACATCTGTTCGAACCGTGTTGTTGATCTCATTCTTACATTATTGTATTCATTGGGAAGCTTCCGAAGAAATCCCCATTTAACCACATAATTTCAGACAGCGTTACAAGACAAGAAATCAGTGGCGTATCAGAGGGCTCCACAGAACTCGCGATGCTGGTAGGTTCGGCACCAAAGGGGCCCCCAAGCCAAACTAAAAGCATGAAATGATGCCCCAATAATTTCATTTTATTGAGGGGTTTCTCAATATACCGTCAAGCTTTTCGGTACTCTCCTTAAACATGTCGCAAACATGTCTATCAGACTTTTGAGCTTACTAGCTTTGGACAAGAAGTGGCCAAAAGCTTGGTTATCGACAAGTTGATGGATATGTTTGTACAAAAAAATTAAAAAGGGTGATCCAATTTTCTTATAAAAATGTTTTCAAATTCTTACCACATTGATGTGCTTCTAGTTTCTACACCGTTTTCAAGTGTTATTCAAAAACCGTCAAGTGTATTTCAGATTAGTCACTTTAATTTCAGAATGTATCAATTGAATTTCAGATTAGTAAATTGAATTTCAGAAAACGTCGAATGTATTTCGGATCACTTAATTGAATTTTATTTGATATTTTCTAAAATTTTATTGACAAATCTGAATAAATGGTGTAGTTTCTAGTTACTTTTATATCAGAATTTACATAATTTCGTTTAGAAATTTTTGTTTTCCATATATAAATTATTTTTATTACATTGTTCTCATTATTTCTCTATGAAAAACTTCAGGTAAAACTTATCATGAATAATAGATCTATAGAGGACACCCCAGATGGGGGGAGGCCGAATTTTGCTCCACGCCACTGAAAAGAAATTTCAGGGCGAAATTCTGTAATTCGGCAAAATTCCCCCGACTTGATAATTAAATCACATCACGGCATAAGCGGCGGTAGGGAATTCCTCTGTATTTCTATTTTGTATGTGGTATTCTTCGTAGGTTCCCCATTATCCTCATGTGCCCAGGGCCTCCAAAAGGTTAAAAACGGCCCTGAGTGTAACTCGTATATATCAACTTTTTGGCTTTCAAAATGTTTCTCTGTAATCGACATTAGTCATATGCGAACAAAACTTTTAGAACTTGCGTTTTTGCTGAAGGTTGAAGTTGAGCTTGATGTCAGGAAAGGGTATGATTGAGGTTCCATCATGGTCATCGATTTCTAAAATATGCCACTACCTTTTCATTAACGAAAATATCTGAAAACGATTTAAAGGTAGTACAGGCAATTTTTCCCTGGAAATAAAGCACTTAATTCCATTTTTTCATATAGTATGAAATAACAAATTTTTCATTTCAAATACGAACGCAATAAACTAGAAATTGAAAAAACTGAACATGATGTCATAATCCTAGTGAAAAAATGGTTCTTAAAAGTTTCAATCGTTTTTAGATGTTTTCGAGAATGAAAAAGTTATGGCCTAATTCCGAAATCTAGTCTAGAAGTACCAAAAACAGCCAAAATCAAGCAATTTGGGATGTACGCTATGCAGGGTATTTCATTGGTGAATTAATATACGGTAACCTGAGCTAGAACTACCGTAGGTGTTTCAAGAGATACTTTCATCAGATTGATTCGTTTCGTGCTCGAATCTTCAATTATTCTTTTGGACGATAAATCTTGAGTAAGACCACAATAAAATGTTGTATGTTTCAGTAACTCGAATACAGTTTGTTATTTAAGGAAGATCATAGGCATAAGTCAGGTTATTATTTCATTTTTTGTGTTTATAACTATCGATACTAGCAGAATATTGGAAATGAATGGAATCTCCAACAAACGGTACACGCATTAGAAAATTAAATTCCTCAAAGAATGAAAATATTATTTCCAGGCAGGAATATCTGTATTTCACGTGAAATTACTTGTTTTAAATGTACACTGGTCCTAATAACAACCATTTTATCTAAGTATTCTGGAAACGGTATCCATTACAAGAGATAATTTCATCAGATTGATTTGTTTCGTTCTCGAATCTTCAATAAAATGGTGTATATTCGATTTACTCGAATACAATTCGATCCTTGAGAAATTCAAAAGATATAACTTAGGTTATGATGTTATTTTGTATTTCTGTGTTTATGAATATCCATACGAGCAGAAAATTGAAAATGATTGGAATATTCAAAAAACTATTAATGCATTATCAAAATTCCAGAAAGAATGAAAATGTTATTCCCAAGTAGATTTGTACTTGACCAAGAAATTCCGTATTCGATATGTACACTGGTCCCAATAATTACCGTTTTATCTATTTCGGAAACGGTACCCATATCTACCTATACACCAATGGAAACAAATTGGGACCGGTCCTCGCATATACCACAGCGTCTATAAAACTATTGGGTCCGGTCCAAAAAGTACCAAAGGTCCCCACATTTACCGCTGGATCTCCGAATCGGTTCCCATATGTCCCGCTGTACATATATATATATATATATATATATATATATATATATATATATATATATATATATATATTTCTCATGAAAAAGAGAGCTAAAATAATACAAAAAATGTTGAAACAAAAAGTACCTGAGCTAAGGTAAAAAAAGAACGGGGTATCATATCATTCTTCGTATGATACTATAGAATCATACGATACTATCATCACTAGTATCATACGATACTATACAACCAGGGGAAAAAACCTCAGCCGAAAAAACCTGCCTCCCCGTAAAAAAAATAACATAAAATATTAAATATCAGGAAAATCTTGAAAGACATCAGTGTGATCTTCATGTTATCCGTCGATGGGCTCGGATAAATAGATTCTTCCCAAAACGACTCGCAATTCTCAATCTGAAATGAAAAAAGACAAAAGCAGAAAAGAAACCGATTATTCAGAATGAATCAAATGCATTTGCTACTTTGAAAAACATCAACATTCAGATTTCTTGGCCAAATAATGTTCGGAGGTTTATAAATATCAGAAATGTCACAAAATTTGAAAGGAATGAGAAAAAAAAACTCCATCAATTCCCCCTTTCCGAATCTGTTGGAAATTACGAACTGATAATTTTTTAACAAAACAAGCTAAACTTGTGAAAAATCAATTAATACATAACTTTCAACTGTCCTCCTTCACGAGGATTTTTTTTCTGTTGCCGTGTGGGTTTCTTGCAGAAGAATCACTCCGATACCATGTTCATCAGCCAATTTGGAGACGTAATCACACTTGTCCTTCGAAATTCCTTCGATATTCAAATTCAAAATCCACAAATTCTAGCTCTCTGGTCGTGAGGGTTTTCCAAACCGGATACGACCTTCCAGGTGATGATTTTTCGGCACTTCAGATGTTTGAAGACCGCTACGGGACCCCAATGAAAGGCAATCATCTCCCATAGATTCATGTTATAACACAAGAAAACAGAATATTTTTCAGGACAAAAAACTAAAACATATTCCGAGAATTGTCATTCTGACAAATGATGAAATTATTCTTAATACTTTTAAGCAGATTTCCAGATTAAATACGTTATAGAATATGACCATTTGATTTTATTTTCAATCGGAAAAACCCAGTGAAAGTATTATTAATAATTTAATCTTCATTATTTATACTGCTCCATATAAGTATTCAATCGTTTTGAAAAGTAGGTATGTAATAGTCGAGATAATATATCGCTGTAAAATCATTTAAAACTCAATAACAGTATGAGACATTGTGTCAATCTGGTTGCCCTTTTTCTGAAGTTTGGTTCTTTGCATATGCTTCATGAATGTTCTTATTTTGAAATGAACACAGTTTATCAGCGGCTTCGATTTGAAACGAGTTTTCTGAAAATGTCAAGACGTATATTAACGAACGCTTAACAGGGCTACCGGAATGCTACAAGGTGGCCTAACTCAGGTTGTTGTAGCGGAAAAGCTCCAAGTCAGCCAAAGTGTGATATCTCGACTTTGGAATAGGTTCAGGGAGACAAGTTCTACGTTGGAAAGACCAAAGCTTGGTGTGCGAAGAAAAACAGCACCTGTTCAATATCGTTTCATTACCGTTTCTGCGAGAAGAAAGCCAATATCTACGTGTAGAATGCTACGAAATACTCTTCAAAATGCAGATAGGGTCCAAGTTTCCATCGAAACCATCAGACGACGTTTGAGAGAGGTGAATCTAGGTTTTAGACGTCTATTAAGAGGAGTTCCATTAACATCTGACCATAAGGGTTAAAGACTGGAATGGGCAAGGCAACATATCAATTGGAACGATAAATGGCGTGGTGTCCTTTTCACTTATGAATCCAGATAAGGACGATTTTCAGATTCTCGAAGAAGGAGGGTATGGACAATCCCACGCATATCTCGTAATCACGAGAAGTCTATCCATTCCGAAGGGGTAGTGTTATGGTATGGACCCCGATATGTTTCAATGGGCGCTCAGATCTACTCATTCGTCCTGGGAATTTGGCCGCCTTACACTATAAGGAGCATGTCATTGACAATATTTTACCAAATTTTCACGCTGCTATTGGTGAAACTTTTTAATTTCTAGACGATGACGCTAGACCGCACCATTCAGTCACAGTTGATCATGCGCGCGAGGAGCTTGGAATTCCACATTTACCAATACCTCCGCACTCACCAGATTTGAATTGCATAGAACATGCATGGGATATGCTCCAAAGAAGATTAAATAATTATCAACCTACCCCAGTATCCTTGAATGATCTGAGAGAGTTTCTGCCTCGTTTATGGAATCAAATTCCTCAAGAAATGTTCGACAACCTCGTGTGGAGTATGCAAAGGAGATGTCAAGGTTCTTATGGAGGCCATACATTGTATTGATAGTCTTGAAAATATATTTTGTTGCAATTTAAGTCAATAGCTCTAACTCATGTGTAGCAGTTCATTTCAGTCGCGAGCACATTATGATTTTTTTCGGTGATGATCATAATTCTATTTTACGTTTCATCCATTTGCGTCGTCGACATATAGCAACTCTCAGCACGATTCAGGTATTTGAATCTTCTGATTCGTTCAACTTTCTGATTTCTCACTGGGTTATGTTGGGCTAATCTTTGGATGAGTGTTCGAATCTTAACACAATCATGATCACAAATTTCTTTTTGCCTAACGAGATTTCTTTCCTTTGGGTCACTTCAGATGTAATTTCTCCTTCCCTATCTCCGGAATACTGTCTGACAATATCAGGTGTGCCGCAGGTTCCATGCTTAGCCCTCTGTTATTTTCAATATAGCATTCCAACAATGATTTCAAGGCCATATCTGAATTTTGTGACTGGTGAATAATAGTTTTCTGTGAGTGATCGATCAAATGCAAAATGTAGATCAGCTACATTGGATTTCCCCAAATTCATGGAATCGATAAACTAAGTACACCGTTTCCAAATGTAATTCAGAAACCGTCAATTCTATTTCAGATTAGTCACTTCAATTTTAGAAAGCGTCGATTGAATTTCAGATTAGTCAATTTAATATCAGAAAACATCAAATGTAATTCAGATAAGTCAATTGAATTTTAAAATATGTCATATAAAATTCAGATTAGTCAATTGAATTTCGGAAATCTTCATTTGTACTTCTGAAAAATCGAATATTATCAGAATTTAAGTTGTTTTGTGAGTCATATATTACTCATTTTAATAGTGGTTATCATATCGTCAATCATATATCATATTCAGTCAGGTATGTATCCATGTATGAATAAAACCAATATAATCTGGTGAAATCTCTTGGTGCTGGCTCTTTCTTTTCTTCAACACTGGATTTTAGTAAAAATTGGCTGAACCTTTTCAATCTTTTCCTAACCTTACACCGTTGCTTCAGGAAGCACATAACACCTAATGAAAATAAGTAAAATTGAATACATATTCAATTGGAGATGTAATTGACAACAGTGTCTGCAGCTGGTGTATTAGCCATGGAGAGAAAACGAGGTTAATTCACAGTGCTTTCAGCAAATGGATGGGTTGAGGGCGTGCAGCAACAGTTACAAGACATGAGAAACCAGTTATCAGATTCAGTGATCGTCTGTTATAATGCTCCATGCCATTAGAGATTGGAGACAGTCATCAACCATATACCAGCAATACTGCTGCGGCTGTGACTTAATTTCCACAAGCTGAACCGATTTGAAATTTTATGGAAGAAAATAAAAACTTATTTAAAAGCTAACCTCAGAATTCCAAACTATGCACATCAAGGGATCTTGAAAAAGGCTAACTTACCTGGAAAATATTATTGACCGAACTAAGATGCCATTACAATGACAGACATGTCTGCATGACTTCAAATTATTTCTGTTTTGTGTTGAAGATTTAATGTTTGATGTTGAGATTAAAGTTAATTTATTATCATTGTTTTATTTCTGAATCACCTACAATTGATATTTTGTGAAATGCAATCTGGTTTCAATGTGCGTATGAAATGAATTTCAAAAAGCCATTTCTGAAATATAATTGACCATACCTCGAATTCAATTGAGTGTGTCATCTGAATTACAATTGATGTTTTCTGAGATACAATTGATTATTTCGGTAATTCAAATGACTAATCTGAAATACATGTGATGTGTTCTGAAATTAAATTGACTAATCTGAATTTCATACGACATATTCTGAAATACAAATGACCAATCTGAATTACATTTAATGTTTTCTGAAATAAAATTGACTAATCTGAAATACAAGTGATGTTTTCTGGATGTCAATTGACAATTTCTGGAAATAGTGTAGTTCACTCAAAATTTTCCTGGAGTATTCGTGGCAACACTGATCCGTTAATTTAGGCGTGACCGAACCGCTTCAGCGATCAGCCCTGAAGGAAAGCCACTGTTAGCGCCTTCTGCTATAGCCGAACGTCAATTTATGCACGTAAAACCCTTGTAACGATAAGGGATGAGATTGAAGCGTCAGTTTTCGGGTAAAGGGATCGGGACTCGATGGTAATGAGGATTTGATGAGGGGAGATGAGAAATTGGTGCAGTGGTATGTCGTAATCGCGATTCTGTAGAGGTTCATTGTTAAACGCTACTTTTTCGTAAGGTTATCTCTGTCTTTGCTGTCACGCTATACAGAAGGGTTGTCGGAAAATGGATCAATTATTGTCTTGTCTCTTCAGAGGCTTCGCTCCAGTAAACAGTTCTACATGTCGCACCTTAAGAGACGATCGTTAAAAGTTGTATGGTTGAATCATTTTTATTTTATTTTTTGTTTTTCTTTGCTGAGCTATAACTATTACTCCTCTCGGGTAAATGTTTCACTGAGTTGAGGTCCTCTCTGAGAAATCCACTCGCCAACAGTGGAAATTCTTCGTGAAAAAAAAAACAATTGAAAGTAATGTTCTCATAAATTCTAAACTTAGTCTAATCTACAGTTTAGCTTCTTGCGTTCAGAACTTATCAGTTTTTTTAATGTGCAGCAATTCAAAAAGGGGCCATTATTTATTGGGTTTTTCAATGACTTCAAATTTTGATACATTTCTGTCATAACTAATTTATAACGTATGCATTTCTGCAATGAGTGGCAAATTTAAAATCAATTTAATGCATTCTTGATAGCTGGTTCTTTCTGTTTTTGTCTTTTTTTATTTCAGATTAAGAATTTCGTGTAGATTGGTGAGGAGTCTGTTTCACCCTGCTATTCATAGAAGAGCTACATGGAGATGTCCTTTCGATCACGTAAATGTTCTCAAGATCCTTTGATAGCTCTCTTTATCAAAAGAATATATACGAGGTATAATATACTGCTTCACAGGAGTTAGGGATATCGTTCCGAAAACTATGTAATCTTCAGAAAAATCGCTGTTAAATAATTTAAAACTCAATATTAACTCTAATCCAACCAATAAAAATTAGTATGAGACATTTCGTCAATCTAGTCGCCTTTTTTCTGAACTTCGGTTTTTTGCATATGGTTTATGAATGTTATTATTTTGGAATGGAGTCAACGGCTTCGACTTGAGAGGAGTTTTTAAAATACCAAGACGTGAATTAACAAACGCTGGTTCCGTGTTGGAAATACCCCTGCTCAGGCTCGTTTCATCACCGTTTCGGCGAGAAGAAAGTCTACATCTACGTGTAGAATGCTGCGGAATACTCTTAAAAATGCAGATGGGGTCCAAGCTTCCATCGAAACCATCAGACGACGTTTGAGAGAGGTCTAGGTTCTAGACGTCTATTAACACGTGACCATAAGCGTCGAAGACTGGAATGAACAAGGCAATATATCAATTGGAACGATCCTTTTCACTGATGAATCCAGATATGGACGAATTTCAGATTTTCGAAGAATAAGGGTATGTACAATCCCAGGCATACCCCGTAATTGTCGCTATGTCTAAGAAGTCCATCCATTCCGAGGGGGTATTATTATGGTATTTATGGGCCCGGATATGTTTCAACGGGCGCACGGATCTACATATTTGTACTGGAAATATGGCTGCCTTACACTCTAGGGAGCATGTCATTGACAATTTCTTTTCAAATTTTCAAGCTGCTATTTGAAACTTTTCACTTTCTAGACGGTAACGCTAGACCGCACCGTGCAGCCACAGTTGAGAATGCGTGCGAGGAGCTTGGTATTCCACATTTACCAATACCTTCGCACTCACCAGATTTGAATTGCATAGAACATGCATGGGATATGCTCAAAAGTAGATTAGATAATCATCAGCCTACCCAGAATCCTCGAAAGATCTGAGAGAGCTTCTGCTTCGTTTATGGAACCAAATTCCTCAAGAAATGTTCAACAACCTCGTGTGTAGTATGCAAAGAAGATGTCAAGCTGTTATTGATACCCGTGGAGGAAATACATTGTTTTGATATTCTCAAAATGCTTGAATTCTCTGGGAATGAAATTTCGTTATTCTACTAAATTTTTCTTAACCACCCTGTTGACGCTGCAGACCTACAGGAAAAAATTAATTCCATTTCCTGCAACTTGAAATTATATTTATATGAATTTTCGTCACATAATCTCATTTGAACTATATTTTTTTGCAATTTGAGTCAATATTCCTCATGTGTAGCAGTTTAATGATTGAAGTTGAACTCAATTTGCAAAACCCTTCATTGTTCGTAGCTCGACAACCATGATTCATTGCATTCGTCCATTACGACGACTATATCCAGTTATGTGAACTGTTTATTTTCCGTTCATATAAACAGAAACTACATGAATGGAAAATCACGAATGAACACTAGCGCGATGCAGTTTTAACGATCCAAATTGATGCTGGCTCTCATCACATCGTAACCGACACTACAGTCAACCAGGAAGAATGGAGAAATATCCATAACAACGCTTCATTTTCAACGAGTGCTAAACGAGTGCCTAATTAATGAGCTTATCGCGTCGACTAAACTGACGCATTTGCTTCCACGCCACTGGATTCTCCTATTTGTCTGGGTTCATAATAGGCGCGGTCGCTACATCTAGAGAAATAAATTCCGAAACAACGATACGTCAGGCGCAATTGTATCATTCTTATAAAACGAACGTATACCAGGCATGGCCAATTAAAACTTCCAGATAGGAATGACGGAAAATTATTTAACCCCTCAGCCCAGTTGCTGACGGTCTGCTATGAATTCCGTACAAGTTGCCGACTCCCATTATTAGTTATATGATTAATTCCGGGAATAATAAATTCGTTTCCTAGTTAAGGCGCATTGTTTCTCGTATAAGCAACAGACTGTTTCGTAATTTTGTCGTATGTTTTTGGAATACTACTTGTTTGTGACTGGAGTTTAGTTGGGAACTTTTTGGTGGTTTCCATCCATGGTTTGATACCGGAGAGGAGGATTGAACTCTGTTCGCACTGACGGTGGAAATTGCAGCCAACATTCAGGGACCTACAATATGACCCGAATATATGTACCAAAATTTGACAGAAGAAAATTTAGGGGATTCTTTTCTATTTTTGTGTTTTGTGAAATAGGCCCTTATTTCGGATTTATATACCTCTGGCTCCCAGGATATTGTTACCTTTTTCTTACATACTAAATTTTATACACAGAGGCTTTGAATTCTTTCAAATCATCCGAGTTACACGACGTCTTCAATTACTCCAAAAAGAACTTATCCTTGTCCATTATGACAATTTTTGCACCGATTGGGACGAATAAGATCAGGTCGATTCATTTTCAGACTTTGTGGTCATTTCAGAGACAAGGCAATATCTCACTTTTTTTCCAACGTTGAAGAAAATGACTCTGTTCAATTCTACAATATAAAGTTTTTGAAATGTTTATTTATGACATATTTCCAGCGTACTTTAGTTGTTCAGCATGACAAATTTTCACTATGTCAGCAGCATTCTGAAATTATTCTGAGCAAATTTTCCCAAATTTTGAGAAATATCTTCCTTCATCATTTTTTTTATGGTTAGTGCATCCCCGGAGGTTATTCTTGTTGAATTGCTGTTTTATAGGATCCGCAGTCAGAATGTTATCGTTTTCGATAGCGGAATAATACATTTTTTTTCCTCTTTTTATGTTCATCCACCTTTTTTATTCCTTTCAGAAAGTGAAATAATTTTCATTCTGATTGTGATCCTATAGAACTCAATACAACAGTTACCTCTTCATGGCGAGTTCTGGATTATTTGCGATAAAAATACTAAGGAATCTTTTGCAGATGAAAGAAGTGCTGTTTTGTATTCTTCCCTACAGATCTCTATTTTATTTTGAATTGAAATAATTTCGAAAAAAGTGCGAATTGCAGAAGCAATCCGTATAATGTCTATATCTACACGTAACAACAACACCGTCTAACCTACCGGCCTGTAAGATTCAGTAGGCCATGATTAATGTCTCCAATTAAAGGCATACGTACTATCAAAATACAGAAAGAAACAAATCGAATAGCAGTACCACAAAACGAACTGCAGGTCGCTGTCGGTTAGACATTGTATTCGGAAAAAAATTCAGAATAAAATTCTTTTTAAAATGACACGATAACCAAGGTATGTTCCTGTAAAACAAATTTTGATAGCGCCGCGACGCCTACACTGATTTTTATGCGCATCTCGAGACAACATTGACTCGTTCAAAACGCCATTCATAGAATGAAATAGTTATTTATGATATATAAGTGTTAAGAGTGACGTTTTATTTTGTGAGTGAAAAAATTTTTGAAATGAGCAGAGCGAATTGAACATTTTCACGAACAAAATTAAATCACTTCTAACACAAATACCTTACAATGTTTTTTGTACAAGTGCACTCTTTTGATAATGAAATGGACGATTTTGCAATAACAATAAACTTCAAAATGCATTTTGACATTCAAATAATAAAAAAATTGTTATGATTACTAACAAATGAGAAAAGACGCTGTCATTTGAATTTCGTTCCTATCTAATTTTCGTCTTAGGTTTTTAACTGCTTAATATGTTTATCGAGAGTCAAATAATTAACAAAAGTGACGATTTGGTTGTTCCTCTGGATATTGAAGAGTCTGCAAGAAGAGCAAATCTGGAAGTCCTACCTAAAAAATCTGTTCAGCAGTACGATATTGCATATAACAATTTCCTGGCCTGGTGTAAATTGAAAAATGTAGAAGGAAACTTCAGTGAAACTGATTTCCTGGCATACTTAGAAAAAAAATAAAAAATATGGAGTTCATCAACTTTTGTGGAGGAAATTTTCAATTATAAAGTCAAGCGCCCTTGATAAAAATGGTGTGGATATTAGTGAATATTTCAAGGTAATTGCATATTTAAAACGGAAAAGTGAAGGTATTGTCCCAAAAAATCGAAAATTCTCGTAGACAAGTTGAAAAGTTTATGAAGGAGGCACCAGTTGAGAAATACTTAACGGTTAAAGTTGCAACTATTTTCGGAATATTTAGAGTCTTTCGGCGTGAAGAATTGTGTAATTTATCAGTGGAAAACATCGAAATAACAAATAAATCATTGTTTATACAACTTCCAAATACAAAAACGAAAGTCAGTCGTTCTTTCAGTATTATTGGGAAGTATGTAGACTTTTTTCATAAGTACTTTGCACTGCGCCCTTCTGTTATCAAACATCGTCGTTTTTTCCTGATATACATGAATAATAAATACACTGCCAATCCAGTTGGTATTAATTCAATTGGGAAAATTCCATCTATTGTTGCCGAATTCCTCAAACTGCCAGAACCAAAGCAATATACAGAACAATGTTTCCGAAAATCCTCCGCTTCATTGCTAGCAGAATCCGGAGCAAATATCACGGATATGAAAAAATATGGTGGATGAAAGTCTACGACGGTAGCCGGGGGCTATTTTGATCATTCCATCGCATATAGAAATGTCATCGCTGAAAACATTCTCCCAACCTCAACAGATTTTGGATCATGATCATCCAATATTGTACTTCCGGTTTCTACAAGTACTGATGGTGCTGAGGTTTCTAATAATGTGTTGCGAAGCACCCTAACGTCACACGGCATTAATGTTAGTAATTGTTCCAGTTTTACGATTAATATTAATGTTCATAAGTGATGATTGTTGAATATTGATAATAAAAATTTGCAATTGCTGAATTTTTCTCATCCGATTTCATCATGAGGAAATGGAGTGCTAAACAATTAACCCATTAGCGCCTACAGTTGCCATATGGCAACGCTTTCGGGGTGTTTTTCAAATGGTTCTCAGATACGCAGATTTGTAGCTAGACAGTTGGCGGTTCGTGTACTTGATACACAAATGTACCTTATTTTACCAGTAACAAGCATTTTTTTTTTTGTAAACTTACTCGTTCCGCCTCCAGAAGTTTTAAACTTTGAGTTCTTCGTGAATCGGTAAAATCATGGAACCTAGGTTTGTGTAAGTGAAATATTTTCTATTTGCGCCCTGGTTTTGTCATAATTTTTTTTTATATGAATCTTGAAACTTCTATTCATGATCCTAACAGGCTAAATATAATCACAAGAAAATATTAGTAGGAAAAATTTTCAGTTGATTTCGTGGGTTGCCATATGGCAACCCTAGGCGCTTATACTCAGTGATAATGCTGACCGATTGGAGTAGTAAGAAATGGTATTGGCCGATTTTTTCATGGTTGCTAGACGTAGCTATGCAACATATCTGGATTCTGTACAATAAAACAGGAACTCGAATTCAAACGAAAAGTGGTCAACATCTATTTGAAAAAGTATGGGGTAACAGCGAAAGGACAAGGAAACCGCTCATCCTCTTGTTCTTCTTCCAGGGATAGTCGAATTTCCAATTCAGTAAGATTCAAGATTCAATGAACTCAATCATCTTGTGAAATACACAGAAGACAAAAAGAGTGCGATGGACGTGGATGTAAGTCGATAATGAGAACAATGTGTTCAAAATGCGATGTTGGACTTTGCATAGATGTTTTTTTCTGATTCATACCGCATAATATTTGTATCATGACATTGTAAATATTTTATAAATGAATGAAATGTTTGAAACTATCAAAATGTCAAAAAATTTCATATGTCTTATCAGTAAAATAGTATTTCCTCTAAAAATGAAAATATTCCCGATGAGTGATCACAAGCGCCTAGGGTTTCCATATGGCAACCGTCAATTTTGAAAAAACTAGAGGGCGTATAAAATTTTAATATTATTTTTCCGTCTCTACAGAGCATTTCGGACCAGCTTTTATCAAAAAAATTTCAAAAATCGAAAAAAAATTAATTCCGGCGCTAATGGGTTAATATTAACATTGTTTGGTGTCATTTAAAGTGTCACTTTCAATGGCAGTTGTACAAAAGAATATTTGGGCGTTTCCGTGTAAATTAGGGTAAATAAGATAAGTGAATCACCCTGTACAATATTCATTTCTAATTTTCAATTTTCCAATTATAAGATGTTCACCCAAGTGGAGTTCCCGAATAACTTCGAAAGGTAATGGACCCCGAGGATAAACCTATACAACGAAGAGACCATAGGATATGTCCTTAACCGAAATCACCCGATAAACTTATACCGTAACTTCTGATGGCCCTCCATCGCAGAGACCGCTAAACATCCCCAACGCCTCGTTTGCCGATCCTCCTCCGGAAGCGATCCCACGAAAGTACCCACTTCAAACTACGTTATGTTGACGAAATAGCCGTGATGTGCTTCAGGTCCTATACTTCGCAGAAATTCAGGTAAGCCTGCGTGTTTATAAGGCAGGATCTCGTTGCTTGAATTCCTAGCTGATGAGGGCTTTACAAACTTGCGGCGGGATGCGTCTTTGGATGTTCCCTAATCTAATGATCAGCCTGCGTTATCTCACCCTCGTGTCATCTGGATGTCGCAGGACAGGAGCTGGAGCAAACTTTACGTGGATGGAAAATATAGTCTCAATTTTCCTGAATTAAGAATTCATAATATAAAAATTGAGGTTTCAGGATTTTTCGTCGAATCGGCAACATTGTTCCTGGGGAAAGATCATCTTCGACTGATTTGAATCCTCTGAATCTAAGAGTACAAATGAACCAACTTCTAGTAAAGCGATATGAGAATTGTCCATAGTTGGCATATTTCGATTGTGAAAGTTGCAATTGTTGTGAAAGAAGTCTGTACAGAGTTGGCAAAATTGGTGATACTACATCTTTTTAACCGGGAGAGATAGGTAGATTCCTTCATCTTCTTTTGTTTTCGAGTTATAGTCCAAAATTTAAATTTATGCGATTTCAACAATGGCCATTGTCTCCGCGTATGTTTGTGCTAAGATGTCGAAATGAAAACTTCATACGGGCACTTTTTCATAGCCGTCCTGTAGCGTATTTTGTTTTTTCCCAAGAAGTTTCCTTGCTGAGCTATAACATGAAGTTGTGTTTTTTCTCATAGAAACAATAGTTTGAAATGGCTTAGAAAGAATCTCCATTTTTTCCCGTTTCAGAAATATATCATACATCATACATCACCCTCAGATTCATTCAGATTTCATATAAAACATAATTTGTATGTGAAATTTGAATTAATGAGTATAAAGTAGGATGAATCACAGAATGATATAACTCTACGCTTGGTGTCATAATTATTTTGCGATTCAATAAAAATTCAATTATTCGTGGTTTGTTCTCTGCTCAGAACAACTGTCAATTCGAGGTTATTATTGACGCTAAAATAAAACGTAGTTTCCGAACATTTCCATATTGCCGGCAATATTGACTTCGAGTTCTAATAATTTACAGTTGTTCTGAAGGGAGATTAAATCACGGAGATCTGAATAAAGTATTCAATGGCAAAATAATAATGACACCATGAGAAGAGACATATTATTCTGTGATTCAGCCTACTCCTTTTTCTTCTTCTTCTTCTTACTAGTATGACAAATCATGCTAGTAGGCTACTGCCTGTTCATTGTAATCAGACTACTTAATACACAATAACTCAAATTTCAAATACAATCTATATTATTCAAGATATCTGAATGAATCACAGGGCGATGTATTATGTCTGATATATTTCTGAATCGGGAAAAAAAGGGCAATTCTTTTTATGTCATTTCAAACTATCGTTTCCATGTGAAAAAACACACCTTCATATTAAAGCTCAGCAGAGAATCATCTTGGGAAAAAACAAAGTACGCTACTGGATTGCTTTGAAGAAAGTGCTTGTTTAATGTTTGTATTTTAATATCCTAGAACAAACAGAAACGGAGATAATGGCCAAAGTTTAAATCGCCGAAATTTTAATTTTAGCCTATAACTCCAGAACAAAAGAAGATAGAGGAAATAAGTTGATGGCATTATCAGTTTCTCTAAAAAAGACCACCGTCATTTTACTCCATCTCTCTCGATTTAAAAGTTGTAGTTCAGGTACTATCAATTTTTCCCACCCTGTACAAAATTTTGGTAAGAATTCGAAATGTCCAACATTGTCCAAAAAAATTATTCCTATACCAACTGTGTATATGATTTGAGTAAATGACACATGAGCTCAATGCTTTAATAGCGGTTGACTATGTGAGTGAATAGCTATATCCTACTTCTGATAGGATAAGAAGAAAGTTTTTTTTTCATACAAAGATGACTGTTTTCTCGGAAAAACCAAATCCTTTCTCCATATTCAGTTCCCATAGAGAAATGTTCTCTCTAATGTGCATTTTTGAACGTCCAGTCAGCCCCATTTTCATTGTCCATATTCCCAGTTGAAAAGAGTGCATTCCTCTTAACATGACAGGATACGATCCTATTGAGGCTGGCTCTTTGACCTCTATACGCAAATGTTTTAGACTACAAAAGTTCCTGAGGTCTCATCCATATCTCTACGAACTCTTGTCACCCTTGCTTTTGACTGCGTGTAGATTTCATCTTGAATTAATTCCAGTTGAAATCTAAGCTGATTATCTGGCACAGCTTTCTGGTAGTTGGATGCTATGCCTTTGGAATAGAGAACAGCGTTCCTGTTGAATGAAACAAATTGAGCTCATTCAAGTTATAGAGTGGAAACTATACTTAACTGTTTGTGAATTTGAAGCGCAAAATGCCGAAAAGTAGTGTGACAAAAAAGTAATGTAACTCGTCAATAACTCTTGGACGAAGAATTGTGAATCTTCTTATGCTTTTTTGAATTTGATATTTCGCACCCTTCATGACTTACATCCCTCTACACTTTTTCGAAAGGGAATAAATGTATGGGGATAAATCAAATAAAAAGTTATTTGAATTCGTTGTGCTGTTTTCATAAAAAAAAATAAGAAGATAATATTGTTGATTTGAAATAATTTTTTTTTATTTATCTTATAATACATGTAGGTCATTCAGGAATGTTTATCATTGAAACTATAGGTTTATGGAAACTGAAATAAAAAACATAAGTTTGAGACTTCTGAATATCTGGAAAATACCGCGTCAATTGTGGTCCCATATTATGTTGTGGATTCTTGTGGATTATTATTCATTTCTAAATTCAATTTTTCCGAAAGAAAAGTTGTCAACCGCTCTGATTCTTTATCAGCGGAGTTAATGTTGAAATCGCCAGCCAAGATGAGTGGAAATTCATTTCCATTTGTACCAAGTACTCTTCTTCAGTGTACTCCAGTAAAGTGCGATGAGTTAAATGCTATACCTCGTCGAATTTTGGATTCGGAGGAATGTAATTTGCTACCATGACTATGTGTAAGCCATTTCTTGGTTTGCATAAGAATGCACAAATATCTCCAACAAATGAGCGTCAAATATTTACATCGCTAACGTCGTCAATATTTCTTCAATATTCGAAGTCATAATATTAGTAACATTATTACTATTTTGGTAAAAAGCTTCCCCCTCTCTTGGAACAGTACCTCGTTTGAATTGAACAATACAACTGAAATTAGGTATTTCAATCGGATTATCACGCGTTATGCATGTTTCGGTAAGAAGTAACACATTGGTTTGTCTCGTAACTGAATCTTGTAAATCGTATTTGTGACTATGAAGACTTTGGCAATTGAAAGTCATTATTCAAATGCCATTTCTATCACTAATGAAATCTGAGACACTTTGAGCTATCGTCTGAACACTATTTAAAGACAGTCTTTTGAATTCTTGCAAAAAAGATGCAGTCGATGCAGCTTGCCTTCGATCATGGTAAAACTCAAATGCAGAATTATCATCTTTTGTCGTAATATTCAATTTTTCAATATTAGTCACCCGAGAGAGTGCAACATAGACCAGTTCCTGAGAATGTGATTGAGTCTACTCATATACTATTTCGTCAGAAGTTCCACCTTGCGACTTATGTATGGTTAGAGCAAGAGCTGAAGTTAAAGAAAAATTTTTGCGTTTGGCTATACATTTTCTATCTGATGTTAATGAAATATTTGCCGTTCGTAATTCAATGGGAACAGCGAGATTGCCGACTCTATTTTGCACTGCTAGAGTGACTGCACGCAAACACCGTGCCGAAGTCTGCCGAACTGAACCGGCGATACACGGCTGTATTAGGTTTTTTCGTTACGGAATTTCTACATTGGGTCGCCGTGCTCAAAGCCTGAGATAAAAGCTATACAATAGCTTAAAAATTATGATTGGGGAGTACACCCCTTAAAATTAACAATCTGCAACTCACTTTTCATTGATGGCGAATCAAATCGAAAGATTTTCTCGAAAACGGAACTTAAATATCATAGGTTGGTCCGAAAACATGACAGCGGTCAGACGTACCATTATTCTTGCCAGGCCAATTTTGCGGCACGCATTTCATGAAGAAGAAAAGTGGAGTCGCAAATCGTGTCACTAGAACATCGATCAATTGCGACAATGATTTATTCGATGAGATGAAAAATAACGTTAGAGTCGTAACTCTTGACTGAAATGAAACGTCAGTGGCATGTGATGTGAACCGGCCGTGATGAATGTTTTTCTGTTTCGTAATTTCAAAATGCATAACTTTCGATCTCAACATCAGCGTGTATATTGACGGATGTGATTTGAATTGAGGATTTTGCTACAATACTAGTGTTCATTCGTACTGAAAAAACTTATGTGATTTATATGAAGGTGATTTTGCAACCAGAACACACTTATTCATTGAACGGTAAGGGGAAATGACTGAATTTTCTTTGAAATAATGAAAAAACACAAACAATTTCAATATGGTTCATTTAATATTGAAAGTGAAAGTACAATTTTCACAATTGCTGATGGAAATTCCACTGGATTGAGTAGTAGCCGAATTCACAAAAACCTCTGCTGAATTCAGTATTTCATGTTGAAACTCGCTACGTTCCGTAGTATGTGAAATTTTTTTAGCAAAGTCTTGTTCATTTTCCAGGGAATCCTCAACGTAACTTTCAGCCACAGTCGAAGACCTCCATCCACCGTGTCGTTTTAGTCCTAATACATCTACTCCCTTATTAGCTAAAAATGTGGCCGAAATGCGTCTAAAAGAATGGCCAGTATAGGCATTTGGATATTCTAAATTCAAAAAGGTTGCAATTTTTCACGTCCAACTTCCAATTGTTCCTTCGATTATTACTTGAATACTGCATTTTCCGTTTTGATATCTCAAAAATAAATGCTCGCTCTTCGCATTTTGTGGCTTCAGACGAAAATATTTTCCATATATTTCCAAGTCATTGATATCATTATCTCGATCCATGGCTGTGAATGTTCTTTGAATGTTGGATTTTGTGTTGTGAATTTTCACGATTAATAATGATTCCCAATCTTCTATGTCGCTGACGCTCATGTTGTACAACTCTTCTCTTCTACACGCCCCTGATTTACCTAATATCATTCCCACCTGAAAGGACATAAAGCACTACTATATTAATAAAAGTACACCTTAATAATTGAAAACATATCGTCTAGTGCTTCTTTTAAGAATTTATTCATTTCTTCTCTTGTAAAAACAGCAGATTTTTTGGGTTTGTAACCAATAGATTTTTTTTTGAGGAATGCTATAAGAGTTGCAAACTTGGATATGTCAATACCGTCTTTCAAAAATATTGTGCTCTTCAGCATTGAATATTCCGCCCAAAGACTTCCAGGCGATCTCAGCTTTTCTATTCTTCGAACAAAATATGCCAGTAACACTTTTTCATTGATTTTGCTGCCTTTAGTCTGAATCAATTCCTTGAAAGTATCGTATGTACTCTCGTAGCGGATTTTAGATTCCTTAAGAATAACTGCCGATTTCCCAGGCTGTTTGAATTTCATTATCTTCCGAAGATTCTATATCGCTCATTTTTCAACACTAGTAAATTACATTGATTATTGTCACTTTGACAATCTACTAAGTTTTCATCACCAAGACAACGCCTTATATTATATTCATACACA
Organism: Hippodamia convergens; assembly: GCA_038502775.1. NCBI lineage: Eukaryota > Metazoa > Arthropoda > Insecta > Coleoptera > Coccinellidae > Hippodamia > Hippodamia convergens. Next base: position 24,534,278 of record CM076608.1, read on the forward strand.
GAGTTGATAAAGCCACGAATAAATAAATTTGTCAGATAATTATTTTGTACATTGAGTATAAATTGTGTCTATCATGCAAAAAACGCTATAAGTATCTCGAACGTTAAGGACTGCCGATCTCAGACAAATTATTGTCTTCAATGGGTAAAATGCCCTTACCGTTCTCTTCACTTAACATACTATATGACGCTTTAGTAAATCCAAATTTATGGCGGTATTCTGCTTTTTCTCTGTAAGCTACGAATCTGTAGCGTACGATTGATCTGTAATTTATCTATGGATCTGTATGTGGCTGACTTACAGGTTCGTAAATTATGACATTCTGGAAGTTTTTCTGTAAGTCTCGTATTGGAAGTGTCAATTTTGAACTACTCCCTGATAAGATCGTAACTACTTCGTAATAAGATCATAGAACAAAATTTATTTTCCTATCATTTTGGCTTGTAAGTATTGATTATTGGACATATTTATGTTCAATTCGTGTTCGCTACAACGAGAAAGAGGAATTAACCACCGAAGTACGAAGATGAATTACAAAAGTAGTTGAGTTTAGTAAAGTATTTTATAGTCTGTGACTAAAACAAATCATTCAACATAACCTCACAATATACCTTTCGATATGTTTCCGATCACCTGTAAGCTACAGATTTATAGAAAGCATCGAGAATCGTAATTGCCCTGAAAACTTATGAAAAGTTACAGATTTGCTTACAGATGAAAGCAGAATACCGCCATTAGCATCGTGGGCTCCCCTACTATTTTTGACAGCGACACAAAACATGAACCGTGTGTGAACTGTCCAAATCAATGTTGCCAAAAAGATAATATTTGAAAAACCATTATATTCATCGAAATATTTAACATTTCACGAAATGAAACGAGTGAACTGAATCTTGGCATACAATCTTTTGGGTTATAGCATTCATCTTAACGACTTTTTCGGACTTTTTCTTGTCTGAATACGAAACCCCGTCAAATCACTACATATTCACGCCCATAAATCCGAATTCTTCAAGACCCACATTCATAAGCCATTAACCCCTGTATTATCTCCTTCATGCAGCAAAGAAACCCGTCGATAAACAGCATAAAACCCAGACTGACATCCTACGGACGTACAAGACTCCCTCTGACTCCTGATGCTTCCCGCCTCCACGGTTATTGGAAATTTCACTCTGACTCAATTTATATTCTATATTGCTAGTTAGTGAAGGGGAGCGTGAATTTCCGATGTCGAAACGCGATTTTGGCCGGATGATTAAAATTTCATTTCATCGCTGAACGGTGCTAATTCGTGACACTTTGATACGGTTGATATTGAAACGGATGCTGCAGCGTATCTGCGGTTGATGCTCGACATGGTTGTATCCCGGATAAACTGTAATCTTGTGTGATTCGGATATCGATGGCGAATTGTTTCATTCGTCGCTTTTAATTTGGGGTTTTGATCGTCATTTGCTGGCTCGGGGTGCGTTTATTTCACGTCATCTCGTCTTTCGCATACGTCAGTATGAATGAAAGCTACAAGGGAATTGGGCAATATTATTACTGATAGTCTAAGAGCTAGTGAACCCTCCAAGTAACGTTTTGTCTGTAAGGCTTGTAATTCTTATAGCGGTAGATCAATTCATGCTGAGGAAGGAAATCATCGCCTGCTACCCCTCACCCCTGCACGTCATCAAGATCTTTATCTTTGAAAGTGTTAGAAAAATTTGAAAAACTAACTTGCCCCTGTGAGCTTGAAACTGAGTTTTTCATTCATTGTGAAGTTAAAAAAAATTGACAGGCAATTCCGACGAGCAGAAGTACCTGCCAGGCGACTCGAAAAGGGTGTGAAATACGAAAAAAAAAGAACTTTTTTCTGTAAAGCTGAAATGTATATATGTGTTCGTCTGAGGGAATGAAAAAATAAGTTTAATTATTAATCTTCATCATCATCTGATTAGTTTTCATTAATTTCTTCATCATATAGTACAGTCGTTCCAAGCGTAGTACACTGTGTCCTAAATTGGTTGGGACTGCATTATATCTCAGCTATTATTGAAAATAGAGTCATGAGTTCTTCGCGACTCTGTGTCACTTTTTTGTAAAACTTTTAAATCTACAAACATTCCAACTACTTTTGTGTTTGGAATAGCTACAGGGCGAAAACGAAAATGTACACTTTTTGAAAATGTTATTATTTCTCGGGCCGTGTATGAGAAAGAAAAAAATTTAAACTTCTTATAATGATATTTTTACGTAGAAGTCAGTTGCGTAGCTTATCATTGTTTTCAAAGCATTGTTTTTGCGATTGAATCGGAATGAAATGAAATTTTTTATATGGAACACCCTGCTAATTTAACGAAAAATTGTATCACAACCTATCCTTTAATAAATTTCAGTTGAAAAAAATATCCCACGCATTTCGAAGAGCTATGTGACCTGAACCCATTAATTTTATCCTATTTTTAAACATAAACTCCGAATATCAACTGAAAAATGGTTTTTTGATACATGTGTGGAAGAATTCATGTCTCACTTGAACAAAAACAAACAGAAATATAAATTTTTCCGATGGTTGATGCTGAAATTTATTAAAGGTTAGGTTGTGATACATCGATGTATTCAGAAAAAAATGAGAAAATTCGACGTTAAAACATACGAGGTGTTCCATTCGAAACATTTCAAGTTTGTGCTATATCTCCAAAACATTCATCCGATAAAAATTTCGAGCTCTGCCACTGATTTCTACGTAAAAATATTATTATAAGCATTTTCATATTTTTTCTTTCTTATATAGAGCCCGATAAGTAATAACATCTTCAAATAATGGACATTTTTTCTCTGTATTCCAGAAACAAAAGAAGATGGAATATTTCTGTCTCGAAAACCCCATGACGCTATTCTCAATAATAGCTGAGATATAATGCAGTTCAACCAATTTAGGACACAGTGTACTACGCTTGAAACGACTGTTCTATATGATGAAGAAATTAATGAAAACATATCAGATGATGATGAAGACTAATAATAAAATTTATTTTTTCATTCCCTCAGATGAAAACATATATAAATTTCAGCCTTACAGAAAAAAGTTCATTTTTGTTCGTATTTTACAACCTTTTCGAGTCGCCTGATAGGTACTTGTGCTCGTCGAAATCGCCTGTCAATTTTTTTTTACTTCACAATGAACGAACAGAATCGTATGAAAGTTGCAAGCTTACAAGAACAAGTTTATTTTTTTATATTTTTTTTACACTTTCAAAGATATAGATCTTGATGACGTGCAGAGGTGAGGGGTGCCAGGAGATGATTTCCGTCCTCAGCATGATATGAACTACCGCTATAAGAATTTCTAGCCTTAGAGACAAAACGTTACTCGGAGGATTCATTAGCTCTCCTACCATGATCCTTCCACTAGAGTTTCTGGATTAGACCTTTTCAGGAGAAAATGGTCTATTATAAATCGTATTGAAACAAACAATGGCCGTTGAAAGTGTAATAGCATGCTTTTCGTATTTTCGTCGGTTAAGAGCCCTAGTTGTGAGAGTGGGGACGTTGTCCCATTCATAAATTTCGTTGAAAATCCCTCCATCATATACTTCTCGCAACAATTAAAGGAACAGAAAAATTTTCAACATTTTTCGGTATTTTTCAACAGGCTGTATCTCTGTGAAAAATGGTCGTATGAGTAATAGAAAAATCAACTTTTGAAGCTTGAAGACTCTAGTTTCTGAATTTACTGGTTAAACATTTTTTAGAGTACCGGCAGATATGCAATCCACGAATAAAGCACGAAGAAAATTTTTAAACATTTTTCGAAGTTTTATTTCTGCTTTATGCTCATAAAAAAATTTTTTAGCTCAGCCCGCATAGCCTGTTTATTCGGGTCTAATTTGTTTTTCATCACCCTCGGAAATGACCTTTTGTCTTCGAGATATCCCAGTTTGAATGCAAAAAGACCCTTTTTCACTCAACTGCCGATATCTCCGGAACTACTAGAAGCCTACCAAACCGAGAGCAGGTTTCTTTTTCTGCAAAAAATTTTCTACAAAAATCAATCATATTTAATAAAAAATTAATTTTTTTCACTTGTAACGGTAATGTGAAAAAAGAACAAGAAAATGCCATTTTGCCATTTGTTGTTTAACCGACTGTATCTTCGTCAATATTGCAGGAGAAGCTTAGCTTATTAGACAATTTTACAGCCTAATGTACCCCAAAGGTTCCCCTTAATCGGTAGATCGATCGGTGGAGCGGTTTTCCTAGACTAATCGATTGGAATTTTGAAAGAATCAAGGTTTTTGTTCCTTTAACTTGAGGTAATCATTTCGAAATTTATTGATTCAAGTTTTTTTTTCAGTTATTACTCAATTTTGTATTTTTTGAAAATAGAAAAAAAAAAAAAAAAAAATTTGTTTATTCCGAGAAAAGAATGGAAAGTTTGAATGAAAAACTTATTCCTCGTTTTTTGACGACTAGAATTTTATCGATTGGTTTATCGCTGGCATCAGCGTTACCCAAAGCATACCACTTACGCTTCTTTTGTGCTGAAGCATGTGTGTCCACGATTCTTCAGAAATGAGACCCTGTGGTTCGTCAGCTTCACAGTATTCGACGACCCAAAACTCAGTGTTTTGTGAGAAATTTAAAAAAAAAATGAAAGCCTGTGGTTCGTCAGCCCCACAGTATTCTATGCAAACGAAAAACTTCTATCGCTAATTTTTTTTGCAAGAAAAATTGTTCAAAATTTTCTGAAATTTGTAAAGACCTTTTTTTACGATTAGAAAAAAAATAGTTAAATTCTCTTCTGAAAATATCGGAAAAAAAATTTTCTTCCAGTGAAAATTTCTAATTCTTTCTCGATATTTTCAGAACATAAGTCCAGTTTTTTTTTCAATTTTTCTTATACTCTCCAAAACATTCAAAATTGAATACAAAGTGAAAAAAAATCAATAATTGATTATTGAAAAAAAGAGGTCAACTTTAAGGAACGAAAACCTTGTTCCCTTCATTTTTTTAAATTTCAATAAATCGGTCCAGGAAATCCGCTGAATCGATTGATCTACCGATTTGTAAGGGTCTTTGGGGTACATTAGGCTGTGAAATTGTCTAATTACCTCAGCTTCTCCTTCAATATTGACGAAGATACAGTCCGTTAACACAAAAATGGCAAAATGGCTTTTTCTTGGTCTTTTTTTACATACCAGTCACAGGTGAACAATTTCTTTTTAATTAAACATGAACGATTTTTGTAGGAATTTTTCTGCAGAAAAAGAAACCTGTCGGTTTGATGGGCCTCCAGTAGTTCCGGAGATATCAGCAGTTGAGTGGAAAAGGGTCCTTTTGCATTCAAAATGGGATATCTCGAAGACAAATGGTCATTTCCGAGGGTGGTGAAAAACAAATAGATCTGAATAAACAGGCTATGCAGGATTTGCATTGGTCTAGCTCAAAAACATTTTTCCATACGGGTAGAGCAAAAATAAAAATTTTAAAAATAATTAAAAAAAAAAAATTTGCGGATGATACAGCCCTTATTTCACACAACAAGTCGTTGGTGAACACTATTAACTGTCTACAGCAACTATTGGACAGCACAGTGACGTGGTTCAATACTTGGAGATTAGAAATGAACCCAGAGAAGTCGCAATCTTCAATCACAAGATTACACCGAACTCTCCAAAATTGAAGATAAGAAGAAAGAATATCGTCTCACAAAACTGCATAAAATATTTAGGTGTAAATCTAGACCACAAATTGAGCTTCAGAACAAATGCTCTTAACAACAAGCAAAAATGCATCACCAGAAGCAAGCATTTTCGCAGTCTGACCTTTAAAAACTCAGGAATCAGCATAAAAACAGCTGCACATATCTATAAGTCTATATGTCGGCCACTTTTGGAATACTGCCACCCAATATACCTGTCATCAAATAAAACCACCAAGAAAATTCTCCAGACCGCAGAAACCACCTCTCTCAGAGCCATCACCAAAATGCGACATCCAATGAATGAACTCTTCAACCCCTCCAACAAACTTCTGTACGAAAAAACAAATATCAAACCGATCGAACAACGCCTCAACGATCTGTCGACAAAATTTTCGCAGAAAGAAAAGAATATAAAAATCTTGAGAGAATTTTGCACTAACAGGACCGAGAATACAAGTCCACACAGAAAATATCCTCTGAATACCATATGGGAAATTATTCAAACTCTACAAAAATAGCTTAAAAGTTACTAATGTTTTTTTTTTTTTGTAAAATATTGTTGCTCACTTATTTGTCAAATAATTCTTTAAATAATCAATAATTTCTCTTTTGTTACCAGGCTGAAGGACCTCGGTCGATGGCCTTTTGGATCCTTTTCCAATAAAGAACGTTTATTATTATTATTATTTTAAAAAAAATTTTTCTTCGTGCTTCATTCGAGGATTGCATGGCTGTCGGTACTCTGAAAAATTATTAACCAGTAAATTCAGAAACTAGAGTCTTTAAGCTTCAAAAGTTGATTTTTCTATTTCTCATAAGACCATTTTTCACTGAGATACAGCCTGTTGAAAAACACCGAAAAATTTGAAAAATTTTCTTTTTCCTTTAATTGTTGCTAGAAGTGTATTTTAATACGACGCATCTAAGAACGCGATACCTGTCTTCATTTCCACGATTGCGACCGTTTTCACAGCTGCCGTACTAGTCTAAGATCCGAACCTACCTCGACCTTCACTGAGCTGATAATAGAATAGAACCTATTTCATAATAAACTTCAGATGTTAGATAATATATAAAAAATAGGTTGCCTAAAAAAATCCTGGACAGAGTATTTTTAATTATATTTTCAAAGGTATGTCGAAATGAGATAATTTCACCGGTGTGATAATAGGAAAAAAATTATATCAGCATAAGCGCTGTTTTATTGTGAACACGTTGATATAGGGTTGCCTGCAAAAAAATTGGACCTAATAGGGGTTGTCGAGGTTTGAAGGTTGCATTGTTGACGCGCCAGGTAATAATAAAGGACCGAACATCGCAGTCTTATCTGAATGTAAGACAGTGCAAATGCTCGGTACTTTTACTCAAAGAGTTACCCCTACTACATAGGTTCCTTCTATAGGCTATATTGAGAACAATACGGCGATATTCTGTTGTTAAGCTCTTATTGATGCCTGTGGAGGCCATACATTTTATTTATAGCCTTAAAATGCTTGAATTCTCTGGGAATATAATTTCGTTTTTTACTCGATTTTTCCTAACCACCCTGTATACGCTGCAGACCTACAGGCTAAAATTAAATTTAATTTCCAGCTTGAAATCATATCAATATAAATTTTCGTCATAAAATCTCATTTAGAATATATTTTTCTGCAATTTGAGTCATATTCCTTACTCATGTGGAGCAGTTCATATCATGTTGAGATCACTTTAATCATCTCTCAATAGCATTATACAGTATCGGATAAGGAAAATACATAAAAAAAACGATAAACTTTTGGTAGATTTCATTCAAAATCCGGTAGACTTTTGGTAGATTTCGAATTGATCTTAGGTAGATTTCCCAAATGAAAGGTGGTAACATTGATAATGCCGTACTGTTTTCAATATGGTCTATGGAGGGTAGTAGGGATACCTCTTCTCTCCATAGTAGGTATACATACGTACCGAGCATTCGCACTGGTTTACATTCAGATACGACTGCGATGTTCGGTCCTTTATTATTACCTAGCGCGACAACAATCCAACCTTCAAACCTCGGCAACCCCTATTAGGTCCAAGTTTTTTGCAGGCAACCCTATATCATCGTGTTCACAATAAAACAGCGCTTATGCTGATATAATTTTTTTTCTATTATCACACCGGTGAAATTATCTCATTTTGACATACCTTTGAAAAAATAATTAAAAATACCCTGTCCAGGATTTTTTTAGGCAACCTATTTTTTGTATATTATCTAACATCTGAAGTTTATTATGAAATAGGTTCTATTCTATTATCAGCTCGGTGAAGGTCGAGGTAGGTTCGGATCTTCTACTATACCGAACATATTGAAACTCAATATCGATACGCATATTGCCGCGTCTGGAACGGTACCACATCGGCGGAAATTCGCCCACGCAGAAGCAATTACCGGATTCAATCGAACGATTCGCTATTCCCGAATTGAAAAGTTTCGGAACGCCGTGTTGCGAATGCACGGTTTAGCGGGAGTGAGGCATTGCCGAGAGGGGGAGGAAACTGCTGTCAAGTGCACTAATCTATCCGGTAACTATGTTGTAGTTTTCGGGCGGAAATCTGAACAGGAATTGGATCTGGAATATGGCGAAATCGTGGGAGTTTAGAGCATTTCTGTAATACAGAACGCTTCAATTTTACCTACTAATAGACTCATTTTTAACAATATGAATAATTGTTGTCAGAAACAATGACAAATTCAACAGCGTGGGTATTATGAAAATATTTTCAATACCACCGTGTGTGGATGACTTTAGTGACCTCTGCATTTTTCTGAAAGTTTCTGTAGGGTTTTCCCACCCAGTTTCTGAAACAAGAGTCAATTAGAAAATTTAATAAAAGCCCCCTGTGTATGACTAGTGCACTAATTTATCAGGGACTACATCTTTTCAAAAAATTGTTAACCGGTGTGAAAACAGCCGAACAAGATAGCAGAATATGACCTTGACAATGTCGTACGCCACTGTACAATTGGGCGGATTTGATGCAAAAAGAAATGAACTCTTGTCTACGAATGTGGAAACTTATGTGATGACAAGTCATTTGAATTGTTGTTGATTAGATTCAAAAGCCGTAGCAGAAGAAATTTCATTGAAGGCATCCACTTACACCTCTTGGGGGTGGAGTGGAACACCTGTCAAATGAAAAATTTCGATTTACCGGAAACTGTACATACAATCGATTTCAAATTTGGTATGGACTTTCGGTAGCAATAGCAGAAAAAAATTGCATAACCCGCATCCACTACACCTCTTGGGGGTAAATGGAGGACACTTGTTCAATGAAAAATTCCGATTTCTCGGAAACTGTACATACAATCGATTTAAAATCCATACCAAATTTGAAATCGATTGTATGTACAGTTTCCGAGAAATCGAAATTTTTCATTGGACAGGTGTCCTCCCTCCACCACAAAGAAATTTTTTCTGCTAGGGCTTTTGAATCTAATCAACAACAATTCAAATGACTTGTCATCACATAAGTTTCCACATTCGTAGACAAGAGTTCATTTCTTTTTGCATCAAATCCGCCCAATTGTACAGTGGCGTACGACATTGTCAAGGTCATATTCTGCTATCTCGTTCGGCTGTTTTCACATCGGTAAATTGTTACCTACAATGAAAAAGGAAACTTGGCTACATTCAAAATAGTAATCATTAAAATGAATACCATTTTCAATTCATAGGCTAACAGATTTTTTATCATGAAAAGAGAAACAACACTTCGAACTTTTGAACTTCGTAACGTATAAAAATTCGAAGTGTTAATCCTTTTATCAAGAGGCAACCATTTTTTGAAAGAATTTGACCCCTGACAAATTAGTGCACATGTTTTACTCAGATGCCTTTCTTTTATCATTTGAAAAAATTCCGATTGATTTTTTGTGAATGACAGAAGAAACCCTGAAAAACCTTATTATCAATGTTGAGATCAATTATGTATATGAAGGAAAAGACTGAAGTCAAAATTTTCGATGAAGTATAAGTATTCGTAAAGAACGAAAATCAGTTTTTTGTCCAGGAATAACAGATTCTTATGATAAGGTCCAAATGATATTTCTTCATATATAGGGTGAAAATTTAATTTTGATTTCGTTTTTTGAATAAATTTTGCAGCTGTAAATTCGAAGGTCTTAACTATGGAACTTTTAGGAGCCTTCAGAACGAACGAGAATATGCTATCTTCATATATCGAAAATAGTGGGACTGTGGTGGTGATTAATGAGTCAAAGAGGAAAAATTATAGAGAGAGCCATCTGCAGCATCTGCTACGGTTCTTAGAGTGTCGATGATGCCAGCTATAGCGTTAAGAACGGAATGTTCTTAAGGAAACTGCAGCCTCATCGACGAATTGCGAACAAGATATTTCTTTTGCCATTTTTATTTGTTGCATGAACAAATAAATGAAACATATTGTCCCAAGGAATAGTTATTTATGATATGAGTGTTGAAAGTGACGTTCCAACACAAATACCGCACAATGTTTTTTGTACAATAAAATGTTTGATAATTAAATGGGCGAATTTGCAATGACAATAAACTTCAATATTCAAATAATCAAAAGGTTGTGTTGAATGACAAGTGTTGCCAACCTTATGATAACTAACAAATGAAAAAAGACGCTGTCATTTGAATTTCGTTTCTGTCCAACTTTCGTCTTGGGTTTTTTACTGCTGAATCTGTTTGTCGAGAGTCCAATTATGAATAAAAGTGACGATTTGGTTGTTCCTCTGGATATTGAAGAGTCTGCAAGAAGGGCAAATCTGGAACTCCTACCTAAAAAATCTGTTCAGCAGTACGATATTGCATAAAACAATTTTCTGGCCTGGTGTAATTTGAAAATGTAGAAGGAAACTTCAATGAAACTGTTTTCCTGGCATACTTAGAATAAAAATAAAAAATATGGGTATGATCAACATCATCATCCAAAATTGTACCTTCGGTTCCTACAAGTACTGATGGTGCTAAGGAATCTATAATAATAATGTGTTGCGAAGCTCCCTAACGTCACAGGGCATTAATGTTAGTAATTGTTCTAGTTTTACGATAAATATTAATGTTCATAAGTAATGATTGTTAAATATCGATAATAAAAATTTGCAATTGCTGAATTTTTTTCATCTGATTTCATGATAAGAAAATGGAGTGCTTAAAATATTTTTAACACGCTTTCACGTAAACAATCAATTTTAACATTGTTTGCTGTCATTGAAAGTGTCACTTTTAATGGCAGTTGTACAAAAACTATTAAATGACATTATATATATGGAAAATAAAGGTGTGTTATGAAGTGTGGTATCAAAAGCGATAAAACTCAATGTCGTTTCAATCAGCAGAAAATATTTTGTAAATGACCACTCTACAATCCGTACATTTCGAATGATCTTTCAAAAACATAACTTCACCGGTGAATGATGACTAGTGATGACTCATTGTTTACCATTGAAATGGAATAAAGTCGATTAATTTCACCAGAGGTTTGACGTTTCAGTGAACACAGATGATTTTGTCGAAACTCTTTATTATTATTGACATTTTTGAAATAGCAGATCAGTTGACTTTCATTAAGAAAGACGTGGACAAATCATAGTATTCTATTTGCACATAAATACTATTATCCAATTGGATTGATTGCGATACGAGCCGTAAGGCTAGTGTCGCAATCTTAACCCTAGTGTATAGTAGTAATTATTATTTGCTCTTTTAAAAAAAAAAAAAATTCTTTGCCTTCACGGAGGCCACATCGAGAACATTTTTGAAACATAGATGAATTAAAAATAGTAATCATCGAAATGAATACCATTTTCAATTCCCAGGCTCAGAGATCTTTTATCATGAGGTTGGAGAAATGATATTAGATTTTGTCACTGAGATGAGAGATATACCGGTTTCGGCCTTGTTGGGCCTCATCAGTATCCCGCACATCTCAGAACAAAATCATTCTTTTTCTTAAAAAAACATCTGGCTTCACAGTCACAAAAAGAATTGGGCGTTTTCCATCACTTTGAGAAAGTAGCAAGCGGGCCCCGAATAGAGCCACTGCTAACATCTCATTCAGTGAAAGAGGAAGTACAGATTTCCTTTTTTGCATTTGATTGGAGATGTGAAACTTCATTTTGACGCAATTGGATATCACCACCTTAGTACCTTGTAATATTTTACTCATTACTACACAACCAATTGCTTCAAATTCTGAAGTTTTTTATGAAGATTTTGTCCTGAGATGTGCGGGATACTGATGAGGCCCAACAAGGCCGAAACCGGTATATCTCTCATCTCAGTGACAAAATCTAATATCATTTCTCATGATAAAAGATCTCTGAGCCTGGGAATTGAAAATGGTATTCATTTCGATGATTACTATTTTGAATTCATCTATGTTTCAAAAATATTATTTGCTCATCGAATATTATACTATTATCCATCTCCCTGAATTTTATTGTACAGGTGAAACAGGAGATGACTGTCACATCCCTGCAGTCACCTCGTGTCCCACCTTTATACCCCATAATCTCCAGTCCGTGGAAGCCTAAGAATGCCACGGACAAGCCGTAATTCAAATACCTCTCATTCATTTTTGCGCAGGGGCCAGACAAGGGCGAGGTTCCCACGTAGGGGCTCTTCCTCTTGCGACGTAGGGACGTGCTAACATGATTTGCCGCTCCTGGCAACATTAATGCACATTCTTAAGGTCTTCTTGGCCCCTCCAAAGGGGCGAAAGGGGGGCCAGGGGGGCCATTCCACGCGTTCCCTGCCCCGAATGTCGTGCCCGAGAATGTCGGGTCATTTATACGGCTTAAAAGGGACGGACATTTTTGTTTCGGCGCTGGAAGGTCCGTGATGAACGTGCAGAATGTCGCGCGTTATTAGGCCGGAGCGGAGGGGTGAGGCATGACATTTGGGAGTGAAGAAACGGGAAGGACATGTCGGCAGGGTGACGATTCGAGGAGTGTTTTTGGGGCGTCTTGGCGTCTAACACTTGTCTTGGCTCGGTATGTGTGAGGTGTGGAGGTGGGTGGAACGCTTTAGTTTTTAGTAATTGAGGTTTTTTCGGTATTTCTGTTTCGAAAATTATATGAGGTAGATCGAAGGTTTATTGGTGATTGTTACGAAGAATCAACATTGTTTTCACAAATATTACTTAATAATGAATGAAGAGTTGAACTCATACATTGAGTATTTGTTTATTCAGATATGAAGTTTGTACATACTTCTTTATTCAACATAAAAACATTAGTTTATTTCTTTGTATGAAGAACACTCCTTGTGATAGCGTCCTCTTAACCTCAGTTCTGAACACTTTCATTGACTCGATTTTCGTGAAAACACCATTAGTGAAAACCGTTTCGACATATCATTTTATTTTTTAATTTTGATATATAACTTTTTCATTTACGAATATACCTGAAAACGATTAAAACTTTCCAGAAGCGCTTTTTCACCGGAAATAAGAAACCAGACCTCATCTGCATCTACGCCTATGGTGACGTCTCGCAGCGCCACGCCCACTCCTGCAAGTGCAGCTCTATGATCAGCTGATTGACTGCTCGCGTCAAATTGACCTACCTCTATGCACTTAATAGCTGACAGATCAACTCATGCTCATTAATCTGATCAATTGATCGTTCTCTTTTGTAATCCAGCTTCATAGGCATGAATAGATCTCCCCCTGTGCTACTCTTGTAAATTAGAATTTTCAAAAAGTCACCTCGCCTAATAACTGATCATCTCGTTTGTTTCTTTGAATACCTAATCAAAAAGATGAGTGAATTCTCAGAATCCTCGATTATTGCATATTCCATGTTATTCTCCTGCTTTTTAGATCTCTATTACATTAAACTAATGTATTTGACTCCTCTAAGATATATTTTTTGGTATATTTTTGCAGTTTTCATAGATGTTTCAGATATCTCTAGTTTCCTCACAAAAAAATGATTATTTGCTCCAAAAATGAACATTCTCTGAGATAATAAATACTGATTTGTTATATTCTCATGTGCATCTCATTATCCTTATCTATTCATCTCATTTCTCAACTATTCACTTCTCATAACACTTGCTAATTATTGTTATCGAGTTTTAGATGAATGAAAATCCTCAAACGCAAAGGTGAATCATGAAATCAGTCTTCTCTCTTAATAAAACCAAGTGAACTTCTCTGAAGTATCTGAACGATCAAGTAGCTCAATTATTGAACCTGATTGACAGTCTCAGTCCCTGTTTCACCTTGAGCGGTCTTCTCAAATATTGATAAAACCATTGGTATGATCTCCTCATTGTATATGGAAAATTCTCAATTTCATTCATCTGAGGCACTTAGCAAGTTAGATCTCAAGCCTTCTACCTTCTCGAAACCAACAGGTTGGTGGTTTTTAATTCATACATAGAACTCTCAAGATACAATCCTCATAATTGTCAATTGTAGCCTCTAGTTTTTGAAGATAAAAAAAGATGGGAACATCTCAACGCAATTACATTTCGTGAGTTGTAGATTGTTTTGTCTTACGGAAAACTACCTACTTAGTAGTTGCCGAAAGAACACTCCTTCAGTAATTCGATGAAAAAACTTTAATTCAATCTCGAACGATTGTCATGATGTGGATTAAGATCTTTAGTTTAACATCGAAAATCTTGTGGAAGATTTCGAAAGTCACCCTCATAAAAATACTACGGACAAACCCATCATGAGGGCATTATAGGAATATAAAAGCAAGGGAAAAGGTCGAAATTGCCCGCACCCTACACGTTATCACCTTAGCTCATGTTGCCCTGTTTGTAATAGGGACGGACACAAAATTGAAAAACAGGGAAAACCACTCAGAAATCCCGAGTAAATACGGAGCAGAACGGCAATACCCCCTACTCATTTCTTCGACGGTGAATGAAAGCAAGAATTTCACGTTTTGAGGTGCCGAACAAGTAGAAACGTGACTTTTCACATAGGACGTTTCGATTTGCCGAATGTATATTCAATCTGGCGTTTTTCTGGAAATCCGATATTGAATGAATATTCATTTTTTAAGTACTCTATTGACTTTCACGTGAATTTATATATTGAAAGCAGATTTCTTCTTTTTTCTATCTTATTCAGGGCCCGAGAGAAAATAACATCCCCAGAAGTTCACATTTTTCGTCTCTATTTCAGAAACAAAATAGAATTGGAATAGTTATCTTTGTTAATTTGAAAGTTTAACAGAAAAATAATAGCTGGGATACAATAATGTACTCTAACAAGAAAAACTTCCCACAAACACAGAGTAAATGTGAGGAGATCAACTGCATTTTTTTCATTTTCTCTCACCTAGATCTATTTATGAAGACAATCTGTTATATATTAGCTCAATTCGTCGATATTTCTGCAAATAACTTTAAATGGTTCCTTCGATTCCCTCAAAACATATAGAAAATGTCATATACATTTACAATGTACCCAAATATCTGCAGTAATAAATTTAAATGAGCCAACTCAAACTGAACAAAATTATACATAAATAAATTATAATTCTCCCTCTGTTTTTGAAAGACAATGCAACAAATTTTCGGATGCTTTATTGCTCTTGAATATCGAATCATTCTTAAGAATATCATTGGTATTTAAAAATAACTTGAAATATGCTTGAACCATGTAAGGATGATTGGTTATATTTTACTCAATAGCTATCGCAGTAAATATTGTTCGTACAAAAACGTTTGAATGGGCGAATTTGAAGTACTTTTATGGCCATTCAGAATTCAGTACTAAGAAATTCATGAAGGCATCGAAAAGCTGAATATTTGGTGTGAACTATTGATTTTTAAATGATACACCCTGTATTTTATCTTTTTAATCGGTAGAGTTCTTTCTTTTGATTTCAAATATATATACTTTATTGAGGTTAATTTCAGCCGTTTCTGAAGAATATAGATAGTTTCTTCTAAATTTAAGGCAGCTGTGAAATGTCACACGATAACTATCTGATTTCTTTATATGAAAGGAAACGTGGATGAAATAACATATACTTATTTATATATTAGCCAAAAGTTTAATTAAGTGTGCAAATGACCCTTATATACGTCAACACACAGTCGATATCTTTCAATTTATTTTTCAAGGGTTTTCCTCACCATTTATGGAATATATTGAGGTGTTCAATTATTTCTTCCTCTTTTCTGAAATCAATCTCTTTCATATTTCGCGGAGGGGGTCATATACACTTTATATTTCAAATATCCCCATGAAAAGTGTCCAAGGAGGTTAAGTAGGGACTATCAGGAGGCCATAGAATAAAACTTCGATATGAAGAAATCATCTCGAGTGGTCTTACACAACTGCCTTAGATTAAGACGAAAATACCTTTATTTTCCAAACACTGCCGAAATTAACCTCAATGAAGTTAATATATTTCAAATCAGAAGAAAGAGCTCTACCGATTAGAAAAATAAAATACAGGGTGTACCATTCAAAAAGGAATAATTCACAAAAAATTGTGAATGCCAATGAAATATACTTCAAATTTGCCCATTCAAACATTTTTGCACGGACAATATCAACTGACATAGCCCTTGAGTGGAAAATAAACAATTACCCTGAACATGACTGTATATCTGATGAAAAAAAATGAAACCATATGTTAATTTACTTGTTTTTCCGTTTGTGTTGGTTATCTCAATTCATAAATTGTTATTATGGATGAAATTCCTTGAAAGAATTTTGTAACTAATATTGTTTCAGAAAATGATAGAAACTTCAATAGAACTCCAGAACTTCTTCGCCAATTTTCCTTTCAGAATTACTGGAACTTTTCCACCACTATTCCATCATCACCTAGGTTTGTCGAGAAAAAAAATCTAACGGAATCCAAGTTTTCCCGCCATAATTCTCCTTATTCTTCATTCGGTTCCGGAAAAAGGGATTTTCCGACGGGAAATCGTCGAATTGCGTTCGCCTCCCTCATCCCCCCACAAAATTAGCCTCATGTCTCTCTCCCGCGACTTTTCCGAGGTCGAGTAGGAGAAAATTTGATTTTTATTCATCGGAAGTAGAGGGTGATTTCGGAGATGAAGTCACTTTAACAATTTGACTGCTGGAACCTATTCGATTCCCGGATCGCGTCTGGTCCTCCCCACCGGATATTATTTGTAGCGGATGATTAGATAGGGACATGGCTTAAAATTGGAAGGAATCGACAGGTTGAATATCTGAATTAAAAAAAATTGGTCCCCCGAAATTTCTAGATATCAAATCTAAATAGGTACCTAAATAATATGAAGGGAGCGAGGAGCGATGTCATTGCATTAGGATAGTTTTAAAATGTAAGAAAATTCAAACTCAAAGATTGCCCGGCGCCTCCACCAATTTGTTACCTGGTCATTTTTCGAAGATTTTTGTTGAAGAAAAAAATTCAAATTTGAAGCACCGATGTTCCGCATATTTCTCGAAACTTTTCGAGATCAAGTTGAAACAGAAATATGAAGTTTTTAGATCTAATCTGCAACTCCTCGAAAATCAATTCAATATACGCAGGATAGCATTTTAAACAATATTTCATGGTTCTAATCCTATTAGGATGGAGCTATCATAAATCTTTGTTCTAATGATAATTACATAAATGGAATGCTTCATAATCAGTCTGTAATGGATCTTGTTCACTTTTTGCATGAATGAAAAATTCATTTTTGCACGATAGAACGAATTTTGTTACCGCGTTTGTTGCTAGATCGGCAGATCATTTTTACTTACTGGTTGCTAAGGTAAACAGAACGGTAAGTGAATCACTCACCGTTCCGCGAACGATAAGTGAAAATGACTGAATATTCGTTGAAATAATGAAATAACGCAAACAATTTGAATTCATTATCTCGATCGATGACTAAGAATGTTCTCTGAATGTTGGTTTTTGTGTTGGGAATTTTCACGATTAAAAATGATTTCCGATCTTCTATGTCCCTGACCCTCATGTTGTACAACTCTTCTCTTCTACACGCCCCTGAAATACCTAATATCATCCCCACCTGAAAGGACATAATTAGTTTATAAAGCACTATTATATTAATAAAAGCATATCTTTATTATTAAGAACATATCATCTGGTGGTTCTTTCAAGAATTTATTCATTTCATCTCTTGTAAAAACAGCAGATTTTTTTGATTTGTAACCAATAGATTTTGAGGAATGCTATAAACGTGGCAGATCTGGATTTGTCAATACCGTCGTTCATAAATATTGTGCTTTTCAGCATTGAATATTCCGCCTGAAGACTTCCAGGCGATCTCAGCTTTCCTAATCTTTGAACAAATTTTTCATTGATTTGACTGCCCTTAGTCCTTGAAAGAATTGTATGTACTCCCGTAGCGGATTTTAGATTTCTCAGGAATAACTGAAGAACAGCCGATTTCCCAGGCTGTTTGAATTTCATTATCTTCCGAAGATTCTATATCGCTCATTTTTCATCGCTAGTAAATTCAATTGATTATTGTCACTTTGACAATCTACTAAGTTTTCACCACCAAGACAACGCCTTATATTATATTATATTCCTACACAGCATTGATAAAGCTACGAATAATTGAATTTGTGAGATAATTATTTTGTACATTGAGTAAAAAATTATGTCTTTCGTACAAAAAACGCTATTAGTATCTCGATCGGTAAAATGCCCTTACCGTTCTCTTTACTTAATATAATATTCTTTCATTATTGAAAAAGTATTGAGTAAATAACGATTATACCGATATAGAAACTATTCCAATCTTAGCAATGAATTCCTTCATAAGTGTGTTGTTATGTAATTTTGAGAAAGAAACGAAGCAGCACTTTTTGAAATATTTGCTTTTTCTACTTACCAATATCTGAAGATCCACCCCATGTTCCTTGCTGGGCTTGACGCGCCAATTTGCTGATAGCATCTACGTAGAGACGAGATGCTGCAGCAGCTCCTGAAATAAAAAAAAATTATGAGATTATCTATTCGGGAAAAACAATTTTGATCATTATTTGGTAGCAACCTTCAAATTTCAAAAAAATGTTATGTTTCAACTTTGGTCATTATCTCCGTTTCCGTCTGTGCTTGGATGTTGAAATGAAAACATCATAGAGACCATTTTTTTATAACAATCCAGTAGTGTACTATGTTTTTCTCTATTTCAGTATTATAATGACTTCATCAAAGTATTGTAATAAGGGCTGTATTGATCTCATTACAGCATTGTTTTCAGTTATATTTTCTGTTTTTAGGTTGATTCCTATCAATTTTCAAATCACATCAATTAAAACTGCGTAATCTGTCAAATTTTGTAAGTCACACCAACTGCCAAGATACAATACAATGGTCACTATGATGTTGAATCTGAATTTTTATTTGAATTTCGAGAGTATTTCACTGAAATAAGGAAAATTACGTCTAAAACTCTTGTCGGAAGGCAATTTCTACATTTATAGACTTTGTGACTGCGGCAAAGTCTATATTGGTACAAAAAAAACGGAGTATCAATACGAGAATTAAGGAGCACGAACGATGTTGTCGACTGAATCAGACAAAAAATTCCGCACTAGCGGAACATGCTCTAACAGATGGACACAACATAGATTTCTCAAAGGCGGAGACTATTTCCAATATCAAAAGTTACTATCCCAGGCTGAACATGAAAGTTATTAAAATTTATAAACACAAAAACAACATAAACAGAAAAAGAGAGCCCCCTTTTTTACATAGCGCTTGGTTACCGACCTTAGAAAAAACAAAATTCAAGCCGATACGAAGCGGGAGCGATGGACTAGTCAACATCGCGCACGTAAACTCACCACCATTTCCCGTCATTAACCGGGGTGTAGATAACACTTTCGGTTCGAACATATCAGTGTGAGAAATTCAGCGTTTTAGGAACAACCTTAGACCAAGAATCCTCTGAAGATGCCTACCGCAGTTGTAGACGAAATTATTAGTAATGGATCACGGCCAGTAAGCCCAGAAGACTCTTTCAAAATCGATATTTACTTGGTTACATAATTTATCCTAACTCTGTATACTAAGGTCCATGTATTTAACTGTTGTTCCTGATTTATATAAATACTTTGAAGTTGCAGTATTCATCTGATGAACAGCCACATTCTATGGTTTCACAAAGCAATTCAAGTATGCTGATGATACCAGCTTTTTGTGCATTTCACACAATTTTCAAGCGGCAATTTCTGTCTTGACCTATGTGTTAGATGAGGTCATGGAGTGGTGTGGAGTTCATAAACTAAGGGTTAATATGAAAAAAACTAGTTGCTGGACATTCGAATTTGACCGTTCAAGGAAAGTTTATCCATCAAGTATTAACTATAATGACGTGGATATCCAATGTACCGAACCAGTAAAATTTTTGGGTGTTATTGTAGACCAACATCTAAAATGGCATTCTCATATTGTTTATATTCGAAAAATGCTCCATTCAGTGATCTACACATTCATGATTCTGAGAGATCAGCTAGATGTTGATGTACTAAAAACACTTTATTTTGCCAATTTCCAGTCAATATTATCGTATGGTATTATAGTTTGGGGAAGTTCATCTCAGATTTGTGATATCTTTGTGGCCCAGAAATGGGCTTTACGAGTAATTTTTAGATTACCTTTTAGGAAAAGTTGTCGTGGATTATTTAAACAGCATAATATCATGACAATTTACAGTTTATATATATATATACTGGATACTGATGTTTATGCATAAGAGAAGTCACTATTTTTCGACTTTTAGAAATATTAACAACACAAGAAGGGTTTCTCCCTACATTTATCCTAATCACAAGTCAACAGCCAGGGAAAAGAGTGTTCTTTATGCTGCGATACGATTTTTCAATGCACTCCCTAGAGATTTACAACAAATAGATAGTTTTCAACTATTTAAGAAAAGTATTGGCAGATTTCTAATAACATGTGAACCTTATACTATTGAGGAGTTTTTGGAATTTTGTAAAAAGCATTGAATATATTACTATAAGTTATTTATTATTTTTTAATTGACATGTTCTCACTTTCTGTTTCTTTGTGATGTATGATTGTTGAGGCTAATAAACTACTATTACTATTACTATAAACTACTATTATAACAAATATAAATGAAACATTGATACTAGAAGAACTTCAAATTCCTCCCCAAATTTACCGCTTCCTTCCACTCCCTGACTAGAAAAACGACCCGAATCTCGATAAAAAACTACCCAACAATAACTTTCCCCCTCCTCTTAGAGGTGTCTGATACTTCCTCGGCGCGATGATAGATGGCGCCCAGTAATAACGGCCATTTGTAACTTTCGTGTTTCATGAGCCCATGAATCACTGACAACACCCCATTCAATTTCATTTGTTAAACCGGCGCGGGCTCCTTGATACTGCGGATTATTTCGGCGTCCTGCCGCGTCGCGACGACAGCAGGACCTCGGACCTGTTGTTCGTTCTATTAACTCGGGGCGATGAAGAATGCCGCCTTTCTTCGCTCTCTCGCCGTCGCTCGGCGTTGATTGGGTCATCCGGAATCCGGAGCGGAGGACCAAGTCGTCGTTTTTGAGAGATCGACGGTATTTTTTCTCTGTGGCTCGGTATCTGTTCACCGAAATATTCTTGGGGATTTCGAGTTGATTTAATCGCGATAACTTGGTGAAATCTGCTCTGATGTTTCTATAAAGAGAGCGTTTTGCCTTGGACCTCATTTCGAGTCGAAAGAGTTTCTAAAGGGTTCATTGTAGAATCTAATCACCTACGTCTCATAATGATGAAATAAAAAAATTTTTCAGGAAAATAATTTTCAAGGCTGTTCTCTATAAGCAATAGTGTTCATGTTCAGAAAATCGACGCACACCTCAATTTATCAATGAGAATAATTACTGGAACCATCCGATCTACACCTATCCAATGGCTACCAGTGCTATCAAATATAGTTCCCCCCCATATTGGAAGACAGTCTGCAACTTGGAATTATTGGAATAAATTCAATTCATTTCCGGATTCTTTTCCGATACTATCCTACGTTCCAGAAAATAGAATTCCAAGACTGAAATCCCGTAAATCCATTTGGTCGAATAACTTCCTGAATTCGAATTTCAGCTACAAAGAAATCTGGAAATCCGAATGGGATGCATGTACCTTATCTGATAAAGATCTAATATTTGATCCATCGAATAAAGTTCCTGGTTTTAACCTTTCCAGGAGAATATGGTCCCTTCTTAATCGAATAAGAACAGGTCATGTACGTACCAATAGCATGCTTTTAAGTGAAATTCAGTTGATAGTCCTAACTGTGATTGTGGTGAATCAGAGGAAATAGTTTAACACCTAATTAATAATTGTTTCAAGATGGTATTAGAGCCATACACAATGTATCAAATTCATTTTTACAATGGGTTGAAAATTTCAGATCAATTTGGTGAAGTAGAAATCGTATTCTCTTGCTGTTCTGTCTTTTTTTATTTTCAGGTAAGAGTTTATGTTTGGAGTCCTTCCGCCGAAGAGCCGTTCCGATAATCTTGATGTCCTTCAATAAAAAATATTCAGATACAACAATTTTATTTAATTTTTTTACGGAGAGACAGGTTTTTTCGGCTGAGGTTTTTTCCCCTGGCTCCATAGTATCGTATGATACTAGTGATGATAGTATCGTATATTACTATAGTATCATACGAAGAATGTTATGATACCCCGTTCTTTTTTTTACCTCAGCTTAGGTACTTTTTGTTTCAACATTTATTGTATTATTTTAGCTCTCTCATTCAAAAGAATATATATATGTATATAAGTAATACTTACTATTTTTATATGGAAAAAAAATATATTTCATTTTTTCAATAATATATAATCGGAGACTTCTTGATAAAATGACGAAAAGAAAAAACGACCTGAAGCGATTCCACATTCCAATTTTATCGTTCTCCGTACCACTGTAATTGTTGCTGGCGATGCTCAACCGTAAAAAGTAACACAAGATGGGGTCGGTGATGCTCTCGGTAATGCTGCAGTCCAAAAGACTTTTTACGGCTGTAAACCGTCCGGACAGTTACAGGATGGCCTTATTCTCCTGAGCACTCATCAGCCAAATATTGAGAACATGATTTTCTTATGACCTTATCATTCGATCAAAACTCATAACTTGGTGGTCGAAGTTTCAACAGCTCCTCGCCATATCCAGAAGGTTTGCAGTGCAAAATGCAGCTATCCAATTCAACACGAAGCTATGACTTCAGGGAATCTCCCATCCCGAGCAATGTTTGTTTGGGTATAATAGAAAATAACGGAAAACTGCCAACGTAGAAAAAACGAGAGTACAGCTTCCTCGACTTCCGATGCCAAATGACCGCCATAAACATGGGCAGAATGGGCAGGATCTAGACACGGTCGACGTTAGTTGTCCATAATAAGTGCATATTATGAGCCATGCGACGCCAAGAATATGGTTTAACCGGGCTCAGATGCAATTTGTTGATGCAGGGAAATTCTTCCGCGAATTGAGACTGGATGCAGTTATGCAGGGGCAGAGAGAGCATCATTGATGGCCCTTGCACCGTTTTCTGTTCATGACAGACACTCTTGAAACATGCTTCAGTTTTGGGTCAGCTGTATTTAACAACTTTCATATTAGAGAGGTACTTGTAAAAAACTGGTGAATCTTGCGTCGTTTTCTCTTGCATTGAAATTTTAAGATTGATGCATCTCATTGCAGAGCAGAATAGCGAAAGAAGAATACATTGATACAGCAATCAATCTCGTTAGCAGTTGCTGAGTAGTTTGTTTTGTCAAGAAATATCACTGAAAATTTGTAGAATCATAATATACTACTATATTCCCCATGCCTTGGAAAGCCAAAATATATGTGACCTCTGTAAAGGCAATAAATTTTCCGATAAAATGGGGTAACTTTGAACCGCGGGTAAACTTTGAACAAAAAATTAATTTTGTTATATCGACTCATGGTGAAAAAACCATTTGATTTAGCGACATCTGGTTTTCACTACTCAATTCGTAGCACATTCAAGAATGACACGACAGCATTTACATGAAAATAAGTTCAGAGGGTTAGCAATCCTGACATGTTACTTCCAACATAAAATATCCACGTTCGATATGGTCTGCAAACTTTTGTTGCTGTAACCGTAAGTATTTGCACTACATGCTAGCAAAATATATCTGCTACAACAATACATTATCCTAGCAACAGTATAGCAAAGGAATATATTGTTCTAGGAATATTGTTCTATTTATACTTTTAGAGAACAACGTGCTTAGTCATCGTTTTCGGGGTAACTTTGAACGTGTTCAATGAAGCTCAAGGTTTGAAACTAACTCGGTTTTTTATTGTAGAAAATACTCCGCTCTTACAAAATAAAACATTGTGCAGTAAAATATGCCACTTATAGTTCAGGTTCAGAAATCTCAGAGAAAGCTCCCGGTGAAATAAATTGAGAAAAAAAAAATTTCTCTGCGTGAGTTTTCCTGGCAATAGGTACCCGACGAGGGAATTATACCGATCACCGAATTATTCACAGCTCAGCAAGACCCCAAGGTAGGCAGAAAAGGATGGAGCCCTCTTGTTCAGTGCAAATCATATTCGCCCATATCTGAGAAGTTGGGACTAGATAGTTCAGACCTATTTATTGTTTTCTGATACCTATTTTTTCTATCATTACAAAATATCAGTTTATTCCAGTTTATACCAACTTTATTTTTCAGGAAAACTTTGGTTTTTTGATTCATTTTTTGTGATAATGAATTCCTGATACTATTTCGAAAAAAAACTATACTAAGTATATTATGTACATATTTCTCTTCCACATAAATTTTTTCAAGTATTTTTAGTATTGAGGTGTTCAAAGAAACTCTCTCAGGGAGGTTGAATCGAAATCGCGTGGTTTCTTCATAGTCGTTCAAAGTATCCCCGATCGTAGGGTAACTTTGAACACCCAAAATTTAATAAAAAAAAAGGTTATTGATCATTTTGAAATCTAATTTTTTGTCAGCAGCAAGCTCTAACTGATGCCTGGAATATATATTTTTTTGAGATTTTTCATTCGCTTCCTTACCGAAGATACATAGCTTTGAAAGAAAAAATCGTTCAGAGTTAGCCCATTTCACGGTATTTATTTGTTTTTATTCATTATTTTCCATTTATTCTTTTTCTCGAAGAGTACCTGTATATCGATCTTTTTGCATTTCCCCAATCCCCTCCAATGAGTTATTCAATTGGAATGATATGAGCGATTTAAACGCTCGGGCAAGTCCGGCTCACCTTTACATAATGCTCCATTCTTTCAGTTATTTATGCACCTAGAAGCCGAGAGAGCAGGAGCATTCATACACAATACAAATTGCAATTACGCCGGTTCTCCAGAAGAAAAACCGCATTCACGTATTAATTCTGCGGTATAACTGCATAATGGAAATTAGATTCCGAATAGAATTATACATGGCCGCCTATTATGTGCGCAGATTAGCTCGGTTTCGTGTTTCGGATCTCTTTTTCACTTATGCGCTTTGGAGGATCTCTGGAGCCCTCGAACCGAGGCAGTAATGAGGGCCCCTGAATTATTCATTGAGCCCTTTCTTGCAATGTGCAGGTGGGTTACGTCCAGATTTGTTTTCCAAGTTGCATGAACAAGGTGGATTTCGAAATAGGAACATATGAAGTCAGGATAACATTTCTCTTGTGGTAACCTTATAGATTTTGTCGATGTAGGGGAAGGGGAGTTATGTTTCGATCATCTGTGATTTCAGCAAGGCATTTTTGGACTGTTTTGACTCTTATACATATGTACAGGGTGATTAACTTATCTTGGTAACCCCAATTTTCTCGAGAACGTCCGAATATTTTTTCATCCTGTGAATGGCGTTTTGAACAAGTCAATGTCGACTTGATATGCACATAGAAATCTGCAGAACAAATTAGGACGCCAGGCGTCGCGGCGCTATCAACAATTTTTTCCAGGGACATACCTTTTTTATCACGTTTTTCGAAAGATAATTACATTCTGAACTTTTTTTTCGAATACAATATTTATTAATTTCTAACAGTCAGCGATCTGCAGCGTGTTTTATGTTAATTCTATTCCATTCATTTTTTTTTGTATTGTGGTAGTATGCCTTTATTTGGAGACATAGATATGATTTTGTGCCTTAAATTCAAGAAGTCAATGTGCTTCTTCACAAAAAAAATATGTCACAACGCTGCCTGCCATTGTGAAGAGATATTCAGATCAAGAATTCGAAAATAAATGGATAGGAACCAATGGACACATCAGGTATCGCCAGAACTAAAGCTCATGGATTACTTTATGAGGGGTACCCTCAAAAATATGGTATACGAAACTGATTCTAATAACTTGGACCATTTGAAAATAAAGATAAGAAACGCATGGGCCCAAGTAAACCCTTATATTCTGACCAAAGTAACTAATAATGAAATAGGGAAATGATATAACTTATGTATGGATCATAATGGCCGGTATATAGAACATATGATTCGAAATGTTTCGTTTGTTATTAAAAAAAATTTTCATTGTTATAAGATTTTTAATGAAGATATTAAAAGAGAAATAGTTTGTTACAGAACCTCCTTCAATTTACGAAACAAAATCATATCTAGGTCATCTTGCCATTATGATCAATACATAAGTTATATCATTGCCCAATATCATTATAAGTTACTTCGGTCAAAATATAAGGGTGCATTTATTTCAGAATTTTTGATCACAATTTTTCTTCACAATGACAGCATTGTAACATGGTCCCCATCTTGCTGTATTCACATATTTAATCTCATTTGAAGAGGCAGATTGTTAAGAAAACTAGCCCTCTTGAATTCAATGCACAAAATCATATCTATGTCTACAAATAAAGGAATAGTACCACAATACAGAAAAAAATGAATGGAATAGAATTAACATAAAACACGCTTAAGATCGCTGACGGTTAAAAATTAATAAAAATTGTATTCGAAAAAAAAGTTCAGAATGTAATTATCTTTCGAATAACATGATAAAAAAGGTGTGTCCCTGGACAAAAAATTTTTGATAGCGCCGCGACGCCTGACGTCTTTATTTATTCCGCAGATTTTTTTGCGCATCTCAAGTCGACATTGACTTGTTCAAAACGCCATTCACAGAAAGAAAAAATAATCGGACGTTTTCGGGAAAATTGGAGTTACCAAGATAAGTGAATCACCCTGTATATCATTATATTTTTGCATGCACGATCAATTAACATTTGCTCGAAGGATGTCATGAATAATGTTATGAACAATTCTTAATGCACTACAACTATGGTAAAACATAGATAGTACAGAACGGAGTAAAGGATTAAAATGTCGAGAAAAAACCTAAAGGGTTTTCATGTAAACTTTGTTACTCAAATATTTTGGTCACCTCTCTCAAATGCCGTATGATGGTTTCGATGGAAACTTGGACTGCATTTTGAAGAGTATTCCGTAGCATTCTACACGTAGATGTAGGCTTTCTTCTCGCCGAAACGGTGATGAAACGATCCTGAGCAGGTGTTGGTTTTCGTCGCCCACCAAGCCTTGGTCTTTCTAACACGGATCATGTCACCCTGAACCTATTTCAAAGTCGAGATTTGAAACTTTGGTTGACTTGGAGCCTTTCCGCTAAAACAACCTCAGTTAGGCCACCCTGTAGCATTCCGTTAGCCCTATTAGCCTCAGCGTTTGTTAATTAACATCTTGACATTTTCAGAAAACTCGTTTCAAATCGAAGCCTTTGATAAACTGACTGACTCCATTTCAAAATAAGAACATTCATGAAGCATATGAAAAGAACCAAACTTAAGAAAAAGGGCGACCAGATTGACGAAATGTGTCATACTGATTTTTATCAGATCAATTCAAGTTGTTTTTGAGTTTCAAATGATTTTACAGCAATTTTCTCAAAGATAACATACTCCTCAAAACGATTGAATACGATATCCCTAACTCTTATGGAGCAGTATATTTTATCACACTATGACATAACATATCTTGACCATATACCTTTATATCTATGAAGTGCTTATTCATATGTATAAAAACCATGCACAACTATAATACAAGAAACAACATTTGCTACCCGAATCATAGATTACCTGTTACAGAAAAACATCCCAATTACGTTTGTATTAGATTTTTTAACTATCTTCCTGAGAACCTGAAGAGATGCAATGACTTGGGAACTTTCAAAAAGAGTAATAAAGAATTCTTAATTCAACTGGAACCATATTCGGCTGAAGATTTTCATGATAGATAGGATATAGCTACATGTATTTCTCCTTTTTTTGTGACCTTTTTTTGTCTTCATTTAATGTATGTATGTATGTTAAATTCCTTAAGAAATAAAGTATTACTATTATTATTATTAACATAAGGGGTCATATCTGATACATATCGAATTTCTTTCTAGTAAATAATCGTGCCTTTTAGCGTGACTTCCTCAACCCAAGAACTTCCGTCCATCAGTGTTCCCCATCCCAAAATCGACCTCTATTCCCCCCCATATTTCAAAATCAATTCGGTCCTTTCCTGTCAACCCACTTTCCAAGGATACGTGCCCTGATATACCTTTCCCCGATAAGGAACTTTTCCATTCTCTCCGCCTCCACCGCGTAACAGACTCCGATATCATTTCAGTCCATTTGGCGGAGGCTTGCCTTTCTAATATTGCAGTAATAACGTTTTCCGTTAGAAAGTGATATCCCCCTTGATTTATAGGCTAGCGTGACTGCGCGAAACGGCCTATAAAATGAAATATGGGCGACTAGAACGAGGCAAGAGACAATACAATACCGTCTGCGAAGTTACAATCGCGGGAATTCGGATCGGGTCACTTTATTTGAGGTTGTTGAGGTGAATTCGAGGGTAGGTAATATATGTATGAACAAGCAATAAAGGAAAACGAAATAGTCTCCCGAATATAATATAGAAATAACCGAACCAATCCACATAGAAAAATTATAGTTTGAAAAACAAGCTTCAATAACAAATCAAACTGAAAAGCAAAATAGTTATTTACGACATAAGTGTTAAAAGTGACGTCTTATTTTGTAAGTGAAGAAGTTTGTGAAATGAGCGGAGCGAATCGAACTATTTCATGAACAAAATATAAAATCCCTTTTAACACAAATACCATACACAACTGCCCTATTCTGTTAATGAAATGGGCGAATGTGCAAAGATAATGAACTTCAAAATGCATATGAATATTCAAATAATCAAAAGGTTGTTTTAAATGGCAAACGTTGCCAACGTTGTGATTACTCAAAAATGAGAAAAGACGCTGTCATTTGAATTTCGTTCCTGTCCAATTTTCGTCTTGGGTTTTTAACTACTTAATATGTTTGTCGAGAGTCGAATTATTAATAAAAGTGACGATTTGGTTGTTCCTCTGGATATTGAAGAGTCTGCAAGAAGAGCAAATCTGGAACTCCTAACTAAAAAATCTGTTCAGCAATACGATATTGCATATAACAACTTCCTAGCCTGGTGTAAATTGAAAAATGTAGAAGGGACCTTCAGTGAAACTGTTTTCCTGGTATACTAAGAGAAAAAATAAAAAATATGGAGTTCATCAACTTTGTGGAGCGAATTTTCGATGATAAAGTCAAGCGCCCTTGTTAAAATGGTGCGGATGTTAGTAAATATTTTGAGGTGATAGCATATTTAAAACGAAATGATGAAGGATATCGTCCCAAAAAATCGAAAATTCTCACTCGTGAACAAGTTGATGAGTTTATAAAGGAGGCACCAGATGAGAAAAACTTGATGGTTAGGGTTGCAACTACACTGAGTAAAAAAATTAACGCACATTCTGAAAATCTCAATTTTAATGAAAGTTAACTCTACATTGGCCTTATAAATTATTTTTTATGTTCTCTCGGAAAGGTTTTGAACGAAACAAGACACATTGAATGGAAGAAAAATTCATGATTTCACCGAATCTTATGTAAAAGAAGAGAAATGAACAATTTTCAGAATACTGAAATGCTGATAAATGATTTAATACTTGGTATTTCCACCCTTACGTTAATGACAGCTCGGCAACCACGGTTCATACTCAAAATGAGTGATCTTAAAAAGTTTCGACCTAATCCTTCCCAGATTTCTCCGAGTTGGATTCCTCATCAAGCCAAATCTGCCCAATCGGTTTGAGATCTGAACTTCTTGCTGGCCATTCCATTCGAGAGATTTCAACCTCTTCAAGGTACTCCTGAACGATGCTTGCACGATGAAGTCTGGCATTATCGGCCATAAAAATGAAATTTTTACCAATGTATGGGGCAAATGGCACTACATGTTCTTCAAGAGTGTTCTTTATATACTTATCAGCATTCAAAGCCCCATTATCAACGACCACTAGGTCTGTGCGAGCAGTCAAAGATATTACACCCCATACCATAATCGATCCTCCTTCGAAACCAGTAGTATTCAGGAAATTGCACTGAGCATATCTTTCATGTGGACGTCTGTATACAAGGGAACGTCGATCACAATGGTGGAGGCAGAAACTAGACTCATCTGTGAAGAGGACTCTTTCCCAATGGATATGCTCTCACGCAAAATCCAAACGCGCCCTTCGATGGGCTGGGGTAAGAGCTGGGCCTCTTGCCGCGACACGAAGTCTAAATCATATTCTCTGAGGCGATTTCTTATTGTCTGAGTGCTAATTTGCACCCCATGAGTTTGCTCAAGCTGATTTTGAAAGAGGCGAGCGGTTGCAAACCGTTGTCTCAACGAAGAATCTCTCAAGTAACGTTCTTGAAAGGCAGTTGTACACGTGGTCTACCCTGTCCTGGTCTTCGGACATCCATACTTGTCTCCCTGAATCGCTGCAACATTCTGGACACACTTATCTAGTGTAGAAAATCAAACGAAAGAGAAACTATTGATCACTAGAATTGATCGAGAACAACTGATTTTTAATGGAGCCAATACATTCAAAATCTGATAATATCATCTTTTTTTATTCCTGCTGGGACAAAACATATGTATTGAAGAAAAACGTTGAAAGTGGATAACATATGCATGCATAATTCTGATAAAAATAATTATCATTGTGAACACCTTCAGTTGTAGAATAAATTCGAGATTTCCATAATAAGCGTAAATTTTTTTGCGCAGTGTATTATAGAAATAACCGAACCAATCCACATAGAAAAATTATAGTTTGAGAAACAAGCTTCAATAACAAATCGAAAAGTGAAAAATAATTATTAATTTTTGAGAGTGTGTTCCACAAGACTAGACAATGATGATTTGATAATTTGGAAAGTTGCTCATTTCAAAAATGAATGAAATTTAGGACGAAATGATGTTACGATAGATATGACCAAGATTTGTTTTTTAGTTTTGTTTTTATATCTTGAATCTAGCAAGAAAATCCTTGATTTGGTCAATGTATTTTTCCTCATTTTTCATCAATGAATTTGAATATTTTTTTTCATTTCCAAACCTACAAACTTACCCAACATTAGTTTTTCAAACTCATGGGGCTCATTGAAAATCTCATGAACATTATATTATATTATATATTATTAACCCACAGATATATCATGTTCTTTCAATCATTCAACCATTGCTAAAAAGAATTCATGTTGCTGAAGAAAAGGAGCCACTCTAATTGAATTTAAACTCGCACCAACGCAAAAGAAATCATTCGGGGAGGTAGGGGCCCCACTCCACTCACCCTCCCGAAAAAGCCGATAGTGTAAAAAAAGGGAGCGTGGCTGCTTAAAATGCTACGCCGTTTCGTCTTTTTCCTTTTTCTAAGACCCGCACTTTGTTTACTTGTCAGGCGAAATTAAATTCATCAGTCAAATGATGTCGGATGATTGTTTAATCGATGGATGAAAGAAATTGGTTGAGGGGGAATAGATGGGTTTTTTGTGAGAGCAGGGGTGGCCTAGATCTCGAACTTCTGAACTTGGGGTACAACCTTAAGATGATTAATAAAAAATTTCAGGCATGAATAAAAGAAAGACCACTACGAAAACAATAGGTACAAACCATCAAAGAACCAATAACAAAGAATCAGAAGCCAATTCTAGACTAGAGAATTATGTAGATTTATTAAGTGCTCTTGATTTTCATCCTTAAATAAATTTCAATTGTTGAAAAGTAAATCTTCGGGGAAGTATATTCTCTGCAAAAAGTACGACAATGTTATTCAACAGTGCGCTTCTCAATCATGAATTCAAATATAATTGTCTACAAGAGTTAGAGATATCTTATTCAATCGTTTTGAAGAGTATGTAATCTTCGAGAAAATCGTTGTAAAATGAATTAAAATTCAATAATATCTCGAATCGATCCAATGAAAATCAGTATGAGACATTTCATCGATCTGGTCGCCTTTTTTCTGAAGTTTGGTTCTTTGCATATGCTTCATGAATGTTCTTATTCTGAAATGGAGTCAGTTTATCAACGGCTTCGATTTGAAACGAGTGTTCCGAAAATGTCAAGACGTAAATTAACAATCACTGAGGCTAATAGTGCTATCGGAATGCTACAGGGTGGCCTCACTCAGGTTGTTGAAGCGGAAAGGATCCAAGTCAGCTAGAGTGTGATATCTCGATTTTGGAATAGGTTCAGGGAGACAGGTTCAGTGTTGGAAAGGCCAAGGCTTGGTGGGCGACGAAAAACAACACATTCTCAGGATCGTTTCATCACCGTTTCGTCAAGAAGAAAGCCTACAACTGCGTGTAGAATGCTACGGAATACTCTCCAAAATGCAGATGGGGTCTAAGTTTCCTTCGTAACCATCAGACGACGTTTGAGAGAATAAATCTAGATTCAAGACGTCCATTAAGAAGAGTTCCATTAACACGTGACCCTAAGCGTCAAAGACTAGAACGAGCAAGGCAACATACCAGTACAGAGATTCGTGCAAAGGTCTTTTCAAGAAGATGAATGTTATGACAGTGTACGGGTTGTATATTTATGAATGTTTGGTGTTTCTTTTCAAACATCGAGAGATGTTCGGGAGAGAGTATCAGCATGAGTATAATACAAGAAGGCTAGATGTCAACTATCCACTGCATAAATTAATAATAACCGAGGATGGACCATATTATATGTGCATCAAATTATTCAATAAGTTGCCGAGCGTTTGTAGATCGTTAAGTTTGATTAAATTCAAGAATATTACTAAAAAAATGTTGATAGGTTCAGAACCCTATTCTTTGAATGATTTTTTGAGTTGTAGTGAACTACACATACACTTATGTGATCTGTAAGTTTTTTGTTTTGTTTTTTGACGTCATTTCATTTCAACTCTTGTACCCCCATTTAGGGATGATCTGAAATAAAGAAGCTTATTATTATTATTATCAATTGGAACGATCAATGGCGTAGTGTTTTTTCACTGATGAATCCAGATATGGACGATTTTCGAATTCTCGAAGAAAAAGGGTATCGAAAATCCCACATATACTCTGTAATCGTCGCTATGTCCAAGAAGTCCATCCATTCCGAGGGGGTAGTGTTATGGTATGGACCGGGATATGTTTCAACGGGCGCACAGATTCACAGATTTGTCATGGGAATATGACCGCCTTACACTATAGGGAGCATGTCATTTACGATGTTTTGCCAACTTTTCACCCTGCTATTGGTGAAACTTTTCAATTTCTAGACGATAACGCTAGACCTCACTGTGCAGCCATAGTTGAGAATGCGCGCGAGTAGCTTGGTATTCCACATTTACCAATACCTCCGCACTCACCAGATTTGCATTGCATAGAACATGCATGGGATATTCTCCAAAGAAGATCAGATTATCATCAACCTACCCCAGAATCCTTAAATTATCTGAGAGAGCTTCTGCCCCGTTTATGGAACCAAATTCTTAAAGAAATCTTCTATAACTTCGAGTGTAGTATGCAAAGAAGATGTCAAGATGTTAGAGATGCCCGTGAAGGCCATTGTATTGATAATCTTAAAATGCTTGTATTCTCTGGGATTAAAATTTCTTTATTTTACTCGATTTTTCTTGACCACCCTGAATACGCTGCAGACCTACAGGCTAATATTAATTTTATTTTCTGTAACTTGAAATCATATTGATATGAATTTTCATCACAAAGTTGCATTCAAACTATATTTTTTTGCAATTAAGTCAATATCCCTCATTTATGTGGAGCAGTTTATATAAAACGATTCGACCAAGTTTTCACTGCATAAACGAAGATCCAGAATTGATTTTGTATTTTTTTTTACATGTTACTGAAAGCATGTTTCCATTTTAATGTTTTCAAAAATTTTTTTTTAGTATTTATCATTTATTTTTTTTTACTGTGACACACACATGGCTGGATTCATTCGAAACATTCTGTCGCCTCAGACTGAATTTCAACCAAGAAGACTATTC
This sequence comes from Hippodamia convergens, assembly GCA_038502775.1. NCBI lineage: Eukaryota > Metazoa > Arthropoda > Insecta > Coleoptera > Coccinellidae > Hippodamia > Hippodamia convergens. The sequence continues at coordinate 24,568,344 of CM076608.1, forward strand.
ACGAATAATTGTAGCAATTTTCCACATAGTTGATCTTAAGATCCTTCCCTGTAGAAAACTGCGTCCTGTTTTCATTATTCTCGCGCCATACAGCCTCTCAGAGCGAAGAAGCTTTCTACTCGACGTCTTTTTCTGCTCGTCCTCCCTCAATTCGGATTCAAATCCTGATGAGGATCGATACGTCAGATATTTGCATAAAACGCTGCATTGTTCGGATGGATCTACTTTATTACGACAGCAGCTCAGCGAGAGTTTCATATGTATCCACTTTGTAGAACCCTATCCTTTGAAGATCCAGGTTCATTCATCCCGAAAAAGGGGCTGTTTTGATTCTTTTTTTTGATCGGGTTGAAAATATTGGACCACTATATCAATAATGAGAGACAGATAAATAAATCTTAATATATAAAACTCAGCCGGCCATATTGTTGGTTACACCATTCATAACTCAAGATTGAAAGAACTGTTTGATATGAAAGTTTTTTTTTGGATTCTTCTACGGTGGGGTTAACATAAAATGCATTAAAACTATGAAAAATTTGATGAAATTGAAAAAAAGTAGTAAATAATTTTCCTTCTTGCGAATAAGGCCAGTAGATGTCGCTGAGGTTCATAGCGTTTTCGTGTAAGTATTATATTTGATATAAATTCGGTGAACTACATTTGATAATAATATTAACGCATCTGAGTCCATGTGTAATCACACCTTTCTTCCTTCCGAACACTAACAAACATTTTATGACGAAAAAACTAAAAATGTGGTTCATCATAAGGTATAACAATGATACAATTTTTGAAATAATAATGAGGTACCGCTTAACCCAAATAGATTGAGCTATGATTTCAGAACCACCTGATAGCAAAATTTTCTTCTGCACATAATTCAATAGTTTTCTGTAACTTAAAGAACAATAATGTTGCTTATGCGCCCACTAATTTCTTATTCGTATTTCCATGCACCAAACAAAGCAATAATATATTCACCATGAGAACCCAATAGATTGAGCTATGATTTCAGAACCACCTGATAGCAAAATTTTCTTCTGCACATAATTCAATAGTTTTCTGTAACTTAAAGAACAATAATGTTGCTTATGCGCCCACTAATTTCTTATTCGTATTTCCATGCACCAAAGAAAACAATAATATATTCACCATGAGAAAAAAAATATCATTGACCAACCAAAACTCATGCAACATTAGAATATATGAGTTAGAATCATATTTCGACAAGGACAAAAATTGTATTTCCCACTTCTTGCACACTGCTTGGTTTTTCAGAAATAGTAACAAACTAGACTAGCTATCATCGCAACAAGATTGCTGGAAACTAATAGAAAAACAACGAAAACAGGACCATCTAAGCAATCAAAGAGTTTACACCAATCTTCAAGATAGGTCACAGTAGACCATCTGATTGTTTACCAGAATAAAATTAAAAAATTGTGAAGTGTGACATAAAAACGAATATTTTATAAGTATTAAATATAAAATAGCATAACATCCGAAAAATTGCTTCTATAATCACGACATATTATAATTCAATGTTCATTTTTCATAGAATGAATTTTAGTAGCTCAAAAACCTACCGTTACTTTAAAATAACACCACAAACTTTAACTTTTCGTGAAAAATAAGTACACATCAAGATGAAAAATATGAAAAGGCTCCATTTGAACCATAATCTGACACAATTCTCATTGAATTCTCATGAAAGAAAAAAAAATCAGGTCTATTTGGGTTAAATAAAGTGAAGTCTTTTCATGGAAATAACAATGTACATACCTACCTATTTCAATGAAATGAAATTTTTTATATATTTTGTACATTAATTTTGTCTTATTTACCTCCTACTTGAAAAAGTACCAGTTTTGTTGATACAACTTTATGAATCTCTGAAGCGAAACAAAATTCGCCGGGCCAGCTAGTAATGAATAATTAAATAGAAAATTGAAATAACTGCGAATGGAAGTTGATCCATAATCAGTTTATAATATACTATAATTATTTTCAATAAATGTAAACAGAATTATTTTTTTTTTAGTTTAATTGTTCTTATCTTTCGGAGAGAATCTGATCTGTCAATAATTGACACGCATTAGGACATTCTAGGCCAGAAGTCAAATGTATAATGCGTTTTTGTAAAGTTAAAATTCTATCGAAATCGATTGAAGTTGTTTGAGACCACCAGATTCATTATTCTAAGATAATAACCTCTTCGCTCTATTTTGTTCTGCTCAGACTATCACAAAATCAATATGCATCGTACACAGATGAGAGATATTGAAAATTCCCAAGGAATACTCATTTACTCACGAGCTCGAAAAACTGGTATTCACCGTTCATTCTTCTGCTTTGATCTTTGGTTCTGGGGGAAAATAATATGAAAATTGATTCGCTTGGGGAGACCTGCTTGGCGTCTTTTGCTATCGGCAAAGTTTTCCATGTTCTAGTCATTTCATGCAGAGTGGAGAGGAATTCAATACATATTGGTCCAATATTCTAGGGGTCTGACGTTAGAACTAATATTTTGTCAATCTTTAATGCTTCGGAAAAAATAGGTAGACTATAATGAAACTTATCTGATATTTCATCCATGATTATTCAGTCATTTTCTGAAAGGTGACGGTAGTTCATATAGTTGAATTGGAAGGACAGATAGATTTTTCAGTTCATATTTTAATTTACAGAACCAAAATACTTGAACAAATAGATTTTCTACAATTTACATTTATAGAATATGTGGTATACTACGTGTGCGGAGGTGAAAATATTTTATTTGTTTCTCATTTGTGAACGTCAGTTTCCAAAAACACAATATTAATCAAGAAAGTTTATTTCATCAAGTCACTAACTTGAAAAAATGACAGTTAACTTGCAAAATGTTTACAAGTTAGTAGTATTATTTATATAAGAAAATTTTGTTTTATCGTCATATATGTTGAAAATTATGGTACTATTGTTATGTCCAGTAAAACAGATTTTTGATGATGAAAGAGTTGATACTGATGATGATGAACCATCTGTTGACTCAGAAACTGCTGAACTCGAGGACTGCAGAACATTTGTACTCTCCTTCCTACCAAATAATTTGCTAGACATTTCGATTTTTCTGTTGACCGAATCATCGACATAACTCATCGCAATTTCGGTGCTCTTCCAACCTCCTGTACGCTTTAGTGCTAAAATATCCCCACCCGAATCCGCAACCATAGTGGCTCCAGTTGTGCGAAAAGAGTGGGCGGTGTATAATTCTGGGTCTTTTAACTTTTAAACCTAAAAATTTAGCTATTTGCTTTGGAACACCACCAATAGTGTGCTGGCCAGCAGTAAGGGAAATGCACTTTCCATGTCGGTATGTCAAAAAAAATCTTAGGCTTTCTGTTCCAGGAGGCCGTAGAGACATATTTTCTGTATATCATGCAGGGCTTGAAGCTGCAGCCATCGACAACATCCAAAAATCCCAAATATTGTTACAATGACAATTCTCGTAATATGTCTCAGTTTTTGCTCCTGAAAAATATTTTTTTTTCTTGTGTTATAACATGTTTGGTTTATCTATGGGAGATGATTGCCTTTCATTGGGGTCCCGTAGCGGTCTTCAAACATCTGAAGTGCCGAAAAATCATCACCTGGAAGGTCGTATCTGGTTTGAAAAAACCCCTCACGACCAGAGAGCAACAATTTGTGGATTTTGAATTTGAATATCGAAGGAATTTCGAAAGGAAAGTGTGATTACGTCTCCAAATTAGCTGATGAACATGGTATCAAAGAGATTCTTCTGCAAGAAACCCACACGGCAACAGAAAAAAAATCCTTGTGAAAGAGGACAGTTGAAAAGTTATGTATTAATTGATTTTTTACAAGTTTAGCTTGTTATGTTGGAAAATTATCAATTTCGTAACTTTCAACAGATTCGGAAAGAGAAAATTGATGGAATTTTTTTCATATCTTTCAAATTTTGTGACATTTCTGTCATAAATATTTATAAACCTCCGAACATTATTTGGCCAAGAAATCTTAATGTTGATGTTTTTTAAAGTAGCAAATGCATTTCCAAAATGCATTCGATTTATTCTGAATAATCGGTTTCTTTTCTGCTTTTGTCTTTTTTCATTTCAGATTAAGAAATACGAGTCGTTTTGGGAAGAATCTGTGTATCCGAGCCCATCGACGGATAACATGAAGATGATCACACTGATGTCTTTCAAGATTTTCCTGATATTTGATATTTTATGTTATTTTGTTTACGGGGAGGCAGGTTTTTTCGGCTGAGGTTTTTTCCCCTGGCTGTATAGTATCGTATGATACTAGTGTTGATAGTATCGTATGATTCTATAGTATCATACAAAGAATGTTATGATACCCCGTTCTTTTTTTACCTCAGCTTAGGTACTTTTTGTTTCAACATTTAATGTATTATTTTAGCTCTCTTTTTCATAAGAATATATATATTGTTACAATTTTCGCCAGCAACCACTGGTCATCAGGAGCATGTGAAAGAAATTGTTCAGCCTCTTCTTTACTTAATACCTTGGCCTTTTTTGGCGTATAACGCTCATTTTTTCGTTTCTAAAACGCTATTACCTTTTGAAATCTGCAAATGACAACTGAACGTCATATTTTTCAATAAATTTTTCAAGGAGAACAAACCTGCGAACAGGGGCATTTTCTTTCATTTCCAAGCAGCTTTTCAGCATGGACCATTTTGCCCATTAAGTATTAGGGCTGAATCTAGCTGATTCAGAGATTTTTTTGGAATTTATCTAACCTTTCTACAAATGAGAAACAAATGAAATATAAAACAATTCAAGCAAGGTGACGTTTTACTGGCTCAAGGAGGTAACTGACGAGCCGCAGGCATCAGTAAAAACCCTCTTACCTTGCTAGTAATGTTATATACTATAATTTTGTTGCAGCTGAGAGATAAGAAACTAAATCTCTTCTACAAAATGGTGAGTTAGTTTTTTCCACAAAGGCAACATTTGATCTTGAAAAAATTTAAACACACTTTTACCCTTTCACTTTCTTTCTCTTCGCATTTTGTCCACGCTGGAAGATTCGAGATTTCCCGATACAACGGAGTCTTCATTAAAAAAATCGCATCTGTTGTCCGTTTTCATCGGCCGAAATTGCCTCCTAGATTTATGCGTCCGGCGAAAAATTAATTTGGTGCGTTCCCCGACGAAACAACAGACCCAATTGCCTCCGAACATAATTCGATATTCTATGGTTGTGTTGGACCGTGCTCTCGCCTGTTATGCGAAGGCGTTAACCAGCGGCATTTAATTTGAATATCATTTGGCAATTATGCAAATTTCACGGTGCACGCGCTATATGTTTGTGAGGTCCGCCGTAGTGCATAACAACACGATTCTCCAGGGTTTTTCAATGTTAGAATATAGAATTGAAAAAAGTCAAGAGAGATTTTTCATGTTCATTGCTTGAAAAGCTCAAACTGCCATTGGAAACACAGTCTTTAGGTACCATTTTCGATGAAGAGTATCAAGGTCATTATGCTTTCCTTCACTACAGAATATTTTCTGTTCTAATGTTGAATTTAGAACCAATTCTTCCGGAGTCCAGGAATATCACAAATCAAATTTGATTTGTTGTTCTTGACGTTTTTTTATTGCTACCTATTTCGAGATTTTTTTCTCTGAATTTTATATGGGTTTTTCTATGAAATTTGCTGGGTACTGATTATCTACAGTTCATTTCGAATTTTTGTTAATTCATCGATCAATTTTGTATCCACCATTTGAAGTGTGTTTTGGACTGAAATATTAGGAAAAAAATTTTCAACATCAAAACTCACTAGAATGTCAGTCGCATCATGATAAGAAAGAAAGTGTTTTTGTCATTTCAAAGAACTGTCTGAGTTATCGGTTTGTTATTTCAAACATTGTGATAAAAATTCAGCAGTATGTGACAAGCTGATCTAATAGAACTAACAATTGGTCTTAATGGAATGAGAGATTAATGTACAGGGTACAGGGTGGACAAAAATTGGTGATACATGAACTACAATTTTTAAATCCAACGAGATGGAAAAAAAAATGAATGACTCACAATGCCATCAACTGCGTTACTCCATCTTTTTTTGTTTTCGAGTTAATGGCGAAAATTAAAATTTGGGTGATTTCAACTTTGGTCATTATCTCCCGTTTCTGTTTCTGCTAGAATGTTGAGATTAACAGTTATTTATGATATGAGTGTTAAAAGTGACGTTTCATTTTGTGAGTGAAAAAGTTTGTAAAATGAATTGAACAATTTCACGAAAAAAATAAAATCACTTTTGACACAAATACCATACAATGTTTTTTGTACAACTGCCCTGTTTTGATAATGAAGTGGGCGAATTTGCAATGACGATAAACTTCAAAATCAGCACCTCAGAGGTAAAGTGTGTTAAGTCACATTTTTTCAGACACGAACTATCTACAATATTGGATTCACATTAGTAAATTCTAGCTAGTGGAATACATTTTTGACTCCCTAGGTATATCAAGTCGTCAAATAATGGCATTAAACATTCTTTGAAACAATATTCGAACTGAAAAATCTCTCTTTTGTCTAATTTTGATATTGTGACTTAACACACTTTACCTCTGGGGTGCTGAAATGCATTTTAATATTCAAATAATCGAAAGGTTGTTGTGAATGGCAAACGTTGCCAACGTTATGATTACTAACAAATGAGAAAAGACACTGTCATTTGAATTACGTTCCTGTCCAATTTTAGTCTTGGGTTTTTAACTGCTTAATATGTTTGTCGAGAGAATTATTAATAAAAGTGACGATTTGGTTGTTCCTCTGGATATTGAAGAGTCTGCAAGAAGAGCAAATCTGGAACTCCTACCTAAAAAATCTGTTCAGAAGTACGATATTGCATATGACAATTTCCTGACCTGGTGTGAATTGAAAGACGTAGGAGAAAATTAGATAGATTGAAAATGAAGTAGCAGGGCAGTTCGGAGAAATACAAAGGATTGAAAGGCTTGATGAAGAGAACTGGGTATACGGCATCAAGCTGCTTCTTGATGATATGTATTGTAGATTGCATATTGTTAAGTCCAGAATATACAAAAAAAATACAGAAGGGAACTTCAGTGAAACTGTTTTCCTGGCATACTTAGAAGAAAAATCAAAAATATGGATTTCATCAACTTCGTGTAGCAAATATTCAATAATAAAGTCAAGCGCCCTTGTTAAAAATGGTGTGAATGTTAGTGAAAATTTCAGGGTAATTACATATTTTAAACAAAAAAGTGAAGGATATGGTCTCAAAAAATCGAAAATTCTCACTCGTGAACAAGTCGAAAAGTTTATAAAGGAGGCACCAGATGAGAAATACTTGATATGGTTAAACTGTTTTCGGATTATTTGGAGCCTGTTGGCGTGAAGAATTGTGTAATTTATCAGTGAAATACATCGAAATAACAAATATATCATTGGTTATACAACTTCCAAATACAAAATCGGAAGTCAGTCGTTCTTTCAATATTATTGGGAAGTATCTAGACTATTTTTTCCTGAAATACATGAATAATAATTGCACTGCCAATTGCAGTTGGTATTAATACATTTGAAAAAATTCTATCTATTGTTGCCGAATTCCTCAAACTGCCAGAACCAAAGCAATATACAGGACACTGTTTTCGTAGATCCTTCGCTTCATTGCTAGCAGAATTTTTTCTTATGGAAACAATAGTTCATCATGTATTTTCATGAATCGAATTGCAAAATTTTCGCAATGATGTGTCACTGGAAAACAAAAGAAGGAATGCAGTTGGTAGCATTATCAGTTTCCCTGAAAAAGACGACCGTAATGTGCCATTGATTTTCCTTCATCTCTTTCGTTAAAAATTTGTTGTTCAGGTATAAATAATTTTGCTCACGCCATACATAACATGTATTTCGGATGAACCATAAATATAAATATGAGGATATGCTAAACGAAGGCTATTATACGCAGAATTTCATAATAAACCCTTGCACAAACTGTAGCTAAAACTTTTTTTTTCCGTAATGAGTTTCACATCGACAAAATCTACATATAAATATAGTTATGAAACAACTATGCTTAAAATCCATGCTAATAATTTCTTAGTATTCATAATCTCCCCACCCATATTTTGAGCAAGTTATCTTGTAGTTCTCGTAAGTTTGCGTGCTTGTTCTAGGAGCACGTTATATTACATACACGTTGATAACGATAATAAACCGAATAACGAACTCTCACAGAAGTTTGGAGGGAAATAAATTCCAATTCAGAAAGCGAGCCGGCTGTAGTCCCTAGAGCTGGAAAGATACCTAGACGTCTTAATTATACTAATCTTGAAAGTGACTGGAATGTAATGCAACATGCGAGCGGCTGATTACTAAGTCTACAAAACGGTAATGAACAAAGGATCGTAAAACTTGCCTACAAGGATGGATCGATTCAATTTGATGAAAACTGAATTGGGACGGGGGAATCTGGTGAGATTTCGAGAATAGAGGAGCTACACCTTGTCTTTTGTTTAAAATTTGATTGGTATTGTTTCGTCGGAATTATTTGAACCAGATTCAGACATGGATGAGTGGAATCTGAATTCCCCCTTCGAAAATGAAGGTGTATGTTTGTAAGAGTAAAAGAAGAAGTTTGGGAAACGAATGACTTGATTTTAGCTGAAAAATTCAGGTCAAAAGATGATAACAAAATGGTGAATGCGCAGGGTGCCTGAAATTTCCAAAGCAAGGTCTTCATAAATGATTGTTTAACATCCTAGTTTGCTTTTTATCATTGTTGAACTCTATGAGGTGAATTTCTTGTTTAAAAAAGTATTCATAATTAAACAAGTTCCACAGAAACTCAGAAGGCATGGAAATACAATAAAATACAAAACATATTTTTACAAAGCTTTGAGATGGTTTTCCAAAAAATAAAATCATCAACAATCAACTTTTCAATATTTACAAATTTGAAAAATCTGCATATGAAACGTCAAACCTCCATATGCTGCAAATTAAATTAAAAATTAATATTTTTGTTTCGTTTACCATTTTCTTTGATTCTTGAATTTTTTTATAAACCAAAAATCATATTTCATAATTATTTTGATGAATTTAGTGGAAAAAAAGAAGATTTAAAATGTGGAAGGATTCATAATAAATGTTCGAAATGATCACATCTAGCCAAAATAAATGAACGTAGGCTTTACAAAAAAAAAACCAAGCATATTTTAGCTCTGCTATTGTACTGTACAAGGTTGTACTTACTACAAAATATCTCGACAATTCTGCTGATTGTAAGGTAAAATTCATTGTTTAGATTTGTCTCTGCTGTTTTTCATTTTGATCCATAACAAAAAAATGTATAAAACACAACACATTAGTCATTATCCATATTTCATGAAAAGCAAGAGAAGTTTGAAATAAGTTTGGGACCAACAGATCAATATGAACAATATATTCATTCAATAGAAGCTACAAATTTTTTTTCTGTTTAGGAAGAAAAAAAATCTATGAAAAGCAAATAACAGTTAAATCTTGGATAAAAATGTATATCTTCCAAAATTGTGATTAAGAATTCATTACTCACTCTAGTGAATAATGAATTTAGATGTATTATTCATACATTGCAGCTCACTTGTGATTTAAGTTGCAGTTATATATAAAATGAAATTATTCAACTTATCTATTTATTTATTGCGTCTTTCCTCTCGTATTACGATGCTATATGAACGACAATACTTACAAGCTATTTTTGATATTTTTATTCAATGTATACTTTATGTATATTATATTGTTCAAAATTGCCCATTCTCGGAATTTTGTAGAAATTCCACATAAAGATTTGATCGTTACTGAACATAATAAGTTCAATTTTGCAATAATCGAGAAAAGCTCTTCAACTCACAACGTCCCTAATTTTATTATACATTATCATATGCCCCGCATTTAGCAATTTTTCAGTTTCAACTAGGCTCCTTGAATTATTGAAACTTCTATATATCCCAAAAGATCCAGTACATTCAAATTAACTAAGGACTAAGGTTCCGTGAATTCGGAATCTTAATTCTAACCTAATTTTATGATATAAACTTCCTATAGACCATGGGTCTCTGACCCATTGTTTCTGAAAAACGGGGTGTTGAAATAAAAAAAAAATGTTCAACGAATTTATTTTCAACACGGTACACATTTTTTTTTGAGCTTTGGTAGGTTATCAGTACGCCATAAAACACATTTTCTGAATTTCGTGAAGTACTAAAAAATGTCGTAACTTTCTTAGATGAAATTGTATTTTGGAAGTAATCAAAGAATTTCGTAACTTTCCTAGATGAAATTGCATTTTATTTTTTTTCTCCGAAAGTATTGGTCGCAGGTAAAAAACTCAGAAGACCATCTTACTGTTAATTATGAGGTGATTACGCAAATATGTAATTCAAAATTTTGAAAGAACCATTCGCGTATCAATTTCTTCACCAAATTTGTTCGGACAGAAGTCCGTACGGGCGCCACTGGTGAAAAGTAAACATCATTTCGTATCGAAAAAAATGTGTCTTATGCTTACCCATAACGTGCCAAAATGCAAAAAGACATCATGTACGGCGTAGAAAATATTTTCATAAAACCATTTTTTTTTATTTCAACATCCTGTATCTCAGAAACAGTGCGTCAGAGACCCATAGTTCATAGAAATTTTATATCATAAAATCATCTGAGGATTGAGATCCTGAAATTACGGAACCTTATTCTGAAACACCCTGTATAACTTCAAAAATTTGCTTCAATTTATAAAAATCATGGTTCTTTAAATATTGTGTAGTATATTCTACGCGCCAGCTTCAGTCAAATCTTATGCAGCCCTGGGGCTGAGTAGATTGCAAATCTTTATGTTGTTCATAAAGTGAACAGAACTCTTCTTCGAGGGAACTAGAAGGGTTTCTCTTCACTCGGGTAGGAAAACTTGAAAAAAAAGAACAATTCTTTAGCACGCATCTATCGTCCTTCCTTCTGCTCTCTCGCAGCAGATTCTCGCGTCCAGAATCCCCAAACTTCCGCCGTTTATCAAGGAGCGATCCTTTCCGCAGGACCATAACTCAGTCAAGACTTTCTCCGCGAAAAAAAAGGCATCAAACAGCGAAAGCTGTACCGTATAAATCACGCCAACTTGTCATAATTTTCCGTCCGCGCACTTTACAAAACCAATTTAAATTCCCTGTGGGCTATCGCCGTCGAAACCGGGCATTATTCCGTGTATAATAAGCCTTTATAAATAGCTATCGCGGTCTCCTAAGCCCCTCACTTCTGGAGTGCAGGAGGCAATCTAGAAGCCGAGCCTCGAGAATTCGATATCACAGGGATCTGCCCCCAGAAGTCTGCCTCCATTTACTGGCGGCTGAGATGCGGAGAGCATACATTTTATCGACGCTCTTTCATTATATCCGTTGCGGAGGGGTTGGTTGGTCTCGCGTTAAATTTCGCTAGTTTTATCGCGCGGTCGGGCGCGGAATGCGATAAGGTACAATTTAGGCGCGAGTGGATAATTCATGATGAGTATGCCGATGGAGCTTACCGTTTAAGATTTAATTTTCGTTCTGATTAGAACACGCCACTGTTGTAGGTATTCTTGTTTTAATGCACTGCGCAAAAAAATTAACGCACCTTATGGAAATCTCAAATTTATTCCACAACTAAAGGTGTTCTTAATGATAATTATTTTTATCAGAATTATGCATGCATATGTTATCCACTTTCGACGTTTTTCTTCAATAAAGATGTTTTATTCCCAGCAGGAATAAAAAAGAAGATATTATCAGATTTTTAATGTATTGGCTCCATTCTAAAATCAGTTGTTCTCGATCAATTCTAGTGATCAATAGTTTTTCTTTAGTTTGATTTTCTACACTCGATCGCTATGCCACGCGAAACACGCAATTTGACCCAAGAGGAATGTGCCCAACAACTGCCATCCAAGAACGTTACTTGAGAGTTTCTTCGTTGAGACAACGGTTTGCAACCGCCCGCCTCCTTTAAAATCAGCTTGAGCAAACTCATGGGGTGCAAATTAGAATTCAGACAATAAGAAATAGCCTTAGAGAATATGATTTAAGGCCTCGTCTCGCGTCAAGGGGCCCAGCTCTTACCCCAGCCCATCGAAGGGCGTTTGGATTTTGCGAGAGAACATGTCCATTGGGAAGAGGCCGATTGGGAAAGAGTTCTCTTCACAGATGAGTCTAGATTCTGCCTCTACCATTGTGATCGACGTTCCCTTGTATACAGACGTCCACATGAAAGATATGCTCAGTGCAATTTCATGAATAAAACTGGTTTCGGAGGAGGATCGATTATGGTATGGGGTGGAATATCTTTGACTGCTCGCACAGACCTAGTGGTCGTTGATAATAATAATAATAATAATAATAATAATCGTCTTTATTGGGCGAAAGTTTAGCTTAAGCTATTCTTACACTTTAATGGAGCTATAAATACTATAAAGTATAAAAGGACCATTCTTGAAGAGCATGTAGAGCCATTTGCCCCATACATTAGTGAAAATATTCATAAACTTTAATTCACATTCAACTTACTCAAATAAGCAAAAACGTTCTGTTATGTTTGTGTCATAAACTGTGATGTCGTCGAGCCAACAGAAACTACTGTGGGTCAGAGAGAGAGGGGAATGCAAACGCAAAGCGGGTGATATAGGCATTATGCACATGCACGCACTGAACTCTGGGCCAGTATAGGCATTTGGATTTTCTAAATTCAAAAAGGTTGCAATTTTTGACGGCCAACTTTCATTTGTCCCTTTGCCTATTACTTGATTACTGCATTTTCCGTTTTGATATGTTAAACATGAATGCTCGCTCTACACATTTTGTGGACGCAGACGGAAATATTTTCTTAATATTTCCAGGTAATTGATTTCATTATCTCGATCGATTAATGTGAATGTTCTGTAAATGTTGCTTGTTGTGTTTAGAATTTTCAATTGAAAATGATTCCTGGATCTTCTATGTCCCTGACGCTTCTCTTCTACACGCCCCTGATATATCTAATATCATTCCCATCTGAAAAGACATAATTAGTTTATAAAGAACTATTATATTTATAAAAGCACACCTTAATAATCAAAAATATATCATCTGGTGCTTCTTTTAAGAATTTATTCATTTATTCTCTTGTGAAAACAGCAGATTTTTTGGGTTTGTAACCAATAGATTTTTTTTTGAGGAATGCCATAAGCGTTGCAAACTTGGATATGTCAATACCGTCGTTCAAAAATATTGTGCTCTTCCGCATTGAATATTCCGCCCAAAGACTTCCAGGCGATCTCAGCTTTTCTATTCTTCGAACAAATAGGCCGGTAACTCTCTTTCATTGATTTGGCTGCCTTTAGTCTGAATCCATTCCTTGAAAGTATTGTATGTACTCTCGAAGCGGATTTTAGATTTCCCAGGAATAACTGAAGAACAGTCGATTTACCAGGCTGTTTGAATTTCATTATCTTCCAAAGATTCTATATCGCTCATTTTTCAACGTTAGTAAATTCAATTGATTATTGTCACTTTGACAATCTACTAAGTTTTCATCACCAAGACAAATCCTTATATCAATTCCTACACAGCATTGATAAAGCCACGAATAAATGAATTTGTCAGATAATAATTTTGTACATTGAGTCTATCGTACAAAAAACGCTATAAGTATCTCGAACATAAAGGACTACCGATCTCAGACAAAAATTGGAGTCGTCGCTGCTATGGTCTTCGATCGGTAAAATGCCCTTACCGTTCTCTATATTTAATATACTTTTTCGTTATCCTTGAATTATTTCCTTCAAAATATAAACTTTTTTCACAACTTTCTAGCCTACCCTGTCTTTTCGTCACCCTCAAATTGTCAGATTAGTAGTATATACACTATTCAGCGTGACATTCTGCAAAATCAACTGCAAGCCGAAATTCCTGTCTGAACATTCCTTCCTCTGCAAGCACTCACTTCCTGCAGAAAACCCGGAGGTGAATATTTCATTCCAACAAGTCCAATCGCGTTCTCGGCTCTCGAAAACGACCGAGGGATGCGAATAAAACGAGAAAAATCGCATAAATCATGAAGCGTTCGAAACGGGAATTCCACGTGAAAAAACAAGCCCCGCGTATTTCCTGCCCCTCCGTAAGATGGAGCGCAATTAATTTAAGCCTCGTCGACTCGATCCTTAACGCGACCTGAAAGAATTCGCTCAAGCAGTGCATTCTGCCAGAATCATCAAACGTTTCCTGCTGTTCAGAGGCATCCGAGAGATGTTTATTTCTTTTCGCCTGGCGCGGAAAGAATCGTGAGAAGATTGTTTCGGGGGTTTAATTTAGGAGAGGGAGGGGGTGCGCAGAGCGATAATCGTCATAATTTCGAGACGTGAGAAATAATGAGAAAATTCCGGTTTTCCGCTGCGATTTTGCGACGAGATGTGTTTGCTTCCGTTGCAAGGATGTCTGGCTTAATTCGTTTCAGTTTATTACTTTCGATCTTTCGAGGATGAAAAATTTTGTACCTTGGTATTCTTTTTCTTGTTTGAACAGAATCCGCGAGCACAGTTGGGTAAGTTTTAATTATCTTTTAAGTTTTTTTCTTCGGCGTCGAAATTTAGATTCACATGTTTCTGGAAAAGAGTCGTTAGAATTCACTTGAATATCCTCTTCATTCTCAGGACTTACAAATTCTTTAGAACCGTAGTTAATACATCGGTGTAGCATCTCATCCTACTTCCTATTACCTAATATACTGCTCCACAAGAGTAAGGGATATCGTATTCAATCGTTCTGAAGAGTATCTTCGAGAAAATGATTTGGAACTCAACAACAACTTGAATCGATCCAATGAAAATCAGTATGAGATATTTCGTCAATCTGAAGTTTGGTTTTTTGCATGTGCTTCATGAATGTTTCTATTTTGAAATGGAGTCAGTTTATCAACAGCTTCGATTTGAAACGAGTTTTCTGAAAATGCAAAGACGTAAATTAACGAACGCCGAGGCTAATAGGGCTATCAGAATGCTACAGGATGGCCTAACTCAAGTTATTGTAGCAAAAAGGCTCCAAGTCAGCCAAAGTGTGACATCTGGATATGTTGGAAAGACCAAGGCTTGGTGGGCGACGAAAAACAACTCTTGCTCAGGATCGTTTCATCACCGTTTCGGCGAGAAGAAAGCCTTCATCTACGTGTAGAATGGTACGGAATACTCTTCAAAATGCAGATGGGGTCCATGTTTCCATTGAAACCATCAGACGACGTTTGAGAGAGGTCCATTAAGAGGAGTTCCATTAAGACGTGACCATAAGCGTTAAATACTGGAATGGGCAAGGCAACATATCAATTGGAATGATCAATGGCGTAGTGTCCTTTTCACTGATGAATCCAGATATGGACGATTTTCAGATTCTCGAAAAATAAGGGTATGAACAATCCCACTCATACCCCGTAATCGTCGCTCTGTCCAAGAAGTACATCCATTCCGAGGGGGAAGTGTTATGGTATTGGCCGGGATATGTTTCGACAGGCGCACAGATCTACACATTTTTCCTGGAAATATGATCGCCTCAAACTAGAGGGAGAGCATGTCATTGACAATGTTTTGCCAAATTTTCACGCTGCTATTGATGAAACGTTTCGATTTCTAGACGATAACGCTAGACCGCACCGTGCAGCCATAGTTGAGAATGATCTGAGAAAGCTTTTTTCCTGTTTATGGAATCAAATTCCTCAAAAAATGTTCAACAACCTAGTGTGTAGTATGCAGAGAAGATATCAAGCTGTTAATGATGCCCGTGGGGGCCAAACATTTTATTGATAGCCTTGAAATAATTGAATGCTCTGGGAATAAAATTTTGTTCTTTTACTCGATTTTTCTTGACCACCCTGTAAACGCTGCAGGCTAAAGTTAATTTCATTTCCTGCAATTTGAAATCATTTTAATATGAATTTTCGTCACAAAATCTCATTCCAACTAAATATTTTTCGCAAGTTTAGTCAATACCCTCAACTCATATGGAGCAAATTACTATTATAATGAGAGTGCAGAATTCATTGATATTCTTACATGAGTACAAACTTCATAATTATCAAACTGAATTAATTAAATTATTAGGAATTCACTGAGATTTAAGAACTTGGACAATGACCTTCCGATTCGCGAACACCAAGCACCTATTTCGTCAAAATGACCATAATAGCTAATCTGTCATATGTGGGTTTATTGATAGGTCAGAAAAGACCTACATCGATTCAACTGTTTCATAGAGATGATCCTGAGCCAGTCAAGGATGAACTTTGTGTGGTCTGACTTGCTGAGACAAAAGATAGGTGATATGTTAGGCACCGGCATTTTCTATTTGCTGTTGAAAAATCAGTGCAAGAAGCCACGTATTTCCCCCAAAACAAAAATTCTATTAATTTTGTGTCAGGTATTTGAAAACCACAAAATATTTCAGAATAATCAAAATTTCTCTCTCTGAATTTCGTCTTGAGCTGTTTTAAGTCATCCTCCTCTATATCAGAGTAACTACTGGGTATCTGTTTTTTAGTTTTTCCTCTTCAATATTGTTTGTGAACTTACATCATTCTTCTTGGATGTGCAATTTTATTGTACGGTCTGGTTGGTCCAAAAATTGATTGATTCCGTTTTCCTTTATCACTTTCCGAACTCCGTCCACTCCGAAGTGAAGGACATTTTCAATTACTTCTGATACAGAGCAATTCCGTAAACTTTTACTGCTCGCATTCAAGGAGATGTGCTGCCTCCGCACCTAATAACCGGAATAAAAGGGACTCCATCCAAGTGTTTACACCCCCCCGTAGTAATTTCATTCGACGAACATAAAATTTTATCAAATAGGTCGATGCCAGTCAAATACGATCAGAATGTGAAACGTCTGCAGGCGACTGGTTTATCGGCTGGTATCTTTTATATTTTATGTCCGTGCGTCTGTTTATCTCTTCTGAACGCCTTCGTGACTTTTCCTGGTTTGAAGGAGCCATTCTGCTCGGTCCCATTGTTCGAGAAATATGTACGTAACAGCTATTATGTTGTGTACACCGACCAAATGCCGTTCTATTGGGTGAGAAGCTTGTACTTTGATGCTTTATGATGCGGATATATCCCATATTTATGGGAAAAGTGTATGGAACCTGGAGGTTCATGTGTTTACATTTCAATTCCGACTTGACAAACATAAAATATGGGTTTTTCTGATTTCCTAAATTCATCGAAGGTGAGGCTGCGATACATCAATGTATTCAGAAAAAAAATTCTAAAATTTGACAATTAAATACACAGAATGTTTCATTTGAAAAATACCAAGTTTGAGCTCAATCTCAAAAACAGTGCTCTAAAAAATTGTTTTTCACTAGGTCACTGACTTCTACGAGAAAATATATATTCTAAACATTTTTTATTTCTTTTATACAGGGCTCGATAAATAAATATATCTCCAAAAGTATACATTCTTTGTTTTCGACCTGTATTTCATAAACAAAGGAAGGAATATTTCTGTTTGCGGTTTTAGAAGTTTAAAAAAAAGTCACAAAAGATCGTGAAAACCGCATGCCTCTATCTTCAATAACAGCTGAGAAACAGAACAATTTCAACCAATTTGGGACACGGTGTACAGGGTGGGCAAAATTGGTGATACTCGAACTACAACTTTACAAGATAGAGGGAAATGATAATGCCATCAACTGCATTCCTCTATCTTCTTTTGTTTTCCAGTTATATGCCAAAATTGAAATTTGGGCAATATCAACTTTTGCCATTTCCTCCGTTTCCGTTTGTGCTAGAATCTTAGAATGAAAACATTATACAGGATTTTTTTTATAGCAATCCAGTATCGTATTTTGTTTTTTTCCCCAGGAGGTTTCCTCGCTGAAGCTATAAGATGAAGTTGTGTTTTTTTCTTATAAAAACAATAGTTTGAAATGGTTTAGAAAGAATCGCTATTTATTAAGCGTTTTAGAAATATATCATACATCAACCTCAGATTCAATCAGATATCATGAAAAATATTGTTTGTATGTGAAATTTTAATCATTGAGTATCAAGTAGGCTGAATCACAGAATAATATGTTTCTACGGATGGTGTCATTATTATTCTGCGATTGAATACTTGATTAAATTCTCCAAGATTTGATATCTGTTCAATTTGAAGTCATAATTGCTGCTAAATAAAAAAATTTAACATATCATGTATCTCGTAGTTTTAGAACATTTCCATAATACCGGCAATAATGACTTCGAATTCTAATAATTGACAGTTGTTCTGAGCAGAGATCAAACCTCGGAAAATTGAAGTATTCAATGGCAAAATAATATTGAAGCCTTGCGTAGAGACATATTATTCTGTGATTCAGCCCACTTGATACTCAATAACTCAAAGTTCAAATAAGAACTATATTTTTCATGTCTGAAAGGAAAAGAAATGGCGATTCTTTCTAAACCATTTAAAACTATTGTTTCCATGAGAAAAAACTCAACTTCATGTTATAGTTCAGCAAGGAAACCTATTGGGAAAAAACGAAGTACTCTACTGGATTGCTATGAAAAAAGTGCCTAAATAATGTTTTCATTTCAACATCCTAGCACAAACAGAAACAGAAAAAATGGTCGAAGTTGAAATCGCCCAAATTTCTTTTATGGCATGTAACTCAGAAATGAAAAAAAGATACGGGAATGCAGTTCATGCCATTAAAAAAGACTACCGTAAAGTGTCATTCATTTTCCCCTATCTCTCACGGTAAAAAATTGTAGTTCAGGTATCACCAATTTTGCCCACCCTGTAAAAGTTGAAGGTTGTTTTCTGACTCTGTCGCCCTCATTTTGTGAATTAACTCAGATAATATCAAAAAAGCGAGAAGAAAAGTGGGCAAAGACTATCAAAAATGAGAAACTAGAGATAGAAAGTTTAATCCATTTTGAGACTCCTTGTATAAATGTCCACTTCAACGATTGCCTAGAGAAGCATCCTGGTTAAGCTAAGCTCGAATCTGAATTCAACATGTTTCTATCGCATCACTTCTGGCAGAAAATTATATGAAAATGTACAGAAATAAATATCAATATCTCCAAAGCGACTAGACTATTTTGTTGTCCGAATTCATACGTGAGTTGGCATCGCTTTCACATGCGACAAATATCCAGGAATCTCTCTGAAATTCAGACAGGAATTCAATAAAACAGGATTCCTTTTAACGATACAAACATCGTGTTACTTGCGCCTGTAGCACAATGGCCTCTTGTTTTGGATACAACATTGTCCGTCGAATATACGTCCCCTGATCTGGGATTCTACGTTCACTGCACATTGTCCTAATTAGATGGAATTACAGGATAATTGTCGTTTCAACTGGCTCATTCGGATGGAGCTGATGCTCAAGACGGGTATGTAGTGGAATTGAATTTGTTTTTTGTTGTTTCACAACTATTTTGTGAAAAAAATGAAAGGAAAATGTCAAAAGAGTTTCATCGATAAGAGCTGTGCCAGAGTACTGTGCTTTATGCTCCCAGCACTGTTCTTCCACGCACTTTTCAAAAGCAGTACTTAGTGCTTAGTATTTGAAGAACTTCACCAAAAGGTTTAGTGCTGAGTATTGCTCTAAGCCCTTCCCCGATCTTGTCGTTACATGAATAAAGGCGATCGTCGCCAACGCTTTGAAGCCCTAATATCTGGTTTGATGTTCAGTCGAGTGATAAATTACTCACTTAAGTGTGTGACTCTAGAGCTCAGTTACATATATGTAACGATATATCGTAAAGAACAAAAGATCCTTGCGGTCGAAGTTCCCGGAAGGCTGAACGTAGCCATAACGACCCCTGTTCAGGATGATAATAATAATAATACATATATGTATTTGGTAAGTTCATGGACTGCCTTGGAATTTTGTGGGGATTTTCGCCTTAAATTTTATTATTCTCATGGTTGTTTACAATGAAGTCTCATATTTTGTGAAGTTAATCACTTTTGACAGAAGGATAAAAAACTAATCAAACTTTTTGCATATTCTTTTCATTTTCAAGTTTTGACCGAAGAAACAGATGAGCCTGAGTTTTCGAGATATTGTTGAGATCATTTAAATTTTTGACAAGATATATTACTGGAACATACAGATAAAAGAAGGGTGGGTGGGAATGAGCAGAAGAAAAGTCAACAACCAGTGAACGATCTACAATCAAAACGGGTATTATTACACCCGTTCAGAAATCATTTACAGGGTTACTGGTGACGTTTGAATGTCCAAAAATATTGATTTCAGCGATACAGCGTTATTCATATAAAAAAACCTGAAACTGGTGCACTAATTCATCAGGAGCCAAATGTTCAAAAAAAAAAAAAAAATATTGCCTAACAGTAAAAAGGGAAAACACTCCAAACTTATAAACTCCATAACGTTTCTAAGTCTATAGCAGACTCTCTCTTCAGACAAATTTGTAGATTCATGCAACCTAGAATCTGAGAATTTTTGTTTCATCAATTTATATTTGTCAATAGATGAAGACGATCTATATTGATAACTATGAAGGTGACATTGCTTTACTTCATTTCAAAATTTCCTCAAATTAATTCTTTTCAGAACAAATCAATTCAAACACAATCTTCTTACACTGAACATATGATCGGATTATTAGTTTCATTCAACAGAATGATTTCCCTTTAATAACTTTAAGGTTCCTCCATCAGAATATTCGTGTTATTTCAATGCATCATGTGATCGCCGGTATGAGTACATACATCATGGGAAATCTAGCAATATCTCTATTCGGTATGTTCACGCTTTCTTATTTGCAAGTGTCTTGATGTTTCTCCTGTATAAGTTTTTCCACATATACCATTTTTCTAATTGATTTTTGTGAGATTGGGTGAGAAAAGCCTTAAAAAGTTTCAGAGAAAATGAGAAGACCTCCCATGGAATATTTCAATAGATTTCCCATATTTTAATTTGTAGGATAAAAATATTCGAAAAGATATTTTACAACAACGAAATACTGAAAGAAGAAAACATTTTTAAAACATATATGAATTCAAAATAGTATAGTAATTTACAAAAAATTATATTAAATGAATACCATTTTCAATTCCTAGGCTCACAAATCTTTCAGCATGAGAATGGAGAGATGGCATCAGATTTTATTACTGAGAGGAAAGGTATACCGGTTTCAGCCTTATTTTATATTATTTTATTTTACTCAGTGTACGTGTTTCAAATATAGAAGGTTTTGTATGGGATACTGATGATGCCAAATAAGGGCGAAACCGGAGTATCTTTCCTTTCAGTGACTAAATCTAATATCATTTCTCAAACCTCGTGATGAGAGAAGATCTGTGAGCCTAGGAATTGAAAATGCTATTCATTTCGATCATTACTCTTTTGAATTCATTTATGTTTCGAAAATGTTTCCGGAGAGGTCTCCGTAAAAGCAAAGAAATTGTTGCTTTTCAATTCACTCTTTTTCTTAATACCCATTGTGATTTTTATTGCCATTTCTCTATTATTTTTGCAATAATCTTTGCACCTTTTTTTCTATAAATCTGATATTATTTCACTCTTATTTCTTTCATTTCGGCATTGTCTTTCTTGTTGATAAGTTTTTTGAGCAAATAACCTTTTATCTATTTGTTTTTTCATCGCTGTTCTTTGTTATCAGTTCAGTGGATGAAAGTTTAATTATTTGTGAGATTTTTTGGTCAAACTTTTTTGTTTCGTTTCATGCGATTGTGTGCGCACTCTCCGTCAGATCTGACAGACCCCAGGGAAGTAAATCTAACCGGAAATAGCGCTTCTGCAACTGTTTACTTTTCAATTGTGAAAGGGAAATAAAACGTCCCGTTGAAAGCGGTCTCTTTCATCCAAACAAAGAAACCAGATTGTTTATCTAATTCGATCTCGTCGGGCGAGGAACTTTTTCTGGACGTCCGTGTGAATGGGGGAAACCTAATTCAATTGAAGAAAATGCGCTAGGTGCTTCTGAGCGGATTGTTCCCCGTTTCTGGATTTCATGAGCAGTTGCGCCAGATTGGGGTCGAATTTCCGAGAAATCCCAGAAAAGTAGAGCGAATCCTTCCGCACATTCAACGTAACCTCACTGTCAGAGACTGTTCCTATAGTTTACCCAGAGTGTCATAATTCCTATAAATCTAACTCTACAATTGCAGAAAAAATGAACCTTCTTTTATTTTCATTTTGAAACATCATTATTCTGAAACATCATATTATATGAACCTCCTCCTGACTATAACGAACACAACAAAAAACAAATTATCCAATTTCGTTTCGTCATTTGGTCGTGATGTCGTTACAATAATAACCATAGATCGTCTTTTATATACAGGGTGGCCATTTGAAAACGAAACAGACGAGATTACAGACGAAATAAATTTTTTCGATAGAAATGCTCGGACAGGTCGATTTCTGTTTCGAGGGGGACAACTTAAGATGTAGGTTACGGACGCATAGCGCTTCAACCCTTGCTACTACAACCCTCACCCCCAATTTTTGAATAGGGAAGATGGAGTGAGTGATACCTCATTTGAAAGGTATTTTTATATTGATTTCAGCACAGTTATTGTTTTTTCATTTTATGCATTAGTTCTCGAAATATTTGTGACTAAGCATTTGAAAATGAAGTGGTGTTTTCATGGCACTTGTAGTGTTTTTTTGTGAAAAGATTTTCAAATGAGGTATCACTCACCCCATCTTCCCTATTCAAAAATTGGGGGTGAGAGTTGTAGTAGCAAGGGTTGAAGCGCTATGCGTCCGTAACCTACATCTTAAGTTGTCCCCCTCGAAACAGAAATCGACCTGTCCGAGCATTTCTATCGAAAAAATTTATTTCGTCTGTAATCTCGTCTGTTTCGTTTTCAAATGGCCACCCTGTATATTTCTCTATTTCAGTATCATAATGAGTTTATTACAGTATAAAAAGTAGTGCTGTAAGGAAACTCATTACAGCATTGTTTTCAGTTATATTTTTCGTGTTGTGGTTGTCAGTATTGCCCTCAGATTCTCTCAATTTTCAAATCAAATCAATTCAAATTCCAAAATCTGTCAAATTTCGTAAGTCAGACCAACTGCCAAAAGTCACTTATCTGAATTTTTTTTGTACTCCGAGAGTATTTCACAGAACTCGACTGATATAAAGAAAATGTCGTCTAATACTCGTTGCAGAAGGCAATTCCAACACTCGTGTTGTGATAAGAGCTCATTCTCAAACTTGTTTTAGAATATTCTATTAAAAAATAACTTTATTTAAATGAAATCTTTACTACCTTAAACTATTGTATTTGAATCGTCCGAGATATATATTTTATCGAGTATTTTGTTATATTTCTGCATTTCTTATAAAATTTTCAGATATCTTATGTCTTTCTTTCTGGTAATGAATAATGATTCATTATATTTATAACATGCTCATCTCATTCATTCAATCAGTTCATCTTAGTCCTCAAATGTTCACCTATCATAACTCTTGCTAATTACTGTTCTCGAGTTTCAGATTGATGAACCATTTAAATCAGTATTTTCTCTGCATAAGACAAAGTGAACTTCTCTGAAATAGTTCAACGATCAAGATTGTAGACATTGAACGTGGTTGACAGCCTCAATGCATGTTTAATCTTGAGTGATCTCTAATATTAGTGAAACCAATCAACTGGTATGATCTCCTCATTATAAACATGAAATTCTCAAGTTCATTCATCTGATTCACCTAGCAGGTGAGATCTCAAGCCTACTGCTTTCTCAAAATTAAAGGATTAGTGTTTTTTTTTCATACATAGTATCCTCATCTTATAATTCTCATTATTTTTAAATTGTATCCTCTATTTTTTTGATGAACACTTATCTTGCTTATTCGAAGTAGTTTGTCGCCGTAAAAATGTTATCTCGGTTGATTAATTTTGCATTCTCTTATAGACCAATGTTATATACTCCCCGTCAATAAATTTCGGACAGGCAAAATTTTTGTCAAATTCAACACCCTGCATTTCTTTTCGTGGTTCTCCGATTTTGTTGAAATTTTCACCAGGTATAGTATTGGGTCTTGTTATATCGACCTGAATTTACTTCGCGAAAATACCTGTAGTTTATTAGTTATACAAGGTGAAACAAAACTTTGTTTTATACCCTTAATTTCTAAACACCCTGTGGTGAATTTGAGGGGGAAATATTGATATCATTCAGTTTCAATTTGAAGTGTGACTCTTTCTCAACAGAATGTTTCTGATTTACGTCAGTATCTGATAGATACACATTTTCAAAGAAAGTGTTGCATTTTGTCAATTTTCATAACAATTTAAAACATTAAAATACCTTATGACTAGTAAACATAAACAATCATCTGAAAATTAATAGCGTGTATTCCCACCTCGCTTTGTCATCACTTCTACCATACGACGTGGCATACTTTCAATGCAGTTACGAATTGCTTCTGGGGAAAGCAACAATTTCTGTTAATGCAGAACAATGCTAGGCATCACGTAGCACGGGTTGTGACAGAATACTTTGAAGAGGCGAATATTCAACGATTCGTGTGGCCAGCCAGAAGGCCGGATTTGAATCCAATTGAACATGTATGGGATATGCTAGGTAGGCATGTTCGAAATCGCCAGCCCAACACCTTGCCCGATTCACGAACAGCCCTTCTTGAAGAACGGGAAAATATTCCCACAGAAGCCATTCGTAAATGCATTGAAAGTATGCCACGTCGTATGGTAGAAGTGGAAATACACGCTATTAATTTTCAGATGATTGTTTATGTTTACTAGTCATAAGGTATTGTAATGTTTAAAATTGTTATGAAAATTGAAAAAATGCAACACTTTCTTTGAAAATGTGTTTCTTCGAGCAGATACTGACGTAAATCAAAAAACATTTCGTTGAGAAAGGGTCACACTTCAAATTAAAACCGAATGATTTCAAATTTTTCGCCTCAAATTCACCACAGGTTGTTTAGAAATTAAAGGTATAAATCAAGGTTTTGGTTCACCCTGTATAACGGATGATCTACAGGTATTTTTTGCAAAGTAAATTTTAGGTTGATATAACAAGACCCAATACTACACCTGGTGAAAATTTCAACAAAATCGGAGAACCACGATTGTTATATAATTTCTCATATTGTATCAATCTCAATGATGAACAGACTTAGACAATTAAGCTTTCAATGTATGTATCTTCTCTAAGGCCTAATTTCACTTTTGTTACAACTCAATCTACTCTGATGATTAAATATTCAACCTTTTGTTTTTCTGATTGACAAAGAGGCTCTCGCAATCATCTTTTTTTATTGCTCAGTCACTGTAATTGTTGTGTTTAATTTTCTATTAGTTCAACTGTCTCAAAGTCTAAATCTGACTTCATCTGACCTCATTTTGAACTTCACTAGTTTACCTCTGTTTTTAGTT
Organism: Hippodamia convergens; assembly: GCA_038502775.1. Taxonomy (NCBI): domain Eukaryota; kingdom Metazoa; phylum Arthropoda; class Insecta; order Coleoptera; family Coccinellidae; genus Hippodamia; species Hippodamia convergens. Next base: position 24,593,786 of record CM076608.1, read on the forward strand.
GAATAATGTCACTCTGAGTTTATAGATGTTTGAAATATCTGTATTAGCTTCATTGCCGGTGACTCATTCATTCAATGATTGTAGATGCAGTCCTAAACAGTAATTTTACAAAATCTGACCAACTCCGATTCAGAACAATAGCCTTCCATGAAGTAACTTCGGCATCATTTCTGTTCACTCAGAGCTAGATTACACTGCAATGCGATAAAAAAAAATCGCGAAAATCGTCCCCAATCAAACTTCCACCCTCCAAAATTCGTTGTTCTCAATTTTCGAGAACAACACCATAGAATCCAATCTCTCCTGGGGGAACCAGTACGAAATTGAATCGCATAATATCGAACGTCCTCGCTTAATGTCAACGATTTCGTTAATTGACCTGTCAGATATGGCGGTCCTATTTCACTTTTATTTTAATTATTTGTCACTTTAATTTCGCGGTGCGATGGGCAAATTATCCAGCGGTGTCCCCGAACACCCTTTTCGCACCGACAGAATCCATTATGTTGTGGAATAATTAAAAAATTAACCGGAGGTCGGTCCGGAGTAAAGTGATTCTGGGTAGTGTTTTAAATGGCTAGTGCTTTCAGAATTTGCGGGGTTGAAAGCACCACAGGAATCTCAAGAGCATCAAAAAGTATCCTTTCTCGATTTCATAATAATGAATAATTTTTTTCTCTATTTCAGTATCGTTATTAATTCATAACAGTGCTAAGAGTAATGCTCTAATGAACTGCCAAGATACAATACGAAAGTCATTTGGATGTGAAATCTGAATTTTCATTTGAATTTCGAAAGTATTTCACAAAACTTGACTGAAATAGAGAACATTTCGTCTAAAGTATCCTATCTCAATTTCATAATAATGAATAATTTTTTTCTCTATTTCAGTATCTTTATGAATTCATTACAGTGCTAAAAGTAGTACTGTAATGAACTGCCAAGATACAATACAGAAGTCACTAGAATGTGAAATCTGAATTTTCATTTGAATTTCGAGAGTATTTCACAAAACTTGACTAAAATAGAGAACATATCGTCCAATACGAGGCAGAAGGTAATTCTAACACTCATGTGTTTGAATTTCGTATTTGTGTTGAAATAGGAGCCTATTCGGCAACTTGTTTCAGAATATACTATTATTTCCTATTGATTTCCGCCATCAACCCTGCTCATTTTTATTTCTCTACTCATCTTTTCAACAATATCATAATTTTTACATTGTTTTCAGCTTTTCTTATGTCAAACCTCACTTTCATAACCGAGGATTATTTTCCACATTAGGTAAATCAAGAATAGTATACAGGGTGGCCATTTGAAAACGACACAGACGAGATTACAGACGAAATAAATTCTTTCGATAGAAATGCTCGGACAGGTCGATTTCTGTTTCGAGGGGGACAACTTAAGATGTAGGTTACGGACGCATAGCGCTTCAACCCTTGCTAGTACAACCGTCAACCCCAATTTTTGAATAGGGAAGATGGGGTGAGTGATACCTCATTTGAAAGGCATTTTTATACTGATTTCAGCACAGTAATTGTTTTTTCATTTCATGCATTAGTTCTCGAAATACAGGGTGGCCATTTGAAAACGAAACAGACGAGATTACAGACGAAATAATTTTTTTCGATAGAAATGCTCGGACAGGTCGATTTCTGTTTCGAGGAGGACAACTTAAGATGTAGGTTACGGACGCATAGCGCTTCAACCCTTGTTACTACAACCCTCACCCCCAATTTTTGAATAGGGAAGATGGGGTGAGTGATACCTCATTTAAAAGGTTTTTCACAAAAAAACACTACAAGTGCCATGAAAACACCACTTCATTTTCAAATGCTTAGTCAAGAATATTTCGAGAACTAATGCATAAAATGAAAAAACAATTACTGTGCTGAAATCAGTATAAAAATACCTTTCAAATGAGGTATCACTCACCCCATCTTCCCTATTCAAAAATTGGGGGTAGTAGCAAGGGTTGAAGCGCTATGCGTCCGTAACCTACATCTTAAGTTGTCTCCCTCGAAACAGAAATCGACCTGTCCGAGCATTTCTAGCGAAAAAAATTATTTCGTCTGTAATCTCGTCTGTTTCGTTTTCAAAAGGCCACCCTGTATGAAACAAGTTCTAGGTATTTTCTGGCAATTCCCAAATATTTAGGAGTTGAAATAAATTTTTAATTCAGAAATGAAATGAAAACTGATAACGAAAAGCAGAAACTGGAAGAAAACCGTGGAAAACAACCAATTTTATTAAATTTGATTCCTCATGTTCATGAACTCTCAGAAAAAATTAGATGAATTGGTTTTAACTTCAACATAAGAACCGTTTTCAAAAAAATAAATGAATTAGTATCTATACTAACAGAAACTGTACCTTTGAATGAACAGCAAAGGTCAAAAAATTGTATTTACTATATTCCCTGTATTTGTGAAAAAACTTGTACAGGAGAAAAATCTAGACCATTAGAATTTGGAAAATTCGTTTCTTATTTGAAATTTCAAAATTGGGCCTCATATCTCGTATAAGGTATTTTTGGGACCAAAATCTGATTTGCCCATTCGATTCTTTGGGTGAAATTACTTAAGACCCCAGAATCGTAGGAAATTCGGAAATCAATTATTATCTCGAACATTAACCGCTGTCATTAATGAACAAGTGCGTTAGATGAAAAATTTTTGCATATTCCGAAATTGATGTCAGGTATATTTGTCAAGCGAACAAAAGTGCTTATTTTACACATACCAAGAAGTAAATCTTCAGCCGCAAATGTAGTTCATTTTTAATTACATTTCCGGTAAAATAGAAATCTATTTTTTAATTTCAAGGGAATTCAGAAAAGTGAGGACTCTAAATCGTCACCTTGAGGAACACCTCAATAAAAAGCTATGAAGCTTTGATTTTGATCATTTTGAAACTTTCTTTTCAAAATAAGGAAAACAAAGGATTTCGTACCCTATCGAATGTCTGAACACTTTGTGGCCGTACTTTTTTTCGACATATTTGTAAATATCAATCAAGGACTTGTTATTTTCCATCAAAAGTAGGTCAAATGTGCAGTTGCTTTCCTAAATGTGATGTTGAAATCGAAACAACCAATTTTCAACTATTTTTAATTAAACGAGCACGACTGAATCGAATGATAGGAATGATCATAGCTATACATACCCAACTTGAAGCTGTTAATTAGCGAACGCGTATGGTTTATTACTCAAAATTGCGGAATTTAGCATAACTTGTAGGCTTAATTAATATCTAGTACGCCATTATGCATTTACCCGCCTGAAATATGGTTCGCAGTTAGCCGCTTGGTAATTGGCTTTAATAACATACGTATTATTTCGGGGTGTATCAACTGCGTGGACATTATATTCGGGTTTATAGTCTGGGGAATGATCACAGCTAGGTGGCAGATCAGTGGATGATAGCGGTGACTCGGAATTGCTATCGTTGTCAATCATCAGTAGTTATTCGAAGATAGATTCGAGAGTAACTGGTTCAGGTTTCAATATTGAAACTTTGTTGTTAAACGCCCTGTATAGTACATAGACCGATGGTTCTCGAAAGGTATTTTTGCATTTGTTGAATCTACAAGATCAGTCTTCCATTAAACACTCTTCCACTTCTTTATATTTGGGATACATATATCTATAAATAATTTATACGAAATCGAGAGGAGAACACATTTTTCTGTCATGTTCTGTTGTGAAATCTTTCTCTTTTCTATTATGTCGTAAAGTCCATTCGACCCTCGTCTATACTGAAAAATTGATTTAGATCGACGGAGGAATCGAAGTGTTAAATAAGCTAATATAGTCTTCCTGTGAAAATGCGTAGACTGACTTTTCTACATGACGATACTTCTTGTCACGTTGAAAATAGGAGAGGGGTATGGAAGTTTCCACGGTTGAATTGCCTCGTCGAAAGTGGAAGTTCAAATATTGCTGTCGAGTTTATTTGAATGCTGGAATATTGATAAAGTATGCGAAGAGTTGATTTCGTTATTTTCATATATCTCAGTTATAAAGGGAGCGCTTTTTAGGAAAGTGACTGAAAGGGTCTCAAATAAAGGGATTTTACAGCTAAAAGAGATAGATGTAACGTAACAGAATCGAACCACTCATGTACAGGGTAGGCAATATTGGTGATACCTGAACTACAACTTTCTAACCATGAGAGATAGAGGAAAATGAATGACACGTTACGGTGGTCTTTTTTAGAGAAACTGATCAACTGCATTTCTCTATCTTCTTTTGTTTTTGAGTTATAGGCCAAAACTGAAATTTGGTCCATTTCGACTTTGGCCATTATCTGCGTTTCTGTTTGTACTAGGATGTTGAAATGAAGACATTGTAGGGAGATTTTTTTTTCATAGGAATCCAGTAGCATACTACGGTTTTTCTCAAAATGTTTCCTCTAACATAAAATTGTGTTTTTTCTAATGGAAACAATTGTTTGGAATAGCTTAGAAAGAATCGTCATTTTCTTTCATTTCAGAAATATATCATACATCATACATCGCTCTCAGATTCATTCAGATATCATGAAAAATATAGTTTGTATGTGAAATTTGAATTATTGAGTATGAAGTGGGCTGAATCACAGAATAATATGTCTTTACTCATGATGTCAATGTTATTCTGCCATTGAATACTTGATTCAATTCTCCGTGGTTTGATCTCTGTTCAGAACAACTGTTAGTTATTAGAATTCGAGTCATTATTGAAAGAAATATGATATGTTAAAATGTTTTATTTTAGTGGCAATAATAATTGACAGTTGTTCTGAACAGAGATCAATCCACGGAGAATTGAATCAAGTATTCAATGACAAAATAATAATGCGTAGAGAAGTATTTTGTGTGATTCAGCCTAGGTACAATACTCAATAATTCAAATTTGACATAAACACTACATTTACTATATTTTTCGTGATATCTGAATGAATCTGAGGGCGATATCATGATGTATGATATATTTCTGAAACGGTAAAGAATGGCGATTCTTTCTGAGCCATTTCAAACTATTGTTTCCATAAGAAAGAACACAACTTTTTGTTATAGCTCAACAAGAAAACCACTCGGAAAAAACGCTCTGAATTGCTATGGAAAAAGTGCCTGTAAAAAGTTTTCATTTCAACATACTAGCACAAATAGAAACGCAGATAATGGCCAAATTCAAAAGCACACAAATTAAAATTTTTCCTATAACTCCAAAACGAAAGAAGATCGAGGAATGTAGTTGATGGCATTTTCAGTTTCTCCAAAAAATACCACCGTAATGTGTCATTCATTTTCCTCTATCTCTCACGGTTAAAAAGTTGTAGTTAAAGTATCAGTAATTTCGCCCATCCTGTACTCACAAACCTACCCACTCCTACTCAAAAACTAACAATAATTTTTGTGATTAGGTACATTATCTTATCCTACTAAAAGGATTAACTGCATAAGGTGAGTATGGGAAATGAATTTTGAAAGGAAATAAATTTGTTCCAAAAATTTAAAGCTGTTGTCACTCTGCGAATATGGGGAATGACAATATTTGAGAGGACTGGTAACCAAGGAGTAGGTGTAGATTTGATAGTACCAATAATAGTCCTCATAGAAAAATTCAGTTGGGCATCAATTTTTTGTACATGAAGACTGTTCAACCAAATAGGGCAACAATATTTAGGAGCAGAAAAAACCAAAGCTTTCGCTGCCGTTCGAATTACTGTTCATACGCAGATCATCTAAATGGGCGTCGAAATTTAGAGAGGAATCAAGTTTGATTCTCAGGTATCTAGGATTGAAATTATGTTTCAAGGAAGAAGAACCGAAAGTGACACTCAATTTTCCATATTTCTGATGATTATTCAGATGAAAACACGAAACCTTGGTTTTATTTGTATTCGGGCGTAAACGCCCCTTTAAAAATAATATTTCATTATATTCAAATCTGCGCAAAGGGTACTTTCTATTGTTTGAAAATTAGAATGATGGAAAGCCAAAGCAATATCATCAGCATAAATCAATTTTTCCCAAGAAGAAGTTGAAATGTCACACAAATATAAATTGAATAGAAGAGGTGCTAACAATGAATCTTGTAGAAGACCATTGTTCGAAGTTTTGAAAGTACTACTATTATTATCGACAAAAACTCGAAACCTTCTGTCGGATAACATATTTTTTAATAGATGATTTATTTCGATGATAACTATTTCTCGTCATTGTTTTTCGTATGGCTTCAACTAGTCTGGATTGAACACGACAACAGAAGGGTTTCAATTTTAAACCCAGTTATCTACCACAGATGTAGGTGAGACGTACGACCACGGACACTGAGCCCGGAAGACTCATGTAATGATACCTTTCGTATAAGTCTCAAACCATTCAAGAAGAATTTAATAGTATATTCTAAAACAAGTTGCAGAATGAGATCCTATTCCAACACGAATGCGAAGTTCGAAAACGAGCGACGAAGGAGCGAGTTTTCGATAGCATGAGTGTTGGAATTGCCTTCTGCAACGAGTATTAGACGGTATTTTCTCTATTTCAGTCAATTTTTGTGAAATATTCTCGAAATTCAAATGAAAATTCATATTAGTGACTTTTGTTTTGTATCTTGGCAGTTGGTGTGACATACGAAATTTGACAGATCACGTAATTTGAATTGATTTGATTCGAAAGTTGATTCGATCGAAGGTTAGTACTGACAACCATAAAACGAAAAATATAACTGAAAACAATGCTGTAATGAGTTTCATTACAGCACTACTTTTAGTACTGTAATGAACTCATTACGATACTGAAATAGAGAAATTTATATTCTTATCATTTTATATCTATCAGAGAAAAAATTCAACACTTAGAATGAAGTGATATAAAAATTAATTTCATTTTATTTATTTTCAAAATATTTTTCAGAAAGGGGCGTAACTACGGGGATTATTCGGGAATGTGCATATTCATCAGGTAATCTTAATAGTATATTCGAAAATGAGCGACGAAGGGGCGACTTTTCGAAAACATGAGAGTTCGAATTGACTTCTGCAACGAGTATTAGACGATATTTCCTCTTTTTCAGTCAAGTTTTGTCAAAAAAACTCTTGAAATTCGAATGAAAATTTATTCTAGTGACTTTTTTAATTGGATCTTCGCAGATTGTCTGACATACGAAATTTGACTGATTACGGAATTGGAATTAATTTGATTTGAAAATTGAAAGGATCTGAGGTCAGTACTGACAATCACAAAACGAAAAATATAGCTGAAAACAATACTGTAATGGCTTTCATTACAGCTCTACTTTCAGTTCTGTAATAAACATTACGTACGACACTGAAATAGAGAAAAACGTGAAACAATTCCAATGGGAAAAATTTTGATTGGAAAATTTTCTTGACTGATGGGAGTACACCCACCCATGATTCAACTCTGGATACGCCAATACGTTCAGAATTCGAACGGAGATTTTGGCCTATTTCCATACTCACAGTATTACTTATGGATTAAATCGAAACTTACCATGCAAAGCCTTGAGGTAGGCCTTCCCAGCATTGATCATCTGCCTGGCTCCCGGATTGAACTTATCCAGGATGTTCTGGAAACAAAACGGAATCGTTAATGCACAAACTACTCGAAAGTCAACGTTCCAAACATCTCCACGAAACGAGCAGACTCCGAGGAATCGAAAGCTAATCCTATCTACATTTCCGGTCGTATTCCGCCGCATCCTCGCTGGGGTAATCGAGAAAAACAATGATCGAATCCAGCGGAAAAAATCTGGATAGCATAACAACTCCCCGAACTTCTATATCCGGCCGTCACCGAGAGATAACCCGGAAGAAAAAGGGAGAAGTTGAGTCGGAAAGTTTAAGGATAGGGCAGATATTGCAAGTTGGACGGTTTATGCGATAAACATCAATATTGTGTATCGAAAAAGTTTAGCGTAGTTGGGCTTGTTAAAAACTCGGCAGACGACACATCTTGCTGGTTTTGGGGGAGTCGACGCCTAGAGGAGAGTTGGCGCTGGATCAGGCAGTTTCTCCAGACAGAGATGAACTTGAAGCGATAAAGACGAGAATATTGACGGAATCAAGCGTAATTTTTTCTTAGTCACAATAAAAAAAATAAAAAAACCTTAATGAATGGAGAAATTCAGAAAGGAAAAAGACAAAATGTCGAGCAAAATGTATTGATCTTTACAATGAAAATGGCATCAGTAAATTATATTCTGACATGATCGCAAAATCAGAAAACACGAAATCAACCTGAAATCAAATTGTTGTAATAGAAGAAGAAAATCCTCGAAGAAGAAAATAATATGAAAGAACATTGATACAATTTGCCTCAAATTGAGCCCTGTTGCCAAACTTCGTTTACGAATCTTTGAACATCTATGCATAGTTGGTATAGGAATAATTTTTTTTGACACTGTTAGACATTTCGTATTCTTACCGAAATTTTGTACAAGGTGGGCAAAATTGGTGAAACTTGAATTACAACTTTTTACCTGTGAGAGATAGGGGAAAATGAATTACATGTTACTGTGGTGTTTTTTTAGAGAAACTGATAATGCCATCAACTGCATACCTCTATCTTCTTTTCTTTTCGAGTTATAGACCAAAATTCAAATTTGGGCGATCTCAACTTTGGCCATTATCTCCGTTTCTGTTTGTGCTAGGATGTTGAAATGAAGTCATTGTAGGAACAACTTTTTCATAGCAATCCAGTAGCGTACTTTGTTTTTTCCCAAGAAGTTTCCTTGCTGAGCTATAACATAAAGTTTTGTTTTTTTCATGGAAACAATAGTTTGAAATGGCTTAGAAAAAATCGCCAATTTTTTTCCGTTTCAGAAATGTATCCCACATCATACATCGCCCTCAGATTCATTCAGATATCATGAAAAATATAGTTTGTATTTGAAATTTGAATTATTGAGTATTAAGTAGGAATCACAGAATAATTTGTCTCTACACATGGTGTCATATTATTTTAAGATTGAATACTTGATTCAATTCTACGTAGTTTGATCTCTGTTCAGAACAACTGTCAATTCGAAGTTATTATTGCCTCTCAAATAAAACATTTTAACATATCATATTTCTAGTAGTTTTCGAACATTTCCATATTGCCGGCAATAATGACTTCGAATTCTAATAATTGACAGTTGTTCTGAACCACGGAGGATTGAATTCAAGCAGAATAATAATGACACCATGCGTAGAGACATATTATTCTGTGACTCGGCCTACTTAAAACTCAATAATTCAAATTTCAAATACAAACTATATTTTTCATGATACCTGAATGAATCTGAAGGCGATGTACGATGTATGATATATTTCTGAAACGGAAAAAAGGGGCGATTCTTTCTAAGCCATTTCAAATCAATGTTTCCATAAGAAAAAACATAACTTGATGTGATAGCTCAGCAAAGGAACCTCTTGGGAAAAAACAATGTTACTGGATTGCTATGAAAAAAGTGCCTGTATAACGTTTTCATTTCAACATCCTAGCACAAACAGAAACGGAGATAATGGACCAAAGTTGAAATCACCCAAATTTCAATTTTGGCCTATAACTCGAAAACAAGAGAAGATAGAGGAATGCAGTTGATGGCATTATCAGTTTCTCTAAAAAAGACCACTGTAACGTGTCATTCATTTTCCTTTTTCTCTCTAGTTCAGGTATCGCCCACCCTGTTTACGAAGATATCAAAGTGACACTTCTTATAGTAACAATCAAAGATTATAGAGTTAGAAAGATAGGAAACGCCCTTGTATCTGTGGTACTAAAATCCGACTACGATTTTCGGCTAGTTTCTTACTTGTGACACATAGATGACGCTGAAAACATTATTCAGTACAGAAAACTATTTCAATAGGCGCGAAATTCGAAACACATTTCTCATAAATTTTCATTCAATTGAATACGTTGTCGAGCTTTTAAAAAAATATCCTGATCGACAAAAAAAAAAGGAAGGTTCCGCTTTTTGATCAGGATGATTTTTTCTTCTGCATATTGCTTTGTATCAAATGAAATACGCTTCTGGATTCTTTATATTTTTATTTGAAATGATTGTGTAAAATCAACTGCAATACAATAATTATGAAATTGAGTACATTTCAAAAATTTGTTCACATATTAGAGAATTATCATAACAATTTCAAGAACTTATTGTGAGTGAACTCTCGATAAATCGAACATCGATAAGTCAAACAGTTGTTCTGGACCCGATTCACACATATCTTACCCAGTGTATTTTAACCTCAATGAGTCTACAGGGTCTAGTAAATGAGTCGAACTGCTGGAAGGGTCGTCAAGAGAACCACCACCTCTATAAGTCGTTCTTCTGACCACTATTGCCTCTATGAGTGGAACTTTTTGATCTAATGAATGAGACCGAAAAAAAGTCGGTTCGCAAACAAATTATCCAGAACAATATATTTTTACCCCGAAACCTCTATCCATTTGACAACACTGAAAATAAAAAGCAATGAACAAGACAATTACATAATAAGAGTTTCAAAACTTATATTTCTATTCTCTTTGGTAATGAAAAGAATTTCATTCAAGATTATTATTTCTGCAATTGATCACCATGCATTTCGAATGTCGGCCAGTTTTTAACACAAAATTTATAACAGAAAAACATACGAACCAAGATTATGGAGTGAGCTAGTTGGTACACTTGTAGATTTCGAATTATTTCAGTAGAAAATACGCGAGAAAATAAAATCATCATTCAGCAAAAATATTTATTCAAGTATTTCTTTCAAAATTGACAACAGCCTACTAATAATCTCTATATAATCTATGCCAAATGGACCCTAATTAAATATTTTAACCATAGATCGATTACTTTTGAAAAACAGATGTCGCTGACATCACTGTAGTCGCTTCGTTTCCCATCTTTATACTCTATAATCTTTGGTAACAATAGTACAGCTTCGTAAATCTATTATTATTTGTTATTAGCTGGCCCGCGTTACTTCGTCTGCCCAAAGCGGATATTAAAATTATTGTTATTATTATTAGTCCAATGTTATCTTCGAACACGAAAAATTTTAAAAAAGCCTAGATCCTGATTGCCACAAAGCCGACCAGATCCAATTGTATTTCCCTAAATTTTCGTATATACGTCCTATACCTAAATACCTGAAATTATGTTCCTCTAATCAAATAATCAGTCAACCCCCTCAATGCATGGACCCTCCCGTTACGCGGTTTCTTATGTCAGGTCTTCTTATTCTCGGCATCGCAAATTGAAATTAACCAAGTTGACAGAAAAGTTCTCGCACACTTTGAAGTGAGTTGTATCTATCACAAAAAAACAACTGCAAAAAGAGGACGTAACTTGAAATGAAGCGTCTTAATACAAAACCAGACATTTGACATATTCCGTAAAAATGAGTTGAGGAAAGATTATAATAGAGAAAGTAGCTGGCAATCTGATTCTTATACTCTCAGGTTCATAAGTAGACTTTTGAAAGCCTCTTTCGTAATTCAAATGGTCAAAACTGGGAGTTTTTCAATTCAAAACTATGAGTTTGGCGATTTTTCTCGTTTTGCTCGGTACGGCTCATACATTAAATGTTTGGTGTTGCATTTAGACGCTTCAAGTTTCACTTTCATAAATGATCACCAAAGACGATATTGACAAAGATAACCGAACATGATACCCGATATTTATCGAAATATTAATTATTTATTCATATATTATCACTTGATAACATTGGTGTTTTGTACAAACTTTGCGTCGTCCTCACTTGCAGAAATTAATGAAATCGAGAAAATGATGTAACAATGTTATAAATAATACAAAATCAATTTTAGAACTTCGATGTTTAATTGTCAAACATCGATGATAATCGAAAATCAATGATAATCTATCACCTCCATTTCTGAGGAAAAACCATATCAAATACCTTGCATTTTCATATTTTCTCACCTTTTAAACCTTCCCCGGAATTCCATGAATAAGTCAAGAACAGAATTAGCCAAATTGGTCCAGCCGTTTTCAAGTTTTAGCGTACCGAAAGCACAGCAATTCATTCTTATATATAAAAAAATATTGTGCTTCATCTATCCCGAAACGTCATGCGTCATCTATCCCAAACCCAAGGGAAAGATGACGCGCCTGCTTAGGTTATAACAAATTCCGAGAGGAGACGTTATATTAGTGTATATAGCTCTTATTATTACAAAAGTTTAAACTGTCTTTGACAGAACGTTAAATAATGGGATAGATCTTCAATAATGGTAAAATATATACGAATTGACTCAGAAAATCAAGAAGAAAAAATCACCAATCTTTACGTTACCTCTGGGGTGTAACAAAAGTTAGGTTTCTCTTAAGCCAACCCTGTCTCCACGTGAATCTTCCCCCAATAACTCCATTGTAAACCCCAAACTTGCGTCCTGTTTTCTTTCGCTGTCCTCTATTTTATCCCGGAATGTAAATCCCCATAAATTAGGTAATCCACTTCGCTGGTTGATTAAAATTTGAAAGTAGGCCAGGCTGCCATCGGATCGGCCAAGATTTGGTATTGAGATGAGTGGTTGAAGATGCCCCCAGTACATATTTCCGGTTACCCCAACGGAGGTGGGGCGCTGGGCTAATTTGCATGTAAACGAGTCTACTGCATTTAAACCGGTTTTTTAGACGGGAATTGCATTTAGGACTATCGATTGGAGAAGCGGGAAATATTGGCCAGGAAATGTTGGAGGAATGAGAATTTTTCATGCCTCATTGGAATATAAGTCCAGTTATTTTGATCAGGATATAGGAAAAATCTCGGAACTTGAAATATACTGCTCCACAAGAGTTAGGGATATCTTATTCAATCTTCGAGAAAATCGCTGTAAATTCATTTAAAATTCAATAACAACTTGAATCGATCTAATGAAGATCAGTATGAGACATTTCGTCAATCTGGCCGCCTTTTTCCTGAAGTTTTAATTTTGCATATGCTTCATGAATATTCCTATTTTGAAATGGAGTCAGTTCATCAACGGCTTCGATTTGAAACGAGTTTTCTAAAAATGCCAAGAGGCTAATAGGGCTATCGGAATGCTACAGGGTGACCTAACTCAGGTTGTTGTAGCGGAAAGGCTCCAAGTCAAAGTGTGATGTCTTGACTTTCGGATAGGTTCAGGGTAACAGGTTCTGTGTTGGAAAGACCAAGGCTTGGTGGGCGAAGAAAAACAACACCTGCTCAAGATCGTTTCGGCGAGAAGAATAATTATAATTATATTACAATCTTCTGTGGGATAGGCATATATGTGATGCTACTAGTAGAGCTATTAGAGCTCTTATGGGGTGCAGGCGTCTATGTGGCAGGAATTGGGGCTGTAACTCAAAAATACTGCGATGGATGTACGTCATGATTGTGAGACCTGTAATTACATATGGGGCAGTAGTCTGGTTTGGTAAAGCAAGTCAGACAAGTACGAGGAAAACGCTCGATAAATCACAGCGGCTTGGTTGTGTGTGCATCACGGGTGCCATGAGAACGTGCCCAACCAGAGCACTTGAGATCATAACAGATCTCACACCCCTACATCTGGTGATTGACAAGATGGCTCATGAAGCCATCCTCAGAATATCTAGAGAAGGCGCAGGTAATGAGAGAATTACGTGTCAGAGAGTCTGGTGCTCTCTGAGTAACTACATCTCATCTGCGAACCTTCCTAGTTATGTAATGGTCAAGAAAGTTAGTACTGAGCAAAACTTCAGTACGATGCTATGCAAAAAAGAGGAATAGGAGCGGGAATACACCGACCAAAATTTAAAAGAAAATACTGTTAAATGGTATACAGATGGTTCTGAACCTAACACGGGAGCTGGCGCTGGGGTTCACGGGGCCAAAGCCAAGTGTGCACTACCGTAAGGCTCCTGTGTGAGTGTTCTGCAAGCAGAAATATTAGCAATCGAATGATTAATCTAGAGAGAAACTATCAGAATTGTGACATAGCCATTCACTCAGATAGTCAAGCTGTTATTAAAGCACTGAACTCCTATGTCATCCCCTCAAAGTCGACATGGAAATGCCGGATCAAACTCAATGAGGTATACAAGAAAAATAAGGTCTCTTCAATCTGGGTTCTTGGTCATTCGGGAATCACAGGTAACGAAGAGGCCAACAAACTTGCCACAAAGGGTGCTCGGAAACCACTCACTGGCCCAAAAACCTTTCTGTGGTATTGGAAAATGTACCTATAAGAAAGAGTTTCTGGAGAAGGACACACTTTGGCAGACTCTCCCAGGGTTGGATCACTTCAAAAAGTACTATCGGAATTTCGAAACTGCAAGATCCAAAAGATATTTGGATCTCAGTAAAAACCAACTACACCTCCTCACTGGCTTTCTTACAGGGCATTGTCGCCTCAGAAAGCACTTGCTGAGAATGGGCGTATTGGACACTGACGAGTGTAGATTCTGTGGGGAGGAGGAAGAAACTCCCATTCACCTAGTCACAGAATGCTTTGGCATTGTAAGCCAAAGGAAACAATGCTTTGGCCAAGAGACCTGTAGGAGTGAGAAATTAGCCTCACTGAAGCCTTCCGAGATATTGGATTTCATAAGATCTCTGGGACTGGAAGGCGAGCTGTAAAGCTTTATCAGGGGGCACAATAGACCATAAGGTCGCAGTGGACTGTAACCCCTTTTAAACTATCAACTATATTCCAATCTGAAAAAAATTTTCACTCAATCTCCCAATTAGTTTTTCGGAGTAATTATAGCCCTCCTCTTGATTTAGCGAAAATCTTTCAAGGATTTCTCAGAAACTCAAAAATTAAAATATAAAATAAATTCATTAACTTCTATTAAGACAACATAAACTAATGTTTTAAACTGGGTGCAAGTCCAATGGATGTGCTCATGTTTGCCCTGATGTTTGGGAAACAAAAAGAAGAAGAAGAAGATTGATCTATGATCGAATTGATAAAAAAAAGAACTCCGTTTTTTATGCATGCTGCTTTCGACTTTATCAAGTCAAATGTCAATTTGGCAGAATGTTCTTAAACAACAAATTTTATTGCATCCTCCTTCTTACCACCATCAACTTCTATTATTGTTCAGCCGTAAAATGCTTCGTTTCGAAAATAAACGTCGCAGACGGTACGGAGACCGGCATGTTGAGACAGGAGTGTCCAGAAAACACCGTTTGCACCCTCGCCGAAGAAATCCAGGAAACCGTCCATAAAAAATCGAAATTCAGAGATTGTCTCAACGAGAAAATGTGCCAACTGTTGGAGCTGAATTGCCAGTTCTGCGACACCGATTTCTGCGTTCCAGAATTCTCTAACAGTTCGAACTATAGCACGTCTGGCCTCGTGAAATGCGTGCACTGCAACACCAGGAACGACTCCTATTGTCTGACGAGGAGCGAGCCTGTTTTGCCCTGCTCAAAAGGGGAGGTTTGCGTCACTTTCAGTGTTACCAACTTCCAGGGGAAGAACGAGTTGGATAGGGGCTGTAGCAACAAAGAGGTGTGCCAACATATTGGAGATTTCTGCAGTTGGTGCAACACTGACGGTTGTTTACCTAGAATGCCAAAAATAATGTACCTGAGAAATCCAAGAATGTCGTTTGGAGGAAGGGTGCAACAAAATTGTCTTGGCGTTTTTTCACTCTGTGTGTCAGTAATTTTTTATTATATTTCTTTTCATTTTACAAAGATTTAAATATATTTCTTTAAACTGTATGTTTATATTATGAGCTATGTTGAACTGAAAAATTATTCGAAACAGTCATGAAATGGTATAATGTGAAGCATCGATATGAGAAAAAGAAAGGAAGAAAATGAAGCGATGTAATAATAAATAATAGAAAAAATCACAGCAGAAAAAAAAATCCTTAAACTATTTAAAATGAGATAACTATCACAGATATAAATGCACAGGGTATCCCAAATTCTTGCCGAAGAAATCCAAGAAACCGTCTACAAAAAATCGAAATTCAGAGATTGTCTCAACGAGAAGATGTGCCAACTGTTGGAGCTGAATTGCCAGTTCTGCGACACCGATTTCTGCGTTCCAGAATTCTCTAACAGTTCGAACTATAGCACTTCTGGCCTCGTGAAATGCGTGCAGTGCAACACCAGAAACGACTCCTATTGTCTAACGAGGAGCGAGCCTGTTTCGCCCTGCTCAAAAGGGGAGGTTTGCGTCACTTTCAGTGTTACCAATTTCCAGGGGAAGAACGAGTTGGACAGGGGCTGCAGCAACAAAGAGGTGTGTCAACATATTGGAGATTTCTGCAGTTGGTGCAACACTGACGGTTGTTTACCTAGAATGCCAAAAATAATGTACCTGAGGAATCCAAGAATGTCGTTTGGAGGAAGGGTGCAACAAAATTGTCTTGGCGTTTTTTCACTCTGCGTGTCAGTAATTTTTTATTATATTTTTTTTCATTTTACAAAGATTTAAATATATTTCTTTAAACTGTATGTTTATATTGTAAGCTATGTTGAACTGAAAAATTATATGAAAAAGTCATGAAATGGTATAATGTGAAGCATCGATATGAGAAAATGAAAGAAGAAAATGAAGCGATGTAATAATAAATAATAGAAAAATCACAGCAGAAAAAAAAATCCTTAAACTATTCAAAATGAGATAAATATCACAGATATAAATGCACAGGGTATCCCAAATTCTTGTCGAAGAAATCCAAGAAACCGTCTACAAAAAATCGAAATTCAGAGATTGTCTCAACGAGAAGATGTGCCAGCTGTTGGAGCTGAATTGCCAGTTCTGCGACACCGATTTCTGCGTTCCAGAATTCTCTAACAGTTCGAACTATAGCACTTCTGGCCTCGTGAAATGCGTGCAGTGCAACACCAGAAACGACTCCTATTGTCTGACGAGGAGCGAGCCTGTTTCGCCCTGCTCGAAAGGGGAGGTTTGCGTCACTTTCAGTGTTACCAACTTCCAGGGGAAGAACGAGTTGGACAGGGGCTGCAGCAACAAAGAGGTGTGTCAACATATAGGAGATTTCTGCAGTTGGTGCAACACTGACTGTTGTTTACCTAGAATGCCAAAAATAATGTACCTGAGGAATCCAAGAATGTCGTTTGGAGGAAGAGTGCAACAAAATTGTCTTGGCGTTTTTTCACTCTGCGTGTCAGTAATTTTTCATTATATTTTTATTCAATTTACAAAGATTTAAATATATTTCTTTGAACTGTGTGTTTATTTTGTGAGCTATGTTGAACTGAAAAATTATTCGAAAAAGTCATGAAATGGTATAATGTGAAGCATCGATATAAGAAACGGAAAGGAAGAAAATGAAGCGATGAGATAATAAAAAATTTAAAAAATCACAGCAGAAATAAAAATTCTCAAACTATTTAAAATGAGAAAAATATCACAGATGTAAATGCACAGGGTATCCCAAACTCTTGATTTTGGCAGTTTCTGGTACTTCTAGACTAGATAGGTAGAAACGTTCAGAAGAATCCTGGGCTCGATTTACGTGAAAACACCAGTAATGAAAACTGTTTCACGATATCTTTTATATTGTTTCGAATTAGAAGATGCGCCATAATTTTTTCATTTTCGAAAATATCTGAAAAAAAGTTAAAACTTTCAACCAGCACTTCTTTACTAGAAATGAAATATTGTTTTCAATGTTTTTTCATGATTCAAAATGAAAGGAATTCCATCACAATTCACAAAAAGCTTTTTTTTTCACGATACAAAAAAATTTAATTTCTTATTTCCGGTGAAAAAGCGCGTGAAAGTTTTGATTGTTTTCACATATTTTTTTAAATAAGAAAATTATGGCACATTATCGAAATCATTAATATATAAAAATTTTAAAAAATGAAGATATCTTGAAACGGTTTTGACTTATGGTGTTTTCACGAAAGTTGTGCCCAGGACACCTTTCGAAGTTTTTACTTTTCTAGTCCAGGAGAACCTGAAACAGTCAAAATCAAGCAATTTGGGATATCCTATACACTGTGTTCCAAATTGGGTGGGACTGCTCTGTATCTCAGCTTTTATTGAAGATAGAGGTATGCGGTTGTTTTTAAGATGTTCTATCTCGAATGAGCACGCTGTTGCATCGTCCATGGCCTGTTTTAATACGATTTCGAAAAACCATATTCTTCTGGGAAGGTCAAAACCAGGAACTATGATTGAAGGATCAGTATTAAAATCTTTATTGAAAAAATTGCATACATTCCATTCAGATTGTCAAATTGGTTTGTCGCTAATATTCATATCAATTAAAAAATTTGACCAAAAAGGTTTACGCGACATCAATCCGGAAAAATGCATGTGTGGAAGAAAGCATGGCCTACTATCGAAGAAACAAAGATACGTATGGATTTTTTCTTAACTGAAATTTATTGAAGATGAAGTTGTGATACATCAATGTAGTCAGAAAAAAATTGAAAAATTCGATCAAGTGTTTCATTTGAAAAATAACAAGTTTGTGGTTAATCTTGAAAACAGTTCTCTGATTTTTTTTCAACTACGCCACTGACTTCCACGAAAAAATATCGATTAAAAACAGTCTTTTATCTTATACACTGCCTGAGAAATAATGACATTTCAGAAAAATGAATATTTTCATTTTCGCGGAAATAAAAATCTTGGTCTCCGAAAGCTATTTATAAACCGCGATCTTGTGAATCATAACTAAACAGCTAAAAAATCAAAGGGCCCAAAACTGATACTTTCGGAACAGCTATTTGATATTTGGTATTTCGTTTAACTATTTTTGTGCGCTCTGAAAACCATGATTCTCAATAAAAAAAATTGTACTCCCATCTAATGGCACGCGGATAAAATCTAAAGCATCAATTGAAGCCGCAATATTGTGCATTTTCCAGAGAAAAGTAGCGTTCACGCTTTCCCCATACAGGCACACCCCGTTATCGCCTATAAATCGCTGTTAAATGCGACCAGCTATAAAACATTGTGAACGGGCAATACCGCAGTGGCTGTTTTATTTCTCGCTGTCCCGTAGAAGGAATGGTACGAAGATACCAAAGATAGATCGGATCAAAAGAGTCGCCGAAGATCAATGGGAGAATACTGGAGGACCGTAACAGTATATCACAGCTTATTCCAGTCTTTGTATTTGCCATTTCTGAACAAACCATGAGGTTGCATGTGATGTATGATGAATCCTAGAAGCCTCTGTTCTCTCTGCATTGGTTTACTTCTCAAATCAAAAAACCACATAATTAGTTTTTCGAGAGAAACGCTATTGATCACTGCATGTTTTTCAATATATAATAATAAATATTTTTTTGTACAACTGCCATAGAAAGTGACACTTGAATGAAAGCAAACAATGTTAAAATTGATTGTTTACGTGGAAGAGTGTTGAAAATATTTTTAACATTAGTGTTGAAAATATTTTCAGCACTATATTTTCCCATGATAAAATCAGATGGGAAAAGTTCAGCAATTGCAAATTTTAATTATCAATACTTCACAATCATTACTAATGAACATCAATATTAATTGTAAACAATTACTAACATCAATGCCCTGTGACGTTAGGGAGCTTCGCAACACATTATTAGAATCCTCAGCACCATCAGTACTTGTAGAAACCGGAAGTACAATATTGGATGATGATCATCCTGTTGAGGTTGGGAGAATTTTTTTATCAATGACATTTCTATATGGAATGGAATGATCAACATAGCCCTCGGCTACCGTTGTAGACTTATATCCACCATTTTTTTTTATATCCGTAATATTTGCTCCTGATTCTGTAGGCAATGAAGTGGAGGATCTTCGAAAACAGTGTCCTGCTTTGGTTCTGGTAGTTTGAGGAATTTGGCAACAATAGATGAAATTTTCCAAATGTATTAATAGCAACAGGATTGGCAGTGCATTTATTATTCATGCATTCCAGGAAAAAACGACTATGTTTGATGACAAAAGGTCGCAGTGCAAAGTACTTATAAAAATAGTCTACATACTTCCCAATAATACTGAAAAAACGACTGACTTTCGTTTTTGTATTTGGAAGTTGTATAACCAATGATTTATTTGTTATTTCGATGTGTTCCACTGATGAATTACACACTTCTTCACGCCAACAGGCTCCAAATAGTCCGAAAATAGTTGCAATCACCATCAAGTATTTCTCATCTGGTGCCTCCTATATAAACTTTTCAACTTGTTTCGATAGTTTGGGACGATATCCTTCACTTGTTACTTGTTCGTTTTAAATATGCTATTACCTTAAAATATTCACTAACATCCACACCATTTTTAACGAGGGCGCTTGACTTTATCATTGAAAATTTGTTCCACAAAGTTGATGAACTCCATATTTTTTATTTTTCTTCTAAATATGCCAGGAAAACAGTTTCACTGAAGTTCCCTTCTACATTTTTCAATTTACACCATGTCAGGAAATTGTTATATGCAATAGCGTACTGCTGAACAGATTTTTTAGGTTGGAGTTCCAAATTTGCTCTTCTTGCAGACTCTTCAATATCCAGAAGATCAACCAAATCGTCACTTTTATAAATAATTGGAGTCTCGACAAACATATTAAGCAGTTAAAAACCCAAGACGAAATATGGACAGGAACGAAATTCAAATGATAGCTTCTTTTCTCATTTGTTAGTAATCATAACGATGGCAACGTTTGCCATTTACAACAACCTTTTGATTATTTGAATATTAAAATGCATTTTGAAGTATATTGTCATTGCAATTTCGCCCATTTCATTATTGTACAAAAAACATTGTATGGTATTTGTGTTGAAAGTGATTTTATTTTGTTCGTGAAATTGTTCAATTTGCTACGCTTATTTCAGAAACTTTTTCACCCACAAAATGAAACGTCACTTAACACTCGTATCATAAATAACTATTTGAAATTCTGACACAAAGTGAAACTTATTACGAACGTTATGAAACGTCCTATTTTTTGTATTTATTTAGTTACACAAATTAAAATATCTTGTGTTGAGGTTTCTCAGGACGCAACCAAATATTTTCTTAAAATTTCAAAAACATATTTTGAAAGTCATCACAGAAGTAGTAATTGCCGCAGAATTTTTGTTTTTGACGATAGGATATCAACAAGAAAATGTCTTCTTTCATCGATTACATTTTCAAATGGAAGAATATATACCGTAAAACGGGGTAAGTTTGAAAAATTTTTTTCTTTCAAAGCTATATATCTCTGGTAAGGAAGCGAATGAGAAATTCCACAAAAACACATATCCCGGGCATCAGTTAGAGCTTTCTGCTGACAAAAAATTAGATTTCAAATATCAAAAACCTTTTTTTTTATTAAATTATGGGTGTTCAAAGTTACACTATGATCGGGGAATTCAATTCAACCTCCCTGAGAGAGTTTCTTTGAACACCTAAATACCAAAAATACTTAAAAGTACTTGAAAAAATTTATGTGGAATAGAAATATGTACATAATATACTAAAAATAATTTTGTTTTCGAAATAGTATCAGGCATTCATTATCACAAGAAATGAATCATGAAATCGAAGTTTTCCTGAAAGATAAAGTTGGTATAAACTGAATTGAACTGATATTTTGTGATAATAGAAAAAAAGGTATCAGAAAACAATAAATAGGACTGAAATATCTAGTGCCAAATTCTCAGATATGGGCGAAGATGATTTGCACTAAACAAGAGGACTCCTTCAATTTCTGCCTACCTTGGGGTCTTGCCGAGCTGTGAATAATTCGGTGATCGGTAGAATTCCCTCTTCGGGTACTTATTGCCAGGAAAACTCACGCAAAGAAATTTTTTTCTCAATTTTTTTTCACCTGGAGCTTTCCCTGTGATTTCTGAAACTGAACTATAAGAGACATATTTTCCTGCACCATGTTTTCTTTTGTGGGAGCAGAAAATTTTCTACAAGGAAAAACCGAGTTAGTTTCAAACCTTGAGCTCCATTGAACACCTTCAAAGTTATCCCGAAAACGATGACTAAGCACATTGTTCTCTAAAAGTATAAATAGAACAAAATGTGTTGAAGTATTTGAAATTCCTTTGCTATACTGTTGCTAATGTATTGATGTAGCAGATATATTTTGCCAGCATGTGGTGCAAATACTCACGGTTACAGCAACAAAAGTTTGCAGACAATATCGAACGTGGATATTTTAGGTTCTAAGTAACATGTCAGGATTGCTCACTCTCTGAACTTATTTTCATGTGAATGCTGTCGTGCCTTTCTTGAATGTGTTGCGAATTGAGTGAAAACCAGATGTAGCTAAATCTAATGGTTTTTTCGCCATAAGTCGATATAACAAAATTAATTTTTTGTTCAAAGTTTTCCCATTTTACCCGTACATATGACTTTTGTATATTTGAGGAGATTGTGAATGAATTCGTTGAAAAATATTAACTTTTTTAGATATAGACAGGCCTACTGAGGGTATAATTGAGTATGCCAATCCGGCATCAGGCGCAAAAGCCAGCGGATCGACATCAGAAAACGAACATGACGCCAAATCTTTTTTAACGCTCAAAGAGTTTTTTTCCCGTATCGTTCTAAATGAAATCCACGTCGGAACCGCCACTGAGTCCATCCAATTAAAAATTTTAATACCGTTGGCGTGTTTTCATCATGCCGAAGCCACAGCCTCAATATGCGCACATATATATTCCTCGGAATGAGATAAAAAATTCGATCGTCAAAGTCGCTGTAATTACAACGGAGGCACAAGAAATCTTTCAGAGCGTAGAACGTGACTATGATGTCTGGAAATATGGTTTCAGATCGAGAATCAAAAGAATACAGGGTGTTAGTTTGAAAACTTCCCAAGTCAATCATGTCACGACAGGATGATCCGAAAGAAAATGCCGAAACAGGTATATTTTTACTCAGAGATGCATTCATTTTGAGCAGAATTGTAAGACAAAATCTCCTCAAATCTAGGGGGTAGGGTGGTTTTCACGCCTTAATTCATTATAGGAAATGGATTGAGTGATAAACTCCGATAGAAGGAGCAAACTTCGAAATAGTTAATGATTTTATTCTCAATTTTCGATTCAATCGATACAACCTCATTGTCAGAGGCTCTGCTTAGGTACTGTTTTGTCTAAGTGTCAAAATCCAAACAAATTCGACCGCCAATGTTGAACGAAGTTGGCAAATTTACAAAAGGATTGAAAAAATTTCAAAGCAGTTGGCAAAAATTCCAAAGCAGTTGGAAAAAGTTCAAAGCAGATGAAATACATAGTTTCGAGAGAGTTATGAAATTCGAACGAATCGGAATTTGAAAAAACAAGTTTGCAATCAGTACTTAACAATTAATGTAGCCGGCAATAAATGGTATTCAACTCAATATTTTTACCATCAAGTGTTTGAAGAGATTCGGCTTCAAGAAGTAGGTACTCAGTAGTAACTTTTTCAGTTACGTCGCATGGACTGTGTGATGAAAAAACCATCTGGTATCATAAATTCAAGCTGTTTCTATCAGATAAGTAGAATCATCATAAGGTACGCTCTTCGTACATTGTGTTATAGTTTTGCGAATAAACAATATGTGTATATAAATTTAGAATATGAACCGAAAAAGATTCAAGGTGACGTTTGAGTTAAGGGGTCTGTGGTGCCTTCTTAAAAATTACTGAAAAAAAAATTCATGAACAAGAAATCAAAAAGGACAACAAGTGTGAGGGAAAATTATGGGTGGTGACCATAGAATATAGAATATCGGGAGGGCAATTTATTTCCATTTTTCATTTTTAAGTATAAAACTGAAATGAGCTATAAAAAACAAATTCAACACAATAAAAATTGTTCGTAACACTAAATATATCCCCAATTCAAACACTAACTGAAATAAACTCTGCAAAGAGTTCGAAATCGCCAACTCAAATTGTTAAATTATGTTCAAAATTGTTTCCTCAATATGACTGATTTAGGTCAAAACTGTTTCCCTGCTAAATTGGAAATCTGTTTTTTTAGGTATCTTGATTCACCCTGTTTGCAACTCTGACACACATTGTCTGTTTCATTCCTCAGTTATGTAGCTTTTCTTTATTTCATGGAATCTGTAAGCAAAAGGAAGGCTCATTTTTCATCAAACGAAATATATTTTCCGAACATTTTGTTCCTATTATTCTGTGAAATTAGCCAATGTTAGGGATTAGCAGTTTCAATATTAAGAATCTCCTCAAAGTGGTAAGTAATTAACCATGATTTTTCATCTACCCAACATTCAATCATATATATATCTTTATTTCATGAAATCTGCTTTTGAGTGAAAAAAATATGTTGTTATGATGCTTGAAAATTTGAGAAACACCAAAGAATGACACTGATTTAAATTGAAGAATCAAACAAGAAGTGTGTCTCAAAGTACTTTTCACAAAAAAAATAAATCCATAAAATAAAAAACTTACATATAAATATTGGGTATTTGGGGAATCAACGATAATTTTTCACCACTTTGATAATATTCATCGTATTAAAACTGTTCATTCCCAATATTCACTCCTTTGACAGATTAAAAAGAACAGATTTTTCTGAACAAAAATTTCCTCTGAAGAAAATGATCCTTGCCTTCGCTATGAAATTCCATTTAATAAAGAAAAGCTACAAAACTGAAGAAATAAACAAGTAGTGTTTCTCAAAGTTTCAAATAACATCAAGATTCTCTTTACGAAAAAAACAGACTCCATAAAGTCTACTTAATTGAATGTTCTGTAGATGGAAAAAAATGTTAATTACTCCTCACTCTGTTGAAATTCATCACTTTGAATTTTTTTTTGACGAAACAAATATCATATCATATTATATATAACAGTTTTCTGTTAATTCAATATATAGAGGCTTGGGCCCGTCCCCGCCATAGATTTTATTGTGCCTATATTTTTAGTAGATTGAGTTTCAGCAGTATGTGATTATGTGAGTAAATAAAATAAATAACAGATAAAACGGTAATTATAAAGTTTACTGCCCCCTTGTATTTTTTTTGTATTTTTTTGTGATCTTTAGGTAGGGAAAATGAAACTAACCTAACCTAACTTAACCTAACTTGAATGCAGATCGATGTTTTATTTTTTTATGAAATAATTTTTTTTTTAATTAAAAAAAAATTTTTTTTCAACTTTTGGTAGGGAAAATGAACCTAACCTAACCTAACATAACCTAACCTTGTTTAACAAAACTATATAGATTATATATAAGACTATATCAGAGCCGTATCCGAGGTAAATGGAGTATATTTATGAGTTTCATTTATTTTTTTTCTCGAAAATTACTACCTCCCTAGAGCTGTGATTGAGACTATAGTATCAGGAAGTTCTATAGATTCACTGTGCAAAATATTCTCAAAATCGGTGACGGGGCATTAAACTTTATAATGACCGATAAACCTAACTGATCCTAACCTAACTCCAATTCCAAAGCGCTAATTACTGACCTCATGCCATGAATTAACCTTCACAATACCAACTCAATATTATCAATCGAAACCATGGCTCATCTCATTGTTATTTCGTAGAGAGAGCCAAGAAAATTGTGCCTTTCGTGCGCCATCTATTAGCCACAGTTCGCAAATGACTCGAAATGAATAATTCAAACACACGGATAAATATTCATGCACTCCCCCTCCCTCCCACGGGAATTCGATACTGCCGGTTGACATTTAATTTTTCAAATAGACTTAATGAAAGATCAATAGGCAATTCGAGGTTGATGAGACGGAATTACTCGAGGGATCAGAGACTGCACGATTTGATACAGTTTTTTTTATGAATGAATTCATTGGAGTTGTTAGTTCAGAAATACACCAAGTGAATAGGATCAAACAACAGCTTCAGGAGCTTGCTAATGAAAGTTGGTGAGATCATCAGAATTGTTCTTCCATGAGCTACTATCTCATAAATAGTTCAGGGTACAAAAAAACTTCTGAAACGAAAATTATAGAAAATTGATTCTTCTCCAGTCATCTTTTTTGACCTTTAACTTTCAGAATTTTATTGGATTTGAGACAAGTTTCTAGATGTCAAACTAAAGGCTTTCCGCAGTTTACAGCCAATTAAACTGCTCCTTATGAGTTAGGGTTATTGACTTAAATTGCAAATATACACTGCTTATAAAAATTGACGCACATTCTGAAAATTTTATTTTCAATGAAAGTTAACTCTACATTGACTTTATAACTTATTTTGTTCTCTCTAGAAGGTTTTGAACGAAACAAGACACATTTAATGAAAGAAAAATTCAGGATTTCACCGAATCTTATGTGAAAGAAGGGAAATGAACAATTTTCAAAATACTGAAATGCTGATAAGTGATTTAATACTTGATATTTCCACTCTTTGCGTTAAATATAGCTCGGCAACGACGGTTCATACTCAAAATGAGTGATCTTAAAATGTTCTGATCTAATCCTTCCCAGATTCTCCGAGTTGGATTCCTAAGTCATTAAGAGTAGCTGGATGATTTTCTGAACTTCTCAGCCTTCTATTGAGGTTGTCCCAAACCTGCTCGATCGGATTGAGATCTGGAATTCTTGCTCGCCATTCCATTCGAGAGACTTCAACCCCCTCAAGGTACTCCTGAACGATGCGCGCACGATGGGGTCTGGCATAATCGCCCATAAAAATGAAATTTTCACCAATGTTTTGGGCAAATGGCACTACATGCTCTTCAACGATGTTCCTCATACACTAATCAGCATTCATAGCTCCGTTATCAACGACCACTAGGTCTGTGCGAGCAGTCAAAGATATTCTACCCCATACCATAATCGATCCTACCCCGAAACCAGTAGTATTCAGGAAATTGCACTGAGCCTATCTTTCATGTGGACGTCTGTATACAAGGGAACGTCAATCACAATGGTAGAGGCAGAATCTAGACTCATCTGTGAAGAGAACTCTTTCCCAATCGGCCTCTTCCCAATGGATATGCTCTCTCGCAAAATCCAAACGCGCCCTTCGATGGGCTGAGGTAAGAGCTGGGCCTCTTGCCGCGATACGAGGCCTCAAATCATATTCTCTGAGGCGATTTTTTATTGCCTGAGTGCTAATTTGCACCCCATGAGTCTGCTCAAGCTGATTTTGAAGGAGGCGAGCGGTTGCAAACCGTTGTCTCAACGAAGAAACTCTCAAGTAACGTTCTTGAATGGCAGTTGTTAGCCGTGGTCTAATCTGTCCTGGTCTTCGGACATTCATACCTGTATCCCTGAATCGCTGCAACATTCTGGACACATTTGTATGGGAAACTCCAAACCTTTCTGTAATTCTTGTGTATGTTCACCCTTCTTCTAGCAAAAGTACCGCTTGGGCACATTCCTCTTGGGTCAAATTGCGTGTTTCGCGTTGCATAGCGATCGGGTGTAGAAAATCAAACGAAAGAAAAATTATTGATCACTAGAATTGATCGAGAACAACTGATTTTAGAAAGGAGCCAATACATTCAAAATCTGATAATATCATCTTTTTTTATTCCTGCTGGGAAAAAACATCTGTATTGAAGAAAAATGTTAAAAGTGGATAACATATGCATGCATAATTCTGATAAAAACAATAATCATTGAGAACACGTTCAGTTGAGGAATAAATTTGAGATTTCCATAATGTGCGTTAATTTTTTTGCGCAGTGTAGTGTGAATGATATTTTGTGATCAGAATTAATATTAATATTTTTCTGCAATGTAAGTCAATATCTCTTACTCATTTGGAGCAGTTTAAATGTTATGGTGATTGCACATGTCCTGATCGTAGTCTCATCATTGTTGTTGAGATTTTTCTTGATAAGTTAGTTTTAATTATTTCTTTTTTTGCAAAAATTTTCTTGATTGTTCCTCATTTGAAAAAACACATTCTCAAAGAAGATTTATATGATATTGACATACTAATGAAATATCGGGAACTATATTTTCACAATCAAAGATTAGAACCTACTGTACTGACATACATTGGAAACTCTTTCAATATTTTGGATCTCAAAAGATCGCGGGAAATTTAAATTTTATAGATCTATTGATAGATCTAGATTGGTTTCTCAATACTCACTTTCCATCGAGTTCTTTAACTAATAAACTTGCAGATATAGTTGAATCTTTCTTGGCTACTCTTCAACATCAGCTTTTCTTCTCAAAAACAGAAATCCTTCGCCAGTTTCAATTGAGGAAATATGATTCAAAATTCAGAGAGAATCTCCCAGAATGTATTCTAATGGATAACATAATCCAGAGAGTTGAAACGGTTGATGATACATTTTCTGTCGACTGTTGTTGCCCTGCAAAACTCCAAATACAGTACGGCAACACTGTTTCGACATCGGGAAATGTTTATTAAAATACCCAACAACTGGAGGACTAAATTCGATACATCCACGCTTCAGGACGTTTTCATCAAAACATCCACGTAGAAAATATACGTTTTCTTTAATTGGAAAACTTCGTGCTTGTCGTCATCATTAGAGGAAACAAAATTAAGGGGGAAATGGGAAATTTCGTCCAAGAAGCATATATATCCGAAGTTAATAAACGATGAGAGGGTCTCTTGTGATATCTTCTAGATGTCCGGGAGGTCACGAAAAAACAAATCGATGTTTATCGGACAATAGCGAAATTTTTTTGTAATGAAATTACGTTACAGATATCAATTGAATTGACATTAGAAAATTTCAAAAAAAGTATACAAATTTTGGAAAATCGTCGGTGTAAATCGGTTCTTCGAAAATCTCGAACAAAAAAAAAATCTTGTACCTACTTTCACGCAGATTGATGATTCAAAATTGTCGGATTAAACGAATCTCTCAAGATAATCATCAGATGAAGATTCAGCGCATCTAGGACATTAAGATGAACATATACAGATCGGGAAAATAGAATTGGAAACATCACAGTTTCTATAGTAAATTCGAAAGAAGCCATATTCTAGTGAAACGGTGGCAGATTCAAAACTTCAGAGGAAGGAAATATCGAATGAACTTCTAGGCCGACAAATTCGGTTGGGTGGGGATGTGGAGCACAACGTATGGTACGCGAAGTGTCGAACCGAATCAATAACACTCCAAACGAGATATGGGTGATTTTATATCTGTTGTAAATGAATACAACCATTTTATTACACTCTACCGAGAGGAATTGATGTGCCTCAATGAATGACACTAATAATTTCCAATGGAAATTAGTATTCAGGTTCATGGTCTACAAAAAAAGGTTCGAAAATAAAATGAATTCTAGAAAAAAAAATTGAAAAACAAGAATACATTATACGAGAAGAAATTAAAAAAAAAATAATTCCATGAAAATAAAAAAAGAGAAACAAAAACAAAATCTAAAACATGCGAAAATGAAGTACGACAAATGAAAATTTACGGGCATCTCATTTATTTTCAAAGCGTTGCAATTCGCGACAGCCGAGATCACTCCCTCCTGCTGAGACTTGCCATTCCATACGTCCAGTCCCTTATTTTTCATCGAATCGCTGTTCTACTAGACTCGGAGCTCATTCGAATTTAACATTCATATTCCTGTGTTTCCATAAGGAATTTCTTCATCTGTATATCTTAATCTGACGTGCGAGAGTAGGTCAAAATGACAACTTTGTTGCAACTTCGAAACATCGCATATCCAAATCGTCAGTTTATTGAATGAGAGCCTTCTTTTAAGTTCACTCAACATCTTCTCAGAAAATCTGACGCGCTCGAGTATGTCTATGCAACATTTTTTTCTACATTTTTGAGGACCTATAGCTGCTCCCCCATTGATGACAAGGTGTACATTATATAATTTTTTTTTTCATCTTAGCTTTGCAACCGAATAGGTTTTTATGACGCTCGAGTAAATCCATGTATATCGATGATATTCTTGTAATTTGGCAACATTTCAGGGAAGAATTGATAAAATTTTTCAATCATATCAATAATTAAGAACCTAGAATGAAATTCACAATTGAGATGGAACAAAATAATGTACTTTCACTACTTTGTGTGTTCAGAAAAAAGACACACACAAATCAAGTGTTCAAAGCGGTATTCTAAAAACACTTTATGATAGAGCGCAATTAAATCAATCGAAAATTTCATTAAGAATATTTTTGAAGGTAACCAATATCCAAAGAATTTCATAGAAAAAACTATTTCAAATTTATAGAGAACAATTTTGCGTCAAAACGATAATAACAATAAGGAACTAACAACAAACCTTCAAGAACAACCAATTCTAATAAATTTGATTCCATTTGTTCCTGGACTTTCAGAAAAAATTTTAAGAATTTGTTCTAAATTCAACATGAGAACTGATTTCGAAACAAAAAATGATTTACGATTTTCATTAACAGAAACTAAACCTTTGAATGAGAACCAAAAATCAAGAAATTGTATACAATATTCCCTTTATCTATGGAAAATCTTATACAGGAGAAACATCAAGACCATTAGGAATTAGAAAACGTGAACATAAGAATAACATAAAAAATAGTGATATTGCTAGATCGCAGATAACAGATCATGTGTGTTCCAATACCGGCAATCACATGATGGATTGCAATGGCACAAAAGTTCTAATGATTTAACCTGATAATTTTCAAAGAAAAATCAAAAAGTCAGCTTGTATTTTGTTGGATGAGGCTAATAATCTCCACAATTGTTGAGTAGGGATAGATCGAATTTGGATGGATTTATTGAAGAAAGAACTGGTTTCAGGGAATTTTGAAATAAAATAACTATACCTACATCTAGTAATCAATATTAATTTATATTCATCATATATTTACAAATGTCAATAAAAAAAAATCCGAATATTGTCACGATTCTACGAGTTGTATGAAAACTAGAAATTGTCTGATTTAGACTTCAAAACGTTACGCTTCAAAGTTCAAAGTGTTTTCTTTTTGTTTTGGCTCCTGACAAATTTTTTTTCAAGTTTTTCTTGTTTCAGAAACTGGAAGAGAAAACCTAAATTAAGTCTTCAGGAATAAATACATATTAACCATCATATTCTCCCCTACTGCTAACACCCTGCATCAGTTCAAGTATCACCAGACCTATAAAAAAAGATGAATAACAATCAGCCTCAGAACCCTACTAAAATGCGCAGCTACCTCCCGGGCATTGCCTAAACATCCCTACACGTTGAAGGAGAAAAGAGAGACAGCGAAAAGGTCTCCTCCAGCCGAATGAACACTCGAGATGCAGATGCTGTAACAATAAACGGCTACTATTAGGATGGAAGAAAGTCAACGTATAGAAACGAACGGGACTAATGGCTCTCTCGAGAATTTTTCACGTGAAATTGGACTCCTTTTCGTAACTCCCATTCTATATTTATATTTATTCAATTTTCTTGTTTGTTCGCTCGTTAGTAACCTGAAGATTGCTCTCGTGATGAGGGGTTTTTCTCCATAGAACACAGGGAAAAATGTCTTGGCTTCAAATTCTTTCAGTGAGATAGAAAATTGCATGACTTGGAAATATTTTTAGTACATTGGTTAGTGATTCAGATAGTAGGTCATAATCTTAATATATAAAACAAAGTAGGCCATTTGGTTGGTTACACCATTTAGAACTCAATATTGGATGAACTGTTTGTTATGAAAGATTTTTGGATTCTTCCACGACGGGGTTAACATAGAATACATTGAAACTCTGAAACATTTGATGAAATGCAAAAAAATAGGAAATAATTTTGCTTCTTGCGAATAAGGCCAGTAGATTTCGCTACTTTTAACAGCATTTTCGTGAAAGTATTATATTTGATATTGATTCGGTGAACTACATTTTCTAATAATATTAACGCATCTGAGTCCATGTGTTATCACACCTGTCTTTCTTTCGAACACTACGGGAAATTTTTTGACGAAATGTTTTGAACAAATCTCCATTCTACTATTTTAGATGTAAACTATTGCTGTGTATTTTGAGTTGCCTAAACGGATGTTTTGGGGGCGCATTGATTGTTTTGTCTGGTGACTTCCGACAACCATTACCGGTAATTCCAAAATCGACGGCTGCCGATGAAATAAATGCTTGCCTGAAATCATCAACTTCAAATTTGGCTAGGTAATAAATCTCTCACTCCAGTTGATTGCGGTTGGAATAGTACCAATAGATATTTGCAGTCCACGAAAATGCAAAAAACACCTGCAACACAAAAATTGTTGAAAATGATTTTTTGTAACTGCAAAAAAGGATGCAATGCGTCATGCACCTGCAGAAAACTGAGTCTTTTTTGTAACGCTATATGTGGGGAATGTGCAGGTGTTAACTGCCAAAACAGTTATCCAATCTTTGGCAAAGATGAAGAAATAATTGTCAGTGGCGACAGAGTCTCAGAATCAGATTAATTTTTTGACACAAAAAGTATTAATTTCACGTGAATAAAGTGATGATTAAATGAAATGTTTGAATGAGATTTTCATTTTGTTATTTTGAACAGATATTGGTTGCTTTAAGGGATTGAAAAATAAAAATAACTAAAACTTACATTGATCCAGGATACTGTTATAAAATTGATTGAAATTAATTAATTATTTAAATAAAGACCCATTTCAACACATTTTATTCTAAAAGGGGGTGGTTTATACAGTCTTGAAGTATATGAAGACCTTCATTAAACTTCATAAAACGCTACTGAGGCCCAAGTTGAAACAAATTTCTTTTAATTTTGGATAAAGGGATTGTTTTGACCTCTTAAAAATGATAACCATGAATCGGCATAGGGTAGGAGTAGGAGACAAGTATAGCTTATATCCAAAATTTTATCAAAATCGAAGGATCTTGATAGAATTCGAAGGTAATGCCTCATTGTCTGGATTTATTGTACAGGACAATTTTATGTCCACTTTCAAGGTATTATATTATAAAAGTTTATTATAATATTGAAATTGCTTTTCTAATTTATCGATTGAGATGGTACGAAGTCTACCGGGTCAGCTAGTATGTAATAATTTGATAAGTCACGCGTCAGAAGTTTCGGTTTTCATGTTCAATACGAGAAAACAGTGTTTAAAATTAAATTTCGAATTCTTTCACATGGTCTCTTGTATTATCATGCATGGCGAGTCTTGTGTACTGTTGTAACTGAACATCTCACGGATTTCAGGCTTCCGCGATCCATAAATGCGCAAAACAACCTTTGAGCATTTCGATTTATTTACAGCTTCATGTTGCAAGGTATCGGTGATTGTTGAGTTTCGTCATGTGCAAAGATCTTATTTATCACTTCGATGAATAAATGGATGCGGAGCTGAACCAGCAAGAGATATTTCATTCATCACGTGCGTCGATAGGTCAATTTGTTGTTGGTTATTGTGGAACTTTACCGAGAATAGCTGAATTCGTTCTGATGTTAACTGGTATGAGGCAACAACTATTTCAATCAGAGGCAGGGATATGCATTCGTGCTATGTTCCTATTAAAGAACATACATGGTGATCCAACAGAAATTTAACACTTCGGTTCGCCGATGGAAATTCGGTTAGATCTTCATAATGACTCTTTATCCCTATTAAAAACAAACGAGTGGTAGTTACCACCGTAAGGGGGTTGCACTTGGTAAAACATATATAGTAAAGAAAGTAGTAAATGATTATAATTTCTGAAGAAAAAACGAAGGGAATATGATTTTTTAACACGTCTTGGCATTGATGCAAGAAGATGTTTCATTTCTTCTTGAGGAATACTAACTGTGGGCGTTCGCAAACACGATCTGATCGTCGTAGGGGAGCGTGACGTATGGGTTATTAACACTCAGGTCGTGTCAGGCACTCCACCGCTTGATCTCAACCACAGTTTGAAGGAGTGAGTGAATCCAGTAGATCCATAGAATAAGAGTAGTGTGTTAGGTTGCGTTTTTACAAACATGCCGTCATTGCAGGATTGATAGACCACCGAAGACCATCAGTGAAAGTCGTTTGACGAATGAAGTGAATATGTGTGCTGGTGTTCGAATCAGCAGCTGAACAATTTGATTTGGGCGCTAGAACTGTTCGGAATATTTTGAAAAGGAATGGGTACCGATGTTAGAAGGTGCGGACCTCCTAAGAAATTTTTCCAGAAGACCATTTCAAAAGAATGAAATTTTCAAACAGTCTAGCTATTGCATCTCTCGTTCAGATGTGTGGACTTGCGGCACCAGCAGATATCCACCACTCTTGGTGAGATTTGCCATTCCAATAGTCCAGTCTCTTATTTATTATCGTATCGCAGTGAGGTTTCGATTCTTCCATTATTCTACTGGACTCGGAGCTCATTCAAATTCAACATTGAAATTCCTATGTTTCCATTATTTTTTTCCAGATCTGTATGTATTTTATTGACTATTGGTTCTATGTGCGTTCTTTCGAATAAGTAATACTTTGAGGGGTTGGAGAGTGGATCGTTGGGATTTGTTTTCATTTTCCACTTAATCATTAATTCATTTATTTCTGATCATTTTCAAAATATAATACAACTTTCTTCATTAGTTACTTCTGTGTGTAGCTTGGGAGGACAGCTTGTATATGAATGAATAAATGAATGAATGAATAAGAGAATGAAACAATAAAAAATGAGGAAATGAATACATTTGTTTATGAATAAATGAATAAAGAAATGTATTAATGAAATAGTTATTTATGATATGAGTGTTAAAACTGACGTTTTATTTTGTGAGTGAAGAAGTTTGTGAAATGAGCTGAGGGAATTAAACAATTTCACGAACAAAATAAAACCACTTTCAACACAAATACCATACAATGTTTTTTGTACAACTGCCCTATTTCGATAATGAAATGGACGAATTCGCAATGATAATAAACTTCTAAAATGCATTTTAATATTCAAATAATCAAACTTCGGTTTGAGTGGATTTCATCTGGTTTATTTCTGAATTGTTTGCAATTTCACTATTATAATTCTGTATGTTTTGCAAAAATTCTGGCAATAATGGCAAACGTTGCCAACATTATGATTACAAACAAATGAGGAAAGACGCTGTCATTTGAATTTCGTTCCTGTCCAATTCTCGTCTTGGGTTTTTAACTGCTTGATATGTTTGTCGAGAGTCCAATTATTAATAAAAGTGACGATTTGGTTGTTCCTCTGTATATTGAAGAGTCTGCAAGAAGAGCAAATCTGGAACTCCCACCTAAAAAATCTGTTCAGCAGTAGGATATTGTATATAACAATTTCCTGGGCTGGTGTGAATTGAAAAATGTAAAGGGGAACTTCAGTGAAACTGCTTTCCTCGTATACTTAGAAGAAAAATTAAAAATAAGGAGTTCATCAAATATGTGGAGCCAGTTTTTAATGATAAAGCCAAGCACTTTTGTTAAAAATGTTGTGGATGTTAGTGAATATTTGAAGGTAATAGCATATTCAAAACGGAAAACTGAAGGATGTCGTCCCAAAAAATCGAAAATTCTCACTCGTGAAGTTGAAAAGTTTATGAAGGAGGCACCAGATGAGAAATACTTGATGGTTGAGGTTGCAACTATTTTCGAATTATTTGGAGCCTGTCGGCGAGAAGAATTGTGTAATTTATCAGTGGAAGACATCGAAATAAGAAATAAATCATTGGTTATACAACTACCAAATACAAAAACGAAAATCAGTCGTTCTTTCACTATTTTTAGGAAGTATGTAGATTATTTCCAGAAGTACTGTGCACTGGGCCCTTCTGTCATCAAATATCGTCGTTTTTTCCTGAGATACATGAATAATAAATGTACTGCCAATTCAGTTGGTATTAATACATTTGGGAAAATTCCATCTATTGTTGCCGAATTCCTCAAACTGCCAGAACCAAAGCAATATACAGGACACTGTTTTCGAAGATCCTCCGCTTCATTGCTAGCAAAATCAGGAGCAAATATTACGGATATAAAAAACATGGTGAATGGAAGTCTACGACAGTAGCCGAGGGCTATGTTGATCATTCCATTGCATATAGAAATGTCATTGCTTAAAATATTCTCCAAACCTCAACAGATTTTGCATCATCATCACCCAATATTGTACTTCCGATTTTAACAAGTAGTGATGGTGCTGAAGATTCTAATAAAGTGTTGCGAAGCTCCTTAACGTCACAGGGTATTCATGTTAGTAATTGTTGCAGTTCTACGATTAATATTAATGTTCATAAGTAATAATTGTTAAATCTTGATAATAAAAATTTGCAATTGCTGAATTTTTCTCATCTGATTTCATCATAAGAAAACGGAGTGTTAAAAATATTTTCAACACTAATGTTAAAAATATTTTTAACACGCTCCCAAGTGAACAATCAATTTTAACATTGTTTGCTGTCATTAAAAGTGTCACTTTCAATGGCAGTTGTACAAAAATGTAAATAAACCCCTCTAATCGTTCCAACTCGGCGTTGTAGAAAACTGTACCGAACGATGCCGCACTAGCTTTTTCCATACATTATCCATCTCAGTATCTGGAATAAAACGAGTCGTGTTTCGCAACCCATTGTTGGATAATATCCGTAAAGGCCCCCCCGTGCAGGCAAAATAGAGCTGCGGAATGGAGCGGGCGCAGCATAAAGTGGGAGTTGCCAGAGAGACATAGAATTAAAATCCCGAATCGTAAATCCCTTCACAAAGGCCGAATCGGGTTTAAACAAACGCACAGGTGCTTTCAGTTGGAAATTAACCCGCGGACTGCGAACAGGATCCGTTTTAATTTTGGCGCGCACTCGACATAATTCCCGCCATAATAAAGATCAACATTATTACCGGATGACGGTGGAGTGTTGGGAGTAATTGGGCGGAAGAGATATTTTGCGGTTTTCTATTGGAAATGTTCCTGATTTTCCTGAAAGGTTTATTACCTTGAATTTTGTCTAGCTGATCTTATGTAGATTATGAATGCCGCCAACAACTTATATATAGGGTGATTCACAAATATGGCTCTGTAGAATATTTTTAGGAAAGACTCAAGATTCAGGATTGAAATTCTAGAGTTGAGCTTCAAGTAAGAAGGCGATTTCTCGTATCAGGGCCGCCGCCAGGGCCGGCAAACCGGGCAGTCTGCCGGGGCGGCAAATTCTAGGGGCGGCAAAATCAGTTTCGTCATACTAGATTTTTTCCTTCGAAATCGAAAACCCGCCTGTTATTGAAAGTGAAAGCGAAAACACGACCAAACTCAGGGGCGGCTTTTTGAGCCTGGTCAACCAAATATATCACACGTGTACACAAATAACCAGATAAAAATGCAATTAAACCAATACATGTGTATGGGTAAATTTAGATAACCAACCTGTTGATTTGATCGCTCCTGAAAAATTAATAATATTCGTGAAGTCCTCTCAGGGGAAAAATTTAAATTTTCACACTAAATAGTGTTCATGAAAGTGCATCGAATTTTGATACTGTCACCTGTGCCACCACTGCGATTTCAAGATCACGGTAGGAAGTTTCATCGTTTTGTTTATCTGTTACTTGTTATCTGTTCCCAGTTGTTTTTGTCGCCCTTCAATTTGAATCGCAGGCGGTCCATACCCGCTACGATCTTGCATCATGTCCGATGTTGAAAAATTAGTGAAATTATTCAGGGACGAGTTGAACAAGCAAACCAACATACTGAAGGGTGATCTTGCTAAGATTGAGGAACGTATCGGAGAGGAGGGAAAGATTACTAGGAAAGAAATTTCGTCACTTCGGGATCGTGTTTCTGGATTGGAGGAACAGTTTGTGCTGTTGGAGCGTCGTCTGCGTAGGAACAGCATTATAGTTTCTGGTCTCAACGTCGATTCTGGCAATGTTGTTTCCTCGACTATTTCCGAAATCAACAGTCTGCTTGGTCTGAATCTTACTGTGAAAGACATCAGTAACATATATAAACTTGGTAAAACGAATTCCTCGCCCATCAAAGTTGAATTTTTGTCCTTCCTCACAAAGTCGGTGGTTGTGAGTAACAAGAGAAAACTTAAAGGAACTTCTGTCTTCATCGACCACGACCTGTGTGCTTTCGACAGGGAGTCTAATAAAATATTGCGACAGTATTTGAAGGAGGCTAAAAAGGAGACGAATAAAGCTTTTATAAAAAATTCCGTCCTTTTCGTGAATGGACAGAGGTTTACATTGAACGATCTGAAGGATAAAGGATTGCAGACGCGAGCGGACCATCGGGAATCTCAGGGACGAAGGCTGGATGTTGGCTCTTCTACTGGTTTGGCCTTGGATATTGCTGCTGAGAAGATTGATGTTTGTGCGGACGGTGCTTCTGATGTTATGACTAATACGCAGGTACAGTTGATGCAGAGTGTTGGTGTTGTTGATCACGGGCAGGGTCATTCGGGAGGGCGGAGTGAAATTTTTTGTGGCTCAGGGGGAGTTGTGCGTGATCGAGTGAAGTCCTTGGATACAACTTCAAGGTCTCTTAGAAGCAATAAATCTACTGCAAAGAAATAGTTCACGCGCTCTTTATTGTTTATTATAGATTGTATTTTTATTTTATTTTGTTTAAATTTTTTGTGATTTTGTAGTCGATTTGGCATTGTTGTGGTTAATATGAAATTTGCTCATATAAATGTACGTTCTCTAATTCCTAAGTTATGCGATTTCTTTGATATTGTAAGGGAGAACCAATTTGATGTGGTGGGGGTGTCTGAGACTTGGCTTGATGCTCGTATCGGATCGGATTGCGTGAAGCTCGATAATTATCTTTTGGTCCGCAGGGATAGAGAATATGGTAGAGGTGGTGGAGTGTGCTTGTATGTCAGAGATTGCTATGCGTTTGAGGTGCTTGATCTTGATGTCAATTTGGAGGGGCCACTGGAACATATGTGGGTTCGAATGAAAATCAAGGGTATCACGTTGATTGTTGGAGTCTTTTACAGACCTCCTAACAGAAAGGGCAGGCAGTCTGGTATTAATACTTTCATTGGGGATGTTGATAAAATTTTGAGTTCTGTGTGTCCTATGGCTGATCATATATTTTGCATGGGCGATGTCAATGTCAATCTAGCTGTAGGATCCCACCCTTTATTGGATTGTTTTTCCTCGTATGGACTTACCCAGTTGATTGAAGAGCCGACGCGTTTGACACGAACAGCTAGTACTCTCATTGATCCAATTTTCACTTCCTGTCCCACTCATCTGGTAACAGAAAAAGGCGTTTTAAATGCCGATCATATCAGTGATCACGGCCTCGTGTATGCCACGGTTGCTCTGAAATCCGCCAGAGGCCCTCCTAAATTTGTAACCTATAGAGATTTCTCAAGATTTGACCAGGAACGGTTTCTCAGATCGCTCTCCTCTAGGCCGTGGAATAGATTTTTGATTGAACCGAATATCAATAAAAAGGTCTCATTATTTGCTGATTTTCTGTTGGCTTCCTATGATAAATTTGCACCAGTTGTGACAAGAAGGACCACGAAGCCCAAAGCCCCTTGGCTTACTGATACGGTGAGGTCTCTCATGAGGGAACGCGATAGAGCTCTAAGACGCTTCAAGAGGACGGGGTTGGATTGTGATTGGGTCATTTATAAGAGACTTCGTAATGAAACCCTGATGGAGATTCGGAAGTGTAAGAAACATTTTTTGTATCAATCGACTCAGAGTAGTTCTACGGATATGTGGCGTGCTGTTCGCACGCTACACGTTGCAGGTTCCCGCAATAAGCAGTTACCCAGTACCTTTTCTGACCCTGATGAAATAAATGATTATTTTTCTGAGTATAGTGGTGTCACGGGGGACGAGAGATGTGCTGGAGCTTCAGATTTTTATGAGAACCACTTGTTTGATGAGACACTCCGTTTCAAGTTCACAGTAGTCGATCTTCAGGATGTGCGAAGAGTTTTGAACGGCCTCAAAACTAACGCTGTTGGAAGTGATGGTATTTCTCTGAGAATGATTCATTTAGCGGCCCCGATTGTTGAACCTTATATCCTCCATATTGTGAATAGCTGTATCCTGACCAATGTTTTTCCTTCTGCTTGGAAGCATGCGGTGGGTCACCCTATACCGAAGGTTCATAATCCTACTTCACTGTCTGATTTGAGAATTATAAGCATTCTTCCTCTGCTCTCCAAAATCCTCGAAAGAGTTATGTATGACCAGATTTGTGATTATTTTGAGTCCAACAAGCTGTTTTCCTCCTTCCAGTATGGATTTAGACGATTTCATAGTACGGTGATGGCATTGGCATCTGTGACGGACGATATATTTAGAGCTCTTGATCTTGGCGACATTATGATTCTCCTCCTTCTTGACTTTTCGAAGGCATTCGATACTTTGAATCATCGCTTAATTCTTTCGAAACTTAAATATTACGGATTTGACAGAGCGTCGGTGTCTTTTGTCAAATCATTTCTCTCTAACAGAGGTCAAGAGGTGAGGGTGAACGGTGTTGCTTCGCGCGTTAGAGCCATACTTTCGGGTGTGGCACAGGGTTCCATTTTGGGACCTCTACTTTTTATCATTTACACCACTGATTTGTTCCGCTCCCTTCAATTCGCCGATCCTGAGTGCTATGCTGATGATACCCAGCTTAAGTTCAGATTTTCGCCTGATAACGTTCACTTGGCTTCCCAAAATATTAATAGTGATCTTTCCGTACTGAATCGATGTGCTCTAAATCATAATCTGGCTCTCAATCCATCTAAAAGTAAGATCATTATATTTGCGAAGGAAAGAGAGTATGAGTTAATCAAAAGTAACCTTCATGTTTCGGTGGGTGGCATTCCTATACCTGTGTCTGATTGTGTTAGGAGTTTGGGATTGACATTCGATAGACAACTGAGCTTTTCCGATCATGCTTCCCATTTGATTCGTTCGGCATTTTATCGTCTGAAGCTGCTCTATGCATCGAGAAGTTTTCTCACTTTTTCGTTGAGAAAGCGCCTTGCTGAGTCTTTGGTGCTATCATTGCTGAATTACTGCGATGTTGTGTACTTCCCCTGTCTGAACCATCACTATAAGTGCAGAATTCAGTACATCCAGAATTGGTGCTGTCGGTTCATTTTTGGTTTGAGGAAATTTGACAGAGGAATTACCCGGAGAATCAATGACCTTGGCTGGCTGCGGATGGAGAATCGTTTCAGGTTGCATATGGGCTGCTTTGTTTTCAGGCTGTTGAAGTATCCATCTCCGCCCACTTTGAGGAGGAAATTTGAGACGAGACATAGCGTTCACAGTCTGAATATTAGATATCCCCATGCGCTGACCGTCCCTCATCATCGGACTGCAAAGTTCAGAAAAAGTTTTTCGTTCAACGCAATCATGATATTCAATGAATCTCGGGCTGATATTCATCACGAGACCCCCCTCAGCTTCAGGTTCAGGTTGAAGATGAGTCTACTCGGGGATCAGTAGGCTTGTATTTCTCATTTCCGACGCATCTATCTTGGCTCCCAGCAAACTGATAGTTACTAATTGTGCAAGGGATGTGTTAGAGTAGACAATTGTTTTTTTTTTTTTTGTTTCAGCGGGTTGTATATCATATAATTTGTAATGTATAATTAATTGTGTTTATGAACTATCGGGAGGTTAAGTGTAAGAGTAGCCGTAGGCTAAACTTC
Organism: Hippodamia convergens; assembly: GCA_038502775.1. Classification (NCBI taxonomy): domain Eukaryota; kingdom Metazoa; phylum Arthropoda; class Insecta; order Coleoptera; family Coccinellidae; genus Hippodamia; species Hippodamia convergens. The sequence goes on from CM076608.1 coordinate 24,635,212, forward strand.
GCCTCTCGAGAGTTCTCATATTTTGTAAAAAAAGTCGTTAATAAATAAATAAATAAATACTGGCAGAACGAAAATGATCGAAAATGCAGCATTCTACTCATAAATAAAAATCCCTGTCAGGTTGTAAATTTCGCCAACGCCTCAGCGGCCTCTCATCCTAGTTACACTAACTTGTTTACGAGTTTATTATCAAGACGGTCGGTCCCTTTGATGAACGTTTGGGGCTCTAAAGTTTTGGGAGGGTTTCTAGGATAATTCAGTAATGATTCTTATTTTCAGTTTGCCAATCGGAAATCTAAATTTTGATATTCGGGAAGGGTTTATAATACTCGAGAAATAAGGGTATCAACTCGTAAGTCCCCAGTGTCGTGTGTCGTCACAAAATTCAATATTTTTGCAAAACTATATAGTGCTACATAATAGAAATCTTTTATCTATCTTCGCAGTTGTGATTTTCGAACTGAATTACCCTACAAAATTGAAGGTGAGTTCTATAATTCGGTATTTTTTTACCGTCGGATTTCACATTTAAACGAGAATAAATATAAAGCGCTCTCTGCTTATTAACAGTGATGTAGGTGATTTTTTTTTAGTCTTTCATCGATCGCCTCAGATACGCATATTATTCATAAAGCCATACAGCGTCGTTTCAATAATTCCAAAAGGCGCCTTTAAATGAGTTGGAAATATGCCTCGCCGAAATTTGAGGCAGATTAGTATTCTTAATTTATTGGATAATGGTCATAGTAAAAGAATATATCAATATTATTATAATAATCATTATTAGATACAGGTGAATACTTAAGTTTTATATTGGCCTCTTTTCATTTACTTAATCGGATATTAGAGTTTAAGAACATGGCATCATGGCAACAGGTAATAGATGTCATATGGTCAAATCGCAGAACAAAAACAGTAAGAATAACATGTACCTTATTCTGATCCGGATATCATTGTCCAGAATTCTCCTTACACACGAGAGCTGTGTTGCCTTGGAATGAAGAATTAGTAATTATCAAAATCCAATGCGCCCAAATTTTTTCCTTTAACATGAGTTCATTTAGTTTCGTACACTAAAAGCAGAGAGCGTTTTCATGGTTTCTCGATATTTTCTATGTGAATGCATTTTAGAATTCTGCATTTTCATTTAACATGTGTTATACAAATGCATTTGTACTTGAATCAATTAATTTATTTTATTATTATTATGATACCGTACCGCCTGATTGATAATTTTTACATACGCATTTATATTTATCGGTATCGTGTATCGTAGAAACTGTCGTATAATGATTTTATTAAATATGGAAAATACTTTTGGGATACTTTTGGCGAGAGAAGCTTTTCAAAGTTGAAAATGAACATTTTTCTATGATCAACAATGGCCTAAGATAGAATATCTGATCTAGCCATTATATCCATTGAACATGAGATAGTCATTAATCTCGATATATCTCAAACAATTCATGACTTTTGCGAGATGAAGGAGAGAAGGAAGAAATTTATTTGAGTTCAAACATTCTAGTCTGATGGTTCTAGTTCACTTTTATACATGCGATGGCCGGTATATATATGTTTCTTTTTGTTATTTTTTATTAAATCTTTTTTTTTGTATAATACATATTTATAGTTATATTTTCTTCGTTTCTGAATTTTTTTGCCCCTTGATCGAATTGTGAAAGAGTTTGTTATGAGTGCCAAACTCAATACATCACAGCAAGTTGGCTAAATATAATTTTCCCGGGGCGGCAAAATTTTATTTTGCCGGGGCGGCAAAATGTCTGGCGGTGGCCCTGTCTCGTATTTTTTTTAAGGTTTCGTTTTTCAAATGGGAAGACCCATTTTTTATTGCATAAATAGATTCTCCATTGAGTTCTGAGTCTTCTCGATTCCAACAGTCTGAATTTTCTCGAGAAAATTTTCTATAGATGGGAAAAATCAAAGAAAAAATCTCAAAATTGAACTCTGTTGAAATACAAACAACTTTGAGGTTTTATCATTATAAATTCTCATTTTTGGGAACCTCCGAGAAGAAAGGCTGAAGCTTCGTTTTTGAGAGTGACGGAACATCAAAAAAATCGTTTTTTTCAGATTGGAGCCCCATTTTTTCGGAGCATTTTCGAAATCTTCGTCAAAAAATAAAAGGACTTCTTTCCTAAAATGAATATTCTTCAAGATATTCAGGAAAAACGATTTTGTCTTCAATGTGTTTTTTTTTACTGAATATAATTAGGGGTCAAGTGAAATTTTTGGAACTCGTCTGAAATATAAGAGAATATTTTCTCGATAACAGAGATTTCCAAAAATTTCACTTGGCCTCTAATTATTTTCCAGTAGAAACACATATTCGAAATGAGATTGAAAATTAAAGAAAAAATAGTTTTTCCTGAATATCCCTAAAAATATTCATTTTGCGATAAAAGTCTTTGACGTATGCACCCATATTATTTTTTGACGAAGATTTCGAAAATGTCTCGAAAAAATGGGATTCCAATTTGAAAAAAACGATTTTTTGATATATGTTTTTTTACTTCTAACTTCGACAAAGAATTTGTGACCTCCTGTATCATTATCCGAAAATCACGCTATCGTAAAAGAAGCATCAGCCTTTCTTCTCGGAGATTCTCAAAAAAAGGAATTTTTAATGAAAAAACCTCGAAGTTGTCTTTTTTTCAACAGATTTCAATTTTGAGATTTTTTTTCGTATTTCCTCTTTTAAAGAGAATTTCCGCAGAAAAATTCACACTTTTGGAATCGAAAAGACTCAAAATTCAATGGAGAATCTATTCATGCAATAAAAAATGGGTCATTTGAAAAACGAAATTTTTATGTCACTTCCGGAAAAACCGTCCTAGAACCTTCAAGAAATATACGAGAAGTAGTCTTCTTACTTAAAGCCCACCTATAGGATTTCGATCCTGAATCTTGTGTCTTTCCTAAAAATAGTCTTTAATAACCCTGTCTACTTCGTGCAACAATTAAAGGAACAGAAAAATTTTCAAAATTTTTTGGTAAGCTGTATCTCAGTGAAAAATGATCGTACTAAAAATAAGAAAACTTAGGTATTTTTCAAACTTAAAGACTCCAGTTTTTCAATTTAGATCGATGCAGAGGTCTCATAGCCTGTTTATTCAGCTCTAATTTGTTTTTTACCACCCTCGGATATGACCATTTGTCTTCGAGAAATCCAATTTGGAATGCAAAAAGAGCCTTCTTCTTACAAAATCTGTCAAGGTTGATAAAATGAAAGTTTTCATCGTCTGTGATGTTAACATGAAAAAAAAACAAAGAAATGTCATTTTGCCATTTTTTGGTAAATGTATTTTCGTCAATATTAAGGGAAAATCTTAGGTTATATGGAAATTTTACTACCTCAATCGGTAGATCGATCGGTTTAGCGGTTTTTCTGGACCGATTGATTGAAATTTTTGTTTTTTGAACTTAACCTAATCTTTTTAATAAATCAATAATTACATTTTCTCTTCATTCTCTACTCAAATTTGTTTTTTTCCCGAAAAAAAATTTTAAAAGAATGAAAAAATATTTCAAGAATTTCGGTTATCTGAAAAAAAAAATAAACTAAAAAAAACAAGAGACATTTTCTGCTTCATCCCAACTGAAGCTATGGACATTTTTAAAACTTCCTGTTGAGAATCGTCAAAAACTTTCGAAAATTTTTCCTGACTTTTCTAAAACAGAAAATTATTACCATGATTTCAAGGGCTGTTATTTGAAAACGAGGGTTTTGATAAAAAAATATATCGTGCTCAATTCCTTAGTAACAGTTCAAAAACACCTGTATGAGATTCCAGAAGGTTTATTCCCCATCCTTATCTTCTTCTTAGTTAAAATGCCGTAAAGAAAGATGTTTCTATCTCCAAGAAGCAAAATTAATCCTCATCACGCAACAAATCTAACCCGTAAACAAACAGCAGTTATTTCCACGTCAAGTAACGAAAAAATGAACCTCTCATCCTGTTGTTTTGCCAGAGTTCATGGGATATTGCATAAACTGCGCCATTAATATAATCGGCATCCAGGTTCGAAACGATACTCAAATCGTACAACGAAATTTCCGCCTCAGCCACCAGAATGGGAAGAATCGGACTGAAATAGCCGTTCATTTTGAACAATGCACTCCTGTGGATAGCTCTTCGTGCAATCCCGTGCAATTTGCTGGTTCGTGTTCAGACTAATACCGAGTTCATCAGCAAATTCGAAACAGTTTTTTGTACAATTCCCTTATAGTACGAGAGCTAGTGAACCTTTTGACTAACGGTTTGTCTGTAAGGCTAGAAATTTTTATAGCGATAGTACCTAGCATGCTGAGGACGGAAATCATCGCCTGGCACCCCTCACCCCTGAACGTCATCAAGATCTATATCTTTGAAAGTGTTAAAAAAATTAAAAAAATAAACTTGTTCCTGTAAGCTTGAAACTTTCATACGATTTTGTTCGTTCATTGTGAAGTTCAAAAAAAAATTGACAGGCGATTTCGACGAGCACAAGTACCTGCCAGGCGACTCGCAAAGGGTGTAAAATACGAACAAAAATGAACTTTTTTATGTAAGGCTGAAATTTATATATGTGTTCGTCTGAGGGAATGAAAAAATAAGTTTTATTATTAATCTTCATCATCATCTGATATGTTATCATTAATTTTTCATCATATAGTACAGTCGTTTCAAGCGTAGTACACTGTGTCTTAAATTGGTTGAGACTGCATTATATCTCAGCTATTATTGAAAATAGAGTCATGCGGTTTTCGAAACCCTGTGTCACTTTTTTTGTAAAACTTTTAAATCTACAAACAGAAATATTCCATCTTCTTTTGTTTCTGGAATACAGTGCGAAAATGATAATGTTCACTTTTTGAAGATGTAATTATTTCTCGGGCTCTGCATAAGAAAGAAAAAAAAGCTCTTGGACTATTAAAAGAGATATGTTCAATGACAGGCAACAGTGTTGAAATAATGGAAATATTATTGTGATTTTTTGTCATTTCGTGTATCTGTGTAAGAGAAGGAAAATGTTGTTGATGATTTTAATTTTGTAGGCCTGAGGAAGCAAATGTGAATTTGCGAAACGTCGCCAAATATATGTATTAGACACTCTGACATATTGTAATTGTCCTATTCCCACAATAATATTTCCATTATTAAATCTTGGAGGACACTAAGCAATATTTTAGTGTTGACATAGTATATTCTAAAACAAGTTGTAGAATGAGCTCCTATTCCAACACGAATGCGAAATTCTGAAGCATGAGTGTTGGAACTGCCTTCTCCAACGAGTATTAGACGATATTTTCTCTATTTCAGTCAAGTTTTGTGAAATACTCTCGAAATTCTAATGAAAATTCAGATTAGTGACTTTTGTATTGTATCTTGGCAAGTTACCGGTGTGACTTACGAAATTTGTCAGATTACGGAATTTGAATTGATTTATTTTTAAAATTGAGACGATCTGAGGTCTGTACTGACAACCACAAAACGAAAAATCTAACTGAAAACAATGCTGTAATGAGTTTCATTACAGCACTACTTTTAGTACTGTAATGAACTCATTACGATACTGAAATATACATTTTTTATGTTGAATTCAGATGCATTTATAATCAAAATTTCATTAATTTCAAATTGTTTTTATCAATATTTGACAATCATTACTTAGTACTTAGTATAAGTAGAACAATTGCTAACATTAATGTCTTTGCGACGAAATGGAGCATTCACACGGGGACAATTGACGGCCATTCCTTCAAGCCAATCCATTAAGACATTCCAATTGAAAGTGTCAAATTCGCGTCACTCATGAAGACAGTTTCTATCAGAATATAATGAGAAGGTATATTTTTGAGGAAAGTGAGGAAAGTTGTTTAGCGATCGACTAAAATCAGAAGGTTCATTGAAAAACTTATCTCTCGCTAGGAGAGAAAAATGGATTTTCCTGAAAACTTAATATGGGTTTTATCTTCCTTGTCTCTGAAACAAGAAACAATTAGAAAATTTTTTTAATAATATAAGAAAGGCCCCTGCGTAAAAATTTGAACACTAATTTGTCAGGAACCAAAACTTTTCGAGCAGAACTTGTTGCCTGCCAATGAACAAAAGGAAAAAGAAAACATTTCGAAATCTTAAGCGTAACGTTTCGGAGTAAATCAGACTCCTTCGTCAGACAATAACTAATTTTCATTCAACTTTGTAGAATTGTGACAATTTCTTTGATTTTTGGATTGACATTTGTCAATATATGATGAACATAGATCAATATTGATTACTAGATGTTGATATGGTTATTTTATTTCAAAATTCCGTGACTGAAACCAGTACTTTCTTCAATAAATCCATCCAAATTCGATCTATTCCTATTGAACAATTGGCGAGATTATTAGCCTGATCTAACAAAATACAAGCTGACTCCTTGAATTTTCTTTTATAACCATCAGGTTCCGTCATTAGAATTTTTGTTCCATTCCAATCCATCATGTGATTGCCGGTATTGGAACACACATGATCTGCTATCTGTGATCTACCAACATCTCTATTTTTTATGTTATTCTTATGTTCACGTTTTCTGATTTCTAATGGTCTTGATGTTTCTCCTGTATAAAATTTTTCACAAATACATGGAATATTGTAATACAATTTCTTGATTTTTGGTTCTCATTCAAAGGTTTAGTTTTTGTAAAGATCGTAAATCATATTTTGTTTTGAAAAGCGTTCTTATGTTGAATTTAGAATCAATTCTTTAAATTTGTTCTGAAAGTCCATGAACATAAGGAATCAAATTTATTAAAATTGGATGTTCTTAACGGTTTGTTGTTGGTTCTTGATTGTTGTTATCATTTGAACGCAAAATTGCTCTCTAAATTTGAAATAGTTTTTTTCTATGAAATTAGTTGGATATTGATTATCCTCAAGAATCAAGAATTTCTTTGATGAAATGAATTTCGTTATTCCGTATTTCAGTTGACTATGAAATTAATTGCGCTCTATCATAAAGTGTTTTTATAATACCTATTTTAACACTCATTTGATGATTATAATAAAAATTTAGATATCGATTTGTGTGTGTCTTTTTTCTGAACACACTTGTTTCAATATGATTTGGAAATTTTCTTATCGAAACATTTGAGAAGTAAAGTACATTATTTTATTCCAACTTCATTTCAGGAAAATGCAGAGACCTCCCAGACAATATTTCAATAGATAACTGGCAAGATACTTAATATATATATATATATATATATATATATATATTCTTATGAAAAAGAGAGTTAAAATAATAAAATAAATGTTGAAACAAAAAGTACCTAAGCTGAGGTAAAAAAAGAACGGGGTATCATAACATTCTTTGTATGATACTATAGAATCATACGATACTATCAACACTAGTATCATACGATACTATACAGCCAGGGGAAAAAACCTCAGCCGAAAAAACCTGCCACCCCGTAAACAAAATAACATAAAATATCAAATATCAGGAAAATCTTGAAAGACATCAGTGTGATCATCTCCATGTTATCCGTCGATGGGCTCGGATACACAGATTCTTCCCAAAACGACTCGTAATTCTTAATCTGAAATGAAAAAGACAAAAGCAGAAAAGAAACCGATTATTCAGAATAGATCGAATGCATTTTGGAAATACATTTGCTACTTTGAAAAACATCAACATTAAGATTTCTTGGCCAAATAATGTCCGGAGGTTTATAAATATTTATGACAGAAATGTCACAAAATTTGAAAGAAATGAAAAAAAAAAAAAAACTCCATCAATTTCCCCTTTCCGAATCTGTTGAAAGTTACGAAACTTAATGAATCCCTAATATCTCAATCCACGGCGTTCATTCCCGATGATCGACCTTCAACATGGTCCTGTTTCCACGAGTCCCCCTCTTCAATTGAGATAATGGCGAAAATTATCCTCGGACAGACCGATCCTCTCAATTTTTAGGGCGTATCTCCAATTCGCCTGCGACCTGAATATTCAACAGCGCGGAATCGATTCTGAGCGAATAGTACAATAATTCCAACACGGTGCACAGATACCATCACTCCGATAAACTTTCCAATCACGTACATCATGCGAAAAAGCGACGGAATGCTCGGACTTTCGTTTTTTCCATCTACGTCCACCTTTTTCCGAGTTCATCCCGGCTAATAACTATGATCGAGTGTACGCAGACATCATAGAATGGAATTATTGGCCGTAAAAACGTGCAATTAGATGCGAGCTGACGTAACGGCCGTAATGGATATACGTGAGGCGATTTCAGAAGGCGCCATGCTTGAAAATTGTAGGCAGTTTTTTGTTGTAGGTCGAGAGGTTCGGCAACACTGCGTGGAGGTTCGCTGATTTGCAGTATTACTGCCTTATACTAAACAAGATCATTTAAATTTAATCAATAAACATATAATTCTCTTTGTACAACTGCCATTGAAAGTGACACTTTTAATGACAGCAAACAATGTTAAAATTGATTGTGTACGTGAAAGCGTGTTAAAAATATTTTTAACATAAGTGTTAAGAATATTTTTAGCACTCCATTTTCGTAGGATGAAATCAGATGAGAAAAATTCAGCAATTTCAAATTTTTATTATCACTACTTAACAATCTTTACTTATGAACATTAATATTAATAGTAAAAATTGATCAATAACTAACATTAATGCCCTGTGACGTAGGGACCTTTGCAACACATTATAAGAATCCTCAGCACCATCAGTATTTGTAGAAACCGGAAATACAATATTGGATGATGATGATCCAAAATCTGTTGAGGTTGGGAGAATTTTTTTCAGCAATGACATTTCTATATGCAATGGAATGATCAACATAGCCCTCGGCTACCGTCGAAAATTTCCATCCACCATGTTTTTTATATATGTAATATTTGCTCCTGATTCTGCTAGCAATGAAGCGGAGGATCTTCGAAAACAGTGTTCTGTATATTACTTTGGTTCTGGCAGTTTGAGGAATTCGGCAACAATAGATGGAATGTATTGATCCCAACTGGATTGGCAGTGCATTTATTATTCATGTATTTCAGGAAAAAACGACGATGTTTGATGACAGAAGGGCGCAGTACTCATGAAAATAGTCTACATAATTCCTAATAATACTGAAAGAATGACTGACTTTCGTTTTTGTATTTGGAAGGTTTATAACTAATGATTTATTTGTTATTTCGATGTCTTCCACTGATAAATTACACAATTCTTCACGCCGACAGGCTCCAAATAATCCGAAAATAATTGCAACCTTAACCATCAAGTATTTCTCATCTGGTGCCTCCTTTATAATCTTTTCAACTTGTTCACCAGTGAGATTTTTAGATTTCATTATTATTCTCCACTTTTCCGTTTTAAATATGCTATTACCTTGAAATATTTACTAACATCCACACAATTTTTAACAAGGCCGCTTGACTTTATCATTGAAAATTTGCTCCAAAAAAGTGATGTACTGCATATTTTTGATTTTTATACTAAGTATGCCAGCCAAACAGTTTCACTGAAGTTCCCCTTCTACATTTTCCAATTTGCATCAGGTCAGGAAATTGTTATATGCAATATCGTACTGCTGAACAGATTTTTCAGGATTTACTCTTCTTACGGACTCTTCAAAATCCAGACGAACAATCAAATCGTCACTTTTATTAATAATTGGACTCTTGACAAACATATTAAGCAGTTAAAAACCCAAGACGAAAATTGGACAGGAACGAAATGCAAATGACAGCGTCTTTTCCCATTTGTTAGTAATCATAACGTTGGCAACGTTTGCCATTCACAACAACCTTTTGATTATTCGTAGATTAAAATGCATTTTGAAGTTTATTGTCATTGCAAATTCGCCCATTTCATTATCAAAATAAGGCACTTATACAAAAAACATTGTTTGGTATTTGTGTTTAAACTGATTTTATTTGGATGGTGAAATTGTTCAAGTCGCTCCGCTCATTTCACAAACTTCTTCACTCACAAAATAAAACGTCACTTTTAACACTCATATCATGAATAACTTTTTCTGAAACGTGGATGAATTCAAAATAGTAATAATCGAAATGAATATAAATGAATTTTCAATTCCCAAGCTCAGAGATTTTTCATCATGAAGTTGGAGAAACGATATTAGATATTTTCTCTGAATTGAGAGATATACTGGTTTCAGCGTCAATTGCGTCAAAATGAAATTCCACATCTCCACAAGCTAAAAAAAAAACTCTGGACCTCCTCTTTCACACCATGAGATATGTCACTGCTTTGTAATTTCTCACATTGCCAAAAAGTTATCAGACCCCATTTAGAGCCAAGCTTCTACTCTACACTCTTCATCTGCACAAGTCCTTATTTCACAAACTCTATGCCTTGGTCAATGTAAGTGACTTGGCCATTTCGTAACTGTAAGAACTATTGTAGTACAGAAAAGGTATGAACAGCGAATGAATTTTTCACCTTAGGTTCACGTGGCGAAAGAGAAACAGCCAAGTCACTTATTTTGACCAAGGCATAGAGTTTGTGAAATAAGGACTTGTGAAGATGAAGAGTGTAGCTTGGCTTCACATTAGATCTGATAACTTTTTGACAATGTGAGAAATACAGCCTCGTCTTGGCAACATTCTACATGGAAATGTTTTTAGTTGGATAATATATTTCAAGGGATTCCTCGTTGGTAACATTTGGGCTTGAATATCGATGGTGACACCCTTTGTCTCGAGAAAAAGCTTTCCGGAAGTCAATCAATAGTGGTCGGGATAATCCACTTTCAGAAAAAATTAAAAGAATTGGTTCTGAATTCAACATAAGAACTGTTTTCAAAACAAAAATGATTTACAATCCTTATTAACAAAAACTGAACCTTTGAATGAGAACCAAAAATCAAGAACTTGTATTTACAATATTCCCTGTATTTGTGAAAAATCTTATACAGGAGAAACATCTAGACCATTAGAAATCATATTGGTAGATATTGGTAGATATTGGAGATATTGGTAGATCGCAGATAGCAGATCATGTGTGTTCCAATACTGGCAATCACATGATGGATTGGAATGGCACAAAAATTCTAATGACGAAACCTGATAATCATAAAAGAAAAATCAAGGAGTCAGCTTGTATTTTGTTGGATGAGGCTAATAATCCCGCCAATTGTTCAGTAGGAATAGATCGAATTTGGATGGAATTCTTGAAAAAAAAACTGGGAATTTTGAAATAAAATAACGATATCAACATCTAGTGATCAATATTAATTTATATTCATCATATACTGAAAAATGTCAATCAAAAAATCAAAATATTGTCACGATTCTACGAAATTGTATGAAAACTAGTAATTGTCTGAGGAAGGAATCTGATTTAGACTTCGAAACGTTACGCTTCAAGTTCAAAGTGTTTTTTTTTGTTCATTGTTGGGCAAAAATTTCTTCTTGTAAAGTTTTGGCCCCTGGCAAATTAGTGCTCAAATTTTTAAGCAGGGGCCTTTCATCTATTATTTAAAATTTTGTTAATTGGTTTTTGTTTCAGAAACTGGAAGAGAAGACCCAAAATAATTTTTCAAGAATATGCAAAGACCTATCCCTCATTGCTTTTCGTATTCCCTCCATCCAGTTCTTTCTTGGTCTTCCTCTTCGTCTTTTTATAATTGGTATCCACTCCATTGTTTATTTTGGCAGTCGTGTTTGTCCCATCCGTTGAACATGTCCATACCAGATCAATTGCTTCCTTTCTATATCATTCATGATTGTGCCTTCTACTCTCATCTGATCACATACTTCCTGGTTTCTTACTCTTTGCATTCGTAATATTCTGGCTGATCTCCTCAATGCATCCATCTCCGCAGCCTCTATCCTCCAAGACAATAATTCAATAGATATAATCCTGATTGATTCCGTTGTAGATTCTTTCATGAAGAGGTTTCCTAATCTATTTCTGTATTCTACCTTCTTCAGTAATTGCTTGGACGTCTTCGTTAAGATGTTATAATCTTAATGGAGTAAAAAAATCAGCATCAGAAACCTCTCGATGGAGTTCAGTATGAATATTATTATCAAAACGATATCTCTCTTTCAATTCAAGAATCTCTCGGTGAAAACCACCACAAAAACCTTTAATCTTAAAACGCACCCATGCAATAAGGGAAATAACGTAAATATTAATATCTCTAAGCATTCCGACCCATCGTTCGCGGTTTCCTGCAGCGCACAAATACAATAATTACGGCGGGAAATGAAAGGCGGAATTCCTGCGGAGGTATCCGTAGAAATGGCATATACACTTGGAGAAACCTTGCGCTATTACACCTCCTCTCGCGAGAGCACGCTTCGGGAAGACCTTGGGGGCAGGAGAGATTCTAATGCAATTATCCGACACCACTTCAACAAGGAAACTATTCACGGCAATCTTCTTTATTGTGTGGATTTGAAACAAAGTCGCTTTTATCCGAACGGTAGGAATTGTGTCTTGGGACATTGTTTTCCTGCCAAATCCGACAACGTCGCGATTAATATTTCTTGTCGGTTCCGCTTTGATAAAGGAATGAAAATTAATCGATTAATATTTTTTCTTCATCTAGAGGTACGTTCACTTTTCATGTGATCAATTTTCGTTGAGCACCTGCTCTCAACTTTTTTCTACAGAGTGTATTTTTGCCTTTAACTTCCTTTATTCAAGTATCATGATGAGTTCATTACAATACTGAAAGAAGTGCTTGAATGAACTCGTTATATCATTGTTTTCGGTCATATTTTTCGTTTCCTTCTAGTCAATACTGCCAACTCCTACCTAAAAAATCTGTTCAGCAGTACGATATTGCATATAACAATTTCCTGGCCTGGTGTATATTGAAAAATTGTGAAGGGAACTTCAGTGAAACTGTTTTCCTGGCATACTTAGAAGAAAAATAAAAAATATGGAGTTCATCAACTTTGTGGAGCAAATTTTCAATGATAAATTCAAGCCCCTTTGTTAAAAATGGTGTGGATGTTAGTAAATATTTTGAAATGATAGCATATTTAAAAAGGAATAGTGAAGGATATCGTCCCAAAAAATCGAAAATTCTTACTCGTGAACAAGTTGAAAAGTTTATAAAGGAGGCACCAGATGAGAAATACTTGATGGTTAGGGTTGCAAATATTTACGGATTATTTTGAGCCTGTTGGCGTGAAGAATTTTGTAATTTATCAGTGGGAGACATCAAAATAACAAATAAATTATTGGTTAAACAACTTCCAAATCCGAAAACGAAAAACAGTCGTTCTTCCAGTATTATTTGGTAGTATGTAGACTATTTTCATAAGTACTTTGCAGTGCGCCCTTCTGTCATCAAACATCGTCGTTTTTTTTAGATATACATGAATAATAAATCCACTGTCAATCCAGTTGGTAATAATACATTTGGGAAAATTCCATCTATTGTTGCTGAATTTCTCAAACTGCCAGAACCAAAGCACTATACAGGACACTGTTTTCAAAGATCCTCCGCTTCATTGCTAGCATAATCAGGAGCAAATATCACGGATTTAAAAAAATATGGTGAATGGAAATCTACGACAGTAGCCGAGGGCTATGTTGATCATTCCATTGCATATAGAAATGTCATTACTGAAACAATTTTCCCAACCTCAACAGATTTTGAATCATCATCATCCGGTATTGTACTTCCGGTTTCTACAAGTACTGATGGTGCTGAGGATTCTAATAATGTGTTGCGAAGCTCTCTAACGTCACAAGGCATTAATGATAGTAAATGTTCTAGTTTTACGATTAATATTAATATTCATAAGTAATAATAATAATAATAATAATAATAATTTATATGTCAATCAAATTTACAGAGTAAAAGTGGACAAATAATTAACCGTCAAAACATACACGGTTTGTCACTAAAGATGTTGCATCAAAAATTAACATCAAAATTCAGTATAGATAAACATTTATATACTATATGAACATAAAAAGTATAAATTAGTAAAAGACTTAATGGTCACATTTACAAGTTCGACAAACACTTCCAAAATGGATTCAAGACAAATATTCATTTATGTTGTAAATTGTCTTTTCTAAAAGGAGTTCTTTAACTTTTCTATGGAACCCAACCGCACTCAACTTCTTCAGGCTTTCAGGTAGTTTATTGTACAGCTTCAAACAAGTATAATTTAAGCCCTGTTGCGTTTTATTCAGCCTGGAATATGGAAGGGTGAAGTTCGCTTTCTCTCGTGTGTCATAGCCGTGGAAGTGGGAGTTTGTAAGAAATTTGTGTTGATGTTGATGGACATATTTCAAATATGTGAGTATGAAGACAGAAACCGTGGTAAGTATGCCCTCTCTTTTGAACACATCCCTACAGCTATCTGTTTTTTTCATTCCATATATGGCTCTTATGGCTTGTTAAATATTGATAAATAAAATTTGCAATTGCTGAATTTTTCTCATCTGATTTCATCATAAGAAGATGGAATGGTGAAAATATTTTCAACATTAATGTTAAAAATATTTCCAACACGCTTCCACGTAAACAAACAATTCTAATATTGTTTGATGTAATTAAAAGTTTCACTTTTAATGACAGTTGTACAAAAATAATTATTTTCACAACTTTTTATCGCATGAAAATTTTCCTATTTCCCATCTCTACAAATTTTTGCGTACTTAAGAATTTCATCCAAGAAAAGTTGTTAGAAAAAATATCTCAGGGGTGGACTATGTCAACCACTTCTTAATAAAATAAAATAGAGAAACACTTTTTTTGTTTATCTCCGGAGGGGTCTAACCTTTCCGGGAGCAAGTTCTTCGAACACTTTCATACCAAAAACCGCCCTCAAATTTGATACCTCCATATCATAAAAGTACATGGCTTCGATAGTGTATTCAGTGTAAATGCGAAAAAAAGATAAACTTTGAAAGACTCTAAATGAAAAACTACTGGGTCTATAGAGGCAGTTCTGGTATCATATTGTGAGAAAATAAGTCTTCTTTGGAAACATCTTGAAAACGTTTTTTCAATAACCAGTCCTTCAGGATGATATTCTCCAAAATTTTAGGAAAAAACTTTTGTTTTCACGTTTTTTTGATTTTTGACAAAGTTGCGTTCAACACTCGAGGCCACAAACTTGGATTATTCATAAAGCCAAATTCATGAACTAGTCACCAAAAAATCAGAACTACCGGATTTCACGCATACTGATCCATACATTCAGGTAACAAAGTTACTGGACTATAAAATTAGTTCTGAAAATATTGAAACGTTGTTTTTCTGAAAACCCGGTATGAGAAATCTGAGATGAGCGAACGTTTCTGGAGAGGAGTGGGCTAAATTCATGATAATCTTATCCATCTTTTATGCTCACGATGAAGCATCTTCAAGAGGAAAACAGAGGAAAACAGCAGAGGAAATTCACCGAATGAAACCAACACCCGGAAAAACATCCAATATTCAAATCCGCAACATATATCACAACCAGGAACCTCCAATAATTCAAGTTATCGGTTACGAAAGGCGAAAATTTAATAGCTTCTCGCCCAAAACGCATAAATATGGCGAAGCTTGCCTACTTTGCATAAGAAGAACCGAAAGGCAGAAAGCTCACAGGAATATGCAAATAAGCAAGGACCGTTTCCATTATTCCTCTCAGTTCGCGATTCCTCAGCTACACGACTAGAATCTGCATATCACTTTAATAACGAGCGAACCTGCAGCAGAAGAGCAAAACGACAACTGCTATCTGAAAATTTCGAGTTCGAATTAATCGCACTGAGTATAGCAGGTACGAATGTAAATCAAAAACATGTATTCTGATTCGGGGGAATAATTGAAAAAGTTTGAATGCGAGTCAGCAGGCACGAAACGGAGATACTGGTACTGAATTGAATGTTAAATGAACGCTTAATTCGAGTGTTCGATGGGGAATTTGGGAGGAGAAAGATGGGGAGAAATTGGTACCTCTTCATCCAATGTTTCGGATTATTCGGTGAAGTGTGAGGAACAAAATTAATAACTTATCGAATCTAATAGAGCAAAATGTAGGGACAGGACAATATAAGTCACCCAATATCATGGATTTGATAAGATTGACGTCATGATTATTCATTCGACTCACAAATAAAATTCCACCAAAAAACTGATATCGAATGAAAAAAATTCAATAAATATATTTTATGATTCAGAGAGCCAAAATAATACAATACATATTGAAACAGAAAGGTACCTAGCTGAGGTTGGTGCAACACAGGAAAACCATAAAGGTTTGCAGTATGATGAAATGAGGAACGGGATAAAATCTCAGCTGAAAAAAAAAACCCTTACCTCGCCCATGAAGAAAAAAATTAATAAAAATATGGAATATTAGAGAAATCTTGAAGGACATCAGCGTGATCAAAGAGAACATCTTCATATTATCCGTCTATGGACTCAGATGAACAGATTCTTCATAAAACAACTCGAAATTCTTAATCTGAAATGAGAAAAGCCCAAAGCGGAAACGATATCAATTATTTAGAATGAATTTAATTATTTTGAAATTAACCACCCATTTCAGAAATGCATTTGTTACTTTATGTATAGCCTCGAAACCATCTTGAAATTTATAAATGGGACAACTATTTATAAGATGTTCTTTAGTCTCCACATTTTCCCCACGCTCACAAATAGGGCTCTCAACCGAATTCCATTGGAAGAGCATGCTGTTGCATCGTCCATGGTATGTTCTAATACGATTTAGAACAGACCATATTCTCCTGGGAAGGTCAAAACCAGGAACTCTGATGGAAGGATCAATAATAAGATCTTCATTGAAAAATTGCATACGTTCCATTCAGATTGCCAAAATTCTTTGTTGCTTCAACAATTCATATCAATTAGAAAATTTGACCAAAAAGTTCAAATCTGTGGACCTTATTATCTGGAATATAGGTGAGTAGGGGAAATGAAAAAATTTGTTCCAGAAATTAAAAACTGTTGTTTATGGGGAGCAACGATAAAATTCAATAAAAACACTAAAAAGGAAAATATAGGCTAAATCAACACATACTAATGAATAACAAACCATGAGCAAAATATTTGTCAGAGTTCTCCTAAGTAAAATGAAATTGAAAATAATTGGCCACTGAAATGTCACTCGAAGTATGGCGATAATATCATTTACTCACACAAAAAAGGTGTTTGTTCTCAGACGAGTTACCCCACATATTTCTTATCCCATAAAGATTAGATTTTGTTTGGGAGAACTACACCTATTTGAAATCTTAAAATTGTAATTATGATAGTGTTCGACATTATCTGTTGAGCGTTAATATTCTTGGAGCCTGACCACTTTCACTTCTACATCGAGAAAAAAAATGTTTGAAAAAACTATTTTTTCTGCTTTTGCATTTTAGATTTTGATAGAGTATTCATTTCTGAATACATTCTAATTCACATCGTTACATTTATCGAAATACTATTCGAAATATCGGGAAAAAATGAAGGAAGAAGGGAGATATTCGGTATTATGATTGTTATTGCATGCTATTCTGAATATCTTAAGCACAAACCGTTTCTACATTGGTGATGTATGTGGAAATATTTTACATTTCAGGAATTTTGAAATACTCATCACAGGGTGCTGCAAATGTTGGATCCAAAATTGAGATCAAGATCGGCCCATAAGTTTGTTCGAATTAGAACCGAATTTTTTATGTTTGAGTTGGATTCTGCGAAGAAAAATAATGATAGTGGTCACACATTTTAATGCAGCTAAAATGAATAATTCTTGAGTTATTTAGGATTTTCTGATTTTATGACATACGTAGAGTGAAATTTATAAAATCTGATTCATATCAACACTGATAAATAAATTCAGAAAATAGGTCTGTCACTAGTGAATTATTCGAATAATTATTTTTCTTTGACCATAGACCATTGTTGATAAGAAACCGATTTCATAAATTTCACTCTACTTACTACAGAAATTCAGGAAATCCTAAATAATTTTAGGAGCATTAATATATTAGAGCACTATCATTATTTTTGAAACATGGATGAATCAAAAATAGTAATAATCTAAATAAATACCATTTCCAATTCCCAGGCTTAGATCTAATATCATTTCTCCAACCTCATGACAGAAATCTCTGAGCCTGGAAATTGAAAATTGAATTCATCTATATTTCAAAAATATTTTCGGTGTGGCCTCCGAAAAGGAAAAGAATTTTCTGTTTACCGTTTTATTCTTTTTCCTAAAAGCTATCATTATTCTTCTTCGCAGGATCCAACGCAATGATAAGAAAAATAGGGTTCTAAAAACGATACTTGTCGGCCACCCTTGATCTCAATTTTAGACCCAACATTTGAAACACCTCGTGACGAAAATTTCAAAATTCCAGAAATGTGCAATATTTTAACAGTCTTCGATTTAAAAAATGTGAAAACGGTTTGTGCTTAAGATATTCAGAATAGGAATAACAATCATGATACCGAATACTCTTACCTTTTTCTCGATATTTTGAGAAGTATTCCGACAAATACAACGAGGTGAATACAAATGTATTCAATTACATAAATTTTTGAATTTTTTGTTATTCCTTGTACGAGAGAAAGTGTCAGGCTTCAAGAATATTTCAGCTCGATAGATAATGTCGAACAATATCATATCCCAATTTTCATACTTCAAATAGGTCCAGTTCTTCAGAAACGACTAATAGGCCGTCAAACTTGGTACACCCTGTATTTGGGGCTTGAATGAGAAACCCCCCAAGAGGGGGAGCTTCAACCTCTCAAAATTGAATAGGAGAGAAGGGTTGAGTGAAACTTCATTTGAAAGGTATTGGGAGCCTCTTCATAACAGTGTATGAAAAAATTTGATGAACCATTATCGCCAGAAATCGATTTATTAACTCGAATTTTTGTGACTCAGCTTGAAAATAATTCTACGTATATAGATAAGTTTTCTTGGTAGTGGAATTTTTGGAAAAAGACGTTAAGTCATTCCTTCGAGCGACGTTTCGTTGTTTCTGGAAATTTTTCCAATCTCTATCGGATAAGAAATATACGAGTTGGCTCATCTAAGAAAAAACACCCTGTACATGATAGAAACCATTCACTTCTCTATCCACTCCTTCCACGAGCGGTCATGCTTACAGAATTTCCAATTATGTAGTCATTGAACTCCAAGCTTCTAGCAGAAAACTTCATTATTGAACTTATAAAGTAACTTTCGATAGATCTATTTACTTCCCTCGGACTATTAGGGGAAATAATGAGTCGTAACTCGCAGCTAATCAGAGTTCGATGAATTCTCCAAAGTGGATCATTATAGTTCATTTTTCATCGCGAAAAAAAAAACCCTTTTTAAACTTCGGTAATATCAAACTTTAGAAGCTGCGAGCTCATTAAAAAAAAATTAATAATCGGGATATTTTCTCATTTATATTAGCAGTCAGCAATTATTATGGTACTCGTATATTTCTAGCAGGTTGATAATACTCACGCCTTTCGATAAAAACACCCTCAGTGTTGTGTCAGTAAGACAGAGCAAAAATTTTTGGCATTCAAAGTTAGAAAAAAAGTTTTTTTAGATATGTTTTCCAGGAATATGTCAATTTCCATATTCGCTGAGAGACAACCACTTTGAATTTTTGGAACAAATTTAATTCTTTTCCAAATTCATTTCCCATATTCTTCTATATTCAGGGAATGGGGTTCTCAGATTGAAGTTGCGTAAACCTTTTTGGTCAAATTTTCAAATTGATATGGATAGAAGCCTCAAAGAAATTCGGCTATCTGAATGATATGTATGCAATTTTTTCAATAAACATCTTATTACTGATCCTTCCATCAGAGTTCTTGGTTTTGACCTTCCCAGGAGAATTTGGTCTGTTCTAAATCGTGTTAGAACAGGCCATGGGCGATGCAACAGCATGCTCTTCCGATGGAATGCGGTTGAGAGCCCTAGTTGTGAGTGTGGGGAAAATGAGGAGACTATAGAACATCTTATAAATAGTAAATAAACACAATATTGGGAAATTGGACAATTTATTGACCTTATTTTTCTCACGAAGCCGATGTTTCGAGGTTGGTTTTCCTCTTTCTCAAGGCTAAAATAAAAACAATCAACAATAACAAGAAATATGGATTCACAAAATGTGCATCTCTTACCTAGTCAGCATATAAAGGTTTTCGTCAAAATATATAGAATCAATTCAGAGTAAGGTAATCTAGAGCAACAATTCATGAAACAATATGAGATTTAAATAAATTCATCTTCAAAAATTCGGCAACCCCTATAAGGACCAATTTCTTTGCAGGCAATCCAATATCAACGTGTTCACAATGAAACAGCGCTTACGCTGATATAAAATTTGTTCTATTATCACACGAGTGAAAGTAACTGTTTTCGACATACTTGTTTAAACTTGGCAACCCAGTAAATAATAGGCAATTATTTGTCTTCATATTCTATATGTTTCATCATAAATCCAGCATAAAATTTTCTCACTATCATGATGTTGCAAAACGTCATGAAAAATCATTTTTCAAATAATAATTAAAAATAGTCTGTGCAGGATTTTTCAGGCGACCTATTTTTTCAATATATCTCCTAGCATGTGAAATTTATAATAAAATAGGTTTCATTCTATTGTCAGCTCGGTGAAGGTCTATGTAGGATAGGATCTTCTTCTATTTAAGATTGTGATCGGCGTATTCCAGCTTCTGGTTCCTCAAGAGAAAATGAAAGTGAGATCAAGAGAAGCGAAAATAAAAATCTACAGAACAATCATTCGTCCCGCAATAACTTATGGGAGTGAGACATGGATCCTGAATAAACGTGAGGCTGATAGATTGCTGGTACTGGAACGGAAGATCCTGAGGGCTATTTTTGGGCCTTGTAGAGACGAAATAACGGGAGAATGGAGAATAAGAAAGAATCAAGAACTACAGGCACTCTATGGGAACGAGAATATAGTGCGACATATCAAGTCCAATCGCCTAAGATGGGCAGGACATGTCATGAGGTCACAAGATGGAAGACTCCTCAATACAGCATTCTGGGAAAAGCCTGAGTGTAGAAGAACGGTTGGTCGTCCAAGAAAACGGTGAAAAGACGCAGTGACCAGTGATTTGCAGAGACTGGAAATAACACAATGGGAGCTAGCAGTACAAAATCGACTAGAGTGGAAAAGAATAGTAAATGCGGCCAAGACTCACCTTGAGTTGTAGAGCCATTGATGATGATGATGATGATGATCAAGTGTTTTTTAAAATGAATAAAAAATAACGACGAAAAAGCACCTCTTCAAAATGTTGGCAAAAACGGACGCTCAAAAAAACACCGCCAAATCAAAACAAATTGCGAATTCTTTCTCACATTCGGTCCCCATAATTCCACTATTTATGTGAGGTGTGACCAAACGGGTATTTCATTCAGAGAATGTACATTACAACGCAATGTACCTCATCGAATATGTATGGTTTGCGCCATTCTACGCCACCCATGCACAACATATCAATAAAGTGTCATGAAGGTTTCATAATTGGATGCTGGATGAGCGAATGCAGCGTGAAACCGTTAAAAATGCAGAATGCAGGTGAGATCTAATTGAATCCCGATGGTAATTATTGTTATGTTGCCTGTAGGTTGTGATAATTCTTCTCTACGTGGTAGTAGAACGAAAGGTCGAAGGTGAGACCTTGAAGAACATTCTTGTGGAATGACGCTTTGGTGAATTAGTCCATGCTTGGGTAGAATTCTTTCTCTGGTCAGCAGGTAATTGTCTTCACAGCTGAGGTCACGTTTGTGGCCGAAGTAAGGACTATAAGGAAATTGCAAATAGTTCGTTTATTGGAAACGAGGAAATTTGTTTGTGGCTAAACGCATGAAAGAGTTATCACTAATTCTATTTAGTACTATAGAAGAATCTAAACGAAATTGTCAGGGAGGTTTCAAGAAAAACCAGAATTGTGGTCAGGTTCTTGGTGACATCATATTCTTTGATTCATGTTACAAAAAAACTTGAAAGAAGGGTCAGAATTCGTTGATTTATCCGAAGCTTACAATGCAGTATGGAAATTATATGATTCAATTTATGAACTGTATTATCAAATTGAATGTGAAAAAAATGGATCGACAATTAGAAAATATGCTATACGACAGACAGCTTCGTGTTTTTGATCGTAATAATGATAGTAGTTAATTTCGAAAATTTGAAGAATGGTCTTCCACAAGGTTAGTTTTAGCACCTCTTCTTTTTAATTCATAATTGTGTCATATTCCAACAATTTCTCCTGAAAAATTCATTCATGCTGAGGATATTGCTCAGGATTTCCATCATTCTGATTTTCAGTACATGGCAACTAAAATATATCTATTGAATTGATTTTTGGGGGGTCTTGAAATTTTTGTGAAAGTTTTATTAGGGTTTTCTTTGAAACAGGAAACAGAAAAAAAATTCGAATAATAGAAGAAAAGCTCCTGCGTAAAACTTAAGCACTTATCTGTCAGGGGACATATATATACAAAAAATTGTTGCCTAACAATGAAAAAATAGGAAACACTTCAGAATATTTCAGAGTCTAAATCAGACTTCTTCGTTAGACAATTTTTATATTTCACTAGCTGGCCCACGCAACTTCTTCTGCCCAAATCGGCTATTGAAATTATTGTTATTATTATTAGTCCAATGTTATCTTCAAACACGAAAAATTTTGAAAGAGCCTAGATGTTGATTGCCACACAGCCTACCAGATCCAATTGTATTTCCCTAACTTTTCGTATATATACGTCCTATACCTAAATAATTGAAATTATGTTCCTTTTATCAAATAATCAGTCAACCCTCTCAATGCATGGGGCCTCCCGTGACGCGGTATCTTATGTCAGGTCTTCTTATTCTCGGCATCGCAAATTGAAATTAACCAAGTCAACAAAAAATGTTTGCACACTTTGAGGTGACTTCTATCTACCACAAAAGATCAACTGCAAAAAAAGACGTCACTTGAAATGAAGCGTCTAAATGCAAAACCAGACATTTGACATTTTCCGAGAAAATGAGTTAGGGAAGGATTACAATAGAGAATGTTGCTGGTAATCTGATTCTTATATCCTCAGGTTCATGAGAAGACTTTTGAAAACCTCTATTCGTAATTCAAATGGTCAAAACTGGGAGTTTTTCAATCAAAAACTATGATTTTGGCAGGCTTTTCTCGTTTTTCTCGGAACGGCTCATACATCAAATGTCTGGTTTGGATTCAAATGTCATTTTCACAAATGATCACCAAAGCCGATTTTGACATAGATAACCGAACATGATACCCGATGTTTATCGAAATATTTATTATTTTTTTTGTATCATTAATTGATAACATGGGTGTTTTGTGCAATCTTTGCGTCGCCCTCAATTGAAGAAACTATTGAAATCGTGAAAAAGGTGTAACGATGTTATAAATAATGCAAAATCAATTTTAAAACTTCGATGTTTAATTGTCAAACATCAATGATAATCGATCACCTCCATTTCTGAAAAAAAAAACATATTAACTACCTTGCATTTTCATATTTTCTGACCTTTTTTAATCTTCCCTGGAATTCCACGAATAAGTCAATACCAAAATTAGCCAAATTGGTCCAGCCGTTTTCAAGTTTTAGCGTACCTAACGCACAGCCATTCATTTTTATATATACAGATAAAACTTTTCAGAATTGTTACAATTTTTTTAGTTTTAATTGAAATTTGTCAATCACGATGACCATAGATTAATATTAATAACTGTAATGGTGATATTGCTATTTTATTCAAAATTTCTTGGAAAGATTTTATAACTGATCCCTTATTACAGTTCCTGGATTTGACCTTCCCACGAGAATATGGTCTGTTCTAAATTGTGTTAGTACCGGTCATAGACGTTGTAACAGCATGATTTTCAGATATAATTCGGTTGAGTTGTGAGTGCAAGAAAGTTGAGAAAACAATAGAACATATCATAAGTGGTTAACTCATTTATTAATTTCAAGGTAGTTTCGAGGCTATTCATGTACCGAATGCATTTGACTGAAATAGGTCCTCAATTTGAAAACGATTTAATTTATCTTAAATAATCGTTTTTTTCTGCTTTTGTTTTCTTTGTTTCAGATAAGTAATTTCGGGTAGATTCGTGACGACTCTGTTTGTTTCTAGTCAACAGAAGAATTACATCAAAATGCCCTTCAAGATCACGTAGATGTCTCTCAAGATCCTTTGTTGTAAAATAGTCTCAGTAATTTTTTTCCTATTTTTTTATATTCTCTGCTTTTTGCAATGTGTTTCATGGTAAAATTTTTTCTTCTCCACTTTTTACCCTTTCCAATCTCAACTTTATTCGAACAACCTAGAAAACCCCAAAATTTTCAGAAAGAAAAACAGGAAGCAGCAAACCATCCCGCACCAAACTTAAATTTTCCACATTAATTAATAGCCCAAACACTTCCTGGAGAAAACACACGCCCCCTCCCATCATCCCCAATATCAACACACGATTGGTACATTATGGTAATCTTACTGTTTGCGCTGACTTTGCGTGCGTAAACAAAGTGATCTCGCCGTGTAAACGAAAACACATCGCCGAAAACACAAACTAGCAAACAAGTATTTGAATTCGGCCAGGTTTGAGCTTCCGGGAGGGAGGCACGCACGCCTGGAGGCTCCCACATCGTTAATTCTCCACGCCGGGGACGTTGTTTCATTCATTGTGCATTCCGCAGAGGTGGCTGCGTCCATGGGATGGATTGTCTGACGGTAAACTCGGAGAATTGTTCGCCGGTATCCAGGATGAAGTGGGCCCGGTATCCTGCATATCAAGGAGGGTTATATTGTGGGGAAATCGTTAGGGGTCTATGAGAATACTAGAGACCTCTCTTCTTCTCAGCGAGTGCCTACCCAGATGCATGAAAGATACTGACATAAGCTGAAAAGTTCAAGAAGAATAAATACAAAATTATATATAAAAGGACTTCGTCCAAATCGCATTCAAACAAAACCTGAAAAATTATTCGAAATTTTAATGAAGGACAATGATAAAATTTCCATATAACAAAATAGCTTATTCACATAATGATAAATCAACATTAGAGAAAGGTTTCAAATAAGAAAATAGTGTAAACGGAATCCATCATACTAGCATCCGACCAAACTGGACAATGGCATAATGCGTGTTCCCAGATTTTTCTCGATATTCAATAATGAAATAAGGTCGTCCAACAATTGTTGAAGGAACAGAAAAATTTTTTAAATTCTTTGCTGTTTTCCAACATGCTGTATCGCAGTGAAAAATGGTCGTATGAGAAATAAAAAATCAATTTTGAAGCTTGAAGACTAGTTTCTGAATTCACTGGTTAACAATTTTTCAGAGTACGGGTAGCCATACAATCCTCGGATGAGGCACCAAGAAAAAAATTTTTTTTAATTTTTTTTTGCTCTACGCGCATGGAAAAATTTTTTTTGAGCTAGACCGATGCAAAGGCCGCATAGCCTGTTTATTCAGCTCTAATTTGTTTTTCAAAACCCTCGGAAATGACCTCTTGTCTTCGAGATATCAGATTTTGAATGCAAAAGGACCCTTTTTTACTCAACTGCCGATATCTCCGGAACTACTAGAGGCCTAGCAAATCGAGAGCTGGTTTTTTATTCTGCAGAAAATTTCACACAAAAAATTTTGTCACCTGTAACGGTAATGTGAAAAAAGGGCAAGAAATTGCCATTTGTTGGTTAACGGACTCTATCTTCGTCAATATTGGGGAAAAAGCTAAGGTGATAAGACAATTTTACAGCCTAATGTACCCCAAAGACTCTTACAAATCGGTAGATCGATCGATTCAGCGGTTTTCCTGGTCCGACTTATTGAAATTCTGAAAAAATTTGGGTCCTTAAAGTTAACCTCTTCTTCTCAAGAGTCAATTATTAATTTTTTTTTCACTTTTTACACAATTCTGAATGTTTTGGATATTATGAAAAAATTGAAGAAAACTTTTTCAAAACTCTCGAATATTTGAAAATGCCTTGTTTTACAATTGAAAAAACAAGGTGAGTTATGTTCTGAAAATATCTAGAAACAAATAAAAATTCTCACTGAAAAAAATATTTTTCTTCCGATATTTTCAGAACAAAATTTAACTGTTTCTTTTCAATCGTAAAAAGGGCCTTTGCATATTTTAGAAAATTTTCAAAATTTTTCTTGAAAAAAAAAATGAGCGATAAAATTTTTCCGTTCTCATGAAATACTGTGTAGCTGACGAACCACAGGCTATGGTATGCTTTGGGTAACGCTGATGCCAGGGCGGTAAACCAATCAATAAAATTTAATGGTCAGAAAACTGGAAAATAGTTTTTCATTTAACTTTTTTTTCGATCTCTAAAAAATACAAAATTAAATGATATCTAAAAAAATTAAATGAATAATTCCCAAAAAGATAAGCTCAAATCTTGTTCCCTTAATTCTTTCAAAATATAAATCGAGTGGCGTTAAAATCGCCGTTCGTGAATTGTTTGAAATACTTTCGGCACTCGAGGACTGCCGCGGTAAAGCTATTGCAAAGCATCCATTCAAAAATAAGAAGATAATATTGTTGATTTGAAATATTTTTCTTATTTATCTTAATGCATGTAGGTTATTCAAGAATGATTATCAATGAAACTATAGGTTTATGGTAACTGAAATAAAAAACATCAGTTTGAGACTAAATGTCTGGAAAATACAGCGTCAATAATGGTTCCATATTTTGTTGTGGATTATTGTGAATCATTATTCATTTTTGAATTCAATTTTTCCGAAAGAAAAGTTGTCAACCGCTCTGATTTTTTATCAGCGAAGTTAATGTTGAAATCGCCAGCCAAGATAAGTGGAAATTTATCACCGTTTGTAGCAAGTTTTTTCGACCCTCATTCGGTGTACTCCAGTAAATTGCGATGAATAAAATGCTCTATCTCGTCCAATTTTGGATTCGGAGAAATGTAAATTGCTACCATGACTATGTGTAGGCCATTTCTAAGTTTGAATAAGCATTCACAAATATCTCCAACAAATGAGCGCCTAACATTAATATCGTAACGTCTACAATATTTACTTCAATATTCGAAGTCATAATATTTGTAATATAATGACTGTTTCGGTAAATAGCCACCCCACCTTTTGGAACACTATCTCGTTTGAATTGAACAATTTAATTGAAATTTGTTATTACAATCGGATTATCACGCGTCATGCATGTTTCGGTAAGAAGTACCACATTGGTTTGTCTCGTAACTGAATCTTGTAAATTGTAGACTCTGGCAATTGAATGTCCTTATTGAAATGCCATTTCTATTACTAATGAAATCTTACCCACTTTGAGCAATCGTCTGAACACGATTTGAAGACAGCCTTTTGAATTCTTGCAACAAAGATGCAGTCGATTCAGCTTGCCTTCGATTATGATGAAAGTCAAATGCAGAATTATCATTTTTTGTCGTAATATACAATTTTTCAATATGAGTAACCCGAGAGAGTGCAACATAGACGAGTTCCTGAGAATGTGATTCACTATTATACTCATATACTATTTCGTCAAAAGTTCCACCTTGCGACTTAAGTACAGTTAGAGCAAGAGTTGAAGTTAATGGAAAATGTTTGCGTTGGGATATACATTTTCTATCCGATGCTAATAAAACAGCGAGATTGTCGACTCCATTTTGAACTGCTAGAGTGGCTGCACGCATCCGTCTAGTCGCAAGCACCCAAACACCGTGCCGAAGTCTGCCGAACTGAACCGACGATACACGGCTGTGTTAGGTTTTTTCGTTACGGAATATACACATTCGTTCGCCACGCTCTAGCCTGAGATAAAAGCTATGCAATAGCTTAAAAGTACGTCAGGGTGTTTCCACTCATCTTTGGGAATATCAGATATGAAAATATACTCATCTTTTGCACCATCTATCCTCGAATTACCCTGATAATATGTACCAAAAATTTGTTAAAGTACGGGCTGAAGGACCCTTGGTTGATGGCGAATTGCAAAGGCAATGAATGACTGTTCATAATGATATTTACTGAACTGATAGTTTTTCCGAGAAAATTTCAACTGAACCCCCCTCTAATCCTCACCGCCTGAGCGACAACAAGAACCCAAATCTCCCAAGACCAACTTTTCCGGACAATCGCCGAACAAAGCTGTCCCAAGAATGCGGAGAAAGTGGCTGAGCACTTCCGACCTTGCCGTTCCGGTAATTCCGCCGAAAGGGAAACGGTCCCCGATTACGTCGCAGAGAAAGAGATCCCTTCGGCCCAACGGCGTTCGGAGGCGCGGAGTCCTGATCCTCCTGACCCACATTTCGCTCGGTCATCCCGTTATTTACGGCCTCGCTCGCGGGGAGTACAACTGTGCCACTGGGTTTGTGTTGACAGCTGCGAGATACTCTGGGGAGAGGAGTCATAGGTGGCTATCGATTGTTGGGGATGATAGGGGGTGGGAAGAGGTCTTAATTGGTGTTTACTGGTCTTGAAAACTCTCATTTATGTTAATATACAAGCTATCTCTACTATTAATATACTGCAAGTTTTATTAGGGAACGTTAAAAGAAGAAAACACATAAGTAATCGCCAACGTTTCGCAAATTTATATTTGCATCAACATGTTCGAGAAACATGGTATATGAAAAGTAGAAGAGCAACAACATCACGACAAAAACCCATGTTGAGAAGATAATCTCATTGCTCAATATAAAAGTTATAAACTCAATGAGACTCATCCATGTAAAGGGTGTTTCAGAATAAGGTTCCGTAAATTCGGCATCTTAATCCTCAGATTTGAATATATATTCTTATGAGAAAGACATCAGTGTGATCATCTTCATGTTATCTGTCGATGGGCTCGGATGAACAGATTCTTCCCGAAACGACTCACAATTCTTAATCTGAAATGAAAATAGACAAAAAAAGCAGAAAAGAAACCGATTATTCAGAATGAATCAAATGCATTTGCTACTTTAAAAAACATCAACATTCAGATTTCTTGGCCGAATAATGTTCGGAGGTTTATGAAAATTTATGACAGAAATATCACAAAATTTGAAAGAAATGAAAAAAACTCCATCAATTTCCCCTTTCCGAATCTGTTGAAAATTACGAACTGATAATTTTTTAACATGACAAGCTAAACTTGAAAAAAATCAATTAATACATAACTTTCAACTGTCCTCTTTCACGAGGATTTTTTTCTGTTGCCGTGTGGGTTTCTTGCAGAAGAATCACTTCGATACCATGTTCATCAGCTGATTTGGAGACGTAATCACATTTGTCTTTCGAAATTCCTTCGATATTCAAATTCAAAATCCACAAATTCTTGCTCTCTGGTCGTGAGGGTTTTTCAAACCGGATACGACCTTCCAGGTGAGTATTTTTCGGCACTTCAGATGTTTGAAGTCCGCTACGGGACCCCAAAGAAAGGAAATCATCTCCCATAGATAAACCAAACATTTTATAACACAAGAAAACAGAATAATTTTCAGGACAAAAAACTACGACATATTCCGATGATATTCGGATGTTTTCATGTTATAAAGTTCCTATGAACTATAGGTCTCTCAGGCAGTGTTTCTGAGATACAGGTTGTTGAAATAAAAAAAAAATTGGTTTTATGAAGTTATTTTCTACATTGTACACGATTTCGTTTTGCATTTCTGCACGTTCTGAGTACGCATTAAGACACATTTTTCCGATAGGAAACGATGTTTAATTTTCACCAGTGGCGTCCGTACAGAATTCTGTTCCAACAAATTCGATGAAAAATTGGTACGCCAATGATTTTTCCAAATTTTGAATTATTTTCGTAATCACCACATAATTCACAGTAGGAATGATTCATGTTTGAGTTTTTTATCTGCGACGAATACTTTCTGAGAAAAAAAATAAAATGCAATTTTATCTAGGAAAACTGCATTGAAGCACATGCTGAATTTTAATTTTATTTTTTTTTCTGAGAAAATATTCGTGATATGGTTATTACGAGAATAATTAAAAATTTGAAAAAAACTAATGGCTCACAAATTTTTTCACCGAATTTGTTCGGACAGAAGTCTTTTCGGACACCACTGGTGAAAATTAAACATCGTTTCGTATCGGAAGAAATTTGTCTTAAGGCGTACTCAAAACGTGCCAAAACGCAAAAAGAGATCGTGTACGGTGTAGAAAATAATTTCATAAAACCAATTTTTTTTTAATTTCAACACCCTGTATTTCAGAAACAGTACGTCAGAGACCAATAGTTCATAGGAATTATAAAATCATCCGAGGATTAAGATTGCGAATTTACGGAACCTTATTTGAAAACACCTTGTTTATGCTTGATAATTTCTTTAATAATGTGTGACGAGTTAAGTTCATTTCCCATAATCACCTATATTCCAGATAATAAGGTCCCCAGATTGAAATCAAATTTTCTGATTGATATGAATATTAGCGACAAAGAAATTTGGCAGTCTGAATACATGCAATTTTTTCAATAAAGATCTTATTACTGATCCTTCCATCAGAGTTATTGGTTTTGACCTTCCCAGGAGAATATGGTCTTCCGATGGAATTTGGTTGAGAGCCCTAGTTGTGAGTGTGGGGAAAAGGAAGAGACTATAGAACATCTTATAAAATGTTGTCCCATTTATGAATTTCAAGATGGTTTCGAGGCTATACATAAAATAACAAATGCATTTCGGAAATAGGTGGTTAATTTCAAAATAATTCAATTTATTCTGAATAATTTTTTTTTCTGCTTTTTTCTTCTTTCATTTCAGCTCAAGAATTTAATTTATTCTAATTAATTGGTTTCTTTTCTGTTTTTTTTTCATTTTCAGATTAAGAATTATGAGTCCTTTTTGTGAAGAATCTGTTTATCTGAGCCCATCAACGGATAACATGAAGATGTTCATAGATAACACTGATGTCTTTCAAGATTTTCCTGATATTTAATATTTTAAGTAATTTTTTTTTCACCAGCGGGGTAAGGGTTTTTTTCAGCTGAGGTTTTTTCCCTTTCCTCATTTAATCCTACTGCAGACCTGTATGGTTTTCCTGTGTTGCACCAACCTCAGCTTGGTACCTTCTTGTTTCAATATGTATTGTATTATGTTAGCTCTCTGAATCAAAAGAATATATATAATGTTAGATTCCGATGTTCGTTTTTTTTCTAGAAGTAGAGTTGGCTTTTAATGTTAAAATAATGCATGAGTACAGCCAATTCATTACTATATGATACTTATGATAAGAAACTGTTTTCCCATTGAAATTTGGATGTGAATGAGTGAGTGTGTGTTTCGAAATGATCTCAAAAAAAAACAAAATCAATTGAGTTATGCCGAAACCGGTAGTTTTTTAATAAATTTTTTAGACAATAATTTTGAATTTCATTTCTCCATTACGAAACTCACACACTGGGCTCATTTTTTTATATTGATCTTGAAATATTTCAGTGAGACATGATCAGAAGTCAGTTGATATGATGATCCTATTTCATCATTAATTTAATTCTGGAATAGAAAACTCAACTTTCTTCACCACATGCAGAATTGAAATTGAAAAAATTTCAAATCATAGCGGCACAAGCCTAACTAAAAAATTTTCTTGTATTTTGTTGGATGAAGATACAGTGTGGCTAATTATTCGGCAGAAATAGTTTGATTTTTTCATTGGAAAAAGAATTGACAACTGACATATTGAAACTCAATCAAGTTTGAAAGTATGACTTCGAAACTTTTTTCCTTCTGTCATTGTCACTCAATAATTTTTCCTGTATTGCTTTGAAATACTTGAATTGATTTTGTGTTACAAAATAAATGACAAATCCTTTTCAATGATGTCCTAATCGCGATGATAATTCACCTATTTTTTCCATCACATCTACAAACAAAGACAGAAGAAAATATGAGAGACATCAAAATACGGCGAGTAGCCTAGTAAAGTTTTTTAAACTTTAGGTATATTGAAAGAAAAGAAAACGAATGGATCGGACAGTC
The DNA here is from genome assembly GCA_038502775.1 of Hippodamia convergens. Lineage (NCBI taxonomy): Eukaryota > Metazoa > Arthropoda > Insecta > Coleoptera > Coccinellidae > Hippodamia > Hippodamia convergens. The sequence continues at coordinate 24,667,207 of CM076608.1, forward strand.
TTATGAAATAGCAAAATGAACAAATTTTGAAAAAATACAGAAAAACAAAGACAAAAGAAGACATAGCCATGCAAGAGTCAAAATTGACAAGTTTTGTTTAACGAAACCAATTACTATTCATATGAAACGAACCTTCAGAATTTAGGTAAAGAATACTCCTTCTCTGGGAGGCCATCTTCGAAGTGTATTAAATTGAATACTCCCAGAGTATCTCTTCACATTCACTGTTATCTCTGAATAGAATTTTTATCAATTAATACTTGATCATCGACTATGTCCATTCACACACTAGAAAGCAACAACCATAATTAGAAATTAATTGGTTATAGACGTATCTGACGAAACCGGCAAAACTATGCAACTCCCGAAGAACTGTACCGTTAATTAACTCAATCGATTGTAACGAAATTAACCCAAAAGTGAATTGTGTTCGTTGGTTTATTGGCCATTTCCCAATCGGTAAATTCACCATTAGCAAGACATCGAAGGAGTAGATAGTTATTGAATAATAATGAGTGGTGATGGTTAGGGTCGTGTTCAATAACCCAAGAACTCCGTTCTGATATTTCACAAGAGATATTGGTTTCAATTCCCGAGATGATCGTTGAGTTCCATGGTGGGAAAATGCTTTGGAAAACAATCGAGTGGAAACAGTGATCGGCGCAAAGAGTTTTCTTTGAAACAACGAGCTGAATGACATACTGAACTGAAAAATGATTTGGTACTATTGAAGGAAGATGATGAGGTTAAATATAAGATAATCTATTTCTCAATACTGGTTCAGTGTTCATCATTCAGAAGAGGAAATCTTTTTTCTAAATTATAATTTCGAACCAAAATACCGGGTTGGGGTATGGTATGGAACCAAGTACATGAATATCTTTTCTCTAATTCAGTATCGTAATGAGTTCATTACAGTATTTAAAGTAGTGCTGTAATGAAACTCATTACAGCATTGTTTTCAGTTATATTTTTCGTTTTGTGGTTGTCGGTACTGACCTCCGATCCTCTCAATTTTCAAATCAAATCAATTCAAATTATGTTATCTGTCAAATTTTGTAAGTCACACCAACTGTCAAGATACAATACAAAAGTCACTAATCTGAATTTAATTTGAATTTCGACCGTATTTCACAAAAATTGACTGAAATAGAGAAAATATCGTCTGCAGAAGGTAATTCCAACACTCATGCTTTCGAATTTCGCATTCGTGTTGGAATAAGAGCTCATTCTGCAACTTGTTTCAGAATATACTATTGAACGAAACAGACAATATTGATGAAATTGCGCAGAAAAATGCAATAATGCATACATTTGATGTTTCATTTTTTGTAACTAATACACTTCCCGTCAATAAAATCCGGACAGGCAAAACTTTTGTCAAATTCAACACCTTGTACATTTTTTCATCATGCTCTGATTTTGTTGAAATTTTCACCAGGTATAGTGTTGGGTCTTGTAATATGAACCTAAAATTTACTCTGCAAAAAAACCTAAACTTTATCAGTTATACAGGGAGTTGTGAATTTGAGGCGGAAAATTTGATATCATTATGTTTTAATTTGAAGTGTGACCCTTTCTCAACAAAATGTTTTTTGATTAACGTCAGTGACTGCTTTAAAAAAAAACACACATTTGCAAAGAAAGTGTTGCATATCAAAATTTTCGCCTCAAATTCACCACAGGGTGTTTAGAAATGAAAGGTATGAAACAAGGTTTTGTTTCTTCCTGTATAACTGATAAAGTACAGGTATTTTTGCAGAGTAAATTTCAGATTCATATAACAAGACCCAACACTATACCTGGTGAAGATTTCAACAAAATCGGAGCACCACGAAAAAAGATACAAGGTGTTGAATTTGACAAAAATTTTGCCTGTCCAGAATTTATTGACGGGGAGTATATGTTTATTTAAGTTAGAACTGGTAATGCCTCAATTTTTGCAATTTACATGGAACTTCCTGTATATCCTTTTAGATGTTGAAATAGCTTGGAATTTCGAATGCTTAATACTGGGTTCAGTGTGAAAAATCTGTTTACACGAAGAATCGGAGGAAATAATGTATGACACTTGTACAGAAGGCTCATTCTAACACTCGTTCATTCCAAAACTAGTGTAAAAATATCAAGGCCCTCTGCAGCGGTATCACGAATAACTTTTCTTGCTCTCAACTCGAGATGAAAATGTTAAGAATAACACTTCTTCACGGATTTTAAAGAAGTGAAGTTGCCAAAAACACCTTCAATAGTCAGTGAAATGCAGATGAAATATATGATAATATTTCCCGTTTGCATTTTTGTCACATGAAACTTCTACAAACTCCCTCCATCATAATTTCAGGCATTAAACCTCAAGGTTTTCATGTCCTGGTTCAAGAATATGAGTATAAATTTCCAGGAAGTATTCAAACAATAATCAAGAAGCTGGAGAAAAGGATTTTTACTCACTCTAATAATCGCAAAGATTTTGTTGGACATCATACCTGAAATAAAAAAAAAATTATTAAACAGGTAAAACAAGATCATTCTGGTATATATGGGATTTTAATTGATATCCTACATCTATTTCAGTTTATTTTGATCTTTTTGAAGGTGTAATAGGTATCGGCACAAAAAAAAAATTCCACCTCTTTACATAATAATAGAATTCGTTTCATCCGTGATGATAACAAATTATTTCTCTCCAGCCATCTCACCTAACCGCTCCCTCAAATCGCCGAACTTGACACAAATTCTATTCCGAAAGGATTTATCTCGGAGATTCAAACGTCAGATTAAGACAGAAAATCTGGCACACATAAAGCATCACAGTCGATTTAACGTTTCCGAGCGATGCCTACGTGAGATAAGAAAGGGGACAATCCTTCAAGAGATCACTCTCGTTCCTGCTACGGATTGCGACAGCATCCGAGAATAAAAAGTTGGCGGATGTATGGTATGGAGATGAGAGAGGAATTGTAAGTTTTGTTGAATTGTCGCAATTTCTACTGACTCCTGAAATTGATGTTTTATTCGAGTGAGGTTGAATGTTTTATCTGATCAGATAAGATCAGATTTTGTCGGAATGAAAGATGAGATGAATTTGAATTTAATCTGAACAAAACAAGTTGAAGTTATTCATTAGGGTTTTGTATTATATCTATTTTTCTTAGGCTCTGCTCGAACTATTACTGAAATTCAAATTTTTTTTGTTTTTTTCTCCTCGTATGAACATTTTGATTCAAGTTTCTCGTTTCTTATTACTTGATGAATTTATTTTTCATTTCTGGGCAATTATTACTTTTTCGCACTTTCAGTTATGGAATAAAGGAATGAATTTTGCAGGGGTATTTTGAATGGACCACCCGATGGAAAATTAATGAAATAATCCATTTGGAATGTCTTGATGAAATATTTGAAAAGTACGAAAAAGTCATGTGTATATAATTTTTCGTAGGAAGGTATATTTATTTCTAGAAACAGTTTGAATATTTTATATTAGGACAGGAACTTAATTTCTCTCTAGATTTCAAAAACCCATATGAATTTAAGTCAAGTCTGAAGTTGATGAATCGAAACAATATTATTCAGAAATTATATAACGAGAGGGACATAATTTTTGTCAAACATCTATATTTCAATAGATATTGATCAATTATCTCAACTCAATTCATTCTGAATATCTCAAAATTTATGAATGAAATGAAGTAATTACTTGAAAATAATAATAATTGAATTAATTCCAGAAAAATAGAAAAAAAAGGAGAAAAAAAAAATTCTGTTTTTTCGTTCTCAATTTTGATAAACTATTCAATTCTGAATAAATTTTCATTCGAACCATTGCATTCGTCGAAATGCTTTTCAGAATAGCAAAAAAACTGAAGGTAAAAGGGAGGTTAGAGAAAAAAAAAATAATAATCTTCATTTCGGAAGATTCTCAGTAACACCAGTATTCGGTATTATACTCCAAGATCCCAGAACTGTATGACGTAACTTATTTTCACAAGGCTGATTTTCATATTTGTTTTGTAGGATCTTATTTCTGAATTAGTATCGTAAGTGTCAGACACTTTTCATGGGCCAAAACATTTGTCAGACGCTTCGAAGCTCCAAAAAAAATGAATGAACATATTTTCACATTTCAGATTTTCAAATATGTTATTGAGAGAACTATCAAATTATATTTCATAAGTTCGACAAATTGTAGTGACTAAACATCCCCTAAACACAAATATATTCCAGCTGGATAGATTTTGTGTTTGGGGATATTCCAACTCATAAAATATAATTTAATAGTTACCTTAATAACATATTCAAAAGCAGAAATGTGACAAAAACTTCAATCATTTTTTTTGGAGCTTTAAAGCGTTTGTCAAAAGTTTTGGCCCATAGAAAGTGTCTGGAACTACTGATTCTATTTCATAAATGATATTCTACAAAACATATATAAAAATCATCCATGTGAAAATGAGTTAGGTCATACAGCTCTGGGATCTTGGACTATTACGATTGTTATTTCTATTCAAAATATCGTAGGCACAAACTATTTTAACATTTTTGACATCGAAGACTGGTGGAAATAGTGTACATTTCTGGAATTTTGAAATATTCGTCACAAGGTGTTTCAAATGTTGGATAGAATAACTAGATACTTTCGTTTTTCGAATTAAAACCCATTTTTTTATTTTTGCGTTAGATTCTGCGATGAAAAATGATGATAGTGTTCTTCATGTTAATGCACCCAGGATGAATAATTCTCTAGTTACTTAGGATGTTAATGCACCTAAACAGAATAATTCTTGAGTTATTCAGGAATTCTTGATTTGATGTCGTAGGTAGAGTCAAATAAATAAAGTCTGATTCAAATCAAAAATGAAAAATTAATTGAAAAATGAGATCTGCACTAGTAAATTATTGGAATAACTTACCTTTTATGACCATAGATTATTGTTGATATGAAACAGATTTTATGAATTTGACTCTACGTGCAACATAAGATCAGAAAATCCTGAATAGCTGAAGAATTATTCATTTCAGGAGCATTGATATTCCAGAACATTATCATTATTTTCATTCGCAGGATGTAACGCGCAATCATAAAAAAGGAACTAATTCGAAAGACGAAAGTTATGGACCAATCTCGATCCCAACTTTTGACCAAATATTTGGAACATCCTGTGAATTTCAAAATTCTATAAATGTACAGTATTTCCATTGTGTTCGACTTCAAAAATGAGAAAAAGGTTTGTGCTCACGATATTTAGAATAGGAAAAACCTAATGCCCAATACTTTTATTTCCCTTTATTCTTCAGTTTTCACCCTGATATTTTGTTAAGTATTTCAACGAATGCAACGATTCAAATAAGAATGTATTCTGAATTGAATACTCCACCAAATTTGAAAACGAAAAAATAGAAAAAAATTTTTTTTCAAAAACCATTCACATTCCCTGTATAAAAATATTTTAGTTCGGTAAAATACCAATTTTCAGATCTCAAATAAATCCAGAAACGTCTAATAGGCCACCCTATATGAAACGCAGCTAATGTCGTACTGCGAATCAATTATAAAATAGTAAAGAAAATGTCAACACATACAAAAAATGAAATGCTCATAAGAATGTGGAGTAAAATTAATCAATAGTGCATGCCAAGAAAACATTATTACATCACTTCGTGACATAATATTATAACGATTTCAATTAATCATGAAAAGGTGAGTTCACCCAATTTGTTTATTCATTTATGGATTGATTGTTAACCTTTTAAGTCGAACCCGATTAACGGTAAGATATCACGTGAACATGCCTGATGACAATCGATCTTAGCCGAAGGAAGTGTTAACTGCCCTTAACACAGCGTCAGAACATCATAAAATTACAGTGAATTACGAACAATCTACATATTGGCACGTAAATTGCTACACAATTATTTCAGAATGTTCCCATCTGTAGGTACTTCAAGCAACAAAAGTTCGTTAGGAAATTGAAGAAAGACATCGAAGAACTTCTCCAGATGCCTTCATATTGCAGCGTGGATGGAACGTGCAGAGGTAGCATTAAGGGTTACGTAACATCTCATTACATTCCTTCATGCAGATATTGCGGAGATATGATAATTCAGCAAATTGCAAACGATCATGGTTGGCGTTATTTAATTCCGATGAGAATGAACATGTGCCAAAACTATAATTGCTCGACGCTCATTGTTGTGTTTGCAGGGATGATTCCGCTGCAGGGTCGGATTTGCGCCTCTGGCAAAATTTCATGTGGAATGAGGAATGTTCACATTTTTCAATTTCTACATATTCCTATTCTCCGTAGAAAATGAAAATATTGTGTCCAAAAATTATTTGAATACTTCAAATAGCGCCCGAGATATCGAGTTATAAAGATGAGTTCGATGGATCCGTGTGACGTCACTTTACATCCAACGACTTGCGAGGTTCAGTACGTAGCCGGGTCCAATATAAGAGCTTTTCGTCTCACGGAGTGCTATTTGCGAATGTAGTATGACGTCACATCGCCGCGAGGAATTGAATATTCACGGGGTTGTAAAATCCGAACTACTAGGTCTTTTCGACTGAAACAAAAACTAGTGATTTCATATACATATAGGTTATACTGTGACGAAGTTTCGATCGATTTTGCATACCTGTGAACATTCCTCATTGGGGCTTAGCTTGAAAGCTCCAATTCAACTCTTGAATTGGAACAAACGTAATGGTAGAAGATCCGAACCGACAAAGACCTTCACTGAGCTGATTCATTCAATCGTATGGCAAACACAAAAATAGAAGTATATAACAAACAGTGCACACATACACACATATACAGCATAAGTATACTTAGACAAGCTACACATGAGACTAACTAATGTGTAGCTTGTCTTAGTATACCGAGCTATTTTATTATAAATTTCACATGTTACGTACTAATCATATAATTTTTGTAGTAGTTTTTACGCTGCTTGCAAAATGAATCCCGAACACGATGAAAATATACTTGCCGATATATTGGAAAGTGCCGAAGCAGTATATCTAAATCTTTCGCCATGCATATCTCGCCAAGTTTATGAACTTGCATATCAGCGATTCATGGATTGATGTAAGGAAAAAAATGTGCAAAACTATGCGGAAAGTGTTCTTATGGTGTATTTCTTAATTTCAACGAAGACCGTCAAGCCATTCTTTGGTTACAGTATTCAATGTTGCGATCCACACTGGATATCAAAAATGGCGTGGATATTAGTAAATATTCAATTTATTTCTTTCGTTTCATTTTCTACACTCGATCGCCATGCAACGCGAAACACGCAATTTGACCCAAGAGGAATGTGCCCAAGCGGTAGTTTTGAGAGAAGAAGGGTGGACATACAGAAGAATTGCAGACAGGTTTGGAGTTGCCCACACAAGTGTGTCCAGAATGTTGCAGCGATTCAGGGAGACAGGTATTAATGTCCGAAGACCAGGACAGGGTAGATCACGGGTAACAACTGCCATTCAAGAACGTTACTTGAGAGTTTCTTCGTTGAGACAACGGTTTGCAACCGCTTGCGTCCTTCAAAATCAGCTTGGGCAAACTCATGGGGTGCAAATTAGCACCCAGACAATAAGAAATCGCTTCAGAGAAAATGATTCAAGGCCTCGTCTCGCGGCAAGAGGATCAGCTCTTACCCCATCCCATCGAAGGGCGCGTTTGGATTTTGCGAGAGAGCATATCCATTGGGAAGAGGCCGATTGGGAAAGAGTTCTCTTCACAGATGAGTCTAGATTCTGCCTCTACCATTGTGATCGACGTTCCCTTGTATACAGACGTCCACATGAAAGATATGCTCAGTTCAATTTCCTGAATACTGCTGGTTTCGGGGCAGGATCGATTATGGTATGGGGTGGAATATATTTGACTCCTCGCACAGACCTAGTGGTCGTTGATAATAGAGCTCTGAATGCTGATAAGTATATAAGGAACATTCTTGAAGAGCATGTAGTGTCGTTTGCCCCATACATTGGTGAAATTTTCATTTTTATGGACGATAATGCCAGACCCCATCGTGCGCGCATCGTTCAGGAGTACCTTGAAGAGATTGAAGTCTCTCGAATGGAATGGCCAGCAAGAAGTCCAGATCTCAATCCGATTGAGTATTGACAACCTCAATAGAAGGCTGAGAAGTTCAGAAAATCATCCAGCTACTCTTAATGACTTAGGAATCCAACCCGGATAAATCTGGGAAGGATTAGATCAGAAAATTTTAAGATTACTCATTTTGAGCATGAATCCTCGTTGCCAAACTGTAATTAACGCAAGGGGTGGAAGTACCAAGTATTAAATCACTTATCAGCATTTCAGTATTTTGAAAATTGTTCATTTCTCTTCTTGCACATAAGATTCGGTGAAATCCTGAATTTTTATTCCATTTAATGTGTCTTGTTTCGTTCAAACGAAAAATAAGTTATAAAGTCAATGTAGAGTCAACTTTCATTAAAATTGAGATTTTCAGTATGTGCGTTAATTTTTCTGCATAGTGTATGTTTTATTCTTGTATCAGTTCAATGAGGGACGATGCAGGTTGGGATCTTAGTCTATATCATAACTAATTATTATTCCATGATCCCTGCACAACATCGAAAATTCAATATATATCATCGAAAATTCAAATTCAAGGGTTACTTCAATATCACAAGGGCATCGCCTGATCTAGATCGCGGTATTAATTTTTCAATATTTAATCAACGGCTGCAGCCTACCTACGTCCCATGGCATGCCAAGGTGCCATAAATACCGCGTATCGAAAACAAAAAGGCACGAGGCAAAACGATAAAAATGCCCACCTCTTAACAGCACTCCAATTTTCCCCCAACAGGTATACAATTTGTCTCTCACTTTCAATTTCCTCAAGAATATGTTTCCACCACAACGCACCGGTTTTGAGCCGGCGAACAGATGACGTGAGGATATTTTATTACCCTCATTTGATGCGTTATCTTGATGGTGGGCACGATTTAAATTATGGGTGCGATAAATTCAGATGGAACGTGCAATGTGCGTGCAGAATTCGGCGCGGCAATTTGGTGATTTTCTTCGGTTCCGGTAATCGGTAATTATTGCATCATGTCGAATGCACGACGTAATTTGAAGATGGTAATTTCATTGCAGCGTGGGCAGATGTTGAGGGGAAGTGTCACAATTTGAATTTTTTCGAAAACTTCATTTTTCAACAATCCATATACACTGCGTAAAAAAAATTAACGCACATTATGGAAATCTCAAATTTATTCTACAACTGAAGGTGTTCTCAATGATAATTGTTTTTATCAGAATTATACTTGCATATGTTATCCACTTTCAACGTTTTTCTTCAATACAGATGTTTTTTCCCAGCAGTAATCAAAAAAGATATTATCAGATTCTGAATATTGGCTCCATCTTAAGTTTTTTTTGCGAGAAGAAGGGTGGACATACACAAGAACTGCAGAAAGGTTTGGAGTATCCCATACAAGTGTGTCCAAAATAATGCAGCGATTCAGGGAGACAGGTATGAATTTCCAAGACAGGGTAGACCACCGGTAACAACTGCCATTCAAGAACGTTACTTGAGAGTTTCTTCGTTGAGACAACGGTTTGCAACCGCTCGCCTCCATCAGCTTCAGTAAACTCATAGGGTGCAAATTAGCACTCAGACAATAAGAAATCGCGAGAGGCCCAGCTCTTACCCCAGCCCATCGAAGAGCGCGTTTGGATTTTGCGAGAGAGTATATCCATTAGGAAGAGGCCAATTGGAAAAGAGTTCTCTTCACAGATTAGTCTAGATTCTGTTTCTACCATTGTGATCGACGTTCCCCTGTATACAGACGTCCACATGAAAGATATGCTTAGTGCAATTTCCTGAATACTACTTGTTTCGGGGGAGGATCGTATATGACATGGGGTGGAATTTCTTTGACTGCTCGCACAGACCTAGGGGTCGTTAATAATGGAGCTATGAATGCTTATAAGTATATAAAAAACATTCTTGAAGAGCATGTAGTGCTATTTGCCCCATACATTGCTGAAAATTTCATTTTTATGGACGATCATGACATCGTTCAGGAGTACCTTGAAGAGGTTGAAGTCTCTCGATTGGAATAGCCAGCAAGAAGTCCAGATCTCAATCCAATTGAACAGGTTTGGGACAACCTCAATAGAAGGCTGAGAAGCTCAAAAAATCATCCAGCTACTCTTAATGACTTAGGAATCCAAATCGGAGAAATCTGGGCAGGATTAGATCAGAACATTTTAAGATCACTCATTTTGAGTATGAACCGTCGTGACCGAGCTGTAATTAACGCAAGAGGTGGAAATACCAATTATTAAATCACTTATCAGCATTTCAGTATTTTGAAAATTGTTCATTTCTCTTCTTTCACATAAGATTCGGTGAAATCCTGAATTTTTTTCCATTTAATGTGTCTTGTTTGGTTCAAAACCTTCCCGAGGGAACATAAAAAAAAGTTATAAAGTCAATGTAGAGTTAACTTTCATTAAAATTGAGAATGTCAGAATCTGCGTTAATTTTTCTGCGCAGTGTATATCTGAAATTTGCATCCGTGTTCGACACCGCAAACGATGGGTTTATGTTTATAATAGTTATGTATGATATGAATGTTCTAAGTGACGTTTTATTTTGTTAGTGAAAAAGCAAATTGAACAATTTCACGAACAAATTTAAATCACTATTTCACCCCTTGCTATAGTATTTATGTTTCACAAAAAAAAAATTGAGCAGCTCCTTCTGGGTATTTCAGTTTCTATGTCAGTTAGCATATTATTTCTCAACAAACTTCCTGGGTACATTCGGTAGTACACCCTGTATAATATAACCTTTCTACAATAGGAAAACGTATAAAAACAAACCCAGATAATCACTGACTCGCCTCGCATAATATATTTAACGGCGCCCGAAAACATCTAATCAACCTAGCTGTAACGAGATAATATCTTTGAAAAACACCTCAATCGAAGCTGCTGGACCGAATCTCGAATTTCATTCGAACAGATGTAATTGTTCGTTATTATGAGCTTTCACGATGGTGACGCCCAGGGTATAACTGGTGGTTTTTTGGATGCGGAAACGTTCGTGCCAGTGGCGTGGAAAATTTGATTGAATGCATTCTGGAGTTCGGATACACAGATTCTTCCCAAAACGACTCGTTATTCTCAATCTGAAATAAAAAAAGACAAAAGCAGAAAAGAAACCGATTGTTCAGAATAAATCGAATGCATTTTGGAAATGCATTTGCTACTTTGAAAAACATCAACATTAAGATTTCTTGGCCAAATAATGTTCGGAGGTTTATAAATATTTATGACAGAAATGTCACAAAATTTGAAAGAAATGGAAAAAAAACTCCATCAATTTCCCCTTTCCGAATCTGTTGAAAGTTACGAAACTGATAATTTTTCAACTTAACAAGCTAAACTTGTAAAAAATCAATTAATACATAACCTTTCAACTGTCCTCTTCCACGAGGATTTTTTTCTGTTGCCGTGTGGGTTTCTTGCAGAAGAATCTCTTTGATACCATGTTCATCAGCTAATTTGGAGACGTAATCACACTTGTCTTTCGAAATTCCTTCGATATTCAAATTTAAAATCCACAAATTGTTGCTCTCTGGTCGTGAGGCTTTTTTCAAACCGGATACGACCTTCCAGGTGATGATTTTTCGGCACTTCAGATGTTTGAAGACCGCTACGGGACCCCAATGAAAGGCAATCATCTCCCATAGATAAACCAAATATGTTATAACACAAGAAAACAGAAAATTTTTCAGAACCAAAAACTAAGACATATTACGAGAATTGTCATTCTGATCGATAAATGCAAATGCAAGATTGCCTTATTTCAGATCCTAGTTTGTTCATGGTGTTGGATAATATAATAAAATGATTTTTTTTTCCGCTGTATTTTAATCAACCTATTTTGACACTGGTTTGACAAACGTGAGTGAAAGGTACTCGAATAAGTATTGGTTGCCCTCAACGACGAGATGTGAGTAAACCTACATGCCTAGGGAAATAATAATCGAAAATTATTATAAGTAACTTTAATTTTTGATTTTATCAACATATCACAAAAATCCGAACAAACATAATTTGAAATGAATATAAATGGTACAATCCTCACAATTGACGCACATTATTAACAAAATTCGAAAACACGTTATCTTCTTTCTTCTCAAAGTGTATTACATTTGCTGACTCCACAGATCCTTCATTTCTAACCTATGTTTATGTAACTGTTGAAGCAGTGCAAGAGACTACTGGCTTGGTCTATATGTATAACATTTTATTCGCTACTTCCTTTTCATTGTTGAGGCTCTCAGCTACGTTACTTTCAGCAATATAAGTGGATATACATCCACCATGTTGATTCATACCTAATGCATCAACTCCTGTATCTTAGTATATGAAACTAAGTCGGCTATTTTGTTGTTTACACCATTCATAACTCAAAATTGGATGAACTGTTTGTTATGACAGATTTTTTGTTGGATTCTTCTACGGCGGGGTTAACATGAAATACATTAAAACTCTGAAAAATTTGATGAATTGAAAAAAAAGGGAAATAATTTTCCTTCTTGCGAATAACGCCAGAAGGTGTGGGTACGGTACATTTTCTGGTAATATTAACGCATCTGTGTGCATGTGTTATTACCATATAGGTAGAAGAAAGGGAGGTAGCGTATCCCTTGCTATGAAAGTGTCACCAAAAATCCGCCATGTTGCGGAGCCAAATTTGTGGCGGGAATTTTGTATATTTGAATTTTTACAATTCGAAGTTTGTTCGATTCTCTTTCAATGACCAAAAGATGAATAAATAATGATCGAAACAAATCAAGGAGTCAAAAAATCATAAACAATTGCTTTTAATGAATTGGTGAATTGAATTACGTACGGAATGAATAATTTGTCCCTGTAACTAATTATACATCCTATTTTTTCAATTAAGGTACATACAAATTCAGATAATATGCAATGAAACAAATAGGTAAATTATTTCGTGTACCCCTATCAATTAAAGTTGTATGCAACAATAATTAAACCATGTATTTACAAACGTCAAAAAATTCAGCTTTTCACCATTAAATTTCGAGTAAGATCAGCATATGCTGTACAAGAAACCATTTCTTATATGTTTTTTCACTACATACAACTGCCAAAACCAACGAACGAATAATAAATAAGGCCAAAATGCAGAACCTACAGTTTAAAATACCTCGAAGTCGGCCATCTTGGTTTGCCAAATCCGGATTTGTTTTGGTGACACTTTTCAAACGTTATGCCCCCTCCACTTTCTTTACCTCCATGGTTATTACACCCATCTTTCTTCCGAACACTACGGCAATGTATTTTGAGTTGCCTAAACGTCCGAATGAGGACCTTGACATTTTCTTTCGAACACACAAAAATACAATGGGTGTTTCCAAATGACTTCATTTGGAGCAGATATAATTAAAGGACGTGGATTCAATCCAATATTCGAGGTAAGAATATATTATTATTATTAATGTTTTCAAATCACTTATTTTGCCGTCCCTTTCTGCTATTTAGATCTCAGATTCACCATCGAATTGGATTATTACAACCACTTGAAGATGCACATCATAAATTCTCCCAAATTTACTTCATATAGGCAATATGGAAGATCAACTTGAGCAACGTCAATTAGTTAATGCAGATGTGAGAAGAATAATTCTTCAAGATCTGCAGCAACTACTTCATTACCATCATGCATTGGTTCGATTGTTCAAAACTGCTTTGGAACGTATGCCAAGTGACGATCACATGGTTGTGATTAGAGCAGATAAACGACCTGTAGGAGCACATGACGCCAATTCAAAGCCCCTACAATAGACGAAGTGTCAATTGTGATTGTAGGTGAAAACTTGGAAACGCGTGATATTGTTCTTACGCGTCGCCATACTGGAGAATTGCAACGAATATATGAAACACACCGTTCATACGATGCTCTACAATACCCGCTAATGTTTTGGAGAGGTGATGATGGATATTACTTCAATATCAAGATGATAAATCCATTGAATGGTGAGTACCTTCATTAAAATTTAAAATCTCTACTTAATACAAATTTGAATTATTTGATTTTAGGCCAAGGAACAACCAAGAAGGTGCTCTCGATGAATTATTATTCATTTCGTTTAATGGTTGGTTAAAATGCTGATAACTATTTTCTGAGATTTCGTCGATAGTTGCAGAAGTATTATGTGGACATGTAGTGTGAAACAAGCTGAACCGGTAGACTTCGTACTGCTTCAATCGATAAATAAAAAAGCAACTTTAATATTATAATAAACTATTATGGTATAATGTTGGCTAAGAAGTTTTTAGAATCATTTTCTATCCCAGAAACAAAAGAGCGTAGGGGATCTGGTGGTGGGACCAATTGTGGCAATTGGCAATTAGATAAGGTAGCTGACCCAGCGAACTTTGTTTCGCCTTAGAGATGAATAAAGTTGTACTTACCATTGGTTTTTTTTGAGAAGGAAATATATTAGGTGAAATACAATAAACTACAAAATATACAAAAATTTTATTGCATTGAAATAAGTATGTACATTGTTATTCATACATCAAAAGAAATCTCTTCAATTAAGAGTTGAAGAGGGAACTTTTTTAATATTTTATCGATTGAGGCAGTATGAAGTCTGCCAGGTCAGCTAGTTATTCCATGAAAGGGAACCCAATTTTGATAATAATTTGAATAGGAACACGAAACGGCTTTATTCGGAATGTAATTACTAACAATCCAACACCAAATAAGTTGACAAAGTTGCTGAATTTCTCATTCAACAATCCTTGGAATAGAACTGGTAGTAAACAGGGACGAACGAGTAAATGGACTAAGTATGAGAAGAATTACTTGAAATGTACAGGGAATATCAAGCACTAGGGGATCATTATTGTTGGAGAGTTGGAGGATTGATTGAAAATGAAATAGAGGGACAGTTCAGAGAAATGTAAAGACTTGAGAGGCTTGGTGAAGAGAACTGGGTATACGGCATCAAGCTGTATCTTGATGATATGTACTGTACAGGGTGGGCATATTTCGATGTTTTAGCACTACAACTTTTGAACCAGAGTAGATAGACAAAATCTGATACCCCATTCTCGATCTCTTTTTTGGACAAGAGTAGTATTCATTTTTGGCTACCTTCTTTTGTTTTCGAGTTATAAGCGATAATTAGAAAAATGGTGATATCGGAAAAAATGTGTATCTCCGCCAATACTGATGATAGAGCTCTGAAATTGAAACATTATACAGGCACTTTTCTACGTAGAATCCAGTGGCATGCTCGCCTTTTCTGCAGCATTTTCAATTACGAAGCTGACACAAAGTTACGTTTTTTTGAAAAGGAACACTAGATTTCTTTGCCATTTTCTGAAAGTTTAATTTTTTCTGATTTCAAAAATATATAACATCGTATGGTTCGTATCAATAAATCAATATGAGTATAGAAATTGGTCAAGAACCTATATTCATCTGAGTCTCAATACTTTCCTATGGTTTCAATTGTCGATAAGCACGGAAAATTTAGTATCGTATTTTCTTTCTAGTAGTCTTTTCATTTCTATGCTCTTGTTATAGGAAGCTACATTTTTCTGTGCTCATCAACAGTTGGAACCATAGAAAGTATTGAGACTCACATGAAAATATGTTTTTGTCCAATTTCTATACTCATACTGATACAAACTTCACGATGTTATATATTTTTGAAATCAGAAAAAATCAAGCGTTCAGAAAATGTCACAGAGATATAGCGTTTCCATTTAAAAAAACATAACTTTGGATCATAGCTTCGTAATTGAAAATGGTGCAGGAAAGACGAGCATGCCACTGGATTCTACGTAAAAAAGTGCCTGCAGAATGTTTTAATTTCAGAGCTCTATCATCATCAGTATTAGCGGAGATAAATTTTTTTCGATCTCGCCATTTTTCCAATTTTCGCTTATAACTCGAAAACAAAAGAAGGTAGCCAAAAATGAATAAAACTCTTATTAGTTTTTCCGAAAAAGAGATCGAGAATGGGGTATCAATGGGGTTCAAAAGTTGTAGTGCTAAAACATCGAAATATGCCCACCCTGAACATTGCAATCATTGCAAATAATACATACAATTTCCTCGAATTTCTGATTCTTCAGAAGGTCGAAAGTGCTCAAATGCAAACTATCCACATTCAAGAGACTATTTTTCACAAATCCCCACTGGCTGTCACGCCACTGCAAATATTCCATTAGTTTCCCGTTTTGACGTAACCCGTTCAATTTTTCATCTCAAGCGATGATTGTTCCACGGCATCCAGTTTCGGAAGTGGACCACAATTAAACATTCAGTGTTGATGTTCTTTCTTGTGCGATAAAATCAGAACTTAAAGGAGGTCAACATTCGGGAGGGTCACAAAACGTGGAATTTGCATCCGCTGAAGAAGTCTGGGAGAGAACTAGGAGGAGATCATGAATAATATCAACATTGGAACTGTCCATATCTTTCGGTAATGATGGGTTTGAGGAGGAGTTATACGAGGATGAAGTGTAGAAATTATTGTTCTTTTCGACCTTGGTATGTGTTGAGGATAACGCAATCTTCGTCTTTAATATTATGTTTGCGGGGCTTTTTGTTCCCTATATAATTTGGAATATTTATTTAATGTACTCTGAATGTTTTTTTTTGGGGTATGGCATTTCTCAATAATGAATAGGAGAATAATGGTGTGAATTATAAGAAAGTTTACAATGACATTTAGCTGGACAGCTAGCGCGAAGAATTATATCTGAATATACTGAATCTGAAATTTCGATAGTCGGTAACGTGATCACGTACATAAGAAAGTTCTGGTCAGTCAAGAAAGTTGTAAAACAGGTAGCTCAATAGTGAGTGTTAATAATAATAATGATAGTTTTATTTCAGAGAATGGACATCAAAAGAAACAACGTCAAAACGAAAAAATTGGGTACACAGTACACAACTTCTTATACAGGGTGGCCGGACGATTGACGTCAAAAAAAAACAGGTCCCTCATGTCATTGGGTATTCGAGTCACCCCCAGGTATGTTATCCGATTTTTCACGGTTTCCAAGCTATGAATTTTTTTATGAAATTTGAGAATTTTCAACTTGAACATCTTCAAAAATTTTTTTTTCTAAAAGTACAAGACTTTTCTGATATTTTTTTGTTGTAGATAGATCGCCAGGAATTGTACTTTTATACATAAAATAACCAGCATCGTAACTCTGATAAAAATTATGAAAATGTTGGTCTCAAGTGAGAAAGTTACGTATTTTGGATCATGATCTAAATTTTTAAATTTGAATTAAAAATGTAAACAGGTTACTTCATGGTTTCTTAGTAGGCTTAAAAACTGCGCTCCACACTCAGCTTTCAGAATCTTTAATAAAAAATGGTACTCAACGGTCTACTTTTGCTAAAATTAGCCTTCAAAGTCAGCGAGGTGGAAAAATCAAAGAACTAGACGTTTACTCAAAAATTATTTTTTGCCGTTTTAAGATTCTCTAGGTTAACTCCCTTTGTTAGCTTACCTGAAATTACTACAAAAAGCTATTATTGAAACATTTGGGGGTTTAATTTATTTAGGGCCAGTTCCATAATAATAAGAAAGAAAGTCTCCTTTTCGCTTTCCATGAACCAAGAGAGCTTTGAAGTATCCTTCATCATATAGTCCGGATATTGGAAAATTTTTTGCGAAGGTGTAGAATGTGTATTGAGGCTCGAGGTGGCCACTTTGAAAACCTATTGTAAATTTTATAAATAAATTTCTTTTTATCTACATGATGTGTGATTTATTGCCATACCTCTTTTTTTTCTTATCTAAAACTTTTCTTATGAAGCTAATTTTCATTGATTTTCAGCATTTTCTATCATAGCTTGATCAGAAAAATCTTAAAATGGCAAAAAAGAATTTTTGAGTAAACGTCTAGTTCTTTGATTTTTTCCACCTCGCTGACTTTGAAGGCTAATTCTAGCAAAAGTAGATCGTTGAGTACCATTTTTTATTAAAGATTCTGAAAGCTGAGTGTTGAGCGCAGTTTTTAAGCCTACTAAGAAACCATGAAGTAACCTGTTTACATTTTTAATTTAAATTTGAAAATTTAGATCATGATCCAAAATACGTAACTTTCTCACTTGAGACCAACATTTTTATAATTTTTATCAGAGTTACGATGCTGGTTATGTTATGTATAAAAGTACAATTCCTGGTGATCTATCTACAACAAGAAAATATCAGAAAAGTCTTGTACTTTTAGAAAAAAAAAATTTTGAAGATGTTCAAGTTGAAAATTCTCAAATTTCATAAAAAAATTCATAACTCGGAAACCGTGAAAAATCGGATAACATACATGGGGGTGATTCGAATACCCCATGGCAGGAGGGACCTTTTTTTTTTGACGTCAATCGTCCGGCCATCCTGTATATCTATCCAGATAATAATCAGAATAGGGTTCAAGTAATATTAGCATTTCCTTCAAATGCTTTTTGAGAATTTCAACATTTGTACATTTCATCAATTCTTCAGGAATGTGTTGTCAAAGACATCGTGTTTGAGGGGTTATCGTTATCAATTTACTAGGGCCAAAAATTTGTATACAACTCACATAACACATCAATAAACATTCTGAGCTCAGTTGTTAGTTAGTAGGTTGGTAAGTAGTTTATAATGAAACTGAAAACCTTTTAATGTTGAACTAATAATGAACTTTAAATTTGAAATAATAAGAAGGAAGGATCGTAGTAGCCACTTTGAGGACGAGTACAGAGAGAGGCAAGATTATGATTTCATCTTCTGAGGATTATATTATTAATCGTGATCGTGAACAAATTGACGAAATACTGACGTAATATTAGAATCGTTTTGTTTTGGTGAATGTGAGGTTGTTCTCACTCAATTTGTTTGCAGATTTACGATATACTCACACGTGACTCAATTTGGTCAAGGTATCTTGTATGCAGGTATAACAATTTTCCTTGAAATAAACTGCCAGACGTCATTGAGTGATTATTTGTTCCTTTTCTTGGATGCACGAAAAAAATTACATGAAAGAACATTATTTCATTCATTTGATTTGGTTCCGACTCTTTCAGATTGAAGTATGCAGAAACAGAAAAATGCAGAAACAGAAGACAAGGTAATGGGTGCATCGATAATAACATCAGGAGAAAAGTACGTCAACCTGACATGATTAATTGAAAAAAAAAAGGTTACGATAATGAGCCAGGAAAAGATAGTTCGAATTGAAAATGAGAATGAACAAATATAAAAAAATTATATTAAACATTCCATAGTCAAGAATGCCAATGAACAAGAAATTAATGAAGAGATCCTTTGAAAGAAAACGAAAAACACATGAAAAACTCTTTTATCAAATGATCGAAGAAAAATTAAAGTTTGAAACTTTAAAATTGACATATAATTGAGATAATGATGAAAAATAAATTGAAACAAATTTATGTTGAATTCTGGAGCAAGAAAACGGAGAATTTATATGAGTACCTACTTCATTCACAGGGTATTGAAAGATGTCTTGTTATTTTCAGAATACTGCCCTTTCACAGGGGCATGCAATGTTTTGTATTTTTTTCAAACAATAGATCGATATCGTCACTGTTACAGAATGAATCATGGATGAAGCTGGCTCATTATTAATTCATTTAATTGTTTATCTATCAGATTGAACCGTCCTGTTTCGGATGGCGTTCATATATTTGTCCAGGGATTGAGCATAGAATTCAATAGGTATTAGTTTCGTGTCTGTTGCATTCGTTCAACCGAAACTTGGATGGAATTCAATTTTCATTCGATTTGTACGAATTCAGCGGTCATGCACATTCTATTCGCCCGGAAATTTTCGAATTGCATCTCTGATTTGAGGGATTTACAATTGGTGAATCGCAGTGGAAAGTTTCTGTGCGAAATGAACGCTAAAATAAAACGAGGACTTATAGAAGTACCTAGATAATGATGTTTGTCAAGGAATCAGACGTGACCACTTCAACACTCAGATGAAGATGAAATTTTTTATGACACAGATTGATGACCATGAAATAACATATAATCTTGTAGATAATATGAGATAATCTTTGGTAATTGCTTGACATTTTCTAGAATGATAAAATGTGATTAGCGCGAAAATGCCGAAGAGCAACAAACCTCAATATTACAACGCGGAAATATTTTAATGCTCCAATTCCATTTCGAAAGGTATTCGAAATGATTATTTCGTGGAGAATTGGTCGGAAACTGTTGTTTGAGAAATTAAAAAAAATTTGCAGTCCAAAAAAAAACTTTCGAATTTGAACAAGTTAGTTCTTTTTATTATTCCTTCAGATTATGGCACACAAAATTCGATCTAATAATAACAATGCATTAGTTCAGTCGCAATTTCAATATGGTATCATAGGAAGGCGAGGTATTTTAGACGTTCGCAATGACAAGAGAAGCTGGGATACTCTACGAAATTGTACACTGCGCAAAAAAATTCAAGCACATTCTGATAATCTCAATTTTAATGAAAGTTAACTCTACATTGACTTTATAACTTATTTTTCATGTTCTCTCGGGAAGGTTTTGAACCAAACAAGACACATTAAATGGAAGAAAAATTCAGGATTTCACCGAATCTTATGTGAAAGACGAGAAATGAACAATTTTCAAAATACTGAAATACTGATTAGTGATTTAATACTTGATATTACCACCCCTTGCGTTAATTACAGCTCGGCAACGACGGTTCATACTCAAAATGAGTGATCTTAAAATGTTCTGATCTAATCCTTCCCAGATTTTTCCGAGTTGGATTCTTAAGTCATTAAGAGTAGCTGGATGATTTTCTGAACTTCTCAGCCTTCTATTGAGGTTGTCTCGAACCTGCTCAATCGGATTGAGATCTGGACTTCTTGCTGGCCATTCCATTCGAGAAACTTCAACCTCTTCCAGGTACTCCTGAACGATACGCGCACGATGGCATTATCGTTCATAAAAATGAAATTTTCACCAATGTATGGGTCAAATGGCACTACATGCTCTTCAAGAATATTCCTTATATACTTATCAGCATTCATAGCTCCATTATCAACGATCACTAGGTCTGTGCGAGCAGTCAAAGATATTCCACACCATACCATAATCGATCCTCTCCCGAAACAGTAGTATTCAGTAAATTGCATTGAGCATATTTTCCATGTATACAAGGGAACGTCGATCACAACGATAAAGGCAGAATCTAGACTCATCTGTGAAGAGAACTCTTTTCCAATCGACCTCTTCCCAATGGATATGCTCTCTCGCAAAATCCAAACGCGCCCTTCGATGGGCTGGCGTAAGAGCTGGGCCTCTTGCCGCGACACAAGGCCTTAAATCATATTTTCTGAGGCGATTTCTTATTATCTGAGTGCTAATTCGCACCCCACGAGTTTGCTAAAGCTGATTTTGAAGGAGGCGAGCAGTTGCAAACCGTTGTCTCAAAAAAGAAACTCTCAAGTAACGTTCTTGAATGGCAGTTGTTACCCGTGGTCTACTGTGTCCTGGTCTTCGGACATTCATACCTGTCTCCCTCAATCACTGCAACATTCTGGTCACACTTGTATGGGAAACTCCAAACCTTTCTGCAATTCTTGTGTATGTCCACCCTTCTTCTCGCCAAACTACCACTTAGGCACATTCTTCTTGGGTCAAATTGCGTGTAGAAAATCAAACGAAAGAAAAACTATTGATCACTAGAATTGATCGAGAACAACTGATTTCAGAATGGAGCCAGTACATTCAAAATCTGATAATATCATCTTTTTTTATTCCAGCTGGGAAAAAACATGTGTATTGAAGAAAAACGCTGAAAGTGGATAACATATGCATGCATAATTCTGATGAAAATAATTATCATTGAGAACACCTTCAGTTGTAGAATAATTTTGAGATTTCCATAATGTGCATTAATTTTTTTGCGCAGTATATATGGAAGATGATGCATGAAGAAAAATACTCGACTTATTATAGAAAAGATTGTCCACAAGGTTTGAATACCCGTCAGATTGGAAAAAGACAAACATATAACTGAAACCAAACAGAATAATTACGAAAGAAAAAAATATTTAAAAAAAAATTGGTGAACGTAGAAGTACTAATGCAGGGCGAGTGTTTGATTCGTGATTCATTCATCTTGGTTACCCCAATTTTCTCGAAAACGTCCAATTATATTCACATTATGTTATTGGCGTTTTGAACAAGTCAATGTCGTCTATTGAAATATTTTCCTGAAAACTTAATTTGGGTTCTCTCTCCAGTCTCTGAAACAAGAAACAATAAGAAAAAAATTTTTAATAATATAAGAAAGGCCCCTGCTCAAATATTTACGCAGGGGCCTTTCTTATATTATTAAAAAAAATTTTCTTATTGTTTCTTGTTTCAGAGACTGGGAGAGAAAACCCAAATTTTTTTCAGAAAAAGTCAATGTTGTTTTGAGATGCGCGTAAAAATCTGCGTAAAAACTGAACACGCCAGGCGTCGTTTTTTTCCAGGAACATACTTTTCTTATTGTGTCATTCGAATGATAAGTTCATTGTGAATTTTTTTGCTTTTGTCAGAGCACATTATGTATTAGTGTTTTTCGAACTTTTCCGGTTATGTCAGTGTCTTAAGCCGGGTACAGACGACTGTAATGCAACGTGTAATGCAACGCGTAATGTAATGCTAATTCTCGGTGTGGACGGCACCACGAACGTTACTGTAACGTTCGTCAGACCGTTCTTGGCTATCCATCGGGGTGTCGGTTTTTGTCGCGATCTCAAAAGCGTTCGCAGTTCACGTTTGGACGGCTATTCGCGCGTTTGTTGTGAAGTGACGAACAATCTCTCGAATTAATTGAATTTTACGGGCAGGACTACGTAATTTGGGACCAAAGGAATTACCACAAGATGAAATTCAAAATGATGCGTGGACAGAGATTTCTGTTTCATTTTCATTTCAAAATATATATTCAAAATTCGTGGGCGACATTTAGGATCCCGGTGATGTTTTCATATTCACTCGTTTCTTCGGATTTCAATTCCAATAATCAATAATAATGAAGATCTTCTTTCATACAAATTGGTTTTCCATCATCGACGTTTTTTCCGGTCTTCAATAATTTTTAAGTAAGTGAAAATAAACGCAGCACCTGCTATCGCAACTTTCCAGGGTTCCAGGTTGTTTTTGGATTTCTTCGTGTTTTGATGGATTTTTTAGGGGATATTCAGTTATTCTTCAGATTTCATACAGTTTCAGTAATTATGCACAACTGGAAGGACTGTGTCGGAGCTGTGAAAAAAATTTCACATTTTTCACAAATTCTGGTTCCAAAATGACGAAAATGAAAACAAGTCGTCAATCCCTCTAGTGGAAAAAAAAGGTGAAGTTTGCTTCTGGAAGGTAGTTCGAGGTTCAGCTGGTTTTCCTCTGGTTTCCAGACAGTTGTTAGAAATGTTTCATATTGTTTATTTCATACTTTCCTGTACAAAAATGCCCGTTTTTTCGTCGGAACCGAAAAATACCACATTCTATTGATCAATCACAATAGTGAAAGAGTGTCGGAGAGAGATCATACTCATTTAAATAGTATTTATTGAAACTTGTTGAATGAACATTCACAAATAAGTATATTATGTATGTGATGTTGGTTAAACCGAAAATTCGCTATTTTTGAGAAAATCCAATAATGGTGGTTTTTATCAATTCAAAAAAATCCACAGGGTTTTATAAAGTGCAGAAATTCTATGCCAACCCTGCAACTTTCCTTATCGGCATGTTTGTAGAAACCGAGTGGAACAGCCGACAAACAAGGAGTCCCGTTGAAGATTTGCCGTATATTCGTGAGCCGTCCAGACGGTGCAATCTGAATTACGCGTTGCATTACACGTTGCATTACAGTCGTCTGTACCCGGCTTCAGACCGTTCTTGGCTATCCATCGGGGTGTCGGTTTTTGTCGCGATCTCAAAGGCGTTCGCAGTTCTCGTTTGGACGGCTATTCGGGCGTTTGTTGTGGAGTGACGAACAATCTCTCGAATTAATTGAATTTTACGGGCAGGACTACGGAATTTGGGACCAAAGGAATCCGAATTACCACAAGATGAAATTCAAAATGATGCGTGTACAGAGATTTCTGTTTCATTTTCATTTCAAAATATATATTCAATATTCGTGGGCGACATTTAGGAACCCGGTGATGTTTTCATATTCACTCGTTTCTTCAGATTTCAATTCCAATAATAAATAATAATGAAGATCTTTTAGGGGATATTCAGTTATTCCTCAGATTTCATACAGTTTCAGTAATTATGCACAACTGGAAGGACTGTGTCGGAGCTGTGAAAAAAATTTCACATTTTTCACAAATTCTGGTTCCAAAATGACGAAAATGAAAACAAGTCGTCAATCCCTCTAGTGGAAAAAAAGGTGAAGTTTGCTTCTGGAAGGTAGTTCGAGGTTCAGCTGGTTTTCCTCTGGTTTCTAGACAGTTGTTAGAAATGTTTCATCTTGTTTATTTCATACTTTCCTGAACAAAAATGCCCGTTTTTTTCGTCGGAACCGAAAAATACCACATTCTATTGATCAATCACAATAGTGAAAGAGTGTCGGAAAGAGATCATACTCATTTAAATAGTATTTATTGAAAATTTTTGAATGAACATTCACAAATAAATATGTATATTATGTATGTGATGTTGGTTAAACCGAAAATTCGCTATTTTTGAGAAAATCCAATAATAGTGGTTTTTATCAATTCAAAAAAATCCACAGGGTTTATAAAGTGCAGAAATTCTATGCCAACCCTGCAACTTTCCTTATCGGCACGTTTGTAGAAACCGAGTGGAACAGCCGACAAACAAGGAGTCGCGTTGAAGATTTGCCGTATATTCGTGAGCCGTGCAGACGGTGCAATCTGAATTACGCGTTGCATTACACGTTGCATTACAGTCGTCTGTACCCGGCTTTACTGCCCAATAAATAGCGAGCTAGTTCCCGAATATTCAAATCTCCAATATCGCACGCACCTGTTATGCGGTATCTATTCAGCTACCGTTATGATGAACGATGGAAGTTTTTGCTTCGGTTTTTGTTGGGCCCCGAACAAGCTAACCCGACTAATGGAGATTCGGCCAAAATGAAACTGCGTATCATTAATCTTCCGTGAACATTATGAGCGAGTGTATATACGAAAGGGGAGGACAGCATCCCTCCAATGCCGTGGAGATCTCGACGTCTTATGGAGTCAGATCCATTCTTTCGATGGCTTGGAGTGAGAGTGTATCAATCAAAGTCGCGGGTAAGTGAAAAATGAACGGCAGTTTTGGATGCTGGCGCTCTACGGAATCTGGATGCATATGGGAGATGGCGTGCCGGATTTTCTGGATGAGGCCAATTTTTTTTCATTATCTTGGGAGCCCGTCCATTTGTTGAGATTTTATCGGCGCGTGTTCAATCTTCGGCTCGTATCCATCACTGTGGATATCGGATGGAGAATTTCCTTCATTCGCATAGCATATTAAGAGCGGAATAAGAAAACTTACTCTCTCATATCGAAATGTGGAGAAATAGAAAAAATCTTTTATAGAGACCAACAGTATTTGGAAAAATATATTCTGAATTATTATTCACGTTCTAGTGTTGCTTTATTTCAGCTTCGGGAAGTCATATAAACTCAAAATTGAAAAAGAATAGAAACGATCAAGCATAATATGTTCGTCATATAAGAAAACATTAATAAATGCTGAAAGGAAAACGAAATGTATTATGGATATCTTTTGGAATCTTTCTTTTTTCAGGGTTTTCACTCCCAGTTTCTGACATTTTCGCTCTACCGATATCTCTATTTTTCATGTCATTCTTCCACATTTTCTTATTTTTGAAATTTTTGATATTCCTCCTGTTTAGGTTTTGCCACAAATGAAAGGAATGTTCTAAACACAATTTTTTGACCTCTGTTTGCCATTTTAAAAAACTGTGAATGAAAAACAAAGGTCAAAAAATTGTGTTTATAATATTTTCTATATCTGTGGAAAAACTTATACAAGAGAAACATCGGTACCCTTAGTGTGTGCATAAAAAACATATCTTTGTTGGTTACACCATTTATAACTCAAGATTGGATGAACTGTTTGTTATGAAAGATTTTTTGTTGGATTCTTCTACGATTAACATGAAATATATTAAAACTCTGAAAAATTTGATGAAATGGAAAAAAAAATAAGAAATAATTTTCCTTTTCGCGAATAACGCCAATAGGTGTCGCTACGGTATATTTTCTAATAATATTAACGCATCTGTGTCCATGTGTTATTATACCTATCTGTCTTCCGAACACAACGAAAAATTTTATAACGAAATGTTCTGAACAAATCCCCATTCTAAAAATAATAATCGCCATTAGATGGCAATCATATATATAGATAGTTATCTATATCTATGATGGCAAAGTGAACAATCACTGTCTATTTTGAGTAGCCTAAACGTCCGAATCAAAACATTGAAATTTTCTATCGAACACACAAAAAAACAATGGGTGTTTCCAAATGACTTCAATCGGAGCAGATATAGTTAAAGGACGTGGATTCAATCCAACATTCCAGTTGGGAATATAATATTAACATTAATGATTTCAAATCACTTATTTTGTCTTCCCTTCCTGCTATTCAGACCCAAGGCCAGATTCACCATCGAATTGGATCATTACAACCACTTGATACACATCAAAAATTCCTCCAAATTCACTTCATATAGGCAATATGGATGATCAATGTCAATCAATTAATGCATATGTGAGAAGAATAATTCTTCGAGATCTGCAGCAACTACTTCATGAACAACATGCATTGGTTCGATTGTTTAGAACTGCTTTGAAACGTATGCCAAGTTACAACCACAAGGTTGTGATTAGAGCAGATAAACGACCTGTTGGAGCACATGACGTCAATTCAATTTCCCTCCAATAGATGAAGGGGCAATTGTGATTGTAGGTGAAAACGCGTGATATTGTTCTTATGCGTCGCAATACTGGAGCATGGCAACGAATATATGAAACACACCGTTCATACGATGCTCTACAATACTAGCTTATGTTTTAGAGAGGTGATGATGGATATTACTTCAATAACAATATGATAAATCCATTGAATTGTGAGTACCTTCATTAAAATTCAAAATGTCTACTTAATACAAATAGGAATTAGAAACATAATACCGAATACTCGTATCTCCCTTTTCTCTTCATATTTTGAAAAGTATTTCGACGAATGAAACGATTTCAATAGGAATGTATTCAGAATTGAACACTCCGTCAAAATTTGGAACGAAAAAACCGAAATAAAATTTTTATCATATTGTATAAGTGAAAGTGGTCAGGCTACAAGAATATTTCAGCTCGGTAGATAATTTCGAACAATATCATAATCCTTATTTTCATATTTCAAATAGTTCCAGTTCTCCAGAAACCTCTTGTATACCGTCGAACTTGATACACCCTGTATACTGCTCATTTTCTGCCGATGAAATGATTTGATTTTGTTTGGAGTTAGTTTTCCCGATGAACATATATAAGGTAATATGAGATCTCATGACAAATGAAATTTCATCATATCCTCAGGTTTTTTTGTAATCATGTAAATTTGAAAAAATATATATAAATACGATGGGTATGCTGATTTCCAATCAGTTTGAATTGCCAATCACCCTGTATTTATAAAAACTTTCCCTATATTTTGGTGGAATTAACCTCTCGAACTTTTTCGAAACTTTTTATTGACACCCTGGAATGGAAAATTAAATGTTCATTTGAGAAAAAAAAGGCGAAAACTCCATAATTTGCCTTCTTCCACGAAATTTCCATTTTCTTCTTGCTAAAATGACGTGCCGATGTTGCCAACGCACATCAATCAATCAATTACGTCAACAATCATGATCAATCAATAACTCATGCATCAAACCCCAGAGGAAAATAAGACAAAGAGATTCATCCACGTCAGCAGCAGCATACTTTTTCTGACCTCCGTAAATAAGCGAACATTTTTCTCTTTATTTGAATCAATTTGAAGATGGGGAGAATTCCCGTGTATCCATTTCGGATATTACACATCATTTTTCAGCTTTATTATCGGCAGGAGTGTGGACGCATATTAAAAAATCCGCAAGCTGCTGTTTGTTCAGGTTTAGCGCGATCGGGAGCTGTTATATTTTTGCATCCGTTGTGTTGGAGCCGGATGTAATTTAGATCTTAATGGATTTGGTGGGCAAATATGGGAGAAAAAGTCTTGTTTCAAACATTTGTTCATCATTGGATTGGGCACAGAGATATTCATGCCCATTCAAAGTTAAATTCAAGTAAATTCACTCGATTTTTTCAAAATACAATAAGATACAATAAGGTTGAATTGAGTAAGATAGTGACAATGATTATATTCCCGAAAAACTAACATTAAATTATTTATAGCACTTATTTCTCTATTTCAGTATATTAATGAATTCATTACAGCATTCTGTGCAGTTATATTTTTCGTTCTGTGGTTTTCTACTCTGACTTCTGATCCTATTACTTAACAACAAACGTCAATTCAAATTCCGGAATCTGTCGAATTTTGTAACATTCACACCAGCTGCCGATATACACTGCGCAAAAAAATTAACGCACATTATGGAAATCTCAAATTTATTCTACAAATAAAGGTGTACTCAATGATGATTATTCATATCAGAATTATGTATGCATATGTTATCCACTTTCAACGTTTTTCTTCAATAAAGATGTTTTTTCCCAGCAGGAATAAAAAAAGATGATATCATCAGATTTTGAATGTATTGGCTCCAATCTAAAATCAGTTGTTCTCGATCAATTCTAGTGATCAATAGTTTTTCTTTCGTTCGATTTTCTACACTCGATCGCTATGCAACGCGAAACACGCAATTTGACCCAAGAGGAATGTTCCCAATCGGTAGTTTTGCGAGAAGAAGGGTGGACATACACAAGAATTGCATAAAGGTTTGGAGTTTCCCATACAAGTGTGTCCAGAATGTTGCAGCGATTCAGGGAGACGGGTATGAATGTCCGAAGACCAGGACAGGGTAGACCACGGGTTTTAACTGCCATTCAAGAACGTTACTTGAGAGTTTCTTCGTTGAGACAACGGTTTGCAACCGCTCGCTTCCTTCAAAATCAGCTTGAGCAAATTCATGGGGTGCAAATTAGCACTCGGACAATAAGAAATCGCCTCAGATAATATGATTTAAGGCCTCGTGACGCGGCAAGAGGTTCAGCTCTCACCCCAGCCCATCGAAGGGCGCGTTTGGATTTTGCGAGAGAGCATATCCATTGGGAAGAGGCCGATTGGAAAAGAGTTCTTTCACAGATGAGTCTGAATTCTGCCTCTACCATTGTGATCGACGGTCCCTTGTATACAGTCGTCCACATGAAAGATATGCTCAGTGCAATTTCCTGAATATTACTGGTTTCGGGGGAGGATCGATTATGGTATGGGGTGGAATATCTTTGACTGCTCGCACAGACCTAGTGGTCGTTGATAATTGAGCTATGAATGCTCATAAGTATTTCAGCACCCCAGAGGTAAAGTGTGTTAAGTCACAATATCAAAATTAGACAAAAGAGAGATTTTTCAATTCGATTACTGTTTCAAAAAATGTGTACTGCCATTATTTGGGGACTTGATATACCTAGGGAGTCAAAAATGTGTTTCACTAGCTAGAATTTACTAATGTGAATCCAATATTGTAGATAGGTCGTGTCTGAAAAAATGTGACTGAACACACTTTACCTCTGAGGTGCTGATATAAGGAACATTCATTTCGAGTATGAACCGTCGTTACCGAGCTGTAATCAATGCAAGGGGTGGAAATACCAAGTATTAAATCACTTATCAGCATTTCAGTATTTCGAAAATTGTTCATTCCTCTTCGTTCACATAAGATTCAGTGAAATCCTTAATTTTTCTTCCATTGAATGTGTCTTGTTTCGTTCAAAACCTTCCCGAGAGTACATAAAAAATAAGTTATAAAGTCAATGTAGAGTTAACTTTCATTAAAGTTGAAATTTTCAGAATGTGCCTTAATTGTGTACAATACAAAAGTCACTAGGATGTAGAATCTGAATTTTTATTCGAATTTTGGGAGTACTTCACAAAACTTGACTGAATTAGAGAAAATAGATTTTTGATATCTTCTCAACTGAGCAGAAATGTTGAGAATGAAACTTAAGGAATATTTTTTCGAAAATATGTAGAGTCAAAGACTCACCCTGTATATCTTCGCCGACACATCTGTCGGCAAACGAATTCAACTGACCAAGTCGTGTCGAAACATTTAATTTTCAAGAAAACTGAGAAATTTCCTTATTGATTTAAGTGCATGCAAATTGGCTTCATGTGTTGCTCAAAGTTGCAATTACGACAATTTGTCAATTATTCTACGTAAGGTGTTGGTGTTGTGTGAACGGTAATTACGGTCATACCGTGAAAAAGGTCCATAAATTCAGTTGCAAAACGCCGTCGCTATAAATTTCGTTGCAACGTTAACATCGGGACATATATTCTAGATTTGATGATATTCTGATGCCCCAGTGACAAATGGGAATGATGCAATTCGATAAATTTGCGGAATAGATGTCACGTGATCTATATATAGAGAGGCGTAGATCGAAAACTGTTCGATTAATTGATGATGCAGTAATGATTGCAATTTCGAATTGGTGAACAACATCAACTCAGAAAATTAGCACGAATTCATACTGAGAAGGAGGAATAAGTGCCCCCCTTATCTCGAGAACTATGCAGCAACCAATTCCAAAGTCAACGCGTGTTATTCTCTAGGGAATATATCCAGCTACAACTCGAGCCTATTCCGGGGAAGAATATTTTAGAATATTTGAAAAACCACTGAAATTTTTGTATCGCATGTTAAAAAATATTGTCGGATTTTTCCAAACATCTTGAGGATTTCTTGAATGGCTTGTTAACATCCGAGAAAGAGTTCACAGGGTCAAGCAACAACCTCCGCGTTGCTCATGACCCAACGAGAAAGTCTGCAATTTCTTATTTATGGTTAAATAGAATATTTCCGTTCACAAATCGTGTGGAGAAAGTGGATCCAGTCGATCGAGACAGAGACAATAACATTGCTGCGAGTAAACCACCGTGAGATAGTATTACCATAATTGCGGTAAATCAATTTTTCTCCAATATCATCAAGAAATATTTATAATTGGTTTTTATCGATTTGCATATTTTTTCATTTCTATCTATCTAACATTATTTGATATGCCTGCGGATTGGGCTCTATGATAAACTTTGAGGGCTTATTTTCCAGGCATCGATAAAAGGTTTTTGATTTTATCGAATTAACATTCAAGATATGAAGACTTAGAAAGAATAAATTTAGTCTTGAAGCATTTCAAACTGAAAATGAAAACAAACGAAGACGAAAGCCATATACTAAGATCCTTCATAATTATAGAGAGAAGCAACGTTTTAGAAATATCCTAATTCAAAATGAAAACTGGAGTTCCTCAAGGCTCAGTTATGTCACCCACCCTCTTGCTGATCCATATAATAGTTCTGTATGAAGCGCGCCCAACAACTTTTCAATTACTAAAACACACGAATGGGTATCGTAATACTGTATATTGAAATCGAATTCATTCTTGACTCAAAACCGTTCCAAAAAACTTATAACAATGATCCAATTCGATCTATTTCCGCGTCAAATTCGATTTTATGGTAGACACCTGCGTCTTTGCTCACTTCAATTATCCTTCTGGAAGACTGTAACGACATGTACTTACGTAAGTTCAAATATGCGTTGATAATTTCCCACCTGGTAAAAATCAGACGAACCATTGTTTACAAGTTCAGATGAATGGATACGTGAATTCTTGCGTTACGAAAATATTGTGTGAAATTCTTTCTAATTGAAAATACGAGTTATGATGATAGGTGGGAGAAAGTGCTGTTGGTGAATTGAATTTCATAATATTTCTTTGCTACAAAGTGTCCCATAAGAATTTTTTAAATGGTTGGTGAATAATGAATTCATTGTTAATCGAGAAAAAAATAGCTCGGGTGTTGAAATTATCTCGGTAAGAAAGTTCTTAGACACTTGAATAATTCAGATGGTGATCTTTTGACTAAAAATACAACTGTTTTGTTTTTTTAAACTGTTTCGATTCCTCACCCTTGTGAGAACGGGTGGATTTTTCATTTTTTTCTTGCATTCAAATCCGAAGTTTTTCACGCTGTATGTTGAACTCTGGCAGTTTTAAAGTGATTTCGAAAGTATTGCGTTTTCGGGGTACTTTGTTTTTCAAGATGGAATCTATGTTTGATAGATATCTACACTTGAAGAATTCATTGGCGTACAGGGTGGACAAATTCCTGAAAACCTAATTTAGGTTTACTCTCTCAGTCTCTGAAACGAGAAACAATTAGAAACATTTTTTAAATAATAGAAAAAAAGGCCCCTGCGTAAAAATTTGAGCACGAATTTATCAGGGGCTAAAATTTTAAAAAGATAAATTGTTGTATATCAATGAACAGAAAAAAAAACACTTTGAACACTGAAGGGTAACGTTTCGGAGTCTAAATCAGACTCCTTCGTCAGACAATTTCTAGTTTTCATGCAACTTCGTACATTCGTGACAATATTTTGATGTTTTGATTGACATTTGCCAATATATGATGAACATAGATCAATATTGATTACTAGATGTTGTTATCGTTTTTTTATTTCGCAATTCCCTGAAACCAGTTCTTTTTTCCATAAATCCATCCAAATTCGATCTTTTCCTACTGAACAATTGGCGAGATTATTAGCCTCATCCAACCAAATACAAGCTGACTTCTTGATTTTACATTTATAATTATCAGGTTCCGTCATTAGATTTTTGTGCCATTCCAATCCATCATGTGATTGAGAGTATTGGAACACACATGATCTGCTAACTATGATCTACCAATATCTCTACTTTTCATGTTATCCTTATGTTCACGTTTTCTAATTTCTAATGGTCTTGATGTTTCCCCTGTATGAGATTTTCTGCAAATTCAGGGTATATTTTTTAAATACAATTTCTTGATTTTTGATTCTCATTCAAAGGTTTAGTTTCTGTTAATAAAGATCGTGAATCATTTTTTGTTTTGAAAACAGTTCTTATGTTGAATTTAGAACCTTATGTTCATGGACTTTCAGAAAAAATTAAAATAATTGGTTCTAAATTCAACATAAGAACTGTTATCAAAACGAAAAATGATTTACGATCTTTATAACAACAAACTAAACCTTTGGATGAGAACCAAATATCAAGAAATTGTATTTACAATATTCCCTATATTTGTGGAAAATCTTATACAGGAGAAACATCAAGACCATTAGAAATCAGAAAACGTGAACATAAGAATAACATAAAAAATAGAGATACTGGTATATCACAGATAGCAGATCATGTGTGTTCCAATACCAGCAATCAAATGATTGATTGGAATGGAACAAAAATTCTAATGACGGAACCTGATGGTTATGAAAGAAAAATCAAGGAGTCAGCTTGTATTTTGTTGGATAAGGCTAATAATCTCGCCAATTGTTCAGTAGGGATTGATCAATTTTTTGAAAAAAAGAACTGGTTTCAGGGAATTTTGAAATAAAATAACGATATCAACATCTAGTAATCAATATCTATGTTCATCATATATTGACAAATGTCAATCCAAAAATCAAAAAAATTGTCACATGCTACAGAGTTGAATGAAAACTAGTTATTGTCTGACGAAGGAGTTTGATTCAGACTCCGGAACGTTACGCTTAAGATTTCAAAGTGGGAGGGAAAACTCAAATCGAGTTTTCAAGAAAATGCAGAGACCTCCCAGACAATATTTCAATAGAATTGAAATTTGGGCGATTTCAAATTTGGTCATAATTTCCGTTTCTGTTTGTGCTAGGATGTTGGAATAAAAACATTATACAGAATTTTTTCATAGCAATCCAGTAATGTACTATTAAAGTTATAGCTCATCAAGGAAACCTCTTGGGAAGAAACATAGTACGGTACTGGATTGCTATGAAAAAAATGTCTGGAGAATGTTTTCATTTCAATATCCTAGCAGAAACAGATGCGGAGATAGTGACCAAACTTGAAATAGCCCAAATTTCAATTTTGGCTTGAAAACAAAAGAATATAGAGGAATGCAGTTCAGTATCAGTTTCTATAAAAAATACGACCATATAATGTGTCATTAATTTTTTTTTTTGGTTAAAAGTTCATCAACAGTTTTGCTCACCCTGTACAAATCGAAGACTCGCCCTGTATATCTATCACTTCCGCCCCACAAAATACGCCCTCTTCCATTCTCCACTGCCTAGTACAAATTTGTCCCGACGTCATCTCTAAAAACAGCATCAGCTCGGCTCAACCTACTCGAAATTAGATTAATCGAGGCCCCCCCATGTCGGTCGGAGTCGCAATGAATCTTAACGGAGGATGGCTCACCCTCCCGCTTTTCGAAAAGCCATTAAAACGGCCCCCTTCCGAAAAGGCGCAAACAAAAGTTAATATAAAAAAAGTTTACGGACATCGTTTGTTATGCTAAAAGAGCCGAGTTCAATGGGGTCGGCCGCTTTCCTCGGAAACCGTGAAAACAACCGAAACAATCGATGCTATCCGCTGTTCTTTTTAGCAGGGCATGGTACGGCAAGTGCACAACCGTGTACGTATTGTATGGACGCGGTTGGTTCGGTATTTTAACATTGCCGAACAATCGAAGGTGAGGCTACATTTTTTTTCCGGCCATAAAATTCGATTCGTTGGATTTTCCTGCATTGCGAACACAAATGTATCAACGTGCACAATAGACGTACGTCGATAATCTTTTCAAATGAAAAAAATTATACAAGGTTGGAAGCCAAAGTCAAGATAAAGGAATATAACAAAAACTAAACATCTTCAAATGAAGTTAGTAGGTAAATGCTACGCTTGATGAAAAAACTTCTTTGTACAATTGCGAGTTACTATAAATTTTATAGCCCCGTCACCGATTTTGAAAATATTTTGCTCAGTGAATCTATGGGACTTCCTCATACTACAGTTTCAATTACAGCTCTGGGCAGGCAGTAATTTTCGAGAAAAAAAATAAATGAAACTCATAAATATACTCCATTTACCTCGGATACGGCTCTGATATAGTCTTATATATAGTCTATATAGTTTAGTTTAACAAGGTTAGGTTAGGTCAGGTTCATTTTCCCTACCAAAAGTTGAAAAAAAAATTTTTAAATTGAAAAAAAAAATTGATAAAAAATAGAATATCGATCCGCATTCAGGTTAGGTTAAGTTAGTTTAGGTAAGGTTCATTTTCCCTACCTCAAGATCACGAAGAAAAATACAAAAAAAAAATACAACTGGGCAGGGAATTTTATAATTACCCAACTGCCATTAAAAGTGACACTTTTAATGACAGCAAACAATGTTAAAATTGATTCTTTACATGAAATCGTGTAAAAAAGATTTTCAACATTAGTGTTGAAAATATTTTTCGCACTCCATTTTCTTATGATGAAATCAGAAGAGAAAAATTCAGAAATTACAAATTTTTATTATCAACATTTAACAATTATTACTTATGAACATTAATATTAATCGTAAAACTAAAACAATTACTAACATTAATGCCCTGTGACGTAAGGGAGCTTTGCAACAAATTATTATTTTATTTATTTATTTATTTATTTACACATGTAAAAATTTCAACAAATATATAAATTAACATAAAACATGTATAAATATTTGCCATTAAAAATTATATGGCATGTCAAAATTCTATTGGAACAGTACTGTTACAACACATAATTACAACATTCATGAACAAATGGCGCAAAATTCATCTAATCCATATATGGTTCTCTCTAGGAGCAATTCTTTTACTTTTTTGGTGAACGCTGATAAGCTCAATTCTTTCACGTGACTTGGAAGCTTGTTATACAATTTCAGACAAGTGTAATTGGGACCTTGTTGAGTCTTCTTGATTCTTGAGTGTGGGACAGAGAAGTTTTGTTTTTCGCGTGTGTTGTAACTGTGGTAAGTTGAGTTCTTCGGAAATTTATCCTGATTTCGGTGTACATACTTGACGCATGTGAGAATAAAGACAGATGTAGTTGTAAGTATCCTCTCTTTCTTGAAAATTTCTCTGCAACTGTCGGTTGTTTTCATTTTGAAAATGGCTCTTATAGCACTCTTCTGTTTGAGAAGGACTTTTTTGGCTTCTGTAGATTGTCCCCATAGGATGATACCATAAGATATTTGACTGTGGAAACTTGAATAATAGGTCATTTTAGCGATGTTGGCATTTGCTATTTGTCTCATTCTTCTTATGAGGAAAACAGAAGTCGACAATTTCTTGCAAAGATTATTTATGTGGTTGGTCCAACTTAGAGACGGCTGAAACTCCAATCCCAAATATAGTAAAGACGAATCGGTTTGCTCTCTGTTGGTGAACAATATCCTCTGTGTTTTAGTCTCATTCATCATTAGTCCGTTTGCTGAGAACCATCTTTGCGCATCTTTCTCACTAGTTGTTGTCATTTCTTGGAGTTCACTTCTAGATTCCGATATATTAAGAGCAATCGTATCATCGGCATAGCTGCAATTCTTACTGGATGTTATATTATGATGAAGATCGTTGGTGTACAATATGAAGAGGATCGGACCCAGAACAGATCCCTGGGGAACTCCACACTGAACCTCTTCCAGGTCCGATCTGGAGCCATTCCACCTTACTGCTTGGTACCTATCTGTTAGATAGGAGCGGAAGAGCTTGTTAGTCATGCCTCGTACACCATAAAAGTCGAGCTTCTCCAACAGTATTTCATGACAGACACCATCGAAAGCCCTGCTCAAGTCCACAGATGTCATCTCGACCTCCCTAGAACAATTGTACGCCCCCAACACAGTCTCCAGAACGTCTATCATTGCAGTAATCGTTGATTTATGCTGCCTAAAACCGTGCTGAGCCGTATGAAGTAGTGATCTCCTCTCAAAAAACTGTACAAGACGTTCTTTCAGTGCTGCCTCAAAAATCTTCGATATTACCGGCAAAACCGAAATGGGTCTGTAATTTGTCCGATCGCTAGTGTCTCCTTTTTTGTGTACAGGTGTTACAATTGCTAATTTGAGTTTCTCCGGGAAAATACTCTGACTGAGACAGTCATTGATAATCTTACACAAAGGACCTTTTATATGTGGGATGATGGACTTCAGCAACCTGACCGACATTCCGTAATAGTCTCTTGAATCGGTATTCTTCATTTTCTTCACCAGACTGAGCACCTCATCCTCAGTCACTGCAGACAGGTACATAGAGTTCGCGCTGTTCAGACCACTATTTTTCAGAAAACCAAGCGAAGTTTCCATTGATGGTTTTACCGATTCTACCATTACCTTTCCTATGGACGCAAAATATGCATTTATTTCATTTGCTGTTATTCGTTCATCAGGTGTATTTGAACTTCCTTTATTTGTTTGCTGTTTTATCAACTTCCACACAGCCTGAAGTTTGTTAGCTGCCTTATTTATTTTCTTCGAATTTTTTGTTTTGACGGATTCCGTTATAGCTTTCCTCAAAGAATTTTTCAAAAGCCTATAGGTCTCTCTACTGCCTTCATCATTTTTGACTTCGACAATCGTTTTAGCAGCTTCTAGTTTATTTTTCAGGTCTTTGATTTCTTTAGTACATTTATAATTTTTATGTTTCCTTATCTTCACTTTTTTTTCAGGAAAAGAGGAATTGAAAATTTCTATGAGTTTCTCGTGAAAATTATTATACTGACTCTCCGCGTCTTGATCATTTATAAACGTCCAGTTTTGTTCTTTTATTTTCTGTATGAAGTGGAGAGTATTTTCCTCATTCATTTGTCTCACAGTTTTGTATATTTCTTTTGCAGGTTTCTGGTGAATCGATGGGATCTTTAGAATTTGAGCGAAATGATCAGAAATGTGTGGCTCAATAGTAAAAGCTCTGCAATTTTTACTAACTATATTAGCAAATACATTATCGATACAACTTGAGGAGTTTTTCGTTTCATGTGATGGTTCTGAAAACATGTAATCCATATTAAAAGATTTGAACAGCTCGATAAGTTTAGTTCTGTCATTTGATCTACCTCGGAGGTTGACATTATAATCCCCAGCGAATATTAAATAGTCCGTAGGATAGTTCTGTTGGCATATATCAAGGGCCTGGCTAATAATTGATAAGAAAATATCAAAGTCTCCGGATGGTGGCCTATATATAGCCACTATTATAAGATTGTCTTTCGCTATTCTTATAGCCGTCATCTCAGATATCCTTTCAACAGAGAGATTTTTTATCTCGTGCATTGTATTGAAAGGAACGTCATTTTTTAAAATTATGGCTGCGCCACCATGCCTTGTTGATTGTCGACAATAAGCACTGGCCACTACGTAATCTTCAATGTGAATTCTACTAAAAATATCATGGGACAACCAATGTTCAGTTATGCATGCGGAATCAATTTTTTGTTCTTTCAAAAAATGCGTGAAATGGTCAATTTTATTATTTAGCGATTGTACATTTATGTTAGTCAGATTAAAATATAATTCATTCTCACCAGATATACGGTTATTTTGATGTTCCTCCTCTGCGAAAAAGTTTATAACGCCGAACTGTTATTCCTTTCGGCCAGTTCTCACTTTTATATAATTCATCGATCAATTCAATGTCTCCTCCTATTTTGAATGACATGCTATTCGATTCAATCTTAGATGTAAGGGCTTCAATGCTAAATGAATGACCTGGAAATACCTGAGAGAGATGGTTGTTTATTTCTTCTGCGGTCGTGTTAAGTTGCACTTTGCCAACATGTATCCATACTTTCTGCTTTGCACTAGAAAATGCCATTTTCTTCTCATTGTCGACTCTAGTTCCTTTTACGGTTTTATTCAAATTTGTATCATTCTTTTTTGAGGTTTTAGGAGCATAATTGTTCTTGTTTTTACAATCAGCTGATTTATCCATAATATTTACATTCCGTTTCGTCGTATGGGAGTTTGCAGCAGATGTTGAATTGTCTGCACCATTTTTTGTTCCGCTATATGACAAATTCTTACGATCGGAAACATACTTCGTTTTATCAAATGAATTCGATATTCCTGACAAGTTGGTTGGGATATCACATACGTTACTATTGTTCTCCTTTTCTAGTACGTTGATTTTAAAGAGAAGAAGTTTATTTTTATCTTCCATTTCTGATATCAGCTTTTTCAAAAGTATATTTTCACTCGCTAATCTATCATTTTCGCGAGTAAGATCCACTATTATATGCTCATCTGATTTCACCATCTCATTAACATCTACAACTGTATCAAACGAATTATTCAGATCTTCGTCCTGGTCATTGTTGAGGTTAAGAATGTTCTTCGGCGGTTCACAGCATTTAATATAATTTCCGTCCAGTCTCACAATATCACTATAATATTTAATACATCCAGGATGCATTAGAGTTCCACAGTTTATACACTGAAATCCGTTGGTTGGGGTGTTATTACACTTTTTGCATTTCTTTACAGAGAGCTCACTAACGCACATCTTGTTGTTCGCCATTTTTCATTACTTTACATTAGAATCCTTAGCACCATCAGTACTTGTAAAAACCGGATGTACAATATCGGATGATGATGATCCAAAATCTGTTGAGCTTGGGAGAATTTTTTCAGCAATGACATTTCTATATGCAATGGAATGATCAACTCAGCCTTCGGCTACCGTCGTAGACTTCCATCCACTATGTTTTTTATATCCGTAATATTTGCTCCTGATTCTGCAGCAATGAAGCGGAGGATCTTCGAAAACAGTGTCCTGTATATTGCTTTGGTTCTTGTAGTTTGAGGAATTCGAAAACCATAGATGGAATTTTCCCAACTGGATTGGCAGTGCATTTAATATTCATGTATTTCAGGAAAAATCGATGATGTTTGATGACAGAAGGGCCCAGTGCAAAGTACTTATAAAAATAGTCTACATACTTCCCAATAATACTGAAAGAACGACTGACTTTCGTTTTTGTATTTGGAAGTTGTATAACCAATGATTCATTTTGTTATTTCGATGTCTTCCACTGATAAATTACACAATTCTTCACGTCGACAGGCTCCAAATAATCCGAAAATAGTTGCAACCTTAACCATCAAGTATTTCTCATCTGGTGATTACTCTATAAACTTTTCAACTTGTTCACTAGTGAGAATTTTCGATTTTTTGGGACGATATCCTCCACTTTTCCGTTCTAAATATGCTATTACCTCAAAAAATTTACTAACATCCACACCACTTTCAACAAGTATGCCAGGAAAACAGTTTCAGTGAAGTTACTTCCTACATTTTTCAGGAAATTGTTATTATATGCAATATCGTACTGCTAAACAGATTTTTTAGGTAGGAGTTCCAGATTTGCTCTTCTTGCAGACTCTTCAATATCCAAAGGAACAAACACATCGTCACTTTTATTAATAATTGGACTCTCGACAAACATATTGAGCAGTTAGAAACCCAATACGAAAATTGGACAGGAACGAAATTAAAATGACACAGTCTTTTCTCATTTGTTAGTAATTATAACGTTGGCAACGTTTGCCATTCACAACAACCTTTTGATTATTTGAATATTAAAATGCATTTTGAAGTTTATTGTCATTGTAAAAACGCCCATTTCATTATCGAAATAGGGCAGTTGTATTGTTCAATTCGCTCTGCTCTTTTCACAATTTTTTTCACTCATATCATAAATAACTATTTCAAAATGTTCAATTATAATGTCATTTTTCGTCTGACAGGATTGACAATTGTTGCTATCTGAATGATGAATGAGTTGCTCTGACAATTCTAATTCAAACGTCATTTTGATTCAATAATATAACATTAAATGCGGAAACTACAAAATCAAAATTACATGAAATATGATAATTACCTTCAATCCTAAATAAAAATCATCCATTGCTTCAAACTAGAAACTTCTACAAGTACATTCACTTGAAAAACTGTCACATTTTCGAATTTCACCAATTCACGAAATCATAATATATTAGATGATGCACACTATTTTTCAATAGACTTTGATAGTCAAAATGAAGAGACTGTTCCACTGGCCAAAGCCTCAATATTTGAAAACATCTTCACTTCACACCAACTATTAACTACTATCAATAATTATTATAATTCATGTCTGTCAAAATGTATTTTGCATGACAACGGTAACTAGGCAAAATTTATATTGATCGCTCAATGGTAACGATCGTGAATAGTATGAATTTAACTTTGAAAAGGATCTCCAAATTTTCATGAATTTCAAAACGTTTGAAAAAAACATATTTCATTCTGAGTAGTGATTTTTCATGATTTTCCTTCAACTGCACACAGACTCGCAATGAAACGTGATACTTTCCCTCC
The DNA here is from genome assembly GCA_038502775.1 of Hippodamia convergens. Taxonomy (NCBI): domain Eukaryota; kingdom Metazoa; phylum Arthropoda; class Insecta; order Coleoptera; family Coccinellidae; genus Hippodamia; species Hippodamia convergens. Next base: position 24,708,734 of record CM076608.1, read on the forward strand.
TTATCCATTAATACATCCACAATTTTTGTGAAAGAAAAAATTAAAAACCATGTCTTCATATTGAATATGTGAGGTCTCTTTCCATGAATTTGTGTACGTAATATAATGGTAATTGATAATCATGATGAAGAAAAACACCGAAGGATATGTTTGAAATTTCGTGTTAGAGTTGTATTCATAGCAGCGATGAAAAACACTACGAAAATCATTGAATTCTTTAATTCGATGAGATCGTTACACTTTTTCATAGATTTTTCACAACCTGTACTTTTGAACGAATCCAAATGAGCAGAAATGATAAATCTGCAGGACTACAATCGTGTTTTACAATGGAATGATTTGTTTCATTCACGATCAATACATTGATACTTCCATGACGTAAGAACTTAAGAACAGAACAGGTACAAGCCAATTCACTATCACTTTCACTTCACCATGCTGTGCTAAGAGTCGTTCAACTCTTCTGATTTGGTATGAGGAATCTGGTCGTAAGTTTTAAAGGTAAAAGTGTACACATCGATTTTTCACGTTCATTCCATTGTGTCGATTCATTCTTCCAGCAGGTTTATGTAATGAGCGAACAATTTGAATAGGGATGTAGTGGCTACGATGTGAAACAAAAAGCTTTTTCTTCACTAAACTATTATAACACAAAGCTTTTTTTGTAGAACTGGACAAGATAAGGTCATGAAGGTCTTAAACTCATCAGTAATGAACAAAAATACGATGAAACTCAAAGTAAATAACATTTTTCTAACAAAAAGTCTTTCACACTCTGGGCGAATTTTGGATTGCCCTATTCTAGTGGTTTGTCATGAGTGTACCTCTCGGTGTACCTTTTGTTCGTCTTAATACTTCATGTAGTATGAAGTAATAATCATTTTTCTGTTTCTGGTTTTTTTCTGCTGTTGAATATTGTTGCCCTATTTGGTTGAACAGTATGCCCAACTGGATTTTTCTATGAGGATTTTTTTTGGTACTACCAACTACTCCTTAGTTACCAGTCCTCTCAAATATTGTCCGTCTCCATATTCGCTAAGAGACAACAACTTTGAATTTTTGGAACAAATTTAATTCCCCAGATTGAAGTCTCGTAAACCTTTGTGGTCAAATTTTCTAATTGATATGAATAGAAGAGACAAAGAAATTTGGCAATCTGAATGGAATGTATGCAATTTTTTCACTAAAGATCTTATTACTGATCCTTCCATCACAGTTCTTGGTTTTGACTCTTTCAGGAGAATATGGTCTGTTCTAAATAGTATTAGAAGAGGCCATGGACGATGCAACAGCATGCTCTTCCGATGGAATTCGGTTGAGAACCCTAGTTGTGAGTGTGAGGAAAATGAGGAGACTATATTACATCTTATAAATAATTGTCCCATTTATAAATTTCAAGATGATTTCGAGGCTATACATAAAGTAACAAATGCATTTCTGAAATGGGTGGTTAATTTAAAAATAATAACATGGAGATGTTCTCTCAGATCAAGCTGATGTCTGTCAAGATTTCTCTAATATTTAATATTTACAGTGATTTTTTTTCACGGGCGAGGTAAATGTTTTTTTTTCAGCTAAGGTTTTTTCCCTTTTCTCAATTAATGATACTGCAGACCTGTATGGTTTTCCCGTGTTGCACCAACCTCTGCTAGGTACCTTTTTGTTTCAATATGTATTGAACTATTACAAAGACAAACCACACAAATTGGCAATAAACGTTATTTTCCTGCTAGATTGATTCGTTTTCTTGAGGTTTTCGCTTCGGGGTTATTGTTTCGTGGTTTTTTGATTCCGTTATTTATTTTTCATCTTGAGAAGTTTCTTTCTGCTTCATCTTATAGGTAACATTTTCTTTTTGCATCTTTCTATTTATCGATGCTTTCATTATGATGAAAAAATTAGGCCTCATTCGTCAAATCATTGAATATCTAAAACGACTTTTGGATCCTGTAAATAAGTTTCTGAGGAAATTTACTGGTTTCGGATGGAGATATTCGTTTACGATTCTGACCGAAATAAACTTTATGAAAGAGAAATAATTCGAAAAACACTTAATTTAGCATGTTTTCTCTCTGTAAGTGGTCATCCTTAGGATGCGCTCATGCTAAACTGTCATATTTCTGACGTAATCTTGTGCAAAGTACCACCTAATCGGACTTCTATAACGTGAAATATACACTGCGCAAAAAAATTAACGCACATGATGGAAATCTCAAATTTATTCTACAAATGAAGGTGTTCTCAATGATAATTATTTTTATCAGAATTATGCATGCATATGTTATCCACTTTCAACGTTTTTCTTAAATACAGATTTTTTTTCCCAGAAGGAATAAAAAAGATGATGTTATCAGATTTTGAATGTATCGGCTCCATTCTAAAATCAGTTGTTCTCGATCAGTTCTAGTGACCAATAGTTTTTTTTCATTCGATTTTCTACACTCGATCGCTATGCAACGCGAAACACGCAATTTGACCCAAGAGGAATGTACCCAAGTGGTAGTTTCGCGAGAAGAAGGGTGGACATACACAAGAATTGCAGAAAGGTTTCGAGTTTCTCATACAAGTGTGTCCAGAATGTTGCAGCGATTCAGGGAGACAGGTATGAATGTCCGAAGACCAGGACAGGGTAGACCACGGGTAACAACTGCCATTCAAGAACGTTACTTGAGAGTAGCTTGAGCAAACTCATGGGGTGCAAATTAGCACTCAGACAATAAGAAATCGCCTCAGAGAATATGATTTAAGGCAAGAGGACAAGCTCTTACCCCAGCAAATCGAAGGGCGCGTTTGGATTTTGCTGGAGAGCATATCCATTGGAAAGAGGCTGATTGGAAAAGAGTTCTCTTCACAGATGAGTCTAGATTCTGCCTCTACCATTGTGATCGACGTTCCCTTGTATACAGACGTTCACATGAAAGATATGCTCAGTGACATTTCCTGAATACTACTGGTTTCGTGGGAGGATCGATTATGGTATGGGGTGGAATATCTTTGACTGTTCGCACAGACCTAGTGGTCGTTGATAATCTAGCTATGAATGCAGATAAGTATATAAGGAACATTCTTGAAGAGCATGTAGTACCATTTGCCCAATATATTGGTGAAAATTTCATTTTTATGGACTATAATGCCAGACCCCATCGTGAGCGCATCGTTCAGGAGTACCTTGAAGAAGTTGAAGTGTCTCGAATGGAATGGCCAGCAAGAAGTCCAGATCTCAATCCGATTGAGCAGGTTTGGGTCAACATGAGGCTGAGAAGTTCAGGAAAACATCCAGCTACTGTTAATGACTTAGGAATCTAACTCGGAGAAATCTGGGAAGGATTAGCTCAGAACATTTCAAGATCACTCATTTTGAATATGAACCGTCGTTGACGAGCTGTAATTAACGCAAGGGGTGGGAATACCAAGTATGAAATCACTTATCAGCATTTCAATATTTCGAAAATTGTTCATTTCTCTTCTTTCACATAAGATTCTGTGAAATTCTGAATTTTTCTTCCATTTAATGTGTCTTGTTTCGTTCAAAACCTTCCTGAGAGAACATAAAAAATAAGTTATAAAGTCAATGTAGAGTTAACTTTCATTAAAATTGAGATTTTCAGAATGTGCGTTAATTTTTTTGCGCAGTGTAGATAACTGAAGCAATCTATTGTAAAAATAATGGATTTCGTTTCACTACAACTCATATGTACCGTATCAAATGTTCAGTTTTTCCGGTGTTTGTGAAAAAACTGACTTCCCCTCAAACGAAATATTCCTATTCCTGCTTCTAAAGGGCAGGTCGAGCCTGATGGACCGAACCGGCATCGCTTTGATGTCTGGGGAGCCTTCTTCCCGCTACAATACGCGGAACGTGTTCGGCGGGAGAGCACAAATATTTGAGCAGCCTTTGGGAGGGCAGGAACTCCTTTGCCTTGCTCTTGATGTTGCGGAATTCGACCTGAAATCTCGATAAAGACGACTGAATAAATCGAAATCTAGTAAGTTTTGACGCGGGAACGTCGTTGATTCGATAGTTCAGAAGGCAGAGGTGGATTCGGGGCACTTTGAAGATATATTTGAAGATAAGAAATGCGGTAATTTCATGATCTTTTTATTTTTGGAATTCATCCTAGTATGCAGATCACTGAAATGAAAAATTTTCCAATTCAGTGATATTCACCATATTCGGAAAAGTAAAGAAAAATGAGATGCAAAAATGTGATTGGGTTTTTTCATTTTCACGATTTTTTGAATTTTCGTTCCAAAAATTATCCAATATATTGCTGGTTTTTTTGGGTTAGGGAATGTAGGAGAAATAAGAAACCACTTAGTGTGGAGGCCAACGTTTCGCAAATTTATTTTTGCATCATCAGGGCTCTAGAAAAAACATACTATGTCAGAAGATGAAAAAGGTATAGATTCACACGTAATTGTAAAATTTATTTGAATAAATGAGAAGCTTTCATGAATAAAAACTGTGAATACAAACAAATAAATATGTATATATAGAAATGATCTTATTATATCAAATGCTCACATTCACAGTTAGGACATAACAATTTGAATAGCAGGATAACATATATAATAATTTAGAAAACAACGAACATTCCACGAAGAGAAAGCATTCAGGAGGATTAAATAAGACAACCAAGCTGACATATGCATCTCCAAAATAAAACACAGGAAACATGATTCGAAATATTTCATGTACTCATTTTTCTTCTGACATAGTATGTTTTTTCCAGAGCCCTGATGATGCAAAAATAAATTTGCGATACGTTGGCCTTCACATAAAGTGGTTTCTTAGTTCTCCTACGCAATATATTTTTCATTTCCTTCAAACTTTGTCACATTTCTGTCATAACTTATTTAGGGAAAATGGTTTCTGCAATGGGTGGTTAATTCAAAAACAGTTCAATTCATTAAAAAAAACAGTTTTTCTGCTTTAATTTTTTTTTCATTTCAGATTTATAATTCCGAGTAGATTGGTGAAGAGTCTTTCTTTCTCTGCTGCCCATAGAAGAACTAGATATAGTTATTTATGATATGAGTCTTGAAAGTGACGTTTTATTTTGTTTTGTGGATGAAAAAGTTTCACGAACAAAATAAAATCACTGTCAGTACAATTACCATATAATGTTTTTTGTACAACCTTATTTTGATAATGAAATGGGCGAATTTGCAATGACAAGAAACTTCAAAATGCATTTTAATATTCAAATAATCAAAAGGTTGTTGTGAATGGCAAACGTTGCCAACGTTATGATTATTAACAAATGAGAAAAGATGATGTCATTTGAATTTCGATCCTGTCCAATTTTCGTCTTTCGGTTTTTAACTGCTTAATATGTTTGTCGAGAGTCCAATTATTAATAAAAGTGACGAATTGGTTTTTCCTCTGGATATTGATCTTCATATTTAAAACGGAAAAGTGAAGGATATCGTTTGAAAACTAGAAAATTCTCTCTACTGCACAAGTTTGAAAGTTTATAAAGGAGGCACCAGATGAGAAATACTTGATGGTTAAGGTTGCAACTATTTTCGGATTATTTGGAGCCTGTCGGCGTCAAGAATTTTGTAATTTATCAATAGAAGACATCGAAAAAACAAATAAATCATTGTTTATACAACTTTCAAATACGAACACGAAAGTCAGTCGTTCTTTCAGTATTATTGGGAGATATGTAGACTATTTTCATAAATACTTTGCATTGCGCTCTTCTATCATTAAACATCGTCGTTTTTTTCCTGAAATGCATTAATAATAAATGCACTGACAATCCAGTTGGTATTAATACATTTGGGAAAATTTCATCAATTGTTGCTGAATTCCTCAAACTGCCAGAACCAAAGCAATATACAGGACACTGTTTTCGAAGATCCTCCGCTTCATTGCTAGCAGAATCAAGAGCAAATATTACGGATATAAAAAAACATGGTGGATGGAAGGCTACGACGGTAGCCGAGGGCTATGTTGATCATTCCATTGCATATAGAAATGTCATTGCTGAAAAAATTCTTCCAACCTCAACAGATTTTGGATCATCATCATCCGATATTGTACTTCCAGTTTCTACAAGTACTGATGGTGCTGAGGATTCTGATAATGTGTTGTGATGCTCCCTAACGTAACAGGGCAATACTGTTAGTAACTCCTCTTGTTTTACAATAAATTGATACTCCACTCACTTCATTATGATTCTTCACATAACGAAGGTGCAAGAGCACTTTTCTTCAAGAAAACATATGAGAGCTTATGAATTTGATGTAAAACTTGCAAATGAATGAAAGGTGAAGAAGTTGTCACTAATAATACCCCTTGTAGTCTCAGAATGATACGCTTATGATTGAGATGACAAAAATTAACAAACACCATTCGATGCGTATTCTTGATGTTAGCCAATGTGTGAAATTTCAACACTTCAGGTGACGCAGTTTTGGAGATATGTGACAGTGTTGCCTGGAGGTCATATTCAGAGAGCCCTAGCACCTTTACGAAGCATTTTTTTACTATATAATTTGGGTTTAAAGCGTCTAAAATAATGTCTGGAACATCCAGTAGGAGTTTGTCGGTCTAATTATGGGACACCCTGTATATACTATACCGTATAGTATAGAGCATTTTTTCATGATTTCGTCATTATCTTCCCATTCACCGACCTCAAAAATAATGTCATCCCTCACTTTGTTCAGTACTAATCTTCGGTTTAATTCTTGTTACTTATATTTCATGTCAGCGACCAGGCTATTTTGAACAGAGTCCATATAAGAATATCATTATGCAACCTACGACCCATGAAATTGCCGGAAACAACATAAATTATCTGAACCATCCAATTACATTTCATCTTACGGTGGGGAATATTCGGAAGTTTGAACTAGGGTAAGACAAGTCTCGACCCAACAAATAGTTCACCGGAAATTTAAATATCATTCATTAGAATTCGAAGACAATGAATGAGACCTTGGACAAAAGTAACCTTTTTAATTATCTTAAATCAACTCAGAAATTGTTTTAAATATGTAAACTGCTTTACATGAGTTATGGATTACTGAAAAAAAAATATAGATTTTGTGATGAAAATTAATATTAATACGATTTCAATTCCCAGGAAATAAAATTGAATATAGCATGTAGGTCTACAGGGTGGTTGAGAAAAGTCGAGTTAAATAACGAAATTTTATTCCCAGATAATTCAAGCATTTAAAGACTATCAATACAATGTATGGCGTCCACGGGCATCAATAACAGCTTGACATCTTCTTCGCATACTACACACGAAGTTTCTGAACATTTCTTGAGATTTGGCCCCATAAACGGGGACTGTATTCCAAAATAAGAGCATTCATGAAGCATATGCAAAAAACCAAACTTCAGAAAAAAGGCGTCCAGATTGACGAAATGTCTCATACTGATTTTTATTGGTTCGAGTCAAGTTGTTATTGAGTTTTAAATAATTTCAATAATTTCTTGAAGATAACATATTTTTCGAAATGATTGAATACGATATCCCTAACTCTTGTGGAGCAGTACAGGGTGATTCACTTATCTTGGTAACCCCAAATTTCTCAAAAACAACCGAATATTATTCCATTCTGTGAACGGCCTTCTGAACAAGTCAATGTCGACTTGAGATGCGCATAAAAATCTGCGGAATTTCATTCTCAACTTTTTTTTCGAATACAATTTTTATCCATTTCTAACCGTCAGCGATCTGCAGCGTGTTTCATATTAATTGTATTTCATTTATTTTTTTCTGTATTGTGGTAGTATGCCTTCATTTGGAGACATAGATATGATTATGTTAATTGAATTCAAACAGCCTAGTTTTCTAAACAATCTGCCTCCTCAAATGAGATTAAATTTATGGATACAGCAAGATGGGGCTCTTTGCCACAATGCTGTCATTTTGGAGAGATATTGAGATCAAAAATTCTAAAATAAATGGACCCTTATATTTTGACCAGAGTAACTTATAATGATATAGGGAAATGATATAACTTATGTATTGATCATAATGGCTGAATGACCTAGATATGTTTTTTTTTTGTAAAATGAGGTTCTTTAACAAACTATTTCTCTTTCATTGTATTCATTAAATATTATATCTTTTAACAATAAACATTTTTTTTAATAACAAACAGAACATTTCGAATCATATGTTCTATATACCGGCCATTATGATCCAAACATAAGTTATATCATTCCCCTATTTTCTTATAAATTACTTGGGTCAGAATATAAAGGGTCTACTGGGGTACATGCGTTTGTTATCTTCATTTTCAAATGGTCCAAGTTATTAGAATCAGTTTGGTATACCATATTTTTGAGGGTAAACCTCAGAAAGTACTTCATGAGCTTTAGGTCTGGCGATATTGGTTCCTATCCATTTATTTCTTTATCTGAATATCTCTTTACAATAGCAGCGTTGTGAAATGGAGCCCCATCTTGCTGTAGCCACATCTTATTTTGAGAGGCACATTGACTAGAAAGCTAGCTCTCTTGATTTCAAGGCACAAAATCATATCTATGTCGATAAATAAAGGTATACTACCAGAATACAGAAAAAAAAATGGAACAGAACTAACATAAAACACGGTGCAGTTCGCTGACAGTTAGAAATGGACAAAAATTGTATTCGAAAAAAAAGTTGAGAATGAAATTATCTTCAAAATGACATGATAAGGTATGTCCCTGGAGAAAAAATTTTTGATAGCGCCGCGACGCCTGGCGTCTAACTTTATTTCGCAGATTTTTATGCGCATCGCAAGTCGACATTGACTTGTTCAAAACGCCATTCACAGAATGACAAAATATTCGGACGTTTTCGAGAAAATTGGGGTTACCAAGATAAGTGAATCACCCTGTACATTTCTTTTCACTTATAAATCGAATATTATTGAATATGAAATGTTTTAAATCCTGAGCTTAAAGTTATTCATCAGGACCTATTGAAAGATTGGTGTTTAACAAAAAAGTCCCGAGGTAAAAAGACGTAATTCCGCAACATGGATTGAGTTGTGAATACAGTAAGTTGATTTTGATTACGATAGAAAATGCATAAACAATAGATGAAAAAAATTAATTTTTCAAATGACTCACCTTATAAATCCCATCCACCAACTTGATGAGCTCCTCTGTCTCCATCTCGAATATATAAAAATCCTCGAAACAACACTAGAACTATTTACGTTCCAATTCCATAATACGCACGGCTAGTTCAATCTTAATCCGCAGTGTTCACTTCACCAAACCGCAGTTTCAAAGTAGTCCGCTCGAGCGTCGGTTTCTGTTCTGAAACGAAAAAAAACTGGGTGAGATCGTGCGGAAAAAGAACTCACTTGGGTACGTTCCACATTTAATAGAGTCACATATGCAGTGCCCTGCGAGACAATCTGGATTGTTGCGATGCTCAGATAAACTCTGATTTATTGTTGTGACATTTTATTGTGTTTCGTGGATGATTGATGTAATTGCGAGCTCCTAGGGTATGTTGCGAAGGATGCAGACCGTCGAATAAAAATCTGGGACCCCTTTTTACATCTCTTCATATTTTACGTTTTGTGTGTTTCGGCCTCTCAGGAAATGGGATCTCAGGAATACATAACAGAAATTGAGAAGAAATAAATTCATAATGTACAAAGTAACTTCACTCATCAACAGACTTCATCTAAGTCGAATTATAGCATGATAAGAATAATCCATAATAGAAATGATAATAAAGAACAGTATAAGATCAACAAACTCAAAATATTAGAGAAATGAAGAGAAAGATGGCCTAGCATTTTTTGATTTTCTTATAAGTTTTTGTTGTGCTGAATTGTGCTAGGTTTTTGTTGCTTCGTGCCATTGAATTTTTTCTTAATTCCTTGAATGAATACCATTTTCAATTTCCAGGCTCACAGATCTTTTATCATGAGGTTAAAGCAATTTTATTAGATTTTGTCACTGAGATGAGAGATATTCCGGTTACAGCCTTGTTTGGCATCATCAGTATCTCATACATCTCAGGACAAAATCTTCATGAAAAACTTCGATGTTTGAAACAATAAGGTGTGATATACTGAGTAGAAATTATGAAGCAGTGTCATCCAATTGCGTCAAATTGAATGAAGTTCCACATCTCCAGTCACATGGCAAAAAAGAACTCTGTACATTCTCTTTCACTGAATGCATTTCAGCACCCCAGAGGTAAAGTGTGTTAAGTCACAATATGAAAATTAGACAAAAGAGAGATTCTTCAGTTCGATTATTGCTTCAAGGAATTTTTTCTGCCATTATTTGGAGACTTGATATACCTAGGGAGCCAAAAATGTTTTCCACTAGCCAGAATTTACTAATGTGAATCCAATATTGTAGATAGTTGGTGTCTGAAAAAATGTGACTTAACACACTTTACCTCTGAGTTGCTGATTTATGGAGGCCACACCGAAAACATTTTCAATTCCGAGGCTCAGAGATCTTTTATCATGAATAAAATGTGTTACACATGTACTAAGTTGTGCAGTTCGAATTTTTCGAAAAGTCTGTTTAATTTCCCGAAATATCGAAATTGAAAAGAAATAGCCCAATATTTTCATATTTTGTCCTCAGAAAACATTTTCAATTCCGAGGCTCAGAGATCTTTTATCATGAATACATGTACTAAGTTGTGCAGTTCGAATTTTTCGAAAAGTCTGTTTAATTTCCCGAAATATCGAAATTGAAAAGAGATAGCCCAATATTTTCATATTTTCTCCTCAGAATTGAACGTAAAAATTTTTTCTAAATTAGTGCTGACTTGTATGTAGAATATTGCCAAGAAAATTCTTCAGATATTCTGGAAAATGAAAAAAAAGTAAGCCCAGCTCTTTCTTTCCAGATAAAATATGTTCAAAGAGTAGTATTTTGGCGAATCTCCCGCAAATTCACCAAAAAATTAGAAAAATCAGGAAAAGTTAAAATAGCACTTCCGAAAAAAATTGTTTTCTCTATTTCAGTATCGTAATGAGTATATTACAGAACTGTAATAAGTGCAGTAATGAACTCATTACAGCATTGGTTTCAGGTATATTTTTCGTTTTGTGGTTGTCTACTGCCCTCAGATCCCCTCAGTTTTCAAATCAAATCAATTTAAATTGCGTAATCTGTCAAATTTCGCAAGTCACACCAACTGCCAAGATAGGATACAAAAGTCTAAATCTTTATTTGAATTTCCAGAGTATCTCACATGACTTGACTGAAATAGAGAAAAATATCGTCTAATACTCGTTGCAGAAGGCAATTCCAACACGAATGCGAAATTCGTGTTGGAATAGGAGCTCATTCTACAACTTGTTTTAAAATATACTATTCTCTATTTCAGTATCGAAATGAGTTTATTACAGTAGTAATAGAGAGTAGTGCTGTAATGAACTCATAACAGCATTCTTTTCAGTTATATTTTTCGTTTTGTGGTTGTCAGTACTTATCTCCGATCCTATCAATTTTCGAATAAAATCAATTCAAATTCCGTAAGTTCAGAACTAAAAATTTTTTCATTTTCGTGAATTTTGTAAAAAATATTCACTTCACAAGAAAGCGCGAATATTGCAAAGTTTTTCCCATTCACTTATAACAAGAAAAAACAAAAGTGCTGAAAAATTCTCCCAATTCTTGAGATAAAAGTCTCCGGCAAAATTTTGAAACAGTCGATACTTTTCTGAGAATAAATGAAAACTCAGAAGTGGACGCAATGGAGTTTTCATTCATTAGACAGAATAAACTGTGAATAAATTTTGTAGGAGACTTTCTTCTACATTACTGAATGGGAAACCCTCAAAGAAATATCATTTTGAAAAAATATTTCTTCCGAAAACAATAATTCTTGAAAGAAATTCAGGAAGGATGTAATTTTCAATTTTCAATCATTAATGATGAAGTTATGAGATCGAGAAGAATTCTTTTAGCAACAGCTACACAGTACTGCCTTATGTAGAGTGTCACGTTTCAGTGTTTCTTACAAAAATCAAAAAACTCATAAACGCCTTCAAAAAGGCTGAATCTCAGAAGGAAAAACGATATTGAAAAAAAATTAAATGAACTACCCTTACTAATTTCATCATATCCCTAATTCCTCCGAATTTATTTACAGAGACCCTGTACGGACACTATTTCTCGGAATCTATGTGAAACCATTTTTCTACCATTCAAAAATATCTCGATTTAGTGACAAAAGATTCAGAAAATGCAGAATTCTTTCAAGACGTATTTCACTCGATCTTTGACATTGTAGTTCTCACCTATTCAGACTTTCACTCTAATATTTTCCGTGAATCTGGAAGCTCTCAGACTGAGCTTTCTGAGTCCTTTTCTGCTTGACTTGAGATGTTATTAAGCAACTTCGATCAATACTTACAGCTTCTTAAGGCTTCGAGGTTCGAGATTGATTGATTCATAACTGAAATGTTCTGATATTCAAGTTTTTCAATTACATTTTTTCATATTCGTCTAATCCCAGCTGACAATGACGGATGGTTACGCGGAAAAAAAAATCCGTGATTGAATATGCCCCGGGATTTCATCGAGGGGATGATTGAAAGCGTAACGAGGAGTGCCGGGGTTCCGTATGTTTTCAGGGTTGATTTATCACGGTGAAAAATCTCGTTATGCAATCAAGCATATCTTCGTGCATTTGTGAATTCGGAATTCGAAAAATCATTTGAATTGAGGCAGAGCACGATTGAATTTCTAAATTTGACGGAGATATAAGAAATGTTTGAGCAAACAATGAAATTCACAAATTTGTGCGGCAATAGTATATTCTGAAAGAAGTTGCATAATGGGCTCCTATTCCAACACGAATGCGAAAACGAGAGACGAAGGAGCGAGTTTTCGAACGCATATGTGTTGGAGTTGCCTTCTGCCACGAGTATTAGACGATATGTTGATTTTTGGTGAATAAAGGTTATTATTATTATTATTATTATTATTATTATTATTATTATTATTATTATTATTATTTCTATTTCAGTGAAATACTGTCCGAATTCGCATAATAATTCGGATTCTACATCCTAGTGACCTCGCTAGTGACATTTTGTATCGTATCTTGGCAGTTGATGTGACTGTTACGAAATTTGACAGATTATTGAATTTGAATTGATTTGATTTGAAAATTGAGGGGATCTGAGGTCAGTACTGACAACCACAAAACGAAAAATATAACTGAAAACAATGCTGTAATTATTTATCAAAATATTTTCTGGGAGGTTTTTGCGTATATCTGAAAATTTTATTTGGGTTTTCTCTCCTAGTCTCTGAAGCAAACTGACTCCTCGATTTTTCTTTTATAATCATCAGGTTCGGTCATAAGAATTTTTGTGTTATTCTAATCCATCATGTGATTCCCGGTATTATAACATGCATGATCAGCTATCTGCGATCTTCCAATATCTCTATTTTTCATGTTGTTCTTATGTTCCCGTTTTCTAATTTCTAAAAATTGTATATACAAAATTCCCTGTATTTGTGGAAAATCTTATATAAGAGAAATATCAAGACCCTTTGAAATTAGAAAATGTGAACATTAGAATAACTTGAAAAATAAAGATATTGGTAGAGCGCAGATAGCAGATCATGTGTGTTCCAATACCGACAATCACATGATGGATTAGAATTACACCAAAATTCTAATGACGAAACCTGATAATTATAAAAGAAATTCAAGGAGTCAGCTTATATTTTGTTGGATGAAGCTAAAATCTCGCCAATTGTTCAGTAGGAATTTGGATGAATTTATTGAAAGAAAAACTTGTTTGATGGAATTTTGAAATGAAATAACGATATCACCATGTTCTAATCAATATTAATCTATATGTTCATCATATATTGACAAATGTCAATTGAAAAATCAAAATATTGTCACGATTCTGCGAAGTTGTATGAAAAAAAGAAATTGTCTGACGAAGGAGTCTGATTAAGACTCCGAAACGTTACACTTCAGAGTTCAATTTTTTTTTTGTTCATTGTCAGGCAAGAATTTTTTCTTGTAAATTTTTGGCCCCTAGTAAATTAGTGCTCAATTTTTACTCAAGGGCCTTTCTTCTATTATTTAAAAGAATTTTCTAATTGTTTCTTGTTTCAGAGATTGAGAAAGAAAACCCAAAAAATTTTTCAGGAAAATGCTGTAGGTAATTAGTTCATTACAGCGCCGATTCTAGTACTGTAATGAACTCATCACGATACTGAAATTGAGAAAAGTACTGAACTTTTCTTGGCATTGTTTCGAAGATGAGAAGTAAAGCTATACGACAATGTAACCAACATAGTAAAACAATCTTTTTCATAATCGTAAGAGCGTCAATACACTTCTTTCTGGATACGCTTCGTAGGAAATCTCTGAATTTTCCAGGTCAAGAAAATAAACCTTTCAGATAGATTTTCTTAAACGGATTACAATTTTCATTGGATCATTTTACTAACTTCCGCTATAGGAAGTGAACTATTGGATTTCGAAGCCTCACAAACTCAACCTATATTAGAAAGAGGACAAGGATTATGTGCAAGAGAAATTTTCAAACCAAATCGTATTACTTTTGATGAATTCGTTTCGTGTCTCCTATTAATGTTTTTTGAATAGGTTGAACTATCATTAATATTTTCATGGCTTGTTCAGTGTAATACAAAAAATCAGCCTGAAAATTTTCAAAAGAGACTCCTTCATCAGACAGAACAATATTCAGAATTTGGAGAGTTTTTGCTCTATCAATTGATATGTAATAGTTATTTCTCTATTTCAGTATATTAATTAGTTCATTAAGAGTACCAAAAGTAGTGCTGTGATGAAACTCATTACAGAATTGTTTTCAGTTATATTTTTCGTTTTGGGGTTGTCAGTACTGACCTCAGATAAATTTTCAAATCAAATCAATGCAAATTCCATAATCTGTAAAATTTTCAAGTCACACCACCTGCTAAGATAAAATACAAGAGTCACTCATTTGAATTTCTATTCAAATTTCGAGAGTATTTCACAAAACTTGAATTATTCTAGGACGATTTTGTTCAACAAAATGTGGCAGAATGAACTCATTTGACACAGAATTGGAGAGATCACATAGCAACATAATTGACCAATAACCAAACACGGAAAAGACATGAAAACAAAATGTCATTCTTATCACAAACATAACTGTACTTAAACACGAAGAGAAAACCATAGAAAAGAAAGTAATATGCGGATAATGTTTCTGCCCAATCTTACAAATAGTGCTTTTTTAGAGTTTATTCTTGAGAAATTGCAGGGACTTTCGGACCACCTGTAAAACGATCCTTAAAAGTACCATAAAAATATCAGTTAGGTATAATATACACGAATATACCTCTTTTTTTACGGTGTCTGGGTAATATCATCATTTAACGATGCAATCCGCGTGTTGGTCCTATTCTTTTCTTTTGTTGATCCCAATCGAATAAATACCTGCAAAGTGGAGAACTTTTGGGAACCGAGATATTTTAATTACTCTCAACATCTAGGGCTCGAGGTCACTCTCACTGTATGATGTTAGAACACAGCTGTCCACTTTTTTAATCACTTCCTCTATAGTTATAATTGATAGATCCTTTTGACCGGCAAACTATCGATGTCGCATCTCGCCAATAGACGGTGAACGGTATTGATTATGATAATAAATTCATGGAAGAAAGTATTCTTCGTTATTTATGGGATGAGAGTGTTTTCGTCCTCATTTCCAGGTATTTTTTACGATGAAGTTTATATTATGGTTAGAGATTTGAATTATGTCAATCGATGAAGAAACCCTATATTCTATGCTGGAAGAACAATTCAATAACGATGCCAAAATATAAGAAATGATAAATACAATAATGATCATAAAGTTATGAAAAAAATAAGAGAGAAACAGTTCCAGAAAAAATCTTTTTTGATAATTTCTAAATATACAGATGTCCCGAAAAGCTCACGTCAAATGAAAACGGAATGTAGATCAGAATGTTCTCTGCCTGATGTAAAAAAATTGTTCATATGAATGTTTCAAAGTTTTCGAGATATTTGATGTTTTATAAAAATATTGTTAAATTTTCACTTCAAATACTTTCTCTCATGCCATAGGTACAATTTAAAACTTTTTCAAGCAGTTTTTTTTGCGTTAATATAGTTGAATGATTGCTTCAATTTATGCACTGGAATAAAACAAGAAATCTAATGCAGGGATTCTGAAATGAAAAGAATCCGATCTCAGGTGGTGTAAAGAAAAAGTACTGGACCTTTTTTGTAAATTATAATTGCTTTCAAAGGTTGCATGTTCTGTGATGATTTCGAAAAGGTAAAATACGGGTGATAACCTGCTCAGAAAAAAAAATTTGGAATGTTTATTGATTTCTTGATCCAATTCTCCGTGGTTTGATCTCTGTTCAGAAGAACTGTCAATTCAAAGTCATTTTTGCCGCCAAAATAAAACATTTCTACCTACCATATTTTCTAGTTTTCGAACTTTTCCATATTATGACTTCGAATTCTAATAATTGACAGTTGTTCTGAACAGATATAACTACGGAGAATCGAATCAAGTATTCAATCGCCAAATAATAATGACACATTCTGTGATTCAATCTTCTGAATACTCAATAATTCAAATTTCTATACAAACTATATTTTTCATGATATCTGAATGAATCTGAAGGCGATGTATGATGTATGATATTATATTTCTTTCTGAGCCATTTCAAACTATTATTTTCATAAGAAGAAACAGAACCTTATGTTATAGCTCAGCAAGGAAACCTATTGAGAAGAAAAGAGTACGCTACTGGATTGCTATGAAAAAAGTGTCCCTACAATTTTTTCATTTCAACATCCTAGCACAAACAGAAACGGAGATAATGGCCAAAGTTGAAATCGCCCAAATTTCAATTTTGGCCTATAACTCGAAAACAAACAGTTGATGGCCATCATCAGTTTCTCCAAAAAAGACCACCGTAACATGTCATTCATTTGCATCTATCTCTCACGGTTAAAAAGTTGTAGTCATTGCAATTAATAAAAAATTATACTTTATAAGTAATTCAATAACTAAATAACATTTTTCAATAGAATTATTAAATAAGTTACACCAGAACGTGCCAAATGAAAGGTTTCTTGAAAAAGTTGACAAAATCGGTTTGTCAGGTATTCTATCATATCCCTTTTCTGAACACCGATATCACATTTTTTTTTTACCTTTCCGGAATACTCATAGAATAGGCAACTTCTCAACTTAATTTCCAGAAAAGAAGCAGTGTTTTTTCACACCATCTCAGATTGAATTCCGATACTAAAAAGCACTTTCTCCAAAACGTGAATTCTAAACATTTTTTTTTAGATTTTGTGCTTATTTTCAGTGCATGAATTGAAGCACTCATTCGAATATACTCACGCAAAAAACTGATTCGAAAAGTAAAAAATTGTACCTATGGCATGAGAGAAAGTATTTGAAAAGAAAAAATTCAACATTTTCATAAAACATCAAATACCTCGAAAACTGTGAACAATTTTCACAACAGGAAGAGCACAATCTGTTTTCGTTTGACGTGGTCTTTTCGGGATACCTGTATATACACACAGTCTTGTCTTAAAAGTCTGTGAAGAGTTAAATATGTCGATGAAATGGATATGCCATAAAATGGTTGAGGACGAAATTATTTCTTCCAACTTCAGAAACCTTCCTTTAAAATATATCAGCACCACAGAGGTGAAGTGTGTTTAGTCACATTTTTTCAGACACGAACTTTCTACAATATTGGATTTCCATTAGTAAATTCTAGCTAGTGGAACACATTTTTGAATCCCTGGGAATATCAAGTCACCAAATAATAGCAGTAAACATTCTTTGAAACAATAATGGAACTGAAAAATCTCTGTTTTGTCTAATTTTGATATTGTGACTTGACACACTTTACCTCTGGGGTGTTGATATGTAGAATTAAATGAACCACCCCGTATAAGTATCTTATATTTTGTGGATCTAACACGTCATCGATAGGGTGATATTCAGGAGCGTTCCGTGTTGAAAATCGGTGTAATAAAGGGGCGCTCCTGGGAATGATCTGAATGGAGCTCTCGTGATAAACACGTTGTAGGACATAATAAATGTCACCATTGACGGCTAATTAATGATATCGAGACTCCGAGATCATCAATTTAAGTGTAGCTCCAGGAAATGCACCCTGGAGCCTCTCTGCTACAATGAATGCTGGTGTCGCAGTGTTGGATCAGAAGACGCAGTGGACTTTTTTTGGATCGGGTTTAGATTAATTCGTAACCCGACTGTCATAGGTTTTATTTGTTTCTCATTTGTAAACGTCAGTTTCAAAAACACAATATTAATCAAGAAAGTTTATTTTATCAAGTCACTAACTTTTAAAACTGACAGTTAACTTGCAAAATTTTTACAAGTTAGTAGTATTATTCACTCTAGAAAATTTTGTTTTATCGTCATATTTCTGAAAATTATAGTACAATTGTTATTTCCAGTAACACAGATTTTTGATGATGAAGGAGTTGATTCTGATGATGATGAACCATCTGTTGACTCAGAAACTGCTGAACTCGAGGACTGCTGAACATTTGTACTCTCCTCACTACCAAATAATTTGCTAGACATTTCGATTTTTTGTTGACCAAATCATCGACATGACTCATCGCAATTTCGGTGCTCTTCCACCCTCCTGCACGCTTTAGTGCTAAAATATCTCCACCCGAATCCGCAACCATAGTGGCTCCAGTTCTGCGAAAAGAGTGGCCGGTGTATAACTCTGGGTCTTTTACACCTAAATCTTTCGCTATTTGTTTCGGGACATCACCAATACTGTGCTGACCAGCATTAAGGGAAATGCACTTTTTATGACGATATGTCAAAAAAATCTTAGGCTTTCTGTTCCAGGAGGCCGAAGATTTACATATTTTCTGTATAACATGCAGGGCTTGAAGTTGCAGCCATCATTGGTTATGGTGAATATTCTTGTTGTTAAATTTTTTGTTTGCTGCAATGTAACAATAACGTATTTTTCCATATCTTCTACATAATTCATCGATAACATCCAAATATTGTTACAATTTTCGCCAGCAACCAGTGGTCATCAGAAGCATGTAAAAGAAAATGTTCAGCCTCTTCTTTACTCAATACCTTAGCTTTTTTGGCGTATATCGCTCATTTTTCGTTTCAGAAACGCTATTACCTTTTGGAATCTTCAAATAATAAACTTGATGCTACACTGCTGGCTGCCTCAATAATTTCTTTCGGTACGTTCATTTTCGCTTTCGCCAAAACAAATGTGAAGAAAAATAAACAGACATGTTCATGGCAACGCTTCCATAGCTTACGACATTTGCGACAAATTATTGAGATTTTTTTGGAATTTATCTAAACTTTTTACAAATGAGAAACAAATAAAATTTTAAAAAATGCGCACAAGGTAACGAGTTTTACTGGCTCAAGTAAAAACGACAGAGAAAACCCTTTTACCTTGCTAGTAATGTTATATACTATAGTTCACTGGGTCCCATTTTGGTTGAGACTGCACTGTACCTTAACTATTATTGAGGATAGAGACATGCGGTTTACAACAATTCACATAAGAAGACTTTCATCATCTAAAAATGTTTTGAGTTTGTTCCAGTACTCAGAAGGAGAACGTCTAGAAATTTTAACGAAAAACTTGATCTAATTGAAAACGTTCAGCGGTGAGTTCAACAGAATATACTTAAGCAAATACTGGATATTGGTGATTGACAGGATGGCCCATGGGGCCATCCTCAGAATATCTAGAGAAGGCGCAGGTAATGAGAGATTTAGGTGTCAGAGAGTCTGGAGCTATCTCATCTGCAAACCTTTCTAGTGATGTAATGGTCAAGAAAGTAGGTACTGAGAAAAACTTCAGTTCGATGCTATGCAAAAAAGAGGAATGAGAGCGGGAATGCACCGACCAAAATTTCGAAGAAAATACTGTTAAATGGTATACAGATGGTTCTGAAACCAACACGGGAGCTGGCGCTGGGGTTCATAGGGCCAAAGCCAAGTGTGCACTATCGTTAGGCTTCTGTGTGAGTATTCTGCAAGCAGAAATATTAGCAATCGGAAGATGTCTAGATATTAATATAGAGAGAAACTATCAGAATTGCGACATAGCTATTCACTCAGATAGGCAAGCTGCTATTGAACTCCTATGTCACCGACTCAAAGTCGACATGGGAATATCTGAGCGCACTCAATGGGGTAGGTAAGAAACATAAGGGCTCTTTAATCTGGGTTCCTGGTCATTCGGGAATCACAGGTCACGAAGAGGCAAACAAACTTGCCAGAGAGGGTGCTCGGAAATCAGTCACTGGCCCAGAACCTTTCTGTAGTACAGGAAAATGTACATATTAGAAGGAGTTTCGGGAGAAAGAGAAAACTGAAAGAGAAGCACTCTGGCAGAATCTTCCAGGGTTGGATCACTCCAAAAAGTTTCTTCGGAATTTTGAAACTGCAAGATTCAAAAAATATTTGGATCTCAGTAGGAACCTCCTTACTAACTTTCTCACAAGGCATTGTCTCCTCAGCCCTTGCTGAGAATAGGCGTATCGGACACTGACGAGTGTAGATTCTGTGGGGAGGAGGAAGAAACTCCTATTCACCTAGTCACAGAATGCTTTGGCATTGTAAGGCAAAGGAAACAATGCTTTGGTCAAGAGACCTGTAGGAGTGAGGAATTAGCCTCACTGAAGCCTTCCGAGATATTGGATTTCATAAGATGTCTGGGACTGGAAGGCGAGCTGTAAAGCTTTGTCAGGGGGCAAAAAAGACCATCAGGTCGCAGTGGACTGTAACTCCTTTCAAACTATTAACTAACTATTAACAACTGGCTAGATTCTTTGACGTTTTCCCTGGTAGAAAAAATTCAAAGAACCGAGATGCGACGCACAATACTGTCCTCACCAGCAACGTTTTATTCGGTTTTCTGCGGTCGCCCATCTTCAGACCTTCAAAGCCATAAATTTTCATCCGCCTCGATTTACTGCGAAAGTTCCCCTCAATTTACAAAGCCAATCTTTTTCACTTAAATAATTTCGGCCTATTGCTTCCCCTTCTAGAATTCGCGATAAAAAGTATTGAATTCTAATCTCATTCATGTTGAGCGAGTTAATTACTGCAGATGTTTCGTCTCGAATGATTCCGGCTATAAATTCCGCGACAAAAAATCTAATAACTTCTTCTGCCTCATTGGACAATGAAAAATTGAGTTTCCTTGAGTTTCTTCAGGATGTAAAAAGAAAGGGATGAAGAATTGGCCAGAAGTGACGTAGACCTTGAAGCAGTATTATCGAATACCGAAATGAATAAATGCCGACGAACATATGCTAAACAATTTTTGAGATTCCACTTTCCATAAAAAAAAAATGTGTTGAGAAAATTTCATTTTTGCACTGAATCAAGCAAACATTATCGCTGCTTATTTCCGCTTGAATAATAATAATAATGATCGTTGTCGGAATTTTCAAGTACCCATTGTTGAAATACATTTCATGGATCAATGAAAAATAAATTCACCTTCTTGTTCTTTCATGTTGAGAATTGTGTATTTTCAATTGCATTGATCGGATGTTTTGTTCGTACTGTTATTCAAGATAACATTTTCTCTGTATCAGAAAATGAAAATATACCTACATAAAAACTTCATTCTATAAACAAGACGTCATGTCTGGATACTGAAGCTGAAAGAACTTCAATAAAAAGAGTTTCGATAACATTGTGAGTGTCTGAGTCAGTTCGAGCAATGCTTGCCCAAGATAATAAATATTTGTTATCGTTCGTTTTTATTTTTGAAATATTCATTTGAAACTGAGAAAAGAGAATTCTCATGCACTGGAACTGGGACAATTTCGAAGCGTGGAAATTAAAGAGGGATATCTCCATTTACTATATTTTAATTCTAGGATTAAAAACGCTACTTTTAATCCTAGGACTAATAGTAATTGCATTTGAGCTATCTAATTGAAATTTGAAGAAAAATCCATTGTCTCTCACAAACTTAGTGAAATAAACTAATAAATACCTATTTATTTGTTATTTATAGTGATATTGAAGGTACAATTGGAACAATTATTGTCAAAATTCAAAGCACCACTGAATTTATCACTAACAATTTTCGAACAATTCAATAGTATATTCTAAAACAAGTTGCAGAATGAGCTCCTATTCCAACACGAATGCGAAGTTCGAAAACGAGCGACGAAGGAGCGAGTTTTCGATAGCATGAGTGTTGGAATTGCCTTCTGCAACGAGTATTAGACGGTATTTTCTCTATTTCGGTAAATTTTTGTGAAATATTCTCGGAAGTTAAATGAAAATTCAGGTTAGTGACTTTTGTTTTGTATCTTGGCAGTTGGTGTGACATACGAAATTTGACAGATCACGGAATTTGAATTGTTTTGATTCGAAACTTATTTCGATCGGAGGTCAGTACTGACAACCATAAAACGAAAAATATAACTGAAAACAATGCTGTAATGAGTATCATTACAGCACTACTTTCAGTACTGTAATGAACCCATTACGATACTGAAATAGAGAAAAGATTTTCATTAATGTTAGAACAACTCAAAACATTATCCGTAACTGTTGATGAAACATTCGAGGAAATATCTGAACAGGTACTTGTACCTTCTTTGTCAGGTTGCAATATTTTTCTGGCAGTATTCTCTTTGTTGATACGTGATTCTTCAATATATCCTTCTACTTCCGTACACTTTTTCTAACATCCATGTCTTTTAAGACAAGTGAGGTCACCGCCACCATCAATAAGAAGTGAAGCAGATGTTCTTCTTAGAGAATGTCCAGTATATTCCTTCCAACTTTAAAAATTTCGCTATTTCTTGCGGTACGGCACTAATTTTATGAATACCAACAACCATTCTTTGACACTTCTCATCAACATACCTCAAAAATAAATGACGTTCCTATATATTTGATGGCCGTAGTGCAACATATTTTCGAAATAAACGCAAATATTTATCGCCTATAATGGTGAACAAACGAGGTTTCTTGTTTTTTGTCTGCAAAATTTTTACGACCAGGACCGAGTCCATATCTTCAATGTCATCAATTTTCAAATGAACTAGTTCATCACAACGCATAGCACCGCCAATTACTAATACTAGAACAACCTTCATCATCAAATATACATTATCAGGTGCCATATCCAGGAACCGATCCACTTCCTCCTTTGTAAAAACCCTAAACTTTTTAGGTATATATCCATCACTTAGCCTTTTTAACAATGCTCGTAATTTTGAATATTTACTAATATCCACACCATTTTTGATATCTAGTGTGGATCGCAATATTTAATACTGTGACCAAAGAGTGGACGGCTTGACAGTCTTCGTTAAATTTGAGAAATACACCATGAAAACACTCTCCGCATAGTTTTGCACATTTTTTCTTTACACCAATCCA
Organism: Hippodamia convergens; assembly: GCA_038502775.1. NCBI lineage: Eukaryota > Metazoa > Arthropoda > Insecta > Coleoptera > Coccinellidae > Hippodamia > Hippodamia convergens. The sequence continues at coordinate 24,732,176 of CM076608.1, forward strand.
TGAATCGCTGATATGCAAGTTCATAAACTTGGCGAGACTTGGGTGGCAAAAAAATTAGATATACTGCTTCGGCACTTTCCAATATATCCGCAGCTATATTTTCATCGTGTTCGGGATTCATTTTGAAAGCAGCGTAAAAACTACTACAAAAATTATACACTTAGTAGGTCTACTGACGTCTACTTAACTATCAATATTTACCTACCAACAATACCAGATATCCGTGACTACCGACTTGCTATCGCTGTTATAATTAATAGGTGTTCAAATTTGGTACCAAATTATTAACGATTTTTGAATAAAACTATTTGACTTGAATCGCAACTGCAAATATTGCTATTAAAAAAAAATATGCACTATTAATCCTTATGATATAATATAATTTTCTTCACCAGTAGACTATGAATTCTTTCACACAAGCATTTAATGATTATTTTCATGAAACGTCATGGAATTTAGACCTATTTATTTAATTATATTCCAAACATCAAACTACAACTTGAACTGAAAAATGTTGAACAAAAAAATATTAATATTATTATTAATAATTTCTGATGCATTCTCAACTTTTATCCATGTGCAGCTAAAATTTATCGAAGATTAGGTTATGGTACATCTATGTATTAAAAAAAATAATTTAAGAAATTTGTCGTTAAATATACAGGGTGTTCCATTCAAAAAATACCTGGTTTGTGCCAATCTTGAAAACATTGCCCAAAAAAAAGTAAATTCTGTAACGTCGTCGATTTAGGAATTTTTCCCAATTTTCCTATGGACTTGCAAAATATTCAATGGTATAGGAACCTATCAAAAAGAAAAATTCAATTTGAAATTCTCAAATTAATAAAATACTATCACGTGAATTCTTGCAGATGACAGACTCAGAAATCAATAATTCTGAAGATTTTACGGTTTGTTTTGATGAAAACATCCAATATACACATCGACACGTTAATTGATTTTTTTTGTCACATATTCGTTCTTCTTAAATTTGTGTAACAATTTACTATTATTTGAAATTTTTTCAATTAAATTTGGCTCACAGGATATGAGTGAAAACCCGAATCAAAATCAATCGATATAGGAAAACTTAGATAAAAATAAGTTTACTCTTGGAAATCAACATCTCATTGTTTTCCCAAATAAATAAGAAAATTATTTACTTGCTTCGACGATTTTTTCTAATCCTCAGTACTTCCTCACAACAGTACTATCACAGTTCTGCACTTAAATTTTCACCAAAATGAGCAGATACACAACACAACTCAAACCGAATAAACCGAAACACCGTACTCGCTGCACCTTGGAACGCACCAATATCACTACTCTGTAGTCCGCTACTGACAATCCCCGATCGCACCGTGAAAGGATTAGATCGGATAAGACGCGACCACGGTGGAAAAAAGACCTCGAAACGCGATCTCCTCTACCGCGATGAAGAAATCGAATCTTTCAACGCGTTATTCATTTCATAAAGCAACAAATTGGCAATTATGTCGAATGCTAGGGAGCACAGAATCCGTTTTGTCGATGTTCCGTTTCCTCCGATGAATCCACGATTCTTCGGCCTAATTGGGTTGATGGTAATTAGCTCTGTTATGATGGACCTGACGAGCGTCGCTAAGTAATAATGCCTGTTGATTGTAATCACTCTTCTGTTGAGGATTAGTCCTTTGAAAAATGTTCGAATTTCTCTTCTGCTCGAAGAACACGTTTATTGCTTCATTATTTTCTCTCATTACGCCTGCGTAAGATTGAAAAATGATTCGAATGCACCTTGACGATGATTTCAATACACAAAAAGCTTGGAAAGAAACCTTAAACAAACATAGAGTCGTATTGGGATCCACCTCCTTTTCAATGATTCATTTTTATTCGATTCAGAACAGACCATCTTTTCATATAGCAAGCTCCAATCCAGGAACTTTCTCAGAAGAAATACATACTATTTAGATTGTTGTTAAGAGATTGTATTCAGTATCCCTCCCAGTTTGCTGAATATTCCTGTCAGATGTAATCGACTTGTCAAAGTTTAATCTCTTAAATGAAGGAGACAAAGATTATAGAGTATAAAGATGGGAAACGAAGCGACTACAGTGATGTGAGCGACATCTGTAGTTTCAAAAGTAAACGAGTTATGGTTAAAATATTTAAATAGGGTCCATTCGGCCAGATTATATAGAGATTATTAGTAGACTGTTGTCGATTCTGAAAGAAATACTTGAATAAATATTTTTGCTGAATTATTGTATTGTCTCGTATACGGGTATTTTCCACTGAAATAACTCGAAATCTACAAGAACAGCACCTAGCTCACTCTATACTCTCTGCTTGTGTGTTTTTCTGTTATAAATTTTGTAATAAAAACTGGCCGACATTTAAAATGCATGGTGATCAATTGCAGAAATAATAGAAAGAATAATCCTGAATGTGCATTCTTTTCATTAACAAAGAGAATGGAAATGTAAGTTTTGAAACTCGTATCATGTAACTGTCTTGTTCATTGCTTTTTATTTTCAGTGCTGTCAAATGAATAGAGTTTTCGGGGCAAAAATATATTGTTCTGGATAACGCATAAAGAACTCTTGCTGGGCTGACATACAGGTCTTGTTGTACACCTCCGATATTTTCATTTTATTGTTGTTCAAACATTCTGTTATTAGTATACAGTGCACTCTCGTTAAGTCGAACTCCTAGGGAACAAAAGAACTGTTCGACTTATCTATTGTTCGGCTCACCAAACATTCGAGTTATTGAAGTGAGAAATCATCATCAATGAGAAACGAGCGTCTGAGCACTGGAAACATGTTTTTAGAGGTCAAAAAATCGTATGATATTCATCACGTGTGGTGATTTGTTCGCGAACTGAATCTTCTTCGGTCTCATTCATTAGATCAAAAAGTTCCTTTCATAGAGGCAATGGTGGTTAGAAGACTTATAGAGGAGGAGGTTCTCTTGACGACCCTTCCAGCAGTTCGACTCATCTACTAGGTCGTTTAGACTCATTTAGGTGAAAATGCACTTGGTAAGATATGTATGAATCGGGTCCAGAACAACTGTTCGACTTGTCGATGTTCGATTTATCGAGAGTTCACTGTATGAATAAGTTCTTGAGATTGTTATAATTATTCACTAATATGTGAAATGTTCTCAATTTCATAATTATTGTATTGTAGTTGATTTTATACAATCATTTCAAATAAAAATCCAGAAGCGTATTTCATTTGATTCAAAACAATGTGTAGATGGAAAATAGCATCTTGATCAAAAAGTGGAGCCCTGCTTTTGTTTTGTCGATCAGGATGTTTTTTAAAAAGCTCGACAAAGAATACTCAATTTAATGGAAAGTTATGAGAAGTATAATTCGAATTTCGCGCCTATTAAAATAGTTTTCTATACTGAATAATGTTTTCAGCGCTCCCTATATGTTAAAAGTAAGAAACTAACCAAAAATCGTAGTCGGATTTTAGTACCACAGATATAAGATCGTTTCCTATCTTTCTAACTCTATAATATTTGAATGGAGATAAAAGGAAAATAATCAAGATGATAGCATTCTATATTATTAAAAAGTACCATCTCTCACTTTACAGTAATGTCAGGAAACTTAATGAATTTCGGCTTGAAAGCATGTGGAAGCTTTGAGTTCTAGAAAAGGCGACAAAAAAGTACATGCATAAAACAATAAATATTTTAATTAAATCATGTATTATGAACCAGACTTCACAACAACAAAAAAAGTTTAACTTCTTCAACTCGAGATTATCAGATCAGTTGCAGCTAGAGTAAAAAAGATAAATAAGTCCAGTAGAAGAGATAGACTGAAACGAAAATGGATAGATAATGAAGCCCTATTAAGGAAGATATTCCCAACCTACAAAACTTGTAACGTTTTTCATTCAGAACCAGTAGTGAGATTCTCCCATTTTCCAATGATAGAATATCGATTGAAAAACCAGCGTGCCCTAAAAAAGGATCCTTGATACCATTACAGCGAAGAAAATCCCTTAATGCCGTCATAAATCCCCTTAGTTCGAAACTCATAGGGTTTCTCAATACGGGATCAGTAAAATGCATCTTTATACGAGTATATGCTTCCAATATCCAATACTGCCCTACAAAGGAGTTATACGTGATAGTTGATTGAATGGTTTCACCATTACCTAGATATGAAATCATCGAAGTCTGAATGGTATTGGTTCCAGCTTTGTACGTGGCTTTATTTAGGTCTCCGTTTGGACAGTTCCAAGTTCGGAATCCACTGTAGGGCTCATATTTTTCCGATAACTGAAGCAGATTAACTGGAGTAATCAGATTCTGAGATGGGGTTAGATTTGGAAACGATATGGCTACCAGCTGGCTTGCGTGTATTGTTTTATATTTCATTTGTTTCTCATTTGTAAAAAAGTTATATAAATTCGAAAAAAATTTCAATAATTTGTCGCAAATGTCGTGGGCTATGGAAGCGTCGTTGCCATGAACATGTCTGTTTATTTTCCTTTACATTTGTTTTGGCGAAAGCGAAAATTAATATACCAAAAGAAATTATTGAGGCAGCCAGCAGTGTAGCATCAAGTTTATTACCTGCAAAATCAGCTTCAAGGTACGAGCGAGAATACGACGACTTCAAAAGGTGGCAAAACAAAAATAATGTGATTAGGATAACTGAAGATGTTTTGTTGGTTTACTTGGATCAACTATCAGCTAGATTCAGCCCTAATACTTTATGGGCAAAATGGTCTATGCTGAAAAGCTGCTTGGAAATGAAAGAAAATGCCCTTGTTCGCAGGTTTGTTTTCCTTAAAAAATTTATTGAAAAATATGACGTTTAGTTGTCATTTGCAGATTTCAAAAGGTAATATCGTTTCTGAAATGAAAAAAATGAGCATTATACGACAAAAAAGGCCAAGGTATTAAGTAAAGAAGAGGCTGAACAGTTTCTTTTACATGCTCCTGGTGACCAGTGGTTGCTGGCGAAAATTGTAACAATATTTGGGATTTTTGGATGTTGTCGATGTGACGAAATTCTCTCATTAAACATGAATGATGTAGAAGATATGTAAAAATAGATTATTGTGACATTGATGCAAACAAAAAATTTAACAACAAGAAGATTCACCATAACCGATCATGGCTGCAGCTTCGAGCCCTGCATGTTATACAAAAATATGTAAATCTTCGGCCTCCTGGAACAGAAAGTCTAAGGTTTTTTTTGACATACTTAAATGGAAAGTGCATTTCCCTTAATGCTGGCCAGCACACTTCTGGTGGTGTCCCAAAGCAAATAGTGAAATATTTAGGTTTAAAAGACCCAGAGTTATACACCGCAGAATTGGAGCCACTATGGTTGCGGATTCGGGTGGAGATATTTTAGCTCTAAAGCGTGTAGGAGGGTTTAAGAGCACCGAAATTGCAATGTCGATGATTCGGTCAACAAAAAAATGTCTAGCAAATTATTTGGTAGTAAGGAGAGTACAAATGTTCTGCAGTCCTCGAGTTCAGCAGTTTCTGAATCAACAGATGGTTTATCATCATCAGAATCAACTCATTCATCATCAAAAATCTGTGTAACCGGAAATAACAATTGTACCATGATTTTCAACATATATGACGATAAAACAATATTTTCTAATGTAAATAATACTACTAACTTGTAAAAATTTTGCGAGTTAACTGTCTCAGTTTTACAAGTTTGTGACTTGAGAAAATAAACTTTCCTGAATAATATTGTGATTTTGGGAAGGGACGTTTACAAATGAGAAACAAATAAGATTGTATTTTTGTTTATCGAATGAACGCTTAGTCGTTGAAATGAAATGAAAAATTGTCTGCTCTCGGGTCTGCTTGGCTTGAAAGTCCATAATCTCAACCAATTGATCAATGAGATCTCTTAGAAGCAATCAGAAGACGAATATCACAGCTTCATCTCTGATTTCTTCAGAGTGATCTCTGACCCCGTTGAGAATATAATCGAAAAGGCCGAAGGCTAACAAATTACCATGGTCCTCACCCGTATCCTGCATAAAAATCAAAGACTTCCATTTGTACGTACACGTTGAAAATAACGACCCAGCCATCAAAAGAAATGACCGATAAGGATGTCGTTCTACAATCACGCCTACATCCAGCGTTGTGTATCTCTTGACATTCGAAATGATGTCGAGGATCATCAGACGCAAGATTGACGAAGTGCAGCGATACGCGAGGATAATGGGATTTTGAAATGGAGAAATTACAGTATGTACTGAAAATCATGCATCATTCGGTTTCATTCACATCTTTATTAATTTCATTCTGAGACGAATAATCACTCCTAAGATACTGGCAATTCGACAATATTAGCGTTTTCCTGTTATATCTACGATTTGATTTTCTGCTGTTTTATTAATTTGGTTTTTGTCCTTTCCCTTATATCCCCGATGTTGATGAATTATATTAAAAGATGTGTACAGTAATGTTCGGTCTCAGAAAAATAATAGTATATTCTAAAACAAGTTGCAGAATGACCTCCCATTCCAACACGAATGCGAAGTTTGAAAACGAGCGACGAAGGAGCGAGTTTTCGATAGCATGAGTGTTGGAATTGCCTTCTGCAACGAGTATTAGACGGTATTTTCTCTATTTCAGTCAATTTTTGTGAAATACTCTCGAAATTCAAATGAAAATTCAGATTAGTGACTTTTGTATTGTATCTTGGCAGTTGGTGTCACTAACGAAATTTGACAGATTGCGAAATTTGAATTGATTTGATTCGAAACTTGATTCGATCGGAGGTCAGTACTGACAACCATAAAACGAAAAATATAACTGAAAACAATACTGTAATGAGTTTCATTACAGCACTACTTTTAGTACTGTAATGAACTCATTACGATACTGAAATAGAGAAAATACATTTAATCTTAAAGGGATAATTTAGGAACAACACATCAGACGTCACATATGCTGGACGCAGAAACAATATATTTTACACATGAGGTAGAAAGCCTCCATTAGGTATAGAGAATTTTCTGTCTATGTTTGTTTTGGTTTTTAGCGCATTTACCACCTCTGATGCAAGTGGTGTGACGTCGTATAAATCTTCTCGCGTGACTTATTTTCGACATAACACACTAGCAGAGATGTGCAAAATGGGTCTTAAAATATATTTCTCTATTTCAGTATTGTAATGAGTTCATTACAGTACTAAAAGTAGTGCGGTAATGAAACTAATTACAGTATTGTTTTCAGTTATATTTTTCGTTATTTGGTTGTCAAAACTGTCCTCAGATCCTCTCAATTTTCAAAGCAAATCAATTCAAATACCGTAATCTGTCAAATTTCGTAAGTGACACCAACTGCCAAGATATAATACAAAAGTTACTAATCTGAATTTTTATTCAAATTTCGAGAGTATTCCACAAAACTTTACTTAAATTGGGAAAATATCGTCTAACACTCGTTGCAGAAGGCAATTCCAACACGAATGCATGAGTGAATAGGAGCTCATTCTGCAACTTTTTTATAGTATACTGTTAAATACAAAATGCAAATACTTTTTTTTGCATTTGAAACATAAAATACAAAATAATTTTCTGTTATTCATTTGAAATACTAAATGAAAAATAGGTATTTTCAAAATACTTTGTCAAAATGAAATACCTGTACTATCAAACTTTATTCATTTTGTAATATTGTTATATAATTTTTTTTTAATCTGAAGAAGTGATCAAAGCAACTAAACATATTTTGATAGTTTTCAGATTTGTTCACACTTAACAGACAGTTACGTTCCAATTTACGTCAAATCCAGTTTAGTTATAATCAATAATATAATAAAAGTATCAAACACTTTAGAATTCAATTTCATGAGAACATACGATGATGAAAAACTTATATGGATTATTGGATTTTACACCAAACATGAGCAAACTGAGAAACAACTGACTGAAGTCACAGTTTAGATTTATTATGTATTAAATTATATTATAAAAATTAAATAGGAAAAACTCAGACTACCGAACACAAACGTATTTCAATCATAGATTTTCTAGTGGCTCAAAAACAAGTTCATTATAATGCTCTCCAGAGAACTGTCAGTTTTGTCAACAAAACTTATAGAAAAATATTTTGCATTTTGCAAATACAAAATATGTCACGAAATATTTCAGATGCTTTTCTAAAAGAAGTATTCAAATACCAAATGGAAATAGGTATTTACTATTTCGTTTTTTGCAATTTAAATGCTTTTATTTTCAAAATGTCACATCTCTGCACACTAGTATCATAAATTTTTTCTTTATGTAGGTATATACAGAAGGTTTCGAGAAAAAGGGACCCCCTCTCTGGGATAGATAGAACACACCCTGTATTTCCATGCCTTCTGAGCTTCTGTGAAACCCGACAGAAGCTACTTTAACTTGTGCGATAAATTATAAAAAACCCGTTTTCACAATATCGAAAGATTCTGGTTAGTGACCATTTCTATGAATTTTCCAACACTTGTTCGTTCAGTTTTTCTCCTTATTAAACGAGCCTTAAGTACGACCTTGCGTGGTGACACAAATATCAACCGAATGAATAATAGGATATCCATAAGGTTTCAATTACGAGTTTGTCCCAGAAACCCCACGAAATGCCGGATAATCAACAAATATCTCGTTTCATGCACTTAAGAATCTGGGTGTAACCACGTTTGTTGCCTTATATCGCTTGCACTTTAGCCATTGAATTGTAAATTTGCCGTTGCCATCGCGAAAGTGCGTATAACGGTTAACCACATGATTTCTTGCAGCGAAGGTGCTTTACCACGTACAGAACCATTACGAAATCAAAAGTGCTGATGTACACGAACGCCGACTAAAGGTCGACTGCTTTAGGTTTCAGTAAGGGAGGTGGCTTTGCTTTTCAGGTAAAAATTACCTTCTTACTTTTACGTTTTCAATACAACATTCCACAACCCGTTTCTCGTACGAAATTCTACTTTGATTAACCCTTTACTCTACTTTTTCCTGAATAACTTACTATACTATCTGCGTTTGAAACCTACCCTTTCACACTTCTATTCCCTGAAAAGAAAAAACAACAAAACACTTCTTTGTTTGAGACCTAACACTTTACCTATTACTCTCAATAAATCTACTTGTCAAAGCTTGATTGAGAGTTAGAGTCTAACGTTGAAATTTCCTATTTTTCACTCAAAAACCGAGCAAGCTGAAGTAAGTAAGTCGAAGAACCTTTTCTGTTCTTTCTTCGAACACTACTAACTAATGTGAATTTTCCTCTCCACCTTTTGGGTGGTACCTTATTCCAAGATTGCCTATCTGCGTTTTTGTTATGTTCAATATCACGAACTTATCTCGAACCTGAAAACTATCCATCAATACCCTACATGATTTTGATTATCCTTAATATCACAAAAGTATTTTAACATGTCCGACCCCTTGACACCGAACCTTCAATAACTTAAGAACAAGAGGTCATTGTCCACTCAAGTGGTCTGATTTTCGCCCGGCTTATCAGTCGAAACACACACTGTATCCCAATATATGGATTCTCACGTATGGCTCGGATTTCAGGCGCCTATTTGGCCATGTGTTTTTGTTCTAGAGAATTCAACGTTTTCCGATTATTTCAACTGCTTTCTCGATATATTTACTCTTCTTCGGTGACTTCTTTTGCCAATACAGGGGCTACCATAACTACACTAGTGACTTCTGAATGATATAAATAATGCCAGTCAAAACTGTATGTATTGGATGAGGTATATAATTAAATTTTCACCTCTCCAACGTCTTATAGTATATAACATTTCTAGCAAGGTGAGAGGGTTTCTACTGGCGAATGGAGGATATAACTGACGAGCCGCAGGCGAGTCAGTTATCTCCTTGAGCCAGAAAAATCCGTTACCTTGCGTGTATTGTTTTATATTTCATTTGTTTCTCATTTGTAAAAAGGTTAGATAAATTCCAAAAAAATCTTAACAATTTGTCGGAAATGTCGTAAGCGTAAGCGTTGCCATGAACATGTCTGTTTATTTTTCTTTACATTTGTTTTGGCGAAAGCGAAAATGAATGTACCAAAAGAAATTATTGAGGCAGCCAGCAATGTAGCATCAAGTTTATTACCTGCAAAATCATCTTCAAGGTACGAGCAAGAATACGACGACTTCAAAAAGTGGCAAAACAAAAATAGTGTGATTGGGGTAACTAAAGATGTTTTATTGGTCTACTTGAATCAACTATCAGCTAGATTCAGCTCTGAAACCTTATGGGCAAAATGGTCTATGCTGAAAAGCTGCTTGAAAAAAAAATGCTCCTGTTCGCAGGTTTGTTTTCCTTAAAACATTTATTGAAAAATATGACGTTTATTTTTCATCTGCAGATTTCAAAAAGTAATAGCGTTTCTGAAACGAAAAAATGAGTGTTATGCGCCAAAAAAGGCCAAGGCATTAAGTAAAGAAGAGGTTGAACAGTTTCTTTTACATGCTCCTGATGACCAGTGGTTGCTGGCGATAATTGTAACAATATTTGGGATTTTTGTATGTTTTCGATGTGACGAAATTCTCTCCTTAAACATGAATGATGTAGAAGATATGGAGAAATACGTTATTGTGACATTGCGGCAAACAAAAAATTTAACAACAAGAATATTCACCATAACCGATGATGGCTGCAGCTTCAAGCCCTGCATGTTATACAGAAAATATGTAAATCTGCGGCCTCCTGGAACAGAAAGCCTAAGATTTTTTTGATATACCGACATGGAAAGTGCATTTCCTTTAATGCTGGCCAGCACACTATTGGTGGTGTCCTAAAGCAAATAGCGAAATATTTAGGTTTAAAAGACCCAGAGTTATACACCGGCCACTCTTTTCGCAGAAATGGAGCCACTATGGTTGCGGATTCGGGTGGAGATATTTCAGCACTTAAGCGTGCAGAAGAGTGGAAGAGCACCGAAATTGCGATGAGTTATGTCGATGATTCGGTCAACAAACAAATCGAAAGGTCTAGCAAATTATTTGGTAGTAAGGAGAGTACAAATGTTCTGCAGTCCTCGAGTTCAGCAGTTTCTGAGTCGACAGATGGTTCATCATCATCAGTATCAACTCTTTCATCATCAAAAATCTGTGTTACTGGAAATAACAATTGTACCATGATTTTCAACATATATGACGATAAAACAAAATTTTCTAATGTAAGTTATACTACTAACTTGTCTGGCAGTTTAACAAGTTAGTGACTTGATAAAATAAACTTTCTTGATTAATATTGTGTTTTCGGAAACTGACGTTTACAAATGAGAAACAAATAAAATCAATTTCTTCATTTGCAACGTTACCTCCCGGACTAAAAGGTCGACCGATTGGAGTGTCGTCGAAAGCTGGGTCAGTGGTGGCGCGGATTTTAATGCTTTTTATCAGGAAAGGCGATTTCGGCCACTCCCAGTCGAGAGTTGCTCGATGAAGCGCCTTCGACGTCTCAGAAGTTAAAGCGTCCGTTCCAAGAAAGCGAAATTCAATCAGAAGTTTTGTTCGGGAAGTTTTTCACCCCGAACAAAGCGAATCATCGTTGCGTTTCTTCGGCCCGTTCAGAAAAACGCCAGACTGGAGTGGAAGGTTCCCCGATATTAAATGTCGGGTATTCTTCATATTTATACGACGTACCTCGTCGACCTAATTGGATTTACCAGATTGATCGCAAAAAAATTAATTCGGTAGAAAAACTCGGAAAACTCCGAAAGCAAGTTCATCACTTTTTCGTTAGGTTTTTTTTTCGGGGATCAAATATGGGGAAGGCCTGGAAAACTGCAGAGTTTCGATCGTGAATCAAGGAGAGGTCAAAACGTTAAGAGGAGTCCTGGGATCGATTTTCTTGAAAACATCATTTTTTTTTGTTTTTTTCTTATAAAACTGAATTTCGAAAATATGCCATTACTTTTTCATAAACGAAAATATCTGAAAACGATTAGAACTATTTACAAGCTCGTTTTTACCAGAAGTAAGACACTATATTCAACTTTCTCAATATTGTGTACTAACGGTGGAAAAAAACTTTTTTATCTTGAAGACGAACGCCTTCTTTTTCATCTCATATCATACAAAAAAAATCAGAGATAGAAAAAATTGATTTAAAGGTCTTATTTTCAGTGAAAAAGTGCTTGTAAAAAGTTCTTATATATATAGAGTGTACCAAGTTCTACAGAAAACTGGACCTATTTTGAATCTGAAAATTGGGATTATATACCAAACCAAAATATTCTTGAAGCCTGACCACTTTCCGTTATACAGAGGATGACAAAACTGTTGAAAAAAATTCTGTTCTTTTTATTTTCAATTTCGATAGATTATTCAATTCTGAATACACTCGTTTCCAAATCGTTGCATTCGTTGAAATACTTTTCAAAATATCGAGAAAAAACTGAAGAAAAAAGGAAGATAAGAGTATTATTATTGTGTTCTGAATATCTTAAGCACAAACCGTTTTCACATTTTTTAAGTCGAAGACTGGGGAAATATTGTACATTTCTAGAATTTTGAAAAACTTCTCACAGGGTGTTCCAAATGTTGTGTAAAAAATTGGGATCAGGATTGTCTCATAATTTTCGTTTTTCGCATTAGAACCCTATTTTTAATGTTTGCGTTGGATTCTGCGAAGAAAAATGATGATTATGTTCCGAAATCTTAATGCTGCTGCAATGATGATTTTCTGATTTTATGAATGAATTCACTAGTGAATTATTGAAATAATTCATCCCTAATGACCAGGATCATAATTGGTATGAAACAGATTTTATGAATTCGATGCTAAGTACGATATAAAATCAGAAAATCCTAAATAACTAAAGAATTATTCATTTGAGGAGCATTAATATGTTGGAACATAATCATAATTTTTCTTCGCAGAAAGTTTTTACTTATCTAGTCATTTTTTCAGATACTCTGTACAGAGTTTGAATCCTATCTCTTTACTTAGAAAAAATATATATTTTTATGTCAGAAGTTCCTGGTGACAGCTTCGCTTCGATCTCAGTAGGTCCCCCTTCTATATACACATAATATCCAATCTTCTTAAGAAGAACTATTCCAGAATAACTCAATCAATCAATCGATTTATTCAGGAGAGTAAACACAAACGAAGTACAATATTTGGACGAGACATCTAATCCAGACGTATAATTGTCTCATACAAAATACAAAGTGATAACTAAAAGTTTGAAAACATACTTGAAAATCTAAGAAACAACATTCAACGTTGATAATTCGATATTTTTTTCAATTGCAACTAAATATTCCCTTGACTGTACAATTTCAATTCTGATATCTGAATGTCACTTTGAAAATTTGAACATTTGATTCAAAAACGCAGATCTAATTTTTTTATTGTAAGCTTGATAAAACGATTGAATATTTTGAAAAATGTAATTTTTTGAAATTTGATCTAGTTTGTTAAAACGAGCTTATAAATTGTAAAAATAAACAAAATATTCGAGGTGGCTCATTTAAGCTTTTTCTAAATCGGTTCATTAAAATTACTTTTTTTATGCACCGTTGTAAGGAGGCTTTCAAGAACTTTGAAATGGATTATCACCCAACACCTCTTCACTATTTAATATGATTAAATTAATCGCGAAGCTATGAAGTAAATTTCAATGTTCGCAGGAAACCTTCCACAATAAAAAGGTCAAAGTATTCTAACAGTTTAAGAGGTTCACTGTTATCAAAAGGTATGAAACGAAATACATTCTAACTCGGAACTGCTTGTACTTAATCCACCCGTATAAACTGTAAGTTTTCGGTCAAGATAATCCTATTCAGTAATCACCCATTAATTCAATTAACTTCTTGTTTCAATTACAAGGAGATTCGTCATTCTCTCCGGAACTATTCGAATTCATGGTCAGATCCTCTCAACCTTGAATTGTTCAATTTAATCAGATCCACTTGTTTTCAAACAACTATTGTAATGGAGATTTTTCATTTCGTATTTATATTTATGGATGTAAGGCTAAGAAACCCTATAATTAAACGAATCGGGTAATGTATCAGAACTCATCAAGCCTTAAAAATGATGTTTTCCATCAGGGGAATTCTTGAACCATATCCTCTCATATAAGATTAATATTTCCTAGTTTTCGTGATAATTGAGAGACTCCCCTTTTCGATTTCAATGGCAGATACATGAATAATGCCGCACAAACTCAAAATTCAATGAAAATGATTAACTCGAATTTTAAAGAAGTTGACAAAGTTCTTTGAACATCTTCAAAAATATACAGGAGGTACCTTGTAAAATATAAAATTTGGAGTTATTTCCGGTTCATCTGGAAATATATTACCAACAATAAATTGTACATCCGATGAATTCTGCACCATTGCACTCTCCTGCACAGTTTAACCCACTATCTTCAGATTCTAAGATAACGTTATATCTAGATAAGAAGTTAACACTCAAGAAAAATGCCAACAGGGATTTGGTACAACGAAAAATGTCGCAGTGCATTTAACACCCCTTACCGTCAACCATGAAAAATATTCCAAGCGATTTTGAGAAGGGAAGAATCAACTCCTATGTCTATGAAAATCTCCAGATACGATAGAAAGTGTTCTAATATATAAACCGAAAAAAATTTTATAAGGAATAGCTTCGATGAATTTTATTTCGGATTTTTTCTTGATTTTTCTTAACTTCTGACGAAATCTGAAATGACGGATTCAAAATAAAATTAACTAGTACTTCCAAATTGATGTTTTTGTGAAGGGTCTGCTTGTATATTTTTAAAATTGTTTGTTGTCCGTTATTAGATTTCGGATTGAAATTTTGTTGAATTTTTTCTGTTTGATTTCTTGATATTTCGAAATTTCTTAATAATCGTCCTCGAGTAGTATTGTAAATTGTTTTGAATTAAAATTCTCCAGTTGAAATCATCAATCGCCGGACTAGAAAAAATCGGCACAAAGTGGACGTTAATCAATACTTAGCAGTCATCATCGGCGTTTTTTGTTGAATGAAACATTCAGCTGATGAAATCGTGAAAGAACCGAGGTTGATGCTCCGGGAAAGAAGAGAAAGTAGACTGGTTGAATGCGAAATGAAGATGCTACCGTAGCTTTATTCCCCTGCCTTGACCACTTTGGCCCAATTCGATGAATAATTTAACAGCTTAGCTCGGATACTGGCGGTATTTCAGGTGTCAGTCAGAATTGTTTTGCGGTATTTGCTCGATTAGTTCGTATCGCTGGCTTTGGGATCTATATTCTTTCATAGCTTCTAGATCTATTCAAGAAATAAGTTCCAGGAAGAATTTTCAGATGTGGCTCAAGAATGGGAATTATATAAGGACCCAATTTTGGTCCAACATCATTTTTTATTTATGTTATCAATGTTCCTGCAGTAAAAACTGCACAATTTGAGATTGGGACGTGCTTTTGCGGATGAGCTAACATTTACCAATACCTCTGCCTTCACCAGATTTGAATTGCATAGAACATGCATGGGTCATGCTCCAAAGAAGATTAAATAACCATCAACCTACTCTAGAATCTTTAAATGATCTGAGAGAGCTTCTGCCCCGTTTATGGAACCAAATTCCTCAAGAAATTTTCAACAACCTCGTGTGTATGCAAAGAAGAAGTCAAGCTGTTATTGATGCCCGTGGAGGCCATTCATTGTAATGATAGTCCTTAAAATGATTGAATTCTCTGGGAATAAAATTTCGTTATTCTACTCGAATTATCTCTACCATCCTGTATACGCTGCAGACCTACAGGCTAAAATAGATTTCATTTCCTGCAACTTGAGATCATATTTATATGACTTTTCATCACAAAATCTCATTTCTATCGATATCAACTAACCTGTATAACAAAAACTGTTGATTGGAATTAAACAAGGTTCTAATCTTGGACCAGCATTATTTTCGATTCATAGTAACTATTTTCTTGAAGTCAAAACAACACAATTTGTGATTGGAGTGTGCTTTTGTGTATGAGATATTTGCATTATGTAAAGGCCAATTAAAAGGTGATTATGGATGAATGATCAAACAAAACTAGACAGCTATTGGAGACAACTGAAGCGGAATAATGCTCTTCTACCGAGAGAGAAGAATTAGACTTAGAAGGAAGAAGAAGAATGCCATCTCCCAAAATCGACGTGAAACAATTTCAACTTCATTCCAATCGAATGCGATCAAGTCTTATCGGGAATGCTATATCAAATATTCCGACCGTAATTGAAAGGAATGCAGTGAAAACATTGTACAACTTCGACTTTTTCAAAACTTGTTCCACCATAAGGTCATGAGAAGTTTCAACTTTCCTTCTTGAAACCACATTCATATATCCAAGAGTCTTTGCTCCGGAGTTACTACATCTCAACAGCTTTGTTCTTAGGAACCGATCATAGCCTTATCAGGCAATTCTCCTTAGAAGGAGAGCACAACGTCATTAGCAGAAATGAATTGATGTGCAATTTGATTCATCGTTCCCTCGGATTCTCAGAACAAGTAGACTATCTTCTTTCTACTCTTGTTCTACGAGTTGCTGCGCGTTTTATAGATCTCTTCGAATACTGAATAATATTGTGAGAAACGCGATTAATGATTGTGGCAGGAAAATTATTCGTTAGTGAAAGTCTGTCGTTGTTAATGGGGTTCATTACTGATTTTATTATGATGAAGTTGATGGTTGTGAAGTCATATGGTTTCCCAGATGGCGGAAGATGTTGAGACAATCAGTTTATCACAGTCTCGCGGCTTTCAATCTTGTGTGTTGGTAGTTTAGCTCCTGTATTATTCAATTTAGTTTCACTTGGAACGATAGGAACATTAATTGACTCAACATTTCTTATTTAGAAGATTCGATATTGAACACGTAGAATATGTGTGAAGATTTCCTAGTTTTGAATCCGTATTTAGGAAATAATCCAAATGTTTTTCGAAAATGTACCTTGAACATTTTTTTCCAATTGATATCATATTATTAACACAATGACTATGAAGATCAGATTCATATTGAACAGATTAAGAGATAAATTTCATTTTCGAACATCCCCAATTTCCTTCTAACAAAAATGGTTTCGAGGATTTTGTTATGACTAACTTTGATATTGAAAAAGAAACACCCTGCATGTTCAATTGAATTTTTTGTTAACGAAGAAGGAGAACTGTTTTTTTCTTCTGATGAAGGTTAGAAAAATGGGAATATTCATACAAATATTCACAAATTATTAACTTCGAAGCAAGTCAGTCCTATTTGAGGAAGTTTTGAGTGTGTTTTCAGATTCACACATGAATTTTCTGTAAATGATAATGTGCCACAAAAAAAAAATAAGAGGTCAATAAGTATTGTGATTATCAATGAAAAAACTAGGTATTATTTTCAAAATATTGAGATTGGCATAAATTTTCGGTGAAACCGTTTTTATGGACGGTCTTCGTAAATCGACTGTAAATATAGTCGACTTCAATTTTTTTTATTCGCTCCCACGAAGAAATGTGCCTGCAAATGACATTTTCACAGTTCAGTTCAGTGGTAATTTTTTTAATTTGAGTCCATACAAAGATCAGAGATGGTTATAACAAAAAAAATTCTTTGTACAACTGCCATTAAAAGTGACACTTTTAATGACAGCAAACAGTGTTAAAATTGATTGTTTACATGAAAGCGTGTTAAAATATTTTGAACATTAGTTTTAAAAATATTTTTAGCACTTCATTATCGTATGATGAAATCAGATGAGAAAAATTCAGCAATTGCAAATTTTTATTATGAATATTTGACAATCAATACTTATTAATATTAATCGTAAAACTAGAACAATTACTAACATTAATGCCCTGTGACGTTAGGGAGCTTCGCAACATATTAGAATCCTCAACACCTTCAGTACTTGTAGAAACCGGAAGTACAATTTTGGATGATGATGATCCAAAACCTGTTGAGGTTGAGAAATTTTTTCAGCAATGACATTTCTATATGCAATGGAATGATCCATTCCATCCACCATGTTTTTTTATATCCGTAATATTTGCTCCTGATTCTGCTAGCAATGAAGCGGAGGATCTTCGAAAACAGTGTCCTGTATATTGCTTTGGTTCTGGCAGTTTGAGGAATTCGGCAACAACAGATGGAATTTTCCCAAATGTATTGATACCAACTGGATTGACAGTGCATTTATTATTCATGTACCTATTTCAGAAAAAACGACGATGTTTGATGACAGAAGGGCGCAATGCAAAATACTTATGAAAATAGTCTACATAATTCCCAAATAATACTGAAAGAACGACTGACTTTCGTTTTTTGTTTTGGAAGTATAACCAATGATTTATTTGTTATTTCGATGTCTTCCACTGATAAATTACACAATTCTTCAGGCCGACAGGCTCCAAATAATCCGAAAATAGTTGCAACCTTAATCATCAATATTTCTCATCTGGTGCTACCTTTATAAACTTTTCAACTTGTTCACGTGTGAGAATTTCCGATTTTTTGGGGCGATATTCTTCACTTTCTGTTTTCAATATGCTATTAACCGCCAAATATAAAATATATATAATAAAATTTGATTATTTGAATATTAAAATGCATTTTGAAGTTTATTGTCATTGCAAATTCGCCCATTTCACTATCAAAATAGGCAGTTGTACAAGAAACATTGTACGGTATTTGTGTTAAAAGTGATTTTTATTTGTTCGAGAAATTGTTCAATTCGCTCTGCGCATTTAACTCACAAAATAAAACGGCACTTTTAACACACTCACATCATAAATAACTATATGGATGAAGAGACGTCGAAATTGCATTCAAACTTAACATGAAAAATCCTTATTGGAAATGAATATATAGGATAAATTCAAAATAAGCAAAAAACAAAACAGCTTACCGCATAAAAATGAATAAACATAAACGAAAAGACGAAAAAAAAAGTTTGAACATAATCCCCAATATTGAAATCTGACTAAACTGACTCATGGATATATCTATGAACTTGACCTTAAAGAATGACCCTGTTACTATTTTCCGCTAAGGACATAGAGAATGTATGTATCATTCGATATATTGACAAATTAATTTCATTCTGGGGAAAATATTCAGTCCTACAACCTAATACTCCCATCTGTGCGAATACAATGACTTTGATTAAAATTATCATTTGAAATTTTTCGGTTACTTACCATTAAAATCTTTGGTGATATATTAAGATATTTCATAGTTTTCAGTTAGAATAAAAGCCTCGTATCAGATTATATCATCTCTATTTAACGATTAATAATAGATTTACTAAACTATGTCATTGCATGATTATTAGAACATTTGAAGAGTCCACGGAAGAAAGGCGAAATGTCACATTTTCATTAATTTTGAGCTGAACACGGCAACGCGCAGGTCATTAGTAGTATAATTACATCCTGTTCTCAAAAACCCAAAAAACGCGAAGCATCACCCCTTAAAGTTCGTTTGAAAATAACCCCTACAGCGAAGAAACGCGAAATGTCCATGAGTAAAGTCGAGAAAGGCGAAATGTCCACATTATCAACCAGAAGCCGATGCATTCCGACTTGTTCTTTTAAAATCTTTGACTTCCGTGGGATTTATTGCGATGTTTTATTCTCATACGAAACGTATCGCAAAAATTTCAATAATCATTTCAACATCAGTTTCGGTTATCCGCGTTTCTGATACTTGCAGTACCGCCTACAACTTCATAGCTGAGTTGAAGGTTTTTCAAGCGAAAATAAATGCAGGATGTGATTCCTCTGCTAAAAGAAAAACCATTTACACACAGGCTTAAGCTGAGGTAGTTTATCAGCGAAAGAGGAATTCTCGAAAAATAGCCCGGAAGTATGTTGAAACCGAAGCTATTGCCATGGATTTCGAAAAATCCCCAATATCACGACCAATGACGTGTATTACAGGAGAAAACTGACATTGAACAATATTCATGTATTGTCAACAGGTGGTGCTACATTTTACGCTTATCCTTGGAACCATAGGAGGCAAGGGCTCAAATGAAGTCGTATCATTACTTCATTACTTAATCTTTGTTCAGCTTGACTTTAAAGTAAGGTACCTCCACATATTCTGCGATTCATGT
This sequence comes from Hippodamia convergens, assembly GCA_038502775.1. Lineage (NCBI taxonomy): Eukaryota > Metazoa > Arthropoda > Insecta > Coleoptera > Coccinellidae > Hippodamia > Hippodamia convergens. The sequence continues at coordinate 24,752,254 of CM076608.1, forward strand.
AGAGGCCAAAACAAAAACTCCACCGTGTTCCGTTATCTTCATTATATCGTCAATGTTAGGAAGACACTAGACAAAATTAAAGTAACGTTTCCTATAAGGGGGCACTCCTATATGGAGTGAGATTGAGATATGGGCGTGATGAATCAAAAAATCAGAGCTGAACTTCCGGAAGACTGATACAGAGAAATTAGATCATCCAGAGTAAAACCCAATCAAATCACTTATACGAAATTGGTCTCAAATGTTGGGCAGCTTGTACTTGAAAAAACCACCTTACAAATCAAGACCAATCAGAGAACTGAGAGTATTTAAATGACCATCCTCGTCTTTTGGAGCATGGAGATACCTATAATGGATACTGGAGCTCATCTGTTATCCACCCAAGCATCACAACTTCTGATGAATTGCAGCTTCTAGAGGGACAGTTTATCTTGTCACCAAAGATGTACCATGACTCAATCGTTCTCGTCTTTTTATTATGCATTTCTCCTTTTACAGATTCAATAAAAATATCGAAAGAAAAATTCACAGATCTTCTGCATCTCAGCCAATTCTGTACTTCTGAAGAAGCCAGGTCGTTCTACAAAAGCTTAACCTATGAACAACAACAAAGGGAAAAAAATAATGGCCAAGTCATTATACAACAGTATTGTATACTGACTTGGCTACTATCGTTTTTCCAAATTCCATGTTTATATGTCATATAAAGTTGGGACATTTCGCTTTTTTTCCGTGTAATTTTTTTCTTTCTTCCGAATGAAGCTTTTTTTTCTGAAGTGTCAGTTTTTTTTTCATTGATAATCATCAAATAATATACAAAACAATATGAAGGATGATTTAGCAAAAAAGATCCAAACTAATTCATATTTTACTATGCTTGTTGGAGTTTTAAAGTTTAAAATTCGATTTTCTCGAAACAACTTTTGATGGATATTCCACCTTTCTTCCGTGGGCTCTTCTATTTTTTTCGTTTTCTTGTTTTGTGATTTTGTGATTATGTCGAAATGTATGCAATTTTCATTCTTTAAATCAATACATTTTATCGTATTCCCTCCTACAATTTCCCATTTATTAATGTTTCCTATTATGACGATAAAATTTGGATTGATTCCGTTCATATTTTTCCAATTACGATTTTTGAGAAATTGATGAAAAATTTCGAATTGAAATTTTTTGCATCAGTCTCAAAGTATCGAGCTTCCCAAACTTTTGTGGAACATCATAATACCGACTGTTTACAGTGTCCTCTGTCGGAAAAATAAATATGCACCGTTATCAAACGTACCGCCCGATACAGTCACGAATGGAAACCTTTGACGGTGAACATCCGAACGATAAAACGTCCGCTAATTCATTTCATTTTCCTGAAAAGGCCGTTCAATTCGTCCGAATAATTACGGGTAATGGAGCGGTCTTGTCCGTACGGGATTACGCATCAAACAGGGCCCCCGAACGGGATTTATATAGGACGGTAAACACCATATATTTGATTTGGGCCTCAATTTCGGTCATAGGCTCATTGGAACTGCGGTCACCATATTGGATTGTTCCGAAGGCCATTATGCTAAATAAACCGATGCTACCTCAACAAGAGACATCGACGAACCATTGGTCGTTATTTTGGGAACTTGAAGCGTAAAATGTACAGGGTGATTCATTTATCTTGGTAACCCCAATTTTCTCGAAAACGTCCGAATATTTTTTTCATTCTGTGAATGGCGTTTTGAACAAGTCAATGTCGACTTGAGATGGGCATAAAATTCTGCGGAATGAATAGAGACGCCAGGTGTCGCGGCGCTATCAACAATTTTTTCTTCAGGGACATACCTTTTCAATCATGTCATTCGGAAGATAATTTTATTCCGAATTTTTTTTCGAATACAATTTTTATCCATTTCTAACCGTTAGCGATCTGTAGCGTGTTTTATGTTGATTCTATTCGAATTTATTTTTTTCTGTATTGTGGTAGTATGCGTTTATTTGGAGACATAGCTGTGATTTTGTGATTTAAATTCAAGAAGGCTAGTTTTCTAGTCATCAAATAAGATGAAATATGTGGCTACAGCAAGATGGGGCTTCATGCCACAACGCTGCCATTGTCAAGAGATATTTAGATCAAGAATAAAAAAATCAATGGATTGGAACCAATAGACTCATCAGATATCGCCAGACCTAACGCTCATGGATTACTTTCTGAGGGGTTCCCTTAAATATATGGTATACCAAACTGATTCTAATAACCAGGACCATTTGAAAATGAAGATAAGAAACGCATGTGCCCAAGTGGACCCTTATATTTTGACCGAAGTAACTTATAATGAAATAGGGGAATGATAAAACTTATGTATGGATCATAATGGCTGGTATATAGAACATATTGGTCGAAATGTTTCGTTTGTGATTAAATAAAACTGATATAAGATATAATATTTAATGAATGAAATAATAGAAAAATAGTTTGTAACAGAGCCCTTGTCATTTCACGAAACAAAATCAAATCTAGGTCATCTAGCCATTATGATCGATAAACAAGTTATATTATCTTCCTTACTCATTATAAGCCACTTTGGTCAAAATGTAAGGGTCCATTCATTTTCGAATTCTTATCCTCAATATTTCTCAACAATGGCAGCGTTGTGACATGGAGCCCCATCTTGCTGTATCCACATATTTATTCTTATTTAAAGAGGCAGATTGTTTAGAAAACTAGCCTTCTTTAATTCAAGGCACAAAATCATATATATGTCTCCAAAGCAAGGCATACTACCACAATACAGAAAGAAAAAATAAATGGAATAGAATCAACATGAAACACGCTGCAGATCGCAGACGGTTAGAAATTAACAAAAATTGTATTCGAAGAAAAATTTCAGAATAAAATTATCTTTCGAATGAAATGATAAAAATGGTATGTCCCTGGACAAAAAATTTTTGATAGCGCCGCGACGCCTGGCGTCTTCATTTATTCCGCAAATTTTTATGCGAATCTCAAGTCGACATTGACTTGTTCAAAACGCCATTCACAGAATGAAAAAATATTCGGACGTTTTCGAGAAAATTGGAGTTACCAAGATAAATGAATCACCCTGTACAGGATGGGCAAAATTGGAGATACCTGAACTACAATTTTTAACCGAGATAGAAAAAAATGAATGACACGTTACGGTGACTTTTTTTAGAGAAACTGATAATGCCATCAACTGCATTCCTCAATCTTTTTTTTTTTTCGAGTTATAGGCCAAAATTGAAATTTCGGCGATTTCAACTTTGCCCATTATCTACGATTCTGTTTATGCTAGTATGTTGAAATGAAAACATTATACCGGAATTTTTTTCATAACAATCCAGTAGCGTACTTTGTTTTTCCCCAAGAGGTTTTCTTGCTGAGCTATAATATAAAGTTTTGTTCACACACACAATAGTTTGAAATAGCTTAGAATGAATCGCCATTTTTTTCCCGTTTCAGAAATATATCATACATCACCCTCAGATTCATTCAGATATCATGAAAAATATATTTTCTGAATGAAATTTTAATTATTGAGTATTAAGTAGGCTGAATGACAGAACAATATGTCTCTACGCATGGTGTCATTATTATTTTGCGATTGAATACTTGATTCAATTCTCCATGGTTTGATCTCTGTTCAGAACAACTGTCAATTCGAAGTCATTTTTGCCGCTAAAATGAAACATTTTAACATTTCATATTTCTCGTAGTTTTCGAACATTTCCATTTTGCCGGCAATAATTACTTCGAATTCTAATAATTGACAGTTTTCTGAACAGAGATCAAACCACGGAGAATTGAATCAAGATTTCAATGGCAAAATAATAATGACACCAGGCATAGATTCTATGATTCAGCCTACTTAAAAATCAATAATTCAATTTCATATACACACTATATTTTTCATTATATCTGAATGAATCTGAGAGCGATGTATGATATATTTCTGAAACAGAAAAAATGGCGATTCTTTCTAAGCCATTTGAAACTATTGTTTCCATAAGGAAAAACTCAACTTATGCTATAGCTCAGCAAGGAAACCTCTTGGAAAAAAAGTAAGCTACAGGACTGCTATGAAAGAAGTGCATGTGTTTCATTTCAACATTCTAGCACAAACAGAAATGGAGATATGGGCCAAAGTTGAAATCGCCCAAATTTCAATTTTTCCTATAACCCGAAAACAAAAGAAGATATGGGAATGCAGTTGATGGCATCATCAGTTTCTCCAAAAAAAAACCACCGTAACGTGTCATTCATTTTCCTTAATCTCTCACGGTTAAAAAGTTTTAGTTCAAGTATCACAATTTTGTCCACCCTGTACAGGGTATCTCAAAACTCGATTTTGGCTGTTTCTGATACTTGTAGGATAGCTGGGTAAGAATGTTGAAGGAGACCTTAAATCGATTTTAATGAAAACGCTTCACCGTTTCAAGAAACCTTCATTTGTTTCGAAGGTATTCTATTCATTCGAAAATGAGCGAAATTTTTTTAATTTAGAAAATATCTGAAAACGATTGAAACTTTCTGGAGGCACTTTCGCTATATAAAATATAAAATTTCATTCCAATGTTGCAGTAGTTTCAGCGAAATCGTAAAAATTGTGCATAATTTTTTTATTTAACGCTCATCTTGAATACTGATGGCGCTACGAACTATTTTCACTGGACAAACCCCAATTATACCTCGGTTTTTTATGTATTCAAGAGACGGGATCCTTTTTTTTGACACACCCTGTAAACATTGGTGAATGGAACAACTGGTTACCCAACCCTTGCGCGAGATGGTACCTCAGGAAGAGCAGATTTCCTGATTTCTTGTAAACAAGATAGATTCAAATACCAACAGATCTTATAATCAGGCCAGGCTGTACTCTAGTCACGTCTCACCCTATCGGCATTCAGCAATTATGCCGATCTTACATTACGACGCGAACAAGTGAAATGAAATGTCAAATATTCAGACTCAGTGGCGTAGGAGTGGAGCATACCAATATGGCGTTTTTCAATGGAATTTTCTGATATCAACAGTCATCAGATGAATATATATTTATTCTTTTTATTCAGGGAGCTAAAATGACACAATACATATTAAAACAAAAAAGTACCTAGCTGAGGTTGATGCAACACAGAAAACCCATGCAGGTCTGCAGTATGATTAAATGAGGAAAAGGAAAAACCTCAGCTTAAAACTTGCCATGCCCTGTGAAAAAAATACTGAAAATATTAAATATCAGAAAAATCTGAAAAGACATCAGCGTGATCTGAAAAAACATCTTCAAGTTGTCCCTCCTTGGACTCAGGTAAACAGATTCTTCGCAAAACGAATCGCAATTCTTAATCTGAAATGAAAAAAGGCAAAAGCAGAAAGAAACCAATTATTCAGAATGAATTAAATTATTTTGAAATTAACCACCCATTTCAGGAATGCTTTTATTACTTTATATGTATAGCCTCGAAATCATCTTGAAATTCATAAATGGGACAAACTATTTATAAGATTCTATAGTCTCTTCATTTTCCCCACACTCACAACTAGGGCTCTCAACCGAATTCCATCGGAAGAGCATGCTGTTGCATCGTCCACTGCCTGATCTAATACGATTTAGAACAGACCATTTTCTCCTGGAAGGTCAAAACCACGAACTCTAATGGAAGGATCAGTAATAAGATCTTCATTGAAAAAATTGCATGAAAAACCAGCTAGTTTCTGAAAAATTTTATTTCGAATTTTAAGATAGACGACAATGTCACCTTGACAATGCCATCTGATGTTTTTTTTTCTCTTGTTGTCAATTCAATGACAATGTTTCAAAATTTTTGTGTTCCATTTTATATATTCTGATAAAGATTTGAAGCAGAGTGATTTCCAATATTCTATTCCCATCCAAAAGTATATTCACCAGAATTATAGTTGGATATTCATGGAAATCAAATATGGCTGGTAATCTTGATTGCTGATCACATATTAATTCAAATGATATAAGACAAAATATATAACGAGTAATACAACATATATGAAAGTTTTGTAGAACTCAAGACAGGGTACCAAACAACTCAGCGTATGGTATGAAAGCTTAGGAAAAAGTAGTGAATTAGTTTCAAATTTCGAAAAAATATATGAAATTTCTACTAAAAGTATTGGATAGAGAAGTACTCCAAGTATTATCAAATGTGATTTTTGATCTCAGATAGAGTGCTTTCGGCTAATGCCATCCTAGTACCTCTACAATGTCAATGACAGACATTTCTACATTCACAAAAATTTTCCCCAAATGAAGAATAACTGTTTCAATTGAGTTTTAGATAACACTGCTTCATCTTCGAAGCACCTAGTCGAAGAATGCTCTGAGCACCTCGAACGATCTCCATGATATAACATTTTTGGCATATCCAGAAGAATCAAGATGACACAATCATATAAAGTCCCCATATTAATTGAGTTATACTTTCACTTCCATTTACATTTGTAATTTCTCGGACTTCCTAGGTTAAATCATTGATTTATTATTCGAAGGTTTCTTTCTTTTCGTTTATATCCATCCCGAGGTACTCAGTTTCGAATGCTTCTGACAGTTGACGATTGATGCTACCATTGTTTTTCACAATGATTCTACTTTGTCACCAGTAGCTGTATGGACAAAAATAAAATCACGGCTCTCCATTCCGAGCTACGCCACTGTTCAGACACTCACTTATGGACTTTCTAAGAAGACGGAGAAAATGCAAGTCGTGAACGTACGTGTAGCGATTTTCTCGAGAGAAAACAATCAAAAGTATCGCTGCGACGAAGTGACATTTGGGATTTGGAATCTCGAAACCAGACTGACTAGATCCTATAGAGCGTGAAGCTGATAGACGACTTTTATTTTCATTATCAATTCGCCTTTATGGATCATAAATTTTAACATTTCTCGTGTTATTTTAGAAATCTCAGAGAGAGGACATCGTGAGATGTGAATATATAATTGGCAGATACAAAGATGACTCGATCGTTATTTCTTTTAATATTTATTGAATGGGTTAACCAACCATCTGATCCACTAATTAACTTACAAGTCAATACGAAGAAACGTCTGGTTAACTTCCGTTAGTGGATAAAACTTCAACGAGTTTCGCTACATAATTGTCAGCAAACAATTTTTTTCATCAATAATTTTTTTTAGACTTCCGAATGAACTATAAATAATAACAGAAGTGATATTTTTCAGTGGAATCAATAGAACTAGAAAGTTATATTCCTGTAATAAACAGTATTAATCAACTACACAACTGAATACTTATTTTTCACGTTTTCATTTAGGAAAAGATCGTTTTGTTACATTTTATTTATTTGTGCCAAACCTGCACAGTCTGGCCACAGTTATGATAAATTCATGCAAATGATTCATGAAAGAATATTGGAGGTATTGAAGAATGGTATTTTCACGAAAAAACGCCACGAAAACAAAACATCCAAGAAAATGATCTGGCCAATCTTGAAACATTTAATTGAAACACATTAGTCTAGTTCTTCAAGATTGAGATAATTGATTTGGTAACAGCTACTGATCTAGTGAATAACGTGATTGAAATAATGTAAAGTTGAGCAGTTACCTTTACAGCATCTAAATCATTAATTTTCAGCTTGAAAGGAATTAAGCTCGTAACATATACCTATTAATTTTCGTAATTTTCATTATCCCTGAGACAATTTCAAATCCATAATGATCGCCATACTATGATACATGAAAAATATCACATTCTACATTTCCTTGAAATTACAGGGAAAGGTTGTTTCGAAATAATTTGAACATTTCATGTTGTCATATATTTTTTGTGGTGAATTGCTCACAACGATTAAATTCGTCCTAGACTGAACGAAAGATAATTTGCGTGCTAAGATTTTCGGTTTATCTAATTCTGTCATGACGATCATTTGTGGCTATTTGAAGTTTGGCATTCCTTTTCATGGTTTCAACATTGCTCTCAATTTTGATCGTTATAATTTCCTGTATGATGTAACTTGTCGCTATTACCTCAAATTTCAAATATATTGATTTTATTTTTATCAACCTTTTCTTATGCACACTCTGTCTCATATTGGCTGAGACTGCACAGCTATTATTAAAGATAGAGACATCGCGTTTTCGCGACCCTGTGTCACTTTTTTGTAAAACTTTTAAATTTACGAACAGAAATATACCAACAAATAATATAAATATTTTTTTCCAACATTTTTAAGTTTATGTTGAAGAGTGATATTTTCAGTTCATATTCGAAATTAAATGAAATAAATAGCTTTAAATCACATGACGGTTTAAAAAAGTGATAATTAAATGCATGTGTAAAAGAATTCATGGTCTAGCTATTAAAAAAACAAACATAAATATAGATTTTTCTGATTTTTGTTGCTGATATTCATTAAATGTCAGGTTGTGATAGATCAATGGATTCAGTTAAAAAATGCAAACATTTGACGTTAAAATACACGGGGTGTTCTGTTTGAAATATACCAAGTTTGGCTCAACAAAAAACAGAGCTCTGAAAAAAATTTTCAACTCGCCATTGACTTCTACGTAACATATCTATTATAAATAGTTTTCATTTTTTCCTATCTTATACAGGGCCCGAAATTAATAACATATTCAAAAGTGCTCGTTTTCGTTTTCGTCCTGCATTTCAGACACAAAAGTAGTTGGCATATTTCTGCTTGTGGATTTTAAGTTTCACAAAAAATTTAAACAGGGTCGCGAAAACCGCATGTATTTAATAATAGCCGAGATATAGTGCTGTCTCAACCAATTTAAGCCACAGTATGTACACTGATAGCCCCGGTTACAAGGGATATGTTTGTTGAGTTATTGATGAATTCGAAATAGTAATAATCGAAATGAATACCATTTTCAATTTCCAGGCTCACAGATCATTTATCATGAGGTTGAAGAAATAATATTAGAAGGCTGAAGGACCTAAGGTCGACGGCCAATTGCACTTGCAATAAAGCACTGTTATTTATTAATATTAGATTAGAGATATACCGATTTTAGCCTTATTTGGCATCATCAGTATCCCATACACCTCAGGGACAAAATCTTCATTAAAAACTTCGATATTCAAAGCAATAAGGTGTGATGTACTGAGTGGAAATTACAAAGCATTGACATCCAATTGCGTCAAAATGATGTTCCACATCTCTAATCACATGCTAAAAAGAACTCTGTACATCCTCTTTCCCTAAATAAGGACCCTCATGCAAGTTTCTACGAGTGATGGAAACGCCCAATTTTTTTCGTGACTGTGAAGCCAAGTGTTTCTAAGAAAAGAATAAAACGGAAAACAAAATATTGGAAATGGTATTCATTTCGATGATTACTATTTTGAAGTCATCTATGGATAGATAAATAGACTTCTTCATTTGTTCCATAAAACATTATCTGCTGTAGAACTTGTCAATATAATAAATGTTTCAAAAATATTTTCGGTGTGGCTTTCGTGAAGGTGATGAATTTTTTTGTTTTCCATTTTATTCTTTTTCTTGAGAACCATGATATGACCAAACTATTGCTCCTCCAAAGTACTCGTAGGCCGATACCAGTCATCGTCTTTAGACTGTGCTCCTTCAAAAAAACCACGGCAAGTTTCTCTTTTCTTAATTCCGTAGATTGTCCGAATATCCTTTTTTGATCTGTCCCCAAAAAAATTATATCATATTATAATACCAGAGATTCGTAATTTGCAGAATATATGACTTTGTGAAAGGAAAAGTGAATTTATCACCGAATGCAGACGTTTACTAAGGATGCATATCCATTAATACCTGAAGAATCTGACAGTCTGGCAACACTCATTATATTGATCGTCCGGTTCGATAGATGTCTAATGATACTCATGCGAGTATGTCTCTATGACACTTCCATTATGGATTTCTCATATTTTACATTGATTCGATTTGGTCGGTTTATGTTTGAATTTTTTTCAGTCAAAGTATCGGGTGTTTTTTTTTCAGAGTGATACAACTTTGAGTTGGCAGTACTGCTTCATTTTACAACCTATTCAACATTTGATTGTTGCTTTTTGTTTAGTTGGGTTTGACATTTCATTACGAATAGACTTACACCAGAAAAAACGCCTGCAAATTGTTGAAATTTCTCATCAAAATAATGGTTCTGTTCTTCAAACTTATCGAGCTTTTCGTACATTTCATGGTGTACCTATTCGCCCTTTGGAGAGGGTATATCAAAGCTTCTTGGACCAACTTCAGTCTCACTGATAATGGGCACTCTGTGAGACTGAAGTTGGTTCAAAAAGGTTCCATCGTTCTTCTAATTACCCTCTCCAAGGGGCGATTAAGTACACCATAAAATGTACGAACTCGATAAGTTTGATGGAAAATTTCAACAATTTATAGGCGTTTTTTCTGGTGTGAGTCTTCTCATAATGAAATTTCAGACCAAACTTAACAAAAAGCAACAATCAAACGTTCAGTAGGTTGTGAAATGAAGCAGTCTTGCCAACTCAAAGTTGTATCACTCTGAAAAAAAAACATCCGATACATTTTATATTCATTTTTTTCAACTTTTCGGTTTTGTCAATGGTTTTTATGTATTCCTGTAGGCCTTCTGCAACGCTACATACCGGACAAGGAAGCTAATTGACAGTTTCTCGAGCTCATCATTCAGAGCGTGAACATGGGTTTGCATCCATCCGTGAAATTTTAAATAACTTTTCACCAGATCGACGTCGACTCGATACTTGCGTGGCTGAAGAAAAAACTGCGTTGTCTCTTCTAATGGAGTAGAGGGAGCTGACGAGCAGTTTCGAGACGCGTGTTGAAATCTGGAATCGAATGGGCCTTTATGTTCTACGGGCCGTTGGTTTTAGTCACGCTTGTGATTCTTTCGCTTGTGGGTTCGGGAGGTTTTCACATCTGGGCTCGATCTGCAGTATTCGAATATTCGAGGATGATCCAACAGAGCTCATCCTGATATCTGAGATATCTGGGATATCATTCCGATATTTATTTCTGACTAAGCTCTTTTTGATTGGTAATCAGTCCTTTGAAAGTGGTAAGATGGAATAAACAATGAAAATAGGATAAGAAATGAAAGAGAATAACAAAAGAAATAACAGGTACTCTGAGGTCAGAAAATTGAAGGGGTGAGCTTTTAGGGTAGAAAATGGTTTATCTCGATTTCCTTCAAAACTAGTTCAATGGAACAAAGGTTATGGGACGAAGGTTGTAAGTATTAAAAAGGTCTACAACTCTCATACCACGTTCATTTCACATGACCTCAGAGTTTAAATGATGAATTTAAATGACCTCCTTTTTGGTTTTTCATTTTTTTTTTCGAAACATAGTGGATAGTTGATAGTTTAAAAGGGGTTACAGTCCACTGCGACCTTATGGTTATTGTGCCCCCTGACAAAGCTTTACAGCTCGCCAGTCCCAGAGATCTTATGAAATCCAATATCTCGGAAGGCTCCAGTGAGGCTAATTCCTCACTCCTACAGGTCTCTTGACCAAAGCATTGTTTCCTTCGGCTCACAATGCCAAAGCATTCTGTGACTAAGTGAATAGGAGTTTCTTCCTCCTCCATACAGAATCTACACTCGTCAGTGTCCGATACGCCCATTCTCAGCAAGTGCTTTCTGAGGCGACAACCCCCTGTAAGAAAGCCAGTAAGGAGGTATAGTTGGTTTTTACTGAAATCCAAATATCTTTTGGATTTCAAAATTCCGAAGAAACTTTTTGTAGTGATCCAACCCTGGGAGATTCTGCTAGAGTGTTTTTCTTTCAGTTTTTTCTCTTCTCCAGAAACTCTTTCTTATAGGTACATTTTCTCATACCACAGAAGGGTTCTGGGCCAATGAGTGGTTTCCGAGCACCCTCTTGGGTAGAGTTTGTTGGCCTCTTCGTTACCTGTGATTCCCGAATGACCAGGAACCCAGATTAAAAAGACTTTATTTTTCTAGCCTACCTCATTGAGTTTGATCTGGCATTCTTATGTTGACATTGAGTCGATGACATAGGAGTTCAGTGCTTTAATAGCAGCTTGACTATCTGAGTGAATAGCCTTGTCGCAATTCTGATAGTTTCTCTCTAGATTAATATCTAGACATCTTGAAATATTTGGAATCTAACGACAGTGCACACTTGGCTTTGGCCAGCGCCAGCTCCCGTGTTGGTATAAGAACCATCTGTATACCATTTAACAGTGTTTCCATTGAAATTTTGGTCGGTGTATTCAGGCTCCTATTCCTCTTTTTTGCATAGCATCGTACTGAAGTTTTTCTCAGTACTTACTTTCTTGACCATTACATTACTAGGAAGGTTCGCAGATGAGATGTAGTTACTCAGAGAGCAGCAGATTTTCGAAACATAGATATATTCAAAATAATAATAATCGAAATAAATACCATTTTAAATTCATAGGCCCACAAATATCTACGAATTGTTGGTTTATATGTTTAGAAATTCAAACAATTATGAAATACGTGGTAGAATGCATAATTATCACACTCGAAATTTGAACATTTGTTATCCTAAACAAAGACTTTCTATCACTGAGAAAAATCCAACTTATGCCTGTATCAGAATGTTCAATAGACTTCCTGAAGAATTGGAAAAATGTACAAATGTTGGAATTTCCGAAAATTAGAAGGAAATGCTAATATTACTTGGATAGATAGATAGATACGAAATTGTGTACCCTATTTTTTGTTTTGACTTTGTGTACTTTACTATGTTTATGGTATTCTCTGAAATAAAACTGCTACCTATTTTATGATAAAAGAGAAAATTTCACATCTCCAGTGACATGCTAAAAAGAACTGCGTTATACCTTTATCACTTCTTTAGATTTTAGCAGTAGCCCTGATTTGATTTCTTCAACCTCATGATAAAAGATGTGTGATTGTAAGACTTGAAAATGATATTCATTCCGATGATAACTTTTTCCATTTTCTCTATGTTTCGAAAATGTTGTCGGTGTGGCCTCCATATAGGCAAAGAATTGGTGAAAACATCACTGAACCCATACTGTAATTTTTTTTATTTAAAGTATTTATGTCTTTAGTTTATTTTGACTCAATATCAGGAAGGCACCATAATTTTGAATGGAAAATTCTTCGGAAAATCTGCTCCTTCAAACACTTTGTGAGATTTTTGTTCGTTGAAATATCTAGTTTTTAATGGTGTGAAAAAATTAACATCAGTCTAGTAAATGTTCGTAGAAAATACAAAAAACCTTAGTGCAGATGTGAAACTGAATTCAACAGTTTGAAATGTTTAACAAAAACTGGGATGAAACAAAAAATGCAGGCTGCAATTTTCATGGTTCTAAAAAACGCTCCAAGAAATCTACGAGAAAGTGGATGACTCATATGAAATTGCGGATGAAAAAAACAAAGCAGAGTGGAAATTAAAATTGAAGTCGAAGCAGGTGATTGTCTTTCTTAGACAAAAGGGTCTCTGTTTTCTATAATTATATAATGAAGAAGCTGTGTCAAATCTATTTATCAAGAAATGACACAAAAAAAAACTATGGATAAGTGACATTCGTAATGACACAAATGTAATTAGAATTTAATTAATGAATTTTTCCACACCAGAAAATTGCAGCAGTCAAATTTTATAGACGAAATCCTTTGAAATCATATCTTGAATATTAAGAAAAATTCATTCTGCATTTTTTTTGAAATTTTTGTTTTATGCATTCGTAATTTTTTTTCATCAATGTAACATAGAATCCGAAGTTTTTCGTGTTATTAAAGTATGAAATTCGCCAGTTTTATAGCTGCAGCACTTCCTGAGAAAATTTATCATTGCATCGTATATAACAAGAAGAGATTTGAATGAACAAAATGTCAACCAAGCTCTACGAAAAAGCAAATATTTTTACGTGAAAAACTCTGATTGAAAATTTGGCTGCATTCTCGATATTGAATCAAAAAAAGGAAAAAAAATAAATATTTTCAATGAAAAAAAAGTCGATCTATTTGGAAGATAAAAAGTAAGTTTTCACCAAATTTCGAGATTTTTTTTTGTGAAATATACGAAAATCTGGAAAAAAAATTTACTTTTCAACAACATCACATTCAAAAACTCCGATGACGGAACAGACGAGAGTAAGTAGCGTTTTTCTTTGTCGTGTTGTTCTTGCCATTGTCATCCCTTGTTTCTTTCATGTCTCGCAGTTGTTTCTTTTTGTTTGCAGTTTCAACTCTCCATATATCAAATATTGTTTTCTTTAATTCTGTGTCAAATCCGTTCATTCTGCCACATCTCGTAAAACAAAATCATGTCAGAATAGTTCATTCTAAACACAATTTTTCATGGTGATATTTATTGATGACATGTTGGCAGATTTATTTATTATATGTCAAATTAATGGGAGAAAAAAAAGTTCATCCAATCAATATTTTTCAACGCAAAAATCACTAAACGATATTTACGGCAATATTTCATAAATTTCGATAGAAATTCAACGAATTCGAGAAAATAATGTATGATACTTGTACAGAAGGCTCATTCTAACACTCGTTCATTCAAAAACTCGCCACTCCGTGGCTCATTTTTTAATTGTGAACTCGTGTAAGAATATCAATGACTTCTGCATTGTATCATAAATAACTAATTCAGTTTTTGTGAGTTCATAGAGAGGTGCATAGGTTCTGCATCAACTCTCACCTTCTCATAATAAAAATATTAATATCTATCTTATCGACCTATCTGCCCCATTCAAATTGAAGGGTAGGAGCTCAGACGAATAGATTTTTCGTGCGTAAGTGTCTTACTCAGTCAAAAACATGACTGGTCGAAGATATTATTCAGAATCTTGATTTTTAAAAAAGTCAATTTCTTTTATAATTGAAAATAAACAAAGGAGTTATTCTCTCGCATCCTGTACAAGAAGTAATCCATTTGTGCAACCACTCCATCATCTTTCACCCACTTTTTCCCGGTTTCAATTCCACTAATTGGTTTATTTGTCGATGATCCCGCTGTATCATTTCGTTTGATAATCATGATCGCAACTGCTCCAGATGCTCAAGCCGAAAGAAACTGCTGATTTCCACGGTAGCTAATAACTCGTTATCGCCTTGGCTTCTCACAATAAAGCAATTATCGTTACAGAATGCGTCATGATTGAAATGATCCAACGTTTACCGTTATACGACTGCAGATCGTAATAATCGAATTAATTCGATTTTCTAATAAACGCTTGTACGTGGCAAATACAGTTAGTTCCCTTCTATCCCACTCGATTCCTGATGGCCGATCGGAGCCCGGCCTATGTAAATGACATTTACTTGTTACTGTTGACTAAACCGGAGCAATCAAGGCGAATGATTGAACATTATTCAGACGCCAAGTTGAGATTGACTTCAATGATACATTGGCTCGATGTTTTGGGAATAATTCGAAGAAAAACTAACCTGTTCCACACGAGTTAAGGATATTGACTAAAATTGCAAAAAATTATAGTTTAAATGAGATTTTGTAATGACAATTCATATTTAATATAATTTCAAGTTGCAGGAAATAAAATTAATTTTAGCCTGTAGGTCTGCAGCGTGGGGTGGTTAAAAAAATCGAGTGGAATAACGAAATTTCATTCCCAGAGAATGCAAGCATTTTAAGACTATGAATACAATGTATATCCTCCACGGATATCAATAAGAGCTTGACATCTTCTTCGCATACTACACACAAGGTTGTTGAACATTTCTTGAGGAATTTGTTTCCATAAACAGGGCAGAAGCTCTCTCAGATCATTTAAGGATTCTGGGGTAGGTTAATGATTATCTAATCTTCCTTGGAGCATATCCCATGCATGTACTATGCAATTCAAATCTGGTGAGTGCGGAGGTATTGGAAAATGTGGAATACCAAGCTCCTCACACGCATTCTCAACTATGGCTGTACGGTGCGGTCAGGCGTTATCGTCTACAAATTGAAAAGTTTCACCAATAGCAGCGTCAAAATTTAGAAAGACATTGTTAATGACATGCTCTCTATAGTGTAAGGCGGCATTATTCCCAGGACCAATGTGTAGATCTGTACGCCCGTTGAAACATATCCCGGCCCATACCATAACACTACCCTCTCAGAATGGATGGACTTCTTGGATATAGCGACGATTATGGGTATGCGTGGGATTGTTCATACCCTTATTCTTCCAGAATCTGAAAATGATTCCTATCTGGATTCATCAGTGAAAAGGACACTACGCCATTGATCGTTCCAATTAAATATGTTGCCTTGCCCATTCCAGTCTTTGACGCTTTTGATCACGTGTTAATGGAACTCTTCTTAATGGACGTCTAAAACCTAGATTCACCTCTCTCAAACGTCGTCTGATGGTTTCGATGGAAACTTGAACCCCATCTACATTTTGAGGATTATTCCATAGCATTCTACACGTAGATGTAGTCTTTCTTCTCGTCGAAACGGTGATGAAACGATCCTGAGCAGGAGTTGTTTTTCGACGGCCACCAAACCTTGATCTTTTCAAGGCGGAACTTGTCTCCCTGAACCTATTCCATGCTCGAGAAATTACATTTTGGCTGATTTTGAGCCTTTTCGCTATAAAAACCAGAGTTAGGCCACCCTTTGTAGCATTCCGATAGCCATATTAGCCTCAGCGTTAGTTAATTTACGTCTTGGGAATTTTCAATATACTCGTTTCAAATCGAAGCCGTTGATAAATTTACACCATTTCAAAATAAGAACATTCATGAAGCATATGCAAAGAACCAAATTTCAGAAAAAAGACGACCAGATTGACGCAATGTCACATACTGATTTTTATATTAGATCGATTCAAGTTGTTATTGAGTTTTAAATGATTTTACAGCGATTTTCTCGAAGATTATATACTTTTCAAAACGATTGAATACGATATCCCTAACTCTGTGTGGAGCAGTATAGTTCACTCAATATGTCGAAAAATAGCCTGCTGAAAACCTTAATTCAAAATATGAGGATTTTTCATTGTTTTCTTGGAAAAATCAAAAAATTTTCGAATACGTTACACTGTAAATGGGTGCATCGTAGAAAAAATATTTGAATAGTATATTCTAAAACAAGTTGCAGAATGAGCTCCTATTCCAACACGAATGCGAAGTTCGAAAACTAGCGACGAAGGAGCGAGTTTTCGATAGCATGAGTGTTGGAATTGCCTTCTGCAACGAGTATTAGACGGTATTTTCTCTATTTCAGTCAATTTTTGTAAAATACTCTCGACATTGAAATACTCTCGAAATTCAAATAAAAATTCAGATTAGTGACTTTTGTATTGTATCTTGGCAGTTGGTGTGACATACGAAATTTGACAGATCACAGAATTTGAATTGATTTGATGCGAAAATTGATTCGATCGGAGGTCAGTACTGACAACCATAAAACGACAAATATAACTGAAAACGATGCTGTAATGAGTTTCATTACAGCACTACTTTTAGTACTGTAATGAACTCATTACGATACTGAAATAGAGAAACATATTTTCGCATCAACCTCATCGATTCCGGTTGAACAAACTCAAACTTATGATGACTCTCATCAGTCGTTGAACTGAAATGTGGTCGGACATCTATAGATAACTCCTAGGATTTTGTACACGCACGCTGGTTGTTATTCTGTTTACGTCAACAGATAAATCGGCGTGAAACGTATGTTTTGGGATCTTGTTCGGTTTTGTTAACAATACAAAGAGTGTTTACAGGACTGTGTAAACATGTTTGGAAAGCACATAGCAAGCGATTGACTCTTCAGTGGATATACATGGGTTCTTTGATTTCTGATCGATGTGACAACTATCCCTTTTATCCCTACATCCCTAAATATAATGAGAATCGTTATTCATGATACAAGTGCAGAACACACTGATATTCTTCCACTAGTTCAATATTCAAAAACGAAGTTTTGAGTGAACGAGTGTTAGAATAAGCCTTCTTTCTGTGCGAGTATGATACTTACGTTAGGACCTGGTTTGAACGATCTTCGGTCGGTTTTTTTTGTTAGAACACGTGTTTTGAATAATAAATTTATTATATGAATAGCATGCTGATCAAACAACAAGAATAATGATCTTTCCGACATAATGAAAAGAACTATAATTTGTTTATTTACTTTTATAGGAACCTACAATTTTTTGCCATTAAAGTATACTGCTCCACAGAGAGTGAGTGATATTGTATTCAATTGTTTTGAAAAGTATGTAATCTTCGAGAAAATCGCTGTAAAATCATTTAAAACTCAATAACAACTTGAATCGATGCAATAAGAATCAGTATGAGACATTTCGTCAATCTGGTCGCCTTATTTCTGAAGTTTGGTTCTTTGCATATGCTTCATGAAGTTCTTATCCTGAAATGAGAGAAAGTTTATCAACGGCTTCGATTTGAAATTAGTTTTCTGAAAATGCTTAGACATAAATTAGCAAACGTTGAGGCTAATAGGGCTATCAGAATGCTACAGGGTGTCCTAACTCAGGTTGTTGTGCGGGAAGGCTCCAAGTCAGCCAAAGTGCGATATCTCGACTTTGGAATAGGTTCAGGGAGACAGATTCCATGTGGGAAAGACTAAGGGCTTGGTGGGTGACGAAAATAAACACCTGCTCAGGATCGTTTCATTACCGATTCGGCGAGAAGAAAGCCTACATCTACGTGTAGAATGCTACGGAATGTCTTCAAAACGCAGATGGGGATCCAAGTTTCCACCGAAACAATCAGAGGACCTTTGAGAGAGGTGAATATAGGTTCAAGACGTCCATAAGGAGGAGTCCCATCATCACGTGACCATAAGCGTCTCAATGACTGGAATGGGCAAGGCAACATATCAGTTGGAACGAGCAATGGCAGTAGAATATGGGTATGGACAATCCCACGCATACCCCGTAATCGTAGCTATGTCCAAGAAGTCCATCCATTCCGAGGAGGAAGTGTTAAGGTATGAGCCCGGATATGTTTCAACGAGCGCATAGATCTACACATTTGTCCTGGGAATATGACCGCCTTACTTCATATGGAGCATGTTTGCCAAAATTTCACGCTGCTTTTGGTGAAACTTTTCAATTTCTAGACGATCTATAAGGAGAATAATTTTGACATAATGTTCGTTTTCAAATTACTCAATAATTTTATTGATTGTGAATATATACTATCTAAGATCAAACTGAAGTATTCCTTAGACACAGAGATCTTCTTAATGTTGAATATATGGCCACTAACTATGACATGAATAATCCTATTGATAGAGCGATAAAAGGGGCAAATGCAGCACAAATTGATTTATTCCAAGTGTCCATTTTTACTCTCAAAAGATATTTTGAGGCTATCTAAACTTGTTTTTATTTTTTGTTTTTTTTTTAGTATTTTCTTAATTATATTATATTTTGTTGTATTATGAAAATTGGCTATGCCGTTTGATATAATAAAATAAATAACGCTAGACTGCATCGTGCAGCCAGATAGTTGGGAAATGCTAGCGAGGAGCTTGGTATTCCACATTTACCAATACTCCGCACTCACCAGATTGAATTGCATAGAACATACATGAAAGGTGAACTGATGGAGATAACTTGAAAATATGCTTCTTATCGGATCATTCGCTAAAGTCGTTCCTCTGATCAATGACCCAAGGGTTGTCTAACTAGGACGAAGTTGTAAAATTACGGAATCCTAAGAAAAAACACTCAACGACTCCGAATTAAACGACAATAAAACAGTCGTAAAATCCATTTACCGCACCTATTGTGAGTGGTATACCTTCGGCAACAAATTCGATTTATTCACAATCACAGCACAAGTGTTTGAAAG